>CM062814.1:754799457-756198207 GCA_031772625.1 Pinus tabuliformis
ATGTTCATAATTCTTACTGTCTGGGGGGACAAAATTTTCATTGATTAAGGTATCTTGATCATCTTTTTTATCTGAAAGCTCTTGAGTTTGGACAATTTCATTTTGAGCTGTAACTACAATTTCTTTTGGTTCTGAAATAATGCTATTTAAAGTAGTTTCTTGTGTTTGTTCAGCATTTTACACAATAAAAGAATCGATGTTAGAATGCATTGAATAGATAGGAAAGTTTTGAGGCCTATCCTGGCTACTCACTACATATTTCATTAGGGTCTCTCTGTACAGTTTTTTAGGATGTCCAAAGACTGAAATTGTAGCATATGACATGTCAAGTTGCAAAGATCCTTGGAGTTTAGCCCCCCATGATCTAGACAATAGCATGCCATATTTAGGTGGTATATCAACAACAACTATGTCCATGAAAATGGTCTTAGCAAGATATTGTACTAAGGAAACATACATGTCTTTAATTAACCCTAGACATTTTACTTGACTTCAATCAAATGAAAATAGGTCCTTGTAAGGCCTAGTAATGTCCAAGTTTAATTTTTCCATAATAGATTTAGGCATTAAATTGTGTGAAGCCCCAGAATCTAACATTGCATTGTGTAAGATTTTATCATGAATGTTAAGGCTAATATAAAAGGGTGGTATCCCTCCTTCTAATGGTTTTCCATTAACATCAAGACCGAATATAAGCTCAGGTTGATCATCAAACAAGTTAACAGAGTCTTCATTCTCAACAAAGATTAAGGTCTTGTTTATTTGAGACTTGTAAGTTTCATTTTTAATCAGCTCTATTAAGGGGACTAAATTTTTTAATTTAGCAACCTTTTCTCCCAAATTGAAAGGCAAAGGGGCTTTCTCTGTTTGAGGGCTTAGAATTTTCATGGTAGGAGTTTGAGTGGATGGCTCTTCTTTTTCTGCATTTGAAGTATTTTTCTGTGGATTTTCTAATATGGTGTTTGGAGATTTCTCCACTGTCTCCTTGGAGACGGTTGAAGTGGATGGTTGATCATCAGGGGGTTGGTCATGGGTTATATCTACAATGGTGGGACCAAAAGGGTTCTGATTTGGTCTAGGGAGGATTTGGAGAGTTTTAGTAACTGGAGCTGTTTTGATTTTCTTAGGTTGATTTGGTACTGCTTTCTTGTTTTGGTCAAGAGTATCAGTGTCCTTTTTACTCCTCAAGTTGTATTGTTTGTGCACTTCGAAGATAGCAAAATCATACCCTTGCTTATAATCGAATGATTCTCCAGATTGGGTTTGCAATTGCTGAAACATATGTAATTCTTGATCATCTTGGGTCAAAAAGACCATTTCCTCATCATCTAATCCCATTAAGTTAATTTGTGTGTCTTGTTCAAGGTCTTCTGAATGGGATGTTTCAGCATAGTTTTCTTGAAAAGGAGGCCTTTATTCTAATCAGGTCCATTTTTTCCAATATTTTGATTTTGATTCTTTCTAAAGTTTGGATTTCTCACTGGAGGTGCTTGTTGATGATCCCATTGAGGCTTCCTTTCAATGTTCTCTATCCTATCCATCCATTTTTCCATTCCTTTGGTTAAGACATCTATTTTAAGGCCAGAGGGTGAGGCTTCATCTTTCAAGGGTCCTCTCCTTTCATTCCTAGCCCTCGCTCTTTTAGCTAGCAAATTAGCTTATACACTAACTGCTACACTCTGCATGTCTTCTAAAGTTGTAGGATTTCTCTCTCTAAGTTGGAATTCCATATCAGTATCAAATCCATCAGGAAAGTTTATTAGAGCTAAGTCAGGTGGGGGTCTAAGATTGACTGGTATTGCATTGTATATATTATTAAATCTGGTATAGTAATCCTGGACTGTTTCATTTGGTCCTCTCATGATGTTTTCATATTCTGAAAGGATTTGCATAGGGTTCTTTTTCTTTTCCCATCTATTTAAAAATTGCTGATAAAATATTTCTAAAGTGTCTATGCTATTAGCAGGTAAAGCTCTAAACCATCTTCTTACATCAGCAGTTAGAGCCTGAGAAAAAAGTCTCATTTGGACATCTCCAATATCAATTTCATGTAATTCAAAGAAATCTGTCATTTTGTTTGTATGTTGTTGTGCTATATAAGGTCCTATGCCATCAAATTGGACAATTTTGTTCTGGTAATCTTGTGGCATGGCACCACGTGGAGCAGGTAACACAAGAGGAGCATATCTATTTGCCATGGCTCTAAGTTGGGCAGGACTAAGAAGTGGGGTTGGGGTACCAGGAGATGATATAGTGGTTGATGGAGAACTGGGAGTAATAGGTGATTGATGTGTAATGATAGGTTGGTGGGGAAGTGAAGGTATAAATGGAGGTGAGGAATGAACTTCAGAGGTGGAAGGGAATAATGGTGAACTAAGGGTAGTTGACACTGGTTCAGAGAGCTCGGGGATCTTAGCATTAGTAAGGGATGACTGAGAGGAATTTAAAATACACTGATCAATTGACAGGTTTGCCTTTTGGACTTCAAGATCATCTATAACTATGTCACCAAGTGCACTTTTAGACCTGGTTCTAAATAGGGAAAGGTCAAATGACTCATCAAAGGGGAGGTCTTCTAAAAACAACCACTCATTAGGGCATGAATCTGCTTTGATTGAAGGTGTTGGACTTCCTGAACTCTCTTGTCTTTTGGATTTTCTCGAAATCAGGTTGGGATTATTAAATATTGGGGTAGGGTCTGGATCTGGGTTGGCCCTGGTATAGTGGGTTCTCCCTGAAGCCAGAGTTTCAAATTTTTTTAATTACTTTCTTTTTATGGAATTTTTTCAAATAACTTCTAATAAACCCTTCAAGAGGCTTGAAATAAAGATTTGAAATTTCTCAAAGGCTTATTAAGACCGAGGATTTGATTCCCCAGTATGGTCGCCACTATGTTATCACTCATAAATCTTCCCTAGAAGTTATCAAAAGAAGGAATAATCTGAGGTAACCACAAACCAATCTTTAGACTCAGGTTCTAGCCAACCTAAGTCCAGAGAGGGCTCTCTCTTTATAATTTAACTTTGTTTGGGTGGGATTTTAGGCTAGTTCTTAGTGTTCATAAGGTTTTGATTTTGGTTGGGTGGTGGAATTCTAGGAATGGATGGATAGAGCTAGTTTCTTCAAGCCATTGGGTATGGAGTCAATAAAAGGATAGTATAACTGGATCAGATCATGAAAGGGAGAGTTCACAGGGTAGGCTAGCAAAGCAAAAGGAAAATCTTCAGATTTAATGGATGAGATGGTTCTAACTAGGGAGAAAGGGCAATGAAGAATCCTTAGACCAGGATCAGAATGAGGAACAGAGGGTGATAATCAACAAAGGGCAATTAAGGATCCTTTGCTACCTAGACCAAAAGGAAAACTACGGAAGCTAAGAATTCCCTAGCTAAGATAGTTTAGCAGAAAACATTAAGAATGCTAATAGTCAAGACAAAGTGCATTTAAGCAAGTTCTGAAATGTCATTCCTAGTTTAACATTCAGATTTCATAGAAACACATATGACTATTAAGAAACATAAGGAAAAATAATAATGCACATGAGAGAATACTTATTTGATTTTCGTTTTAAACAAGAATCCTGGAAAATATTTGAGCTTTATTCCATGATCCAACAAGCCAATCCAGTTTTTGATACAATAGGACTTTGGTTTGAGAGAAAAGTCTACAGAAATGTCTTTGAATCCACCCTAAATACTTCGAAATGTGAAGTATTTATACAAAAATTATTTACAAAATGTCTCATAACAATCTGAGATTTAATCTAGGGAATCATAATATATTCAAGCATGAAGGTAGGGACATATGGAAAACTGCATCATGTTGTCCCTCTTATTGTGGTAGTGCTGGCTATTTGTAGTTGAATTTGAGCCCTTTTAACAGCTGATATTTGTACGCTGGAATCATCTTTATCTTTAATCTTTCACTAATACTCTTTAACCTACTACTCTTTGACCCTGCTGATCTATCTTTTACCTGTTTCATCTGGTTGCCTTCAGATTTACTGTGGTAACTTATAGTAAATCTATCATTTTTTCCCACCATTCATCCTCAAGTAACTTTACTTTCAACATTCTTCTGTAGATTTCGTCTGCCTCTGTGTATTTAGCAAAATTGGGCTTGGTGACAACAAATGTTTCACCTCATGCTCTAGAAAAAACAGATTCTCCAAAGTATCATACAATACTTTTCCAGTTGGCAAGGCTTTGATACCTGAAGTGCTTGCTTGTTCCTTGGCCAACTTCCTTAGTTTGTTAGTGTAGTCCAATTGGGTCATAAGTTTATCATGGATGACCATAGGACTGGGAAGGCCTTTATCCCTCAAAATTTGAAATTTGGCCATGAATTTGTCAATGGCCACCTGCATGTTATGGCATTTTTCTTCTAAGTTGACCATAAGGTTTCTTTTGGAAAGAACCTTTTTAACTTCTATGATGGCTTCAGTCCTATCCTCTACACCAAGCTCATTAAGCTCATGTCTGTTCTTACTGTTCAGGAAGTGGATGAGTCGATTTGCATCCTTAGGTTGGTCTCCTAAATCTTCCCTTACTTTCTGAATAGCCTTAGTGGCCACTTTCACCAATTCAGTTTGCCCAAATATAACTTGAGTTGATGGCAAAATATCATTGACAAAGTCAATGATATTGGCCCAGAGCATCTCTTTGGTCTGTCCTAGTGGCTTTTGCAGTGTTAAATATTTTTCTAGGACTTTGATCTTCTCACTCATCCTTAGGGTTTTCTGTGTTTCTTCTTTCTGCTGAATTTGGGCAAGCTTACAGTCAGTTTCTAAGCTTGCCACTTTCTCCTTTAGCCTTTGAGCTTTGTTTCCTGGCTTGACATATCCTCCATGGATTTTACCAACTCTGTTGTTTTCTCTGTTGAAGTACTTGCTATTGTAGATTCAGTGGTGCTTGGCAATGCTGTGGCAGGTGGAGCTGTGGGTGCCAATGATGCTGCCAATGTTAAAGGAACTGCAGTAGAAACACTAGGAATGGCAGTCCTAGAAGTGGTGGTCAAGTCACTATGTTTGGACTGAATCAATGTGTCTAACTCCTTCTTTTTTTCTTTCAGTTGGTCATTTAGCTTTAGGACCAAGTCCATAAGCTCTTCTTGTCCTTTTTGTGTCTCCATGACTTCTGCTGTTTGTGGGTGATGTAATGGTGTAATATTTAGTTGCTTCTTCAAAGCAGCTATGTCATCATTCTTCTTCTTTATGAATTTTTCGGTGGCCTTTACATCTTTGGGATCGTGTCCCAACTCAATGATTAAGTCCTCTAAGGACTTGATTCTGGTGTCTTTGGCCTGTGAAGAGGCCTTCTCCAATTGGAACTGAGCTGATATGTTATTCAGGGAGTTTTACAATTTGTGGGCTGCAATGGCTTTCCCTGTCAAGGTGGAGTAAATCATCTCCCCTGTCTGCTTGTGCAGCTCAATCTGGTCAATAGGATGTATGTCCTTTTCCAGTACTTCGAAGTCTATCCTTTTGAAGTCTGTTGCTGTTCTTGGTTGTTGAGTAGTAGGCTTCATAAATGTCATCTGCATTTTTCCTTCTTTCACATCATAGGCTAACATAATCCTTGTCTGATTGGTAGGTGCCATCTTTAAGTACTGTGCATAAGTTTGGGCTTTTAGCCTCTCATTTTTGGCTTTTATGTCCTTGTACCTTTCTCTGATGTCTTGGTCTCTATCAGCTGGCATCTTGAATGAGGACACTTCAACACTTTGTTGCCTTTCCAACATCTGAGTATGTGATGTGGAAGGTTCTAGTGTGCCCCCAGAGGGAGTGGCATGCCTGCTTCCTTCTCTTTCTATGCTGGTGGCCCCAACTGTTTCTTCTGTGAATTCCTGTTCAGAAACAAGATTTATCCTTTGCCTTTTGACCAGGCTGGTCTCTGCATATGCCTGTGCGGTTGCTTTGCCTGAAGTAGTGGCCTCTTCCCTGTTTCTTTTGAGGTTTTTCTCCTCATTTAGAGGAGTTTGCAAGATTGGGGGAGTACTCATGATGGGCTCTAGTATACCTGTTTGAGTTAGCTCCTCTGATAGGTCTGGTTGTTCTGACTCTTCTTGCACTTGGGATTCTTCTTCTACATGTGATTCACTTTGTGCCTGAGATTCTCCTTGTGCCTGTGATTCTTCTTAGGCTTGAGATTCTTCTTGGACCTGAGATCCTCCTAGCACCTGCAGGAAAGAACCCTCATCAAGCTGTTTCTCTAGATCAATTAGAGCATTTTCAACAACAACTTCAGTGTTATCCCTGTCCACTAAAGTATTCTTAACCCATTCCAATTAATTTGCATATTTTTCTGTTTCAGGGATTCGGTGGTGAATGTAGGGAGCCATCTTGTTTTTCTGTCTTCTATTGCAGATGAAGTCCAAGGGATCATATAGACACATGAAGCTCTGTTTTAGATTAAATCTCTGAAGGATTTGCTCTGCTTCCTTTCCAGCTTCTCGGCTATTACACACAAAGGGGCCTAGTTGATCTTTGATTTTGAGCTGGGCTTTCTTTTTGGCTTTAACAAAATGCACCTCATCTGAATTGATTATCTGCCTGTAGTACTCAAGAGCAAATAACCTCATTGGGAGGTATCCGGGTAGTTTATATGGGGCCAACTCACAACCATAGATCTTAATTTTAGTGTGATTTTGGTACAAGTACCAATCTCCCATTTTGTGTTGCTTTGAAAGCTGCAGGATCCTCCTGATATTTGAATTGATTCTTGGAGGAGGGCTGCCTATCAACATTGTTACTATAGGATGTAAAAAAATATCTATGAAGTCTGTATAGGGATATGGGGAGTTATACTTATGGATCAAAGGAGTCCAAAAATCACTGACCTAGGGTGACCTTTAGTATCAAGCTTTTGGAGAGTAAAGGGGAACTTGCCAGCTTGGTAATATAGAAAAAGGTCGTACAAAACTGAGGAATACTTGAATAATTTCTCATTACTCATTCTAAGAAATTGGTCATGCATCCTATCAGCTATGAACTTGTCATAATCATACATGATAGTAGGAGGTTGTTTTAGAGTAAAAATGGACATGAAGGCTAAGATGATTTCATCTATATCTCACTAGTGGTGTAACCTAAGACACAAGAAATCATTGCTACAATGTCCTGACCAAGTGGGGAAATATGGTAGCCACATATGGAGGAGGATCTTTTAGGATATACTTTTCCTCCCTTATGAACGTTTGGAATATCTCAGCAAGTTTTGCAGTAGTAATCTTGGGGAATCGGTCTAGTAGGTCTCCAATTGAAAGAGGGGTTAGATTTTGCCCTGGTTGAAGTTGGAGCATTTCATTGATTGACTCAGCAGTGATGGTGAAAAGTATGGTTTAGTCAGGGGACATCACTACTCTTTGACTGGGGATGTAGTTTGCATGGCAATAATGGACAATTTCTGGAAAGATGTGCACCTCAGGGAATTGATACTTGGGCAAATTAGACTCCCAAAGACCAATTTTATCAGCGTGGTTGAGGTATTGATCTCTATATCGACAATATAGTTTGATAGAGGATTCAAGGACAGAGGTGTCCTTGATTTGGAAATCTTTATCAGCAAGGGGAAGGTGGTCCAGGTCCAGGTGAGGAGTGGAAATTGGTTTGACATCCATGGAAATTGGGGCATCCATTCTTAGTTCTTGTGGATTTGAGAATGGGGGAGGTAAATTTTCAGTTTTTTTGGGCAAAGGTGTTTCAATTCCAGGTGGGTTTAAGTTACTAGAGTTCCTCTTTAATTTCAATTAAGAAAACTTAGTGACTGGTTCGGAAATTGATAGGGCTTTCAACGGATTTTGGCTTAAATACCTGGAATTGAAGAAAACTGGGTTTGAATCAGGTAATTGGCAACTGTGAACTATTGAAAAAGCTTCATGCAGGCTGGAAGGAAATCTGGAAGCTTTATGGCATCTTCAGGGTGCAATTCTACATGGGTTGACATCTTGGATGTTTGCAGACGCGTGCATGGACATTTACAGTTAAAAAAAACGATAAAAACAATACTTTGGGGCTTTTAGGCTTTATACGCGAAAGTCAATTTGGCGGGTACGGGTAAACAATGGTCGTTTGTCGCGTAGTGGGGTGAACAATCACTATTTTGGTGTGTAGCGGGTTGGTGGTAAGTGGTTTGCTTCGCACAGCTTTTGGGCGCCTAGTGATATTGGGGGGAGGCTGCCCGATTCCATTCATTGAGCGCCACGTCGCCTTGGGGGCCCAGCGGAAAACAACCCTTTTCGGGCAGGTAACGTTCAGATTTCGGGCCCTTCCGAAATCAACACGGGCCGTCAAATGGGGAGGGGAGAGATCGTGTGGTGGTTGGGCGATGGAGTTGCGCAGAAGTTAATGGGCAGGCCCGACGGGCATTTAAGCACGATGATTTTGGTTTAATGCGGGATTAAGGCGAGGGTTAAGGTATCGGGCGGGATTTAATTAGGCTTTTTAACTAACTTAATCGAGGATCGATAAGTTAGTGGGTCCGGGGTAGAAAACCTTAGTTTATATAATTAAACTGGGGTGAGATTAATTAATATTGCAAGAGTTAATTTATATACGGGAAACGGGTTTTCACTAGGGATTTAATAAATAAGGTAATAATTTAGTCAAATGAGCGGAAGGGGCACCATACCCTAAGCATATGATTTTCATGTTTTTAATGCTTTTCGATAATCTCATAAAGACTTAGGATATAGTGTTTTTATGGGTTTTTGATGTGAAAATGAGTTATATGGGGGGAACAAATACTTTTCCTAGGTAAAAGTGATTTAACCTTAGGAAAGAACATTATTTAGGGAAAATGAATGAACTGAAGGGGGGAATGAATGCTTATGGGGGGATTTAGTACTTATTGCCTATAAGTCATTGAGCCGAGGGTCCGGTCCCTCCAAAAGTTAGAGAAATGCTCTGAGCCTTTTTGACTTAGGGTTTTTAAGTACTTTGATCTTTATTGTGGGAAATTAGTTAAGTAAGAGGTGAAATGAATGAGGGAAATTAATTAATTGACTTTGATATCCATCCGCATGCTTGAGTGCCCATTCACATTTGGAAATTTTATGATGAAAAAGATGATACTCATGCTTTTGTCTAATCAATCACCAAAATTCTGCAACCTTTCTTCTACTTACCCACTTACTCATCCTACCATTTTTACTTCTCTTTATTAGGGTGCATTTGAGCTAGCAAAACCGTATCAAACATTTTTCTTTTCTTTACAACAATAAACTAACTAAATCTAACCTTATTGCATCCAAGGGCTCAATTTAAATAGTTGAGCTCCTTTTATTTACTCTACCTATCTACTTATCTACTAAGATTAAACAATTTGGTCAGATTTTATTCTCTATCTATGGACATGAAATTGAAACATGAAATAGCCAAGCTTAGACATTTTGACTATCATGGATTGTGGCAAAGATTACAAGCTGCACACAATCATTTATTTTTTACAAAAAGTAAATAGTAGTGGCATTTTGACTTGCACACTTTCTTGGTCTTTTATTTTCTTGGGGTTCATATTTTTCATATTTTTTGAACTTTTTATTCTTTTTGTCCTTTAATTATTCTTTTAGGACATACTCTCTTTACATTTTTTATTTTTTTTGAATATGGAAAACATTTGCAGAAAGCAAAGGTATGTACATATTACACGTTTAATCTTAGCCATTCAAAAATTATGACTCCTATTGGTATAGGAACCTAACACCCGCTCTTGGTTTTCTCGTACAACTGCGTGCTGGACTCTGAGTCAGTGATTTCATCAGAGGACCCATGGCAGGTCAGGAAAGGAATCGTGACCTTATTGAGATTATGCTAAAAGAAAGCACAAACCCGGAAAACCTCTTGCATGGTGCCCATGCGAGTTGGGCCTGTGTACCTCCTGGGGTTGCTGGCGATTATCTTTAACTTCTTGGGGTCCTTGATGGCCTTCTTGACCATCTTGATGTCACGCATCATGGCTTAGGTGTCGGAAAACCTGAAGAGGATCATGTAGGTGGTGAGGCACGACGAGGAGGGACTCATGGGCTCGGGCATCATGAATAGGGGAATGAATAATATGAGCCTGTCGTAGCCATTGGGGCACATGAGAAGAGTCATAACTACGCCAATGGATTCCTTGACTAGAAACATGGGGAGGCCCTTGTAGGGATCATTGTCTCTCATGGCATTGAAGAAGTGGAGGGACGCTGCAACGATATTCTCCATGTCACCCATGTAGTAGCGGAGCCCATCGGATTTGTCGTGGCAGAGGGGATTCGCGCCAAAAACAACATAGCCACATTGAGAATAGGTGATGGGGATCTTCTGGAACATCCAATCGGTATTACTGCCATTGTTATTGGTCATACAAACAATGTGTTTCACAGGGTCTTCGATTAGTATCCATGGCTGGGTGAATAGAGCGTCGTGTGGCACTTTGAAACACTCCCCATGGTTTAAGTGGAGTTTGGTATTAGAACTCAAGGACTTCCAATTATTTGACAATACGGATAGTATATAAAGTGTAGTGCCCACTGCAATCGACATGGCCAAAAATCCCTTAAGACTAAGGGTACAGATCTTGAATAATGATGGTTGAATCCTCTAAAAAAAATTAGAGCCTCTTAATTTCTCCATTTTTCATTAGAGTTATTAGAAGAATAGATCAATGTTGATAAACCCTAAAAAAACAGAAAAAAGATCTTTAAAAACCCTTATGCACTTCCTATGTGAATCCTGGTTTCTATGGATTCGTAACTTGGATCTGATACCACTGATCTAGATTTTGGGGGGCCAAGATCCGGGAACCATGAATGCAAAGAGAGTGAAGAGAGACAACTTATAGACCACCAAAATATTGAACAGAAAATACTTAATGAATGCTTCACAACATTAGATAAATATTTATTAAGTGGAAAACTCATTTCTAACTACATTATGGAGGACCCATCCATCCTTTTACAAAGTGGGGCTCATTATTTATAGCCTTTTGAGTTATATATACCATGGGTAAATACCATGGGAAAATACCATGGGCAAATACCATGGGTGCATGCGAATTTCCATTCACATCAATTAACGTCCTATCTTGTGACTGTTCCAATAATAAATCATCCATCTATTGTTGAATTTCATTTAATAATACATTTGCTTCTGTATTCAATTCTTGAAACATATGTCTAAACAAAATCTAATAAAACAATTGAGAAACCTTCTTAGTTTAAACTGCTGGTAGTTTTATAACAACAATGTGCATAAATTGTTTATCTTTCACCCCTTTAATAACCAACATTGAATTGCCAGATACATGTAGCTTCTCAATCTCTTTATCGAATGTCAATTTAATAGTCTTATTAAAACCATCATTTCAACATAGTTATTAGATGTGCTTCCCAGACAAACTTTAAATTTTATATAATGGCTATTCGAAAGGAAAAAAAGAAAAACTCCTCAAATGTTGTTTTATTTCTTAGGGCCTTAACACACCCCATCAAAGAGTCCAACTGTATGCAATTATCTATCAATATTTCTCATGTCTTTCTTGGAGGATTTTCGTATGGGGTCATTCTATAATGTTAAAAGATAACACAAACCTTAGCAAAGACATGAAAAGTTGGGATTTCTTTTTGGTCGAATAAATAAGCATTTTGTTCAAGTGGGTTGCTTATGATACTAGATTGGGAAAAGTTTTAAACTCATTCAAGTTTTGCTTTTGATATCGAAAATTTAAACAATCTTCAACATTTTTTCCATTCCACACATGCAGAGTCCAATCCACTAACCAAAATCTCTCTAAATTTTTTGGGCGAAAGGGCAAAGTAAGCTCAAATCAGATATGATTTCCTCATCTCTCATACATAGTGCGTGTACACTTGGACCGTATTTATTCCTATTTTGCAACATTTTCTAGGTAACGACCATATTCTTTAAAACTAACCACAAAAATATCTTTGTCTTCTTTAGGTCATCAACATTTCATTTTTTTGTCCACCACCATCTAATCTCATGGATTTATAAGCCTTGCATCACAACCAATCTAAAAGTGTATCTACTAGTTGTCTTATTTTTGGTCAATGCCAATACATTAGAGTCATGTCTCAACCTAATTTGACTTCTTAATTATGATCTAGGTGGATATCGTTGGTCACCCACCTCTTTTGTTAACTCAACGATTCTCTACCTTCTTGGAAGTTTTTCTATGGTTTTTTGGGTTCCAAACGTTTGGGGCTATTTTGAGGCCCTAAATGATGTTTTCTGGCAATTTGGTCGTCGAATAGTTATTTCCAATGAGTTGTTGTGTGCCCTAAACGAACATTATTTGCAAAAGTTGTGCCCCTGAGAAGTTGATGTACCAAACAACCACCTCAGAGCCCACAAACCTTCTGGCACTTCATCTTCTAGGGTTAGGGTTTTAGACCTCGAGGTTCTTTATTTATGTTAAAAGGCCATTCTGTTAGCCTCTTATATTATCTTTAACATATGAATGTAGCCCCCATCTCTTTCCCTTCAAAGATAGCTACCACCATTCAAGCCAGTTTGTGTTTTATACTAATTTGTTATTTAATTTATCAATAGAAGTTGTGTTTTCATTATATTATTGTGCTTTCTGCTATATTTCCTTGTTTGTGTTTCATTTCCTTTCCTTCCTTCAATTTTATTCCTTATACAAGCCACATTTGTGGTATTAGAGCAATATTTTCCTTGTTGTTTCTTAGTGCATGTCCCCGATGAGGTCAAGGGATAGAGAGTTTGGTCTTGTTATAGTTACCCTTTAGAATGATTTCTCTTGCAAACTCAAGCGACCTACCATGGTAGAAGAAAAGAGAGATGATAGTGTAGGAGATCCTATCAAGTTGTTGCTCGAGGAAGCCATTATGTGACAAAGGATTTACAAAGCTTGCATTATACCCAATCTAAAAGTGTATCATTAGAGTCATCTCTCAAGCTAATGTGACTTCTTAGTTATGATCTAGGTGGATATTGATGGCCACCTTCCTCTTCCACTGACTCAACAATTTTCTACCTTCATGGTAGTTTTTATATGGTTTTTTAGGTCCAAAACATTCAGGACCATTTTGAGGCGCAAAATGATTTTTTTGTGGTTTGGCCCAAAAATAGTTCTTTCCAATGAGATATTGTGTGCCCCAAACAAACATTGTATGCAAAATTTGTGCCCCTGGGAAGTTGACGTACAAACTAACCAACTCGGGGCTTGCAAATATTTTGGCACTTCATCTTCTAGGGTTAGGGTATTGGACCTCTAGGGTTCTTTATTTATGTTAAAAGGCCATTCTTTTAGCCTCTTGTAATATATTTGATGAATGCGTGTGTCATCCATCTATATCCCTTCAGAGATAACTACCACTATTCACGCCAGTTTATGTTCTACATTAATCTATTATTTTATTTATCAATAGAAGTTGGGTTTTCACTATATTATTATGCTCTCCACTATATTTCTCTCTATGTGTTTCATTTCCTTTAAAATCACCTTCCATTTCATTCCTTGTACAACATGAATCGGTGGTATCAGAGTGATATGTTGCTTATTTTTTATCAGTGCATGTCCTTGACGAGGTGAGGGTATAGAGAGTTGGGTCTTGAGCTCGTTTCACTTGGGAACAATAAATCTCACAAACCCAAGTGGTATTCCATGTTGGATGAAAAGAGAGATGATAAAGTATGAGATTATGTCAAGTTGCTGCTCAAGGAAGCACTCTTGCGATGGAGGAATGAGATGATGGACAATTTTTCCCAGATCCTTCGATGACTGCCTACAAAAGTTGAGGCACCTTCAACAAGCAGTAATTTTGGAGGTGTGACACCCTTCAAGGTATAAGTCAACTTTGATATCCCTTTATTCAAAGACCAAATATATGTAGATGCTTTAGATAAATGGTTAAATATGTTAGAGGGCTATTTCTCTATCCAAATTTTTTCTGACAATGAGAAGATCATCTTCATGCTCCTAAAAACCCTTCCCCATGTTAAAGATTGGCGGAGAGGTTATCGGGAAAAACATAGTAAAGAAAAGTCTGTGATGTTCAAAGCAAGACCCACTGAGATTCTTTTGTTGATTCCCTCAAGTAGGAATTCTACCCTGTGGGGAACTACGATGACCAGTAGATGAGATGGACAACTTTGTCATAAGAGAGAGACTTACCAGGAAAAACATAGTAAAGACAAGTTCGTGATGTTCAAAGCAAGACCCACTGAGATGCTTTTGTTGATTCCCTTAAGTAGGAATTCTACCCTTGGGGAACTACGATGACCAGTAGATGAGATGGAAAACTTTGTGATAAGAGAGAGACTTGATGTGCTGGAGTACACCAATAATTTCAATACCTTGTGCTTAAAGCTAGGTATCAAAGACATTGAGAAACACCTTGTCTTGAAGTATCATAGTGACCTACATAGGTACATCCAAACATAGATGAATTTCCTGGACATCCCCTCACTTTGAGTTTCCTATTGATATGCTATCAAATTTGAAGCTACAAAATAAGCAAGAGTTCGAGTCTAGAAATCCACTATAATAGAAGCCTGGAAAAGGTGGCCCTACCTTGCAAAATAAGGGACAAAGAAAGGAGGGTCAACCTCAAGATGACTAGCACATCATAAGAAAAAAATGGGAATGGGAAGTCAAAGAAGGAAACTTAAAAGTAGTGCGAGTTCCACAACTCAAAAGCCCCTAACACAACATTCATGAATGTTGCTTGAAACAATAATTTTTGGCTTAGCTTAGAGACAAAGAAACGGAATTTGGCTCATATTCTAATTTAAAACATGTTAAAGGAAATTAGATGATCGATGCAAAACCCATTGCTACCATTGCAACCATAAAGATCAAACCATAAGAGTTAAAGGAGCCTAAGGAGGGGGAGTGTGGTTTCCATTCATAGATGTGGGTGAAGGGGGCCCCACTACATTTTAGTGTTGATAGTGGGAGCCAGAAGAACCTGATATTCATCGAGGTCATCAAGAGATTGAAGCCTTTGAAAGTGCCACACCCTCAACCATACAACATTGGTTGGTTGAGCCATGGACGAGACATATGTGTCAACTAGTAATGATGCCTATCTTATGTCATCAAGGGCTTCAATGATGAGGTACTATGTGATGTTTACCCACTTGAAATTTGTGATGTTATTTTAGGATAACCTTATATGTGGAAATGTCATACAATCCACATAGTGTCATTGTTACTTAAAGGGTTACCTATATAGGGTACCAGAGGTAGTTCCAACTACTGTAATTTCATTGATCTGAGCAAAATAGTGTCAAAAAGTAGTCTCTCAAACTACAAAATTTGTCCTCTTCATGGCTTAGTGAAAAGGTAAAAGGAAGGTTGTTGCACCCACCACAACCTCAACACAAGGGCTCTCTATAGAATAGAAATAGGTAGAAAATATTGTATAAGCATACAGAGATGTCTTCATTTCACTTATGGGGGTTGTTGATTTGTGTAGCTTGGGAGGTGCTCCGACAACCTGTGGACAACCCTAGGGTAATGGGTTTGGGAAGATTTGACCCATAAATTGGCTTTTTGGTAGTGTACCGAAGCAATGGGTTTTGTACCCAAAGTTGTGGGCATGAAACCAAGTGAAGAAAATGATATTTTATTCATGGATGAATGAGGGTCACCTAAGGCATCATGATGTCGCGAAAAGAAACGGAGGGAATATCATTTCTTATGATAGTTGGGGTTTTGTCTAGAAAGTTCAAGTTGGCTTGGGCTTAAGTGATGCCTCTTGAGGGCTAGTTGCTAACCTCATAGAACACTATCAGAAGAGGTGAGACAAGATCATTTAGACACATCCTAAGAAGCATTTTATCTCAAGTTATTTGCTCAAGTACATGTGAGAATTACCTTAGGAGTTGTAGAGCCCTGAGGACGAGTTGGAGCACAAGGGTCTATTTAAAGTCTGAAATATTAAGTTAAGTATGCTCAAGTTTGGAGAGGTGTATCGCTCTGGTAGTCAACCCTTTAGTAGGTGTCTTCTGCGTAATATTTGGAGGTGATTATGTGTAAATTCCATTCCCTAGATAGGGTTATTTCTGGGGAGACACAACCCAGGTATCTCTGTCCTAAATTCCGAGTGTATTGATCCTTGGTTCTGCAAAGAAAGGGAGGTATGAGACCCTTAAAGGTTCCCTCATACCTCTCTTATAGGGTCGCAATGCTACAGTAGGATTTGTGTGAGCTTTTTGTGGTATGAACAATCGTAAGTCAGGCCAAAATTTGTCTTAAGAGTGAATCAAAGTGCAGGTAATGGGACATAAATGAGGGTTGTCGTACTGTGTGGAAAGGAGGGCTAGCATGGAGCAAAATCAAGGGTTGAGGAGTGTTGAAGTGGATGAGTAGCAAGGTCGATCCAATAGGGTTTTAGACAACATGTTGAAGAAAATCTATTGATTATGATTTGGTGCATCAAATCACTTATGTGTGGGATGCCAAGTGTGCCATAAGAACTAACATCTTGTAGCAGTCAGAAGGAAAATTAATGGGTTGTTCACGTATGCCTATGATCAAACTCTTTAGTGGTGAAAGGGGCTGTGCGTTGGTAGATCTAGAGAAGGCCTAAGTTCCATGCAATTTTAGGAGACAAATTGTAGATATGTGCGCTATAATGTAAGCCCTAGATCAGTCATTTTTTTGGACTATGTGCGGGAAGAATTGTATGCCCCAAGGACTGATATTTTGAGGAGAAAAAGTTAGTCAAGAGGTTTGGTTGTTTGATGCCCTAGTACAGTGAATAAGGGGAAAACTTATTACTATTAATAGGGAAACTTGATTGAGCCCTAGTTCGAAGATTCCATGGTTAGGAAATCAATGATAAGAGGGATGGTTATTGTGCCCTAGTTTAGTGGTTTGCAAGTGGGGAATGTTTGTGAAAGGAGGGCATATTTTCAAGCCCTAGGTATTTCATTCTTGGAGAAACTAAGAGATAGCAAGAGGGAAGATTTGTGGAAGCCCTAGTTTTGATATTTGGAGTAGCATATTAGAGATACGAGGGAAGCTAGTTGAAGACCCTATGAGTTGGCTATCTTGGAGGAGCATGAGAGTATCTAGAGGGAAGATTGTTGGGTCTATGATCAATCATCCTTAGAGCAACAAGAGTTATTGATAGAGGAAATATTGCCGGATGAAGATGCAAACATTCTAAAGTTGCAAAAGTCTTGTGAGCAAAAAAAGAGGAGTCAAAGGACCTGTTATCTCTTAGAGAAAACTTTGACTATGGGAAAAAATATAAGGTAACCTCTAACCGCTTTGAGCTTGAAATCTAGCCCTTCAACCTAGAGAGGGATCTCTCCCTGAACTCAGCTACCCAAGGTCACAATGGTAGAAGGTATGTAATATGTTCTATGGCCAGTTTAATTGAGAAAAACTAAGGTTGGTTGGACTGTAGGAAATTTCGCCATTGGGCATGGAGTCTGACCCAATCAGTTTTATATAAACCACAGGTTGAGTGAGAAAATATCATAAAATAAATATAGTAACAACTCCTTTGACAAGTTTAGGAGATCAGAGAATAGTAAGAAATTAGTGTGATATTTAGGTGAAAAACAAGTAATAAATATCTGAATACAAGAATTTGGAGCACAAAGATATGAATTCCAATTCAACAAACTGGTATTCAAATATTGAAGAAGATATGAAACTTAGAAACAGACAAGTAATTGCAAACCGAATAATTTATGCAAACAACTCACATAAACTGTTGTAATATTAACTGATTACATACACACAATACATAAAAGAGGCTTTCTTTCAAAAGATTCCCACCCTTCTTCATTACATAGACTTTGTCTTTATAGATCACTTACAAACTATAACCAAGTTTATGGTATCTATTTAATTACAACTTTATAAAAGTAAAAGTGTATATGTCAAATACATGTACATAATACATTTCTTCAAGCCTATCTGTATCTAAACATAGCAACGTATAAAAATGGCTATAAAACTGGGTCAAAAAATGATGACTGATCCTCTGCCTGATTTGCTTGACATTGTGCCTCATCGTCCTTCCAAAAATGTCCTCTGTTGTGCAGCTCCTCCCTTCTGGCTTCCCGATCTGACATCATTGGCAATCTCGTTGTTATCATTTTAAAGCCAAAATATAAACAATATCATTGATCGTATAGTTGTCAATGCTTTTATAGAACCGATTGCCACAAATGCGCTGATAATGAGAATGTGATCCAGGTGGATGTTGGTGGCCGCCCACCTATTCCACTTAGACCCACACCACTATCTCTTTCAGTTTTTTAGTTTCCTTAATTGTATCACAACTTACTTTTTTCGCAGTTTTTCGGGTCTTGAACTTCCAGAGTTGTTTTGAGGCCCTAAACGACATTTTTTTTGGGAAAACCGGGACAAACATGGGTTGTTAATTGATGTTTTCTACTCGAAAGTTGTAGTCCTTAGATAGATATTTCTAACGAGGTATTATGCACGTCAAACATAGATTGTATGCCAAAGTTAGGACCCCGGGAAGTTGATGTACCAATTTACCCAAATAGGGCCCATAATTTTGGCGCTTCATCTCCTAGGGTTAGGTTTTTGGATGTTTAGGGTTTTCCATTGTTTCTCAATAATAAATATGTCTTTGAGCCTCATTGTAACACAGTTCAGAGGCATGTAGCCGCCACATCTCTTCTCAGAGATAAACTACCATCGCCCGAGCTAGTCTTATTTCCATTATGTTTGTAAGAATATTTAAGTATTTGATATTAATGAAATGAAGTGTTATTTCTGCTGCATATCCATATTTATGGTTATATTTGTAATTTATTATGTTCCTATTTAAGTCCAGATCATTGGTATCAGAGCGGTCTGCTCTTTCACTGTTTTTATTTGCATGTCTCTAACAAGGTTGGGATATAAGGAGTTAGGGCTCGAACTGGTCAAACCTTTGCAAGACTAGCCTCACAAATCCTGATGACCTCCCATGGCAGAAGAGAAGAAAAATGAGGGGGCAGGAGATCCTTTCAAAATATTGCTCGAAGAAGCCCTCGAGCGATAGAGGAACGCGATGATGGACAAATTTGCCCAAAATCCTTCAACAGCTACCCAAGGGCGACGCATCTCCTTCCAACAGCTACTGTGGAAGCGCCACACCATTTAAGCTACAAGTTAACTTTGACATCCCCATATTTGAGGGTCATGTAGATGTGGACATCGTAGATAAATGGTTAAATCTACTAGAAGGATAATTTTTTGTTCATGATTTTTCCAGTCAGGAAAAGATTACCTTTTCACTTATCAAAGCTACCCCCCACGTCAAGGACTGGTGGCAAACCCACTGTGAGAAGAAGGATGAAAGTACACCCTCACTATTTTTAGCCGCACCCACTTGGAATTCGTTCCGGGATGCCATCAAGGAGCAATACTACCCGATCGAGAGCTATGAGGATAAATACATAAAGTAGACCACATTGCGGCATGGAAGGGACCAAGACGTGCAAGAGTTTACCAATGTTTTTCATACCTTTCGCACAAAGTTGGGTATCAAGGATTCGAGCGACATTTGGTACTCAAGTACCATGATTGCCTACATAGATACATCCAGGATGAGATGGAGTTCCTAGACATGTCCTTGTTGAAAAGTGTGCAACAAGAAATGCTTGTTGAGAATGCAACAAGATGATGGAGCTTAGTGGAAAGGAGTCGCCTTCACTAAGTGGGCCCGCAGGCAAATTATGGCGCAAGTTCTATTTTTGGATCCCAGCAGGGATGATCACAGCAGGAGTGACCACAGTAGGGATGATCACAGCAGGGATGATCACAGTAGGAGTGACCATAATAGGAGTGATCACATTATGGGTGATCACAGTATGGGTGATCACAGTATGAGTGATCAAAGTCTATTTTTAGACTGGCTGTCAAAAATAGAAAAATCAAATATTATTGTCTCATAATAATATTTAGACTATAAACTTTGTCTTATTCTCTTGGAGCACTTCAGGATGAGCTACGGATGTGGTACATGCAGATCCCAGAAGGAAATACGTGGTTACCTATGGGATGACTAATATTTGCATGCAGGACTTCAGTTAGAACTCAAGTGAGTTGAGTTTAGTGGACTGGAGGTGGAGTTGATGGAGTTGTGTTCAGTTTAGCTTTGTTAAACTAGTTGTATTTAGTCTAACTGGAAAATAGACTAGAGATGAGTTGGTTGAATTAGTTATTAATTAATTCACAAGTTATTAACTCATAATGCAAATATAGAATACATCAGTTAACTCAGTTGCATGTCAATGCATGTTCAGTTCAGCAGTGACAGGTGTTAGAGGATCAGATTGCTATCAGTTGTGACTATAGTTGTGCATGATGATTTGCACAATCAGTGGGATTGAGTATGCCAATGAATTGGCCAATACCAAGAATTGTATCCTGTGCTCACGTCCAACACAGTGTGAGTGATTATTTGTAGGTCAAATACGAGTTTGGTAAACCATTCTCATTAGTTCTTGAGCAGGTATTGAGCTGGAGAGGCAGGCAAGCAGTGGAATAGATTTGGAGATCAGATCTGAGCTGTATTGTGTGTAATAGGTGGAGCTGGTACTGGATTGCTTGTGATAAGCATTGTACTTTGTAATGTTACATGGTCTCAATCATTAATATACAGAGAGTGTGGGGTTTTTAGCGAGATGCTTTCCCGAGAAAATACTGTGTTGATATCTATGATTGATGCCTCTATGTGTGCATGTTATTGTTTCTGCTTCTATAAATTGATGATCAACGTAGAGGAGGTTATGTATTATGCATGTATTCCGCAATAGTGTATAATCAGGATAATCTATGTTGAATATGTGTTTATTATTCAAAATTTCTACATGGTATCGAAGCTGCTTGATTTGTAGAAGAGATTTTTATAGGATATCAAGCGAGGATTGATCATCGGATCTATTATTCAGAAAGTGTTTACATTTTATTTCTTCAGGCAGAGTCTGTAATCGGGCCAGGTAGCCTCTAGATTCATCCTTCTTTTGGAAGGTGAGATATCCGGTGAATGCCCATACAGTCGATCTCTGTACAAGAAATACTTTGTTCTCACGAATTCTAGATCAGAAGCGATTGATTTTTGAGCTGGTGGAATTCGAATTTAATTCCAAAGCAAGAGATAAAACTCAGAAACATTCAGTGTGAGAATGGAGACAATATGCCCCAGTATCTCATGAAGTTCACCCAATGCCGGGATGAGCTGGGAAGTGTGGGGGTAACTGTTGAGGATGAGGATATGGTGAGTCTAGCACTCCTTGGCCTTCCCAAGAGTTGGCATAGCTACCAGGACTCAGTGAATGGAAGGGAGAAATTGCCAGGATGGGAGAGACTTTGGTTGGATCTTGTGCAAGAGGAGATTAGACGGTGCACCAGAGACAGTTCTTCATCCATGTAGGATGAGGAGAACTGTGCCTTAGTGAGTAAGGCGAAGAAGGGGAAGGGGAAGGTTTCTCTTTCCGAATCTAGTTCTTCCAATGATGGGAAGAAGGTTGACAAGTCGAAGGTGCTATGCTTTCGTTGTCATGAGATTGGTTCACAGGTCAGGAACCTGTATGCTCTTGAGTTTCAAGATGCATGCAAAGCCTTGAGCAGCGAGGAAACTGATGGATACTTGGTGGTCGAGAGGGAGCGTATATTACCTCTCAACATGCAGAGCTAGAAGAAGTCTCAGATGATTATCGAGGAGCCACGATTGGTGCAGCAACTTCAAGAGGTTGTGGAGGAGCCACAACAAGGGAAGCTGAGAGGAGATCGAATAGAGACATCTACTCATGCAGAGACCTCCAGTAGGGGGAAACTTTGAGCCAGGTGGGCTGAGGGATCACATGCAGCCATACCTCCAGGTAGGAGGTGGGGTAATATAGAGTGATCGTCCCAAGGAGGAGGGGTAGGATCCTTGAGGTACCCAACCTCTTGGATGAGACCTTGCTACGGGAGCCCTGATGTGGAGTAGCAGGAACTGACTGATTAGGTAGAGACAGATGCGGATGGAGTGGCAGAGAGAGCGACAGTGCAGGGAATCCCAGGACATCGCATAGCTAGCAGGCTGCAACAATGCGAGAGGCACAAGTGTTTTGCACAGTGCTAGGTGGCACAGAGAGGTGTGCAATGGTGCGAGATGCATGGAGATGTTGCAGTAGCGCAGATGTCAGAAAGGGAGCACTTGTCAGCAGCAGGTAGAGCTTCATCATCAGAGGATGTTTCTAGCCCAACAGGGAGGTCAGTTGGGAGGTGCAGTGCGGATGCAATGCTGGGAGAAAGCAGCAACACAGATGCAGTCAGAGATAAAAGTGACAGAGGCTAGAGCAGTCAGATACTGAAGAGCACATAGATGCAGAGTTTTCAGTCGACAGAGGCAATAACAGTGAGAGACTTTGATGATAGAGCAAGTGGACCGGCTAGATGTGTTGCATGGAGAACATTCCAGAGTTACAGGATCGAGTTTGAGAGGAAGCCTTTCTTGTTGAGAGGGAGTGTTGAAAAGTGTGCAATAAGAAATGCTTGTTGAGAATGCAACAAGATGATGGAGCTTAGTGGAAAGGAGTCGCCTTCACTAAGTGGGTCGCACGCAAATTATGGCGCAAGTTCTATTTTTGGATCCCAGTAGGGATGATCACAGCTGGAGTGACCACAGTGTGGAGCGATAAAAAGGTGTCTTTTAAACTCCTAATTACCTTCACATTAATTATCAACCCAGGGACGACTTTTTATTTCAAGAGTGTACTCAGTCTGAGGCGGCTATTTACTCAAGAGTAATGTTTTGCAGTATAGTGCTTAAAATACGAAAGTAAATGAAAGCTGGAAACAAAATCTAATTGGAACAGCAAGAAACTGAAATGTTCTAAACTAAATCATTCATTCAAACAACCATCAATCGAGGATACAGTAGCAATAACTCATTCCTCTAGAAATTGATGGAAAGGAAATTAGAGCATGGACCATAGGTCTGGGAGCTAAGCAGTGACTTGCTGGTTCACTACAGCCTTAGACCTTCTCTCACACCAAAGCAGCAAATGCAAGTAAATGGAACGATAGAAAGTAAAATGGAATAGCAAACTGGAAATGGAACAACAAGCAGTAAATGGAACAACAATCAAATAAATTAAGTCTCGCGAGTCAGAACTAAACTCACATTCTGCAATAAAATAGCAATCTTCTTTCTTAAGGCAAATTGGATGGAATGTACTTTATGGAATAGCACTCATTGATGAATTAGCAAGAATCAACCATACATACACACGACACGCTAATATGGTAATCTGACAATTAAGGTGAATACGACTATGTTTCCAAATAGAATAATATCACTTTTCGGATTCCAATAATCAGGACTTCAAATGAATCCAACAATAGTAATATTCAGTAGAAACGCTCTGTAACAGAAACATGCAATCAACTCTGAAAAGGTTCACTCATACAATACAGAGTCACTACATGGATTTCCTGAAAGAACCATTAATGAATTAATCGTAGCAGAGCATGGAATAGCATATGAAAAAGCATGTCAGATTACCGGGCAATAAAGATAAGCAAACCACGCAGAAATCAAAAGAATATACTATACAGTAGAGGCAGCAGCGTACTCCACCAGAGGCTGGGCCCTTAGCCGCCAGCGGATGCTGCTGGGTTACTTCAGATGAACATAATGAACAGCAATTCCCAAACCATGTATTAATCAGCAAATTGTGGAATCATTACAACAACAAATGCTTGAGAATTACAGCATACAACAATCCCTATCCTATCATGGATAATCCACCATCATTCTTCATCATTTTTCTATCATTCTTCCATTATTCGAATTCCCTCCCATCTCTGATCTCTGTTTTCATTTAAATAGAGAGATCAGAGAGAAGTTACAATAAAGATAAGTACAACATGATTTCTTTTACAAAATTGGATTGATTCTAACCAGTTGATCAACAAGAAAATATATTTCCTTTCATTTCTCAACAAAAGCAAGACGAATTTAGCTTTGCAGCTGAGATTTGGAGGACGGCCGCAACAACAAATCTGAGAAAATCGTGCTCAAAGAACCCTGCGTTTCTCTCAGTACAAGCCGAATTTGGGCAAACCGTTCTTTGTTAAAGTTAATTGGGCCCGTTCTGGACAAAACCCATGTTCCGGATTTTCCAGATTCTGCTCCATTTGCTCAGAATCTCAACCGCAAAACTGTCACTCCTTATTCCAGCGCATTTCTGAGTTGGCGCTTTTAAAAATCAAATATTCAATCTGAAAATTATCTTGGAGGCTAAGAATGGTAAATAATGTTATAACTGATTTATTAAAACTATCATTGATAAAATCATGCATAATCATCAATTTATTAGAAATAAAGGAGAATAGATAATATTCATTCATAAGAGCATAAATCATTTATAAAATGGATTTAAATGATAAATTATAACAAATGATATGATGAAGAATAGTGGAAATGGGTGGGATAAGTGTTCAAAAGTGATAATAATAATGGCATATTAACGACCCAACATACCCCCACACTCAATATGTTGCATGTCCTCATGCAATGAAAACTGAATATATTGCATGTCCTCATGCAACCCAAAGACAGAAACCATGTGTTAACCAAGCAAATATGTTCATCTCAGCTCATGAAATGGATAGAACAAATGAATTCTTCCTTAATTAATGAATATTTACTTTGAGTAATCTTGATGAAGGCATAACAATTTTTACATTGACATTCAATTATATGTATATATGAAGTTGCAACAAAATATGATATAGATAACAGCAAACTTCATTAACCATTTTGTCAAAGACTACAAACCAGATTTTGTTGAAATGTTGTAAGTAGATTTGTAATATATGAAGGCTTCTATGATCCAAAAATCAGATCGTTTTGATGCATGGATCACGAGATATAAACAAAATGGCTGTAAGTGAGAGTGCATGATTTCCGAAATTTTATGAACCAATATTTCTTGAAATTGTGTGGGTTTGTATTAATGATACATATGTGTTTTCCAAAAATTACAAGAATTGAGTTCATAGTTTTAAAAATATGTGGAAATCAATTTCTGCACTGTGTAAAAATGAAATTGTATGCCTTAAATAAGGAAGAAAGTAGAAAACATCCATCATGCATAGCAATTCCTCCCCCTCTCTGAAAAATTAGCATGTCCTCATGCGATGCTAGAAAACAAATAGAGGTGTTTGCTACCAGCTGTTGAATTCTATGCTTGGTGTAAAACAACATGAAATAAGGGAGGTGTTGAGAATGAATAAGAATAACAATGGATGATAAAGAATATGAATGACATGGTCATAAGAAAGAAATGAAGGAACACTCCCCCACACTCGGAAATGATATGCTGCTGAAAAATGGGAAGTGGTAAAAACTATGAAATGAAGGATGGTAAATAATGCTCAAAATGGATTTTTATGAAATTCTCCTAAATTTGTAATAAATCAGAAAATTATGCGATTTTACCTCAAGTTTTACCTCCAAAAGAAAAATGTGAAATGACATATAGGTACTGACATTTGTTGAAGCTGATGTAGGCAGAAAAGGTGGAATCTAGACAAGCACATCATGTCTGAACAATTGTTCACGTTCGCGAGTGGCTCGAGCCTCTTCTAGTAGTTGCAATAATGTGGTCATACTGTGAATAGAATTTCCCCTGCATACTTGTTGTTCTCCTGTAAACAAAGCACTATTTTGCATACAATGTTCCTGAATCCATAGTGTTAGCTTTGAATAGCAACAGATAAGATGCATGCAAAATTTCAATTAGAAAAACTTATGTATACATGCAATACTAATATGTTGTCAAATCAACAAGGTATGGAAAAGTGCAGTAATCATATCGCATGCAATCCCATAATGCATACATTCCCCCCTCCAATTGGAAAATGGGTTCCATAACCATAAAGCATATGAAAGGGGTGGTGCTGACGGCAAGGCAATGGAATGAACAATATATCAGTAAGGGAGGCAGAGTACACTTATCAATGATAGGACGGTGAAAGTTATGGTTATATTGAGAGCAAAGTGTGTAAAGATAGTTATGAATAAGAGATAGGACGCTTTGGAGTGATGATAGTTTATGCAAAACGAAAAAGGACAACAATATGCTAAAAAGATGCTTTGGTGATGGTATTCTAGCTGAAAATGATGTGATTGATCATAAAACAATTTCTCATGCATAAAGGTTCAAAACAGGGAAAAGGTTAAGGAAATAACTTCGCTGATAAAAAGAAAAATAAGAAAATGGTATTATAATAATAATTGACGATAAGATATAACTTCAATACCATAAGTAGAGCCTCTGCTGCCAGCAGACGTCCATAGCCTCGACAAGGTTGCTTTTTTAACCCATATGAGCCAGGATCCTCAATTTATAAATGGAGAGTTACGGTGTTGTTCTACAGAAGAGATCAATGTGCTGGCATGGTAACCAGATAACCACACCGCCATTCACTGGGATGTAGCAAAAGTGATCAGGTCGGCTCGTGATGAGACCTCCTGTTCCAAGGATAATTTGGCTATCCAATGGATCATAACCCTGGTGTGGTGGCCATAATGGGAATGTCACTTTGTTACAACCTTATGAACATGGTAGGCTGGCTCGTAATGAGACCCCCTATCCTCCATCTGCGAACAAAATTTTGTTATTATTACACATTTTTATGATAAAAAGAGGGAGGCTCAGTACTCCTTAAGAGCAGGGATAGTGGAAGAAGTTGAACATGTCAATAGAAAAAACATATACCCATAATCTCATTTATTACAGACAGAGAAGATTATAACCAGGAAGGGTGGAACCAGCATGGTATTAAGATGATCAATCAATATCATGTTCAACAGAAAACAATGCAGTAAAGTGATATATAATTAATTGTGTGCCTTTTGAAAAGAATCTATCATCAAGGAGCTGTCCTGTTAAAGATCATAATGTGAATGATATTAACTCGCTTCAATAGAATCCATAATTCTTGTCCTCATAAAAATAGTGTACTTCATGCCACAAAATGAAATCAGTAAAATGTGGTTGAGATGAATTAGGAATAATCCCACAAGAGGAAGGAAGGGTTGCTCTCGAAAATAATCCCAAAGTGTTGCTCTTTTGAATGAACAGCAAAAACAGTCAAAAAGTGGTGTTCCTTGTAGGTAACAACAAAGGAAATGCACACAAAAAAACAAAAATACACACAAAAAAGTGTGAAAATGCAAATGCTGTTTTTTTGGAAAAAGGAACAGCAAAAACTAAAAGTGTCATTCCTTTGGAAAAGGAACAGCAAAAACGCAAGTGCCGTTCCTTTGGAAAAGGAACAACAAAAATCAAAGGTGTTGTTCCTTGTTGTTCCTTTGGAAAAGGAACAACAACAACACATGTGCCGTTCCTTTGGAAAAGGAACAGAAAAAAATCAAAAGTGTCGTTCCTTTGGAAAAGGAATAACAAAAATGCAAGTGCCATTCCTTTGGAAAAGGAACAACGAAAATGGAAAGTGCAGAAGTGTTGTTCCATTCGAAAAGGAACAGCAAAGCGTGAAAGTGCAGAAGTGTTGTTCCATTCGGAAAGGAACAGCAAAACGTGAAAGTGCAGAAGTGCTGTTCCATTCCGAAAAAGAACAACAAAACGTGAAAGTGCAGAAGTGCTGTTCCATTCGGAAAGGAACAACAAAAATGTGAAAGTGCAAAAGTGCTGTTCCATTCGAAAAGGAACAACAAAACGTGAAAGTGCAGAAGTGCTGTTCCATTCGAAAAGGAATAGCAAAACGTGAAAGTGCAGAAGTGCTGTTCCATTCGAAAAGGAACAACAAAACGTGAAAGTGCAGAAGTGCTGTTCCATTCTGAAAAGGAACAACAAAACGTGAAAGTGCAGAAGTGTTGTTCCATTCGGAAAGGAACAACAAAAATGTGAAAGTGCAGAAGTGCTGTTCCATTCGAAAAGGAACAGCAAAACGTGAAAGTGCAGAAGTGCTGTTCCATTTCGAAAAGGAACAGCAAAACGTGAAAGTGCAGAAGTGCTGTTCCATTCGGAAAGGAACAGCAAAACGTGAAAAAGGAACAACAAAATAGGCAATCATAAAATGAAAGCATGCAAAAAACAAATTAGTTGTTCACGACATTCATACTAAAGATGAGTTACACTTTGAATGAAGCAACACCTGAAACACAAAATATAAGAGAAATTAGAAAAGAAACAACATTTTATTTAAAAACAATATGTAAATTAAGTTACAACAGCTATGATATTATGTAAAAAAATGATATTTTTGAAAAATGTTTTGGCAGCAGTGACAAGACATGAATCTTCAAATTGAAATCAATTCTTCATTTCTTCTATTATGAATCCATTGGGTAATGAGTTGGATGAAATTCCTTTGTTTTATTAAAATTTGTTTCAAGAATCACTTGTCCATAAATTGACGTTCTTTTTCTCCTAGGACCTGCAAAAAACGAGTGTCTACCTGCAATAAAACATTAAATCATGGAGAAAGAGAGGTGCACGGCTCCCCTAATCTAAGAATTATGCAAAAAAAACTAACAAGTAGTTACTCTATAGAACAAATCCAAGGAGAAAATAACAAAGTAAAATTTATTTGTTACCTGCGGGAGAGCAGTGGTCGACCATACTAACCAGCAGTGTTTTAATCACAACTTCTTTGTTTTTTTGTCCAAATTGAGTGATTCCAAAGCTAAATGAGAGGTAATTCAAAGGTATATCTCCAGTAGAAACAGGTTTTAAAGATTCAATGATATGATATTTCAGTTTTAGTTAGAACAACCTGTCTAACAGAGTCATTTTCGATTACCCATCTTAGACCAACAGTTGATATTTCAAGCATAAATTTTTCGTTGGATGTCGGATTCAAATGATTCAAATTGGAAATGAAAGTATATTCATTTATTTATTTCCAATAGAAACAGGTTTTGAAGAGAAGAAGAATTGATAAGCAAATACTGTAAGGAACAGCCAGAAAGACATAGTTTTAAGGGTGCTGATTTACAATAGACAGTCAGTATTTTGATCATAACTTCCCCATACGATATCAAAAATGAGTGATTCCAATTGCATTGTAAACTAGATTCATAGGGGAATCTACCATAGAAACAGGTTTTAAAAATTCATTCATTTAGGCCTCCAAAAACTGACTGTCCCAGCTCTGTTCCTGAGCTGCCCACTAGACACCCTGTCAATGTTTTGTTTCTAACTTTTTCGTTTCAAATCCAAATTGAGTGGTTCAAATTGGGTTAGAAAGCAGAAATCAAGGGCTACCTAGGGTAGAAACAGGTTTTAAAAATATTCACTTTTGGTCCCTCAAAACATGACTGTCCCGACTGTTTTTCCAGAAAGTTCATCAAGCCCGCAAGCCAAAAAAATGATATTCAAGCATTTTTTCAAATTGGTGATAAAGATGAATATATGTGTTTGTAGAATTGTTATTTCTATTATAAATCATCTACATACACAAATGAATTGAAACATTTATCATCGATGTTGATTTGCATAGCATGTTGCAACAAAAAACAACTAGTTTTACATAAAAAAACAAAATGCATTTATTTATTCCCCTATTTATTTTATTTTCTTCACTAACCTATTTTGATTTGAAAAATGAATATTACTACGTATATGAGTACTTCCAGTGAATCCATTTTCGAAGTAAGGCTTCACGTATGCACATACCCAAATTTGAAAAATGCATGTTAATGGATATTAGGGTATGAGAAGCCAACTTCCCTTCAAAAAATGGTATAAAAAATTGTTGAAGCATAGAATGATGTTGCAAACAAATGATGGAGTGAAACCAATCTTCAATATATCCTTTACTTTTTTGATTTCGCATAGCCATCATATCATGAAGTTCTTGAACTTTTAAAATAGCTTGTTGATGCATAGTAAAAGAATCTCATTTTCTTCCATAGCTTCTACAATTTTTGCATTTGAAACATTCTGAATCTCATTGTAGGTTTTCTCTAATAACACATGTGAGATAGAATGGGTGGGATGGGTAGGTGAATTTGCCAGTTCAACATTGTAAGTATGTTGCACTGGTTTATTATGGTGAGGGTGTGGAATTAGTTGAGCAGGAAAATGTGTAAGGAATGGAGCATTTTGATGATATGGTTGATTGGGTTGTGTGAATGGTTTTTATGGGCAAGCAAGATATTGTGGAAGAGCTGGTGGAGAATATGGAGAATGTGCTTGTGTTACAAGATGGGGGAGAGTAGTCATGCAATCATAAGGTGAACCATGCCAAGCTTGTAGAGAAAATTGCTGGTGGTTATATTGAGATTGACATGGCTGCCCTAACACATTAGTATTCCATAATGGATTATGCAAGTAAGAAAGTGGAGAGGGAGTGTTTTGAACCATACCTGTAGGCCATGATTTCCGTGGTTTTGACCTTGTTGCAGCTTCCTTACCTCTTTGATATGCTACTTCCATCCTAGATAAGAAGAGTGAGTATCTATGAGATGCTCCTTTCGGTCCTGAGGGTAAAACACTTCATCCAATTCTTGATTTTTATAAACCTGCAAAACATCCAATTTTTCATTTAGAGAGCTAATAAAATCAACTTTAAAATTTTCAAATAACACATTGATTTAAGCTCTTATGTCTCCTATTCTTGTAGCAGATTTGGAAAAGAAAGAACAAACATCTCTAGAATTCTTACCAGCCTTGGAGATTCCTCTTGAATACCTTATGCACAACTCACAAATATCATCATATGATAACTGAAAAACATCACCTTTTCCTATCAGATTTAAGATTTCTAAACATTCCTCTTTGATTCCTTTAAAAAGGAGTGTTTTTAAGATCTCTTTTTCCAAATGCTTATGCTTTGATTTTTGAAGGTTATAATGAAATCGATCTACATAATCCTTCAAACTTTCATCTTCCCATTGTATCATACCGAAAATATCTTCATTGGATTTGCAATAGTCTTGGTACTTCTTCAAGAATATGTTCTTCATGTCCTCCCATGTTTGGATGCAATTCCCACCTAGGCTCATGAACCATTGGAGAGCTGCTCCTTTTAGAGTAAGAGGAAACACTTTCAATCTTTCATCATTAGTACAATAATCATATCCTCTACAAAGTATTTCGAACTCAAATAAAAATGTATCTGGATCTTCATTTGCTAAACCATGAAAATTTGGTAAAGATGAGGGAATTATGTGCATTTGTGTCACTTCTCCTAGATCTTTGATAGGAAATTCAAAAGTAGAAACTTGAGCCATTTTTTACCATAATATAAGATGTTCTTCATGTGTTTTCTTCGAGGCTCCTTCTTCAAATGTTCCTGTCAAAGCATGTCAGATTACTGGGCAATAAAGATAAGCAAACCACACAGAAATCAAAAGAATATACTATACAGTAGAGGCAGCAACGTACTCCATCAGAGGCTGGGCCCTTAGCCGCTAGCGGATGCTGCTGGGTTACTTCAGATGAACAGAATGAACAGCAACTCCCAAACCATGTATTAATCAACAAATTGTGGAATCATTACAACAGCAAATGCTTGAGAATTACAGCATGCAACAATCCCTATCCTATCATGGATAATCCACCATCATTCTTCTATCATTCTTCCATTATTCGAATTCCCTCCCATCTCTGATCTCTGTTTTCATTTAAATAGAGAGATCAGAGAGAAGTTACAATAAAGATAAGTACAACATGATTTCTTTTACAAAATTGGATTGATTCTAACCAGTTGATCAACAAGAAAATATATTTCCTTTCATTTCTCAACAAAAGCAAGACGAATTTAGCTTTGCAGCTGAGATTTGGAGGACGGCCGCAACAGCAAATCTGAGAAAATCGTGCTCAAAGAACCCTGCGTTTCTCTCAGTACAAGTCGAATTTGGGCAAACCGTTCTTTTCAAAGTTAATTGGGCCCGTTCTGGACAAAACCCATGTTCCGGATTTTCCAGATTCTGCTCCATTTGCTCAGAATCTCAACCGCAAAACTGTCACTCCTTATTCCAGCGCATTTCTGAGTTGGCGCTTTTAAAAATCAAATATTCAATCTGAAAATTATCTTGGAGGCTAAGAATGGTAAATAATGTTATAACTGATTTATTAAAACTATCATTGATAAAATCATGCATAATCATCAATTTATTAGAAATAAAGGAGAATAGATAATATTCATTCATAAGAGCATAAATCATTTATAAAATGGATTTAAATGATAAATTATAACAAATGATATGATAAAGAATAGTGGAAATGGGTGGGATAAGTGTTCAAAAGTGATAATAATAATGGCATATTAACGACCCAACATACCCCCACACTCAATATGTTGCATGTCCTCATGCAACGAAAACTGAATATATTGCATGTCCTCATGCAACCCAAAGACAGAAACCATGTGTTAACCAAGCAAATATGTTCATCTCAGCTCATGAAATGGATAGAACAAATGAATTCTTCCTTAATTAATGAATATTTACTTTTAGTAATCTTGATGAAGGCATAACAATTTTTACATTGACATTCAATTATATGTATATATGAAGTTGCAACAAAATATGATATAGATAACAGCAAACTTCATTAACCTTTTTGTCAAAAACTACAAACCAGATTTTGTTGAAATGTTGTAAGTAGATTTGTAATATATGAAGGCTTCTATGATCCAAAAATCAGATCGTTTTGATGCATGGATCATGAGATATAAACAAAATGGCTGTAAGTGAGAGTGCATGATTTCCGAAATTTTATGAACCAATATTTCTTGAAATTGTGTGGGTTTGTATTAATGATACATATGTGTTTTCCAAAAATTACAAGAATTGAGTTCATAGTTTTAAAAATATGTGGAAATCAATTTCTGCACTGTGTAAAAATGAAATTGTATGCCTTAAATAAGGAAGAAAGTAGAAAACATCCATCATGCATAGCAATTCCTCCCCCTCTCTGAAAAATTAGCATGTCCTCATGCGATGCTAGAAAACAAATAGAGGTGTTTGCTACCAGCTGTTGAATTCTATGCTTGGTGTAAAACAACATGAAATAAGGGAGGTGTTGAGAATGAATAAGAATAGCAATGGATGATAAAGAATATGAATGACATGGTCATAAGAAAGAAATGAAGGAACACTCCCCCACACTCGGAAATGATATGCTGCTGAAAAATGGGAAGTGGTAAAAACTATGAAATGAAGGATGGTAAATAATGCTCAAAATGGATTTTTATGAAATTCTCCTAAATTTGTAATAAATCAGAAAATTATGCGATTTTACCTCAAGTTTTACCTCCAAAAGAAAAATGTGAAATGACATATAGGTACTGACATTTGTTGAAGCTGATGTAGGCAGAAAAGGTGGAATCTAGACAAGCACATCATGTCTGAACAATTGTTCACGTTCGCGAGTGGCTCGAGCCTCTTCTAGTAGTTGCAATAATGTGGTCATACCGTGAATAGAATTTCCCCTGCATACTTGTTGTTCTCCTGTAAACAAAGCACTATTTTGCATACAATGTTCCTGAATCCATAGTGTTAGTTTTGAATAGCAACAGATAAGATGCATGCAAAATTTCAATTAGAAAAACTTATGTATACATGCAATACTAATATGTTGTCAAATCAACAAGGTATGGAAAAGTGCAGTAATCATATCGCATGCAATCCCATAATGCATACATTCCCCCCTCCAATTGGAAAATGGGTTCCATAACCATAAAGCATATGAAAGGGGTGGTGCTGACGGCAAGGCAATGGAATGAACAATATATCAGTAAGGGAGGCAGAGTACACTTATCAATGATAGGACGGTGAAAGTTATGGTTATATTGAGAGCAAAGTGTGTAAAGATAGTTATGAATAAGAGAGAGGACGCTTTGGAGTGATGATAGTTTATGCAAAACGAAAAAGGACAACAATATGCTAAAAAGATGCTTTGGTGATGGTATTCTAGCTGAAAATGATGTGATTGATCATAAAACAATTTCTCATGCATAAAGGTTCAAAACAGGGAAAAGGTTAAGGAAATAACTTCGCTGATAAAAAGAAAAATAAGAAAATGGTATTATAATAATAATTGACGATAAGATATAACTTCAATACCATAAGTAGAGCCTCTGCTGCCAGCAGGCGTCCATAGCCTCGACAAGGTTGCTTTTTTAACCCATATGAGCCAGGATCCTCAATTTATAAATGGAGAGTTACGGTGTTGTTCTACAGAAGAGATCAATGTGCTGGCATGGTAACCAGATAACCACACCGCCATTCACTGGGATGTAGCAAAAGTGATCAGGTCGGCTCGTGATGAGACCTCCTGTTCCAAGGATAATTTGGCTATCCAATGGATCATAACCCTGGTGTGGTGGCCATAATGGGAATGTCACTTTGTTACAACCTTATGAACATGGTAGGCTGGCTCGTAATGAGACCCCCTATCCTCCATCTGCGAACAAAATTTTGTTATTATTACACATTTTTATGATAAAAAGAGGGAGGCTCAGTACTCCTTAAGAGCAGGGATAGTGGAAGAAGTTGAACATGTCAATAGAAAAAAAATATACCCATAATCTCATTTATTACAGACAGAGAAGATTATAACTAGGAAGGGTGGAACCAGCACGGTATTAAGATGATCAATCAATATCATGTTCAACAGAAAACAATGCAGTAAAGTGATATATAATTAATTGTGTGCCTTTTGAAAAGAATCTATCATCAAGGAGCTGTCCTGTTAAAGATCATAACGTGAATGATATTAACTCGCTTCAATAGAATCCATAATTTTTGTCCTCATAAAAATAGTGTACTTCATGCCACAAAATGAAATCAGTAAAATGTGGTTGAGATGAATTAGGAATAATCCCACAAGAGGAAGGAAGGGTTGCTCTCGAAAATAATCCCAAAGTGTTGCTCTTTTGAATGAACAACAAAAACAGTCAAAAAGTGGTGTTCCTTGTAGGTAACAACAAAGGAAATGCACACAAAAAAACAAAAATACACACAAAAAAGTGTGAAAATGCAAATGCTGTTTTTTTGGAAAAAGGAACAGCAAAAACTAAAAGTGTCATTCCTTTGGAAAAGGAACAGCAAAAACGCAAGTGCCGTTCCTTTGGAAAAGGAACAACAAAAATCAAAGGTGTTGTTCCTTTGGAAAAGGAACAACAACAACACAGGTGCCGTTCCTTTGGAAAAGGAACAGAAAAAAATCAAAAGTGTCGTTCCTTTGGAAAAGGAATAACAAAAATGCAAGTGCCATTCCTTTGGAAAAGGAACAGCGAAAATGGAAAGTGCAGAAGTGTTGTTCCATTCGAAAAGGAACAGCAAAACGTGAAAGTGCAGAAGTGTTGTTCCATTCGGAAAGGAACAGCAAAACGTGAAAGTGCAGAAGTGCTGTTCCATTCCGAAAAGGAACAGCAAAAACGTGAAAGTGCAAAAGTGCTGTTCCATTCGGAAAGGAACAACAAAAACGTGAAAGTGCAGAAGTGCTGTTCCATTCGAAAAGGAACAACAAAACGTGAAAGTGCAGAAGTGCTGTTCCATTCGAAAAGGAACAGCAAAACGTGAAAGTGCAGAAGTGCTGTTCCATTCGAAAAGGAACAGCAAAACGTGAAAGTGCAGAAGTGCTGTTCCATTCTGAAAAGGAACAACAAAACGTGAAAGTGCAGAAGTGTTGTTCCATTCGGAAAGGAACAACAAAAATGTGAAAGTGCAGAAGTGCTGTTCCATTCGAAAAGGAACAGCAAAACGTGAAAGTGCAGAAGTGCTGTTCCATTTCGAAAATGAACAGCAAAACGTGAAAGTGCAGAAGTGCTGTTCCATTCGGAAAGGAACAGCAAAACATGATAAAGGAACAACAAAATAGGCAATCATAAAATGAAAGCATGCAAAAAACAAATTAGCTGTTCACGACATTCATACTAAGGATGAGTTACACTTTGAATGAAGCAACACCTGAAACACAAAATATAAGAGAAATTAGAAAAGAAACAACATTTTATTTAAAAACAATATGTAAATTAAGTTACAACAGCTATGATATTATGTAAAAAAATGATATTTTTGAAAAATGTTTTGGCAGCAGTGACAAGACATGAATCTTCAAATTGAAATCAATTCTTCATTTCTTCTATTATGAATCCATTGGATAATGAGTTGGATGAAATTCCTTTGTTTTATTAAAATTTGTTTCAAGAATCACTTGTCCATAAATTGACGTTCTTTTTCTCCTAGGACCTGCAAAAAACGAGTGTCTACCTGCAATAAAACATTAAATCATGGAGAAAGAGAGGTGCACGGCTCCCCTAATCCAAGAATTATGCAAAAAAAACTAACAAGTAGTTACTCTATAGAAAAATCCAAGGAGAAAATAACAAAGTAAAATTTATTTGTTACCTGCGGGAGAGCAGTGGTCGACCATACTAACCAGCAGTGTTTTAATCACAACTTCTTTGTTTTTTTGTCCAAATTGAGTGATTCCAAAGCTAAATGAGAGGTAATTCAAAGGTATATCTCCAGTAGAAACAGGTTTTAAAGATTCAATGATATGATATTTCAGTTTTAGTTAGAACAACCTGTCTAACAGAGTCATTTTCGATTACCCATCTTAGACCAACAGTTGATATTTCAAGCATAAATTTTTTGTTGGATGTCGGATTCAAATGATTCAAATTGGAAATGAAAGTATATTCATTTATTTATTTCCAATAGAAACAGGTTTTGAAGAGAAGAAGAATTGATAGGTCAAATACTGTAAGGAACAGCCGGAAAGACATAGTTTTAAGGGTGCTGATTTACAATAGACAGTCAGTATTTTGATCATAACTTCCCCATACGATATCAAAAATGAGTGATTCCAATTGAATTGTAAACTAGATTCATAGGGGAATCTACCATAAAAACAGGTTTTAAAAATTCATTCATTTAGGCCTCCAAAAACTGACTGTCCCAGCTCTGTTCCTGAGCTGCCCACTAGACACCCTGTCAATGTTTTGTTTCTAACTTTTTCGTTTCAAATCCAAATTGAGTGGTTCAAATTGGGTTAGAAAGTAGAAATCAAGGGCTACCTAGGGTAGAAACAGGTTTTAAAAATATTCACTTTTGGTCCCTCAAAACATGACTGTCCCGACTGTTTTTCCAGAAAGTTCATCAAGCCCGCAAGCCAAAAAAATGATATTCAAGCATTTTTTCAAATTGGTGATAAAGATGAATATATGTGTTTGTAGAATTGTTATTTCTATTATAAATCATCTACATACACAAATGAATTGAAACATTTATCATCGATGTTGATTTGCATAGCATGTTGCAACAAAAAACAACTAGTTTTACATAAAAAAACAAAATGCATTTATTTATTCCCCTATTTATTTTATTTTCTTCACTAACCTATTTTGATTTGAAAAATGAATATTACTACGTATATGAGTACTTCCAGTGAAGCCATTTTCGAAGTAAGGCTTCACGTATGCACATACCCAAATTTGAAAAATGCATGTTAATGGATATTAGGGTATGAGAAGCCAACTTCCCTTCAAAAAATGGTATAAAAAATTGTTGAAGCATAGAATGATGTTGCAAACAAATGATGGAGTGAAACCAATCTTCAATATATCCTTTACTTTTTTGATTTCGCATAGCCATCATATCATGAAGTCCTTGAACTTTTAAAATAGCTTGTTGATGCATAGTAAAAGAAACCTCATTTTCTTCCATAGCTTCTACAATTTTTGCATTTGAAACATTCTGAATCTCATTGTAGGTTTTCTCTAATAACACATGTGAGATAGAACGGGTGGGATGGGTGGGTAAATTTGCCAGTTCAACATTGTAAGTATGTTGTGCTGGTTTATTATGGTGAGGGTGTGGAATTAGTTGAGCAGGAAAATGTGTAAGGAATGGAGCATTTTGATGATATGGTTGATTGGGTTGTGTGAATGGTTTTGATGGGCAAGCAAGATATTGTGGAAGAGCTGGTGGAGAATATGGAGAATGTGCTTGTGCTACAAGATCGGGGAGAGTAGTCATGCAATCATAAGGTGAACCATGCCAAGCTTGTAGAGAAAATTGCTGGTGGTTATATTGAGATTGACATGGCTGCCCTAACACATTAGTATTCCATAATGGATTATGCAAGTAAGAAAGTGGAGAGGGAGTGTTTTGAACCATACCTGTAGGCCATGATTTCCGTGGTTTTGACCTTGTTGCAGCTTCCTTACCTCTTTGATATGCTACTTCCATCCTAGATAAGGAAGAATGAGTATCTATGAGATGCTCCTTTCGGTCCTGAGGGTAAAACACTTCATCCAATTCTTGATTTTTATAAACCTGCAAAACATCCAATTTTTCATTTAGAGAGCTAATAAAATCAACTTTAAAATTTTCAAATAACACATTGATTTAAGCTCTTATGTCTCCTATTCTTGTAGCAGATTTGGAAAAGAAAGAACAAACATCTCTAGAATTCTTACCAGCCTTGGAGATTCCTCTTGAATACCTTATGCACAACTCACAAACATCATCATATGATAACTGAAAAACATCACCTTTTCCTATCAGATTTAAGATTTCTAAACATTCCTCTTTGATTCCTTTAAAAAGGAGTGTTTTTAAGATCTCTTTTTCCAAATGCTTATGCTTTGATTTTTGAAGGTTATAATGAAATCGATCTACATAATCCTCCAAACTTTCATCTTCCCATTGTATCATACCGAAAATATCTTCATTGGATTTGCAATAGTCTTGGTACTTCTTCAAGAATATGTTCTTCATGTCCTCCCATGTTTGATGCAATTCCCACCTAGGCTCATGAACCATCGGAGAGCTGCTCCTTTTAGAGTAAGAGGAAACACTTTCAATCTTTCATCATTAGTACAATAATCATATCCTCTACAAAGTATTTCGAACTCAAATAAAAATGTATCTGGATCTTCATTTGCTAAACCATGAAAATTTGGTAAAGATGGGGGAATTATGTGCATTTGTGTCACTTCTCCTAGATCTTTGATAGAAAATTCAAAAGTAGAAACTTGAGCCATTTCTTACCATAATATAAGATGTTCTTCATGTGTTTTCTTCGAGGCTCCTTCTTCAAATGTTCCTGTCAAAGCATGTCAGATTACCGGGCAATAAAGATAAGCAAACCACGCAGAAATCAAAAGAATATACTATACAGTAGAGGCAGCAGCGTACTCCACCAGAGGCTGGGCCCTTAGCCGCCAGCGGATGCTGCTGGGTTACTTCAGATGAACAGAATGAACAACAACTCCCAAACCATGTATTAATCAGCAAATTGTGGAATCATTACAACAGAAAATGCTTGAGAATTACAGCATGCAACAATCCCTATCCTATCATGGATAATCCACCATCATTCTTCATCATTTTTCTATCATTCTTCCATTATTCGAATTCCCTCCCATCTCTGATCTCTGTTTTCATTTAAATAGAGAGATCAGAGAGAAGTTACAATAAAGATAAGTACAACATGATTTCTTTTACAAAATTGGATTGATTCTAACCAGTTGATCAACAAGAAAATATATTTCCTTTCATCTCTCAACAAAAGCAAGACGAATTTAGCTTTGCAGCTGAGATTTGGAGGACGGCCGCAACAGCAAATCTGAGAAAATCGTGCTCAAAGAACCCTGCGTTTCTCTCAGTACAAGCCGAATTTGGGCAAACCGTTCTATGTCAAAGTTAATTGGGCCCGTTCTGGACAAAACCCATGTTCCGGATTTTCCAGATTCTGCTCCATTTGCTCAGAATCTCAACCGCAAAACTGTCACTCCTTATTCCAGCGCATTTCTGAGTTGGTGCTTTGAAAAATCAAATATTCAATCTGAAAATTATCTTGGAGGCTAAGAATGGTAAATAATGTTATAACTGATTTATTAAAACTATCATTGATAAAATCATGCATAATCATCAATTTATTAGAAATAAAGGAGAATAGATAATATTCATTCATAAGAGCATAAATCATTTATAAAATGGATTTAAATGATAGATTATAACAAATGATATGATGAAGAATAGTGGAAATGGGTGGGATAAGTGTTCAAAAGTGATAATAATAATGGCATATTAACGACCCAACATACCCCCACACTCAATATGTTGCATGTCCTCATGCAACGAAAACTGAATATATTGCATGTCCTCATGCAACCCAAAGACAGAAACCATGTGTTAACCAAGCAAATATGTTCATCTCAGCTCATGAAATGGATAGAACAAATGAATTCTTCCTTAATTAATGAATATTTACTTTTAGTAATCTTGATGAAGGCATAACAATTTTTACATTGACATTCAATTATATGTATATATGAAGTTGCAACAAAATATGATATAGATAACAACAAACTTCATTAACCATTTTGTCAAAAACTACAAACCAGATTTTGTTGAAATGTTGTAAGTAGATTTGTAATATATGAAGGCTTCTATGATCCAAAAATCAGATCGTTTTGATGCATGGATCATGAGATATAAACAAAATGGCTGTAAGTGAGAGTGCATGATTTCCGAAATTTTATGAACCAATATTTCTTGAAATTGTGTGGGTTTGTATTAATGATACATATGTGTTTTCCAAAAATTACAAGAATTGAGTTCATAGTTTTAAAAATATGTGGAAATCAATTTCTGCACTGTGTAAAAATGAAATTGTATGCCTTAAATAAGGAAGAAAGTAGAAAACATCCATCATGCATAGCAATTCCTCCCCCTCTCTGAAAAATTAGCATGTCCTCATGCGATGCTAGAAAACAAATAGAGGTGTTTGCTACCAGCTGTTGAATTCTATGCTTGGTGTAAAACAACATGAAATAAGGGAGGTGTTGAGAATGAATAAGAATAACAATGGATGATAAAGAATATGAATGACATGGTCATAAGAAAGAAATGAAGGAACACTCCCCCACACTCGGCAATGATATGCTGCTGAAAAATGGGAAGTGGTAAAAACTATGAAATGAAGGATGGTAAATAATGCTCAAAGTGGATTTTTATGAAATTCTCCTAAATTTGTAATAAATCAGAAAATTATGCGATTTTACCTCAAGTTTTACCTCCAAAAGAAAAATGTGAAATGACATATAGGTACTGACATTTGTTGAAGCTGATGTAGGCAGAAAAGGTGGAATCTAGACAAGCACATCATGTCTGAACAATTGTTCACGTTCGCGAGTGGCTCGAGCCTCTTCTAGTAGTTGCAATAATGTGGTCATACTGTGAATAGAATTTCCCCTGCATACTTGTTGTTCTCCTGTAAACAAAGCACTATTTTGCATACAATGTTCCTGAATCCATAGTGTTAGCTTTGAATAGCAACAGATAAGATGCATGCAAAATTTCAATTAGAAAAACTTATGTATACATGCAATACTAATATGTTGTCAAATCAACAAGGTATGGAAAAGTGCAGTAATCATATCGCATGCAATCCCATAATGCATACATTCCCCCCTCCAATTGGAAAATGGGTTCCATAACCATAAAGCATATGAAAGGGGTGGGGCTGACGGCAAGGCAATGGAATGAACAATATATCAGTAAGGGAGGCAGAGTACACTTATCAATGATAGGACGGTGAAAGTTATGGTTATATTGAGAGCAAAGTGTGTAAAGATAGTTATGAATAAGAGATAGGATGCTTTGGAGTGATGATAGTTTATGCAAAACGAAAAAGGACAACAATATGCTAAAAAGATGCTTTGGTGATGGTATTCTAGCTGAAAATGATGTGATTGATCATAAAACAATTTCTCATGCATAAAGGTTCAAAACAGGGAAAAGGTTAAGGAAATAACTTCGCTGATAAAAAGAAAAATAAGAAAATGGTATTATAATAATAATTGACGATAAGATATAACTTCAATACCATAAGTAGAGCCTCTGCTGCCAGCAGGCGTTCATAGCCTCGACAAGGTTGCTTTTTTAACCCATATGAGCCAGGATTCTCAATTTATAAATGGAGAGTTACGGTGTTGTTCTACAGAAGAGATCAATGTGCTGGCATGGTAACCAGATAACCACACCGCCATTCACTGGGATGTAGCAAAAGTGATCAGGTCGGCTCGTGATGAGACCTCCTGTTCCAAGGATAATTTGGCTATCCAATGGATCATAACCCTGGTGTGGTGGCCATAATGGGAATGTCACTTTGTTACAACCTTATGAACATGGTAGGCTGGCTCGTAATGAGACCCCCTATCCTCCATCTGCGAACAAAATTTTGTTATTATTACACATTTTTATGATAAAAAGAGGGAGGCTCAGTACTCCTTAAGAGCAGGGATAGTGGAAGAAGTTGAACATGTCAATAGAAAAAAAATATACCCATAATCTCATTTATTACAGACAGAGAAGATTATAACCAGGAAGGGTGGAACCAACATGGTATTAAGATGATCAATCAATATCATGTTCAACAGAAAACAATGCAGTAAAGTGATATATAATTAATTGTGTGCCTTTTGAAAAGAATCTATCATCAAGGAGCTGTCATGTTAAAGATCATAACGTGAATGATATTAACTCGCTTCAATAGAATCCATAATTCTTGTCCTCATAAAAATAGTGTACTTCATGCCACAAAATGAAATTAGTAAAATGTGGTTGAGATGAATTAGGAATAATCCCACAAGAGGAAGGAAGGGTTGCTCTCGAAAATAATCCCAAAGTGTTGCTCTTTTGAATGAACAGCAAAAACAGTCAAAAAGTGGTGTTCCTTGTAGGTAACAACAAAGGAAATGCACAAAAAAAAACAAAAATACACACAAAAAAGTGTGAAAATGCAAATGCTGTTTTTTTGGAAAAAGGAACAGCAAAAACTAAAAGTGTCATTCTTTTGGAAAAGGAACAGCAAAAACGCAAGTGCCGTTCCTTTGGAAAATGAACAACAAAAATCAAAGGTGTTGTTCCTTTTCCCAACACAGGTGCCGTTCCTTTGGAAAAGGAACAGAAAAAAATCAAAAGTGTCGTTCCTTTGGAAAAGGAATAACAAAAATGCAAGTGCCATTCCTTTGGAAAAGGAACAGCGAAAATGGAAAGTGCAGAAGTGTTGTTCCATTCGAAAAGGAACAGCAAAACGTGAAAGTGCAGAAGTGTTGTTCCATTCGGAAAGGAACAGCGAAACGTGAAAGTGCAGAAGTGCTGTTCCATTCCGAAAAGGAACAACAAAACGTGAAAGTGCAGAAGTGCTGTTCCATTCGGAAAGGAACAGCAAAAATGTGAAAGTGCAAAAGTGCTGTTCCATTCGAAAAGGAACAACAAAACGTGAAAGTGCAGAAGTGCTGTTCCATTCGAAAAGGAACAACAAAACGTGAAAGTGCAGAAGTGCTGTTCCATTCGAAAAGGAACAGCAAAACGTGAAAGTGCAGAAGTGCTGTTCCATTCTGAAAAGGAACAACAAAACGTGAAAGTGCAAAAGTGTTGTTCCATTCGGAAAGGAACAACAAAAATGTGAAAGTGCAGAAGTGCTGTTCCATTCGAAAAGGAACAGGAAAACGTGAAAGTGCAGAAGTGCTGTTCCATTTCAAAAATGAACAGCAAAACGTGAAAGTGCAGAAGTGCTGTTCCATTTCGAAAAGGAACAACAAAACGTGAAAGTGCAGAAGTGCTGTTCCATTCGGAAAGGAACAGCAAAACGTGAAAAAGGAACAACAAAATAGGCAATCATAAAATGAAAGCATGCAAAAAACAAATTAGCTGTTCACAACATTCATGCTAAGGATGAGTTACACTTTGAATGAAGCAACACCTGAAACACAAAATATAAGAGAAATTAGAAAAGAAACAACATTTTATTTAAAAACAATATGTAAATTAAGTTACAACAGCTATGATATTATGTAAAAAAATGATATTTTTGAAAAATGTTTTGGCAGCAGTGACAAGACATGAATCTTCAAATTGAAATCAATTCTTCATTTCTTCTATTATGAATCCATTGGGTAATGAGTTGGATGAAATTCCTTTGTTTTATTAAAATTTGTTTCAAGAATCACTTGTCCATAAATTGACGTTCTTTTTCTCCTAGGACCTGCAAAAAACGAGTGTCTACCTGCAATAAAACATTAAATCATGGAGAAAGAGAGGTGCACGGCTCCCCTAATCCAAGAATTATGCAAAAAAAACTAACAAGTAGTTACTCTATAGAACAAATCCAAGGAGAAAATAACAAAGTAAAATTTATTTGTTACCTGCGGGAGAGCAGTGGTCGACCATACTAACCAGCAGTGTTTTAATCACAACTTCTTTGTTTTTTTGTCCAAATTGAGTGATTCCAAAGCTAAATGAGAGGTAATTCAAAGGTATATCTCCAGTAGAAACAGGTTTTAAAGATTCAATGATATGATATTTCAGTTTTAGTTAGAACAACCTGTCTAACAGAGTCATTTTCGATTACCCATCTTAGACCAACAGTTGATATTTCAAGCATAAATTTTTCGTTGGATGTCGGATTCAAATGATTCAAATTGGAAATGAAAGTATATTCATTTATTTATTTCCAATAGAAACAGGTTTTGAAGAGAAGAAGAATTGATAGGTCAAATACTGTAAGGAACAGCCGGAAAGACATAGTTTTAAGGGTGCTGATTTACAATAGACAGTCAGTATTTTGATCATAACTTCCCCATACGATATCAAAAATGAGTGATTCCAATTGCATTGTAAACTAAATTCATAGGGGAATCTACCATAGAAACAGGTTTTAAAAATTCATTCATTTAGGCCTCCAAAAACTGACTGTCCCAGCTCTGTTCCTGAGCTGCCCACTAGACACCCTGTCAATGTTTTGTTTCTAACTTTTTCGTTTCAAATCCAAATTGAGTGGTTCAAATTGGGTTAGAAAGTAGAAATCAAGGACTACCTAGGGTAGAAACAGGTTTTAAAAAATTCACTTTTGGTCCCTCAAAACATGACTGTCCCGACTGTTTTTCCAGAAAGTTCATCAAACCCGCAAGCCAAAAAAATGATATTCAAGCATTTTTTCAAATTGGTGATAAAGATGAATATATGTGTTTGTAGAATTGTTATTTCTATTATAAATCATCTACATACACAAATGAATTGAAACATTTATCATCGATGTTGATTTGCATAGCATGTTGCAACAAAAAACAACTAGTTTTACATAAAAAAACAAAATGCATTTATTTATTCCCCTATTTATTTTATTTTCTTCACTAACCTATTTTGATTTGAAAAATGAATATTACTACGTATATGAGTACTTCCAGTGAAGCCATTTTCGAAGTAAGGCTTCACGTATGCACATACCCAAATTTGAAAAATGCATGTTAATGGATATTAGGGTATGAGAAGCCAACTTCCCTTCAAAAAATGGTATAAAAAATTGTTGAAGCATAGAATGATATTGCAAACAAATGATGGAGTGAAACCAATCTTCAATATATCCTTTACTTTTTTGATTTCGCATAGCCATCATATCATGAAGTTCTTGAACTTTTAAAATAGCTTGTTGATGCATAGTAAAAGAAACCTCATTTTCTTCCATAGCTTCTACAATTTTTGCATTTGAAACATTCTGAATCTCATTGTAGGTTTTCTCTAATAACACATGTGAGATAGAATGGGTGGGATGGGTGGGTAAATTTGCCAGTTCAACATTGTAAGTATGTTGTACTGGTTTATTATGGTGAGGGTGTGGAATTAGTTGAGCAGGAAAATGTGTAAGGAATGAAGCATTTTGATGATATGGTTGATTGGGTTGTGTGAATGGTTTTTATGGGCAAGCAAGATATTGTGGAAGAGCTGGTGGAGAATATGGAGAATGTGCTTGTGCTACAAGATGGGGGAGAGTAGTCATGCAATCATAAGGTGAACCATGCCAAGCTTGTAGAGAAAATTGCTGGTGGTTATATTGAGATTGACATGGCTGCCCTAACACATTAGTATTCCATAATGGATTATGCAAGTAAGAAAGTGGAGAGGGAGTGTTTTGAACCATACCTGTAGGCCATGATTTCCGTGGTTTTGACCTTGTTGCAGCTTCCTTACCTCTTTGATATGCTACTTCCATCCTAGATAAGGAAGAGTGAGTATCTATGAGATGCTCCTTTCGGTCCTGAGGGTAAAACACTTCATCCAATTCTTGATTTTTATAAACCTGCAAAACATCCAATTTTTCATTTAGAGAGCTAATAAAATCAACTTTAAAATTTTCAAATAACACATTGATTTAAGCTCTTATGTCTCCTATTCTTGTAGCAGATTTGGAAAAGAAAGAACAAACATCTCTAGAATTCTTACCAGCCTTGGAGATTCCTCTTGAATACCTTATGCACAACTCACAAACATCATCATATGATAACTGAAAAACATCACCTTTTCCTATCAGATTTAAGATTTCTAAACATTCCTCTTTGATTCCTTTAAAAATGAGTGTTTTTAAGATCTCTTTTTCCAAATGCTTATGCTTTGATTTTTGAAGGTTATAATGAAATCGATCTACATAATCGTCCAAACTTTCATCTTCCCATTGTATCATACCGAAAATATCTTCATTGGATTTGCAATAGTCTTGGTACTTCTTCAAGAATATGTTCTTCATGTCCTCCCATGTTTGGATGCAATTCCCACCTAGGCTCATGAACCATCGGAGAGATGCTCCTTTTAGAGTAAGAGGAAACACTTTCAATCTTTCATCATTAGTACAATAATCATATCCTCTACAAAGTATTTCGAACTCAAATAAAAATGTATCTGGATCTTCATTTGCTAAACCATGAAAATTTGGTAAAGATGGGGGAATTATGTGCATTTGTGTCACTTCTCCTAGATCTTTGATAGGAAATTCAAAAGTAGAAACTTGAGCCATTTCTTACCATAATATAAGATGTTCTTCATGTGTTTTCTTCGAGGCTCCTTCTTCAAATGTTCCTGTCAATCGGTTAGTGAAATGGGTGGTGCTTACATCACCACTTGCGTGAGATCATGTGATTCATTTTTTTAAAAATTTCTATCTTTTTCCTAATCATTCAAAAATTCAAACATCTATTTCTACCCTAGGTTCTTTAACAGTCCTGCTGGAAAGCAGATGGGGGAGCAGGGCTTTTACATGCTCCGTACGCAGGTTCTTACCTTCCGTTTTTAAGATCCAACTCTTCCCTAGCAGGCACTCATCAGATTCACACTACTCTTTAGAAATGACTACACTCTCCCCGGCAACGGCGCCAAAATGTGGAGCGATAAAAAGGTGTCTTTTAAACTCCTAATTACCTTCACATTAATTATCAACCCAGGGACGACTTTTTATTTCAAGAGTGTACTCAGTCTGAGGTGGTTATTTACTCAAGAGTAATGTTTTGCAGTATAGTGCTTAAAATATGAAAGTAAATGAAAGCTGGAAACAAAATCTAATTGGAACAGCAAGAAACTGAAATGTTCTAAACTAAATCATTCATTCAAACAACCATCAATCGAGGATACAGTAGCAATAACTCATTCCTCTAGAAATTGATGGAAAGGAAATTAGAGCATGGACCATAGGTCTGGGAGCTAAGCAGCGACTTGCTGGCTCACTACAGCCTTAGACCTTCTCTCACACCAAAGCAACAAATGCAAGTAAATGGAACGACAGAAAGTAAAATGGAATAGCAAACATGAAATGGAACAGCAAGCAGTAAATGGAACAGCAATCAAATAAACTAAGTCTCGCGAGTCAGAACTAAACTCACATTCTGCAATAAAATAGCAATCTTCTTTCTTAAGGCAAATTGGATGGAATGTACTTTATGGAATAGCACTCATTGATGAATTAGCAAGAATCAACCATACATACACACGACACGCTAATATGGTAATCTGACAATTAAGGTGAATACGACTATGTTTCCAAATAGAATAATATCACTTTTCGGATTCCAATAATCAGGATTTCAAATGAATCCAACAACAGTAATATTCAATAGAAACGCTCTGTAACAGAAACATGCAATCAACTCTGAAAAGGTTCACTCATACAATACAGAGTCACTACATGGATTTCCTGAAAGAACCATTAATGAATTAATCGTAGCAGAGCATGGAATAGCATATGAAAAAGCATGTCAGATTAACGAGCAATAAAGATAAGCAAAACACGCAGAAATTAAAAGAATATACTATACAGTAGAGGCAGCAGCGTACTCCACCAGAGGCTGGGCCCTTAGCCGCCAGCGGATGCTGCTGGGTTACTTCAGATGAACAGCAACTCCCAAACCATGTATTAATCAGCAAATTGTGGAATCATTACAACAGCAAATGCTTGAGAATTACAGCATGCAACAATCCCTATCCTATCATGGATAATCCACCATCATTCTTCATCATTTTTCTATCATTCTTCCATTATTCGAATTCCCTCCCATCTCTGATCTCTATTTTCATTTAAATAGAGAGATCAGAGAGAAGTTACAATAAAGATAAGTACAACATGATTTCTTTTACAAAATTGGATTGATTCTAACCAGTTGATCAACAAGAAAATATATTTCCTTTCATTTCTCAACAAAAGCAAGACGAATTTAGCTTTGCAGCTGAGATTTGGAGGACGGCCGCAACAGCAAATCTGAGAAAATCGTGCTCAAATAACCCTGCGTTTTTCTCAGTACAAGCCGAATTTGGGCAAACCATTCTTTATGAAAATTAATTGGGCCCGTTCTGGACAAAACCCATGTTCCGGATTTTCCAGATTCTGCTCCATTTGCTCAGAATCTCAACCGCAAAACTGTCACTCCTTATTCCAGCGCATTTCTGAGTTGGCGCTTTTAAAAATCAAATATTCAATCTGAAAATTATCTTGGAGGCTAAGAATGGTAAATAATGTTATAACTGATTTATTAAAACTATCATTGATAAAATCATGCATAATCATCAATTTATTAGAAATAAAGGAGAATAGATAATATTCATTCATAAGAGCATAAATCATTTATAAAATGGATTTAAATGATAAATTATAACAAATGATATGATGAAGAATAGTGGAAATGGGTGGGATAAGTCTTCAAAAGTGATAATAATAATGGCATATTAACGGCCCAACACACAGCAGGGATGATCACAGCAGGAGTGACCACAGGAGGAGTGATCACATTATGAGTGATCACAATATGGGTGATCACAGTATGGGTGATCAAAATATAAGTGATCATAGTATGAGTGATCACAGTATGAGTGATCAAAGTCTATTTTTAGACTGGCTGTCAAAAATAGAAAAGTCAAATATTATTGTCTCATAATAATATTTAGACTATAAACTTTGTCTTATTCTCTTGGAGCACTTCAGGATGAGCTACGGATGTGGTACATGCAGATCCCAGAAGGAAACACGTGGTTACCTATGGGATGACTAATATTTGCATGCAGGACTTCAGTTAGAACTTAAGTGAGTTGAGTTTAGTGGACTGGAGGTGGAGTTGATGGAGTTGTGTTCAGTTTAGCTTTGTTAAACTAGTTGTATTTAGTCTAACTGGCAAATAGATTAGAGATGAGTTGGGTGAATTAGTTATTAATTAATTCACAAGTTATTAACTCATAATGCAACTATAGAATACATCAGTTAACTCAGTTGCATGTCAGTGCATGTTCAGTTCAGCAGGGACATGTGTTAGAGGATCAAATTGCTATCAGTTGTGACTATAACTGTGCATGATGATTTGCACAATCAATGGGATTGAGTATGCCAATGAATTGGCCAATACCAAGAATTGTAGCCTGTGCTCACGTCCAACACAGTGTGAGTGATTATTTGTAGGTCAAATACGAGTTTGGTAAACCATTCTCATCAGTTCTTGAGCAGGTATTGAGCTGGAGAGGCAGGCAAGCAGTGGAATAGATTTGTAGATCAGATCTGAGCTGTATTGTGTGTAACAGGTGGAGCTGATACTGGATTTCTTGTGATAAGCATTGTAATTTGTAATGTTACATGGTCTCAATCATTAATATACAGATAGTGTGGGGTTTTTAGCGAGATGCTTTCCCCGGGAAAATACTGTGTTGATATCTGTGATTGATGCCTCTATGTGCGCATGTTATTGTTTCTGCTTCTGTAAATTGATGATCAACGTAGAGGAGGTTATGTATTATGCATGTATTCCGCAATAGTGTATAATCGGGATAATCTATGTTGAATATGTGTTTATTATTGAAAATTTCTATAGTCCTCTCTCGGCATGGTGTATTAATACGCTATCAAGATTGAGAAAAAGTTTAAACATAAAAAGTGAGACTTTGGATTTGCCAATCCAAAGCAAGGGAAAGGCACCCGCAAACCACAGAGCAAAGGACAAAGGCAAGGCGGGGCAACGCAAGATAACCCGTAGAAGCCGCGAGAAAAGAACAACACCATGAAGAAAAATAAGGACACGAGAAAGTGGTGTGAGTTCCATAGGATCTCCACTCACAACACAAGTGAGTGTTGGGCCAAGTAGTCACTGGTGGTGGAGGTGAAGGCTTCTGAATAATACACATGTTCCGACTTTGAGTCAGAACCCAACAAGGGGAATGATAAAGGGAAGAATATCATTGACGCGGAGCCCAGTTCCACTGTGGCCAACACCAAGATCCAGAAGATTGAGCTTGAAGAACCAGATGAGGGGGAACGCTTCTTTCACTCACAGATGTGGGTGAAGGGTTCTCTACTGTAGTTCATTGTCAACAGTGGGAGCCAAAAGAATCTCATTTCAGTAGAGGTATTGAAGTGGGTGGGTCTACCGACTACAACACATCCATAGTCGTACACCATCAGGTGGCTTCACCAAGGACGAGATCTCCGCATCAGGCAGCAGTGTCTCCTTCCCTACGACTTCAAGCCCTTCACAGATGAGGTACCATGTGATGTTCCTCCTCTTGAAGTTGTGATGTATTATTAGGACAACCATACTTCTGCAATTGGAATGTTGTATATGAGTCTAGAACTCACTATGTTATTATTTCTTTGGGTAATAAGTTATATAGGATACTGTAGGTAGACCCTCCTACGGCCATATCTTTGATATCTACTAAGAAATGCAGTAAGATCATCTCCCAGACTGGGAAATTTGTTTTCTTTCTGATTCACTCTCAAAGTAAGGGGAAGATCATAGCCAAATCCATGGCCCTCGTGAATGGTTCCTCCACGCAGAAGAAGCACGTGGATACAGTCGTGGAAGAATATAGGGACATCTTCTCCTCACCCACAGGGGTACCCTTGCACTGTTAGGTCAAGCATTCGATCGATTTGACTCCCGTAGCACCTCTACCAATAGACCGATATATCACTGCTCCATTCTAGAAAATGAAGAGATCAAGAGGCAAATCCAGGAGTTGCTGCAAAAATGGTACATCTGACCAAGTTCCTCACCTTGTGGGAGCTCGATTGTACTTGTACAGAAGAAGGATGGGACATGGAGGCTCTGCATTGATTATTGAGCACTAAACAAAATCATTGTTAGGAACAGGTATCCAATCCCACAGATTGATGACCTTCTGGACCAACTCAAGGGGGCCAAGTATTTCAACAAGATCGATTTGAAGTCTGGCTATCACCAGGTTCCAATAAAGCCCACAAATGTATGGAAGATTGCCTTCAAATCCAAGGAAGGCCTTTTTGAATGGTTGGTTATTCCCTTTGGGTTGACAAATGCCCTTGCTACTTTTATGAGGCTAATGGATGACATCTTGCGACCCTTCACCAACTCATTCGTGGTTGTTTATCTGGAAAACATCCTCATCTTTAGCAAGAGTTGGGAAGAACACTTGCAACACATTCGATAGATCCTTCAAACCCTTCGGCAGCACAAACTGTGTGCCAACTTAGAGAAATGCACCTTTGGCATGAGCCAGGTCCAATATTTGGGTTACATCATAGATGAGCATGGTGTGCATGTGAATCCAACTAAGATCCAAGTCATTCAGGATTGGCCAACCCCAACCACTCTAATAGAGCTTCGCAACATTTTGGGCCTTGAATTTTTTTATCGGAGGTTCATGTTGGGATTCTCCCATATCACTTGGCCCTTGAGTTAGATTACTATGGATGGGGAAAAATCAAATTTTTCTTGGTTCGAGTCCCAATAGAAGGCATTCATTGAGTTGAAGAACTGCCTCTACTCTGCACTGGTACTCACATTGCCAGACCTGCAACAACCATTTGAAATTGAGACAGACAACTCTAACTATGCTATTGGTGCAGTCCTCCCCCAACACAAGCATCTAGTGGCCTATCATAGTGATACACTCTCCGACACAATTCAGAAGTTACCCTGATCCAGGTGGATATTGGTGGCCACACGCCAAGTCCACTTGACCCCACCATGATTTATTTCAGCTTTTCAGTTTCCTTAATTGTAGCACAATTTACTAATTTTAGTAGTTTTTTGGGTCCTAAACTTCCGGAGCTGTTTTGAGGCACTAAAAAACGTTTTTTGGGAAATCTGGGGGCAACATGGGTCCATGGACTAATGTTTCCCTTCCCAAAGTGGTAGTGCTCGGATAGATCTTTCTAACGAGCTATTGTATGCGTCAAATGGAGATCGTATGCCAAAGTTACGACCCCGGGAAATTGATGTACCAATTTACCCAAACGGGGCCCACAGTTTGGCGTTTCATCTTCTAGGGTTAGGTTTTGGGATGTTAAGGGTTTTTCATTGTTTCTAAACAATAAATAGGCCTTCGAGCCTCATTGTAACACAATTCAGAGGCATGTAGCCACCACATCTCTTCTCAGAGTAAGCCACCATCGCCCTAGCTATTTATTTCCATTTTCTATTTGTAAGCATATCTCAGTATTTTACATTAATGAAATGAAGTATTATTTTCGTTGTATCTTTGTGTTTATGGTTATCTCTATAATTTGTTGTGTTCCTATTTAAATCCGGGTTAGTGGTATCAGAGCGGTCTGCTTTTTCTTTGTTTTTATTTGCATGTTCCCAACGAGGTCGGGATATAAGGAGTTAGGGCTTGAACTGGTTGAACCTTTGCGAGACCAGCCTCTCAAAACCCGACGACCTCCCATGGCATATGAAAAGAAATATGAGGGGGCAGGAGATCCTATCAAAATATTGCTCGAAGAAGCCCTCGAGCGACAAAGGAACGCGATGATGGAAAACTTTGACCAGATCCTTCAGCGGCTACCGAGGGGTGACGCATCGGCTTCCCACAGCTACTCTGGAAACGCCACACCGTTTAAGGTACAAGTTAATTTTTAAATCCCCATATTCGAGGGTCAGATAGACGCAGCTGCTGTTGATAAATGGTTAAATCTGCTAGAGGGTTATTTTTCTGTTTATGATTTTTCCAGTTGGGAAAAGATTATTTTCGCTCTTCTCAAAGCAGTCCCCCACGTCAAGGACTGGTGGGAAACCTACTATGAGTAGAAGGATGAAAATACCGTCTCATTGTTTTCAACTGCACCCACCTAGAATTCATTTCGGGATGCCATTAAGGAGCAGTACTACCCTGTCGGAAGCTATGAGGATCAATACATAAAGTGGACCACGCTACAGCAGGGAAGGGACCAAGACGTGCCGGAGTTTACCAATATTTTCCATACCCTTTACACAAAGTTGGGTATCAAGGATTTAGAGCAACATTTGATATTCAAATACCACGGCTGCCTGCACAAGTACATCCAGGAAGAAATAGAATTCCTGAACATCTCCTCGCTTGGCATGGCATACTGATATGCCGTCAAGGTTGAGAAAAAGTTTAAACAAAAGAAGCGCGACTTTGGATCTGCGAATCCGAAGCGAGGGAAAGGTGCCCCCAAGTTGCAGAACAAAGGACAAAACCAAGGCGGGATGGCCCAAGACAACCTGCCAAAGCTACAAGTAAAGAACAGTGCCACGAAGTTAAAAAAGGACACGGGAAAAAGGTGTGAGTTCCATAAGAGCTCTACTCACAACACAAGCGAGTGTTGGGCCAAGCAGTCACTGGTGGCTGAGCTAAAGGTTTCAGAATCAGATGCATGTTGTGACTCTGAGTCAGAACCCGACAAGGGGAATGACAAAGGGAAGCAAATTATCGATGCAGAGCCCAACGCCACCGTTGCCACCACGAAGATCCAGAAAGAGGAACGCGAAGATCCAGAGGAGGAGGAGCGTCTCTTCCACTCCCAGATGTGGGTAAAGGGATCCCCACTGTAGTTCATTGTCGATAGCGGGAGCCAAAAGAACCTCATTTCGATAGAGGTCGTGAAGTGGCTGGGCTTACCGACCATAACACATCCACAACCATACACCATCGGGTGGCTTCACCAAGGATGGGATCTTCACGTGAGTCAGTAGTGTCGCCTACCATACAACATCAAGCCCTTCACGGATGAGGTATTGTGTGACATTGCTCCCCTTGAGGTTTGTGATGTATTATTAGGCCAACCATACGTGTGGAAGCAACATGCTGTGTATGAATCAAGGCCCCGTGTTGTTAGTATTACTTTGGGAAATAAGTTGTACAGGATACCGGAGGTAGCACCGCCTACCGCCATTTCTTTGGTTACTGCAAAACAATGCAGTAAGCTGCTTTCCAAAATTGGGAAATTTGTTTTCCTGATGATACACCCTCAAGAAAAGAAGAAGACAGTGGCCATGACCTCCAGACAGGGCCCCTCCACACGACAAATCCAAATGGACAAGGTCGTGGAGGAGTAGAAGGACATCTTCACCTCTCCCGCAGGGGTTCCTCTACACTGTCAAGTCAAGCACTCCATCGATCTAACCCCAGGTGCACCGCTGCCCAATGGACCAATCTATCAGCGCTCCGTTCTGGAGAATGATGAAATAAAGAGGCAGATTTAGGAGCTGCTACAGAAAGGTCACATCCATCCGAGTTCATCGCCCTGTGGGAGCCCGATCGTGTTGGTACAGAAGAAGGATGGGACTTGGAGACTCTGTATTGACTATCAAGCACTGAATAAGATCACTGTCCGTAATAGGCACCCGATCCCACATATTGATGACCTCCTGGACCAACTGAAGGGTGCAAAATAGTTCAGCAAGATTGATTTGAAGTTAGGATATCACTAGGTACCAATCGAACCCTCCGATGTGTGGAAAACTGCCTTCAAAGCCAAGGAGGGCCTTTTTGAATGGTTGGTTATGCCTTTCGGATTGACAAATTCTCCTGCAACCTTCATGAGGCTAATGGATGACATATTACAGCCATTCACTAACTCATTTGTAGTGGTATACTTGGATGACATCCTGATATTTAGCCAGAGTTGGGAAGAGCACCTCCACCACATCCGACAGGTTCTCCAAACACTGTGGCAACACAAGTTATGTGCTAATTTGGAGAAATGCACTTTTGGCATGACCCAGGTTCAGTATCTGGGATACACTATTGATGAACAGGGGGTGCATGTGGATCCAACCAAGATCCAAGTCATTCGGAATTGGCCCTCTCCAACCACTCTAACGAAGCTCCGCAGATTTCTAGGTCTTGCCAACTTCTACCGCAGGTTCGTGTTGGGATTTTCTCATATCACTTAGCCCTTGAGTCAAGTCACCAAAGGAGGAGCGAAAGAAAAATTCTTTTGGTCTAAATCTCAAGAGAAGGCATTCACAGAGTTGAAAGATTGCCTTTGCTCAACACCAACGCTCGCATTGCCAGACTTGCAACAACCATTTGAGGTCAAGGCAGATGCCCCTGACTATGCTATTGGGGTAGTCCTTACTCAACACGGGCATCCAATGGCATATCATAGTGAGACACTTTCAGACACTGTTTGGAAGTATCCCAATTATGACAAAGAAATGTATTCCATTGTGCAGGTCTGCCGACAATGGAAGCATTACATTTTGGGGAAGTAAACGGTCATCCACACAGACCACCGACCCCTCCAGTTCATACAGACCCAAGGGAAATTGCAGAATGATCGCCATCAGAAGTGGTCCACATATCTGCAACAGTTCCATTTGAATATCAAGTATAAGAAGGGAAGTACCAATAATGTTGCAGATTGCCTCAGTCGACCACCGATCATGTCATTAACCACCGTGCTCAACTCTTGTGGGCACGAGACTGCTGATTGGCCACTTCTCTACAAAAGCGATCCAGAATTTAGCCACAGATACCAAACCTCTTGGAGGGTCGGCATGTTCCAGATTTTCAGCTTCAGGATGCCCTGTTATGCCACCTGGGTCACCTTTGTGTTCCTTCAAGCGAGCGTGCCAAGATGATTTGGGAAGCACACTATAGTTGAGCTACTGGACATTTCGGGGTCGAGAAAACGGTGGCAGTACTGCAAAAGTATTTCTATTGGCCGAATCTTCGACGGGATGTCAGGAAGTACATCAGATCATGCACTGCCTGTGCCATTGCCAAACCGACAGTAAAGAAGCAAGGCCTCTATACCTCACTGCCTACCCCTAGTCAACCTTGGGAATCCATCTCCATGGATTACATGTCAGGCCTTCCCTCCACTAAGCATGGAAACAACTTTGTTTTTGTGGTCATCAACTAGCTCTCGAAGATGGCCATTTTGGCGGCCTGTAAGAAGAATATCACGGCAGAAGCCACTTTTAAACTCTTCTTTCAATGAGTGTGGGTACACTTTAGAATCCCGCAATCTATCATCTCAGATCGGGACAGTAAGTTCCTCAGTACATTTTGGTCTAGTCTGTGGTTGATGCTGGACACCAAATTCACTAAGTCCACAGCCTTCCATCCTCAAACTGATGGCCAGACAGAGGTTGTCAACAGGATGATTGTACACATTCTGCACATGTACAACTCAAAGCATCCACACACATGGGATGAGAGCCTCCCCTATGTTTAGCACAGCTACAACCGAGCTCTGCACAGCTCGACTGGCCACAGCCCTTTTCAGGTGGGCTTGGGATTCCAGCCACTATGTCCCATTGATGTGGCCATGCCATTTGTAGCTACTCACGTAGGTTCGGCTCATGTCTAGTCTGAAATAGATAAGGCAAACAACTTCATTGAGCACATCCAACATATTCGCCAGCAAGTCCATGACATTATGGAGAAACCAAATGCCAAGTACAAGAAGCGACATGATCAACATCGGGTGCCACACAAGTTTCAAGTGGGCGACAAAGTCTAGTTGCATTTGCAAAAGGAACGCCTTACCAGAGCCTATAGGAAACTTAGACCACTCCGATATGGTCCTTACACCATTACCAAGGCTGTGGGAGACAATGCATTTGAGCTCAACATTCCTCCATTCCTTGGTCTGCACCCAGTGTTCAATGTGGACCGCCTTCGGCCATACTTTCCACCATTACTAGATACATCTGACATTGCAGAACAACTCACACCCACAGAGTTAAATCCAGATTACAGGGAACAAGCTACAACTGATCTGATCATGGACACAGAGATCAAGCACACTCATAGTAGAACATCCAATTGTATCGAGTTGTCAAAGCAGGCCAACTCCTTCACCATGGCAAGTGGCTCACCAGGGACCAAGTTCAGCAGAAGTTTCCTCATCTCATGGAGGAAATCAATGCAATGGGGACCATTGCTTCCTAAGGGGGGAGGAATGATTCAGGCGGATATTGGTGGCCACCCGCCAAGTCCACTTGGAACCCCACCGTGATTTCTTTTAGCTTTTCAGTTTCCTTAATTGTAGCACAATTTACTATTTTTAGCAGTTTTTCGGGTCTTGAACTTCCGGAGCCGTTTTGAGGCCCTAAACGACGTTTTTTAGGAAATCTGGGGGCAAAATGAGTCCATGGACCGATGTTGCCCTTCCCAAAGTGGTATTGCTCGGATAGATCTTTCTAACGAGCTATTGTACGCGTCAAATGGAGATCGTATGCCAAAGTTACGACCCTGGGAAATTGATGTACCAATTTACCCAAACGGGGCCCACAGTTTGGCGTTTCATCTTCTAGGGTTAGGTTTTGGGATGTTAAGGGTTTTCCATTGTTTCTCAACAATAAATAGGCCTTCGAGCCTCATTGTAACACAGTTCAGAGGCATGTAGCCACCACATCTCTTCTCAGAGATAAGCTACCATCGCCCTAGCTGTTTATTTCCATTTTCTGTTTGTAAGCATATCTCAGTATTTTACATTAATGAAATGAAGTATTATTTATGCTGTATCTTTTTGTTTATGGTTATCTCTATAATTTTTTGCATTCCTGTTTAAATCCGGATCAACCCCACCTATGATAAAGAGATGTATTCCATCATGCAGACTTGACGACAATGGAAGCATTACATTCTAGGGAAGGAGACGGTCATCCACACCGATCACTGATCTATTGAGTTTGTACAGACACAAGGGAAGTTGCAGAATGATCACCATCAGAAGTGGTGTACATATATGCAACAATTGCACTTGAACATTAAATACAAAAAGGGCAACACCAATCATAATGCATACTACCTCAGTCAGCCCCCAGTTGTAGCACTAATTTCTGTTCTCAACTCTTGTGGCCACGAGACCTCTAGATGCCACAACTATACAAAAATGATCCAGAGTTCACCTCCACATACCAAATGCTAGTAGATGGTAAGAAAGTTCCTAATTTCCACCTCCAGGATGCATTATTATGCTCCCTGGGCCACCTTTGTGTTCCTTCAAGCGAGCATGCCAAGCTGATTTGGGAAGCGCACTATAGTCGGGTTGCAGGACACTTTGGTGTGGAGAAAACTATGGCTATACTACAAAAGTACTTTTATTGGTCAAAACTCCGACTGGATGTTGGGAAATATATAAGATCTTGCACTGCCTGTGCCATTTCCAAACCAACCATCAAGAAGCAAGGCATGTACACTCCTCTGCCTACTCCCAGCCAGCCATGGGAATCCATCTCCATGGACTATATGTCTAGCCTCCATTCTACCAAGCATGGTAATGATTGTGTATTTGTGGTTGTGGACAAATTTTCTAAGATGGCTATATTTGCGGCCTCCAAGAAGAGTATCACATTAGAGGAAACTGCCAAAATCTTCTTTGAATGAGTGTGGGTACAGTTTAGGATCTCCCAAACCATTATATTAGGGTCCTGAGCACATTTTGGTCAAGCCTCTGGACACTAATTGGGCAACAAGCTCACCAAGTTGACTGCCTTCCATCCCCATACTAATATTCAAGCGGAGGTTGTCAATAGGATGATAGTGCACATACTCCGCATGTACAACCCAAGCATCCACGAACCTAGGATGAGAGTCTTCCCTATGTGCAACATAGTTATAACAGAGCTCTCCATAGCTCGACTGATCGCAGTCCATTTCAAGTGGGTTTAGGATTTCAACGTGTTTGATTGATGTTGCCATGCCTCATACAAATACACAGACATAATCCATACATGTATTATCCAAGGCTAATAAATCGAATAGATTTATTGAATGCCTCCAACACATTCGCCAACAGGTTCACGACTTCTTGGAGAAGTCAAATTCCAAGTACAAGAAGTGACATGATCAACATCGAGTGCCACACAAGTTTCAGGTGGGCGACAAAGTTTGGTTGGATTTACAGAAAGAACGCCTTACCAGAGCCCATCGGAAGCTCAGACCACTTTGATATGGTCCTTACACCATTACCAAGGTTGTGGGAGACAATTATTTTGAGCTAAACATTCACCCATTCCTTGGCCTGCACGCAGTGTTCAATGTGGACGTCCTTCGACCATACTTCCCACCATTAATGGAGACATCAGACATTGCAGAACAACTCACACCAACAAAGTTAAACCCATATTGCATGGAACATGCTGCAACTGATCGGGTTATGGACACATAGATCAAGAACACTCGCAAGCAGAATATCCAACTATGTCAAGTTGTCAAAGCTAGCCAAGTCTTGCACCAAGGCAAGTGGCTCACTAGGGACCAAGTTCAACAGAAGTTTCCGCATCTCATGGAGGCACTCAACACAATGGGGAACATTGCTTCCTAAGGGGGGAGGACTGATCCAGGTGGATGTTGGTGGCCACCTGCCTATTCCTCTTGGACCCCCACCACTGTCTCTTTCAGTTTTCTAGTTTCCTTAATTGTAGCACAATTTACTATTTTTGGCAGTTTTCGGGTCCTGAACTTCTGGAACCGTTTTGAGGCCCTAAACAACATTTTCTGGGAAAACCAGGGAAATAACTTTGACCAATGTTTGCCACTCGAAAGGGTGAACAATCTACCCTTTTACAAAATGCAACATGTTACTTATAGTATTTTTTTAGTTATAATACTACCTGTAAATTCCATGGGTGGGTATATACCATGGGTAATTGAATACCATGGGTGGATCTCACTTACAATACCATGGGTGGATGTCACTCACAATACAATGGGTAAATTCCATGGATGGATGCCACTTACAATACCATGGGTATATTTCATGAGTAGATAAATACCATGGGTTGATGAATACCATGGGTGGATGGCAATTTCCATTCGGATCATTGGATCAGAATGTCAACGCTCTTCCACTTTTAATGGTGCGAAATGTTGATAGGCGAGTTATTTGCCCGTGGATCAAAATTTTACTTTGGCAGTGGGAAGACAAAATTGTATGGTCAAAAATCAACTAACTAAGTATGCTAGCTGCCTCTAGCAAGATGTCAACATTTGTCCTCCTCTGTCTCTTACTCCTCTGAACCTCAATAGTGACCCCTTTCTTTGAATATTTGGTTTTCTTTGGTCTCTTTTATCTTGTGGCCTTTACTTGATTTATGATTACGTCCTTTTGAGGAGTTTTATCTACATCTATGACCTCCTTTGCTAACCCAGCATTCTGTTTCAACTTATTCCACGGTCTAGTGTGGGGTCTTTTTCCACCCTTAAACATCTCTGCCAAGGTGGGTTCCTTATATACTAGTGTCTTCTCTGCTTTGGGATCAATCATTTGACCTTGGCTTCCTCTGTTTGCTTACTAACCTCTTTTTCTACAGGTATGGGGGCAATGGGCAGAGTATCCTCTATTTTTCTAAGCCTATCAATTCTCTTGGTGTAGACCCTAGGTAATTCAGGAACCAAAGGGGGAACTGTTTCCAACTTTTGTTGGCTCCTTGTCTGTACAGATGAGGTCCCATATTCAGGCTTTTGTGGTTGTTTAACTTTCTTTTTACTTTCTACCCTTTTTTGGTTTTACAAGTTGAAGTTCAGACCCTCCCCAAAACAAAAAGTGTTCCCAGGTCCTTCCAACTCTTCTTAACTGACTTTCACTTAGATTTTTTATTAGACCCTTATGATATATAAAGTGGGAGGATACATTTGTTCTTGTTCTCACTCTAGCAGACATATGTTTCAGGCTTTCCAACAGAAAATAAGGAGTATTGATTCTCAACTGACCTTCTATATGAGCCAAAAACAGGAAATGATAAATATTGACACAATTGTAACATCCTTCGTAGGTGAAGTATGACTAATTAATCCATAGGATATAATGCCACTCGTCCTTTAACTAGGATCTTTGAACCCCTAAACGCTAATTCATCTCCTTAAATTCATCTTTCAGAAAAAAAGGGTACATCAATGCCAACTAAAACATGGCTCCTAAAAGCTCTCTATCCATCTACAAGCAAACCTGTGACTTCAACGATTGGCTCCTCTGTGACCTGAAATTTAATTCCTCCAACAGTCACCTGCTAACCATCGAAACCTTCAACAAATTCTCTAGAAACCTCATCATGGTAACCTGCACAACGATTGAAAATTTGCTCCCAACTTGCTTCCCGAAACTGTTGCTGAATTTTTGGATAAATATCGAGCAGGTCGGGTGCCTTAGGATCACTCTTGTTCAATTTTCCACTCCTTCCCATATTTCTCATCACCAAGAAAAAACACAGGAAATGGGATTGAGATTCGTTCGTTGGTTTCCAGGGACAATTTAACAACTCGTCCTCATTTATGATAGGATATTTAAGAATTCAATAATGGATTATACGAGTCTTACCATATGAGGTAAATTACTCTAGGATGTGTCAAGCAGTACATAATTATAATGAATTGACAACTAATTTAAATTTTTTTACACGCAATCATGATCTTTTAAGCCATAATACCTCTTGGCAGCAGAATTCAACAATGCATCACATGACCTCACCATCAAAATCATCAACACTATTTGGTAATGATTGTTCATCTACTAACGTGTTCTCTGTCAACGCAATTTGGATATAAGAAAAAAATATGAAGTTCTCCTTTTGGCATTGATGTTCTAAATGTCATTTTTAAAATTTTAAAAAATACGATAACACCAACACCCCCATTATCAGCACTTTAACCCAATTTATTACAAATTCCTGCTCACAATCCCATTGTTAGTGCTTTAAAAATTATAGACTAAAAATGTGATAACAACTGGCTCCATGGGGATGCTGTCAGTTAGTGATGAAAACAAGAACCCCATAGACTAGAAGCCTATTTATTACAATGAGTTTACTTTAAAGCAATACTTTTGACTGACTCTTATTCAATAAGAAAATCATTTTTCAAAACTGTTATTTACAGACTCTTTTGGAACTGAAAAATAAAATAGCTAAGATAAAACAATTTTATTTTCTGATAACCATTTATCAAAACCTTAAGGCCTTCTCCTTGGGCTTCAAGTCCTTCAAAATGTTTATCCACACCTACAAGTTTTCAAATAACATGGATATATACAATGACACAGTGGAATGTGATTTCCTCGAGAAATATAGTGTTTTAGAAACCGCTCGTTGACTGGACCTCCAGGCAATATCTCTCCTTTTAAATCATTCAGAATAAAATCATTTTTGTCACAATAAGCTTCAATTTGATAAGGTCCCTTCCAAATATGATCGAACTTCCCATGTTTACCTTTCTCCTTAATGCGTGCATCCCATTTCAAAAGTAGGTCCAAGCATTTGAAATCATCTTCCTTAGTCTTTTTGTCAAACACCTTCTTTATCCTTTCTTTGAGATCTTGAGACTGTTCATATAACTTTCTTATGTTTTCTTGCACTTCTATGAGCTGAATGATTCTTCTTTGAAGATGATTTATTTCATCTCCTATCTCCTGTAAGTACCTAATAACTGGTATTCCAATTTAAATTGGGAAAGTTTCATCGACACCATAAACTAACTGAAAAGGAGTGGTATCAATTGATCTCTTTGCACTGACCCTATCTACCCACAAGGCAAATTTGAGATTTGTATGCCAGGGTTTGTTATTATCCTCAAACAATTTCTTGATGATTCTGATTAGGCTTTTGTTTGATAACTCATCCAGTCCTTTACCTTGAGAGTAATAGGTTGTAGAGTGACTAAGATTTATATGATATTTATCACCAAATTTTATCAGTCTTTTGGATTTAAAACATTGAGAATTATCAGTTATGATTCTTTTCGGACTACCAAATCTGGGAATAATATTTTCTAAAAATTGTATAACAACAAGATCAATACCTTGCCTACTTGGGAAAGCCTCAATCCATTTGGTAAAATAGTTAGTTCCTGTCAAGATCCATTTATGTTGCACTGAAGATGCTGGATGATATCGCCTATAAAGTCAAGGCCCCATTGTTGAAATGGTGCTTCTACAAAAAAAAGCTTTAAGGGTAAAGGCATCGAATTAAATTTTCCTTCAAATACTTTACATTTATGACATGCTTTTCTAAACATCAGAAAAAACTGTAGGCCAATAAAACCCCGCTCTCAAGATTTTGTCTGCAGTGGCATTCCAATAATGGTGACTTCCACATGCTCCCTCATGGAATTCTTTCGTCATATGCTTGGCTTCATTTTCAAGTAAACAATTAAGTAAAATACCTTGTGGATCTTTCCAGAACAAATAACCATCTAGGATACAATATTCAATAGATTTAAGTTTCAAGAACCTAGCCCGAGTTTTATTTTTTCCTGGTGGAGCCTACAGATTTTACAGTATATAAACAATATCATTATACCATGAAGAATCTTTAAAACGATCTTCCACTGTTAGAACTGATTCATTCTCTATTATGTCTGATAACTCCATAGTCATATTGATCCCAAAAGTCTCAATATTTTATTCAGTCATTAGTCTGGCTAAGCCTTGTCCCTTTATTAGTTTGGTGGACTTGATTTCTAGATCAAATTCCAGCATTTTTACAATCCACTTCCCCTCCTACCATCGCTGTCAGGATGGATTAAAATACTTTTAACTACAACATCCGGTACATAGGCAATTATATGAGAATGAAGTACGAAAATTTTAAAATCCTTGAGTGATTTTATTAATGCATATGCCTATTTATCCATTATATCATATTTTAGTTTAGAATCTCTTAATGCTCTACTGAAAAAAGAAATGGGTTGTTCATTCTTATGTATAATTGTTACTCAGCTAGGATTAATCTGAATACCTTCCTTTGACACTATATGGTCCAGTAAATTTCCTTCCTTCATGGAAAAATAATACTTCTTCGGATTTAATGAAACTTCGAATTTTCTGCACTTTGTGAAAACTGTTCTCAAATGTTTTAAATGAGCAAACTTAGACTTTGAAAAAACTATGATATCATCTAAGTATATTACAACACACTTGTCTCTTTCATCAACAAATGTTATATCCATTGCTAGTTGGAAATTAGCCCCAACATTCATAAGCCCAAAGGGCATCTTTGAGTACATGAATGTACCCCATAGTGTAGTGAAGGCAATTTTGTCTTGATCTTTCGGATTTACCAATATCTAGAGAATACATCAAGCATAGAAATTATTTCAGACCCAACTACTTTTTACAAAATGTGATCCATCTTGGGTAAAGGATAATTATCCTTCAAAGAAACTTGTTTAGATTCCTGAAATATAAGTAGATCTTGATTTCCCCTCTTTTTCCTTACTAGGACCAAATTAGCTACCCAATTTGAAATTATTAAAAGGATAATGATATTCACAACCAACAACCTTTTAACTTCCTTTTCAATTAATGGAAACAACTTAGGGTTGATTCTTCTTAATTTCTGCTTGAAGAGATTTTCATTTTCTTTGAGTGGAATGGTGTGCTGAATGACAATCTTATCATAAACTTTGAGATCCTCATACCTCCAGGAAAATATATCTGAAAATTCCTTCAACAAATCTTCATGTTGCTGCTTCTATTCTGTTTTCAAAGTATTAGAAACCTTGACTACCTTTGTATTGTCTTCTGTCCCTAAATTATAATCCTCCATTTCTCCATCACTTGGAAAAATTCTGGGTTTGACAACCACATCATTTGAGTCAAACAATTTTTCTAAAGGAGCTAAACCCCTAGGGATTATATTATTATTGAGCTGAATGATATCCTATCCAGTGATGGCATTTAAGAAGGTTGTTGCTTCAAGATGTTCCTCTGTGTTTCATCCTCATCTTTATCAATTGGAGTATTAAGAAACTCATTAGTCCTCTCTAGAAATCTTCTGATTTGTTGATCCTCTTAAAAAACTTGCCAATGTCTAGTATTGTTTAGGACAAAAAGTCTGTGTCTCACATTAATTTCATATTTTCTATTTGGGTAAATGGGAATTCGAAAGGCACTGGTAGTAGCCAAAGAATCTGGAATTCCATTTTCTTCCCTAGAAATAGGTGAAATTTCATGCTCTAAAAAGAAATAAGCAAACATGTCCCATACCTCATTTCGATAAGTCCTCATCCTTGGGTGTCTGGTCTGATATATGCCTTTGACATGCTTCACAACCAACTCCGAATCTCCAAAAATACGAACTCTCTTCACTTTCTTCTCTTTTAACAAATTTCACTTTCTTCTCTCTTAACAAATTTAACCCAATGATTAGAGCTTCGTATTCTGCAACATTATTTGTGCAATCAAAATACAACTTGAAAGAATGTAGATGACTAGTGATATCTGGTGGAATGATCCAAATTCCTACTCTGGAACCTTTCACACAAGTAGAACCATCGAAATGTGAATTCCAGAGAGCTTCATCTGAAGTTACCTGAACTTCTTCTTGCTGGAAACTACCTTCAACATGTTATGATACTTCTCCATCAACACACCAATCATTAAAGAAAATTTGAGATCCAACCTCTGTATCCACTGCATAAATGGGATGGTTATCCAACTGATCTTGATTTCTGACCATATAAGACATCTAGACTTATCTGTATAACCTATTTAATTCAATAAACATTGGAATTGATGTGTAAGACATGTCCATTTGCAGTGTTCCTCCTAGCCTTACTGACCAAGACTGAGCCAATAATATACTGAATCTTGTTGGAATATCTGCCACCACTATGTCCATCATCATGCTTTTTGCAGGTATTTGTGCGAAGGTTACCACTAGATATTTTATTAGTCTTAAACACTTAACCTTCCTTGAACAAAATGAGAATAAGTCTTTATAGGGCCTAATAATCTGAAGTCCCAAGTGGTCCATAACTGACCTAGGCATCAAATTGTGCAAAGCTCCAGAATCCAACATAGCATTATGAAGGATCATGTCATGAATATTTAGGCTAACATAGAATGGAGGGACATCATCATTTATACTAGTTACATGTGGACCAAACACGAAATCAGGAGCATCATCATCCGAATTGAGAGAATATTGTGAATTGATATTTACCTTACCATTTTCTGAACTTTTAACCATTGAAAAAATTCATTTCCTATACTTTTGATTTCTCAAAGGTTCAACAAAGGGGATAGGAATTTTCAGTTTACCAATTTCACTCTCCAAATTGAATGCTGAATGTGTTTTCTCTATCTCTTTTATCTCCTTCTTAGTTTCTTCTGCTCTTTTTAGAACATCCTTTTTAGGCTCATATGGTCTTTTAAGTATCTCCTTTCTTGGTTCATCTTGCTACTCTCCTGCTTCTGTTTTTTGTGGTGGAGCTCTAATTGGGATAGTTCGGCCTCTAAGATTGTATTACTTTTGAAAATATGCTACTGCATTATTATTAGCGTGCTAGTAAAATTCTGGATCACATATTTGAATGCTGTCTTTTTCTCCTGAGGATTCGAAAAAATTATCGCACTCTTCCTTTGTAGCAAACACTTGCGTTTCCTTGTCATTAAAACAACCAATCTACTAATCTATTTTTTAGTGGCATCTTCATTAACATAGCTTTCAGAAAAGGAGGCCTAAAATCCTACTGATCTTTAGGACCTTTTTGTTCTCTTGGATAGTTTTGGGGGCCTTGAGGTCTCTTGAAATTCAGGTTCCACACCTGAAGTTGAGTTTCATTCCTGGGAGGGGTCAGTTTTCCAACCAACTTTTCCATTGTTTGTAACATCACATCAAATTTCATGTCTTGTGAAGAAGATGATTCATCCTTGAACCCTACTCTTCTCTTAGTCTTCTTCTTTGCTTCTTAGCCAAAATATTTTCTTCTACTCCTATAGCATTGCTCTGCATTTCCTCAAAGGTAGCACAATTACTCTCTCTAAGCTGATAGGCTAGTTCGACATCAAAACCACTAGGATAGTGCAACAAAGCTAAACTGGGGGGGGGGGGATTTTATTGCAGCAGGTATCGAATTGTAAACTCTATTGAACCTTGATTTGAATTATTGAACTGTCTCCCTTGGGTTCCTTTTTAGATTCTCATATTCGACTAATATTTGTAGCTAAAATTGATTTCCAAATCTCTATTTGCCCTTAGAGATCTGATCTAAACAATAAAATCGTTCGAGGAGAATGTATCTTGCATTCCCTGGCAATGACACCAAAATGTTATCTCTTAGAGAAAACACTAGTTGTGGGAAAAACTCTAAGGTAACCTCTAACCATTTTGAGGTTGAAAAATGGCCCTTCAACCTAGAGAGGGATCTCTCCCTAAACTCGGCTACCCAAGGTCACAGTGGTAGAAGGTATGTAATATGTTATATGGCCAATTTAATTGACAAAAACTAAGGTTGGTTGGACTATAGGAAATTTCACCATTGGGCATGGAGTATGACCCAATCAGTCTTATATAAACCACAGGTTTAGTGTGCAAATATCACAAAAGCAAGATAGTAACAACTCATTTGACAAGTTTAGGAAATCAAAGAATATTAAAGAAATTAGTGTGATTTTAGGTGAAAACCAAGTAATAAATATATGAATAAAAGAATTTGGATCGCAGAGATATGAATTCCAATTCAACGACCTGGTATTCAAATGTTGAAGAAGATATGAAACTTAGAAAGGGACAGGAAATTGCAAACACAAGAATTTATGCAAGCTGCTCACATAGACTATTGTAATATTAACTGATTACATACACATACAGTGCATAAAATAGGCTTTCTTTCAAAATATTCCCAACCTTCTTCGTTACAAAGACTTTGTCTTTATAGATCACTTACAAACTATAACCAATTTTCTGGTATCTACTTAATTACAAATTTCTAAAAATAAAAGTGTATATGTCAAATACATGCACATAATACATTTCTTCAAGCCTATCTATATCTAAACATAACAAAGTGCTATAAAAATAGCTATAAAATTGGGTCAAAAAATGATGACTGATCCTCTGCCTAATTTGTTGGAACTTGTGCCTCATTATCCTTCCAAAAATATCCTCTCTTGTGCAACTCCTCCCTTCGGGCTTCTTGAGCTGATAGTGATGACAGTCTCACTGTTATCCTTTTGAAGCCAAAATATAAACAATATCGCTTACGGGCTGGTTGTTAGTGCTTTTATAGAACTAATTTACAAACATGCATTAACAATGAGAATGTCATCGCTCTTCCACTTTTAACAGTGTGAAATGCTAATAGAGGGGTTATTGGCCTGTGGATCAAAATTTCACTTTGACAGTGGGCCATCAAAATTATATGGTCAAAAATCAATTAGCTAAGTGTGCTAATTGCCTCCAGCAATATGTCAACATTTATCCTCCTCTATCTCTTACTCCTTTGAACCTAGACAATGACCCCTTTCTTTGAATATTTGGTTTTCTTTAGTCTCTTTGAGATTTTGGCCTTCTCTTGATTTATGATTAGGTCCTTTTGAGGAGTTTTATCTACATCTATGACCTCTTTTTCTAACCCAGGATTTTGTTTCAACTTGACATTTAGTTTCACCTTATGCCATGTCCTGGTGTGGGGTATTTTTCCACCCTTAAACATCTCTGCCAAGGTGGGTTCCTTATCTACTAGTTTCTACTCTGCTTCGAGCTCAATCATTTCCCCTTGGCTTTCTCTATTTGCTTACTAACCTCTTTTTTTGTAGGTATGGGGACAATGGGAGGAGGATTATCCTTAGTTGTTCTTAACATATCACTTCTCCTGGTGTAGAACCTATGTAATTCAGGAACCAAAGGGGGAATTGTGTCCACCTTTTGCTGGCTCCTTGTCTGTACAAATGAGGTCCCCTGAGATTAGGTCCCTTGTTCAGATTTTTGTGGTGGTTTAACTATCTTTTTACCACCCTTCTTCCTACCCTTTTTTGGTTTTGTAGGTTGAAGTTCAAACCCTCCCCAAAACAAAAAGTGTTCCCAAGTCCTTCTAGCTCTTGTTAACTAACTTTCAATTAACAATTTTATCAGACCCTTATGATATATAAAGTGGGAGGATACATCTGTTCTTGCTCTGACTCTAGCAGACATATGTTTCATTCTTTCCAACAGAAAATAGGGAGTATTGGTTCTAAATTGACTTACTATATGAGCCAAAAGGATAAAGATTGACATGATTATAACGTCCTTCGTAGGTGAAGTATGACTGAGTAATACATAAGAGGTAGTGCCACTCGTCCTTTAACCATGACCTTTAAACCCTTGAATGCCAATTCATCTCCTTAAATTCATCTTTCAGAAAAATAAGTACATCAATGCCAGCCAAAACATGGGTCCTGAAAGCTCTCTCTCCATTTGTAGGCAAACCTGTGACTTCAGGGATTAGCTCCTCTGTGACATGAAATTTAATTCCCCCAACAATCACCCACTGACCAACAAAACCTTCAGCAAATGCCCTAGAAACATCATCATGGTAACATGCACAACGATTGAAAAATTGTTCCGAGCCTGCTTCCCAAAACTGTTGTTGATTTTTGGATAAATCTCGAGCAGGTCAGGTGCCTTAGGCTCGCTCCTATTCAATTTTCCACTCCTTCACATGTTTCTCACCACCAAGCAAAAACACAAGAAATGGGATTGCAGTTTGATACTTGGTTTCTGGGGACAATTTAACAACTTGTCCTCATTTAGCATAGGAGATCTAACAACTAAATGAAGGGTTATACAAGTCTTACCATATGAGGTAGATTACTCCAAGATGTGTCAAGCGGTACTTAATTATAACGAACTAACAATTGATTTAAAAAATCTTATACATAATCATGATCTTTTAACCCACAATACTTCACAGCGACGAAATTCATCAATTGATCACGTGGCCTCACCATCCATATCATCAACACTTGTTTGGTAATGATTGTTGATCTGTTGATGTATGCTCTGTCAACACAATTTGGATATAAGACAAAAAAAATTGAATTTCTACTTTTGGAGATGATGTCCTGAATGTCAGTTCATTTTTAAAATTTAAAAAAATACGATAATGCTGACACTCTCGTTGTCAGCGCTTTAACCTCATTTATTACAAATTTCCATTGACACTCCAGTTTTCAACACTTCAAAATTATAAACTAAAAATGTGATGATAGGACCTGCCAAAAGTGTTAAAGGTACATGGATCGAAAGGCCTGAGTAGTGCACACCTTCAACAAGTAAGTTAAGTGTTGTTTGTTCAGGGAAATATTGGAAGTCATAAGTTGTTTACTCCAAGCCATAGTTGCCCTTGTCTTATGGTTGATTGTAAGGGCCATGATTCCTAGTATGGGAGCCCTATGTTTTGTATTAAAATTTGTAATATAACAAGTTTTGGGTTAAAAATTGTCTTGTGCACTGAGTTGATTCTCTGCAATACGTTTTTCCACTGTGAGAAGTGCTAGTGTTGTGGTATTTCAATGTTTTTATGATTGTTATCTTAGACATAGAACTATAGCTAAAGTGCCGTGGAAAAATCAACAGGGGCTCCTCTGCAATGCTAGGTCAAACACTCAATTGACTTGACACATAATGCTTCTTTACATAATGGCCCAATATATAGACACTCTCTATTGGAGAATGAGGAAATAAATGTTAGATTAATGAGATCATCCAAAAGGGCCACATTCGACTGAGCTCCTTACCTTGTAGGAGCCCAATTGGGTTGGTGCAGAAGAAGGATGGAACATATAGACTCTATATTGATTACAAAGCACTGGATAAAATCACTGTCAAGAATAGATACCCGATCGCTTGGATTAACAAGCTCCTTGGTCAACTTAATGGTTCCAAATTCTTTAGTAAGATTTATAAGTCAAGCTACCACCAAGTTCCAACTGAGAAAACCAATGTATGGAAGACAATATTCATATTTAAAGAAGGCATTTTTGAATGGTTGATCATGCCCTTTGGCTTGATTAATGGTCCAACAATGATCATGAGGATGGCAGATGATATCCTATGACCATTCACAAAGTGTTTTGTGGTTTTATTTTTAGATGACATCGTCATATTTAATAGAACCTATGAGGAACATTTGTAACACATTTAGTAAATCCTCATCACCCTGCGACAACACAAGTTGTATTCCAGTTTAGAGAAAAGCTCATTTGTCTTGTAGTGATTTAGTATTTGGATACATCATGAATGGACATGGGGTGCATTTGGACCTAGCCAAGATCCAAGTAATTTGGGATTTCCCAGCCTTAATGACCCTAGCATAGCTCCACAACTTCTTTGGCCTTGCTAAATTCTACCAAATAATTATGTTGGGGTTCTCTCATATCGCCTAGCCCTTAATTCAAGTGACCAAGGGTGGAGATAAATCAAAATTTTCCTGGTATGAATCACAAACATAAAGCATTGAAGTATCTAAAACACTACCTCTTCTTTGTACTAGTCCTCACCCTGCCAAACCTACAATAGCCATTTTACATTGAGACATATGCCTCCAACTATGCTATTGGTGCAGTCCTCAGTCAACAAGGACGTATGATGGCATATCATAGGTAAACACTCTCTGATACTATCTGGAGATGCCCCACCTATGACAAGGATATGTACTTCAATGTTCATGCATGTCAATAGTCCAAACATTATATTCAGGGGAAGGAGACGATCATTCATGCTAATCATAGCCTCTATAATTCATGCAACATAAGGTAAGTTACAAAATGTCTGCCATCAAAAATGGCCCACATACATACAAAATTTCCATTTGAATATGAAGTAGAAGAATAGCAACACCAACCACGTTGCAACCTGCCTTAGTCTGCCCCTAGTTGTGGCGCGAAACACAATTCTTAACTTTGGGTAAACAAGTTCCATACTTCCTGTTAGCACTCCAAGAAACTCTCCTAGGCTGTAGATCGGAGATGCCTGGTAACATATAATCTTCAATATTGTTCTCTGAACTATTTGAATTAATGATGGTTTGGATCAAGCCAGATAACCATTTCAACTATTTTTTTACTCAAGACATGCATGAACACCCCCAATAACACAAGGCTTTAGACTGCAAATGCTCAATAGTTTGTAGATTTAATGGATAGATGGAGAATATTGACCATACCAGCAGATTGCATACATGAACACATATGAATGGCTAGCTATAGGCAACAAAGAAGCTTGCAAATCTACTATATCAAAGCAGAGATAAGATGATAGTTATCTGGCCTTAAACACAGAAGAAACATGAACAACCTATTCAAGTGCAAGCTTAGAACAGAAGAGAAAATGGACATTGAACATATAACAACAAAAGAAGCTTGTATTACTAATGAATGAAGATGAGAAGCTTGAGTAGCAAAGTCTCATGAGTCTCTAGAAGTTGAACACTTGTTACATTTAGTTTTCAGCTATTTATAGCTCTTTACAATGACGCTAAGCCTTCTGAGGCTTCAGAGGTCTTGATCTATCTCCCTGTCTCGTTAACTGCTTGATTCCCTCAATCAGCAAGCATGGCTCGGCGGTTTTTTGCTTCTGACAGAAGAGTAACTACTTTCAAATATTTTGGGTAGTTTGTTGAGCTGTCTGGGAGTTCTCCCATGCCAGAGATGCCCCACAATCATTCTGTTTCTTTGCTGAGCTGTGCTGTCAATGCCCATGATTGCTTCTTAGCTTCTGTATCCCGGAATTTATTTCCTGGCCTTTGTTTATGTGATAGAATGGGTCTTCGGGCCTCTATTATCCTCTAAATGCCAACGGGGACTGCTTTATGTTATAATAGGGAAATGATGCAACTGTGAGAAATCCCGCCAAACCTTCAATGTTTCGGACTTCAAAAGTCCTTAAACATGGCATATATCTATCGTGTTCACCCCTTGGGTCGTTGTCACCTATCATAGACGACCTAGTCCTGTGTTTCCCTTGTATTTCATTGAAACAATGAAACTACACAAAAACATTGAAGAAGGCCTTCCCGCGGATCTGAACATTTATCAAGTACAGTATATAATTCTGTCAGGTCCAACCCATCGGGTCACACACATGCCTGTGTTAAGGCCTCGTCTCTTGGTTTCCGCCGATAGCGATATAGCGATGCGATGTGGGCCGTTGATCCGCGCGCGCGATCAATGGTCCACATTGCATCATTAATCGCAATCGCAATGCCCCTTTGTATCTCATTTATAACGAAATCACATAAAAAATGCATGAAAAATGCCTTGGCACGGACCTGAAATATTATGGAAAATCATTCACCATGTCGTCGGGTCCAACCTTATCGCATCGCACATAGGAATCCGTAAAGGCCCTCCCTCTTGGTCCTCCCGATTACGATCCGCCGATGCGATGTGGGCCGTCGATCTGCGCGCGCAATCGACGGTCCACGTTGAATCGCCAATCGCGATCACTCATTGCATACTGTCTGTGCCGATAACCTTTAACTCGCCTCCCTGATTGCGATCCGTCGATGCGGTGTGGGCCGTCAATTTGCTCGTGCGATCGACGGTCCTTGTTTAATAGCTGATCACCATTTGCCGTCGCCCCTTGGTTTCCGTTGATTGGGATCTGCCAATGCGATGTGCCAATCCAATCATTGATAATCACTGATCGGTAATGTATTGCACCTATTGCCACTACCTGCCTGTGATGATTGCGATTTTCAGATTAGATCTGGGCAGTTAAGCGGCCAAATCTAACGGCTGCTGTGATTTGGACTATTTTTCATGGTTTTGGAGTGTTTTCGCCTCCCGATAGTGTATTTCTGCCCTTCCAAGGGCTCTTGGCATGCAATGGTTTTGACTTTGAATGGTCCTTAAGAGGCTTTTGAAGACTTCAAGAGCATATATGGATCCATTGGCATGATTTTAAGCAAATTTGGAGACTTTGGGGCATATTTGGATCCATTTTTTGGGCCATTTGCCAACAAGGCTAACACTGGCTCCTTCTGGGGATGAAAGCCTCCCTGTGAGGTTTCAAGAACTATAGAGCAATGCCTTTCCTATAAAACAAAATTAAATTCTTCCCCCAGTGTTCCATTGGGCATGGAGTCTTTTTAGCATAACATAAAAACTGAAAGAAAAACATATGTACAATACTGAGGCTTGAAAGCCTTAACTGAAATAAAGTTTGACGAACAACCCATTGAATGGGCCATCAAAAGCATTTCCTCCTTCCTTTGATGCATTCCTTTGGAGAAAATAGTCGCAAAACTGAAAATTGACCCTTTTACATTTGTATGAAAGGTTTCTTTCTCTTGGTCAATATGCATACCTGCCAATTCATCAAAGACTTGCAAAAGCATATTAATTTGATCACCTACTTCGAAAATTTTGGAGCATTTGACATTATCAAGCAGAGATGGTCTATATTTAACCTTATCTCTGTATGCTCTCAGCCTTGGATGTTTCGCTTGGAAGCTTTTGTATGCATGTTGAATAATAAGGTTTGTTTTGTACTCTGTTGTGTCATTTGTGACCTGAAAAGTTAATATAAAAGGTGAATCAGTGCACTCTTGTGTGGGAGACACAAGGACTACACCAGCCCCTGCAGCTTCTTTAGAGAAAGATCCTTTAAAGAACATGTCCCAAATCTGTGGGCCTTCTTCCTCTGTAGTCTGGAAAACTGGTTTTTTAAGCTGCGTAGAGGCCAACTGAGATTCTTCAATCTGAAGAAAACAAGCTCTAAAATCAGTGTCAATAGCATAGATGGGATGATTAGTGGGATTCCTCTCATCACTGATTATATAAGCCAATTGAGCTTCTCTGTATAATCTCCTACTATCACCTCTAAAAACTGGGACAATAGCATAGGATGGATCATTTTGCAGTGTTCCACCTAATCTCTTGATCCAACCTTTGGAAAGTAACATGCCAATCTTGGGGGGGACATCTGCTACCACAATATCCATCATCATGCTCTTCATGGGTAGCTCTATGGCTGGAGCTTTGAGGACGATAGGATCATCTGCTGGTTGCTTCTGCTTATTAGCTTGTTGTTCTGCAGGGACAACATCTTTATGAACAGGAGTTTCCTTGACATTATTCATCTTTGACCTCAGATTATATCTTTGCTGATCTTCAGTTTGTAGAATAGCTTCACCGTCCCACTCTTGGCTAGTCTGGTCATTGCATAATGACTTTTCATATGTAGCTGCGGTAAAAAAGGAAGCATTGCCTTTGTCTTCAAGGCAATGGATCTCATCATCTTCTTCAAACTGCTCTTCCTCCATGGCTACATTCTGGAAAGGGGTCTTGACCCTTTGGTCTTCATTGGCATCTTTGCTTCTTTGTAAAATCTACAACTGGTCATTTTCTCTTCTATATGGATTTGTATTTGGAGGAGCAAAGGTGTTAGGAACTCTTCCTTTCCCAAAGTGCTGCTCGACCTTTAATTTGGAGATCTCAGAGGCTAATGATTCTATCATCTTGGTCATTTTATCTATCTTGGGATTAGAGGATGATGAAGACTCGCCTCTTTGTCTCCTTCTATCAGCATTTCCCTTGAGCTTCTCAGCAGCCATGATGTTTGATTCTACTTCCAAGGCTGCATCCTGCATGTTGGCCAAAGAAGCACATCACCTCTCCCTCAACAGTAAACAAAAGTCAGAATCAAAGGCACTGACATAAATGGGTCTAGCAGAGGTAGTAGTGGGCTTCACTTCAACTGGTATCTTGTTGTACATGCGGTTAAATCTCTTATTAAAATCGGACAGTAGTTCACCAGTTTCTCTCTTTAAGTTACCAAACTCAGTGTGGTAATAGAGGAGATCCTTCTTATCCCCCCAATGTTTTAGGAATGTATCATCTAAAGCTTCAATATCCGCTATAGATCTTGGGGCTTGTTCTCTGAACCATTTTCTAGCCTCCCCATCTAGGCTTTGGACAAAGACTCTCATCCACACATCATCTTCACTAATATCTAGATTATCAGCATAGCTATAAAATGACTCAAGGTATTCTTCAGCAGTGACACCTTCTGTCCCAGTGAACTTAGGCATATACTTCTGATACTCTCCAGTGGGCATAGCATTCAAAGGAGTGGGCAGTATTAGAGGTCCATACCTAGCGGCTATGATTCTTTCCATTTTGGTGGGTGCTTGCGGACCTGCCATAACTGTGGTGACTAAAAGAGTACTAGAAGTCTGAATGATAGAAGGCGGGGGAGTGATTGAAGAGACCAAAGGAGTATGGTGAATAGGAGGTGAGGTTCCCTTTGGGCTAACAACAAAAGGAGAAACTAAAGAATAAGGAGCTTTATGAATTTTTGAGAGCTTTTCTTCACTGCTAGTATTAGAATCTGTACTCTCAACATGTATTTGTTCTATTGCATGATCTTCTTGAAGAGATATAGAATATTGTTTAGGTTTACCTGAACCCAATGCTCCTTTTTGCAATATTTTCTTCTTGTTGATGGTCTTTTCCGGGTCAGGTACTGGGTCAACTTGCAATTTTTGAGGATTTCTCCAAGTATGCCTCACAAACTAAGCCAAAATTATGAAGTGGAGTCGCCAAGAGGTTCGGCCTCCGGTAGAGTCTCTAGAGAGATGATTACAACTAAAAATGTGCCCATACTTTGTCTATCATCAAAGTTGGGTCTGTGTCGTTTCCCAGGGAAGCTGAGCTTCAGTTTCCTCTCCCTGACAACGATGCCAATTAATGTTAGCACTCCAAGAAACTCTCCTAGGCTGTAGATTGGAGATGCCTGGTAACATATAATATTCAATATTGTTCTCTGAACTATTGGAATTAATGATGGTTTGGATTAAGCTAGATAACCATTTCAACTATGTTTTTACTCAAGACATGCATGAACACCCATAATAACACAAGGTTTTAGATTGCAAATGCTCAATAATTTGTAGATTTAATGGATAGATGGAGAATACTGACCATACCAGCAGATTGCATACATGAACACATATGAATGGCTAGCTATAGGCAACAAAGAAGCTTGCAAATCTACTATATCAAAGCAGAGATAAGATGACAATTATCTGGCCTTAAACACAGAAGAAAAATGAACAACCTGTTCAAGTGCAAGCTTAGAACAGAAGATAAAATGGACATTGAACGTATAACAGCAAAAGAAGCTTGTATTACTAATGAATGAAGATGAGAAGCTTGAGTAGCAAAGTCTCATGAGTCTCCAGAAGTTGAACACTTGTTACATTTAGTTTTCTGCTATTTATAGCTCTTTACAATGATGCTAAGCCTTCTGAGGCTTTAGAGGTCTTGATCTATCCACCTGTCTTGTTAATTGCTTGATTCCCTCAATTGGCAAGCATGGCTCGATAGTTTTCTGCTTCTGACAGAAGAGTAACTGCTTTCAGATATTTTGGGTAGTTTGTTGAGCTGTCTGGGAGTTCTCCCGTGCCAGATATGCCCCATAATCATTTTGTTTCTTTGCTGAGCTGTGTTGTCGATGCCCATGATTGCTTCTCGGCCTCTGTCTCCTGGAATTTATTTCCCGGCCTTTGTTTATGTGATAGAATGGGTCTTCGGGCCTCTGTTATCCTCTAAATGCCAACAGGGACTGCTTTCTATTATAACAGGGAAATGATGCAACTGTGAGAAATCCTGCCAAAACTTCAATGTTTCGGACTTCAAAAGTCCTTAAACATGGCATATATATCTATCATGTTCGCCCCTTGGGTCATTGTCGCCTATCGCAGACGACCTAGTCCCGTGTTTCCCTTGTATTTCTTTGAAACAACGAAACTACACAAACACATTGAAGAAGGCCTCCCTGCGGATCTGAACATTTATCAAGTATAGTATATAATTCCGTCGGGTCCGACCCATCTGGTCACACACACGCCTGTGTCAAGGCCTCGTCTCTTGGTTTCCTCCGATAGCGATATAGCGATGTGATGTGGGCTGTTGATGCGCACGCGCAATCGACGGTCCACATTGCATCATTGATCGCAATCGCAATGCCCCTTCGTATCTTGTTTATAACGAAATCACATAAAAAATGCATGAAAAATGCCTTGGCGTGGACCTGAAATATTATGGAATATCATTCACCATTTCGTTGGGTCTGACCTTATCACATCACACATAGGAATCCATAAAGGTCCTGCCCCTTGGTCCTCCTAATTGCGATCCTCCGATGCGATGTGGGTCGTCGATCTGCGCGCGCAATCGACGGTCCACATTGAATCGCCAATCGCGATCACTCATTACATATTGTCTGCACCGATAACCTCTGACTCGCCTCCTCGATTGCGAGCCGCTAATTTGATGTGGGCCGTCGATCTGGTCGTGCAATCGACGGTCCTTATTTAATCGCAGATCACCATTTGTCATCGCCCCTTGGTTTCCGCTGATTGCGATCCGCCGATGCGATGTGCCGACCCGATCATCGGTGATCGCTGATCGATGGTGTCTTGCACCTATTGCTGCTACCTTCCTGTGCCGATTGCGATTTGCTGCTTAGATCTGGGCCGTTTATCGGCCAGATCTAACGACTACTGTGATTTGGACTATTTTTCATGGTTTTGGAGCGTTTTCGCCTCCCGATAGTGTATTTCCGCCCTTCCAAGGGCTCTTGGCATGCGATGGTTTTGACTTTGAATGGTCCTTAAGAGGCTTTTGAAGACTTCAAGAGCATATATGGATCCATTGGCATGCTTTTAAGCAAATTTGGAGACTTTGGGGCATATATGGATCCATTTTTTGGGCCATTTGCCAACAAGGCTAACACTTCCACCTCTAAGATGTGCTCTTGTGTTACCTATGCCACCTTTATGTTCCTTCAAGTGAGTGCGCCAAGCTAATTTTGGAGGCACATTACAATTGGGTGGCAAGTCACTTCAATGTGGAGAAGAAGTAGTAGTACTTGAAAAATATTTCTACTATCCAAAGCTTTGACAAGATGTCCACTTGTATATCGGATTTTCCACTTCCTATGCCATTACTAAACTAGCCATCAAGAAGTAGGGGTTGTGCACTCCTCTGCCTACCTCCCTAGGAGTCAATATCCATGAATCAGATGTCATGTTTACCCTTTAGCAAGCATGGTAATGATTGTGTGTTTGTGGTTGTTAATCGATTCTCTAATATGGCCATCCTAAAACTATGCAAGAAGAGTATCACAATCAAAGCCACCACTAGCTCTTATTTGAGCATGTCGGGGTTCATTTTGGGCTACCTTGTACCATTATTTCAGATAGGTATAGTGGGTTCCCCAATACTTTTGGTCCATCCTATGGTCTGTAATAGATATCAAGTTGACTAAATCAACCTCCTTTCATCGCCAAACAAATGGATAAATAGAAGTGGTCAATAGGATGATTGTGCATATCTTGCACATGTATAAATCCACACATCCATATAATGGGATGAAATCCTTCCATATGTTCAATATAGCTATAACAGAGCCCTCAACAACTTTATTAGCCACAATCATTTTCAGATGTTCTTAGGTTTCTAACCATTGGCCCTGATTGATGTGGTACTTCCCATTACATATTCATTGATAGAGTCCTCCCATGCTCGAGGCGAGGTAGATAGAGTAGCCAAATTTGTGAAATGGATACAACACCTTCAACAATAGGTTCATGACATTCTATGAAAAGCTAGTGTCAAGTGCAAACAATAGTATGACCAACATCAAGTTCCACACAAGTTTTAGGCTGGTGATAAGTTGTGGTTGCATTTACAAAAAGAGTGCCTGATAAGCCCCCATAGGAAGCTCAAACCAATTCGATATGGGACTTACACAATAAAAAAGTATGTGGTTGAAAATTATTTCGAATTGAGTATTTCCCCTTTCCTCGGCCTACACCAATATTTAATGTGGAGTTGCTTCGACCATATTTTCCACCTCTGTTGAACACCCTAGAGGTAGTCGAGTAATCAAACCCTACAAAACTCAATCTTGAATGTAGTGAATAGGATGCAACAGATCGAATCATGGACACCAAGACAAAGGATACTCTCCAATAAAACATACAATTATCTTGGGTTGTCATGGCATGACAACTTCTTCACCAAGTAAAGTGGCTCATCAGGAGCCAAATTTAGCACGACTTTCCCCATATGATAAGGGAACTTGATGCAATAGAGACCATTTCTTCCTAAGGGGGAGGATTGATCTAGGTGGATATTGGTGGTCACCCACCTCTTCCTCTAGCTCAATGGTTCTATACCCTTTTGGCAGTTATTCTATGGTGTTTCAAGTCCTAAACTTTCGAGGCCATTTTGAGGTCCTAAATGGTGTTTTTTGGCCATTCTAAGAGGCCATGACAACTTGAGGCACACCTTGGCCCTAATTAAAAGTATTAATCCTTAGTTATTTCTTTCCAAGAAGATATTGTGCATGCCAAACAAACATTGTATACAAAATGTGCTTCCTTGGGAATTTGTACCAACTAACCAACTTAGGGCCCACAAACCTTTTGGTGCTTCATCTTCTAGGGTTAGGGTTTTGGATCTCTAGGGTTCTTTCTCAATGTTAAAAGTCCATTCTTTTGGACTCTTATAATATCTTTGGTGAATGTGTGCAACTCCCATCTCTCTCCCTTCATAGATAGCTACCACCTTTCGAGGGAGTGTGCGTTCTACAATAACTTGTTATTTTATTTATCAATAGAAGTTAGGTTGTCACTCTTTTGCTATGAAATCTATTATATTTCTCTGTGTTTGTTCCATTTCCTTTCCTACCTTTCATTTCATTCCTTGTACAACATAAATAAAATTATTTCAAAAGAGCATTCAAGATAAAATTCATTTCCCTTTCTAGCTCTAATGCTTGAGCAGTCTTCTAAGCTTGATGCCAAATATCACTGGAACTCTCACCCATAATTTTATTTAATCTAGAAGTTTTTGTATCATGTAAATGATGAATTATAGTAGGAGAAAGAAATATTGATTTCCACACACCATTAGAGCATTAGCCCCAATCCTCACTTGATTTCAATTTCCTTCCCTACAAGCTAGGTGATCCTCAATATTTAGGAAAAAAAATTGATTGGTCACATTTACAATGCTTTTTCTATCCCTTTGAATCCAATTTACAAGGGAATCAAGATCTATATACTTTTGTACATAGATACTTTTCCATAGACTATCTTTTGTTATAAGATTCCAAAGGCTTTTATGTTGAAAATTGCAACAAGAAATGCTAAAAATAGCATTGCTATAAATAGCAGTTCGGGTACTAGTGTTGGACATGGCAGCAAGGAATGAAAAATGGAAGTGCTATAAATAACATTGCTAAAAATAGCAATTTGGGATAGATTCCTATTTTAGTTAGTCCTTGAACTAAAATTGAGAAGTAAAATTCGAATTTGATCTTAGCAGCTGTTTGTAAAATAATTAATTAATTCACCTTGAGTTAATTAGTTGTAGAAAATCAAACATGAAGTCTATGTGGGGACATGCAACAGTTTCTCCATTGATTGAGGAATCTATCCATTAGTTAAAGAGATAAGAGTGAGTTGTAATTAGTGAGCTCAGTTAACTAAGTTAAGTCCAGTTAGATTAATTCAAACAATTTGTTGAATTAATTGAGAGTTCAGTTAGTTAATACTTGCATGCATGTAACTGTTGCACTTTAGATAACTGAATATTCTCTCATAAATAACTCATGCATGTTAGTTTAGATAGAGACCCAGTTGAGATAAGAGGAGGAACAATGTACTATCAGTTGGATGGATTTTTCCTATAAAGGAAACTCATCCATGCAGAAGGATTTATCTCCTTCAGGATTGCGCAGTTACTACTGGGCCAAGTGAGTAGTGTGAGGTGGGAATTCACATGTGTGGAAGCGCTGGACCCCAAGAAAAACTGTGCAAGGAAATAGGAGGCTTGGAGGGCAGAGGAGAAGGTTTGTGAGAAGCCTTTGACTGTCTATGAGCAGCATTGTTTGATTGCAAAGAGAGCAGGATAGCTTGAGAGCTCATTCTTTTTGTAACTCGAACATATTTCCACTTGTATGATAATATAGAGATTGGGGTTTTAGGTTGAGGCTTTCCTGATCTGATATTCACCCTATGAGTGACATCAGTTAAATATTTGTTAAACAAAGGTATTACAGACTCATGTGCTGGTGTGTGTCTTGTATTATTTAAGCAACATATTGATTAGATCATAGACAATAAAATGGAAAGACAACAGAGAAATACAGTAAGCAACCACAAGGACACAAGAAATTGTAATAAGGAGTTCACCCTATTCTCCAGGGCTACATCTCCAGTCCAACTTTCAATGGTGGCCTTGTTTTATTGTGCCTTTAAGAAGAGAATTACAATACAGTGACTCAATGTGAGTTCTCCTAAAGCAGGTTTTGCTTGGCAGGGCGGTTCTTGGATTCCCCAAGCCACTGGAGTGCACAAAATCTTCTTCTTCTACCAGCTCTATGACTTTCTGGTCTACAATGGCAAGAGCCCAATGTGGTGCTCAGCCCGGACAGATCCTCTATGGGATGGCTTGAATCTTCAAGCTCTCTGGTGCTCGATGCTGCCGCTGGTCAGCTCAGCCCTCTGTCTCTTTCTGCTTTTGCTTCACTATTCTCTGTGTTCCATCCTCCTCTCGGGATTCTGGTTTCGCTGTCTTCAGGGTTCTCTGTCCCTCTCTTCATCTCTTGGACTGACTAACTGTGTATTCTATCTCTGTTCATGGCTTTGAAGCCATCCATTTCCAAGACTGTTCGGTTCCTCTTCTGCCTCTGTCGATTCACCTTCTGCAACTGCACTTGGAGTTCCCTATTCAGCGTCATCGTCAGCTCGCAGGGAATGGCCACATGTCCTCCTCTAAACGGCGCCAGCCTGCTTCGTCGGTTTGTTTCTTCAGTTACATCGTGGATGCATTCTTCCTCCACCGTGGTGGTCAAACGGATTCCAAATCCTTCTAAAACTTGGCGTATTCCTTCGTTAATTTTGATTCCTCCGTCGGGTACTATCTCAGCTGTCCGATCTAGGGCCTCTAGATCTGATGCCATATGCATGTTTCATGCAGTTGACTTGCTCGACCGATAGCGTGATCAACGACGGTTTTCTCTCACCTCCTCCTGCCACGCGTCGATCGATGAATGGAATCTCTCCGGTCTCGTCCAAAACCTCTTACCGTTTAAGGGCACCCCGATCAAAACCGCCGGTTTCCAGAGTGCGGGTCCCGCCTTTGTACTTTTAGCGCTTTTACCTTTTCCGCCCATGGTTCTCTGGATTCCCCATGCATCCGAGTGCTCGGGCTTTTCCATTAGGACCTTGTTTGACCAGCTATGCGCGATTAGTGCTAAGCGCTAATCATGCATCAAAAACCACCTTTTTTCCCTAATCCAGGGCTCCCACGGGCTACTTTGACCTCCTGCACAGTCTCCATGGCCCTCAATCAGCGCCCTTTGGCCGAGGTCCTCGTCGTTCCATGCCATTGCCACTGGTTCAAGGTGTTTTTGATCGCTGCTTTGGAATTTTTAGATATTTGTTCCAACCTGATACAGTCATGGTTCTCTGACAGTCTTCTATGGATCCAATTCGAATAACGACCTTCCCACTAAAAAATATTTTGGACCACCAAAAGTCAGTTTTCAAGCATCGACTAAGTGAGGGTATTGCTTTCTCACTTGTCCAATCTCAATCCACTTTGCACTGCTTGGCTTCGAACCTTTGAGCCCAATCCTGAGGTACTCAACATCTCCCCTGCGCGTTGTCCTTACCTTCCTGTCCAACACTGTGTCTTCCTACAATTCATTAAGATATTTAGGTATCAGGTCATCAATAGAAGGTAATTGACTTTGCTCTTCAGGGTCCTCAATCATTGAAGGTTCAAACAATCTCAAGCAATTTGCATTTACGACTGAGTAGATGTGCATGTAAGCTGGTAAATCAAGGCAAAAAGCATTTTCCCCAATCTTCTCAAGTATCCTAAAAGGCCCATACCTGATAGGCTTTAGCTTTTTACCTTCACCTTTCATCCTTTCCTTGCTGAAATACAACCAAACTTGGCCTCCAACTTGAAAACTATGCTCCATCCAATGCTTATCATGCCTAGCCTTGTACTTGGCCTGGCTCTTTTCCAGCTGTTCCTATACTGCCTGGTGGATCTCCTGGATCTGTTCAATGAACCTAGTTTCTTTGTCCACAACACTGTGTCCATCAACCATGGTATCTTTACCAAAGACAAAATCCAAAGGAGACCTTGGTGTGAAACCAAAGCAGGTCTCAAAAGGAGATCTCTGTGTAGAAGAGTGTTTGGCTATGTTGTAAGCATGCTGCACATAACACAAGTGTTCATCCCAAAGTTTAGGATGTTTGCTGCAATAACCTCTCAGTAACTGGATCACTATCCTGTTTACTACTTCTGTCTGGCCATCTGTTTGTGGATGAAAAGCTGTGCTTTTCTTCAGTTTGGTGTCCATCAGTTCCCACAGACTAGACCAAAACTTCCCCACAAATCGGGTGTCTCGATCAGATACAATGGAAGTGGGTAATCCAAAATGAACCCATACATGTTCAAAGAACAATTTTACAGTCTGTTCAGCTGTAATCTGTTTATTACAAGGTATCAAAATACACATTTTGCTAAACCGATCCACAAAAACATATAAATAATCATGACCTTTCCTATATTTAGGCAGTCCTCCAACAAAATCCATGGAAACACTTTCCCAAGGGTGAGAAGGAACTGGCAATGGAGTGTACAAGCCTAGTTTTCTATTGCTGGGCTTGCTTTTAGCACACATAGCACACCCTCTTACATATCTAGAAACTGTCTCATTCATTTTCGACTAATAGCAGAACCTTTGCAGTTGGGAAACTGTTTTTACCCCAAAGTGACCTGATATCAGAGAAGTGTGTGCTTCCCTAATTATCTTTACTCTCTCGGTTTGTGGAATGCAGAGTTTCCCACAATGATATAAGAGTCGGTCCTTCACATGATAGTCCAGTTCTTCTACTCTTTTGCCATGACTCAAAGTTGCATATACATCCTTAAAGTCCATATCTTGAGCATATTGTTCTATGTAGCTCTCATGTAGCACATGATTATGCTTAAGTATGGTAGATGCATTTATAATGGGTCTAGATAACATGTCTGCAACCTTGTTATGTATGCCCTTTTTATATCTGATGACTAAATGAAACTGTTGTAGAAAACCCATCCATCTGTAATGTCTTGATTGTTGCAACTTAGTTTGGGAGTGTAGATATTGAAGTGGTTGATGATCAGTATGTATTACTGTCTCTTTGCTCATTAAGTAATGTTTCCACTTGTTCACACTCTGAACTAATGCATACAATTCTTTATCATAGGTAGGATAGTTAACTACTTCAGGATTAAAAGTCTCAGAATGATAACATATGGGTTTACCGTGCTATGTCAACACTACTCCCATGGCATAGTCACTTGCATCAGTTTGGATCTCAAATGGTCATTGCAGATCTGGTAGTGCTAGTACAGGTGTTGTACTAATCTGTTCTTTCAAGGTGTCGAAGGCTTTCTGATGTTTGCCTCCCCACTGAAACACCTTATTCAATCCTGTTAAAGCATGCAAGGGAGCTACAATCGAGGAGAAGTTAGAAATGAACTTCCTCCAATATTGGGCTGCTCCTAAGAAGCTTCTTACTTCTGTAGCAGACCTGGGTTTAGGCCAGTTCACAATGACTGCCACTTTAGAGGGATCTATTTTCAATTCACCTCCCCCTACTATATGACCCAAGTAGTTTAGATATGTTTTGCCAAATTCACATTTTGAGAGTTTAACATATAGTTTTTCTCTTTTCAAAACATCTAATGTCTACTTAACATGCTTTAAATGTTCTTCCCACGTTTTATTAAAAATCAGAATGTCATCTAGATACACAATAACAAAATCATCAAGAAAAGGTTTGAGTACATCATTCATTAATCTCATGAAAGTAGCAGGAGCATTAGTTAAGCCAAAAGGCATAACCAACCATTCATACAATCCCTGCTTTGTTTTGAAAGCAGTCTTCCATGCATCTTGCTCTGCAACCCTGACCTGATGGTATCCACTGTGTGAATCCAGCTTGGTGAAATAAAAAACTTCCTTTAATTGATCTAAAAGATCATCTATGCGAGGAAGGGGATAACAATTTTTTATTGTTATCTTATTCAGTGCTCGATAATCAATACACATTCTCCACGAGCCATCTTTCTTTCTCACCAAAATGATTGGTGACCCACATGGTGATGTGCTAGCTCTGATGAACCCTTTCTCAAGCAACTCATGCACTTGCTTCTTGATTTCAACATTCTCTAAAGCAGACAACCCGCACATCCAAATGTTAGGCAATGGAACATCTTGCTGCAAAATAATATCATGTACTATTCCCTTTTTGGGTGACAGAGCTTTAGGTTCTTAAAATAAGACATCATACTCTGAAACAACCTTTTCTATATCAGCTTGCTGTTCAACATTACAGCCCTCAAATACATTGGTTTTATCAGGTTTCTTTTCCTTTACAACCATCAGTAAGAATTGTTTGCATGAATTTATCATTCTTTTCATTTGTCCTGAGTTTATGAGAGTATAATTATTCTTGAGCTTATGAGCTCTTTCAAAGTATTCGATTCCATCTTTAACAAGTAGATACTTGTTCTCAGCTCTATAGAAAATAGCCTTTCTATCATACAAGTAAGGACTTCCTAAAACAATTCCACATATATCCAAAGGAATTATGTCTAACCCAACCTCATCTACAAATGCTGACCCAAAAGAAAACTTGAGTTTGCATTGTCTAGTCACTTGTAGTTGTGATTTATCATTCAACCATCCTAATGGGTATGGTTTCTTGTGAGGTGTAGTTGCTAATCCCAATTTCTTTACAATTGCTTCAAAAATTAGATTTGCTTGTGAGCCACTATCAAACAAAGTATCAATCTTTTGATTTTTGGAAATAACTCGAATATGGAAAAGCTCATGTCCTTTTCTCTCATTTTCTTCATCAATAACAGATTGAGCAGAATTACTAGCAGAATTCTTACCTTTTATACCTGTGGCTGCTATAGTTGTTTCATCTCCCGAGTCTGACCCCAAATCTTTCTGAATATCTGCAACAGTCTTCTTCTTCTTGCCCTCGGACTTCTTAGGTCTTAGCTCTGGATGCAGAATCCAACAATGCTCATCATCATGCCCATCCTTTTTACAGTGAGTGCATGAAGCTTTGGCTTTCTGTGCAGTGTTAGCCTTCCTCACTTTCCACTTCTGCTTTCTTTTCTCCTTGCTCTTGCTTACGATGGGTTAGGATGGTCCCCAACTTTTGGATTTCCATTCTTTCCTCTAGCTTCTAGATGAGTAGCTTGTACAGATACCTCATCTATACTAGTGGGATTAAACATGAGGATGGTATGCCTCATGTAGCTGTGTAGACCACCAATGTACTTCAAAAGAGTCTCTAGTGAGTCTAATGAGATACCCAACATTAATGCTCTCTTTCTGAATTCTTGAGTATACCCTTGCACACTTTGCCCTTTCAACTGTCGAAGAGTTTGCCAACTCATCATGGCTTGTTGCATGTAGGCCAATGGATAGAACTGCTTTTTGATTGCAACAACAAATTCACTCCAGACAGAGATGGTCTTGCCATGTCTTTTCATATTAGCTTGGGTTCTGCCTTCCCACCAAACCAAGGCAGTGCCTCCTAGGTGTAGGCTTGCCAGCTGAATCTTACTCTTGTCTGAGTCTATGTTCTATACCCTGCAATACACATCAATTTGTCTAATCCAATTGTCCAACTTTTTAGCATTTAGCTCTCCATCGTATATAGGCAAATCAAATTTAACATCTAGCTTAATCAAAGATGCTTTCTTATTATGCACAACGCTATTAGGAGGTGTGAGGAAGCTTTCCTCTTTCCCCTTTCCTTTGGAGTGGTCATGGGAGTGAGACTCATCTTCTTCTTTATCTTGTTTAGAACCTGATGAATCTTTAACCTTATGCTTTCTAAAGTACCTATACATTTCTTCTACCATAGAATTTTATAGCTAGGAAAATTTCTATGAATTGAGGGTCTGGCCCCACAAAACCTTCCTCTGACATTGTCTTCCGAGGATAGACTCTCCCAATTTCAGGATTAGTTTCCACCAACTCTCCTTCTCCTAATTTGCGCTTTAATCTTATGAGCATTCACAGCTAAACCAACACAAGCTTGTCTAACCTTACAGCCTAGAGCTCTGATACCACTTGATCTGATATTCACCCTATGAGTGACATCAGTTAAAGATTTGTTAAACAAAGGTATTATAGACTCATGTGCTAGTGTGTGTCCTGTATTATTTAAGTAATGGATCGATCAGATTACTAATACACAGACAATAAAATGGAAAGATAGCAGAGAAATACAGTAAGCAACCACAAAGACACAAGAAATTTTAATAAGGAGTTCACCCTATTCTCCTGGGCTACATCTCCAGTCCAACTTTCAGTGGTGGCCTTGTTTTATTGTGCCTTTAAGCAGAGAATTACAATACAGGGACTCAATGTGAGTTCTCCTGAAGTAGGTTTTACTTGGTAGGGTGGTTCTTGGATTCCCCAAGCCACTAGAGTGCACAGACTCTTCTTCTTCTACAAGCTTTGTGACCTTCTGGTCTACAATGGCAAGAGCCCAATGTGGTGCTCAGCTCGGACAAATCCTCTATGGTATGGCTTGAATCTTCAAGCTCTTTGCTGCTCGATGCTGCCGCTCGTCATCTTGGCCCTTTGTCTCTTTCTGCTTTTTCTTCACTATTCTCTGTGTTCCATCCTCCTCTCGGGATTTTGGTTTCAATGTCTTCAGGGTCTCTGTCCCTCTCTTCATCTCTTAGATTGACTAACTGTGTATTCTATCTCTGTTCATGGCTTTGAAGCCATCCCTTTCCAAGGCTGTTCGGTTCCTCTTCCTCCTCTCTCAATTCACCTTCTGCAGCTGTGCTTGGATTTCCCTATTCCGCGTCATCATCAGCTCGCAGGGAGTGGCCACATGTCCTCCTCTAAACGACACTAGACTGCTTTACCGGTTCGTTTCTTCAGTTACGTCGTGGATGCGTTCTTACTCCACCATGGCAGTCAAACAGATTCTAAATCCTTCTAAAATGTGGCGTATTCCTTCGTCGATTTCACTTCCTCCATCGGGCGCGATCTCAGCCATCCGATCTGGCGCCTCCAGATCTGACGCCATACACATGTTTTGCGCGGTTGACTTGCTCGACTGATAGCGCGTGATCAACGACAGTTTTCTCTCACCTCTGCTTGCCACACGTCGATTGATGAATGGAATCACTCCTCTCTCATCCAAAAACTCTTACCATTTAAGGGCACCCCGATCAAAACCGCCAGTTTCCAGAGCGCGGGTCCCGACTTTGTACTTTTAGCACTTTTACCTTTTTCGCACGTGGTTCTTTGGCTCCCCCATGCGTTCGAGTGCTCGGGATTTTCCATTAGGGCCCTGTTTTCCTAGCGATGTGCGATTAGCGCTAATCACGCATAAAAAACCACCTTCTTTTCTCGATCCGAGGCTCCCAGGGGCTACTTTGACCTCCTGCGCAGTCTCCATGGCCCTCAGTCAGCATGATTTGGCCAAGGTCCTTGTCGTTCCACACTGGCTGCCATTACCACTGGTTAAACATGTTTTTGATCGCTGTTTTGGAATTTTTAGAGATTTGTTCCAACCTGATATAGTCATGGTTCTTTGACAGTCTTCTATGGATCCAATTCAGATAATTTCCTCGAGTTATTTCTTCTATGTTATGTGTGATTGATTTCTCATTCTTAGTTACATGTGTTCTCATTGATCTTGCTCAATTCGATTAAGCTTCTGCAAAGTTTTTTGTAGAGATAGATATTGTATTTTGCTTTAGTCTATTGCATAATCTGTTGATCTACAGTGGGAATTTCTAGATGGTATCGGAGCAAAAGTGATCAAAGGAGAAGAACAATATACAAGAAGGGAGAAGTTCAAAGTTTGTGGTTCTTGAATATAGAAATCGAGTTCTTATCACATCTCAATTTCACCAATGGTGTTCAGTGGTTTAAGGCTCAAGTATGCCCTTGATGGCAGCTCGAATTATATAGCCTGGAAGGATCACATGGAAGCAATATTAGAGGATAACGGTCTAAAGGACTTCATTGATCAAGAAGTCCCCAAGTTGACTGATGCTACTCAATTGGCGGAATGGAAGAAATGTGTGGCTAGAGCAAGGAGAATCCTTCTGGAGGGAGTTCGAGACCACATAGTCTCGAGTCTCCATGGGAAGGAGACACCATTTTCAATGTGGAAAACATTGAAAGATCTATATCAGAATAGCAGTGATCAGAGGAAGCTGGCGCTAAAAGACAAGCTTCGGAAAATCAAGTGTGAAAAGGGCGACATGATCTCTACATATCTGAACAAGCTCACCACCTGTAGGGATGAGCTTGGAAGTGTAGGGATCATGACCACTGATGATGACATGATGAGTCTTGCACTCCTTGATCTTCCTAAGAGCCGGCATAGCTACCAAGAATCGGTAAATGGAAGAGAGAAACTGCCAGATTGGGAACGACTTTGGTCGAATATGATGCAGGAGGAGATAAGAAGAAGCACCAGAGATGGATCTTCTTCATCCAAGGAGGATGAAGAAAATTGCGCCTTAGCGAGTAAGGCAAAGAAAGGGAAGGAGAAGGATTCTCATCCCAAATCGAGTTCTTCCCATGGTGGGAAGAAGTTTGACAAATCGAAAGTGCGATGCTTTTGTTGTCATGAGGTGGGCCATTTTGCTACAAATTGTCCATTGAGGAAATCCAACAAGGCATCTGTGGGAGGATCAGAAGGTGAGGCACTGGCCTCAAAGTTCGAGTTGGATTTCACACTTTTCGCATGCATGGTTTCGTCCATGGTGGGAAGTGGTTAGTTTCTTGACAATGGAGCTTCTTTCCACATGTTCTACAACAAGAGTTTGTTTAGTACCTTGGAGGAGAAGGATCTCCAGATGCGGATCGCGATGGGTAATGATGAAAAGTATAGTGTCTCAGAAGTAGGCACAATTGTTTTTCAGAGGGAGCATGGAGCTTGCATTGCCTTGACTGATGTCAAGTATGTACCAGGACTGAAGAAAAATTTGGTGTCTATCGCAATGCTGGAAGACAGAGGCTATGATGTAGTTTTCAGTAAGGGAAAGGTTTTCCTTCGACACATCATCACGAGACAGGTGAAGTAGATCGGTTCACAAGTCAAGAACCTGTATACTCTTGAGGTTCAAGATGCATGCAAAGCCTTGAGGAGCAAGGCAAATGATGGAGACTTGGTGGTTGAGAGGGAGAGTAAATTACCTCTCAACATGTAGCCACAGGAGAAGTCTCAGACGATTGTGGAGGAGCCACGATTGGTGAAGCAGCTTCAGGAGGTTCTGGAGAAGCCACAACTGGGGAAGCTGAGAGGAGACAGAGTGGAGGCATCCACTCATGCAGAGACCTCTAGTAGGGGGAAATTTCGAGCCAAGTGGGTAGAGGGATCACATGAATCCATACCTCCAGGTTGGAGGTGGGGCGATGTGGAGTGACAGTCCCAAGAAGGCTAGAATAGGGGCAGGATCCTTGAGGTACCCAAACTCTTTGATTAGACCTTGCTACGGGAGCCTTGATGAGGAGTAGCAGGACTAGCTGAGTGGGTAGAGGCAGATGCGGATGGAACGCCAGAGAGAGCTACAGTGCAGGAATCCAAGACAGTGCAGAGCAGCAGGCTGCAACAATGCGAGAGGCACAGGAGTGTTGCACCAGTGCAGGATGGCACAGAGAGGTGTGCAATGGTGCGAGATGCATGGAGTGTTGCAGCAACTCAGAGGTCCAATAGGGAGCATTTGTCAGCGGTAGAGGGAGCTTCAGCATCATAGTATGTTTCTAGCCCAACAGAGAGGTCAGTTGGGAGTTTTTTGTTTGTTTCTAGAGTTGCTGGAGCAACCACACTTGGGAGAAGTGTTGCATGCAGAACATTCCAAAGGTTCAGGATCGGGTTCGAGTTGAATGCCTTTCTTGTTGAGAGGGAGTGTTGAAAATGGCAACAAGAAATGCTAAAAATAGAAGTGCTAAAAATAGCATTGCTATAAATAGAAGTTTAGGTACCAGTGTTGGACACGGCAGCAAGGAATGAAAAACATAAGTGCTATAAATAGCATTGCTAAAAATAGTATTTCGGGATAGATTCCCATTTTAGTTAGTCCCTGAACTAAAATTGAGAAGTAAATTCGAATTTGATCTTAGCAGCTGTTTGTAAAATAATTAATTAATTCACCTTGAGTTAATTAGTTATAGAAAATCAAACATGAAGTCTATGTGGGGACATGCAACAATTTCTCCATTGATTGAGGAATTTATCCATTAGTTAAAGAAATAAGAGTGAGATGTAATATTGAGTTGTAATTAGTGAGATCAGGTAACTGAGTTAAGTCCAGTTAGATTAATTCAAACAGTTTGTTGAATTAATTGTGAGTTCAGTTAGTTAATGCTTGCATGCATGTAACTGTTGCACTTTAGATAACTGAATATTCTCTCATAAATAACTCATGCATGTCAGTTCAGACAGAGACCCAGTTGAGATCAGAGGAGGGACAATGTACTATCAATTGGATGGATTTTTCCTATAAAGGGAACTCATCCATGTAGAAGGATTTATCTCCTTCAGGATTGCGCAGTTACTACTGGGCCAAGTGAGTAGTGTGAGGTGGGAATTCACATGTGTGGAAGCTCTGGGCCCCAAGAAAAATTGCGCAAGGAAATAGGAGGCTTGGAGGGTAGAGGAGAAGGTTTGTGAGAGGCCTTTGACTGTTTATGAGCAACATTGTTTGATTGCAGAGAGAGCAGGATAGCTTGAGAGTTGATTCTTTTTGTAACTCGAATATATTTCCACTTGTATGATAATACAAAGATTGGGGTTTTAGGCTGAGGCTTTCCCCGGGTTATTTCTTCTGTGTTATGGGTGATTGATTTCTCATTCTTAGTTATATGTGTTCTCATTGATCTTGCTCAATTCGATTAAGCTTCCGCAAAGTTTGTTGTAGAAGTAGATGTTGTATTTTGCTTTAGTCTATTGCATAATCTGTTGATCTACAGTGGGAATTTCTACATTTTAAATACCAATTAATTGCCAAATATATGTATGTGTTTTAGACTCCATCCCCCCTTCTCTCTAGGTTTAGCTATGGATTTCTAATTGGTCAAGTGTGTACCTCCCTTGTCACTCTTTCCTCCCTTGGAAATTTAAAGAAAAATCTCTTGATATTTTCAAATACCCCTTTTATAATACGAGTAAGGGGGTTCCAATAGACTTGAATTTTTTCAAAGACTAATTTTACTAGTATCAATTTGACTCTTTGTGAAAGCCACTCATTTCACTAGAAAATAATCCTAATTTCAATCTTGATCAATATTTAGTCTCAATCTTTCTTTCGATAACCATTTGGTTTAATAATAAACCTAGTTACTTAAAGCCTTTATACATCATTAATGATCTAAAGAGAAATATATTCTTCAACGTGTGCTCCTCCTCCTCCCTTAACTCATTAACACAAACAATATAATTTTGAAAAATTCATTTCATGCCTATGGTTAAAACTTTCTCCCCTCTACTTCTGAACCATTATAAAATAATGATACATTGTCAACAAAGAGTAAGAAGTTCATTGCTTAAAAACTTTTTCCTTTAATTCACCCACTCTTTTAGCTTCTAGGATAGATATTCTAAGGTCATCAAAAACCAACAAAGCTAACCATGGTGATAGGGGATATCCATAACTCAAACCTTTAAATGTTTGAAAAAAGAAAGGTTGCTCCATTAATAAAAATTGCATATGAAATTGATGTTACACAACTTATATTCAATTGATAACATGAAGATTAAACCCTACATGAAGCAAAATGAGTTTAAATTAAAGCTAACATGTTCTATCATAGCAAGGATAATTTTAGGGGTTGAATTCCCCCATGGGATAATTTTCCATGTATTTTTCTAGTAAATAATTTACTAAATTACCTTTTTTTCTAAAGTGTTTCATCTAAATTCTATATGATAAAAGCGTTTTACTCAAAAAAATGCCAAATTTTTTCTAGAAACTATAGAAACTCCTTGGACATTTAATATTTTTACAAAAATATTGCCAAACATTTTATATAAAATTGGTAAGATTCACCAAGGTTTATACACTTTAAGATAATTATGTAAAATTAAAAAAATTAAACCTATATCACACGTGTTTGATAGATTTTAATTTAATTACTATGGTTGGCATATTTTTAATTTTGATCGAGTGAAGACCCACTTGTGTAACCCTTATATCTTAATGTATTTGTCTATCTTCTAAAAACTCAAACTATTTATGAGATATAACATATGATAACATCCTTTACATCTAACTATTAGTACTTTGGAAATTATCTCGTATACATGGTTACATAATGCAATAGATCTAAACTAATTTGTAAACTATCGTGGATTTTTCATTAGAACAATTAGTCACAACAAATCTTAAAACGTTATACAATATGTTATAATGCAATGTTTTACTTCATATTTCAAATTTAATATTACTACCTTAGCACACAAAATATTGAAATGAATTGAAACTAACATGAAATAATTTAAGCAAATAACACACCATCCGCAATATGAACACAAGATGTATCCCTAAAAAACTTAATATGGGAAGAAAAACCCTAGTATAAGATGAGGCATATGCCTTTCTCTTTTCTTGATCTTAAATGAATCCAAACAAGACAAATGGTTGCAATACTTAGTACCTAAGTGCAATTTTAACAATTAATGAAGGTATATTATTATTTTTATTATTACTAAGCCAAGGTGGCAATAAAGAAAATGAAAAAAATAGATGTAAATGGAAAAAATAAAATGATAATATGAGAGAGAGAGAGAGAGAGAGATGGGAAACGAAAGGTCAATCTCATGGCCTTCCCATTAAAGCCCTAAGGGTAGTATGCACAAAAAGCCATGAGCTATATTCTAACCAGATATTGTTGAAACGAAAACTTAGGAACCATTTCAGTTGGTTTTCCCATTTTGGTTTCCAGGGTAAAATTTGAGTATCCATTATGTGATTTATTTTATCAATGATAATAATTCTCTTATCTGTAATTTATATGCTACTCTTATTTACGGTTAATGTGTTGTTATGAGTGTGTCAATAGTGTTGACAGAGAATTCCTAGTTGTAATTATGTTGAGTTTACTCAGATTTTCATTCCATGTAAGCAATTAAAGGATGCTATTCAATTTGTAATGCTTATAGTTCATCATACTATGGGATATGAGATCAAAGGTTGACATGAGATAGCTATTGAAAATGAATAGCTGCGTTTCTAAATCTAAATACAAGGTGTTATCACTCCAAAATTTCTATAGAGTTGTTATGAAAGAAATGATAGAGGTAACCACAAACCAACTTTGGAGATTAGGATCTAGCCTTCCTAATGCTCAGAGAGGGCTCTCTCTTTATAATTTAACTTTGTTTTATTTATTTGATTTTAGGCTAGTTATGATTGTACTTGGGTTTTGATTTTGATTTGGTGGTGAGATCACTGACTTATATGGATAGAGGGATGTATTTTACCATTGGGCTATGGGGTCAAGTGTCAAAACAAACAAGACTGGATCAAGTTCTAAAAATAGTGTCTGCAGGGCAAGGTAGCTGAGTCATTTCAAATCTCAAGGCTGGATGGTGAAGCTGATTTCAATCGGATCCAAGGAACAATTAAGGGTTCCTTAGGCCGGATAAGGAAGGAAGTGAAAGAGGTCAACCGGGATGGGAGAGCAATTAAGGACTCTCAGATCTGGATATTAGAAGAAAACATAGAAATGATTAACTGTTCAAGACAGAGTGTACTTAAACAAATTCTGAAATAAATTTCCAATTAATTCATTCACTTTAGATAACATGTAAGTTTGTGAAATACATAAGAAGATAACAAATTTGACAAAAGAAAATACTTCATTGTAATAGCTCAACACATGAATCTTGTAATGCAATCTCTTTATTACTCAGTCTAGTCCGTTGACCTGAAAAATTGGTACAATAACCCTCAGGTTTCTGATCAATACAACACTACAAATGTATAGCAATCCACACTCAATACTTCGAATTCTGAAATATTTATACAAAAATAGTTTACAAAATATCCCAAACTGTCTTGGGAATTAATCTAGGAGAAAGAAATATCTTCATGCAAGAAGATAGAGATAGATGTTCAACTGCTGTATGCTGTCCCTGTTTATTTGGTTGTGCTGTCTTTATGCTCTGATATTTTTGCTGTTAATTCTCTGCCTTGTTGTTGGACTTCACGCTGATTGTTCTTTTACTTTTCCCTTTCTCAACTGATACACTTTCACCTGATACTCTTTCATCTGGCTGATCTGTCACTGTTCTTTCATTGTGCTGTTTTCACTTCTACTATGCATTTTTGCAGTAGGTCATTTAATTTTTCCCATGTGTCTGCATCTGGTAGTTGAATATTTACCATCCTCCTGTAAATTTCATCTGCTTCTGTGTACTTGGAAAAAATGGGTTTATTTACAAAAAGGTGTTTTACTTCATGCTGGAGGTAAAGCAGGTTCTCAAATGTCTGATATAGAACCTTTCCAGTCGGCATCCCCTTCATAGAGGAAGTATTTACCTGATCTCTGGCCACCTCTCTGATTCTCCTGTTGTAGTCTTCCCGTGGCATCAATTTATCATTTATCACCAAGGGATTAGGCAAACCTTTCTGCCTTAAAGCATCAAACTTAACCATGAACCTGTATATAGCCAGCTACATGGTTTGGCATTTGTCTTCCAGGTTCATCATCAAATTCCTCTTGGTGAGAACCCTTTTTACTTCTAGTATGGTGCCTGTCCTGTTAGGTATGTCAAATTCCTGCAATTCATATTTGTTTTTGGAGTTAAGGAAATGGATGATTCTAGTGGCTTCTTTTGGCATGTCTCCCAGTTTAGCCTTAACTCTCTAAATGGATTTTGTAGCCACTTTGACTAAGTCACTTTGTTCAAAGATGACTTGAATGGATGGAAAAATATCATTGATAGAGTCAACGATATTGGCCCATAACTGTTCTTTAGCTTGGCCAAGTGGCTCCTTTAGTGTTAGCTCTTTCTCTAAGCTCTTTATCCTTTCATTCATCTTGGTTGACTTCCGTACTTCTTCTTTGTGCATAATCTGTGCGAGCTTGTTATCATTCTCTAGACTGGTTATATTTTCCTTAAGCTGTTTTATCTCTGTGGTCTAAATGGACATGTCCTCCATTGATTTGACCAACTTGCTTGCTTCATCACTTGGCTAGGCTGTTGCTGATGTCGAACCTATTGCTAAAGTAGACGCTCTGGCAGCTGGTAGTGCTGTAGCCAGTGGAGTTGTAGGAGCCAATGAAGCTGCCAAGGTGGATGGTAGTGCAGTAGTGACTGTTGGAATGGCAGTGGCAGCGGTAGTCTCAAGGCTGGCTTGTTTCAACTGTATTAAGTTGTCCAACTCCTTCTCCATCTCTTTCAACCGATCATTCAATTGCAGAATAAGGTCCATCATCTCTTCTTGCTGGGTTTGGCTTTCAAGGACCTCTTTTATCTGTGGATGCTCTGAATGAGGCAGTTTTAATTGCTTCTTTAAAGCAACAATGTCCTTGTTCTTCTTCTTAATCAATTTCTCTATAGCCTTGACATCACTAGGATTATACCCAAGCTCAATTACCAAGTCTTCCAGTGACTTGACTCTGTTGTCCTTGGCCTGTGAGGAGGCCTTTTCCAGCTTGTATTGTGCAGTGATATTGTCCAATGAAATTTGAAGTTTATGTGCAGTCATAGCTTTACTTGTCATGGTGGAATAGATCATCTCACCTGCCTATTTGTGAAACTCAATTTGGTCAATGGGGTGGACATCCCTGGCCAAAACCTCAAAATCTATTTTCCTATAGTCCGCTGATGATTTTGGCTACTGGATTCTAGGTTGCATGAATGTCATCTGCATTTTACCTGTTTTAATGTCAAAAGCTGACATTAATCTGCTTTGATTTGTAGGTGTCTGCTTGAAGTATTGGGCATATGTCTCAGCCTTCAATTTCTCATTCATCAACTTAATTTCCTTGTACCTATCTTTAATATCCTTCTCTTTATCCACATGCCTGGTGAATGAAGAGACCTCAACACTGAGTTGTCTCTCAATAAGTTGGGTATTTGAGGTAGAGGGCTAGCGTGTTTCTTCTGAAGCTGCCGGGCCTTTGCTCCTGTCCACCATTGTGTCAATGTCAGTGATTTCCACTGTTCCAACAATGTCTTCTTGTTCAATTATAGTATTAAGCTTGGGTCTCTTCTTGTAACTGATATCAAACTGTTCATCTGTGGTTTCCATGGCTAAACTAGAACCTTCTTCCCTGGTTCTCTTTGCATTTTTGTCTTCATTTGCTGGAGTCTGTAAAATAGGAGGAATATTCATTGGTTCTCATAGTTCTAGAACCTGCAGAAAGGAACTTGTATCAATATGTTTTCCTACATCAATTAATGTATTCTCCACATCAACTACAATACTGTCCATGTCTCTCAAAGTGTTTTCCAACCATTTTGACTGGTTGGAAAATATCTCAATGTCTGGTCTAGGATGATGTATGAAAGGACCCAATTTGACCTTGAGCCTTAGCTTATTTATGACTCCATGAGGGTCATATTGCCACATAAAACTGTTCTTGAATTTCATATGTTGCAAAATTTTATCTGCCTCTGGTCCAGCCTCCCTAGTATTGCAAACAAAGGGGCCCAATTGGTTTTTCATTTTGAACTGGGTCTTCTTCTTGGTTACCAGGAAATTTACTTCATCAGAGTTTATAATCTGCCTAAATTACTCTAATGCAAATATCCTCATAGGGAGGTATTTGGGCAATTTGTAAGGGGCTAGTTGGCATCCATATATCCTTATCTCTATGTGGTTCTGGTATAAATACCAGTCTCCCCCTCTACTATTCTTTGCTAATTGTAACACCCTTTTGATCTCTTGACTGATTCTGGGCTGATGGCTACTGGTTAGCATATTCATAACTGGATGGACAAATGAATCAATGAAGTCTTTATAGGAAAAAATAGTGGAAATTTTTTGGATCAATGGTGTCCAGTAGATGACTGATCTTGAGTTTCCTTTGGTGTCTAACTTCTAAATGCTGATTGGAAACTTGTCTGACTGATAATATAAAAACATGTGAAACAATACATACGAGTATTTGAATACTCTCTCAGTTGGTAATCTGATGAATTGCTCATGCATTCTGTCTGCTATGAACTAAGCATAGTTATACATTGTAGAAGGAGGCTTGCCTGGGCAAAAGATGGAAAGGAAGGCAAGAACAACCTCATCCACATGTTCATCAAAGGTGTAGCCTAAAATGCAGGAAAGCATGGTTATTATTTGTCTGCCTCTCTCAGAAAAAATGGTGGCAGCATATGGAGGACTATCTGTTGGAGTATGACACTCCTCTGTGATGAAAGTTTGGAAAATTTGGGCTATCCTGGGAAGGTCTAACTTGGTATAGAGGTCAAGCAAGCCTTCAATAGAAAGTGGGATCTCATTTGGGCCTGGTTGGACTTGCAGCATTTGGTTAATGAATTCTGCAGTGATGGTGAATAAAAATTGTTGGTCAGGGGTGAAAATTGCTCTTTGACTGGGAATGTAGCGAGCTTGGCAGAAGTGGATGATTTCTGGGAATGGGTGTACTTCTGGGAACAAATACTTGGGCAAGTTGGACTGCCAAAGGTGAATGTTATCATTCTGGTTCAAAAATTTGTCTTTACGCTAGCAGTGGAGCTTTATAAGTAGGCAGGGGAAGCAGTGTCCTTAATTTGAAAGTATTGGTCTGCGAAGGCAAGGTGGTCAATGTCCAGGTGAGGGGTTTGTAGAGGTCTTACTTCCAAATAGGTTTGGGAAGCCATAATTGGGATTACTGAATTGAATTAGGCTTTCAGTGGTTTCAGGAGTGAGTTTTAGAAGCTCTGGATTAGTGGGAGGGTAATTACAGTCTGTAAAAGGGTTTGGGATGTACAAATAAGTTTCTCTTCAATTTCAGGAACGTTTCTTAATTAATTCAATTAATTAACCACTTAATTACAACTGTGCGTTTTCAAATTCAAGGGCCATTCTAGTTTTTTCCAAGAATACCTGGAAATTGGTGATTTGGCGTACAGAGGGGTTCTGTGGTAACTGCAGAAGGTACTGAGGCTTCAATCGTCAATTGCTGCTTCATTTGGGTATCTGCAATGTCTTCAGGTGGCAAAAGGTGGTCAATTTGGTCGCACAAAGGTTTAGGGTGTCGCAAACGGCTTAGCAGAGGTTTACATTGAAAATGCAAGAAAAGAGCGAATTGGGGCTTTTTCAGCCTTTTAACTGATAACGGTCATGTTTTGGCGCGGAAATTATTAAATGAATAGTGGGTAGTTTTCGGTTTAGGTGGGGAGGTGGTTTTGTGTGCCATCGCACCACTTTTGGAGGGCGGGTGGTATTTTTCGTGAGCATGCGATATAACCTAGTGCCGCCATGTAGCGGAATAGTGCTCGACCAAAATGCGAATCCTGCGTGCTCTCGGGCTGTTAACGGCCGGAAAATGAATCCACGCGATATGGCTGTACACCATTGGATCTAGGGGCAAGAGATCGGAGGGATATCGCGCAGTTGAGTTCCACGGATGGAATCAGGAAAGTGATTTAGTAGAGCCTAGGATTTAATTATAGATAATTGTAATTAATTAACCAATAATGTCAGGATTTTCAATATAAACAAATGGTTAATTAAGGTGGGACCGTGGGTTATATGTGGGGGTTTTATTTAACTGCACCAAGGGTTGGTGGGTTAAAAAGGTTTGTCGGGAAATACAATGTGGGGGATGTTAATTACATAATGCAGGGGGCATAGTAAATAAAAACTTAGGATAAAGGGTTTTTGTGGGTTTTTAAGGGGAAAAGGAAATTAATATGGGGGGAAAATGATATTTGTAATGGGGAATGGGTTTCACACTAGGTAAAAGGGTTTTGGGAAGGGGGAATTGATTTTTGAAGGGTAATTTCTAGGGGAATGTGTGAAACCAAGGGGTAAAGGTCAAAATGAGGGGAAAAGGGTATTTAAAAGTAATGAAGGGATAATGGGGAAATTAGTAAACAAGCTTGGTAAATATCCTTTGTTTCTCAAAATCCCTCCTGCACATGGAACATAAGATTAAGCATGGTAAATGTTCTTTTGACTTAGCAACCTTGTGCATTTGCAACATTTATTCTACCTACCCTTTATTTACCCTAACATTTTCTCTTCATTTATTGGGTGCATTTGAGCTTGTTGATCCTTTATTTCTTTTTCTTTTGACAAGCAAACTATCTAATTCTAACCTTATAACTTCCAATGGCTTAGATTAAACTGATGAGCTCATTCCTATTCTCTACCTAACTACTAACCTGCCAAGGTTAAACAGTTTGGCTAGATCTTTATTCTTTATCTATCAACATTAAATTTAAAGCATGAATGAGTCAAGATTAATCTATTTGACCATCACGGATTGTGGCATTTTTGACAAACTGCACATAATGTTTATTTTTCATAGTAACGTAAAAGTAACGGCATTTGAATTTGCACACTTTCATGCTCTATTTTTATTTCTTTTTTTGGGTTCATATTTTTCACTTTTTTTCGCTTTTTTCTTTCTTTTTGTCCTTTGATTATTCTTTTAGGACATACCCTCTTTGCATTTTTTTATCTTTTCATATGGAAAACATTTTGCAGAAAGCAAAAGTATGTACAATATTACAAGACTAACCATAGCCAATTCAAAATTATGGATTCCATTATTATAGGACCCTAACATAAGGAACAATACAGTTAAAAAAAAACAATGAATTGAAGGAGGCCATTGACATCCCAAAGCCAACTTGCATGCTATGTATTTCACATTGTTGATGCCACATGTAATAGAGTAATACCAAGTGAGGCTAGACATTGAACTTATCCCTCTTGAGGTTATACAGGTCCATGTAGGCCATATGCCTCTCTCCCTCCAAGGTTGCATATTAGATCGTGTTTTTTGGGTGTCAGTATGTGAGTTGGACAATGTTTGTTGGGTGTTGATATCTGAGTTGGATAGTGGAAATGCTTAGAATCCTTGTTATTGAATGCCAGTTTTATGTGAGTTATGAATTCTCTTGAGCTATCCTTTTCTCGAGTCATTAGCATATGTGTTTTGATGCTATTTGGCATGTCTAGCCTCTCATACATTTTGTTGGTGTGGGGCTTGTCTTGCTCCCATTTCTCAAGAAGCCAATTCATACATTATCAATTAATTGTCATCTCATCTATTAAATAACAACACTCTCATATATTTAATGAATGAACTCTCACACATGTATTAATTCATTACCTTTTTATACATGTTATAGATAATTTCCATTTCATATACACGTGGTTTATACAATAACCAACCCATATATTTGCTAATGAACGGTTTGAATTGGAGTTTGGTGTAAAGAACCTGAAGCTTGGAAATGGCCCCTTCACCAATTGAATGAATGATAAATTAACCATGTACACCGCTAGTACGTCAAGATTGAGAGTAGTCACATGATAAGCAAATGCTAATCATTGAGCAACCTAGTTTATTTATTGTTCTCATTGACTCCTGTACTACTAAAATTATTCACTCATTTGGTCAAAGCATTGGTTCATTAGTTAATGAAAATATTGGGCTAGTTGATCCTAAGTAGATCTATTATGGTTGCACTTCACAATAATATTATATGTGAAGAGATTTGACCCAGAAATAAAGCACATCAAATAAAAACCATCATCTTATATCTCAAGGCAAGAGCAAGCTTTGATGTAGAGAAATATAGCCAATTTATGTGTGCTTGCTTAATGACAAGCAATAGAGAATTCAAGTCAAAGTCCTATTTATTAATGTCATTGTTAATTGTTTGTTTTTGTGCAACACTAGAGAACGAAGCAATAAATCCAATCCTAAGTAGTTTTGTAAAGTAACCACACTTATAACTACAATGAGGACATAGGCCTTATATGAATTTTAAAAACTGAGATCTATGTTTGAGATTGGGAATGGAGGCTTTAAAGAGAATGCAAACATAGCATGGGTAGAGAAAAAAGATAAAGGTTGGAAGATCTATATGCCATTAATTTGAATATTTGAGAATAGAATAAGCACCTGGAGGAGAAGGTCCAAATGTTTGACCGAAGGATGAAAAAGATGAAAAAGAAACTCAAAGCCTCTTCCAAATTGACGTCATCACTAAAGAAGAAATTTTATGAATGCTAAGATTCCCTCATTACAATTATAATAGATTTGGACAAGAGCAAAGTGCAACTTATGCGATCAGGACATAAGGTCATCCAAATGGATAGAAAGTAGGAAGACAAATTCACCTACATGATGGATCAAATGCAATGATAGTTAGCATATAAGGAAGAGACATTGGAAAATATGCAATCACTTATCCAAGAGATAAAGGAAGATGAGCTACATTCCATTTCCATTGTTGAGGATAGCACCATGATTGAGACAACTCTAGTAAGTTCATCTTCATTACACATTTCTTAAGGTCATTTTGGTGAATTTGAAAAGCATAGCAGAGGCATTAGTTCAATTTTGTTAAGGCAAACAGGCTATGATGGATAAGGGCTAGGCAAGAGAAGGAAAGGAATCCTAAGTCCTATTGTAGATTAACCAAGGGCCAAGCATGAAAGCCTAGGTTTTGATGGTAGAAAGGAAAATTACATGCACAATAAGATCACATTTTTGTAGGAAAAATACTTTGTAGAATTGGTTTGTTCATCAAAAGAAATAGAGATAGGGAATAATGATGGCATCAAACTACCACTCTATCCTTCTTGTGGAAAATTACATAAGGGAAGTGCTAAGGAAAGTACAAGGACATATCCTAGACTAGCACTTAGAATAAGTGGCAAGGAGATTAGCCAAAACAAGAAGATAAAGAGCAAGAGGTATGTAATAGGTAAGACATCCCTTATTTGTCATTATTGCGAGAGAAAAGGCCCTTAAGTTGTCAATTGTTTGTATGTTTCTCTTATTGGATGAAAGGCCATTTGGAGGCATATTACTATGAAAATCAATCCACATGATACAAGAAAAATTATTTTCAAAGGAATGAAAAGAAAACTTCCCCAAACCAATAGTGAATTTAGAGGCACAAATAGAAAAGGACTATATCAAGTAGTTCATATAACAGTGCCTAGAACTTTTGCCTCCATTAAAAGTTGAGTGGAAATTAAGAAGCAAGGTGTCAATGACTTCATCTAAAGAGTTGTCGAAGAAACCACACAACCAAGAGAAGAGTATGGAGAGTGGAGTTTAAAGTAGATGAAGAGTTACTTGCGCCTCTAGCCCAAGGAGAAAGAGGTGTCTAAGGAGTTTCAACAACACAAGAGGTTAGCCTAACTAAAAAAAGAAGCAATTTTTCAATGGAATCTACAAATATTAGACAAGGATCTCAAGCATAAGCTAATATTTCATTCATTTAAACTTAGTTGAAGAATGAATCACTAGTTAGTGAACCATCTTACCCATGAGCAAACAATTTGAACAAATATGTGGTAAAATGGAGGTTGGATAATTCATGAGGATTGTATTGAATAAAAAATATTCTCATTTGATTAACATTGTTGTAGATATGGATTGTTGTGCAAGCACATGCAATAACAAAGAATCATTTCCATGTTGGGAAACAATTGATCTTAATAGAAAATCACATATAACACCTCCTTTTGTGGGGTTGCTATGTGATGGCATGGCTATCAAGATCACACTTAATAAGAAAATACCATAATTTAATTTAGCTTCTATTAGCTACCAATATGGACCATTTCCAAATCTAAGAATGAAAGAGACTTGAATATTGTAGAGGATAGTGAATTATGATTGAGGAGTTTAGATTTAGAGATTGATAAGAGCTAAGAGTTAGTGAGTAGAATTTTTCACTATCATGAACAAGCAAGCCATGAACTAGAGCTAGAGCCATAACTAGAACTAGATGGAATAGCCAAAGTTGCAAGGAAAATTCTGAGCCAAAGCCATCCCTAGAACTAGATGTAGCAGTCAGAGTCGCACGACAAAGCTAGATCCATAGTTAGATTTGTAACTAGGAGTCATAGTTGGGAGAACCATTTCAAAGAAGTAAACAAAAGGCTTATTAATACAAATTGGTTTTATCTAAGGTTTTGGAGACTAAAAAGCCTCTCAATGGGGAGGTGTGATTTGAAATGGACACGAACAATATGAATGGTTTATTGAAATGTGGTTGTCATTGATATCAACCTAAGCAGCACCAAAAGATGCCTCGCCATTGTTGACCAAAATGACATGGAAAATCATAGTTTTTTTAGTCTAGAGCATCTTTCTTGGATTCTCCCTGTCGGGTCGATTTGAATATTTACCATCCTCCTGTAAATTACATCTGCTTCTGTGTACTTGGAAAAAATGGGATTATTTACAAAAACATGTTTTACCTCATGCTAGAGGTAAAACAGGTTCTCAAATGTCTGATATAGAACCTTTGCTGTAGGCATCCCCTTCATAGAGGAAGTATTTACCTAATCTCTGGCCACCTCTCTGATTCTCATGTTGTAGTCTTCCTGTGGCATCAATTTATCATTTATCACCAAGGGATTAGGCAAACCTTTCTTCCTTAGAGCATCAAACTTAACCATGAACCTGTCTATAGCCAGTTGCATGGTTTTGAATTTGTCTTCCAGGTTCATCATCAAATTCCTCTTGGTGAGCACCTTTTTTACTTCTAGTATGGTGCTTGTCCTGTCAAGTATGTCCAATTCCTGCAATTCATATTTATTTTTGGAGTTAAGGAAATTGATGATTCTAGTGGATTCTTTTAGCATGTCTCCCAGTTCAACCTTAACTCTATGAATGGCTTCTATATCCTCTTTGACTAAGTAACTTTGTTCAAAGATGACTTGAATGGATGGCCAAATATCATTTACAGAGTTAACGATATTGGCCCATAACTGTTCTTTAGCTTGGCCAAGTGGCTCCTTTAATGTTAGCTCTTTCTCTAAGCTCTTTATCCTTTCATTCATCCTGGTTGACTTCTGTGCTTCTTCTTTGTGCATAATCTGTGCAAGCTTGTTATCATTCTGTAAACTGGATATCTTTTCCTTAAGCTTGTTTATCTCTATGGTCTGAATGGACATGTCCTCCATTTCTTTGACCAACTTGCTTGCTTCATCACTTGGCTGGGCTGCTGCTGATGTCGAACCTGTTGCTGAAGTATATGTTGTGGCAGTTGGTAGTGCTGTAGCTGTAAGAGCCAATGAAGCTGCCAAGGTGGATGGTACTGCAGTAGTGACTGTTGGAATAGCAGTGGTAGCGGTAGTCTCAAGGCTGGCTTGTTTCAGCTTTATTAAGCTGTCCAACTCCTTCTCCATCTCTTTCAAGTGATCATTCAATTGCAGAATAAGGTCCATCATCTCTTCTTGCTGGGTTTGGCTTTCAAGGACCTCTTTTGTCCGTGGATTCTCTGAATGAGGTAGTTTTAATTGCTTATTTAAAGCAACAATGTCCTTGTTATTCTTCTTAATCAGTTTCTTTATAGCCTTGATTATACCCAAGCTCAATTACCAAGTCTTCTAGTGACTTGATTCTGTTGTCCTTGGCCTGTGAGGAGGCCTTTTCCAGCTTGTACTTTGCAGTGATATTGTCCAATGAACTTTGAAGTTTATGTGCAGTCATAACTTTACTTGTCATGGTGGAATAAATCATCTCACCTGCCTGTTTGTGAAACTCAATTTGGTAAATGGGGTGGACATCCTTGGGCAAAACCTCAAAATCTTTTTCCTATAGTCCACTGATGATCTTGGCTGCTAGACTGTAGGTTGCTTGAATGTCATATGCATTTTAACTATTTTAATGTCAAAGGCTGACATTAATCTGCTTTGATTTGCAGGTGTCTACTTGAAGTATTGGGCATATGTCTCAGCCTTCAATTTATCATTCCTAAACTTAATTGCCTTGTACCTATCTTTTATATCCTTCTCTTTATCCACATGCCTGGTGAATGAAGAGACCTCAACGCTGAGCTGTCTCTCAATAAGTTGGGTATTTGAGTTAGAGGGCTAGTGTGTTTCTTCTGAAGCTGCTGGGCCTTTGCTCCTATCCACCATTGTATCAGTGTTAGTGAGTTCCACTATTCCAACGGTGTCTTCTTGTTCAGTTACAGGATTAATCTTGGGCCTCTTCCTGTAATTGATCTCAAACTGTTCATCTGTGGTTTCCATGGCTGAATTAGAACCTTCTTCCTTGGTTCTCTTTGCATTTTTGTCTTCATTTGCTGGAGTCTGTAAAATAGGAGGAATATTCATTGGTTCTCATAGTTCTGGAACCTGCAGAAAGGAACTTGTATCAATCTTTTTTTCTACATCAATTAATGTATTCTCCACATCAACTACAGTACTGTCCGTGTCTATCAAAGTGTTTTCCAACCATTTTGACTAGTTGGAAAATATCTCAATGTCTGGTCTAGGATGATGTATGAAAGGACCCAATTTTACCTTGAGCCTTAGCTTATTATGACTCCATGAGGGTCATATTTCCACATAAAACTGTTCTTGAATTTCATCTGTTGCAAAACTTTATCTGCCTCTGGTCCAGCTTCCCTAGTATTGCAAACAAAGGGGCCCAATTGGTTTTTCATTTTGAACTGGGTCTTCTTCTTGGCTGCCAAGAAATTTACTTCATTAGATTTTATAATTTGTCTAAAGTACTCTAATGCAAATATCCTCATAGGGAGGTATTTGGGCAATTTGTAAGGGGCTAGTTGGCATCCATATATCCTTATATCTGTGTGGTTCTGGTATAAATACCTGTTGGAAATAATACTGAGAGGGGGGGGGGTGAATCAGTATTATCAAATCAATATAACTTTTTCATTTCCAGAGTCTGAGTCATATATGCTGCTTCAGTTAAGAATACCCATATATATTAAGTAAACTTATGATTCAGTTAATTGATCTTCAATGAGTGCATTAGAACATTATCAACCATATTAACAGTAAATAGGTGCGGTAAAATAGAACAGATCATCACACATAAGCCACACACATGAACACCATGATATAAGGTGGAAACCCAATGTGGGAGAAAACCACCTACTGCAAGTCATCTCAATCTTCTTCTTAATAAGAAAATCCTTTTACAATATTTTCTGTACTGGTGCAGTCTTGTACCAGTATGCAGGCTTCTTCCTGCAGAGAGCTACGACCCTCTCTTGTTTTCCAGTCTCTCCTGGAAGGGAGCTACAACCCCCATAGTTCTTGTACTAGCCGATCCATTTACTAGTACGCAGGCTGCTACCTGCTACAATGCTCCAATGTTTTCAATTGCTACTGAAAGGGAGCTGCCACCCCCTTAGCTCTTGTACTAGCTAAGATACTAGTACGTAGGTGCCGGCCTACAATCTTCTCTCCTCCGGGTACCACGTTTCATACAGTTTTAGACTGGATACACCTGAAGCACAACACTAATCTGAAAGGCCACGTTTCATCCAATTTTCATATTGGACCCGTAAATATCATTGAAGCACATAATCAATCAATCTTCTGAATCACCCAATCACCAGATCAATACATATACAAGGATAATATGTGTGTCAGCAATCAGATCTAGTCCATTAGATCATATAAGGATAAGTCATTATGAACCTGATCCATTCATCCATCAATACTGAAGCTAAACATAATCATTCAATCAATCACTTCTCAGAATGCTGTTATCAGAACATAATACCAGTAACCAGACATCACTTCAAAACCCATAACTCTTCAGTAAACAACAGAAGCAGCTAAAACATATTTTAAGAAAAGTACGCAACTTCTTCAGTAGAAACCTGCGGGTATCCGCTCCTGCACCATCTATTGATCCGCGGGTATCTACACCTGAATAGGGTTCTGACCTGCGAGTGTCCGCAACTTCGTAGTCTTCTTCTCGGCGGGCATCCGCACCTATGGCTGCGGGTTGCCTGTGTACTTACGCACTGCACCCATCTCTAGCCTGCGATCCTTCGCACCTACACTAATCTCTGACCTATGAACCTCCGCACCTTTTCCTTGATCTACCTGCGGATCTCCATGCTTTCTCCTTCATTGGCTTGCGGATCTTCGCACCTGAAACATGTTGCACCTGCGGTCCTGCGGTTATAGATTTTTTCAGACTTCAAATATGCCACAGACTATCAGATCTATAGATCTGATCATGCACAAAGGAGATCTCGACCCATCAGTAGATCCGCCTTATTCAGATCTAGATCTGCACCATAACCCAATCACCGTATTCCAGATCTAGCACTTTATCAGATATTCAATTAATCAGAAGATGCCTTGCCAAATGATCTCCTTCCTCTTTTATAGCCTTAGGCCTTTCACAATACCACGGTCCAAAACCATAATAACACAATACCACATACCCAATACTTGGGATCAACACTTTTGGATGCAATACCACAGACCAAAACCATAGGATCAAAAACTGTCGGACTAATACCATGAACCAACCATGAAAGTGCATGAACTTTTCTCTTGCATGAAGGGAACTTTTCTCTGCATGAAAATGCGTGAACTTTTCTCTATATGAAAGAAACTTTTCTCTGCATGAAAGTGTGTGAACTTTTCTCTACATGAAAGAAACTTTTCTCTGCATGAAAGTGCATGAACTTTTCTCTACATGAAAGAAACTTTTTTCTTCATGAAAGTGCGTGAACTTTTCTCTACATGAAAGAAAGTTTTATCTTCATGAAAGTGCGTGAACTTTTCTCTACATGAAAGAAACTTTTATCTTCATGAAAGTGCGTGAACTTTGCTGCACTATAATTTATCATCTGAGATGAGTGGGTTGCCATCAAGTACAACATATGTATCATAATGCCAACAATACCAGTCTCCCACTCTACTGTTCTTTGCCAACCGTAACACCCTTTTGATCTCTTGACTGGTTCTGGGCTGATGGCTACTGGTTAGCACATTCATAACTGGATGGACAAATGAATCAATGAAGTCTTTATAGGAAAAAATAGTGGAAATTTTTTGGATCAATGGTGTCCAGTAGATGACTGATCTTGGGTTTTTTTTGGTGTCTAACTTCTGAATGCTGATTGGAAACTTGTCTGACTGATAATATAAAAACATGAGAAACAATACATATGAGTATTTGAATACTCTCTCAGTTGGTAATCTGATGAATTGCTCATGCTTTCTGTTTGCTATGAACTAAGCATAGTTATACATTGTAGCAGGAGGCTTGCCTCAGAAAAAGATGGAAAGGAAGGAAAGAACAACCTCATCCACATGTTCATCAGAGGTGTAGCCTAAAATGCAGGAAAGAATGGTTATGAGTTGTCTGCCTCTCTTAGAAAAAATGGTGGCAGCATATGGAGGACTATTTGTTGGAGTATGACACTCCTATGTGATGAAAGTTTGGAAAATTTGGGCTATCATGGGAAGGTCTAACTTGGTATAGAGGTCAAGCAAGCCTTCAATAGAAAGTGGGGTCTCATTTGGGCTTGGTTGGACTTGCAGCATTTGGGTAATGGATTCTGCAGTGATGGTGAATAAAAATTGCTGGTCAGGGGTGAAAATTGCTCTTTGACTGGGAATGTAGCAAGCTTGGTAGAAGTGGATGATTTCTGAGAATGGGTGTAATTTTGGGAAAAAATACTTGGGCAAGTTGGACTCTTAAAGGTGAATGTCATCATTCCAGTTCAAAAATTTGTCTTTACTCCAGCAGTGGAGCTTTAGTAAGTAGGCAGGGGAAGCAGTGTCCTTAATTTGAAAGTATAGGTTTGCGAAGGCAAGGTGGTCAATTTCCAGGTGAGGGGTTTGCAAAGGTCTTACATCCAAAGAGGTTTGGGAAGCCATAATTGGGATTACTGAATTAAATTAGGCTTTCAGTGGTTTCAGGAGTGAGTTTTAGAAGCTCTGGATTAGTGGTAGGGTAATTACAGTCTGTAAAAGGGTTTGGGATGTACAAATAAGTTTCTCTTCAATTTCAGGAAGGTTTCTTAATTAATTCAATGAATTAACCACTTAATTACAACAATGCGTTTTCAAATTCAAGGGCCATTCTAGTTTTTTCCAAGAATACCTGGAAACTGGCGATTTGGCGTACAGAGGGGTTCTGTGGTAACTACAGAAGCTATTGAGGCTTCAACCATCAATTGGATGCTTCAATTGGGTATCCGCAGCGTCTTCAGGTGGCAAAAGGTGGTCAATTTGGTTGCACAGAGGTTTAGGGTGTTGCAAACGGCTTAGCAGAGGTTTACATTGAAAATGCAAGAAAAGAGCGAATTGGGGCTTTTTGGCCTTTTAACTGATAATGGTCACATTTTGGCACATAAATTATTAAATGAACAGTGGGCATTTTTCGGTTTAGGCGGTGAGGTGGTTTTGTGTGCCATCGCACAGCTTTTGGAGGGCGGGCGTTATTTTTCGCGAGCACGCAATATAACCTGGTGCCGACACGTAGCAGAACATTTCCCGGCCAAAACCGTGAATCTCGCTTGCTCTCGGGCTATTAACGGTTAGACGATGAATCCGCGCGATATGGCTGCACACCATCGGATCTGGGGGCAGGAGATCGGAGGGATATCACGCAGTTGAGTTGCACGGATGGAATCAGGAAAGTGATTTTGTGGGGCCTGGGATTTAATTATAGATAATTGTAATTAATTAACCAATAATGTCGGGATTTTCAATATAAACAAATGGTTAATTAAGGTGGGACCATGGGTTATATGACGGGGTTTTCTTTAACTGCACCAAGTGTTGGTGGGTTAAAAAGGTTTATTAGGAATTACAACGTGAGGGATGTTAATTACATAATGCGGGTGCATAGTAAATAAAAACTTAGGATAAAGGGTTTTTGTGGTTTTTAAGGGGAAAAGGAAATTAATATGGGGGGAAACTGATATTTGTAATGGGGAATGGGTTTCACACTAGGGAAAAGGGTTTTGGGAAGAGGGAATTGATTTTTGAAGGGTAATTTCTAGGGGAATGTGTGAAACCAAGGGGTAAAGGTCAAAATGAGGGGAAAAGGGTATTTATAAGTAATGAAGGGATAATGGGGAAATTAGCAAATAAGTATGTGGGGGTGTAGTGAAATGAGGGGAAATTAGTAAACAAGCTTGGTAAATATCCTTTCTTTCTCACAATTCCTCCTGCACATGGAACATAGGATTAAGCATGATAAATGTGCTTTTGACTTAGCAACCTTGTGCATTTGCAACATTTATTCTACCTACCCTTTATTTACCCTAACATTTTCTCTTCATTTATTGGGTGCATTTGAGCTTGTTGATCCTTTATTTCTTTTTCTTTTGACAAGCAAACTATTTAATTCTAACCTTATAACTTCCAATGGCTCAGATTAAACTGATGAGCTCATTCTTATTCTCTACCTAACTACTGATCTGCCAAGGTTAAACAGTTTGGCTAGATCTTTATTCTCTATCTATCAACATGAAATTTAAAGCATGAATGAGTCAAGATTAATCTATTTGACCATCATTGATTGTCGCATTTTTGACAAGCTACACACAATGTTTATTTTGCATAGTAAAGTAAAAGTAGTGGCATTTGAATTTGCACACTTTCATGATCTATTTTTATTTCTTTTTTGGGGTTCATATTTTTCACTTTTTTCTTTCTTTTTGTCCTTTGATTATTCTTTTAGGACATACCCTCTTTACATTTTTTATTTTTTAATATGGGAAACATTTTGCAGAAAACAAAAGTATGTACAATATTACAAGACTAACCATAGCCAGTTCAAAATTATGAATCCCATTGTTATAGGACCCTAACATAAGGAACAATACAATTAAAAAAAAACATTGAATTGAAGGAGGACATTGACATCCCAAAGCCAACCTGCATGCTATGTATTTCACATTGTTGATGAGACATGTAATAGAGTAATCCCAAGTGAAGCTAGACATTGAACTTATCCCTCTTGAGGTTATACAGGTCCATGTAGGTCATATGCCTCTCTCCCTCCAAGGTTGCATATTGGATAGTGTTTTTTGGGTGTCAGTATGTGAGTTGGACAATGTTTGTTGGGTGTTCATATCTGAGTTGGATAGTGGAAATGGTTAGAATCCTTATTATTGAATGGAAGTTTTATGTGAGTTATGAATTCTCTTGAACTATCCTTTTCTCTAGTCATTAGCATATGTGTTTTGATGCAATATGGCATGTCTAGCCTCTCATATGTTTGGTTGGTGTGGGGCTTGTCTTGCTCCCATTTCTCAAGAAGCCAATTCATACATTATCAATTAATTGTCATCTCATCTATTAAATAACAACACTCTCATATATTTAATGAATGGACTCTCACACATGTATTAATTCATTACCTTTTTATACATGTTATAGATAATTTCCATTTCATATACATGTGGTTTATACAATAACCAACCCATATATTTGCTAATGAACGGTTTGAATTGGAGTTTGGTGTAAAGAACCTGAAGCTTGGAAATGCCCCCTTCACCAATTAAATGAATTACAAATGAACCATGTACACCACTAGTACGTCAAGATTGAGAGTAGTCACACGATAGGCAAATGCTAATCATTGAGCAACCTAGTTTATTTATTGTTCTCATTGACTCCTGTACTACTAAAATTATTCACTCATTTGGTGAAAGAATTGGTTCGTTAGTTAATGAAAATGTTGGGCTAGTTGATCCTAAGTAGATATATTATGGTTGCACTTCACAATAATATTATATGTGAAGAGATTTGACCTATAAATAAAGCACATCAAATAAAAACCATCATCTTATATCTCAAGACAAGAGCAAGCTTTGATGTAGAGAAATATAGCCAATTTATGTGTGCTTGTTTAATGACAAGCAACAAAGAAATCAAGCCAAAGTCCTATTTATTAATGTCATTGTTAATTGTTTGTTTTTGTGCAACATTGGAGAACGAGGCAATAAATCCAATCCTAAGTAGTTTTGTAAAGTAACCACACTTATAACTACAATGAGGACATAGGCCTTATATGAATTTTAAAAACTGAGATCTATGTTTGAGATTGGGAATGGAGGCTTTAAAGAGAATGCAAACATAGCATGGGTAGAGAAAAATGATAAAGGTTGGAAGATCTATAGGCCATTAATTTGAACATTTGAGAATAGAATAAGCACCTGGAGGAGAAGGTCCAAATGTTTGACCGAAGGATGAAAAAGATGAAAAAGAAACTCAAAGCCTCTTCCAAATTGATGCCATCACTAAAGAAGAAATTTTATGAATGCTAAGATTCCCTCATTACAATTATAATAGATTCAGACAAGATAAAAGTGCAACTTATGCAATCAGGACATAAGGTCTTCCAAATGGATAGAAAGTAGGAAGACAAATTCACCTAGATGATGGATCAAATGCAATGATAGTTAGCATAGAAGGAAGAGACATTGGAAAATATACAATCACTTATCCAAGAGATAAAGGAAGATGAGCCACATTCCATTTCCATTGTTGAGGATAGCACCATGATTGAGACAACTCTAGTAAGTTCATCTTCATTACACATTTATTAAGGTGATTTTGGTGAATTTGAAAAGCATAGCAGAGGCATTAGTTCAATTTTCTTAAGGCAAATAGGCTATGATGGACAAGGGCTAGGCAAGAGAAGGAAAGGAATCCTAAGCCATATTGTAGATTAACCAAGGGCCAAGCATGAAAGCCTAGGTTTTGATGGTAGAAATGAAAATTACATGCACAATAAGATCACATTTTTGTAGGAAAAATACTTTGTAGAATTAGTTTGTTCATCAAAAGAAAGAGAGATAGGGAATAATGATGGCATCAAACTACCACTCTATCCTTCTTGTGGAAAATTACAGAAGGGAAGTGCTAAGGAAAGTACAAGGACATATCCTAGACTAGCACTTAGAATAAGTGGCAAGGAGATTAGCTAAAACAAGAAGATAAAGAGCAAGAGGTATGTAATAGGTAAAACATCCCTTATTTGTCATTATTGCAAGAGAAAAGGCCCTTAAGTTGTCAATTGTTTGTATGTTAAAGTATGTTTCTCTTATTGGATGAAAGGCCATTTGGAGGCATATTGCTATGAAAATCAATCCACATGATACAAGCAAAATTATTTTCAAAGGAATGAAAAGAAAACTTCCCCAAACCAATATTGAATTTAGAGGCACAAATAGAAAAGGACTATATCAAGTAATTCATATAACAGTGCCAAGAACTTTTGCCTCCATTAGAAGTTGAGTGGAAATTAAGAAGCAAGGTGTCAATGACTTCATCTAAAGAGTTGTCGAAGAAACCACACAACCAATAGAAGAGTATGGAGAGTGGAGGTTAAAGCAGATGAAGAGTTACCTGCGCCTCTAGCCCAAGGAGTAAGAGGTGTCCAAGGAGTTTCAACAACACAAGAGGTTAGCCTAACTAACAAAAGAAGCAATTTTTCAATGGAATCTACAAAAATTAGACAAGGATCTCAAGCATAAGCTAATATTTCATTCATTTCAACTTAGTTGAAGAATGAATCACTGGTTAGTGAACCATCTTACCCATGAGCAAAAAATTTGAACAAATATGTGGTAAATGGAGGTTGGATAATTCATGAGGATTGTATTGAATAAAAAATATTCACATTTGATTAACATTGTTGTAGATATGGATTGTTGTGCAAGCACATGCAAAAACAAAGAATCATTTCCATGTTGGAAAACAATTGATCTTAATAGAAAAGCACATATAACACCTCCTTTTGTGGGGTTGCTATGTGATGGCATGGCTATCAAGATCACACTTAATAAGAAAATACCATAATTTAATTTAGCTTCTATTAGCTACCAATATGGACCATTTCCAAATCTAAGAATGAAAGAGACTTGAATATTGTAGAGGATAGTGAATTATGATTGAGGAGTTTAGATTTAGAGATTGATAAGAGCTAAGAGTTAGTGAGTAGAATTTTTCACTATCATGAACAAGCAAGCCATGAACAAGAGCTAGAGCCATAACTAGAACTAGATGGAATAGCCAAAGCTGCAAGGAAAATCCTGAGCCAAAGCCATCCCTAGAACTAGATGTAGCAGTCAGAGTCGCACGGAAAAGCTAGATCCATAGTTAGATTTGTAATTAGGAGCCACAGTTGGGAGAACCATTTCAAAGAAGTAAATAGAAGGCTTATTAATAAAAATTGGTTTTATCTAAGGTTTCGGAGACTAAAAAGCCTCTCAATGGGGAGGTGTGATTTGAAATGGACATGAACAATATGAATGGTTTATTGAAATGTGGTTGTCATTGATATCAACCCAAGCTGCACCAGTGTTGTGGGGAAAAATGCCTATGCAGGACGATCCTATCCACCTAAGGTGTGACGGTGCCTTAGCAACAAACGAGTATAGCTATACTGGTTTCTTCCTTTATGAAATGTGAAAGAAGAGAGATCAATAGACTTACCGTGTCTTCCGTTTGTCCCTCGATCCAGATCCTCTTCCCTTTGGGTGTTCACAGCTACTTGCCTCCTCGCTCGCCCAAGAGAACAGCTACTTGATTCCTGCGAGATCACAAGAGAACAGCTACTTGCGACAAGAGAAGAACACAACACAAAGGCAAATATACATATTCATAAATGATTCAGGATTAGAAACAAATCAAATGCACTAATGCAATCATACATCAAGAAAACATCAGCATATAGGAGAAACCAAGATAGCTTTATTGATGAATAACAAGGTTCAGGAAGAGATACAACCCAGAAGGTTCCAATCCAGCATCTCCTTCCCAGCAAATGGAATTCCTATCTTCAGCCCCTTCAAAGCATTAAGCACCCAATAGTTCCAGTCTCAAACCAACAGCAATTCTTTGCAATAACAAAATTCCAGCCTCTAGATCTCATGAAGGAGAGATCCATATATAGATATTTGGAGAGAGGATGAGTCAGCTTGAGATGTGACTAGTGTCCTCTCCCTCTGTCAGTTCTTGAGTCCACTTGGAGGTTCTTGCTTCCACTTGGAGATTTGGAACCTCTTACTCATCACCAGTCGAATTCCCTGAGGTAAGTGTCATTTTGGAAGCTTCCTGGGTTTTGACACCTTGAGAAATGAGCCTGCCACTTGTCCATTCTCGTTCAGCGCAGGTAGCCTTTGTTCCAGTTGACATTCAATGCAGGTAGCCAGTGGAGCCATTGACATTCAACGCAGATAGCCAGTGGAGCAGTTGACATGATCCTGAATTGACTTGTTTTTGAGTAATTTCAGGTGGAGAACTTCTGTGAATTGCTGTGGTTTGTTAGCCTTGTTCCTCTGGGGGTAGGAACAACATGTTTAGGGACTTTGGATCCCTTAGATTATGGACATTTCATGCTCAATGCTGTAAGGCACAAAAATGTCTATAACAGTTGCCCCCTAAAGTATGAGGCTGTTTATCGGGCGAAATGCTTTATCAGGGGGATCCGAAGTTCATCCAATGCTGGGAGGAGACCTGTAATACAATACAATGCAATACATTATTTTTCATACTGCTTTCATGATCTAGCTGAGGCGGGCATTCCCATGCTCAAATTTATAAATTCATTTTTCTGTACATAGAACAGACAATCGTCTGATGATAGACTGATAATTTTGATGAAATTATCATCCTTTGAGTAGGATGATTATCTGCTGCAATGATGTACATGTCAATGTCTTTATCTTTCCTGAATATATATATCGCAGCCCGGATGGATGAAACTAGATCCGGGGTCTTCAAACTCGTTCGATCTTCACTCTAAGTACAAGTCGATCCATGTGAGAATTGTTTTGAAGTCGAACATGGAAAGACATCGCTTGATTACCGGTCAATGATGTAAACCGTTAACAAGCGCGAGAGGAATCACCGATAATGATGATGACCCTCAAGGTACTGCAGTACAATTCACGTGGTGTGAATAAAGGACTTGGCGTCGAACACCACGCAAAATCTTTCGGTCGAAGGTCATTGATGTATACCTGTCGCCGGAAGTGAGAAACTTGCCATTGTGGCATGCAAGCTTCAAAGTACTGAAGGGGTTGTTCCTAGATCAACTTCTTGGATAATGAGCTCATGTCGACAAGAAGCGATCCGTCAAAGGAGGGCCTTAATGAATCCAACATCAGTGACACGGAACGGAGCTAATGATTTTAATGGAGGTGAAAACGATCTGTGACATATGATTCAGGGTGGCGGTCATGAATGGATGAAGGATAATGTATGGCAGTGGATGGGACCCGGTTGACTCTTTCTGAACGACTTCTCTTGAACATATGGCGACACTGATGCGATGGATCGGTAGCATTACCCCAAATATGGATGGTATGGCGAGACCATGGATGTGACCGGTGAATGAAACAACCCAACCCGAATGTGGTACGGAGGAAAAGTGTCATGTTCAAGAGCGACTTGCTACCATCAAAGTTTTCTTTAGTTTCTCCCAATTTTTCCCCAGTCATTGCTGACCAGTACCTCTTTATTTTTGTCAAGCTTGAGGAGGATAACATATGCTTGTTCTATAACCTGCCCTTCGGGCAAGCCCATCGCTATGTTTTAACGAGCCTAGCGATAGTGAAACTCGTTCTCGTCTAAAGACAAGTTTGTCGCTATTTAATGATTTTAACGAGTCTAACGACAAGGATAACTCGGTTATTTTCATTTTTAGAGAGTCTGAAAAGATACATAAAGTCAACTCCAAAATTCCTTTTTCGTCATCTAATCCCTTAAGTCCAAAAAAGTATAAAACAATACAGAAGGGATGAGTTTTTGATAGTTTTAACGAGCCGAACAAAACAAGCGCTCGATCTTTTTGTGCAATAATCCCTCAGGTCCAAAAAGATTAAAATCTAGAGGAGGGATAGCTCTTCCGGTCGCTTTAACGAGCTGGAAGGCCAAAACTCGGCAATCTTTTCATATTTTACGAGTCAGATGAAAAGAGCTTAAAGAAGACTCGTCTTTTGAGGAACGAGTGATAAACAGGGTTAACAGCTGATTCCAGGTACAGGTTGGAACTTTCCAATCACGGCAGTGTCACAAGGATGGCTAGATGAAATCACTCTTCGCAGCTGTTCCTCAAAATGGGTAAACAATCATATGGAGGTGAACAATCGGCCAAATGAAAAGTGGAGGTGACGGTGCAAACACGACCAAGGCTTTTATGGCAGATAAGGTTACATACACAATGGTTATTTACCGGAATAGGTTCATTTTTTAACGAGCTTGAATGCGCCAAAACACTGCTCGGACTTATGTTTATTTTTTAACGAGCATGAACTATGTGCTAAAACTGCTCGGATCTTGCGTTTATTTTTTAACGAGCATGAACTTTGTGCTAAAACTGCTCGAATCTTGCGTTTATTTTTTAACGAGCATGAACTTTGTGCTAAAACTGCTTGATTACCCAGTCATATGATAAGAGTGTCTCATCAAGATTCTATTTTTTATGGAGCTTCATCTCACTAAGCTTTGCTCCGCATCCTTTCGTTATGCAAGTTCGAAAACGACTAATCCTACGAGTTTAAAGGGTTAGACCTACAGGTTTAAAGGGAGGACCTAAAAATTTAAAAAATAAATAGCCGCTCCTTGCTTGCACTCCAAAAGGTTTGCATGCCCCCAGGTATAAAATAGAGTTTCAAGGTTACCTCTACTTCACTTCCGCCAAAACATTTGTTTTAACGAGAGAGGCTTACCTCTTTCAGGTTACCCAAAGATTGTCTCGTTAGTAGTTTAAACAAAACACTTCCTCGGCAATGTCTACCGAAATAGACAAAGGTGAGCGACGTAGCCCGCCAACTCACATAACTTTGACAAAAGAATCTTATTCTAGAATAACCCTCTTCCTAGACGGACGGGGTACAGACTAGTCATATTCTCCCGCGGAAACCTACCCTATACCCAAAGTTTTCCTGCCGAAGCAGACCAGGACGCATGCCCCCTGGGTTCCAGTCATATCCTCCCGGATTACTCGTGCTCATCAGGAGGACGGACCGTGGGTTGAGACACTTCTTGCGTGAATAGACCATTTAGTGGTGGTATATGACTATTTGCGATGCGTGATCCGGGAAATGAAAGTTGGTCCATGAGCTTGACCACTCTTCCTTTGTGCGGAAAACACATTACTCTAAAGAGTGAGGAGATGACGGCTCCCATGCAATATATATAGTCTCTTCCAAGGAGTAGGTTATAATCCAAGGGTCCTTGAACGACCATCACGTTCATTTGAACGGTCTTCCCTTTCAATGTAATGGGCACATTGGGGAGGATCCCTAAAGGTCGACTGGTTCCTTTATCAAAGCCTGATAGATTTCTCATTTCAGGCAAAAGTGCCGACGAACCAAGCGCTTTCCAAGCAATAGAGGAAAGGATACTCACAGATGCCCCCTCATCAATGATAGTGCCAGCCATTACCATTCTGTATATTTGAACGATAATCCTGAATGGTACGCTGGCTGGCAACCGGGGTCTGCCTAGTTGGTTCCAATCAAAGGACACAACCAGGTTGCTTGGTGGTGGGACCGAATAAACGACCGGATATCGCTCTGACGAACTTCCTTCCTACGATAAAGGAATGGGGGCATTGCCCCCTTGTTCATCAGAGTCAGTGCTAATGAAGAGAATTTGGACGATATCATCTTTATTCTCCTCTGTGATGGTATCATTCGAAGATAGAGCCTCTGAAGGCAAAACCGGGTCAACTGCTGTATCAACCTGTTGACTTTCGTCAGGCATGGATCCAGACGGTTCATCTTCAATGATAGGTGCTTCGGCTGACCACCTAGGCGGGTCAGCCGGGTTCTCAACTAGTGAAGGACTTGGCAGGAGTCTTTGATATCCAGGAGGAAGTTGCGCTCGTAAAATCGGGCGATCTTCCAAAACTCTTTTAGCCTCGTCTAAGAAGGGACAATGGTGGATGGCGTGATCGCCTTCACACAGTTTGCAGGGAAATCTAGATTTCCCTCTCTGTCCTGTGACTTCACTTTCACTAGTCGACGGTGAGCAGTCAACATGGCTATCAGAGGTTGATGCTACCGAATTGTGCAAACGGGGAGACCAGTCCCTAAGTATTCGAGGGATATAGGGAAAATCTCTGTGGAAATGGTCTCCCTTGCATATGACACATGGCGATTTAGGCCTTGTCAGTGCTGTGTGTGGATTTCTGTCAGACGACACTTGTTTGCCCCTAGTCGCCTTTGGCTCCTTCTTCTTCTTCTCTTTCTTCTTCTTTTCCTTCTTCTCCTTAGGAACTTGGTTTTTTGTTTTACCAGTTCCGTCAAGCGAAGAGGAAGGAGCAGAGGAAGAGTTAGATGAGGTAGAAGGCTGATTGGCAACTCTGGTCTGGTCTAACTGTTGACTCGACTGTTCAGGAATGATGGTGTTCTGAACGACATTGGTTGAAAAGAGCCAAACTGGCAGGCCAATTGTCAGTCCTGGAAGCGACAATGTGGCCATGTGGGGCGCACCAACATCTCCCCAAGAGGAGAAGGGACTAGGATTTCCACCAAGGGGAATTCCTTGGTTGGTGTGCTCCATTTTTTCAACCTAAAGATCAACACAGGAATATAGGGTGATTGTTCCGTTTAAAATAAATTTTAACGACGCTTTAGACACAACTTTCTTTTTCAGTTTTAAAGAGTCGAGCAAAAGCTAAAGATGACTCTAGTCTCCTTCGATGTTTTAACGAGCCCGAAGTGACAAATGCTCGGAATGACTTTTTCTGTTATAGAGTCTGAAAAAGGCCAAAAGGAACTGCTCTGGAGTTCTAGGCAGAGGGTGTGCCAAACTTTTCGCAAATCCGCAGAATACTTTTTAAGGTACGGGCGGTCGATCTTCGTGAATGCTGTGTTCATTGCATTGCGATCAGTAGGGCGGCCGACACGACTTCCTAAGGATAAAGGTTTTATGCCTATAGGGGTCTCCCAATATATATGCGACGGTACGTGGGAGCACAATCCGTACTAGCGCTATCGTCCCTAAGGAGGAATCACCCACCTTCCATGAGATCGACAGTCACTAGGCTTAACGACGCCGGAACACGTCTCTAGCCTAGACCTCTATGTTGTGCGTTATGTTACAAAGCGTTGTTAAGTTCATTCAATTTATTTTAGGTTGATCTTTTTAAAGTTTGCCTTTCAAGGTTCACCACGAGATGTATGATACAAATTCCTAAATGCAGTCTAAAGATGATAAGCAAGCTTTATATCTTTTCAACTTTGAAAATCCTAGCTACTAAGGGAAAAGAAAGACACCATCTTTTCTCAAAGAGCAATCAGCACAATCTAATGCACTTTTCCTAAATCCAACATGCAAACTTATCAAATGCAAATGCACAATGCAGGTGTTTGTTTTCCACTTTCTTAGTATTGATGCCTACAAAGAAAGCTTTTTGTACAACTTTGAATTTGCTTTTAAATGATCAATACAAACAAGTTTACTTTTTCGAAATCAGAAAGGGTAGAAGAGATTACAACACTTAACGATTTTCGAAATAAACTTTTGTTTCGACACTTTTAAAAAGACAAATTCAAACCAATAAGCAAAAGTAAATATATAATCAATCTGCAAACAGCCAATGAACTCTCTCCTAAGATCACAATCAGATCTGAATCAAAGGCTACAGGATGACTATTTTACTCATGAAAAGGAAAACTGTAAATGACGCCACAAACACATAAAAACACTCACAGTCTTTTTGTACAAAAGGAGGCGGAATGTAAGCAAAGAAAAGGAGTTATCAGACTGGTACCTATGCTGGTTAAAGGCTGCAAAAACATAGATCAAAACAGGGCAACAGAAAGCAGAGAACCCCAGCTGCACAAGGCCAAACTGGTTCAGCGCAACCTCAACACTGAGGATTTGACATTCAGCGCAGGTGGCCTTCACGGGACCTGCGTTGAAATGCAGACTGCCTTCACAACAGTTGCGCTGAAGGAGAAACTCTCGTTCCTCCTGGGTTCTGGGTCACAAATTGCTCAAAAATCAACAGTTTCAGGCCAAATCAGAAACACAAGCAAGGTATAACTAAAGGGATGCTTTGAAAGCTACTAAGATCTATCACAAGGATCATCAAATCATTTGTGAATCCATTGTTCAGATCATAGACAAGTCCAGCAACTGGATCAAAGCAGCAACTTTCTACTTTGCATCCGAGAAAGATGCAGTTCGAATGTTGCTGTCAAGTCTATGATGCAAACAAATGATAGAAACACAAATAAAAATGACTAAACAAATGTCCCCAGTGGAGTCGCCAATTTGTTGTGGGGAAAAATGCCTATGCAGGACAATCCTATCCACCTAAGGTGTGACAGTGCCTTAGCAACAAACGAGTACAGCTATACTGGTTTCTTCCTTTATGAAATGTGAAAGAAGAGAGATCAATAGACTTACCGGTGTCTTCCGTTTGTCCCTCGATCCAGATCCTCTTCCCTTTGGGTGTTCACAGCTACTTGCCTCCTCGCTCGCCCAAGAGAACAGCTACTTGATTCCTGCGAGATCACAAGAGAACAACTACTTGCAACAAGAGAAGAACACAACACAAAGGAAAATATACATATTCATAAATGATTCAGGATTAGAAACAAATCAAATACACTAATGCAATCATACATCAAGAAAACATCAGCATATAGGAGAAACCAAGATAGCTTTATTGATGAATAACAAGGTTCAGGAAGAGATACAACCCAGAAGGTTCCAATCCAGCATCTCCTTCCCAGCAAATGGAATTCCTATCTTCAGCCCCTTCAAAGCATTAAGCACCCAATAGTTCCAGTCTCAAACCAACAACAATTCTTTGCAATAACAAAATTCCAGCCTCTAGATCTCATGAAGGAGAGATCCATATATAGATATTTGGAGAGAGGATGAGTCAGCTTGAGATGTGACTAGTGTCCTCTCCCTCTATCAGTTCTTGAGTCCACTTGGAGGTTCTTGCTTCCACTTGGAGATTTGGAACCTCTTACTCATCACCAGTCGAATTCCCTGAGGCAAGTGTCATTTTGGAAGCTTCCTGGGTTTTGACACCTTGAGAAATGAGCCTGCCACTTGTCCATTCTCGTTCAGCGCAGGTAGCCTTTGTTCCAGTTGACATTCAACGCAGGTAGCCAGCGGAGCCATTGACATTCAACGCAGATAGCCAGTGGAGCAGTTGACATGATCCTGAATTGACTTGTTTTTGAGTAATTTCAGGTGGAGAACTTCTGTGAATTGCTGTGGTTTGTTAGCCTTGTTCCTCTAGGGCTAGGAACAACATGTTTAGGGACTTTGGATCCCTTAGATTATGGACATTTCATGCTCAATGCTGTAAGGCACAAAAATGTCTATAACAACCAGAAGATGCCCCGCCTTTGTTGACCAAAATGACATGGAAAATCATAGTTTTTTTAGTCTAGAGCATCTTTGTTGGATTCTCCTTGTTGGGTTGATTTGGGTGGTATGTGGCGTGTCACGAGAGTCCTCACAGTTTGAGATATATCCTTGTTTAAAGATGATGCCCCCAACTTGTGCGAAAAACCCCACAAAGGTTGATGTTGTGGCATTTTATTATTTATAAAAATCATGAAGTTAAAATTTTTATTATTATTAAGAGTAAATTAAATATTTTTGGCTAATATGGCTCGTTGAAGGCATCAAAAGTTGAATTAGAGATTCGACCTAAGGGTATTAGCGTTTGTGGCTTCAAAGATTTGAATCTCAAAATTCAAATTATCCTAAAATTTTGGTGGGCCTCATCACTAAGGGGTTTATCCCTCCAAGATTTTGAATCTTAAATATTAATTTCCCTCCAATCATTAAGTCAGCTGGCATATTCAACTTGTCTCCTAATCTATATAAGGCCCCTATTCTCATCACCACAACTTGCAATTAACACATATTATTTGTGTGATTGAGCTTTGAAGTTCTTGACGCTGTGGAGTAATTGTAACATCTAATAATAGGCATTGAGAGTTTTCATTTGTTTTTTGGCATAAGGTTAAGGGATTCATTAGTCTCTCTTGTAGGAAAAAGGGTCTTGACCCTCTTTTGGGCATCAAAATCTGGGCTAAAGTTTTGTCTCTATGGCTTATTTAAACCAGCGAAGCAAGGCATAATCACTAATCCTCTGCAACACATTTTTGGGTAGTTAATGTACCATTTTCAAAGATAACGTGACCTAACTGGGCCTTATTCTGGAAATTTTCGGCCTAGGGAAACTCACTGAGATTTGTGTCTATCTGGAGAACCTAAAACACTTGTGACCTAAGAATGTTTTGAAGAAGGGTACCTAAAGTCTGTTGGAACAAGTTAAGACAATAGTTATAAGGCTTGAAAAGTACATGTGGTCGTGAAGTGTTCAACTATGGAGACATTCTGAAAATTCAATAACCATAGATTTTAGATAGAGTTCTCAAGCATCTTGAAGTGTGTGACCTATTTTTCTAAAGTTGTATTAGATTGTTTAGGCCTAAAAAAATGAATGCCTAAGCCTAACTTTTGTTGGTGGTACAAGGAACCTACAATGAAAAAATTCCTTCATTTGTTCTAACGTTTCGACCCAATTTTATTTCTACAGTGCCTTGTTATCCTGAAGTTTGTATGGTCTAGAATCAAAATATTACATACTTAACATGTGCCTGTGGCCCTAATAAAAGGAATCAAGTTGATTGAGCAAGAAGCAGGAGTTTGAACCTATACAATGACATTTGATCTAGGCTATTAATGTATTCACGGGAAGGTTGGTTAGTCAAGTGTTCTTGAAAGAATCTAAGAACACTTAGAGGTATGTTTCACTCTTGCAAATTGTTGATTCTTATAGCCACAATACAATTCTCTTGTTATGAAGGTATAATTTTGCTGCCACCAAGACAAAAGCCAGAGGTTATTTGTTGAAGATTCCATTGAAGTCTAGTTTGTTAAGTAAAGGTTGCTTGCAGCAATTTGCATCATAATATTTTTTCTATAGTAGTTGAGGGTTGACAGTTACATTTTGCAGTAGTCTTTTCATCATAATATCACTTTGTAGCAATAATTTATCATTCTATAACAGGAAGTAAGTGTTTCATATTTAGTTCACTCATCATTATGCAATAGTAAGGGCTTATTCAAAATAGCATCTTACAACAGTATAACAATAAGGGTTACATTGTCTTATTATTGAAGTTCTAAACTTACAATAAGGGTTTTTGTCATTATTACAATAGGGTTTATGGAGTAATGTTTTGAAGTTGTAAGGCATAACTTTCTGTTGTCATTATTCAAAAAGTATGATTGTAAAGGTTTCATTGTTATATCAATATTCAGTGTAAGTGGGTCATTGTCCTTGGTACGGGAGCCCAAAATAGTTTGCAGTAGTCTACTTAGTATAAGTGGGTCATTTTCCATAGTACAGGAGCCAACAATAGTTGTCAAATTCATCATCATTCTCAACGTGGACAGGTGGTGCTAGGTAGGTGGTTGAAGCCACCTTCAGGATGTATCTTGAAAACACTTCAAGGTGGTAGGGTGTTGCTAGGGAAAGTTGGAGCTCACAAGGGTGTTGGAGCATCCTTTTAGCAGCAATTGATAAAACCAGGGCATTGGAGCATCTTCTAGTTGGAGCTGGAAAGTTAAATCCTTTTCTAGAGTACTAGGGAGTTGGGGCTTCCCTTTTTAGTTGGAGCTGAAGCATTTTATATACTCACAAAATTATTAGAAAAGTGTTTAATGGTTTTTCTCTCGGAAGGGTTTCCACCTAAAAACTTCTTGTGCACTATCCTCTTAATGTGCTGATGATTTATATGTTGTTAATGTTATGAAAAGTTTAATAAGTTACTAATTGATAAGAAACATTGATTCACCCCCCCCCCCCTCTTATTGTTTCCAATAATTGGTATTAGAGTGGGTACCTTCACGAGCAATTTAACCACTAGAAGGGAGATCATGGAGTGCACGAAGCCTAGAGTACATGTATTCAATGGATATAACTATGCATTTTGGAGTGGAAGGATGAAAGTGTATGTGCAAGCGCAAGGATATGATGTCTGGAAATATGTGAAGATTGGATACACAAAACCCTCAACACCTACAACATATGAGAAATATAAAAATCTCTATGACAGTAACGCTAAAGCTAAAAGTGCATTTTTAAATAGTTTAACATAATTAGTACACATGAAAGTGATGCATTGAAAATCAACAAAAGAAATTTGGGATAAGCTCCAAAATATATATGAACGAGACAAGAAGTTCAAGGAGGCCAAGCTCCAAACCTACAGAGGAAAATTCGAGCATTTGAAAATGAAGGAAGATGAAAACATTGCAACCTATTTTCTCTGTGTTGATGAAGTAGTGAATTCCATAGAAGGACTAGGAGAACTAATGGATAACAAGGTAGTTGTATGCAAGGTTATAAGATCACTTCCAATGAGGTTCGATGCTAAAGTCTCGGTGCTATAAGAAAGAGAGGGTTTAGAAAAGGTTAGCATGGACGAATTGCATGGAGTACTTACAACTTATGAAATGAGAAAATAACAAGAAATTCCATCTAACAAAGAAGCAACCTTCATAGCATCCAAGAAGACCAGGAAAAACAAACAAGAATCAAAGCCAAGATCCAGTTGCTGTGAAGACAAATACCCAGATGAAGAAGTTTCTAACTTTGTGAGAAAGTTGAAAAGAGGAACAGGTAAATTCAAGGGTAAGCTTCCCTTAATATGTTTCAATTGTGGTGAGATTGGTCACTTTGCTGCTAAGTGTCCTCATAAGAATTATGATGGTGAAGAAGAATCTATTAAGAAATAAAAGAAGAATCGAAGAAGATTCAACAAAGGTAAAAATAAGGGCTTTAAGAAAAGATTCTACTCAAAAGAAGATATTTCCTCATATGAAGAAGAAAGCGAAAGTGGTAAAGAAAATGACATAGGAAGAGTGTTATTTATGGCTAAGGATAATAGGAAGGAAGCTCCTGAAGAAGAAGATGATGATAAAGAGGAGATGGACTAGGTTGAATTTGAAAGGAGATTGTCAGAGTTATAAAGGATCTCAAAGTTGAAAGAAGAAATGCCAAATCACTAGAAGCCGAACTAGAGGAAGTAAAGTAACATGCTAGAAGTATTAATACGAAGACTGGAGAATTAGAAAATACCATCATTAATCTTAAGGTGCAGTTGAAAGAAGCTAGAAAAATTGAAGAATCACTCACAAAAGAACTAGAAGAAAGCAACAAGGTCAGGGAGGATTTAGAAGTAGAAATAGTCTCTCTACAAAAGGAACCACACAAAAGAAGTGTCTAGTAGAACTTTTCAAATAGCTTAAGAGCATTAGATGAGCTCATTGGTAGTCAAAGGCCATGTAGTGAAAAGATAGGATTGGGCTAGAAAAAAAAATTGTAAAGGGCTCGAGTTCTTTCAATGAAATAAAAAGGAGATGGAAAAAAAACTTATGCACAAATTACTAAAGGGATTATCAAGAAGGAACAATGCTTCCCAATATAATAAAAGGTTCAAAAAAAAAAAAAACTATAGTTCATATTGAATGAAGGCTCTTGGAGAACAACATCACGAAGAAGATATACTCTTCTCAGGTATCAAACCATCTTTCTTAGTGTCTGCTATTCTTGTGGAAATTTTGGACACAAGGATGTAAATTGCCAATCCTATAATAGGAACAAAAGCAAATTTGGAAACTACTATAGGAATAACTATCCCAAAAATGCTCAAGAAGGTTACAAGAAAAATTATAATAGGTTTGGATACTTAAGCAATGAAGTGGAATGCCATAAATGCAACAATTTTGGACATTTTTCTAAAGATTGCAAGTTAACTGCTCCTCCAAGAGAATCACAACAAAATCAAAATTCTCCTCCAAATGTCTGGAAGAATAATACTGATAGCTGTGCACTTGCGCTAAAAGCTCAAACCAAGAAGAATGTGTGGTGTTTTTATAGTGGCTTCTCAACGCATATAACTAAATATATAAACAAATTAATATCTTTAAAGGAAGGAAAGGATGGAAAAATATCTTTTGGGAATGACAAATCTACAAATGTTATAGGAACAAGCACAGTTAAGCTCGGAGGTAAGGATGCTACAACAAAGGATGTCCTTCTCATTGAAAACGTGAATCATAGTATGCTAAGCGTAAGTAAAATGTGTGATCAAGGACACACACTTCTCTTTGATTCAAATAAATGTGAAATAAGGAGAGAAATCTGGCAAGCTGGTGGCAACTGCAACTAGGACTCCAAATGACATATACACTTTGGATGAGACTGTTAACAAAGGTTGTTTCTTGGCAAAAGAAAATGAAAGTTGGCTTTGTCACAGATGGATAGGAGACACAAAATTTGACAACCTTGTGAGAATCAGTAAAAAGGAAGTTGTCAGAGAAATGCCACAAATTTTAAAATCAACTAGCATCTCATGTAAGAATCGCAAGCATGGAAAACAAATAAGAGTTGAATTCAAGACCAAGGAACACTCCACATCAAAACCATTAGAGTTGGTACACACTGATCTATGTGGACCAATGAAGACCAAGGGACTACATGGTGAACAATACTTCATGTTGATGATTAACGATTATACCAAGATGACAATAGTTAGTTTTCCAAAGAAGAAGTACGAAGCTTTTGTACGATTTAGAATTTGCAAGGAAACGTTTGAAAATGAAATTGATTTGAAAAGAAAATTTATGACATCAGATAATGGTGGTGAGTTCATATCCAAAGAATTTCAACACTTCTGCGAGGAACATGGCATAGAAAGGAAATTTTCAGTTGCCATGAAACCTCAACAAAATGGGGTCGTTGAACAAAAAAATATAATAGTAAAATAGATGGCTGGAATGATGCTGAATGTTTCAAAATTGGAATTTTTTTTTTTGGGTTTAGGAGGTTGATACAATAGTGTACATTTTGAAGAAAGGATTTCTTAGAAATAACTATGATAAGACTCCATACGAACTATGGAAGGGAATACCAAAAAATGTTAAACACTTTAGAGTCTATGGCAGAAAATGCTACATTAAAAGGGGAGATTAGAAGATTGGTAAATTTGACTCTCGGGTAGACGAAGGAATTTTTGTTGTGTACTCACGCAAAATAAAATCATATAGATGCTATAATTAGAGACTCAACCAGATAGTTGAGCAATGTAACATTTGATGAAGCTCGTGGACTAAAGGCTAAGCAAGGAAGCTCTTCTTTAAGTGAACAAGAGACAAAAGAAGCAGAATAAAAAAAGGTAAAAAAGGAAGCCCCAGAGGAAGAACAATCAAATGAGGGAACAACTACCAGCTAGGAGGATATAGGAAATGATTAATCAACATCATCTTAGACTCCCAAGAGATGGTATAAAAAGAACCATCCTTCAGATTAAATCATTGGGGACATCAATGAAGGCATAGGAACAAAAATAAATCGACAAATACTCATGCTAGAACAAGCACATATTGGGTTCTTATCCACATATGAGGCTAGCAATTTTGAAGAAGCTAGTCATGATGAACATTAGATAAAATCCATGAATGGAGAATTGGATTATATTAAAAAGAATGACACATGGGATTTGGTTCCACAACCAAAAGACAAAAATGTCATTGGGACAAAATGGGTCTTTAGAAACAAGTTGAATGAGGATGGACAATGTACTAGCAACAAGGCAAGATTGGTATGTAAAGGATATGCATACGTTGAAGGAATATACTTCGAAGAGACACTTGCACCTATCATCAGAATGGAAGCCATTAGGATGTTCTTGGCCTATGCTTATTCAATAAGGATCAAGGTGTAGCGGATGGATGTAAAGTCAACATTCCTTAATGGAGAACTAGAAGAAGAGGTATACATAGAACAACCTGAAGGATTTTTGCTAAATGAAAAAAGGGATTAGGTTTGCAGGTTGAATAAGATTTTATATGGTCTCAAACAAGCCCCTAGAGCTTGTTATGCTGGTCTAGATAGGTACTTGTAAAAACAAGGGTTCAAAAGAGTAAATGTCAATATCAACCTTTATGTGAAGATTGAACAAGACAATTTGACCATCATCGAAGTATATGTCAATGACATCATCTTTGGCAATGATGATGACATGTTAAGCAAGAAGTTTGCATCAAATATTTAGAGTGAATTGAGATGTCATTACTTCTTGAGTTGAATTTCTTCTTAGGACTTTAGATATATCAAGAAGACAAGGGCATATTCATATGTCAAATCAAGTATATTAAAGAAATTTTGAGAAGATTTTAAATGGTAGAAAACAAACCGATTAACACTCTAATGGTGACTGGTTGCAAGTTGAGCATGGATGATATATCCAAGGATGCGAACCAAAAAATGTATAGATCAACGATTAACAACCTATTGTACGTAACAACTTCAAGGTCAGACGTGATGCAGGAAGTTGGACAAGTAGCACGTTTCCAAGAAGCAACAAAAGAATCCCATGTTGTTTTAGTGAAAATAATTCTTCAATATCTCAAGGGAACAATAGATTTTGGCTTATGGTATCCAAAAGGGAGTGATTTAACAATCACATCTTATACATATGCAGATTGGGCAAGCAATGTTGATGATCGTAAAAGCACTAGTGGAGCAACCTTCAACTTAGGTGGTTGTCTTGTATCATGGTTGAGCAAGAAGTAGTCATTAGTCTCATTATCCACAATAGAAGCATAATACATAGCAACAACAACATGTTGTACTCAGGTCCTCCAAATGAAACAAATATTGCAAGATCTTCAGGTGAAGTTTGATGAGAGCATTCCAATGTTTTTTTACAACATAAAAGCCATCAACATCTCCAAGAATCCTATCATGCATTCAAAAGAAAAATACATTCCTATCAAGTACCACTTTGTTCGAGAATAGGTTGCAAAGAGGAACATAAAGGTGGAATATATTGGGACAAAGGAGCAAATAACTGACATCTTTACCAAACCTTTACTGCAAGAAAATTTTGAGTATCTTCGATAGAATCTTTGGATTCTTCCAGACTCACATTGATGTCCATTCCATACATCCTAGTAGATAGGAGGAGCAGAGGAAGGTTATAGGTACACAACAACATGTAGATTGTTAGGGGGAGTCACCCTTTTCCATTATTGTCATAGGGGGAGAGAAAATAGGTCAAAAACATCAAAGGCATGGAGTTAAGGGGAGCAATGACCATAGGGGCAGTACGTGTTTTTCCATAAATGAAAAGGGTGGATATTGTTAAAATATGGTTGTCATTGATGTCAACCCAAGTAGCACTAGAAGATTCCCTGCATTTGTTGACCAAAATGACATGGAAAATCATAGTTTTTCAAGTCTATACCATCTTTGTTATATTCCCCTTGTTAGTATGATCCATGTGTTATGTGACACGTCACAAGAGCCATCACGGTTTGAGAGATACCATGTTTGAAGATGAAGGCCCCGACCTGTGGGAAAAAACCCCCAAAGGTTGATGATGTGGCGTCTTATTATTTGGAAAAGTCATGAAGTCAATAGGTCTTACTATTAAGAATAAATTAAATATTTTTTGCTAAGATAGCTCATTGAAGGCATCAAAAGTTGAATTAGAGATTCCATCTCAGTGTATCAAGGTTTGTGGCTTCAAAAATTTGAATTTCAAAATTCAAAGTATCCTAAAATTTTGGTCGGCTTAATCACTAAGGGGTTTTCCTTCCAAGATTTTGAATTTTAAATATTAGTTTCCATCCAATCATCAAGTTGGCCAACCTATTCAACATGTCTCCTAATATATATAAGGGCTCCTATTCTCATCACCAAGGCATGCAATTAACAAATATCATTTGTGTGATTGAACTCTGAAGTTATTGGCCCCGTGGAGTAATTGTAACATCTAATGAGAGGCAGTGAGAGTTTTTATTTGTTTTTTGGCATAAGTTCTAGGGATTCATTGGCCTCTCTTGCAGGAAAAAAGGTCTCAACCCTCTTTAGGGCATCAAACTATGAGCTTAAAGCTTTGTCTATGTGGCTCCTTAAAACTAGCGAAGCAAGGACTAATCACCAGTCCTCCGCGACACATTTCTGGCTAGCCAATGCACCATTTTCAGAGATAACGCGACCTAATTGAGGCCTTATTCTGGAAACTTTTGGCCTAGGGAAACTCACTGAGATCTTTATCTATCTGGAACACCTAAAACACTTGCGTCCTAGGACTATTTTGAAGAAGGGTACCTAAATTATATTGGAACAATTTAAGACAATAATTCTGAGGCTTGAAAACTACCCGCGGTCCTGAAGTGTTCAATTGTGGAGACATTCTAAAAAGTCAAGAAGAACCCTAGATTTTTGATACAGTTCTGAGGCATCCTGAAGTGTGCGACCTATTTTCTAAAGTTTTATTGGATTGTTTAGGCCTAAAATAATGAATGCTCAAGCCTAAATTTTGTTTATGGTATAAGACACCTACAACGTAGAAATTCATTCATTTCTACAGTGGCTTGTTGTCCTGAAGTTTGTATGGTCTAGAATCAAAATATATACATACTTAACATGTGCCCACAACCCTAATAAAAGGAATCAATCTCATCTAACTAGAAGCAACAACTCAAACTTATATAATGACATTTGATATGGGCTATTGATGCATTCACATGAAGGCTGGTTAGTCGGGTGTTCTTGAAAGCATCTAACAACACTTAGAGGTATGTTTCCTTGTTGAAAATTGTTGATTATTATAGCCACAATATAGTGCTCTGGTTTTGAAGGTATAATTCTCCTGCAGCTAAAAAAAAAGACAAAGGTTATTTGTTGAAGATTCCATTGAAGTCCTGTTTGTTAAGTAAAGGTTGTTTGCAGCTATTTGCATCATCATATTTTTGCTATAATAGTTGATAGTTGACAATTACATCTTGTAGTAGTATTTTCATCATAATATAACTTTGTAGCATTACTTCATCATTATGTAGCAGGAAATAAGGGTTTCATATTTAGTTGACACATCATTATGTAGCGATAAAGGCTTCTTCAAAATATCATCTTACAATAGTATAGCAGTAAGGTTTACATTGTCTTATCATTGAGTTTATGCACTTGAAGTAATGGTTTTTGTCATTATTGCAACAGGGTTTATGGAGTAAGGGTTTTGAATTTTTAAGGCATGCCTTTCTGTTGTCATTATTCAAGAAGTTGACTGTAAACATTTCATTTCTATATCAATACTCAATGTAGGTGGGTCATTGTCCCTGGTACGGGAGCCCACAATAGTTTGAGGTAGTCTATTCATTGTAAGTGGGTAATTGTCCCTAGTATGAGAGCCCACAATAGTTTCCAAATTCATCATCATTCTCAAGGTGGTCAAGTGGTTCTAGGCAGGTAGTTGAAGTCACCTTCAAGTTGTAGCCTGAAAACACTTCAGGGTGGTAGGGTGGCGCTAGGGAAATTGGAGCTTGCAAGGGTGTTGAAGCATCCTTTTAGCAACATGTAATAAAAACAAGGCATTGGAGCCTCCTTCGAGTTGGAGCTGGAAAATTGAATGCTTTTCTAGAGTATTAGGGAGTTGGGGCTTCCCTTTTCAGTTGGAGCTGAAGCATTTTATGTACTCAAAAAATTATTAGAAAAGTGTTCGATGGTTTTTCTCCCATAAGTGTTTGCACCTAAAAACTTCTTGTGCATTGTTCTCTTGATGTATTACTGCTTTATATGTTGTTAATGTTCAGAAAAGTTTAATATGTTACTAATTATAAGAAATATTGATTCACCCACAACTTAGTATTTCCAACATGGTTTTAATACTTAGTAACTAATTGTAAAGTTAACAATTAACAAAGGTATATGGAAAAAAAGATAATGCAATAATAAATAAAACAAATGAAAGAAAATGAAGAAAATAATAGATTTAAATTGGAAAAAAAAGGAATAAAAATAGAGATAGGAATGGGAAATGAAAGGTGATTCCCTTGGCCTTCCCTTTACCCTCCAACTCCCCTATATCTCTTTGTAAATTGACTCTCAAAATTGATTTTATCCAAGGAAGGGAGTACACACAAAATAGCCATTAGCTACAATGTAACCAAGGATTATTGAAATTAAAACTTAACAACCATTTGAAGTTGGTTTTCTTGTTTGGGTTTCCAAGGTAAATATTTGTATCGATTATGTGATTGATTTTACTTGTAGTAAGGGTTCTCTTATATGTGATTTATATGCTACTCTTATTTATGGTTATATGCTATTTTAAGTATTTCAATGGTGCTAAAGAAGAATTCCCATTTGTAGTAATGTTGAGTTTACTCATAATTCTATTCCCCATGATAAACTAAAGAATGACAACAACTTTGGAATTATCATCGTTCAACTTACTTTTGGATTCAATATTAAAGGTTGTCATTAGATAGTCATTGCAAACTAGTAATTAAGTTTCTAAATCTAATTGCAATGAATGAATACAATAAAGAAACCATTGAATTGAGGGACACCATTGGCATCCCAAAGCCAATATACACACTTTGTATTTCATATTATTGAAGTCATAAATAACAAAGTGATCCCAAGAGAGGTTAGACACATGAACTTATCCCTCTCGAGGCTATATGTGTTCATATATGTCTCCTTACAAGTTTTTGCATTGGACAATGTTTATTGGGCATTGATATGTGAGTTGGATAATGTTTGTTGGGTATTGGTATTTGTATTGGATAGTGGAAATGGCTAGAATTTTTATCACCTAAAGACTAGTGAATACAATTTTGAAGGGCAATACAAATTCCCTTGAAATTCTCTTTCCTCTACTCATTGGCACATATGGTTTAATGTGTTTTGGCATGTATAACCTCCCATATATTTGGTTTGTGTGGGCTTTGTCTTATTTCAATTTCTCAAGAATCCAATTCTTATAATGTTTATCATCTCATTTCATAGGTCTCAAGTAAATACATAGAGTGTGTCTTCTCCTTTTGATCCGGGGTTAAATAGGAACGCAACAAATTACAGAGATAACCATATACACAAAGATGCAGTGGAAATAATACTTCATTTCATTAATGGAAAATACTGAAATATGCTTACAACCAGAAATGGAAATAAACCAGCTAGGGCGATGGTAGCTTATCTCTGAGAAGAGATGTGGTGGCTACATGCCTCTGAACTGTGTTACAATGAGGCTCGAAGGCCTATTTATTGTTGAGAAACAATGGAAAACCCTTAACATTCCAAAACCTAACCCTAGGAGATGAAACGCCAAACTGTGGGCCCCATTTGGGGGTAAATTGGTACACCAACTTCCCGGGGTCGTAACTTTGGCATATGATCTCCGTTTGACGCGTACAATAGCTCATTAGAAAGATCTATCCGAGCACTATCATTGTTGGAACGGGCAACATCGATCCATTCCATGGACCCATGTTGCCCTTGGATTCCCCAAAAAACGTCGTTTAGGGCCTCAAAACGGCTCCGGAAGTTCAGGACCCGAAAAACTGCTAAAAATAGTAAGTTGTGCTACAATTAAGGAAACTGAAAATGCTGAGAAAGACAATGGTGGGGGTCCAGGTGGACTTGGCAGGTGGCCACCAATATCCACCTGGATCATTCCTCCCCCCTTAGGAAGCAATGGTCCCCATTGCGTTGAGCTCCTCCATGAGATGAGGAAACTTCTGCTGAACTTGTTCCCTGGTGAGCCACTTGCCCTGCTGAAGGAGTTGGCCTGCTTTGACAACTCGATACAGTTGGATATTCTGTTGGCGAGTGTTCTTGATCTGTGTGTCCATGATCCGATCAGTTGCAGCTTGTTCCATGCAATCTGGATTTAATTATGTGGGTTTGAGCTGTTCTGCAATGTCGGATGTGTCTAGCAATGGTGGAAAGTATGGCCGAAGGCGGTCCACATTGAACACTGGGTGCAGGCCAAGGAATGGGGGAATGCTGAGCTCAAATGCATTGTCTCCCATCGCCTTAGTAATGGTGTAAGGACCATATCGGAGTGGTCTCAATTTCCGATAGGCTCCAGTAAGGCGTTCCTTTTGCAAATGCAACCAGACTTTGTCGCCCACCTGAAACTTGTGTGGCACCCGGTGTTGATCATGTCGCTGCTTGTACTTGGCATTTGATTTCTCAAGAATGTCATGGACCTGCTGGCGAATATGTTGGATGCGCTCAATGAAGCTGGTGGCCTTATCTATTTCGGACTGGACATGAGCTGAATTCATGTGAGTAGCTGCAAGGGGCATGGCCACATCAATGGGGCATAGTGGCTGGAATCCCAAACCCACCTGAAAAGGGCTATGGCCAGTGGAGCTGTGAAGAGCTCGGTTGTAGCTATGTGAACATAGGGGAGGCTCTCATCCCATGTGCGTGGATGCTTTGAGTTATACATGCACAGAATGTGCACAATCATCCTGTTGACAACCTCTGTCTGGCCATCAGTTTGAGGATGGAAGGTTGTGGACTTCGTGAGTTTGGTGTCCAGCATTGACCAGAGACTGGAACAAAATGTGCTGAGAAACCGACTGTCCCGATCTGAGATGATAGACTGTGGGATCCCAAAGTGCACCCACACTCGCTCAAAGAAGAGTTTAGCAGTGGCTTCTGCTATGATATTCTTCTTGCAGGCCATCATAATGGCCATCTTCGAGAACCTGTCGACGACCACAAAAACACAGTCATTTCCATGCTTAGTGGAAGGAAGGCCTGACATGTAATCCATGGAGATGGATTCCCAAGGTCGACTCGGGGTAGGCAACAGGGTATAGAGGCCGTGCTTCTTAATGGTCGGTTTGGCAATGGCACAGGCAGTACATGATCGAATGTACTTCCCAACATCCTGTCGAAGATTTGGCCAATAGAAATAATTTTGCAGTACTGCCACTGTTTTCTCGACCCCGAAATGCCCAGCAGCCCGACTGTAGTGTGCTTCCCAAATCATCTTGGCACGCTCGCTTGAAGGAACACAAAGGTGACCGAGGTGGCATAATAGGGCGTCCTGGAGGTGAAAATCTGCAACATTCCGACCTTCCAAGAGTGTCTGGTATGTGTGACCGAATTCTGGGTCACTTTTGTAGAGAAGTGGCCAATCAACAGTCTCGTGCCCACAAGAGTTGAGCACGGTGGTCAGCGCCATGATCGGTGGCCGACTGAGGCAATCTGCAACATTATTGGTGCTGCCCTTTTTATACTTGATATTCAAGTGAAACTGTTGCAGGTATGTAGACCACTTCTGATGGCGATCATTCTGCAATTTCCCTTGGGTCTGTATGAACTGCAGAGGTCGGTGGTCTGTGTGGATGACCGTTTCCTTCCCCAAAATGTAATGCTTCCATTGTCGGAAGGCCTGCACAATGGAATACATCTCTTTATCATAAGTGGGGTACTTCCGGACTGTGTCTGAAAGTGTTTCACTGTGATATGCCACTGGATGTCCATGTTGAGTAAGGACTGCCCCAATAGCATAGTTAGAGGCATTTGTCTCGACCTCAAATGGTTGTTGTAAATCTGGTAACGCGAGCACTGGTGCTGTGCAGAGGCGATCCTTCAATTCCCTGAATGCCTTCTGTTGAGATTCAGACCAAAAGAATTTTGCTTTCGCCCCGCCCTTGGTGACTTGACTCAAGGGCCAAGAAATATGAGAAAACCCCAACACAAACCTACGGTAGAAGTTGGCAAGACCTAGAAAGCTGCGGAGCTCTGTTAGAGTGGTTGGAGAGGGCCAATCCGAATGACTTGGATCTTGGCCGGATCGACATGCACCCCCTGTTCATCAATGATGTATCCCAGATACTGAACCTGGGTCATGCCAAAAGTGCATTTCTCCAAATTGGCACATAGCTTGTGTTGCCGCAGTGTTTGGAGAACCTGTCGGATGTGGTGGAGGTGCTCTTCCCAACTCTGGCTGAAGATCAGAATGTCATCCAAGTATACTACTACAAAGGAGTTGGTGAATGGCCGCAAGATGTCATCCATTAGCCTCATAAAGGTTGCAGGAGCATTCGTCAATCCGAAAGGCATGACCAACCATTCGAAGAGGCCCTCCTTGGATTTGAAGGCAGTCTTCCACACATCGAAGGGTTCGATTGGTACCTGGTGATATCCTGACTTCAGATCGATCTTGCTGAAATATTTCGCCCCCTTTAGTTGGTCTAGGAGGTCATCAATCCGCGGGATCGGGTACCTATTACGGACAGTGATCTTGTTCAGCGCCCGATAGTCAATACAGAGTCTCCACGTCCCATCCTTCTTCTGTACCAACACGATCGGGCTCCCACAGGGCGATGAACTCGGACGGATGTGACCTTTCTGCAGGAGCTCCTGAATCTGCCTCTTGATTTCATCGTTCTCCAGAACGGAGCGCCGATAAATTGGTCCATTGGGTAGCGGCGCACCTGGGGTCAGATTGATGGAGTGCTTGACTTGACAGTGCAGAGGAACCCCTTCCGGGGAGGTGAAGATGTCCTCGTACTCCTCCACAACCTTGTCCATCTGTTGTTGTCGTGCAGAGGGACCCCGTTTGGAGGCCGCGACCACTGTCTTCTTCTTTCCTTGAGGGCGTATGTTATAGACATTTTTGTGCCTTACAACATGAAGCATGAAATGTCAATAATCTAAGGGATCCAAAGTCCCTAAACATGTTGTTCCTACCCCTAGAGGAACAAGGTCAGCAAACCACAGCACTAAATATCAGTTCTCCACCTGAAAACACTCAAAAACAAGCTAATTCTGGATCATGTCAACTGCTCCACTGAGCATCTGCGCTGAATGTCAACTGCTCCACTCTGTACCTGCGCTGAATGTCAAAAGCAATGAAGGCTACATGCGCTGGGAGAGATTGGCCAAGTGGCACAGTCGTTCCTCAAGGTGTCAAATGCCCAGGAAGCTTCCAAAATGACACTTGGATCAGGGAATTCGCCTTGTGATGAGTAAGAGGATCTAGATCTCCAAGTGGAAGCAAGAAACTCCAAGTGGACTCAAGAACTGAAGAATAACTGAAGTGGGAGAGGACACTAGTCAGCTTCATGCCAACCTCAAGCTGACTCATCCTTTCTCCAAAACTCCTATATATAGAGCTCTCTCATGAGGTCTAGGGAGGCTGGAATCTTGTGAATGTAAGGAAGTGCTGTTGGTTTGAGTATAGAACTATTGGGTGATTTGCTTGAAGGAGGTGAAGAGGAGATTTCTTTCTGCTGGGAGGTGTTGCTGGATTGGGCCTCTTATGGTTGTAACACTCTCAGAACTTTACTTCTTCCATTAATAAAGCATTTGAGGTTCTTCTATATGCATGTGTCTCAATGGTGAATTGTTATACTTGTGTATTTGATTTATTCTAATCCTTGAATCAGTTATGAATGTATGTTGCTTGTAGTTTTCCTTTCTTGCCCTTTTGCAGGATCTTTGTGTAGCTGGGCCAGTGAAAGAGCAAGGAGCTAGGAGCAAGCAGCAACGAGAGAAGATTGGATCAATCATTAGCGGAAGACAACGGTTAGTGGATCTCTTTCTCCTCTCTCTTACATCTCATAAAGAAGTAATCTTGAATAGCTTTGCATTCGGTTGTTGCTGAGGTACTATCACCCTTAGAGTGGGATAGGGTCATTCCGTATTGGATACTTTTCCCAACAACAAATTGGCGACTCCGCTGGGGAAGAATCTTGTTGGTTGTTTGTGTTTTTGCTATTCATTTTATAAACACAGGGAGTACCGAATCGAACTGCATTTGGATCTTTCAAATGCAAAGTAGAGGGCAGCTACTCTAGCTCAGTTTCTGGGCAAGTTTATGATTTGAAGAGCTGATCCACAAGGACTCTAATAAGCTCTTAGTGATATCTTTTCATCCTCCTTGTCATCCCTTAGTGTGTACTTGACTGATAGCTTCTGATTTGGCCAAAAACTGTGAATTTTTGAGCAATCTGTGACCCGGAAACCAAGAGAAACGAAAGTTTCGTTCTTCAGTGCAGGCTGTGTGAAGGCTGTCTGCATTTCAGCGCAGTTCCCGAAGGGGCTACCTGCGCTGAAGGTCAAACTGCCTGTGTCCCACCTGCGCTGAACCAGTCTTGCCTTGTGCTACTGGGGTTTCCTGCTGTTTCTTGCCCTGTTTTCACTCTTGTTTTGCTGCCTGTTACCAGTCAATGTACCTATCTGAAACCAACTTTCCTTGCCACTATTCCGCCTCGGTTGTATAAAGAAACTGTGTTTGTTCTTTGTGTATTTCTTGTATCATTTACAGTTTCCCATAACGAAAGTGAACTAGTCTTGCTGTGGCCTCTTAGATCTAGACCTGTGAAAAAGTGTCGTTTTGATCCTAAGAGTTAGTTTATTTGCTGTTCATAGCTGATTGAGCTTTTGCTTTCGTCATATGGTTTGAATTTATATATTTCTAGTGTCGAAACAAGTAAATCTTAAGGTGTATTTTGATTTTGGACAAGCTTGTTTGCTTTCACTTGAAATTGAATTCGAAATTATACAACAGCTTTCTTTTTGTATTGCACCAACATTAAGAAAGAGAAAAGAAATACTTGCATTTTGCATTTTGCATATAAGTTTGTATGTTGATTTAGGGAAAAAAGTGCATTAGTGTATGCTCTTTGATCTGTGTGAAAAGATTTTATATCTCTTTTCCCTCAGTAGTTAAGATTTTCATAAGTCGAAAAGATTGAAAAAAGCTTGCTTCTCATCTTAGACTGCATTTAGGAATTTGTATCAAAACATCTCGTGGTGAACCTTGAAAGGCAAACTTTAAAAAGATCAACTTAAAATATATTGAATGAACCTAACAACGCTTTGAAACATAACGCAAACACATAGAGGTCTAAGCTAGAGACGTGTTCCGGCGTCGTTAAACGTAGTGACTATCGATCTCGACGAAGGTGGGTGATTCCTCCTGAGAGTCGGTGGCACTAATACGGACTTGTGCTCCCACGTACCGTCGCGTATATATTGGGAGACCCCTATAGGCATATATCTTTTATCCATAGGAAGCCGTGTCGGCCGCCCTACTGATCGCAATGCAGTGAACACAGAATTCACGAAGATCGACCACCCGTACCGTAAAACGTATTCTGTGGTTTTGCGAAAGGTTTGGCACACCCTCTGCCTAGATCTCCAGAGCAGTTTCTTTTGGCCTTTTTCAAACTCTATAACTGAAAAAGTCCAACCGAGCATTTGTCACTTCGGGCTCGTTAATACATCGAAGGAGACTAGAGTCATCTTTAGCTTTTTCTCGACTCTTAAAAAGTGAAAAAGCAAGTTGTGTCTAAAAGCGTCTAATAAAATTCATTCAATTCGGAAACACAAATTTCCCCTTTTAATATTTTGGTTGATCGAGTAATCCGCAATCGTGGAAGAAAGTCAATTGAAACCCCATCGTTCGCGGAGGCTTACGAGTCAACTGTCTTTGTCTCCGGAATCGAAAACAGTACGGACAAAGCGAACTCGTTTAACCGGTTCAAAATCTCCTATAAAAGTTAGAACAAGTGTTCCAACTACATCTGAGGTTCCGGTTACTCCTAACATTTCTGGAAACCCTGCCTCTATAGAAGAAGTTCAACAGCCACAGAAGGACAGTAATACTGATCCTAGTCTGGGGGCAAATACTTGTGTAACTGAACCAGTTCCATCTGTAACCGGTCCAGAGAGTTTTGTTCCTCAAAAAACTATCGCTGTCGAAGCAACCACTTCTTCGGCACCAGAAATATTTTACGGACCTGACGGTCTTCCTCTTCCACCGGGTTTGATTGCGATAGAGGAAATTGCAGAGGATCCGCAAGCAAGTACTCCAACTTATTTTGGAGTCGGGGTCACTCTTTTTCCTTCATCAGAAGTTAATCCACCACAAGTGGAAGTCCCTGTAGAATCGCTAGGCAATCTATTGGATAGACTTAAGATGTCTGAACAACCGTCATCATCTAGGACTGTGTCAAATGACACAGCGACAGCAGAAGTTCCTGCCGTCACTCCGACGATGTTTGCCGGCATACCAGCTGTCCCAACTAGCTCTCCACAGCTAGAAGGAGTCCACCAAGGGACTATTTCGACAGTATGGTCTGTTCCAGTTTGTTCATCCGGAGTAATATCCGGCAACTCTTATGTTGAAACTCGCCAAATTGATCCGTTTGGAGGTCAATCTGGGCCATCGACCCCTTTGAGTTCGGGATTGATACCGTATGGGGGGCAATATGCCCTTTCATTACCCCCTCCGGGAGGGTACCCATACGTGAGTTCGCAACAGTATTCAGGTTATACTGGAATTGCATCAAGTAGTTGGGTACCTATGCTACCTCAACAACCAAGGGTTGTATATTCTATGCAACAGTGTGTACCTGTGACGAACATCCCAACCACACCGGCTATTGTAACAGTGTCACAAGTTCAAGCGATACCTGTTGCATGCCAACCTCAGATTTCTCAGGTTGTAATGCAACAACCACTTGATCATGGGTCACAACCACAATCGCCAACTAGTGGGGTGACACAGGTCCAAACGGGTACAATTACCCCACACCTCGGTCCAACGGTTAGCATAGCACAACAGAACATGGCGTCACAACCATGGCTTGTGCAATACCAACAACCGCAATTCCAGCAGGTGTACCAAGGTTCTGAGCAGCAGATCTTTGCGAATAGTGGACAACCGTATATCCAAAACGGTCAAAACCAACCACTTTACAATGGTCAAGTCCACCAACCGTATCAGTCATACCAACATCAATTACATTATGCTGGTATGCAAAGGCCCACTGCTCAAGCGATTCCATCGTACCCTGGTTACGCTTCACCTAACCTGAATCAACAGTTACCATTCGTGGCGACTTTAGAGTTACCTGATTTACACCGTTTAACAAACGATCCGATTGCTTATGCCCCTTGGTGGCCAGCGATTCCTCATAAACTTCCATCTGACATTCCTAAGTTCAATGGAAATCCAGGTGAAGACCCATCGAATCACGTGATGACTTTTCATCTGTGGTGTTCGTCGAACACCCTAAACGACGATTCGATAAGGCTTCGCCTTTTTCAGAGGACATTGACAGGTCCAGCGGCTAAATGGTACATTGAATTGCCAAGAGCCTCTTTCGACAATTTTAGTTCCCTAGCCACGACTTTCTTAACCCATTTTCAATTACCAATAAGGTATGAAACGGGAACAGAAATATTAACCAACTTCAAACAGACAACTGCTACCCATATATCTGATCATATACATGAGTGGCGTCGTCGTCGTAGGATGGTGAAAACATATGTTCCCGATCAGCTATTAGCTGAATGGTTTATAAAGTCGTTACTTCCGGCTATTACGGAAGATGTGGCCAAGGGGGGAGTCGTAACAGAGGAGCAAGTAATTGCTCGTGCACAGTATTTGGACTTAGTTTATACTCAGTCCGGCACACTCTATGACAAAATACCTGACGCCCCTAGACCGGAATTTTCAATTCCTCCCCCTCCTAAATCAAATAGTGACTCTCATGCCGGTGATGGCGTGATTGGCACAGCAAACACGAAATCGATAAAGGCTTCGTCAAAGAAAGCCCGTAAGAATTCGGACCAAAATGCAAAGGAAGAAATTCTTGCTTCGGAAGTAAATGCCGTATCGGAAGATAAAGGCAAAGAAACCAATCAACCAGGAAGCAAGAAGAAGCAAAACAAAGGGAAGAAGAAGAAACAAGGTGAATCATCTCCTCGGAAAAATTCTTCAAACCCTCCTGGGAAAGGGAAACAAAATTATCCATGTCAAATATGTGATGATGAGGATCATTACACAAAGAATTGCCCATTCAAAGCTGAGTTAAAGAGGTTCTTTAAAAGTTCCCAAACCTCAGCTGTGTTAACTGATCCATTTCCCAACCTAGGTCAGAATCTGGTTGATAGTGGAAATGCTTCCCCGTCGCAAGTCCTTATGTTGTCGGTTTCAAAACAGCAGAATGATGCTTTGATTTCGACAAGGAACAAAGATTATGGGAATCCTCAGCAGTCGAACGAAAAAGGTAAAGATCGACCAAGTAGTTCGACAACAACTTCGACAGAAGTTGTAACACCCACCATCCCTGAATTGACAATAAAACCGCCAAAGGGTGTAGTACACAAGTCGACATTTAATCCTCGCGCCAGAGCGGCACAACATTATAATATAGTGGAAGATTTGGCCCAATCGCCATCCGCTATGTCGACTCTTGAAGTGCTACAAAATTGTCCAACCCAAAGGCAGGCGTTGTTATCAGCAATTGGTGGGGTTGATCCCAAGGATTCCAATCTTGTATCCTTTGATCACAAGGGATATGATCCTCAATTACCAACTCAGCTAGCTTTCCTTATTCAAGTGAAAGTGCTCAACAAAACTGTTCACAGAACAATAATTGATGAGGGAGCCTCGACATGTATTATGTCGATGAGTTGCTGGAAAACTTTAGGATCTCCAACCTTGTCGCGATCTTCGACGACATTAAAAGCTTTCGACGGAAGGACTTATACCCCATACGGTATCCTTAATAACTTGAAAGTTGAACTAGGAGGAAAGACAGTAGAAATTGATGTTGAGGTCATTGATGGAAATCTTGACTATAACATCCTACTGGGTAGACCATGGATTTATGCCATGGCGGCTGTCGTGTCGAATTATTTTAGGAAGATCGCATTCCCGTTTGAAGGAGGGATTACGATCGTCGACCAACAGAATTTCCTCCCTAATGGTTCACAAGTTACAGGAAGCATTCCCATGATCCATGAGAGTAACCATTCAATTCAAGATATCGGAGTAGGATTATTGAAAGACCCCACATTGATGGGAACTTTCGCGCTACCACCTCCTATTTATATAGGAAATGTACCGTTTGTAGCAACCTGCAACATGATATCTTCCACGAAGGTCGACATGGATCGTTCAATGGTTTTGCCCCCAAGCCCTTTAGAAATATTGTAGCAATCAATGTTTCAAGCATGGGAGGCGAGCCCAAATCAACGCTCGTCAAGCGTTTGGGTAGATCGGTCTAGAGAATATGGAACCCCATTAGATCCTTGGTCGAAAGTACATGGGACTGACGAAGGAATCTTACAATCAATGATGATTGAGGGGACACCATGGAATGATCACCACCATCGTTCCCTTCTTCCGGAATATGAAGAAGATACTCAAAGTGACCTTTATCACCCTTCAGTATTCGAATTCCTAACGAATACTGTAAATACGGTGGATTCCGAGCGAAACCTATCCAATATTGAAGAGACTATAGCCATAAATATCTCGACTAAAAAAGATGTTGTAGAGAATATTTATGTCGGCAAAAGTTGTTCTCCTTCAGAACTGGAAATATATAACGCTCTTTTTCGCGAATTTAGAGATGTCTTTGCTTGGTCATATGATGAAATGCCAGGCATTGACTCGAGTATCGTTGAACATGAAATTAAAATGTATCCTGATGTCAAACCAGTAAGACAACGGCTTCGGCAAGTGCACCCGAAGAAAGCCGCTGCCATTAAGGCGGAAGTTGAAAAACTCCTCCATGCTGGATTCATCTACCCGGTTCCTCTAACCGATTGGGTATCGAATATTGTCCCTGTTATGAAAAAACAAGGGACGATTAGAGTGTGTGTTGATTATAGGGATGTAAACCAAGCTTGTCCGAAGGACAACTACCCTACACCCTTCATCGACCAGATAATTGATGAATGCGCCGGATGTGAAATCTTTTCATTTATGGATGGATTTTCCGGGTATAATCAAATAAATATCCGCCCACAGGACCAGTCAAAGACTGCATTTATTTGTCCGTGGGGCACATTCGCTTATCGAAAATTACCCTTTGGTTTAAAGAACGCAGGGGCGACGTTTCAGAGGGCAATGAATTATGCCTTCCATGACATCAAGAACATTGTTCAACCATATCTCGACGATCTTTCGGCTCATTCGCGAAAGCGGACTGATCATCCGCAACATTTAAGAGCGATATTTCTACGTTGTCGACACTACAAGATAAGACCCAATCCACACAAGTGTGTGTTTTGCGTCGGTTCTGGTCGTTTACTTGGCTTTGTAGTCTCTAAAGATGGGATTCGTCTCGACCCCTGTAAGGTTCAGGCTATCATTAATTTGCCTCCACCTTCAAATTTGCTTCAGATTCAGAAACTCCAAGGGAAAGCAAACTTTCTGAGGAGGTTCATTCCAAATTACGCAGAACTTGCTAAGGGTTATACTCGTCTTTTGAAAAAGGATGTACCTTTTGTCTGGGACCAGGTGGCGCAAGCTTCCTTTGATGCTCTGAAAGATTGTCTAGTAAAAGCATCATTAATGTACGCCCCAGACTATCAAAGAGATTTTAACCTGTATCTGGCTGCAGCGGATACGACCATTGCGATGGTATTAGTTCAAGAAGTCGATGGAATTGAACATCCTATCTATTATTTAAGTAAAAACTTAAACGATACAGAAAGTAAATATTCTTATGTGGAAAAACTAGCGCTTGCAGCTGTTCAAGCGATTCAAAGGTTTCGACATTATGTCCTCTTTCGGAAAACTACCATCTTGTCAGATTGCAATCCCATGACTTATATACTGTCACGACAGTTGCTGGGGGGCAAGTATTCAAAATGGATAGCGATCCTTCAAGAGTTTGATCTGGAATTTGTAAAATCCAAATCAAAGAAAGCTCTAGTTTTCGCAGAATTATTGTGCGATCTCCCATCATCGTCCAACGATGAAACATCGGAAGAGTCAATCGTGGACGAAAGTTTGTTTCTGATATCCATAAGCGATGAGTGGTATGGAGATATCATAGTTTATCTCCAAACCCAAAAATTCAGGCCAAACACCTCTCGCTCCGAACAAAAACGTATACGATACCAAGCAAAAGACTACATGATCGTCGGTGATACACTTTACCGTCGTGGTGTCGATACAGTTCTGAGGAGGTGCCTTACCCATGAGGAGGCCGAAAAAGCCCTGAATGATTGTCATTCAGGCGCGTGTGGGGGGCATAAGTCTGGATATGCAACAACACAAAGAATCTTACGAGCAGGATAATTCTGGCCAACCATGTTCAAAGATTGCATAACCGCAGTCAGAAGTTGCCATGCTTGTCAAATTTTTGATAGAAAAACCAGACGACCACCCGCACCTTTGCAGCCGATAGTTGCTGTTGGGCCCTTCGCCAAGTGGGGCATCGATTTCATGCAATGTAACCCCACCTCGACCGGGGGGCATGGGTATATTATAGTCGCTGTTGACTATTTTACCAAATGGGCCGAGGCGATGCCTACATTGGATAACACTGGTGAAACAGCTGCCCTCTTCTTTTTCAATCATGTAGTCGCCAAGTTCGGCGTACCACAGGCTATAGTTACAGATCATGGGTGGCATTTTCGCAATCACATGATGGTCGAATTAGCTGCCAAGCTAGGGCTATCTCACGACAGCTCTACCCCATATTATCCGCAAGCCAACGGACAAGTTGAGGCAATCAACAAGGTCCTGAAGCGTATGTTGCAAAGGATGATCGGGGTTCATAAAAGAAGATGGCACCTAATCCTGTACTCAGCTTTGTGGGCTTACCGAACCTCGGTAAAGAACGCAACCGGGTTCACACCTTTTCAACTGGTGTATGGCCTGGAAGCAGTCTTACCAATCCAGTGCGAAATTTCGTCGCTCAAACTCGCAATCGATCTCCTCCCCGGAACTTCAGAAGAAGAGGCTCGTTTCTTGGAATTAATCTAGTTGGATGAAACCCGTCGTGATGCCGCTTTGGCTAACGAGGCTCATAAGAAACGAGTCAAGGCTCAGTTTGAAAAAAATGTCAAACCCCGTGTCTTCTCAGAAGGTGATTTGGTCTTGCTTTATGACCAAGAATCCGATAAATTGGGAGCAGGTAAATTCAAGTCCTTATGGATGGGCCCCTATATTGTTAAAAGGGTGTTAGCAAAAGGAGCCTACGAGTTAATGGATTACGACGGAATTCCACTGGCGCAGCCCCGCAACGGGCTGTACCTCAAGCGTTACTATGCTTAAATAGTAACTTGCATGCTTTTGTTGTATTTTGTTTTCGCTAAAGTGTTTGTTCTGGTCGAGTGATCCACCTTTTCATTTGTTGCAGATGTCGAACCTTCTGGAGACATGTGTTGGATATGCCGACGGAGCGAGTCGTAGTTCGCGGAACCTATCCTCCGCAGCCTGGGCCATTTTTGATCCAAGCGGCGAGTTAGTAAGTTTCAGAGGTGTATGTATTGGGCAATCAACGAATAACATCGCTGAGTATAGCGCGTTGATAGAACTACTCTCTGATGCCATCACACATGGCATACGCCGACTAATTGTCAGGCTAGACTCACAGCTCGTAATACTACAACTCAATGGTATATATTCTGTTCGCAATCCAGCTATTTATCGCATGTTCCTAAGGGTTAAGATCTTGGAAAGACGATTTGATTCAATTCAATATCAACATATTTCAAGAAACTTAAACACATTAACTGACTCATTAGCAAACTATGTGTTAGATAGACATTTGCAACATTTATAAAAAGGACACATCATCAAAGATTGTATAAATGGATCACATAAATCAACCAGAATAAAACTCGAAAATCAAAATATATATAAGCTGTTTATATAAGTTCATACATAATGTTCTGTAACCAAGACAAAACTGGTCATATGACCTAAGACTCAAAAAGATGCTAGGGGGCACCCTAGCCTAGTGGTGCTCATGATAGTACGTCACGACCTGTGCAATCATGCGCAAGAGACGAGTCCATCGTCTAGGGACACCAATAGTGTGCTGCTGCAGCTGTAAAGGTAACTCGTCAATCTGTACATCCGGAAGACCGCGAGTAAGGCTCTCAACCTGCTCCTGCACAACTGTAAGGGTCTCAGTATCGTCAAGATTGTGAATAACAACTCTCCTAGCAGGCTCCACTGCCGGGGCAGCAACTGGCGATCTCGGACGAACTGCTGGACGAACAGGACCAATATCTGCATGCACCCAAGAGCACAATTAAAAGTCTTGATAGAATAAAGAACAACAACATTATGAATAAGAACAGTAAACAATAATATGGTCAAGGAGTTTACCAATGGCGCCCCACTGTTCGCCATCCGGTAGCACCAAATCTGGATCACCTCGGAAATCCATACCCACATATGGATACTCGGAAAACGCCATCTCCTGGCGCTCGAACCACCTAAAGAAGGCCTCAGTAAAAGTAATCTGAGGTTGACCAGCATGCCTAGACATGTGGTCGACCCACCTCTGCATGCGTGGCTCGGTCGGAGAAGGCAAGTCGAGTATGATGTACTGAGGCTGCATCAGTGGGATTTTCTCCAAGGCGAAGGCAGTCAGAATAGAACCAAATCCAAAGTTCTTCAGCTTCCCGTCCTTTACCTTGGTCAATTGACTTTTCATCTGAACAAGTACTGCATCACACCAGTTGAATACTTTCGGTTGGAGACACTCCAAGGCGTGCTGCATATAAGACCTGTTGGCAACATGTAGAGCTGCACTGCCGGCCATCCTACCAATAGTGAACAGAATGGACCTGAGAGCCCGATCAGTAATCTCACGGATAACAATCTTGCCGTCTCTGCTCGGCTGAGAACCTTCCCTGCAATACTGGCGGACATAATCTTTGGTGGAATCAGTCCCCCGGGCTATACCTGACAAGGAAATGGGGGCACCTCGTCTTGACAGTCCAGTCAAGAAATACATGTCCTCTATGGTCAAGGGGATGGCCTTTCCCCTAATCTAGAACACTTGGTTAACAGGATCCCAAGCATCAAGCATGTACTGCAGCAAAGAAATCTGTGCTCTCATGCTAGAGATACGGAAGAACTTCAGCAGGCCACAGTTCCGCAGCGCGTTCACCGTGACCGGATCATGGAGGGCAATCATGTCCTCCTCTTCATGTTCTCGTTCTCACCATGTAAGGGACATTTTGTTCAAGGTTCCCTGCAAAGCAAACAAGAGAAAGAGTAAGTTCCTAATTTTGATGAAAAACTGGCGAAAAAATCATCAAAAAATGACCAAAAAACTCAGTTTTTGAGCCCAGCGCAGGCAGAGAGTCTCCCACTTGCGCTGAGGGTCAGGCTGCCTTAAGGCAGCTTGACCTTCAGCGCAGATTTCGAAAGGGGAACCTGCGCTGGAACTAGGGCGATTTTGCAAAACCCCTGGGGCTCAGAAATACTGGAAAACAGGCATGAAACAGGAAAATGAAACCATGAAAAGAAAGAGCTAGGGTTTAGCTCCTACCTGGTCCAGACGGCGCCGAAAATCGTCCGCGGAATCTCCCGGAATCAGCTGGTGAAAATCAAGGAAGAAGAGGCACCTCCAGAGCTCCAACAAACCAAATGCAAATGAAATGGTAAATGAGAGGTAAAAACACCTTTTAATGGCTTTTTACGTAGTTCAAAGTGAAATATTAGGGTTATAATCTCATTTCCATGCAAATATTATTCATTTCTAACAAAGTTTGTTGCAGCAATTGAAAATGCAGTACTATACTTGAAAAGAGAAAAGCTAGTAATGGTAAAAAATCAAAATTTGACCATATAATCGAGCAGTTTTAGCATAAAGTTCATGCTCGTTAAAAAATAAACGCAAGATCCGAGCAGTTTTAACGTGGTCTTCATGCTCGTTAAAAAATAAATAAAAGCAGTGAGCAATGTTTCCCCCAGAGTTTAAGCTCATTTTTAAATAAAAAATGAACCTATTCCGGTAAATAACCATTGTGATCGTAAATTTATTAGCCATAAAAAGCCTTGGTCGTGTTTGCACCCGCCACCTCCATTCCATTTGGCCGATCGTTCACCCCCCATATGATTGTTTACCCATGTTGAGGAACAGCTGCGAAGAGTGATTTCACCTAGCCATCCTTGTGACACTGCCCTGATTGGAAAATTCCAACCTGTACCTGGAATCTGTTGCTATCCCTGTTTATCACTCGTTCCTCAAAAGACGAGTCTTCTTTGAGCTCTTTTCATCTGACTCGTAAAATATGAAAAGTTTGCCAAGTTTTGGCCTTCTAGCTCGTTAAAGTGACCGGAAGAGCTATCCCTCCTCTAGATTTTAATCTTTTTGGACCTGAGGGATTATTACACAAAAAGGCCGAGCGCTTGTTTTATTCGGCTCGTTAAAGTTATCGAAAACTCATCCCTTCTGTATTGTTTTATACTTTTTCCGACTTAAGGGATTAGATGACGAAAAAGGAATTTTGGAGTTAACTTTCTGTACCTTTTCAGACTCTCTAAAAATGAAAAGGACCGAGTTTTCCTTGTCGTTAGACTCGTTAAAATGATTAAATAGCGACAAACTTGTCTTTAGACGAGAACGAGTTTCCCTATCGCTAAGCTCGTTAAAACATAGCGATGGGCTTACCCGAAGGGCAGGTTATAGAACAAGCATATGTTATCCTCCTCAAGCTTGACAAAAATAAAGAGGTACTGGTCAGAAATGACTGGGGAAAAATTGGGAGAACCTCAAAGCTTTAATGGTAGCAAGTCGCTCTTGAACATGACACTTTGTCCTCCGTATAACATCGGGTTGGGTTGTTTCATTCACCGGTCTCATGGTCCTCGCCAAACCATCCACTTTTGGGGTAATGCTACCGATCCATCACATCAGTGTCGTTATATGTTCAAGAGATGTTGTTCAGAAAGAGTCAACCGTGTCCCATCCACTGCCATACATTATCCTTCATCCACCCATGATCGCCACCCTGAATCATATCTCACAGATTGTTTTCACCTCCACTAAAATCATTAGCTCCGTTCCGTGTCACTGATGTGGGATTCATTAAGGCCCTCCTTTGACGGATCGCTTCTTGTCGACTTCAGCTCATTATCCAAGAAGTTGATCTAGGAACACCCCCCCCAGTACTTTGAAGCTTGCATGCCTCAATGGCAAGTTTCTCACTTCCGGCGACAGGTATACATCAATGACCTTCGACCAGAAGATTTTGCGTGGTGTTCGACGCCAAGTCCTTTATTCACACCACGTGAATTGTACTGCAGTACCTTGAGGGTCATTATCATTATCGGTGATTCCTCTCGCGCTTGTTAACGATTTACATTATTGACCGGTAATCAAGCGATGTCTTTCCATGTTCGACTTCAGCGTAATTATCACATGGATCGACTTGTACTTAGAGTGAAGATCGAACGAGTTTGAAGACCCCGGATCTAGTTTCATCCATCCGGGCTGCGATATATATTCAGGAAATATAAAGACAGTTGACATGTACATCATTGCAGCAGATGATCATCCTACTCAAAGGATGATAATTTCAGCAGAGAATTATCAGTCTACTATCAGACGATCGTCTGTTCTATGTACCAAAATGAATTTATAAAGCTGAGCATGGGAATGCCCGCCTCAGCTAGATCATGAAAGCAGAATGAAAAATAATGTATTGTATTGTATTTATTACAGGTCACCTCTCAGCGATTGAATGAACTTCGGATCCTCCTGATAAAGCATTTCACCCGATAAACGACCTCATACTTTAGGGGGCAACTGTTATAGACATTTTTGTGCCTTACAGCATGAAGCATGAAATGTCAATAATCTAAGGGATCCAAAGTCCCTAAACATGTTGTTCCTACCCCTAGAGGAACAAGGTCAGCAAACCACAACACTAAATATCAGTTCTCCACCTGAAAACACTAAAAAACAAGCTAATTCTGGATCATGTCAACTGCTCCACTGAGCATCTGCGCTGAATGTCAACTGCTCCACTCTGTACCTGCACTGAATGTCAAAAGCAATGAAGGCTACATGCACTGGGCGAGATTGGCCAAGTGGCACAATCATTCCTCAAGGTGTCAAATGCCCAGGAAGCTTCCAAAATGACACTTGGATCAGGGAATTCGCGTTGTGATGAGTAAGAGGATCTAGATCTCCAAGTGGAAGCAAGAAACTCCAAGTGGACTCAAGAACTGAAGAATAACTGAAGTGGGAGAGGACACTAGTCAGCTTCATGCCAACCTCAAGCTGACTCATCCTTTCTCCAAAACTCCTATATATAGAGCTCTCTCATGAGGTCTAGGGAGGCTGGAATCTTGTGAATGTAAGGAAGTGCTGTTGGTTTGAGTATAGAACTATTGGGTGATTTGCTTGAAGGAGGTGAAGAGGAGATTTCTTTCTGCTGGGAGGTGTTGCTGGATTGGGCCTCTTATGGTTGTAACACTCTCAGAACTTTACTTCTTCCATTAATAAAGCATTTGAGGTTCTTCTATATGCATGTGTCTCAATGGTGAATTGTTATACTTGTGTATTTGATTTATCCTAATCCTTGAATCAGTTATGAATGTATGTTGCTTGTAGTTTTCCTTTCTTGCCCTTTTGCAGGATCTTTGTGTAGCTGGGCCAGTGAAAGAGCAAGGAGCTAGGAGCAAGCAGCAACGAGAGAAGATTGGATCAATCATTAGCGGAAGACAACGGTTAGTGGATCTCTTTCTCCTCTCTCTTACATCTCATAAAGAAGTAATCTTGAATAGCTTTGCATTCGGTTGTTGCTGAGGTACTATCACCCTTAGAGTGGGATAGGGACCCATGTTGCCCTTGGATTCTCCAAAAAACGTCGTTTAGGGCCTCAAAACGGCTCCGGAAGTTCAGGACCCAAAAAACTGCTAAAAATAGTAAGTTGTGCTACAATTAAGGAAACTGAAAATGCTGAGAAAGACAATGGTGGGGGTCCAGGTGGACTTGGCAGGTGGCCACCAATATCCACCTGGATCACCTTTGTATTTGCATCATTTCCATTCTAGACAAAAGAGAGCAAAGTAGCTTCACGCTCTAGTTGAATTTTTTCCTGAAAGGGTTTTCTAGAGAATATATTTGTGTTCTTTGTGATTAGTGTGTCTTTATGTCATTGTTATCTAATTTCCACATTATATATATTGCATTCATAAACAAAAAATCGGTAATAAGAAATCAAGAATCTAAAGGAATTGACCTTTCATAGTATAAATTTCAGTTTATTTTAATAGATATGTTGTGGCAAACTATCGAGTGGAATATCCATAGTAGTTTACATATGAAGCATAGTCATCAATTTTCGTATCAATAATATCCCAATACCTAACATTTTGATTCATACAAGGGCCACTATTAATGTAATGACCAAGGAAAACCTAGAGAAACTCCGATTATCCAATCTTTAACGAACTCCCATTGTTCTTCATCTGGTAGATCAATCTATCATGAAGTAAAATGGTATAGTGGATGATGTGATAATATCTATTGATTCTTCAGACTATCCAACTAGTTTATTGATAGTTCCTCTTAGTGTTGATTTTTCAAGTGCAATAGAAACAAGCACTAATTTATGAAAACTGATAATTACTTCTAATGATGTCGATATTCTTTTAGCTAATTTATGATTAAGCAATTACACTTCAAAAATCCAACCTTAAATGCACAAGTATAGTAGAGATCACAATGCACAAAGATAAAACAAGATTTAACCTAGTAAAACCCACTTGGGGAGAAAAACCAACAACTTTTTCCTTGGAGAAATTATCCATTCAACAAGAGATACACCTAATTCTTCTAGTCAAATACGATGATCAAATTGACAACAATACAATGGTTAAACCTAGTCAAACTGCCCTCTTATCAAGTCTCCAATCTACCCAACAAACTTAAACATGTCTCATCTACCTAGGCCCAAATTTAGCCTCACAGAAACTGCCAAAAAATTCGGCTCTACTGCCTAGACTCTGCTACTTAGAAACTGCCCGGAAATTCAGCTTTGCTACCTAGAATCTGCCCAGAAATTCACACATGCGAAGATGCAAGAGGGGAGAGAACCACACATGCAAAGTCAAAGAGAGATAAAAAATATTCTTGAGATGTCTTCGTCCTTATTCTTCTTCTCCTTCATTTGGATGCTCAGAAGATAACTTTTTGTGTGTGAGGTCGAATTATTATTGAAGGAGGAGGTCGAGTGCCATATATATAGACTTTTAGATGGTTGAATGGGTATCTCTTCAACTAGGGCCACTTTACTTGAAGTATTTCCAACCTGACAAGTTTGGAGCCTCTGACCCATGGTATACAGACTAGTCCCAGCTCACCATCATCTTGGTCAATCTCTCTGACCCATGTTGGAAATCCAGGGGCACACTCTATCCATTTGAGTATCCCTGGTCTCAAATCCAAAGGCCTCACTCCAGGAAATGATGCTCTGGGCTCACTCAACCTATCTGGAGAGTAATCCCTAGCCAAATGCTAAAATACACCTACTCAACTGAGTACTTCTGGGCCTCTAGAACCATTATTCTTATCTTGGTTAATATCTTTGACCTAGGAAGAATGTTTGTCCTCTGCTAGACCATTCTCCCTAATCCTGGTCAACCTAGCCTAGGGAGAATTCCTATCCCTGATGCTATCACATCAATACTCCCTCTCATTGAGGGAGGAATTCTCAACAAGTCCAAGCTTGTCCCTGAAGTATACAAACTTTGCTATCAACAAAGGATTTGTAAAAATATCAACTATTTTCTCATTAGTAGCCCTAACTAGTAAGGTGCATCCTTATCAGTGAAGTGCATCCTTACCAGCGCATCATGGGAGTGGATCCAGTCGGTTCAGAGAAAAGCGCGGGGAGTGGAGCTTCACTACTCCCTTCTGCATCATGTCACAAATGAAGTAGTACTTCATCTCAATGTGCTTTGACTTGTCATGGAAAACTGGATTATTTGAAATCCTCACACAACTTTGATTGTCACAAAATATCATGGTTGGTTCCAGCACCTCATCAAATAGTCCTTCGATTAACTTCCAAATCTGCACTACTTCACGACTCGCCAAACTGGATGCAATATACTTTGCCTCAACATTGATGAGTGCAACAAATGTCTGCTTCTTTCTCATATATGAAATCATAACAGAGATCAAACTGAAGCAACATTTGGGTGTACTCCTTTTGTCTTATGCACTCCATGCCCAATCAAAATATGTATATCCCTACAACCGTGTATCACCATCTGAGACATATATCAAACCATAATTAATTGTATCACATAGATATCTCAATACATGCTTTTCTGCAATCGAATGATCATGTCTTGGTTCCACCTAGAACTCGTTCAGAGTGTTTACTGCAAAGAAAATGTTCAGCTTGGTATTAACCAAATACATGAAGGATCCATTCAACTTCTAGTTCATGGTTGGATCTACCAAATATGACTCAATGTCTCTCAACTTCCTTAGATTAGTCAACATGGGAGTTGCCATAGATTTACTGTCCATCATTCCAAATTTTTGAAGGATCTTGATAGTATACTTTCCTTTACCAAGGAAGATTTCTCCAAGCTTCTGCCATACTTCTAGCCCCAAAGAGTAATGCGTCAAGCCAAGATACTTCATATAAAATTCAGAGGATAACTCCCTCTTACACTGAATAAAGAGATTCTCTACACTTATAAAAAATAAGTCATCAACATATAACAATAACATCACATGTTCGCTTTCCTCAACCTTGATATATAGGTTTGGTTCAACATAAATTTTGGAGAAACTAAGTATTTTCAAGTAGCCATCAATTCAAGAATACTAGGCTTTAGGTGCTTGCTTAATTCCATACAAGTCTTTATTCGATATGCAAACATGAGACTCCTTCCAATGAACCTAGAAACCTTGAGGTTGTTCTATGTACACTTCTTCCTCAATCACACCATTGAGGAAAGTAGTATTTACATCCATCTGATGTAAATTCCAACCCATAGAAGAGGCAATATAAATAATAGATATAATAGTATTGTACTTGGAAACTGGAGCAAAAGTCTCATCATAATCTTCTCCCTCTTTGCGGGAGAATCCTCTAGCCTCAAATCTCACCTTGTACTTGTCAATACTACTGTCTATTGCATGCTTAATCTTGAATATCCATTTGGAGGTCACCACCGACTTCCCTTCAGATTTAGGAATAATCTCCCATACATTATTCTTCATGATAGCTTAGTATTTCTCCATCATCGCATCCTTCCAAACTTGTTGGCTAGTTGCCTCCTCATAGTTGGAAGGTTTAGAATCAATGAGATTAGTCATCAGTGCTGCATATCCAGAATAACTCTTAGGTATCTTGCTTTCTTGAAGGTTCCACATGGAGTTGCATGTCCTTCTACTTCCTGAAAGGTAGATCTAAGCCAAGCTAGCCTCTTTTTGATTTCGAGAACAACAACTGGATCCATTGGTTCACTAGGACATCCTAACTCTTCTTAATGATTTACGAGATGTCATGTTGAATTGGAAGGACCTAAACCCTCTTCCTAGGAAGCTTCATGTTCTTCATCCTCATCAGAGTCAATGGGAGCTTCTTTGTACTTATAATAGGCAACATTCTCATCAAAGGTGATGTCCCTACTGGCTTCAACCTATTGTTGTCCTGGAACATAAATTCTATAGGCCTTTGATGACTTTCTATATCCAACAAATATTCCTTTCTTTCTTGAAGGCTCTAGTTTCTTCCTCTTATGTTTGGGTACATGTATGTAAACTAGACAACAAAATATTCTCAAATGTCCAACCTTTTCTTTCTGTTCAATGAATGCTTCATTAGGAGTCTTATCTTCCAAGATTGGATGACGACTTCTATTTTGAATATAGACTAATGTCATGGATGTTTCACTCCATAGGAACATGTGAACGTCTTGATCATGCATAATTTCCCTAAGATATTATTCAATGGACCTGTTATCACCTTAAGAAACTCTCCTAGGTTGTATCTCACAGATGCTTGGGAACATTACAAACTCAACAAAAATTGTTGGAAATAGGTGGATGAATGGAAGGAATGATGCATATTCAAGCCAGATAACCACTTCTACTATGCTTAACCCCAAACATGGGTGAACACCCCCAGACTACAAGGCTTTAGACCACCAATTACTCACAGTTTGAGGATTAGGTGAACATGGAGAATACTGACCACACCAGCAGATGCACAAGACCATGTGATGGACGGCTGCAACCAGTAAAGAGGTCTACAAATCTATTTCCTAATGCACAGACAGGATGATAGCTCTCTAGCACTAAGCAAATGAAAACCTGCATAGCACATTCAATGATACATACTAGATTCTAACACAGAGGTGGGATGACAACCCATCTAATGCTAAACATCAAGAGCACATGAAAAATACATAACAGGCACAACCTAGAACATAGTAGAAATGGAAAGTGAGCAATTAACAGCAAAAGAAGCTTGTATTAGCTGAAAATGAAGACCAGACACTGCAGGTATCATAGTAGTTACAGTCTCCAGAAGTTGAACCTTACATCAAAACTACAATCATCAACCTTCATTACGTCTTCTTTCTGGGTATATATAGAGGTTGATTACAAAAATGCTCTACTATTCTATGTGTGGAGGGGTCATAATGGACCACCTACCACATTAACTATCTAAAATGGGCCTTTGCTATGGTCTGCTGCTTTAATGAATAAATTTGACATTCTCTGGTATCATGTTGTCCTTCTTGAGTAGGTGGAACGCTATATGGAAGAAGTTCCATAACTGGTAAATGTGTTTATCTGCTTCAGGTTGTCCTTCTCGTCCTTCAGCCATACTGCTCTTGAATGCAGAGGTTGAGGATTAACTGCGCAGAGTGCCGAATACTGGCTGCCTTCTTCCTTCAGATGCACGGGACGAGCCAAAGACACGAAATCTGCATGGGGAATGAATGGAGGGCAGGGAATAAATGTTAGCCATTGGATCACATGGATGGACGGCAGAGATCTATCGGTGGGAGGCGTCGGGAGGAAAATGGAGGCGAAAATGATTGTGAGCCTTCGGATCTTGCAGATGGATGGCGGAGATTGATTTGCAGGAGCTATCGGGAAGAAGCGGGAGTGGGCAGTTGTGAGCCGTTGGATCTGGATGCAACGGATCTGACGGTCATCGGGCGCAAAGATATGTGGAGGTTAACCGGTGGGGACGTGCGTAGGGGCGGTAAGCGGTATTCCCCGCACCGCTTTCGGAGGATGGCAGTAATTGTACACGACCGCGCGGTCACAATCATCGTGCGGCACGTAGTGTATGGACAGGCGGAAAACCGCTTTCCCCGCGAGTTAAAGCGCGTGCAGCTTATGGGCGCGGGAGGTGTGAATGCCATCGGATCGCCCGCAAACGATCGGATGGCGGGGAGATAAACGAGGTTTAGAGCGCAGGAAAAAGGTTGTGGTGGCAGGGAAAAGCACACGGTCAAGTGATTATGGTTACATGATGATTCAAACTTAGCGCTCGGGGGCTGAAAGAACATAGACTTTCACAGTGTTTTAGAGGTAAATTTGAGGAAAACAGAGGTAGCAGGAGTTATAAGAGTGTAGGAAAAATGAAGGAGGAGGAGGAGACAGACTGCTGTGGGCTCCTTTCTGAGCATAACACATGGCCAAGCCTGTTTTGTCCTTAGAAAAAACTTCGTCTTATAACAGAGCTAACACTGGCTCCTTTTGGGGATGAGATCCTCCCTGTGAGGTCTCAAGAACCTGTAGATCAATGCCTTTCTGATGAAAACAAATTAGCAAAATTCCTAGTGTTCCATTGGGCATGGAGTCTGACTAAAACTGATAAAACAACATATTTACAACTTTAAGGCCAAAAGACCTTAAATCACATAAATTTTCAGAAAACGCCCATTAACTAGGCCATCAAAAACTGCTTCTCCTCCCATGCTTTTCAGCATGAAGGTATTGTTCCCTTGAATCTGAGAAATGATGAAAGGCCCTATCCAGAAAGCATCAAACTTCCCATGATTGCCTTTCTTTTCCTTTAGTGCATCCCACTTCAAAACCAAGTCTCTAACCTGAAAATTATCTGTTTTTTCCTTCTTGTCAAAGGCTTCCTTGATCTTTTTCTGATGTGCTGCATCCTTTTCAACCAGATGTTCCCTGATTTGGTGTACCTCTGCTAAATCAGTGATCCTTTTTGCCATGTCTTCTTCCTCATTCTGCTCTTCTTGAAGGAATTTTGCCACAGGAAGAGTTAATTGAATTGGGAATACAACTTTAGTGCCATACACCAGCTTGAAAGGGGAATTCCCTATGGATTTCTTAACGGTTACTCTGTCAGCCCACAGTACATATTTGATCTTAGAATCCCAATTCTTTTTATTGTCCTCCAACAACTTCTTAATTATCCTTATCAGGTTTTTATTAGAGGATTTTGCTAGACCATTTCCTTAAGGATAATATGAGGTGGAATGAACCAGTTTAATACCCATTGAATCACACATATCCACCAATTCTTTTGCCCTGAAGGCTGCTGCATTATCTGTGACTAATTTATGTGGACAACCAAATCTGGTAAAGGTATTCTTTGTCAAAAACTTCATGACTACATTATGATCAGCCTTTTTGGTAGGGATTGCTTCAATCCACTTAGTAAAATAATCAATGGCTACTAATATCCATCTGTGCTGGCCACTGGAATGTGGATTGATCTCTCCAATGAAATCCAAGTCGCACTGCTGAAAAGGTCCTTTTGCATTTATTGGTTTTAAGGGCAGGGACTTCAACTGCTGCTTTCCTTCAAATCTTTAGCACCTGTCACAAGATTTAACAAATGAGAATACATCAGCAAATAAGGAGGGCCAGTAATATCTAGCTCTGAGGATTTTATGGGTTGTAGTCTTCCAATAATGGTGCCCTCCACACATGCTGGAATGAAACTACTGCATGACTTCTATTGATTGTTCTTTGTCCAAACACCTCAAAATCACTCCAGATGGATCCCTCCAGTAGAGCAGATTTTCATTAATGCAATATTTAGCTGCCCTAAGCTTTATAATCCTAGCTTGACTTGTGCTTAAGCTTGGAGAGATTTCTAGCTTCAGTAAGAATTTAACTATTACGGAATACCAATCACAAGAAGCTAGATTTTCTACCACTGGCTGCTTTCTCTCTGGTTCAGCTGCTTCCTCTTCTTTTGCCTGACCAGTTTCTGCAATTGTGCCCATGAAATGTATGTCCAATGTTCTGCAATTTTCTTTAGCTAACAACCTGGTAAGAACCTGACCTCTGACAAGTTTGGTGGGCTTCAGTTCTATATTAAATTCAATTAGCTTTGCAATCCATTTAGCCCTTCTTCCATCAACATCAGGTTGTGTCAAGACATCTTTTATTGTAGCAGAGGGTACATATGCAATTATCTTGGAATGCAGAATGTAAACTCTGAAAGCTTTCAAGGATTTAATAAGAGCATATGCTTGTTTTTCAATAATGTCATACCTCAGTTCAGCATCCCTTAAGTTTTTGCTGAAAAATGCCACCGGATGCTCTGAGTCTTCTTCATCTGCTTGCAATAAAATTGTTGCAATGGTGTCTTCAGAGGCAAATGAAAATATATGGAACTCCTTGCTGTAATCTGGACTTATTAAAGTGGGAGCCTCCATAATATATTTCTTAATGGACTAAAAAGATCCTCTTGCTATATCAGTCCATTTGATATCTAACCCCTTCTTCAACATGGAGGTAATATGCTTCACTAATTCTGAAAAATTTGGTATAAACCTCCTCACAAAATTAATTTTGCCCAGAAAGGACTGAATATCCTACTTTGATCTCAGGATAAACAGGGTCTGTATTGCTTTTACTATTTCTGGGTCAATTCGGACACCTGTAGCAGAAACAACATGTCCTAACAACTTGCCTTCTTCTAAAGCAAACTGTGACCTTTTAGGATTGACTGAAATCCCAAACCTTCTGCATTTCAGGAACACCTTCTTCAAATGTTGTAGATGATCTTGATGGCTGTTGGAGTATACTGTTATATCATCTAGGTAGATGAGGACAAATTTATCCTTCTCTCCTACAAATGCTATATCCATAGCTCTTTGAAAGGCTGCTCCAACATTCATCAACCCAAAAGGCATCTTGGCATACATAAAAGTGCCCCAAGGAGTGGTGAATGCAGTCTTCTCTTGATCATCTGGATGCACAACAATCTGGTTAAACCCTGAAAATCCATCCAAGAAAGACATTACTTTGGCTCCTGAGACCTTCTGCAACAAGTGCTCCATCTTGGGTAAGGGATAATTGTCTTTCTTAGAGCATTTATTTAAGTTTCTGAAATCAACACACAGTCTGATTTCTCCACTTTTCTTCCTCACTACCACCAAATTGGCTACCCATTTTGAATATCTGAGAGGGACTATGATTTTGGCAGCCAACAACTTTTTAATTTCCTTTTCAATCAGAGGAAGGAGCAAAGGATTTATTGGTCTCAGCTTCTGCTTGAAAGGAATGGTATCTTTCTCCAGAGGGATTTTATGTTGAATAATCTTTTTATCATAGGTTTTCAGGTCACTATATTCCCAGGAAAACACATCAATAAATTTCTTCATTAAATTGCAATATTTAGAACTTTGGTCAGCAGACAGATGGGAAGACAAATTTATGTATCTAGGCTGACCTAGACTCCCTATGTCATGCTTACAGACTGTAGATTGGTCTTCTTTCTGGGCAGCCTTGTAAGGCACATCATTTTGGTCAAACAGTCTTTCTAAAGGAATTAAACCCTTAGGAATATGATTGCTGGGAAGCTGGAAAATGCTATTTTTTCCAATTCTATTCCTAAGCTGGGATTGGGGGCTTTCTTCCAAGGCTTCATTTTCTTGGTCAATTTGCATTTTAGAGAATTCACCAATGACTTGCAAGAACCTATTCAATTTCTCATCATCATCAAAAACTTTCCAATGGTGGACATTATCAGGCAAGGATGGTCTATATTTCATTTGCACTTCATAAACTAATCTGGAAGGCATGGGAGGGATAAACATGCTAGCAGACACAGCAAGGGAATCAGCAAGCTGATTTTTGGCTCTAGGAATATATGAAATACAAAAGTTATCAAAGGAATCTTTGAGTATCCATTCCTCATCTCTGTATGCTTTCAGCTTGGGGTGCTTTGCTTGAAATGTTTTGTTTACTTGCTGAATGAACAAATCAACATCTCCAAACACCTTTAGGTTCTTGATTCCTCCGTCTTTTGCTGCATTAAGGCCCAATAGCAGAGCCTCATACTCTGCTATATTGTTTGTGACTTGAAAAGCTAGCTTGAAAGACAGATGTGTGCTTTATTGCTCTGGAGAAATCAGCACCACCCCTGCTCCTGCAGTTTCCCTGGAACATGCTCCATCAAAGAACATCTCCCAAACTTGACCTCCTTGCTCTCCCTCAGCCTGATTCACTGGTTTCCTGATCTGCATTGAGGCCTTCTGAGATTCTTCTATTTGGAGAATACATGCTCCAAAATCGGTGTCCACAACATATATGGGATGATTAGTAGGATTCTTCTCATTACTGATTATGTATGCCAACTGTGCTTCTTTTTACAATCTCCTGCTTTCTCCTCCAAAAACTGGGATAGTGGCATAAGATAGATCATTATGTAATATCCCACCTAGTCTTTTAATCCATCCTCTAGATAGCAGCATGCCAAACTTAGGAGGGACATCTGCTACCACAATGTCCATCATCATACTCTTCATGGGCAGCTGAGTTAGGGTAATGTCTAAGTCTTTAATCAACCCCAGACATTTCACCTTTCTTGAATCAAATGAGAATAAATCATGGTATGGTCTGGTGATGTTAAGGCCTAACTCTTCCATGACAGCTTTAGGCATCAAATTGTGGCTGGCCCCTATATCTAGCAGGAAATTGTGGAGGATTTTGTCATGAATGGTCAAGGAGACATAAAAAGATGGAGAATTATTATCAGCAGGTTCAATCATGGGGCTAAGCACAATGGCAGGCTTGTCATCTTGCAAATTGATAGAGTCAGCGGAGGTTTGTGTGGTTTCCAGCTCAAGGGCTTCAAGGATAGGCTTTCTAAATACTTCACTCTTTACCAACTCTGCCAGAGGCACATATATTTTCAACTTCTGAACTTCTGACTCAAAGTTGAAAGAGGAAGGTAACTTGTCAGAACCTCCTACCTCTTGAACTGGTGCTTTAAGGATGACAGGATCAGCTGCTGGTCTTCTCTGTCTGATATTCTGTGACTCTGTTTGGACAACAACTCTTTGGGCAAGATTCTCCTTGACATTTTTTGCATTTGACCTCATATTATATCTTCGCTGCTCACCAGTCTGCAGAACAACCTCTCTGTCCCACTCCTGACTGTCTTGTTCCTGCAGCAATGATTCTTCATATGTAGCCAATGTCAAAAATGCAGCACTGCCTTTATCTTCCATGCAGTGAATTTCATCCTCATCTTCAAACTGTTCCTCCTCCATGACTACATTCTGGAAAGGAGCTTTAACCTTCTGTTCTTCATTTGGTTCTTTTCCCCTCTGAATGATTTGCAACTGTTCATTTGCTCTTCTGAATGGATTTGGATTTCTTGGAGAAAATGTGTTCTGCTGCCTTGTCTTTCCTAAATTCTGCTCAACCTTCAGCTTAGATATTTCAGCAGCCAATGACTCTATCATCTTAGTCATTTTGTCTAATTTGGGTTCTGAAGATGAAGTAAAGGAAGAAGAAGCCTCACCTCTCTACCTCCTTCTATCGGCATGACTTTTAAGCTTTTCTGCAGCCATAATATTGGATTCCACCTCTAGTGCTGCATCCTGCATGTCGGCTAGAGTGGCACATCTTCTTTCTCTCAATAATAGGCAGAAATTAGAGTCAAAAGCATTGGCATAAGTGAGTTTGGCAGAGATGGGGGTAGGCTTTACCTCAGCTGGTATCTTGCTATACATACGATTGAATCTTTTATTAAAATCAGGCAATGATTCCCCATTTTCCTTCTTCAGGTTACCAGACTTAGTATGGTAATATAGCAAGTCTTTTTTATCTCCCCAGTGCTTCAAAAATGCATCATCTAAGGCTTCAATATCAGCAATAGATCTAGGGGCTAGTTCTCTGAACCACTTTCTAGCCTCACCATCAAGGCTCTGTACAAAAACTCTCATCCACACATCATTTTCACTTATATCTAAGTTATCACCATAACTATAGAAAGCCTCAAGGTGTTCTTCAGCTGTTACTCCCTCTGTGCCAGTGAACTTGGGCATATACTTCTGATATTCTCCTTCAGGCATAACGTTCAAAGGAATGGGCAAGACCAGAGGTCCATACCTGGCAGCTACAATTCTTTCTGTCTTCATAGGTGCTTGCTATCCTACCATGACTGGGGTATGTGGAAGGACACTAGCAGATTGAGCAGTATGAAACAATGAAATGGATGACAGAGACAAAGGGATGTTATGGACTGTATGGGAAGCTTTCTTTGGATTGAGATTCAAAGGGGAACTAACTGAACAAGGAGCTGTATTGATCTCTGAAGGAATTTCTTTACTAATAGTGCTGGGCTCTAAACCTTCAAATTGTATATCCTCAACTATAACCTTATTTTTCAGAGATTCATACTTTTTCTTAGGCTTACCTGATCCTGATGCTCCTTTTTGTGAGGTTTTCTTCAACTTGACAATCTTCTCAGGGTCAGGCACTGGGTCAGTTGGTAATTTCTGAGGATTTCTCCCGGTATGCCTCACAAACTAAGCCAAAACTGAAACGTAGAGTCGCCACTAGGTAGGTTCTCCAGTAGAGTTTCCAGATAGATGATTACAACCAGAAATGTGCCCAAACCTGATCTATCATCAAAATATGGAACTGTGTCGTTCTCCCAGGGAAGCTGAGCTTCAATCTCCTCTCCCCAACAACAGCGCCAATTAATGTTATCACCCTAAGAAACTCTCCTAGGTTGTATCTCAGAGATGCTCGGGAACATTACAAACTCAACAAAAAATGTTGGAAATAGGTGGATGAATGGAAGGAATGATGCATATTCAAGCCAGATAACCACTTCTACTATGCTTAACCCCAGACATGAGTGAACACCCCCAGACTACAAGGCTTTAGACCACCAATTACTCACAGTTTGAGGATTAGGTGAACATGGAGAATACTAACCACACCAGCAGATGCACAAGACCATGTGATGGCCGGCTGTAACCAGTAAAGAGGTCTGTAAATCTATTTCCTAATGCACAGACAGGATGATAGCTCTCTGGCACTAAGCAAACAGAAACCTGCATAGCACATTCAATGATACATACTAGATTCTAACACATAGGTGGGATGATAGCCCCTCTAATGCTAAACATCAAGAGCACATGAAAAATACATAACAGTCATAGCCTAGAACATAGTAGAAATGGAAAGTGAGCAATTAATAGCAAAAGAAGCTTGTATTAGCTGAAAATGAAGACTAGACGTTGTAGGTATCACAGTTGTTACAGTCTCCAGAAGTTGAACCTTACATCAAAACTACAACCATCAACCTTCATTACATCTTATTTTTGGGTATATATAGAGGTTGATTACAAAAATGCTCTGCTATTCTATGTGTGGAGGGGTCATAATGGACCACCTACCACATTAACTATCTAAAATGGGCCTCTGCTATGATCTGCTAATTTAATGAATAAATTTGACATTCTCTGGTATCCTATTGTCCTTCTTGAGCAGGTGGAATGCCGTATGGAATAAGTTCCATAACTGGTAAATGTGTTTATCTGCTCGAGGCTGTCCTTCTCGTCCTTCGGCCATACTGCTATTGGCTACAGAGGTTGAGGATTAACTGCGCAGAGTGCCGAATATTGGCCGCCTTCTTCCTTCAGATGCACGGGACGAGCCAAAGATACAAAAACTACATGGGGAATGAATGGAGGGCAGGGAATAAATGTTAGCCGTTGGATTATATGGATGGACGGCAGAGATCTATCAGTGGGAGGCGTCGGGAGGAAATGGAGGCGAAAAGGATTGTGAGCCGTTGGATCTTGCAGATGGACGAAGAAGATTGATTTGCAGGAGTTATCAGGAAGAAGCAGGAGCGGGCGGTCGTGAGCCGTTGGATTTGGATGCGGCGGATTTGACAGTCATCGGGTGGCCAAGATATGCGGAGGTTAACCGGTGGGGACGGGCGTACAGGCGGTAAGCGGTATTCCCCGCACTGCTTTCGGAGGACGACGGTAATCGTACATGGCCACGTGATCACAATAATCACGCAACACGTGGCAGATGGGATAGGCGGAAAACCGCTTTCCCCGCAAGTTAAAGTGCGTGAAGCTTACGAGCACGGGAGGTGCGAATGCCGTCGGATCGCGCGACAAACGATCAAACAGCTGGGAGATCAACGAGGTTTCGCGCATAGGAAAAAGGCTGTGGTGGAGGGGTAAAGCACACAGTCAGGTGATTGTGGTGACATGATGATTCAAACTTAGCGCTCAGGGGATGAAAGAACATAAACTTTCACAACGTTTTAGAGGTAAATTAGAGGAAAAATGAGGTAGCGGGAGTTATAAGAGTGTAGGAAAAATGAAGGAGGAGGAGGAGACGGACTGCTACGGGCTCCTTTCTGAGCATAACACACGACCAAGCCTGTTTTGTCCTTAGAAAAAACTTCGTCTTATAGGAGAGCTAACAGGACCTGTTCTTTCTTTTAGCAACTCCATTTGGATTGTAAGGGACTATCAACTCCCTCTTAATCCCAACTTCGTTACAGAAGGAAATGAGTTCATTGGAAGTATATTTTCCTCTATTATCTGATCTTAGAATCTTGATTTTCTTTCTCGTCAAGTTATCTACTTTAGACTTGAATTCTTGAAATTTGTTAAATACTTAATCCTTGGTCTTCATGAAGTTGAAATGTCTTGTGAGAGAATTCATCAATAAAAGTTACATAGTACATAGAGCCTCCTTGAGATTTCATTGGCATTGGACCACACACATTAGAATGGACTAGATTCAAGATTTCCTTCCACCTACGATCACTACTTGGAAAATACTTCTTGACATTTTCCCCAAGTGTATAACCTTTGCATACTCCTTCATATCCAACTATAATTCTGGAACACTTGAAACCATTTGATTTAAAGTTGGCAGAGATTTAGAGTGAAGGTGAACATATATTCTATTCCATAGTTCACATACATTGATATCAGTGATTAGAGACTTCCACTGTTAGTCATATTAAAGAGATTTCTAAAATAACACTATGTAATATGTGTGATCTGTCTGGACAGATCACACATATTACACAATGTTATTCCGGAAATATCTACAATAGATTGATATCATTATGCATTAATGCATGTTCTGGTTTTTTTAAGAGTTTATACAACCTTCCTTCACGAACTCCAATTACTCTAGCAGAGTCTATACTTGAGCACTTGGGCCATACAAGTACTTGACCATCGACAAATTATACTCTAGATCCTTTGTCTTCCAAACATGAAATGGAAGCTAAATTATTTTTCAAACATGGTACTTATATTATGTTGCTAAGATGAGCATTTTGACTTGATTCCAGCTCAACATATGTTGAACCAACACCTTTGACTACATAGTTGCTGTTATCTCCAAACTATACCTTTTGCGTTGATCTCCTTTCCATCACACTTGTGAGATTTTCATGACATATTGTAATATGTCATGAGGCACATCTATATACTAACCATATTTCATTTCTATGTGTAATAGAACCCATAAGAACAAAAAAATAGAAGAAATATTTATCACCTGGATTTCTAGTCTTGGATTTCTTTGGAAATTCATTAATGTCTGTTGTGGTAGTATTCTACTTCCCCTTTCTCTTTATATCATTTGATCCTTCAGGACATTGGTTTTTATAATGACCAAACTTTTTAAAACAATAGCAATGAATCTTTGACATATCTTTCTTCCCTTGAGGAGAAAGTCTTCTATCTTAAGGTCTTCTACCTTCATTTTTTTCTTTGTAATCCAAACTTCTTTCTTCCTCCAGCCTTCTTGGATCATGCAACAAATGCTTAAGAGTCACCTTCTTCAGATCTATAAATCCTTCCTTTTGACATAAGTATATATTCTTCTTGTGTACATGAGGTCCACAGTTCTTTAAAACTTAGAATCCTCTCTCTTCCACACATACTAGATGAAAATGAGTATCTTAAGTCGAGAAAACCATTAAGTGTTATAGTCACAAGTACTTTATCAGAAAATAATCTCATCAATTGCTTGAAGTTAATCTCTTATTTTAGATATCCTCATGAAATATGGGGCCACAATATAATTTCTTGTCATTATAACATTACGAAGCTCATTCTTCAAACTCATTGCTTGCCCAATTTAGTTGACAATATATAATACAACCAGGGAATCATACATCTTTGAAGTGTCAAGATTTGATACTTATGGAATCAAATGATCTATTATAGGGTCCATAATAATTATCATGGCAGTGCTTCCATCCTTCTTAAATTTTGATTTCCCTTCATTATCTGAAGGTTCAGTAACCCTTCCCTTCACAATATCCAAAATATAATTCTTTGTAAGAATGAGGCCAATCCTTGTCTTCTAAGCCCTGAAATTTATATCTACTTCCAACTTGTTCTTTGACTTTGTAGAGGAACCCATGGTTATATATAGATTACAAATGTAGGTATATTCAAGAGAGACATTAATGCCATTTCCTTCACCAAATCTCTGATACCATGTTTATTTTTCAAGTGTAATAGATACAAGAACTAATTATGAAAACTGATAGTTACTTCTAATGATGTAGATATTGTTTTAGCACTTCCAATTTATCATTAAGTGTTGGCTTGATGGGCCCTGACCCAGGTTCAATGTTAGTCAACCAAGCAAATCCCTACACTACTGGCCCTTTCGGCATCAGCCCGCGGAGCGTGGACTGAAGTCTCACCCAAAGCAGTATGGGGGGATGCAAGAACCAAGTTTTCGCACCTTGAGATGGCCATGATGTCAATCTTATACCATAACCCCTGTCTTCAGGCAGATTGATAATCCCTTAGGGATTATCAATGTTCCTTCTTCTTCGACCTTTAGAACCTTCACGAAGGTATATGACTGACCTTCGCGCAACCCTAACCAACGATCTAGGCACTTACGTGGCTCTATAACTACGTATGGTTACAAGTTCCTGAATTACTTTAAGTGTTCGCCAATTTTACCATGCGATTAAGGTTATATTTGCGTAAACATATATTCTTACTTGCATTCAAATAACAGATAGAAAAAAATATATTCGTGCATCAAATTAGCATTATAAGGTAAAATCAGAACTTAACATAACATAATCGGATGTAATAATTAGAGACAAAATACATATCAATTCTAGAATATTTCTCTTTATTGATGATTCAAGTTCCCAGTACAGACTCTATCCACCCTATGCACACAGCTGCAAGGGTTTGCACACTCAGCTGCAGACTTCTACCCTAGGCCTCTGCACACTCAGCTGCAGAGCCTCTACCTACGCTAAGACTCTCGCTCTTAGCTCTCCTATGACCCAAAGCACTTAGAACTCTACTTATTTCTACTCCTCTCCTTAGAACTTACTTACTTAGCTTATTTTTATACAATCCATGGTCCGCGGACCATGGGTGGACCTTTACAGCCAACATGATTCTTTACAAAACAAGGACAGACAACCCTTAATGACTCTTGACATTTTCACGCTCTGCGACCACAAAATGTGGAGACTTTACATTCCTTATACAAAATTTGGGCCTTTTGCCCCAAACCATAGGCTTTTAGCCCCAAAATTGACTCTTAGGGGAACCCGTTCTGAACAGGCCCTCAACACAAACATGTTGACTCACCCTCGAGTCACTTTTCTAGCATGAAGATCTTGTCGTGAAGACATCCCAGCTCAGCTTGGACAACTGCTACCTCGATGATGCACTGCGTGGCTGCCTGCTTCATCTCCTCGACCAACTGCTCGGTCACTGGCCCTGCGGTATCAACCTTGATCTTCTGCTGAGTCTCCTGCAGACTAACCAACTTGCCTTCAATGGAGGCAGTTATCAAGTAGGCCTCATCCAACCAAGGCTTCAAGTGGGCCTTCAACACTGCTTCCTTGTGCTGAGCTGCATCGACCTATTCTTTTAATGCCTTGGTCTCTTGCAGCTTCACGAGTCTCTACGTGATGGTGACAGTGCGCGCTATTGCTTTAACCTCGTTGCAGTGCTGCTGTAGTTCCCCCACTTCTATCTCCAGCCTCTGCACATTGGGGTCTTCTTGCAGGCTGGTGAGTACCTTGAGCAATTGCTAAAAAAGTGTCGTGCAGTCCGTCACTGCATTCGCTACTGCTGCTATCGCATTTGTCACGACAGTCGTGCGCTGCTCCCTGACTTCTGATGGAGTCGAAGGCTGGGCCTTCAACTGCAATTATGCAATTTTGAGGTTCAACTCCAGCTGAACCTTTGCCAACTTTGTGCGTGCGTCGCGCACTCCTGCAGTGAGTTTCCAAACCTGCACATCTACTGGCTCAGCCTCGGGAATGGCCAACTCCAGGATAGTTCTGCATGCCTCATCCACAACCTTGATTATGCACTGATTCTTATCTGTCAGGTTTGTCACAAGGTTAACAACGGAGTCTCTCTACACAACCATCAGAGAATTGTTGACCTTTTGCTCGCTGATCACCTGCAAAGCGCGTTGTTTACGGGCCCAAAGTTTCACAATCACACCATCCTGTAGAATGTGAAGTGCCTTGCTAGGAAGCACTACCAAGTTAAGTCCCACTCCCTTGAGGGCGCTGACAACAGGCATGTCAGCTTCAGTCTCTATCGTCAATGCTCCATCTGACAGCACTATGGCTCGGGGTTCCCTTGCGCGTAGCATCCCTACAGCTTCTGAGGTGCTAAGGGCCACACCGGTGGGTGCCGCGCTGGTTTGAATTTGTGATGCATGGATCTGCAGCTCACGCAGACTCGTCTAAATAGACCCCAATGCCTACTACTGTTGCTACTCGAACTATTGCAGTAGTTCCGCGGTGGCATCTCGCACTGCATCCCCTATATCATTTAGATCCCCCTCTATTAGGGTGATCGGATCCAGAGACGTCTTTCTAGCCTTGGACTTCTTCTGTGTCCCTACCTTTTTTGGTCCTCTAGTGCGCTTGATACAGAATGGAGTTGTCTCCGGATCCGCTCCTCCCTACTCCATCTATTTGTCCTCTTCTTCCTATGTTTTTGGTGAAGGCGACCTATGACCTCTGTCAGAGCTGCGCTCCTCTTCTCCTGCCTGCCCACCCAATTGCAGCACAACAACACGTTTTGCCTTAGCCTTGTCATCAACCGCCTTTCTCCTTTTTGCGGCCAACTATTCCATCTTCAGCTTGGCCTCTTCCTTCTTAAGTTGTGCGGTGGACTTGCTCGATCTCGCAGCCAAGTCCAAGGCAGTGCACCACTCTGCCAGCCAATGGTCAAGGACTGCGTCAATCGCATCATTTGTTTCCAAGAAGGGCAAGTCATGCCACTTTTGCTCAGGGTCCTTATGTGCCCGTATTGAGACGTGGTGGAAGTCAGTCTTGAATTCCACATACTCCTGCAATCTGTCAAAATTGGTAGGCGACAACCGCGGCTTGCGGTTGATGGCCATATGTATGTTCATCTCCATCAAGATCCAAAAGATCTTGCCGTCCTTTATCCGCTGAGGATCCTTAGTTGCTCACAGCGAAGTGTACTTCACTGCCTTTGGTAGGTCCAGCGTGACTGGAGGAAACTGACTATCTTTGGGTAGCTCCCATGCCACCAACACTATGGACAGCAAGAGCCGTACATAGTGAAAGGTCTTACTGTGATCTTGTGCCTCACAGTAGTTCGCGAGGAACTCATCGAAGAGGTAGCGCGTCAAGTTAAATTGGACTCCCTCTATGCACTGGGCTACCAAAGCTATCACTGGTGTCGGCACTTCATCAACGCGACACTTCCTCATCACTGGTGCCAAAGCTATCACTGGTGTCGGCACTTCATCAACGCGATGCTTCCTCATCACCTTCCCTTCTAAGATTTGCATCGCCACTTTGATCGTAGGGTCATAGATACTAGAAATGGCATAGCCATGCGACTTCTTTACCAACTTGAATTTTTCCTTCATTGCCTCGGCAAGCGCATGCTCGTCGGACTTTCCACCAAACGCCATGGCCAGATTTTATCCTGTATATGGCAGTCACATGATCCTATGGATCAGCATGTCTGTGATGGGTATCGACTCCTCTAGCCACAGACACCCATCATGTACCAAGCACAACAGCTGCTTGATTACCACCATTGTGATGGGCGCACGGTTTTAATGCGGCACCCATAGCAGGTTGAGCAGTTCTACCTTATCCATGCCTCTTAGTCACTTCTGCAGTTCCAACACAGTAATTCTAGTGGTTTTGTGGAACACGCGATGCATGAGTTCGTCCGTTGCTAAATGAGGGAACCACTCTGTGTCCGCTAAATCCCAGTCTTCTAATTTCAAAAGGGGGACACGCCCCAAGCATGGTCCTTCGAACACAATTTGGTCCAATAAGAGGGGTGTGTGCAGGGTGATCTTACTCTCATCAATATATTTGGGCACCTTGGTCTTGCCCCTACGCAGAGGAACACACTCAGGCAGCTTACTGATGGGGTCAGACCCCTCAATTTCAATATCCTCTATTTCCATCCCAACATTCGCATCATCCATTGGGATATCCTCAATTTCTTCTTCTTCCGGATCTATGTGAATTGTATTGCCCTTTTCCTATGCGGTGGGCTTATCCTTCTGTGGGTTTTTTCTTGGAGATGCACGCACCGACTGCGGTGTCGCAGCCTGCTTACCCTTCTTGTTCTTGGGACCCTCCTTGGTCGGTGCAGGCCTTGGTCTAGGCGACCGTGGAGACTTCGGTACTTCAGTTGGTATCTCTGCAGGTACAGCCTCTTGGGCAACTTCTTCTGCTGCCATAGCGACCTCCAGAACAACTCCCTCAGCTTTCATTGCTTCAACGTTCATCGGTGTTGCTCCTCGAATAATGTCACAGATGATTTTGCGGTCAGTTTCTGGAAATCGATTGAACACTAGGCAATCAAGTAGCTCTTTGAAAAATGCGCGGTTCACGCACACCACACAACACAACTCACAATTTCTCAATATGCAAAGTTTTTTCTGCTAGGTGGCCATATGTAATTTATAGGCCATTTTGAATTCAAATCCGACTGTTCCCCCTAAAATCGGTTCATTAATGCTAGATTGGCAGTAGATTTTCAAAGATCTTTCCCATAAATTCCGACTTAAATGCCGCCCACCCCACTCCATTTGGCTATCTTTTCATCGTCAAATCATTAACAATGACTTTAAAGGTCACTTTCCAGCTACTCTACACAATTTCTCCCTTGGTAGCGCAACTCTTTGCGCACTGTTGTGGACTATGTGATATTCCCTCGTTCCGCGCAATTCTTTCCTCGAACAGCTCTCCAGTCTGGGCAGTGTAGTTTATAGTCCCGCGCCTCCTTTCAGCTGCCTAGAGTGCTAAGACTATGCTTCCCTCATATAGTCACCTAGCTGGATCACCAGTGTATGGCTTCAATCGGCTGCCATTCACCTTCCCTGGGAAGGGTTCTCCATTCAATTTAACCAGCTGAACTGCTCCACCATCGGTAATCTCCTTGATGACATATGGCCCTAGCCAGTGCATCCTAAATTTCCCTGGAAATTTATCAAATTTATTGTCATATAACAAGACCAAATCATTTACCTTGAAGGTGCGCAGTTTGATGTGCCGATCGTGCCATGCCTTTTCGCGCTCCTTTTGAACTTGTTGATGAAATCCAGCTAGAAATCGGTCCTCCTCAAGCTCTGCTAGCTGCGTGAGCCTCTCTTCCAGGGCTCCGCAGTATTCCATTGGCATCACAACTTCTACGCCATACATGAGTCTAAAAGGTGTTTGCCCACTTAGATTCCTGCAAGTCGTTTTGTAGGCCCATAGCACCGCAGGTACACGCACATCCCAGTCATTTCTCTGAGCATTGCAGACCTTTGTCAGTGCTCTCTCTAGCATCTTATTGAATGCTTCCACCGTCCCATTTGCATGTGGATGATAAGGCGTACTTTTCCCGATGATACACCTGAAATTCTTCTGTTAATGTGCTAATTGTTTCGTTAAGAAAGTGTGTACCGCGATAGCTCATCAATATCTTTGGAAAACCAAATATTGTTAACACATATTCAAAAATAAACTTTGTTGTTGTTGCACCTATACAGTCCTTCACAGGCTGCACCTCCGCCCACTTGGTCAAGTACTTAGTCACAGTGATGATGCACCGCGCGTCTGTCTTCTTTCCTTGAGGCTGAATTGGACCCACAAAGTCAATCGCCCATTTCTCAAATGGTTGTAATATCACCTGCAGAATCAGAGGTAGTTCATCCCTTCGCGATAACCTTCTAGTCCTTTGACATGTGTCACATGCCATACAATATGCTTTCAAATCCTTATGCAGGGTTGGCCACCACAACTCCACACGTAGAACCTTCTACGCTATTGCTTTCCCTACATAATGTCCTCCTGCATCTCCTCCATGAGCCTTAGCGAGGATGCTGCTTTGTTCAAATTCAGGCACATATCGTCACAATATTTTTTCCGACCCCATTTTGTACAAGTGCCCTGCAATGATAGAGAAGTCTGTCGCACGCACTACAAGTTCCTTCTTCTGTTGACTTGTATAACCTTCCGGAGCTGATCCTATCATCAAGAAGTTGATGATATCCTCAAAGTGAATGTCTGCGACACGTACCGCAAAGAGCTGCATGTCAGGAAGCCCTTCCTCCAAATTATTAGGTTCCTCTCCCTTTTCAATGCACGATAGATGATCAGGTCCCGCGTTCAGTCGTCCTGGCTTCATAATAACTTCAAAGTCATACTCTTGGAACAACAACCAGCTACATATCCCCCCCCCTCCCAACATAGGCTTTTTGACCAGGTACTTCAACACGGAATGATCCGTATACATCTTAAAATGTCCACCCAACAAATAGTGCATGAACTTCTAGAGCATGTACCCCATAGCTAATCCTTCGCGCTCTGTCGTGGAATAATTTTTCTCTGCTTTAGACAACTTCCTACTTGCAAACGCTATCGAGTGATCTAGTTCTCCCTCACCGGCCTGTGTCAGCACGGCCCCGAGCACAATACATGATGCGTCCACACGCACATGATATTCCTTCTTCCAGTTTGGGAAGACTAGGATCAGCGTGATGACCATTTTCTCTTTCAGCATGTCCAAGCTCTTCTGACATTCATTATTCCAACAGAATGTAGCATCCTTTTTCAACAATTTCTCCATAGGCGTGGTGATTTGGGCATAGCTCTTGATGAACTTCCTATAGTATCTGGTATGCCCTAGAGTTGCATGCAACTGTTTCACATTCCTTTGCGCGTCCAAGTTGATTATCACCACGATCTTCACGGGGTCTACCATCAATCCTTATCTGCATACCACATGACCCAATAGGATCCTAAAAGGGACACAAAACATACAATTCTTTAGATTGAGTGTGATCTGGTATCTCCAACATGTATCTAGCATCAAGTGCAGACTTGCCACATGGCGCTTGACCAATCCAAACGCCGTCCAATCGTCAAAGTATACCTCCAAAAATTTAAGAATGAAGTCTTTGAATGCTACAATGACTACGCGTGAAAATATTGCTGGCACATTCTTCAGCCCAAAAGGCATTACGGTGTACTGAAAACACCCCCATTCAGTCACAAAGGTAGTCTTTCTTCTATCCTCAAGCGCAATTTTGATCTGATGGTACCCAGAGAACCCATCAGCGAAAGAGTATGCTTCTTGGCCGCCTACATTATCTAGGACCTCGTCAGTGAATAGGGTCGGGAAAGGATCATGCACACAAGTGTCATTTAATTTCCGGAGATCCATGCATATCGTTATTTCTTCTTTTTGTTTCTTTTCCCGAACCACTATTGGGCTTACCTAATCAGATTCTTTCACTGGTTCAATAATTCCTGCTGTGAACATCTTATCTAGCTCAACGCGGACCCTTTCCTTATACTTCAGATTAAGGTGGTAAGGTCTTTGTTTTACAGTTTTCGCGTCTGGTTTTAGGGTGATCTTCATGACACCCAGGTCTCCTATTATTCCCTTCAGATCAGAAAACTTCGTGGGGAACAAATCCTGATATTTGCGGAGGAGCTCAACAACCTTGTCTATAGTTGCATCATCCCAATAGTCCCTAATCTTTGCAAATTTTGGCTCCGCCTCTGTGCCAATGTTGACCTGCCTAGTTTTCAGCGGCGCGGTTATGTATGGATCCTCTATCTGCGGACCTTCAACCTCGCGGTGACCCTCGGTTTCCAGAATATTAATCTTTCCAGGATCCTCGTCTTCTTCTTCAACGATCACATTATAGCATTCCAACGCATGGTTCAGCTGGGTAGTCCAGTCAGGTTGAATTAGGTCCAAAGGATCCTGCAGTATCCTAAAGATCGCTGCTTTAACCTCTTGTAGTGCCACGTCAATACAGTCAAACCCATCCTTGAAGCTGAACGTCATTATAAACCCCTAGCACAAGATGTCCCATTCTTCAGTGCCATGGAAGAGCTTTGTTTCCAAGTACCAATTCATTGGTATGAAATCCATGGTATGACAAAACAGATACACCCATTCAGGTTGGGGCTCCACTCCATAAGCCTTAGTCCATTTGGCCATGTGATCACGCAGATCATCCCTTCCATCATACTTGTCTGTCATCCACACTTTCAGCTGTCCAAAACATATTCTCATCATCCTCCTATAGTCATTCCAATCACCGAAATTATCCTTGTGTGTACCCAATCATCTTGCCAGCGTAGCGCGCAGTGCCCAATCTAAGGCCTGGAAGCGATGCTTCTCCAGAAATTATCTCTCAAATGCATCCAAAAAGCAATCAATATCTGTTAGCCCATCATAGTGAGGCAGATTCATTACTTCTGATGACATGCAGTAGAATGAATTGGTCATCATATTACAACACAACATAGATACTTCATGCAGCCAGTTCTGCCAGTCTCTAATTCTTCGTCCGAATCTGATGTGCAGGAGCTCTCACGGTCCCATGTGATACGCCAGTCTGCTGTCAGATTTACCCAATCCTGGTCTCGCGTCGTTATCTTGTAAATCAAGTCCAAATCGTCATCACTTTCATAATCATGGACTGGTTTTGTATAGCGCGGTTCTTCTGCAAGATCCAGCGGCACCACTACACGGAGCAACTTCTTTTCAAATATCATATTTCACTTCTTTAGGTTGATTACCCCATTCATGTCAGTGGCCCAATCGATTCCAAGGAGTGCAGGGTAGGGATTGCTATCATCCACAATCTCTATTACCTCAAAATCCGCCAGTGCGCTCACACCTTCGATGTCAACTGTCACCCCTTGTAGCCTCCCCATCGGGATAATTTTCTGTTGATTCGCCATCCTTAACTGGATCGGAGACCACTGGAGCGCAGGTCTCCCCATTCTTTCCCATGTTTTCTTTGGAAAAACATTCGCATAAGATCCCAGATCCAAGATAACTTGGTCCATTTTGTATTCCCATATCTGCGCGCTGAGCCTCATCTCACGCCCAATCCTTATCTTATGCTTGCCAAGCTTTTTGACTACGCGTAGTTTTCCAGTAGCGCCGCCCTTGCCAGCGCACTGATTGATCAGTTCCTGCAGGCCCTTCACAGCCTTTCTATTGCAGAGTAGTTTCATGCAGGTCTCCAAGAACATGGTAATCATGGATGGGTCCATTTCTTCAACTAGTTTCTCTTGAATTTATGAGGTAGAGGCCTCAATGAAGCTTTTCTTTGCTTCCATAAATGTTTCTTTTGCGCACTCCAAACCAAACCCAGTCTCCTTTTTGGTGCTTTGCAAACCCTTTCAACTTCTGCAGGCTGCTTCCATTTATCCTCCCCATTCGTCGTTCCACTCCGCAGCATAATGTTTAACTTAGGGTCTTCCTTGTGAGGATTAGGCCTCATCATCTGGAGGTTCTGCATTGCCTGCGGAGGCTGCGCTCCCTTTTCGCAAATCTTAGCCAACAATATAGAGCAATCCTCAGTTGCATGGTCAAACTGAGTACAGTAGCGACATGACAGTTGCGTCGGATTCAGACAGTCCCTCGCATAGTGTCCTGGTCCTCCACAATTGTAACAAATAAGCTACCCTCGGCCTCTACCAGGCCCCCCTCCACCTCGGCCTTGGCCGCACCCCTGATACTCACCTCGCGTTCCCCCAATGCCTTGGTCCAAAGGCCGCGTTTCTGCCTACACCCTGTATGTAGGTGTCCTGTCCATCATTAATTCGTAACTATAGAAATTGCACTCGTCATGACCTACTAATTGACAAAAATTGCAGAAGAGATGTTGTGGTGTCTGTATGAATTTTTTCAGCAAATGGAAGTTGTCAGTCACATGTTTCCCAACCACCTAGCATATAGCACACCATAGCGTGGGACCTGCACTTGGCCCTGCTGCACCCTCCGGTTGTAGAGGCATTGGTCCCCCTGATGCAACATAGGTCACAAATACTGGACAGTGATCCTTATCATGCCCCTGAACTTTGCATTTTAGGCACCAAACTTCTTCGCTCGCCTCTGGCCGAGCATTTATGTCCTTCTTCATACTTTGCATTTCGAGGCAAAGGTTTTGCAACTGCGCATGAATTTTCTGAACCCCCAGATTAGCATCCTGCATTGGTGTCTCATGCAGTCTCATTGCAATTTCTAGAGCTTCTGCTTGGGTCCCAATCTTTTGTTGTGATAACGCAACCCTTAGGTGGGGCAGGAGCGAGGCCACGAACCATTCGTGGTGTTGCCCATCAGTTAGGTTTATGTTGGCTTCACGGATCGTACACTTCAATATTTGATCCAAATCCCAGGGCATCTCCCCAGGCTTCATCATGATCTCTTTGAATCCCACAATTGATTGCGCTTGCGACTTAGGTCTATTGAATTCTTTATTCGACGCATCCTGGATATCTAACAACGCAGACGTTGGGTTATCAGTACTGTACTTAATGTACCACATTAGTGCGTGGTCCTGCAAAGGACTAACTAGTGTGGCCTTCTTTATTTGGTCATCCGTGATAGCTTGAGCTTCCCATACAACGTTCGCGATGAACCAAAACTGGTCCGGATCTTCATTTCCTACGCCCTTGAATACAGGTAGCTTTATGGAGTTCGCCATGTTTAACAGTGGTGGAGATGGGGGTGGTGTCACCGATGGGGTGAGAGGTGGGGGTGAGGATGGAGGTGGTGTGGATGGATGGGACGAGGATGGAGGTGGTGTAGGTATTCACAGGAACCCTTGTCTTATCAGCTAAATAATGCTCAGTGGAGAAGACTGCACTGCTCCTTCGTCATTGCTCAAAGGAGGCTCGATCAGCGGGCTATACTCAAGACCTTTTCTTCCTCTATCCCTGAAAGACCTTCCACTTCGCATAGCTCCAAACATCAAGGTAACCGCATGACCTGCTTTTCACATAAGAGCATCTTAATCCAAGTATTTAGTGACTTCAAATACTTACCTTGCGGTCCTTTAAAGAAGCGGCGCTCTACTTCACTGTAACTGACAGAAGTATCAACCACGAACTCTGTCACAAATCCTCCTATGATGCGGTCGAACCAATGGTCGATAGCGCGCATGATCTTATCTTCAGAGGCTTCCAATCTCCATACTAACTCTGGTGTCCAAACAATCGGATTGTCAAGCCTCCACCTTCCTTGGCCGTCTACCAACTTCGCGATCCACTCGTATAACTCAACCGAGAAGGAACAAAAGAAGATTTCGTGTATTTTTGTGTATAGATATCTGTCCAACCACTGTTCTTTCGTTAATCGTGGATTCTTGTTCTCTTGCGCCGTGAATTCATGGATCTTTCTATCCAACCATTTTTCGATATCTTTCTTTGTTGGATTCCAAAGATACGACATCACACATCTCGTTATGCAGATCCCGGTCCTGGAAACGTAACCATTTGTTGGCTTGATGGGCCTTAACCCAGGTTCAACGTTAGTTAACCATGCAAATCCCTACACTACTGGCCATTTCGGCATCAGCTCGCGGAGCGCGGACCAAAGTCTCACTTGAAGCAGTATGGGGGGATGCAAGAACCAAGTTTCCACACCCTGAGATGGTTGTGATGTAGATCTTATACCCTAATCCCTGCCTTCGCGAAAATCGATAAGCCCTTAGGTCTTATTAATGTTCCTTCTTCTCTGACCTTCAGAACCTTCGAGAAGGTATACGACTGACCTTCGCGCATCCCTAACTAGTGATCTAGGCATTTAAGCGCCTCTGTAACTACGTACGGTTACAAGTTCCCGAATTACCTTAAGTGTTCCCAATTTTACCATGCAATTAAGGTTATCTTCACGTAAACATATATTCTTACTTGCGTTCAAATAATAGATCGAAAAAAATACATTTGCACATCAAATTAGCGTTATAAGGTAAACCCGAAACTTAACATAACATAATCGGATGCAATAATCAGAGACAAAATACATAGCAATTTCAGAATACTTCTCTTTATTGATGATTCAAGTTCCCAGTACAGACTCTATCCGCCCTGCACACACAACTGCAGGGGTCTGCGCACTCAACTGCGGACTTCTACCTTAGGCCTCTGCACACTCAGTTGTAGAGCCTATACCTACGCTAAGACTCTCACTCTTAGCTCTCCTATGACCCAAAGCACTTAGAACTCTACTTCTTTCTGCTCTTGTCCTTAGAACTTACTTAGCTTCTTTTTATACAATCCATGGTCCGCAGACCATGGGTGGACCTTTACAACTGACATGATTCTTTACAAAACAAGGGCGGACAACCCTTAATGACTCTTGACATCTTCGCGCTCCACGACCACAAAATGTGGAGGCTTTACATTCTTTATACAAAATTTGGGCTTTCTACTCCAAAACATAGGCTTTTAGCCCCAAAACCAACTCTTAGGGGAATCCGTTCCCAACATTAAGCAATTTCACTTCAAACATTCAACCATAAATGGACAAAGACTATAGAGATCACAATGCATATAGATAACATAAGGTTTACCCTAGGAAAAACCACTTGGGGGGAAGCCCAAAAACATTTTCCATAGAGAAATGCTTCAGTTCTACAAGAGATACACCTAATTCTTCTAGTCAAATATGATGGTCAAACTAACTATCAATACAATGTTCAAACTTGCACAAAATTCCCTCTTTTCAAGTGTCCAATTTTCCAATCAAATTCGATCCTATATGATCTACCTAGGCTGAAATAAAGTTTCCCAGAAACTGCCCAGAAATTCATCCCTGCTTCCTAGAAATTTACGCGTGCAAAGTTGCAGGAGGAGAGAGAACCATGCATGCGAAACCAAAGAGAGATAGAAAATATGCTTGAGATGTCTTCGTCATACTTCTTCTTCTCCTTCATTTGGATGCCTAGGAGATAACTTGTTGTGTGTGGGATCAAGTTGTGCTTCAAGGAGGAGGTTGAGTGCCTTATATATAGACTTCTTGATGGTCGAATGGGTTTCTCTTCAACCGGGGCCGGCTTGACAAGTTTGGAGCCAAAAATTCAAAATTTTCTTTTTTGAAATCGACATGAAGAACATGTCTTATATCAATCATTACATGTATTTAAAGGGCTAAAATATTAATTATTAAGACTGACCATGGCTACAAAATTCAACACTTAGGAAGGTATTCATTAATATTGGCAGACCTTGGTTGTCCACAATAGATGCCTATATTAGTTCCAGATTAAAAGACATGATATTTATCATGGAAACTCCACTAAGAAGCTCACCCTTTACCCTCGTTCTAAGCCTTCCTTGGACTCAAAAGCATCTACATGGATAGAAGATAGTGATGATGAATCGATTCAACTCATTTTATCTTTAAAACAAATCTCACTCTTTGGGAGGGACAATAATTATGACCTTATTTATAATTTCATAATGCATTCATAAGTCATTCTAGTATGCCCTTTCCTAGGGAACATTATAGAGAGGCAACCTCAAGAGACATGCTCACTAAAATTATTCAAACAACATATTGATTTAGTGTTCCCAGTGGTTACCATTCTAAACGACCAAGGTATACTAGTTGAAATCCACCCATGAAAAACTTTAAACATCAACTCTAAACTAGAAATATCTCAGGAGGATCGATTCATTCAAGTACTGCAAAAGCGCATTAATGCATTTTCTTGGGATTATACTCATATGAAAGGAATTCAACCTTGTTTACGTGCCCATCATATATACATTAGGGAGGGTGCTCAACCTATTATTGATGGCCAAAAATGACCAAAATCAATAATGAGGATATCACCCAATTAAAACCTCAATTAGACCTTTATCTGTTTGATATTGTGATTCCGATTGGTTCAAATGGGTCCAGTTACCCTCACTCTCCTTGCTGACTTGTGATGTTTCTAATTACTTACCAACAAAAGAGTGAATCATATCTACCCTCTTGGCACATGCTTGCAAGAAAGCGATCCTTAAGCTGAATAAGGGCTCAACCAAGCCAACTATAGTTTGCTTCTGCGTAAGGAGGCTTATAAAAGATGGGAATTAATTCTAAATTTAAATCTAAATGCATGCGTACTGACTAATGCAGAGAAACAAAGGAAAACCACTCTAATGTGATATATAAGAGATAGCTCCCAAATACCAAGTGCAAGGATTCAACAATAATGGGGATTTAACATGTTATAAATGATCAAGATTGAGCTACTGAAGAAGTTCCAACAATTGATATTGTTATTACAAAACATGCTCTGTTTGGCGATTTAAAACAATGAATGATGAGCCATCAAAACTAGGAAATAATTTAGTCGATTTCAATGACAATTAAATCGATTAAGATGAAAAATTTCTTAGTAAATAGTTACGCATAAAATTTTTTAATGCAAGAGTGGATCAAGAAAATTAAATAAATAATAGATCTATGTAATCATTAGATCAAATAGCCGATCCAACAAACAACCATTCTCATATTTAACAAAAGTGAAAAACAAGGAATAATTGGCATAGATTTTCCATTAAAAGAATAAATTATATTTGAAAATAATAGCATTTGAAATAAAATGATTGGATCTTGTGCTCTGCTTTTACAATAAATCTCTTCAACTTTCAACTCTGTTAGCAAAAAAAAGAGTTGCAAAAGTGCTAGATCTTCTTCTCCAACATATATTAGATTTTGAAAGGAAAACCCCTAAAGCTCAGATTTGAGTATTTCTCTCAATATACATAAAAAATCCCTTTACAAAAGTGCTAATAGTCTCTTATTTGCAGCCAAGAGGAATCCCTTTCTCTTTCTCAAAACTAATATTTATAATTTACAAAAAATATGCCAAAAAGAGAGATGTTGAAAGTGAGATTTGTTCTCTAATTTTTGAGGTTGTTAAAATTCATTTTCCTTCTTTGATGCTCCCATTCTATTGCTTCAAATCCTCTGGGCTTTATCTTCATACACCAACTCTGTAAAATCCCTCAAAAATATTATTAAAAACCAATTAAATTTGCACATCAAAATTTAAAATATAAAATTGTGAAATCCAATTCATAATAAAAAATTAAATAAAATAAATTAAATCAAAAGAGATCCATGCTTCCGATTGCTTATTGTAAGGATTTATTTGGCACAAGAGTATAATCTCCAATGAATTTGCAACAACATAAACTTTCAACAAATGAAATTCCAAAAACAAAGCACAAATAATTAATTTCTTGTTACAAATTCATAGCCTTTACTTCTACTATTTTTTTGACATAATAAATATTTATATTTGGTTATCCAACCATTTCCAAAATATTCTCCATGATTTTAGCTTTCAAACAAGCCATCTTGGGCCTCATTTGGGTGAGTAAATCTTAAGATATGCTCTTCCAAAGTTTGGGTTCCAAAATAAGCAAAGTACTTGAAAATGCACAGTCTTGGTAAAAAAATCTTGGCAATTTATTGAAATTTTGTTAAAATTTAACTTTTTGTTAATTTTAATAAATAAGCTTATTAAAATATTATTTAAAAATAATTTAAATAAAATAAAAAAATAATATATATATATATATTTTATTATTATTATTATTATTTTTTTATAAAAAGTCAAAACAAAGGGAAAGGTTTAGGTTCCTTTGACGACTTCCGACCTATCTCTTTGTGTAATGTCCTCTATAAAATCATCTCAAAAATCATTGCTAACCGGATCAGGCCCATTCTGTCTAAGCATATTGCCCCCCAGCAATTTGCTTTCTTGGAAGACAGACAGATACACGAAGCCATTGGATCTGCCCAGGAAGCTATTCATTCCATATGGACCAAGCATCTCAAATGCATCCTCCTTAAGATCGACCTCTCCAAGGCTTTTGATCGAGTTAGTTGGCTCTTTATCAAGATGATTCTTATCCATCTGGGCTTCCCTCTTCCTCTCATCAATTGGATCATGGCATGCATTACATCCCCCACCTATAGCATTCTAATTAATGGAGCAGCCTCACATTTCTTCCACTCTGAGAGAGGGTTGCGACAAGGCTGCCCTCTATCTCCTCTCCTTTTTCTCCTGGTTATGGAAGCTCTAAGCCGCCTTATTATCTCAGCTAAAAGGGATGGAACCATCAGAGGCCTTAAAATATCAGATGAGTGCTTTCTTACACATCTGCTGTTCGTTGATGATGTCCTTATCCTTCTAGACGGCAGCATACAAGATACCTCTACTTTCAACAGGATCCTAAAGCTATTTGCACATGCCACTGGGATGGAGGTCAACAGGGCAAAGTCTACTATTACATTGGTTGGCACCTCAGTTAATGAATCTTTCACAGCCAGCCAAGCATTCCCTTACTCCACTCAGCCCCTGGACAGGGGGTTAAAATACCTCGGTTACTGGCTAAAACCCACCAACCAAAAGATTGCGGACTGGGTCTGGCTGGTCTCAAAAGTGGAAAAAAGGATATCCTGCTGGTGTTATAGATATCTATCCAGAGCAGGTAGATTAACATTGATCAAATCAGTTCTGGAAGCAACACCGGTCTTCTGGATGGCACTCGCCTGGATCCCTCGGAATATCCTTTCTAAGCTTCAGCATCTCTGCAACAGATACTTATGGGCGGGCAATAAAGAAAAGCGCACATTTGCATGGATTGGCTGGAGCAAGATCGCCCTACCCAAGAAATGGGGTGGCTGGGGTTTGAAGGATCTCCCCTCTTTTGCTAGTGCCCTGGCAGCCAAAATGGGCTGGGCCCTGCTGACCTCTCACAGCTTATGGACAAATATCACCTACCACAAATACATTTGGCCCCTCAACATTATCGAATGGGCCAGGCTCCCTTCATGGAACAAAACTGGCATATCTTCAATATGGAAAGCTCTCCTACACTCTCTTCCGCTCATCAGGAACAACATTGTATGGCGAATAAGGAATGGAGACAGAGCACGTATAGGAATAGACCCTTGGAGTGGTAGTGGTGGGAGACATCTGCTTCCACAAGCGCTGGTGGAATTCCTCACAGCACATGGCATCAGGGTGATTGCACAGATAGCGGATCAAGAGCAATCTGATATCTTCCATCAGGCTTGGAAGACAGCCACCCAACTAAACCTCCCGCAGAGATGGCACACAGCCTGGCGCGAATACTGTGCGGCCCTGATAGAGTCCCACATCAGAATTATTGAGGGATCAGATGAACTTGTATGGCATCAGGCAGAAAGCGGGATATACACTCCAAAGGAGGGTTACATTCAGATAATCAAGCAGAGGAAACCTGAAGTCTTAGACAGATGGTGGCAGAATATTTGGAAGCTAACAGCCTCGCCTCGATCGAAACTCTTTACATGGTGTGTTCTCAGAAACAGAATCCCCACGGGAGATCATCTCATGCGCCGTGCTCAATATGGTCCGACGAGATGTGTTCTGTGTAAAGCCGACAGTGAAACTACAGAACACCTATTCCTGCGATGCAACTCTGTACAGCTCGTATGGAATAATATAAAACCGTTTACACATTTCACAGGGGAATGGAGCGGTACTGATCTAATAAACGCTTGGATAGAATGGGGCAATCGAAACAAGGGCTCGAAAGCGGCAAACTTGCCCATTATAGTTAACTGGTCCATTTGGAAAGCAAGGAACCAAATGATCTTCGATGAGAAGGCTATCCATTGGCCCCTTATAGAGGCTGGCATTATCTCTGCTTTCAACGAGCTTCCGGATCCGCCTCCCCCAAAACTGCGCAGGCCAAACCCTCCCCCCATCATTGATCGGGGTACCCCATGGGCATTTTTTGACGGAGCAGCCAATGTACAAAGCTGTGGGGGTGGCTTCATCCTGCACTTAACTGAAAATCACTCCTACATCATTAAAGCGGGATTGGGTGCTGGAACAAACAATTTTGCTGAGCTCATAACCCTGCGACACCTGCTACACTTTGCATTAAGCCATCACTGCACTAGCATCAACATTTTCGGGGATTCACAGATTATCATAAATTGGTTCAATAATATTTCTACATGTCACATGCACACACTCAGCGTCATTCTTGATGAAGTCTTTCAGCTCAAAGAGGCTTTTAACCATATCACTGTTTCACACATCTACAGGGAACATAACCAGGATGCTGACAAATTTTCCAAGGAGGCCGCGCTGATGGAACAAGGATATTGGGAGATATCCGAGATTTTGGACCAACAGGAACAAAATTTTTATCATCGCCCATATATAGACCCGGCATACCCTACAGTGGGTCTACATGCGACTTAATTTATATCAGCAGTATGACAGCAGCACTATATATGACAGTTTTTTGTATAATCTTTTTTGTAACAGACTGAAGGATGCCAATAAGGCATCAAAATCTATACAGCCTACATAGCACAAATCTGAGCGGTAAAACAAATCAGCATACTCATGCAATTTTTGTAAAATGTACAGAGAATCAGTGAACATGGCATATGCGATAAGCATCTACATATGTAATCTTTCATATTAATGAAATGTTACGGATTTTTCCAGTGGAAAAAAAAAATTATTATTATTATTTTTTTATAAAAAGTCAAAACAAAGGGAAAGGTTTAGGTATATATTTCATAGTTCTTGATGAAGAAAAGTTAATGAGCAGGAGAGGAGTAGGTGGGGGACTATGAGTGGAGTGTGGGCCCTCCTCCTACACAACTCTTTCATGAGTGGGCGCGTTAAAAAAAGGCAAATTACAATTCTTTACAAGGAGTTGAGAAGTTGGGGTCCTAAGATGACATCATCTAAGTTCATAAAACATGGCTCTTTTTAATCTACCCATTACATATATAGATATATGCATGTTATAATAATAATAATAATTTTTTTTAATATATTTTAATGTAAATTAATATTTAAAAATATAAATCTAATATAATTAATTACAATTAAGTTAATAATTAATAAAATTAATTTATTAATTATATTTACAAAGTAATTACATTTAATTCACAAAATTAAATTAAATTAATTTTTTTACAATTCATAAATATATAATAAAATACAAATTTTAAGTTTAGGTAGTGAGATTCAACCAAATTTTGACTAAGTTTAATTTTCAAACTATAAGTCCAAATGGAGTGAAATTCAAAACGTTGGAAATTTGGCGATGAAACACACACAATGAAGCAATAAAAAAATCAAGAAAAATAAAACTCCCTTAAAATTAACAAAATTAAAGAATCAAAGAAGTGATTTGACAAAAAATTACATGGAGGGTCCCCATAATAAGTTTGAAAAATTATGTGGGTGTTGTACCAAAAACACCTATCAAGCAACCTCAACACAAAATGAATCCATCTTTGAGAGATGTAGTGAAAGACAAATTGCAAAAAATGCTTGATGTCAATTTCATTTCCCCTATCTTTGAAAAAAAGTGTGTCTCGCTATTGGTAATAGTGCCCAAGAATAACAAGAAATGGTGCATATGTGTTGACTATAAAGAACATAGCAAGGCTACTCTCAAAGATTACTTTTCTCTACCATTCATTGACCATACCTTGGATACCCTAGCTTGTAAGAAGTATTTCTCTTTTCTTGATGGATTCAATGGCTATAATGATATTCAAATTACCCTTGAAGGCCATGAAAATACTAATAACACCTACCCATGGGGAACTTATGCTTACTAAGTATTTCCCTTTGGATTGTGTAATGTGTGTGCCACTTTCGAAACGATTGTTCATGGAATATTTTAGATCTGATCCATGCTTTTCTTGAGATATATATGAATTACTTCAATGTGTGTAGGGATACTTTTGAAGAAGATTTGAGGAACCTTGAAAAAGTTCTAGTGATATGCCAAGAGACTAATCTCTACCTTAGTAATGAAAAGTGACAAATACTTCTCATCGAGGGGATTGTATTAGGTCATCACATATCACCCATAGGTATCATAATAGACCCTACTAAGATTGAAGTAATAATTAAGCTTCCAATTCCATTGACACAACAAGAAGTTTGTAGTTTTTTAAGCCATGTAGGTTGTTATCATAGGTTCATTGAAAATTTTACTAAGGTAGCATCCCCATAGTTTCATCTACTCTCTAAGGCTATAAAATTATCTTAGGAACTCATTGTTAGAAATATTTTTAGGCTTTAAAGGAAAATCTTTCAAGTGTATTGATATTACGAGGTTCCAACTAGTGTGCACCCTTTCATTTTTCCATAGATTATTTAGATACCATATTAAAGTTGTACTAGGATAGAAGGAAGAATAGAAACCCTACACCATATATTACATCAATAAGAATCTTAACAACAAAGCAAAACTATATAGTTACCTAGAAAAATTGCATGTTGTTACTAATGCAATAAATATATTTCATCATTATATTACTAGCTCTACCCAATATTTATCCATAGATGCCATTTTTGTATTCCTTATCTCATGAATAAACCCATTACTAATGGTCAAGTGACTAAATGGATATTGTTATTATAAGAATTTAATATCACAATTCTTGATAAACTAGGAAAAGGGAATGTCATTGCTGACTTCCTTTCTTGACTTACTAATAAGGGTGATGCCATTCCTATGAAAGATACTTTCCCCGATGAACATTTATTTTAATTTTCTATTACCACACCTTATTTTGAAAAGAACACTAATTATTTAGTTACAAGAAAGGCTGCAAAACATTTGTCGCCAAAAGGTTGTAAGATAGAGTTTAATGTACTCATGGATCAAAGGTAATCTCTTCCACATGGGGCAAGATCTTGTTATCTGATGGTGTGTCAAAGAGGATGAGATATATGACATTATCAAATCTTGCCATGACAAGCCTTGTTCAGGACATTTCACCAACAAAAGAACTGCAAATAAAGTGATCCATTTGGGGTACTATTGGCTTCCCATTTATAGGGATTCCAAGAAGCATGTCGGAAGTTGCAATAGTTGTCATGGAATGGGTTATTCGTTCTAGTCAAATGAAATGCCACTGCAATCTCAGGTCTTGATAAAGAAATTTGAGAGATAGGACCTTGATATTGTGGGGCTAATCAACCCTCCTTAAATGTAGAAAATTTACATCATGATGTGCACCTATTATGTGACCAACTAGGTTGAATATAAAACCCACCTAGGGCCACAAAATCAACAACAACTGATTTCCTTGATGAAGAATTTTTTGTTTATTTTGGGGTCTCCCATGACATTTTCACTGACCAAGGAGTCTAGTTTGCATCCCAACTCATTTGATACGTCATTTTGCAATTTAATTTCAAACACAAAATGTATACTTAGTATCATCCCAAAGAAAATGGACATGTGGAATTTACAAAAAAAGTACTGAAATCCATCCTAGCCAAGACTATACAACAACATCATAAGGATTGGGCTAACATTCTTCCTCAAGCACTATGGGATTATCAGACCACTTGGAGTAACACTACTGTCTTTACTCCATATGAAATTGTGTATGGCAATCATGTAGTCCTCCCAATTGAATTCAAAATCAAAACTTTAGGACTGCATTTCAAATAGGGTTGGACTTTTTGAAAACATAATGTCACCAATCAATTCATATTAATGAACTTGATGAATTTGTCAGTATCTATTATAAAAAACCGCTCTAATTGAAAAACATAATGTTGAGTGGCATGATAAGTTCATTAAGAAAAGGATTTTAAATAAGGTGATTGGGCCTTCCAATGTGAATCAGAAAGATAGAGAAAAATTCCTCCGTCACTCCTCTATCCATTGTATCTGGAAGCCCCATAAAAGAAGTCCCATGGTCTTAAGTGATCATGATTTTCTTCTACAATTATTCTAGGTGGGGTTGCCCTTTTGTCCCGAGGGAAGTATGCTAAAATCGCTAGTGATTCAATCACCACTTGCCTTGGAGCAGATTGTTTGTCTTTGAATATGTCTATGTTTCAAACCATCCAAACCCCGCAAAACATGAAAAATGGAAGAGCTTTTCACAAACAAGTGGTCAGGTTGGAGTGCCATGCACTCCAAGCTTTCTCCAAGTTTGCACCCTCCCAATTTAAATTTAGGCATATGGATATCCTAACAATATCATAAAATCAATATCTATGCCCTCTGTTCACAAGATATAGTCTACAGATTCAATGGGTTTTAACCCAAATTAGAAGATCTACTTCAGTGGGCATGCTCCATCTGGACTCCTAATTGTAATATTCATTTGTGCTCTAAGGGCTTTTTTATTGTACAATTTGATAACTAGAAGGACCTAGTTTTTGCTTTAAATGAGGGGCCATGGTTTTTGGGTAGAGAAAGTATTTTTATAACTCCATGGTTTCCAGGCTTTGATGCCAACACAATGGTGGTCTCCAAAATGCAGGTTTAGGTGAGATTTCATAACCTTCCTCTCCCTTTCTGACACCACCAAGTGTTAGAGGGAATTGGAAACACACTAGGAAAGTTCGTAAAGACGAATATGGAAATACCCACAAAAGGAATTTTCACCTATGCCAAAATATGTGTAGAGGTGACCTCAACAAAGGCTTACTTGAGTGCATCCTCCTGACTCATAACAATTTCCATTAAACCCAACTATTAGAGTTTGAAAATACAACTTTCATGTGATCTGGATTGGATAATTATATTGTTTTTCATCCATCTTGATGCATTTGGAGTGGAAAAAGTGGAGGAATCAACTCATGGGACTAGTTTTACTAGCGGGACCCAGTTTGGCAAAATGAGGTCTGAAACCTTCTGGGAGAATTTTGAGGCATCAAACGATGTTTTTTGGGGGTAAAAATTTGCCGCTTTAATGTCACATCATTGCATGTTATTCTACACACAAATATCTTTCCAACGGTGCAAGAAGTGCATCAATCAAAGTCTGTATGCAAAAGTTATGCCTCACAGAAGTTGACCTTCCTGTTTTCACACCTATACTTTGGGAGGATGTCACGTCAGCCCCAATTATTCATGAAAAAGGGGCTAGCCACGTGTTTATGATGTAAAAGACTCTAGAAGAGTCTATTTTGTAACTATAGTTAAGATTTGATGTAGTCAAACTTAACCATTAGTAGGCTATCGGGTTGTGTTATAATTGGGCCACTAGGAGGAAGAGGATTCCACTCTTTGGAGAGCATTTTGTTATGGATAGATGAGAAAATATAGCCTGGAGAGATAGAAGGCAGAGCACACAGAGAGGATCTGTGCACTGTAGCAGCCCACAGACCATAAGCATTACTTCTTTGTACCTAAAGCCATATTTCCAAACATAGTAAGAGAGCGAAGCAACCTCACCTTCTAGTTGGGTTGTCTCCCGAAAGGGTTTCCTAGAGCATATTCTATGTCTTATGTGTGTGTGCGCTTATTATGTCGCTCTCTACTCTTCTGCATAATTTCCATTCGCATGCATGCACTAATTACGATAAAATCTACAGATCTAGAAATTAAATAAAACTATAACAATGTAGAATTTTAGATATATAATATAATATTGTCACATCTGTTGTGATGAATTGTCCAGTGGCATATCCACGATAGTTTATGGATCATTTGGTATTAGAGAAGGTTTCTTTGGGTATTTTGTGGAGATTGCAGGGATCTAGATCAGTGGGGCCGAAAATCGTAAAACCCTAATCATGGCGGACAAATATGTAAATGAACCTCATGATCATGTGCAGGTGAGGACTTCGTGGATGGAACAACAAGTTAGAGATATCAAATAAAATGTAAACCTCCTCAAGGAGGCCTTAAATAACAAGTTGGGGATATTAGGAGAGGATGGGGATTCGAAAGCAGAGGACAAATCATAACGGGGATCAGAAGGTCGGGGAGAAACAAAGAGCCAGTCGAATAAAGAACCCAAAAAAGATCAACCTGGTTCGAGTGTTGTGAATCAATCCCTATTTAAAATGGAAGCAATATTTGATATCAAGATGTACCACAGTAAGATCGACACTTTGAAATTGAACCATTGGTTGCAACAACTGGAAGTTTATTTTAGCGTCCATCAGATCAAGGAAGGGTAGAAGATCTCATTCACACGACTGAAATTAGAGGGCCATGCACTGACTTGGTGGGAGAGCCACACGAAAACCCTAAGGTTGGAGGGAGAACCTCTAGTGACAAAGTGGGAGGATTTCATGGATACGTGGAGGACTAGTGGATCTGTTGGCATTACTTCAGGCAAAAGTTGGGCCAAAGCATGCAGGAGTACACCACAAAGTTCAGAAAGATGGAAATAATGCTGGGTATATCTCCAAAGAACCCAACTGTACTCCTGAAGTATCTGGGGGGTCTGCACTGCCATCTACATTAGCAAGTGATGTTGTTCAAGCCAAAATATATGGACGAGGCTTGTGTACAAGCGCTAGGCCTAAAGAGAGCACAATCAAGTGGATCAAAGTATAAGGAGTAACATGATGCTTCTAAGGAGGGAAAGAAGAAGAAAAAAGGGGGAACATATAAAATGATGACATGCACAACACATGAGTGAAAAGATCCTTACAACCAACACAAACATTGCAAAATCGATGGCCATATAGAGGAAAAATGCTAGAGGTTGCATCCAAAGCTAAACTCAAAGAACAAGAAGAAATATAACAAGAAGAAGAATCTCATGGCCAATACTGATTCAAGAAACCAAGTTGAAAGAAACTCAGATGTGGATGAGAAGATCGTCTGTACGTCAGTACAAAAGGAGGTGAATCTGAGTAGCCTTCAACAACAAGAAGAGAAATAAATGACCAAACTCTTCCATATAAAGATACAGGTCAAGAAGAAAAATATTGATGCTCTATTTGACTCAGGATCGTAGGTGAATCTCATTGCAGTAGAGCCGGTCAAGAAGTTGGGTCTGGAAGTTTGTAATCATCCAAACCCATATCCATTGGGATTGGTAAATAAGGATGCAGAGCTGAAGGTAACAAAACAATGAGGAATTAGATTTGCTACCAGTGATGATTTAATTGATGAAGTAGATCTAGCTGTGGTTCCCCTTGATGTATATGGAGTTTTGTTTGGGAGTCCATACATGTACATGCATGATGCAATATTCATGAGAAGAGCCAACCAATATTGGCTGGTTAAGGATGGAAAATTTTTCATCATCAACACACACAAAATAAAGTCAAAAATTTCACTGGTAAGTGTCAATCAAGCGAAGAAATTGATTAGTTCCAGCAAGAACTATGCTTTATTATTTTTAAGAGAACATCAGTCTATAGAGGAGTCAATAAGAGGCAAGGCATCCTTTGAGGGGTGTACTAAGAAACATAAACAACAATTGGAGGAGTTGTTACAGACATACAATGATGTGTTCCAAGAGCTTAAAGGGTTAACACTTAAGAGAGAAGTGGAGCACGAGATCCAACTATTTCCAGACTCCCCATTGCCAAATATTGGGATGTACAAGCAGTTTACTATAGAAGTAAGTGAGGTGAAGAAACAATTGTAGCAGCTACTAGAACAAGGCGTCATTCGATCGAGTACATCACCATGTGGGTCACCAATCATCATTATGCCAAATAAGGATGGGAATTGGCAGATGTGTGATGAGACCCAAAAATGGGCAACTTATTGGGCTCATTTTGCCTACTGTTCTTCATCAATCCACCATTTTTCATAGATTATGCATGTTTTTTGAGTATGTTTATGTTATTTGAACGAATGAGGGTGGTCACTTTACCAAGGAGGCTAATATGTGGTTATTTCAGGTTTTTTGGACAAATTTTGGAACAAGGCCAAGCAATTATGAGCCAGGTGACAGCCAATCATGAAGGAACAAGGGTGAGGATTCGTAGGAAGGGTGTCTCTTGCATTAAATGGCCCTTCCTCGAAATCTCCACCCTCAACTCGGAGCTCAACAGGCCACCAAAACGAATCCTAAAGGCAGCCGAGCAGCTTTGTGAACAGTGACTATTTACTGGCAGTTTGAATAGCCGAGCCCCTTGAGTTAAGGAGGGCTGCTAGGACCCTCGTAGTGCATAAATAGGAAGGCTTCAGCCTTCGTAGTTTACTTTTGGAACTGTTGGGTTTTGCACTATAGTGCTATCATTGTCTCAGCTCATTTTTGTAGCTACTGCTGTATAACTTTCTTGTGACATGATTATTTTTGAGTAATGAAGAGCAGCTTTACTTGGCATCAGTTCTGAGTTTTTCTTAGGAGCCTATAGCTCTTGGGGTTGGGCCCAACCCAAGTGCCAAGGCTTCCTTTATGTACTGTTATTTGCTTTTTATGTCTTTGCAAAATAATTTCTGTTAAGTAGATTAAAATCTTGCTGGTTACCTAGGTCATTGTTGATGATTAGAAAGGCTTTTTATGTTCAGATTGAGTTGATAGGTTATTAACAGGGAAGATCTTCAGAAAAAGGCCATCAAGGACCTCTGATCTCACCTCTCCCTCAGTGGGATCATGAGTTGGGACAAAGGTGACCTTGCTGCCAACAAAAACACTATCTTTGCCTCACCATGCAATCATTAGTGTTAGATTCTCATTTGCAGAAGTTGATACCAGTTGTGGTTAAGCGTTCAGATTCATGATTGCTCAGTTTGCATAACTATTTCACGTGATTTCATTGCAAATAAACTTCTATTCATTTCCTTTGCTGTTACTTAGGCCATATTAGAATAAAGTAGCTAGGTCATTGGTTTTCCAAGTCATTGTTTGTTCAGTTTGAGAAGTAACTTGCAGAGCACCTGTAACACCTCCCCATCTACCCGTACTCCATCAATCCCATCTGCTCCATCCCCTAACTCTGATTCTTGCCTCACATTTGCTACGTTCCCTCACTTTGACCTAGTTTCCATATTTTTGTGCAACATTGCTCCACTCCTCCTTGAACAAATCCAACCATCCTCATCTCTTCTCAGCTCCATCCACCAAGTCCTGGACCTCCTCACACCCTTATCCTACCTCCATACTCACTTCTTCACCTTTCTCTCTCCATCCACCCTCCAAAATCCCATTTCAGAACATCCTATAGACCCCCTGTAGACTTCCTGTAGAAGCTCACGAAAGCGGTTTCTTGAGATCCGATCACTGTGAAACTCTCTGGAAGGGTGCTAGGGACCCCTTAGGCCCTCTCCTAACCTTCCCAACCTCTTGCAAGCATTTCCTCTTTCCAATCCACCTCTACACAGTCAAAAACCAGTTAAAGCACATGCGTGACAATTCTGACACTTTACACAAAAATATAAAAAGAAGTTTTTTTCCATATTTTACTATAGAAGTAGCTTAGACACATGCATTTCACCTCCTTAGAAGTCAATGGAATCTCCTTCAGTAGCTTTCATCCTCTTTCTCGCATCAGTAGGATTAGCTGGTAAAATTAGGGTTTGCTAGGGTTTGTGTTTCCTTTTAGCTTTTCAATCTCTTTCTGCAAATAGATTAGCCTCCTTTGAGTTAGCTTCCATCCCTCAGTTAGAAAGCTTCTTCCCAGAGCTCATAGAAGTTGGCTTAAGCTCCTAGCAGACTTGTGCCAGCTGACCAAGTGACAGCTGCGGCAAGAGCTAGTACTTGTGCATACAACATCATCGCTTCCTAGTTTGTTACGAACTACCAGGTTGAGAAGAGTAAAGAGGGGAGTCCCAGGAGTTGCAGCATTATTGTGCAATACTGGAGCCCACCATCTTTTTGGCGCCATTTCTGGGGAAGTGTCAGAGTATTTGTGATTGCTGCTTTTCTTCTATTTTTCTACTCCAACCTTCTGCTAAGTAGTTTATTTCAGTTCCATTCTGCAATTTCATTTATGCAAAAGTAGATTAGACATTTCCTTCTTTCATAGATTAGCCTTTCAATTCCGCAATTTCAATTCTACAAGTGTAGAATAGCATTTCAATTTTGCAAGTGTAGTCTAGCATTTCGTTCCTGCAATTTTATTTCAGCAAAATAGATTAGTCCTTTCCTGCTTTCATTTCAATTCCGCATTTTCATTTCTGCAAGATAGACTTTAGTTAGTTGCAATTCCAGCTGTTTCAGTTTTGCAGGTACAAGCAGAAAAAAGCAAAAGCAACCAAAAATCTTTTCATGCCTCGTAGGAATAGAGATAATACCCGAAAATTCCTACCCAACACCCCCACCACTTCACTGAGTCACCCTTCTCTCTTCTTTGGTGGCAGTGACCCAGAAGAACCTATAGGCGAACCTCCTGAGATATATGAAGATCCTATAACAGAAAAAGAGCAAGAAAACATTCCTTTTGAGACCATGGCTGAAAACAGAAATGGTAGAGAAGATGATGAGAGAATAGAAGGTACCTTCCCCATCCGAGAGACCAACGGGGACATGAAGATGAAAAACATAATTCCCTCAGCCTTACCTCATTTCCATGGATTGACCACTGAAGACCTTGATACCTTCCTGTTTGAGTTTGCTATCCTTTGTCGAACTTATGACCATGCAGAAGACGAGCAAAAGTTGAAACTCTTTCCCTCTACCCTCAAGGATGCAACATTATGCTGGTTCATGGGGTTACCTGGAAACAATATCACCACTTGGGCTCAGATGCAGCAAGCCTTTAACAACAAATATCGGGACTACTGTAGGTCCAAGGAAACATAGGGAGAAATCTTCTGGATGACCATGGGAAATGATGAGTCCTTAGAAGACTACGAGGAAAGGTTCCAACTTAGCTATAAACCGGCCAGGTGCACACTTGACCCTGAATCTCTGAAGCTGGTTCTACTCCGAGGAGTCCCTGAAGACCTTCTAGATACCCTCCATTTGCTGGCTGGAGGGGACATCTACCAACTACATTAGGAAGACATAAAGACTGTGTTTAGAAACCATTCTAGGGCAGCCCAGAAAAGAGGTAGGGGGAATCCTCTTTCAGCTAGTACCGCCTTCTCCAAGCATGAGTTTGCTAATCAGATGGAAGACCTCAAAGGTGAGGTGAGACAGACCATTGCCATGCAACTTGATACTTTCCGAATCCAACAAAAGAAAGAGGAATTTGAGAGGGCTTTGGCCATTTTCTGTCCCAGATGTACGAGGAAGCACCCTAAGAACGAGTGTCCATTGCACTCAATAGAGGTATGTTTCGTTTGTGAGGAAGACCACCCCACAAACCAATGCCCAACCTTACCCAGATTTAAAGCCATGTACCAAGGGACTGAGGCAACCACTGAACCTCTCTACCTCTTCAACCAAAGGAAGTCGCATGGGCCCAGACCTTACCAGTAGGGGATGCAAGGGACATCCCAAGCTTATTATAGCCCCAACCAATCTGCTCACATACCTTCTTGGGGTCCCCCTGCTCATCCTTCCTGGTCCGCACCTCCTCCGTGGTCTTATCCATCTCAATACCATACTCAACCCACAGCTCATTCATTTCACTCACATGTCCAGCCACAACCTCAGTGGAATGCACCTCAACCGTGGTGGAGGCCCCAATACAACTCTCCTCCTTCCATTCTGTCTCCACCACCAGCTCAGCCACAACCATTACCTCCCGCTCCTCCAAGACAACCCCAGATGCCTGCTCAACCCAACCCGAACCCCAACAACAGATAGGCCCAGCAGGTATACACTGGGGAGACAACATGCCCTACCTATGCTGTGGAGATCCAGGAGATCAACCTGAAATCTGGGAAGGTCCTTCCAGATCGCTAACCTCCTCCCCCGGAGGACAAGGAAGAGAAACATGAAAGTGAACCCAAGGCCATTCCACCCTTTCCTGAGCGACTAACGGTAACCACGCAACCAAACCTAGAGGAGACTGAACTTCTGGGAGAACTTAAACAATTGTGTTTGAAAATACCACTTCTCCAGGCCATAAAAGATGTACCAATATACAACAAATTGATTAAGGAGAAGTGTTTCAAGCACTCAGGCAGGCGAAAGAGAGATGCCTTGACTATCAATGTCATAGGACAACTGTCCGATCTAATGTTGGGGCAAGTAATCTGTCCAAAGTATTTGGACCCTGGGAGTCCTGTAGTTGATGTCCACATCAATGGCACCATAATCCCCCATACCTTGATTGATTTAGGGGCTGCCATTAATGTGATGACCAGGGACACCATGCTTAAACTCAACCTTCAGAGTTCCTTAAGGAAGACCTCGACAGTCCTGCAGTTAGCAGATCGCTCCACCGTGACTCCCGAAGGGATTTTGGAAGATGTCTTGGTCTCTGTTGACTTTTGGGAGTACCCTGTGGACTTCTTGGTCCTTCAGCCAAAGGCAAAGCTTACTGGATACCCCCTCATTTTGGGAAGGCCTTGGTTAGCCGCTGCGGATGCTTACATCAATTGTCGAGCTGGAAGCATGACCATCAAGAATGGGCCTATGTCCAAACAGCTAGTCCTATACCCTCTTGCCCAACCTCTGCTAGAACATGACTTACCACTCTAGTTGGAAGAGGGAGATGAGGATGAGGTCTACTCTGCACCATTGTGCACAGTAGAAACCACCAGGGGAGGCCCTCAAACCGAGGATGACTTGATTGAGGATTTGATTCAAAATCCACCTCCCAGTGCACTGTCCTTAGAGGAATTGGTGGAAGATACCCAAGCCAGTGCTTTAGTGGACCTCTGTGTGACCGATCCGACCTCTCCCAAAGTCAAGAATGTTGAATTTGGCCCCGAAAGAACCTTAAAGATCAGCTCCTCCCTATCTTGCTCCCAGGAGAAGGAGCTGTGTAGCTTACTAAACAATCATCTGGATGATTTCGCTTGGAGCTATAAGGAGATGGAAGGAGTCCATCCTTCGGTCTGTACCCATCACATTTACATTAAAGAAGGTTGTAAACTAGTCAGGCAGCCTCAGAGGAGAATAAATCTAGCCCTTAAAGACATTGTCAAAGAAGAATTGCAAAAATTATTGGATGCAGGATTCATCTACCCCATCTCTAACAGTGAGTGGGTCTCACCTCTAGTGCTTGTGCCCAAGAAGAATGGGAAGTGGAGAATCTATGTAGATTACTGAGAACTTAACAAAGCCACCAAGAAAGACCATTTCACTTTGCCTTTCACAGATCAAGTGTTGGATGGACTGGCAGGGAAGAAGTTCTTCTCTTTCCTAGATGGGTTCAACGGGTATAATCAGATCCAAATCAGCCTGGAGGACCAAGATAAAACCACCTTCACTTGTCCATGGGGTAGCTTTTCCTACCAAGTACTTCCTTTTGGGCTATGCAACGCTCCTGCTACTTTCCAGAGAGCAGTATTGAGCATAGTTTTTGAGTTGGTCCATGATTCAGTAGAAATCTATATGGATGACTTTACTCCTTATGGGTCCAACTTCCAAGAAGCATTGACTAACCTGGGAAAAGTCTTAACCAAGTGTATTGAGATGAACCTGTCCCTCAGTCCCGAAAAATGCGAATTCCTGATGACCAAAGGGACTGTGCTAGGTCATACAATTTTTCAGCAAGGATTACAGGTGGATCCTAACAAGATTGCTATCATCCAGAATGTCCCACCTCCTCAAAAATTGAGAGATGTTCGGAGTTTCCTAGGCTTAGTAGGATATTATAGAAGATTCATTAAAGATTTCAGTAAGCTAGCCTCGCCATTGTTTGGCCTCTTAGGGAAAGATGTTGAGTTCAAATGGACTAACGACTGTCAAGGGGCTCTGTATGAGTTGAAAGATAAGCTGGTGTCTGCCCCGATCTTGAGAGGTCTAAACTGGGCCCTACCTTTCCACATCGACACTGATGCCTCGAACAAAGCCATAGGGGCAGCCTTAGGACAAGTTGAGGAGAAACTACCACATGCCATATACTTCGTCAGCAAAACCCTGTCCAAGGCAGAGATGAACTATACTGTAACCGAGAAATAATTCCTGGCCATAGTCCATTCCCTAAACAAGTTCAGACAATACATCACTAGTTATAAAACATTCGTACACACTGATCATGCTACGATTAGATACTTAATGAATAAGCCTGATGTAAATGCTCGTATCATTAGATGGTTACTTTTGTTGCAGCAATTTGATTTGACTATTGTCGACAAGCCAGGTAAGGAAAATGTTGTTGCTGACTTCTTGTCTAGATTGGATTTGCCTGTAGGTGAAGAAGGGACAGTGGATGACCAGATGCCAGATGAACACCTGTTTTCTATCTCAGTACTCTCTCCATGGTTTGCTGATATAGCAAATTACTTGGTCTCAGCACAGTTCCCTCCGCATCTATCCTCAAAGGAGAAGAGCAGAATTGTGAGGAAGAGTGCCCCATTCACTTGGATCGGGGGCAACCTGTTCAAACTTGGCCTAGATCAGATCTTGAGGCATTGTGTTAGGGAGGAGGAAGTATTTGACATCCTCCTAACCTGTCACGATGGGCCCTGTGGAGGCCACTTTGCAGCAAAAAGGACTGCCTTCAAAATTCTACAGGCAGGCTACTATTGGCCTACTCTTCACCAAGATGTCAGAAGATACATCAACCAGTGTGACCGATGTCAGTGGATGGGGAAGCCGACTCCAAGGGATGAAATGCCTCTCCAACCTCAAGTGACCTTTGAGCCATTTGAGAAGTGGGGCATGGATTTTGTGGGTCCTATCAACCCTCATTCAAAGCAAAGGTCTTACATCATTGTGTGCACTGACTATCTGACAAAGTGGGCAGAAACAAAGGCAATCAAAGCAGTGACAGAAGAAAAGGTGGCTGAGTTTTTAAGGGAAAATATCTTCTACAAGTTTGGCTACCCAAGAGAGTTAGTCACCGATCAAGGAAGCCAGTTCACCTCTAACATGATTGAAGACTTGCTCGCTCATCACAAGATCAAGCACAGGACTTCCACCTCATATCATCCACAATCAAATGGGCAGGTGGAAGTCACTAATAGAGAATTGGAAGGGATTTTGACTAAGGTGGTGAGCAGCAGCAGAAAGGATTGGGTAGATCGCCTGGTTGAGGCCACCTGGGCCTACAACACCACTTGGAAGACTACAACAGGTTTCACACCTTATGAGCTGGTCTACGGGAAGAAAGCTTTTCTATCCATAGAGTTCAAGTACAACACATTGAGGGTGGCAGCTCAGCTGAACTTAGATCTCAGCCATGCTCAACGTGAAATATTACTGCAGCTGAATGGATTAGATGAACACAGAATGCAGGCCCTCCTCCACTCAGAGGTAGTTCAACTCCAGAGGAAGATATGGCATGACCGACACCTTAGTGAAAAGCAATTCCAGCCGGGAGATTGGGCGCTGCTGTATGACTCAAGATACAAGGATTTCAAGAGGAAGTTGAGGACAAGATGGTTAGGACCATATACAGTGGAGAAATACAATGACAATGGTTCAGTCCTTATTAGGACCATTGATGAAGAAGCCATCCCCATGCTTGTCAATGGGCATCGATTGAAAATCTACAAGAAACCCCTTTCGAGGCAGGAGTTCATTGAAACTTTGGAAAAATCAGTGCTGGTAGTAGAGCAGGGCTTTGCCTTTATTCCACCCACACCTTGATCATCATCAAAAAAAAAAAGGGAATAAAAAGATCCTTGGGTGAAAACCTCTCTGAGGCGCCCAGGGCAGACAGTGAGGGTGAAAACCTCATGGAGGCGCCCCAGCTGTCTCTCAACAATAAAGAAATGGACTGAAAAAAGATCCTTGGGTGAAAACCTCTCTGAGGCACCCAGGGTAGATAGTGGGGGTGAAAACCTCATGGAGGCGCCCCAGCTGTCTCTCAAGAAAAAAGAAGAAGAGAAAAAAAAAAAGAAAAAAGAGAAAAAAGAAATAGGCCTAATCTCTGTAAAATTATTGCAGGTTGCAGGGAATACATTGCAGATAAAGAAGGTCGCACAAAACAAGGACAGGGGTCTGTACCAGGCTACAGGACCTCCTTACAGAAACTCCCTCCATGGCCACTTGCTTTTCCCAGGATTTGATCACATTCGGGTTGAGATTCCACCTCCTATAGGAAGTTCTGGGCTTTCTACAGGAAGTTTTGGGCTTTCTACAGGAAGTTCTGTATTTCTACAGGAAACATCATGTAGAGCCTTTGGGCAGGCCAAATTCAATTTTAGAAGGGGATTTGAAGCTTGGAGTCTATTGGTTAGGCCTGCAGCCACCCCTCTCTTCCATCCATCACCTGTTTCATCTCTTTCCACTGCCATTGCAACCACCTGGTTATGTGTTCCTGCAGTCATACAAAAAATCCTGTTTTCTTCAGATGGACAAAACATTTTCAAGTGATAAATCAAGCAGCAAAGTCCCGCACACTCTACCTGTTCAGGCTCCATCTAGACTCTTCATTAGCAAATATATCCCTGCTCATTTAGCTTGCATCCCAGGAGGAGAAGCAGCTACAGGACTCCTACAGGAGTCCTGTAGCGGCTGATCCCTCTGGAAGACATACTCTAGAGGCAGGGGCAGCTGAAACCAGCAAAAGGAAACATGTAAAAAGGCTCCTCCTGGACGTGAAAACATCCTCGACGGCTGAAACAAAACACCACCTGTGCATGCAGTGTTGCCAACCGAGGATCGGGTTCCAAAGCCATGCATATAGAATCAACCAATAAAAGAATGAGTTCTAGCACCTGCGCACGAGGCAGTAGTGAGCGAAGCAGTCGTTCCAAGTCTCGAAGCCTGCAAAACATGTCCACAGCCGCACAGGTAAGTGTCTAACCTTATTCATCAAATTGCATAGACTATATTTCGAAAACTGCATGTCTGTGAAAATGGTTCGGATTGAATGAATTCGGTGGCCAGTCAACTGGCCACCCACAGTCAGTCGCATAGCTTCGTGGGATCCGAACAAGCTCGGTTACGTTTGAATTTGCCAACGAGACGTGCAACCGACACGTGTGGAGTGTCCAATCAGGGAGAATCGGCGAGACTGGAAGTGGTGGCGGCTGTTAATGGCAGAGGAGAGGTAATGGCAGTCAGGGACACGCAGAGGAATGATGGCCGTGACGTTGGCTAATGGATCGGCCCAACCACCTCACCCCCTTGCCACGAATTGCGCCGTAATTCAAAAATTCTCGGCTGAAGACTCGTTTTAGCTGCTGTTCATTTGCACTTGCAACCATTCTCAGCGAAGTACGCGTTCTCTGCCTCCACAGTCTATTAACCTAAGCTTTTCGGCCTGTTTCAAAATTCTCCCGCATCCCAGGCTCGTTCAGAAGCACCGTGACATCCTATAGAAGCCAGCAAAGCGTTCTAAAGGAAGAGGCTCTACAGGAAATATAGCATAGCCTTCCAGAGCAGAGAAGTCTGGACTTTTCTTCATCAAATTTGGAGTTCCGAGGGAGGTAGGCTCGAAAGCACTCTTCCATGCATGGTATATTTCAAAAACATGGTGAGTTGAGCTGTCTTGAATTGGAGGGTTAGAGACAAGTCTGCCTGTGAGTCAAAAATAGCAGTTTACTTGTGGTTGTATGGAATTTCTTCGTTGGTTTTGCGTCCAAGTTTTCCTCCACAATTCTTGTTAAGAAAATTCCTCTTGTAGAAAAGAAAAAGCACTGTCAGGGCTAACCTGTGTAGGAAAAATGTGAATTTTTCATGGTTATATGTATGTTGGGGATGAAATTTGAGCTCTGCTTTCTGTCTGGGGAAACCCAAGTCTTCCTTTTATACACGGACAGTCAAGTTTTTAAAACCACGGAATTGGTGCAAGGTTGAAATATAAACACCTAAGAGATACTGTCTCCAAGTTCGAAGGAGGTAACCATAAAACAACAATTGCTCTCTGCTCAGAGCACAAAATAGAGCACTCTCACCATGCCAGGGGGGTTTATCAAGAAGGAACCCTTGGATTCCAGAAAATTGCGTGAACATCCCGAGGTGGTGAACCTCTTCACCTGTGCTAATTGGATGACCTTTTGTGACAGAATTTAGGGTCATGACAATGACATAACGGAGGAGTTCTTAATGTCCCTGCAACCTAAATCAAAGACACTGGCCACTGTGAATTTCGAAGGGTTGACCCTAAAGCTTACCCCACAACTCATTAGTCGAGTTACTGATCTGCCATTGGGGATACCCTGGAGCAAAGAGGAGAGGGCAGTGGGCCAAAAAGCCAAGAAAGAATTCTTCCTACCAGAGGAACAATTTGCAGAAGAAAAGAACGGGGTCCGAAGAGCCAGCCTACATCCTTTTTGGAGTGAAGTCAACTTCCAGATCATGAAATACATTACCTGTGAGGGGCGGTTCAGTATTTTCTATGGCTATCACTTCCAGTTGCTGAGTGAACTCAGACATGGGATGGATTTACCTCCAGAACAGAAGTTAAGCATCCCCTATTTTCCCCTGCAATCATTAATTGAGTGTGGCACAAAATTGAAGGAAGGGACACTGGATCAGCTAGCCCATCATGGGCTTATCAAGCTTCTAGTGGAAGATGACCTCCATTCCTACACTGTCCCTCTCTCCTGGGATATTTTCTGCAACATGTCCAGGGATGATGATATTCGAATTCTAGTCGAGGAACTCACTTCATCTAGCAGTGAAGAAGGGGATCACACTGAGGTAGAATAGAAAGCTAGTGGTAAAGAAACACATGACAGACCACCACAGAAAGAACAAGAAGAGAAACGAGGGAAAGGCCAGGTTGCTGAGCCCAAAACTGTGGGAGGAACAAAGGCACAAACACCAAGGGAGAAATGATTGTAGAGTAGAGTAGAGAGGACTGAAAAACTCCAGACAAAGGAGGGCACAACCAAGGCAGCCACACAGACATTAAAAGGAAAGACACATCTAGCCAAGAAGACCGAAACAGTTGAAACAGTTTCTACAGGAAGCATGAAAACAGTCGACACAGGACTTTCGATAGGAAGCCTGGAAACGGAGCAGCAAAGAGAGAAATCGCCTGAGATTTTGGCCAGGGAGGTGGCAGCAGTGCTGGCTGTCCTAAGCACATCTCCAAAGAAAAAAGGGAAGTGAAAAAGGGAGCCTTCCATGTATTTTAAGGCCAGAAGGAGCATGTGAATGAAAACTGGCAGACCCCAGCCACAATCAAAGGAGCCAATTACGATTGTGGACACCCCAACTAAACAAAAGGAAAGGTCACCTTCAAAGGCATCCATCACCTATGAACAGGGAAGCCCGAAAACATCCACCTGGAGAGAAAGGATGAAAATGCTGGACACAAAGACCTCTCTACAAGATGCTGAGACTGTTTTACAGGAAACACTGGCTAGGCTAAAGGAGACCGAAGAAATGGAAGGAGAGGCAGCTAAATCACCACAGGAGGAAGAAAAGGTGGAGAACATTGTGGAACCTAGCCCCCAGCCCAGCTTGGGCTCCTACTATAACTTGTTAGAGGCCGGAAAGATCATTCCCCAAAAATTCGTAGTGCCACTTTTCCTTGCACTAGAAGAAGAGAGAGTGAGGACCCACACTTGGATGAAGATCGCTAAGTCCAAGGGTGTGGTAGATATAGATCCCCTGGAGGAACAACTCAAAGAGGCGAGAAAGGAATTGGCTATGGTACGACATGTGGAAAGCAGCCAATGGGCCAATCTACAGGAAGAAAACGAGTTGCTTAAATAGCAGCTATAGCTACAGGGACAGCATAAGGAAGACATGCCTCACATCTGGGGAGAACAACAGCAAAAGGAGGAGCCACAATAGACAAAGAAACCCCTGATGAACAACATAGAAGAGAAGGGTTGCAGGCTGAAATTGAGATACTAACTAGACAGCTACAGGAGAAGGACTTGCAAGAAGGCCAGGAGATACAGTCTCTGAAACAACAGGTACAAGAAAAAGAGGCCCAACTGGCCTGCATGACCAGCTGGGCGATGGAAGCTCTGTAGTGTAGGCAGCCCGCCAAATCATACACCCTATACCTTAAGGATCAGTGGTTGCAGTTTCAGATTAACACCTTGGCCCAAAGGGGCATCACTCCATTTCAAAATTATCATCAATTTGTGGCTTTATGTGACAGTGGCTCATCAGAGGACAAGGCTAAATTAGTAGAGTTTTATTTGCACAACTTAGCCCTTCCAAACATGAATTCATGGGATCCCAACATTGTGGTAGGAGATGTACAACTTATGGCCATGGCCTCTTGGATGAATCATGAGGAAAAAAGAGCAGCAGAGGTCCGCAGTATTATGAGCAGGGAACTCAGTGAGCCACTAACGATCCGAGCAGAGCCAGAGGACCCCTCAGCAGTGATAAGCACCCACCAGCACTTGGCCAACAGTCCTCAGGATTTACTAGAATACATTGAGCAACAGGCTCAATCTATTGCCCACCTTGAGGACATGGAGAGACTGTTAGGGGATAACTGCCTTCATGCCTGCACAAGGCGGTGGAACACACTACTTCACAGCTTGAAGATAAGAGAATACCACTCTCCCACCAGGATGAGGGAGGCCTTGGCAAGGGTACCTCTCTACAAACAGTCGATGCAAAATCTACAGGCCAATTGGATCGGCTTGAAATTTAGTCCTCCCTTGCTTTTGGGATTGCTAGAAGGAGTTAAGGAAGAGGAGGAAAACAGGCAGTGGGAGGAAGTGGAAATGAAAGCAGGATTTCACGACCAAGAAGAAGATATCACCGTGGAGGCCTGGGACGTGAGGGAGGCGGTCAAAGCTATAAAGGATGATGAGCTAGATTAGTTGCTCAGAGGATGAGCAACCCATTTAGCAGGGGGGTGATGATGAGCCCCAAAAATGGGTAACTTATTGGGCTCATTTTTCCTACTGTTCTTCATCAATCCACCATTTTTCATAGATTATGCATGTTTTTTGAGTATGTTTATGTTATTTGAATGAATGAGGGTGTTCACTTTACCAAGAAGGCTAATATGTGGTTATTTCAGGTTTTTTGGACAAATTTTGGAACAAGGCCAAGCAATTATGAGCCAGGTGACAGCCAAGCATGAAGGAACAAGGGTGAGGATTTGTAGGAAGGGTGTCTCTTGCATTAAATGGCCATTCCTCAAAATCTCCACCCTCAACTCGGAGCTCAGCAGGCCACCAAAACGAATCCTAAAGGCAGCCGAGAAGCTTTGTGAAGAGTGACTGTTTACTGGCAGTTTGAAAAACCGAGCCCCTTGAGTTAAGGAGGGCTACTAGGACCCTCGTAGTGCATAAATAGCAAGGCTTCGGCCTTCATAGTTTACTTTTGGAACTGTTGGGTTTTGCACTATAGTGCTATCATTGTCTTAGCTCATTTTTGTAGCTACTGCTGTATAAATTTCTTGTGACATGATTATTTTTGAGTAATGAAGAGCAGCCTTACTTGGCATCAGTTCTGAGTTTTTCTTAGGAGCCTATAGCTCTTGGGGTTGGGCCCAACCCAAGTGCCAAGGCTTCCTTTATGTACTGTTATTTTCTTTTTATATCTTTGCAAAATAATTTCTGTTGAGTAGATTAAAATATTGCTGGTTACCTAGGTCATTGTTGATGATTAGAAAGGCTTTTTATGTTCAGATTGAGTTGATAGGTTATTAATAGGGAAGATCTTTAGGAAAAGGCCGTCAAGGACCTCTGATCTCACCTCTCCCTTAGTGGGATCATGAGCTGGGACAAAGGTGACCATGCTGCCAACAAAAACACTGTCTTTGCCTCACCATGCAATCATTAGTGTTAGATTCTCATTTGCAGAAGTTGATACCAGTTGTGGTTAAGCGTTCAGATTCATGATTGCTCAGTTTGCATAACTATTTCACTTGATTTCATTGCAAATAAACTTTTGTTCATTTCCTTTACTGTTACTTAGGCCATATTAGAATAAAGTAGCTAGTTCATTGGTTTTCCAAGTCATTGTTTGTTCAGTTTGAGAAGTAACTTGCATAGCACCTGTAACACCTCCCCATATGCCCGTACTCTATCAATCCCATATGCTCCATCCCCTAACTCTGATTCTTGCCTCACATTTGCTACGTTCCCTCACTTTGACCTAGTTTCCATATTTTTGTGCAACATTGCTCCACTCCTCCTTGAACAAATCCAACCATCCTCATCTCTTCTCAGCTCCATCCACCAAGTCCTGGACCTCCTCACACCCTTATCCTACCTCCATACTCACTTCTTCACCTTTCTCTCTCCATCCACCCTCCAAAATCCCATTTCAGAACATCCTGTAGAACCCCTGTAGACTTCCTGTAGAAGCTCACGAAAGCGGTTTCTTGAGATCCGATCACTGTGAAACTCTCTGGAAGGGTGCTAGGGACCCCTTAGGCCCTCTCCTATCCTTCCCAACCTCTTGCAAGCATTTTCTCTCGCCAATCCACCTCTGCACAGTCAAAAACCAGTTAAAGCACATGCGTGACAATTCTAACACTTTACACAAAAATAAGTTTTTTTCCAGATTTTACTGTAGAAGTAGCTTAGACACATGCATTTCACCTCCTTAGAAGTCAATGGCATCTCCTTCAGTAGCTTTCATCCTCTTTCCTGCATCAATAGGATTAGCTGCTAAAATTAGGGTTTGCTAGGGTTTGTGTTTCCTTTTAGCTTTTCAGTCTCTTTCTGCAAATAGATTAGCCTCCTTTGAGTTAGCTTCCATCCATCAGTTAGAAAGCTTCTTCCCAAAGCTCATAGAAGTTGGCTTAATCTCCTAGCAGACTTGTGCCAGCTGACCAAGTGACAGCTGCGGCAAGAGCTAGTACTTGTGCATACAGCACCGTCGCTTCCAAGTTTGTTACGAACTACCGGGTTGATAAGAGTAAAGAGGGGAGTCCCAGGAGTTGCAGCATTATTGTTGAAATACTGGAGCCCACCATCTTTTTGGCACCGTTTCTGGGGAAGTGTCAGAGTATTTGTGATTGTTTCTTTTCTTCTATTTTTCTACTCCAACCTTCTGCTAAGTAGTTTATTTCAGTTCCATTTTGCAATTTCATTTCTGCAAAAGTAGATTAGACATTTCCTGCTTTCATAGATTATCATTTCAATTCCATAATTTCAATTCTACAAGCGTAGAATAGCATTTCAATTCTGCAAGCGTAGAATAGCATTTCAATTTTGCAAGCATTGTCTAGCATTTCATTCCTGCAATTTTATTTCAGCAAAATAGATTAGTCCTTTCCTGCTTTCATTTCAATTCTGCATTTTCATTTTCTCAAGATAGACTTTAGTTAGTTTCAATTCCATCTGTTTCAGTTTTGCAGGTACAAGAAGAAAAAAGCAAAAGCAACCAAAAATATTTTCATGCCTCGTAGGAACAGAGATAATACCGGAAAATTCCTACCCAACACCCCCACCACTTCACTGAGTCACCCTTCTCTCTTCTTTGGTGGCAATGACCCAGAAGAACCCATAGGCGAACCTCCTGAGGTATACGAAGATCCTATAATAGAAGAAGAGCAAGAAAACATTCCTTTTGAGACCATGGCTGAAAACAGAAACGGTAGAGAAGATGATGAGAGAATAGAAGGTACCTTCCCCATTCGAGAGACCAACGGGGACATGAAGATGAAAAACGTAAGTCCCTCAGCCTTACCTCATTTCCATGGATTGACCACTGAAGACCCTGATACCTTCCTGTTTGAGTTTTCTATCCTTTTTCGAACTTATGACTATGCAGAAGACGAGAAAAAGTTGAAACTCTTTCCCTCTACCCTCAAGGATGCAGCATTATGCTGGTTCATGGTGTTACCTGGAAAGAGTATCACCACTTGGGCTCAGATGTAGCAAGCCTTTAACAACAAATACCGGGACTACTGTAGGTCCAAGGAAACAAAGGGAGAAATCTTCAGAATGACCATGGGAAATGATGAGTCCTTAGAAGACTACGAGGAAAGGTTCCAACTTAGCTATAAACGGGCTAGGTGCACACTTGACCCTGAATCTCTGAAGCTGGTTCTGCTCCGAGGAGTCCCTGAAGACCTTCTAGATACCCTATATTTGCTAGCTGGAGGGGACATCTACCAACTACCTTATGAAGACATAAACACTGTGTTTAGAAACCATTCTAGGGCAGCCCAGAAAAGAGGTAGGGGGAATCCTCTTTCAGCTAGTACTTCCTTCTCCAAGCATGAGTTTGCTAATCAGATGGAAGACCTCAAAAGTGAGGTGAGACAGACCATTGCCATGAAACTTGATACTTTCCGAATCCAACAAAAGAAAGAGGAAGCTGAGAGGGCTTTGGCCATTTTCTGTCCCAGATGTACGAGGAAGCACCCTAAGAACGAGTGTCCATTGCACTCAATAGAGGTATGTTTCGTTTGTGAGGAAGACCACCCCACAAACCAATGCCCAACCTTACCCGGATTTAAAGCCATGTACCAAGGGACTGAGGCAACCACTTAACCTCTCTACCTCCTCAACCAAAGGAGGCCGCATGGGCCCAGACCTTACCAGCAGGGGATGCAAGGGACATCCCAAGCTTATTATAGCCCTAACCAATCTGCTCACATACCTTCTTGGGGTCCCCTTGCTCATCCTTCCTGGTCTGCACCTCCTCCGTGGTCTTATCCATCTCAATACCATACTCAACCCACTGCTCATTCGTTTCACTCACATGTCCAGCCACAACCTCAGTGGAATGCACCTCAACTGGGATGGAGGCCCCAATACAACTCTCCTCCCGCCATTCTGCCTCCACCACCATCTCAGCCACAACCATTACCTCCTGCTCCTCCAAGACAACCCTAGATGCCTGCTCAACCGAACCCAAACCCCAACAATAGACAGGCCCAGCAGGTATGCCCTGGGGAGACAACATGCCCTACCTATGTTGTGGAGATCCAGGAGATCAACTTGTGATCTAGGAAGGTCCTTCCAGATCGCTAACCTCCTCCCCTGGAGGACGAGGAAGAGAAACAGGAAACTGAACCCAAAGCCATTCCACCCTTTCCTGAGCGACTAACGGTAACCACACAACCAAACCCAGAGGAGACTGAACTCCTGGGAGAACTTAAACAATTGTGTGTGAAAATACCACTTCTCCAAGCCATAAAAGATGTACCAATATACAACAAATTGATTAAGGAGAAGTGTTTCAAGCACCCAGGTAGGCGAAAGAGAGATGCCTCGACTATCAATGTCATAGGACAACTCCCCGATCTAATGTTGGGGCAAGTAATCTGTCCAAAGTATTTGGACCCTGGGAGTCCTGTAGTTGATGTCCACATCAATGGCACCATAATCCCCCATACCTTGATTGATCTAGGGGCTGCCATTAATGTGATGACCAGGGACACCATGCTTAAACTCAACCTTCAGAGTTCCTTAAGTAAGACCTTGACAGTCCTGCAGTTAGTAGATCGCTCCACTGTGACTCCCGAAGGGATTGTGGAAGATGTATTGGTCTCTGTTGACTCTTGGGAGTACCCTGTGGACTTCTTGGTCCTTCAGCCAAAGGCAAAGCTCATTGGATACCCCCTCATTTTGGGAAGGCATTGGTTAGCCACTGCAGATGCTTACATCAGTTGTCGAGCTGGAAGCATGACCATCAAGAATGGGCCTATGTCCAAATAGCTAGTCCTATACCCTCCTGCCTAACCTTTGCTAGAACATGACTTACCACTTTGGTTGGAAGAGGGAGATGAGGATGAGGTCTACTCTGCACCATTGTGCACAGTAGAAACCACCAGGGGAGGCCCTCAAACCAAGGATGACTTGATTGAGAATTTGATTCAAAATCCACCTCCCAGTGCACTGTCCTTAGAGGAATTGGTGGAAGATACCCAAGCCAGCGCTTTAGTGGACATCTGTGTGACCGATCCGACCTCTCCCAGAGTCAAGAATGTGGAATTTGGCCTCGAAAGAACCTTAAAGATCAGCTCATACCCATCTCCCTCCCAAGAGAAGAGCTGTGTAGCTTACTGAACAATCATTTGGATGCTTTCGCTTGGAGCTATAAGGAGATGAAAGCATATTGTTATATATGCTAATCATCATCCAAAATTATGGGATTAGATACTATGAAGTTATGTTCTATTAATCAATAAAGAAACCAATCATGTAGCATGTATGCTCTGTAGCCATCAAGGTTCTTTGACCTTATCCATCAATCAAAAGTTGCTCTACAAGTTAAAGTCCACACTTGAAGACCATTTTATTTATTAAAGATTGATTATTCCAAGATCAATTATTTCATCAATAGAGGGGTCTCAAGCCTCATTTGTAAAGTATTCCATAATCATTTTATCAACAAAATACAGAGTTAGTATATCTGAATTCTTTTTGTTTTCTTTAAAACTATAATGGGAGCAAACTAACTTTGGGATTGATATAAATTATAACCATTAGTATAGCCCACATGCCACTGTGTATATTCTCATTCAAAATTCTCTAGCATTTTTTCAATTATGATATGATAATATGTGTTGTGAAGTATTACTGGAGATGAAAAATTAGTTTTCCATCCTTAAACATCGGTAGTCATGAGTCTACTAAAGAAAATCATTCCAAGGCTTGATTGCCATGAGGAATCCTTATCTTTTGATTTTACAATAGTCCCTAGTCAAGGTCATTTTCAAATCATAATTTTTATCTCATGGATCTCAAACTTTTACCAATGGTGACGTTTTAAAGCTCTAGACATAGTTAGAATTGGAATTTTCCAAGTACGATAAATAATAGCACTTGATTCTAAGTCTATTACTTGACATTGAATTCTTGTGACTAATACTCTCAAAAGGATAACTCTCTTATATCTATATTCAAATTGGGAACAATATGAAACTATGTATGTTAACATTTCTCTTGATCCATTACTCAATATGTGGATTAAAGTCTTTTGAATTTGAGGCTTGTTTGTAAACAATAAACCAATATGAGATACTATTGGAATAACCTTGTAATCAATTGTATATGTACATTAATATCATTGCTTTGTTAGCTACATGTCATTCAAGTTCCAATAACATTTCAAATACATTCCAAGTATGATTTAATACTAAGGTTTGACCATTCTTAAGCACTTTAGAGCTTATTGTTTTAAGGCTTGTCACTTTTGTAATGTATACCCTATAATTTTCAAATAACTTCATAGCTACATTTCAGAAATTATGAAAATTATGATAATGAAAATAATGATTTCATAGTGGAAGAAGGTGAATGAGTATTGATAACTCCATCATACAAATTATTTCATAATTCTGCTCTATTGACCTGACCTCGCTATCATAATGAGGTAACAATTTTAATTATAATTTAGTAGCATTGGTGGTACCAATTCCAGACACGATTTATGGTGAAAACTTTGGAGCATAATTAGAAGTTCTAGAGGTAAAAATCATGATTACTAAACATTATCTCCATAAACAACAAGGTTATTGGTTGATTTGAGTTGGTAAGTCTTAGTTGTCAATGCATATGCATTAGCTCTATTTGAATGGTTGAACAAAATGTGCCCTCTACAATTTTATATATTTCAGAGTTAACAATTGAAGGAAAGAATCATGGGGTTGGGGGGCAATGTCAACATAAGTTAACAATTGAAGGAAAGCATCATGGGGTTGGGGGGCAATGTCAACAGAAATGAACCATGCAATATCAATGTTGTAATGGCCTAGCTTGAATTATTGACCATATTTGCACACATTAGTTGGCTCTAGTTTCTTTAACAATTCCAAGGTGGTGATCCTCGAGTGACCCTTGAATTTTACCATTCCTTTGATGAACTATAAACTAAATTTTAAGGTCTTGGAATTGATCTTACAGAGTCTTCCATTACTAAGGAAGCATAGTTGGCAAGTTATGATATATGGTCTAACTTATTCCAAGTTGAATTTTGAAAAACATAGTGATGGAGATCACTTGTGATTAATTAATGGCTATGGAAATTGGTAAGGGCAATGGCAAAGGATTTGGAAAGGCATGAGGCATTAATTAGAATTTTGTTTATGAAAATAATGGAAATTAGGAGAAAATTAATTTTAAAGGTCACATGTTGCATGTGAGGAGGAAAATGAAGGAAAATAATGGAAAATTGAAGAAAATAGAGGCATCAATGATAAAAAGGTTTATGAGGATCAGTTTGTAACCTTTTGTCAGTTCAGTTTTGGAGCTCTCTCTCTATTCACTCTCTCTCATAATATTGTACACTTATACTTTTCTTGGAACACTCTTGGAGGAGTGTGGCATACTTGGAGTTTTGGAGCAAGAAGGCAAAGGAAGAGCAGGAAAGCGCAAGAGGGCATCAAGATCAACAACTACAATGGGTTTTCTTACAGGTACCAAGTTACGTGTATAATTTCCTTGCTAGTTTTGGCATGCATGGCATATGCATGTGGTTTCTTGGTTATCATATGTCATTGACATGGAGGAATGCCTGAATTGACAGTGGAATTTCTTAGCCTTGCCATGTCCTGGATAGCCATGGCGTTGTGGGTTTCTTTCCATTTTGTTTTTTGGTTAGTTCTCATATTCCTTTGGCTGTGGGTTGAGTTACTAGTTCCTGGAGCCTTGGTTGGACAAATGCTCTAGAGCCTTGTAACATCTTGGGTTGAATTACTTGTCCTGGAGCCTTGGTTGGAAAAATGATCTGGAGCCCTTAGTGGGTTGAGTTACTTGTCTTGGATCCTTGGTTGGAACAAATGATCTGGAGCCATGGAAAACTTGGGTGGAGACAAATCTGGTGATGGTTAGTGATGTTCGACTGTGAGGTGGAATCACTGTTTGAGGGTTGAGGTGGTTTGGAGTCTGGAATCCTTGGTTTGGGTTTTTTGGATGTGTTTCATGAGATCCCACATTAATGCTTGGAATATGGCATGGGTTTGATTGGCTAAAAGAGAAATTTGATTCAGCCTAGTCTATGGTCTAGTGGTTCGTGGAAGTCCCAAACCTGGTTGTATTTTGCATATGTTAATAAGAGCTTCTTTCCTCTTGTATTTGATGGGTAAATATACTTGTTTATATGTGGTTTTTATGGCTATTATATCCTTGTTATTTATGTTGGTTATATGTTGGTTATGAGCATGTTTTATGACAATGATGATGTATATCTCTCATCATGTTTTGATTTGTAAATGAATTAACAATGAATATATGACCTAATATATGATAATGCAACTAATGTGATAAGGCATCAATGCTTCTTAGCGATTCTTAGATAATTATGAGACCCCTATGGTCAGATATGTGGTTATGATCTGTAGAATGCATATTTGTGACATGTTTGACGAAATGCCTGTCATGGCTAGTAGGGGTCCAGTAAAGTATTTTCATTAGTATCATTGTTTTACTGTTACTTTTCATTCTTTAAGGTTTCATGAAGTTCTGGGCAATGGCTTGAGTCCTATCCCTGAAAAGGTGGCACAAAATCTGGGGTTGTTGGCTCTGAACTAGTTGAAAAAGTCTCGAGTCGCTTGCATGCCCCTGTAGTGGGAGCAATTGGAGGGTCCCAGTCACATGCATGCCCATGTCATGGGAGTGACTAACGCCCTAGGTCAGTAAAATGTTAAGTTGCCTAAGGGTTGATCACTTGGAAATGTTGTTTGGCTCCTGTAGGTTCTGTAACATGTATAAAAGATTAGAGTGGTTGTGTTGTGTTGGTTCCACTTCCTTAATTGTACATGGGGAGTTTAATATGATCATAGTGGCATATCGTCACATGTTTACCCCAGCGGTCTAGTTGACTTGGGTATGGGAGGAGGGTGTTATAGAGTGGTATCAGAGCATGGTTCACCCTTTGGATTGGATGGGCTGTGTGTTTTTCATGCATTCATGTTGGTTGCATATATGTGTTCTCTATGCTTGTGGTCTATATACTTATTGCATATGCATGGTGGTGTTCATAGTTGTAGTCGAGTCACCATGTGGAAGTTGATGTTGTTTTTGTTGTATGTGGTAGACATGAGAGTATGTCGGTTATGCATTGGCTATGCATGTCAGTGCTCATATATTGTTATGCAAACATTGATATGGTTGTAGTTGTCATGCATGAGGTCATTGTGTGTAGCTGGTATGGTCATGCATTGAGGAGTGGATAATTATTGAAATGATGATTAAATGTTGATATGATTATGTTTATATATGTATTGTGCTAATATGGTTGGTCTTGCAGATGAGATATCATCCCCTGAACTACAATGAGGTATGTTTGTTTGTTTATGATTTGGTTTAGCTGACATGACATACCTTTCAGGAAGAAAACAACAAAGATGACTAGAAAGATGGTAGACTACAGTTCTTGAGAGTCTCCCTATGGATCAAATGGGAAGCATGGTGTTGGGTATTATTCTGACTTAGCAAACACATTGAGAAGTTTGAAGGCAGAAATAAGAAGTTGTAAAGCAGATAATGACATAATCATTTAGGCATAAGAGAAACAAGCAAAAGTCAATGCAATAATTATTCAAAGTTTGTCAGAATTGTAGAGACATGGACCACTTCGGATCAACCATGAGTAGGAGGACAAAACTAATGGGGCATATGGCAGTAGGTCTCATGGTGGGCATAGGTCAGATAGAGATGAAACGATTAGAGATGGTAGGTTCTTGGATACTCTGGATAGGAGAGGTGATGGACACATGTACTATTCTAGTTTTGGTCCTGACAAGCACTATGATCATCATCGTTATCATCCTTACATGAGGAGTGACAGGGGATATTTTTCGGATGAGTTCAAGAAATAAAGGCCACTTACATTCGATGGGGACATGAAGAAGTCACAAGATGCATAAGCATGGTTGCTTGGTATGAATAATTTCTTCAGGCCACATGATTACCCAGAAAACTTAAAGGCCAGAATGGCTACATTCAGTCTTAAAGGTAAACTAGATATCTGGTGGGGAGATGTAAAGAATGTCAGAGGTATTTATGAAGAGGAGTTGACTTGGAGTGAGTTCGAGAGACTCTTGAGGAAGATGTATATACTAGAGAGATATTATGATGACAGGGAAAAATATTTTTATGAGCTGAAAATGGGATCTATGACTGATGAGGAGTACACTAGCATATTTTTAGAATTTTTGAGATATGTACCTTACCTCAAGGAGGAGAAGGACAAGATTCAGCTATTCATCAGTGGGTTTCCAGTAGCATTCAAAGACATGATTGAGTTTGATGAGCCTAGATCATTGGAGCAGGCCACATGGAAGCTAAAGCATTGTTTTGAGCTATCAAAGCGTATATTTGAGATTAATAAGGATTAGAAGGGTAATGATAAGAATAAAGGAAAATGGGACAAGAACCAAACAAGAACTCATGACATAGGTAACCAAGAGAATGCAGCACCACCAAAGAAGTTCAATGCATCTGACAAAGGACAAAGATTTAAGTCTGAGCAGAACAAGGGTGATGTTAGGGATGTTGGACTTGTGGAGGAGAGCATCATAGGAGAGATTGTCCACAACATTAGGGTGGTAGACCATAAATCTATAGTGCGCAGGAGGAAAAAACAGAGGGAGATGTTGGAAAAAGTATTCCACAGATCTATGCAACATTGGATAATAGGTAGGCAGATCACCAGTCGTCTATTATCGAGATGGACGGTAAACTTTGTGATCAAGTTGTTTCTATTTTGATCGACCCTGGATCTAATTATAGTTATGTTAGTCCTAACCTGGTGGATAAGTGTGGTTTGAATAAAGAAGTGCATGCATAATCTTGGTTAGTGCAGTTGGCCACATGAACAAAGACGTGAATTCATCATTGGGTAAGAGCTTGTGCAATTGAGTTGAATGGTATGCCTACATCAACACATTTGAATGTATTTCCGTTGGGATCATACAATATGTTGTTGGGTATGGACTGGTTGTATCTCCATAGGTCTAAATTTGATTGTTATGACAAATCTATTGAGTTCTTGGATGACAGTGGAGAACAAAGATTTTTGGAAGGTAAGAAGAAGGCAACATCAGTTATGCAAACAAAGTGTAGTCATAGAAAAGGGTGTGTGTTATTTACAGTGCATATTTCCAGTGACAAAGGTAAGGAAGTTGAGGATGAAAATGTCTTGAGCAGGTACCCAGTTCTACAATATTTTCAAGATGTGTTTCTGATAGAGATTTTACAGTTGCAACCTTACAAGGAAGTAGACTTTTCTATTGAGTTGGTAATTGGGGGCAACACCAACATCAAAGACACCTTATAGGATGAGCACACCAGAGTTAGTGGAGCTAAATTTGCAGTTAAAAGAAATGTTTGACAAGGGATACATTAGGCCAAGTGTATTGTCGTGGGGTGCACCAATATTGTTTGTGAAGAAGAAGGACGATACTCTTAGGTTATGCATTGATTATAGGTAGTTGAACAAGGGGACCATCAAGAATAGGTATCCATTGCCCAGGATTGATGACTTGTTCGATCAGTTGAAGGGAGCAACAATGTTCTCAAAGATTGACCTGAGATCAGGGTATCAGCAGGTACGCATCAAAGATGAGGATCAGGGAAAATTTTAAGGATGGAAAATTATCTTGAAGTTTAAAAACATTGGCGAATCTCACTAGTCTCTAATATGAAAACTATAAAATGTTTGTTGATATATTTGTAACAGTATTTAAATTTATAATGGTTATATATATATTTTCTATATAATGTGGTGATTTTTAAGGTACAATAATTTTATGGTGTCAAATTTAGGCGAATCATTTTTATAAAAAATGGAAATTGGAAAAATATTTTTTTTTTGGAAAAATCGTGGAAAATTAGCCCACCTATTAATATTAGCCCCTAAAATTTTCCATGATGAGGATATTTACAAGACTTCTTTCTAGACCAATTATGAGCATTATGAGTTTGTTGTAGTTCCATTTAGTTTGACTAATGCTCCAGTTACTTTTATGTGCTTGATGGCTAGTGTATTGCATCCTTATCCGAACAAGTTTGTTATTGTACATATTGATGATATATTGATATATTCTAAGAATGAGGAAGAACATGCCACAAAATTTAGTAACAGTATTGAGATTGCTGAGAGAGAATCAGTTGTATGCTAAGATCAGTAAATGCAATTTCTTTGAGACAAAGGTATGCTACTTGGGACATGTGGTTTCCAAAGAAGGCATAATAGTGGATCCAGAGAAGATAAGGGCTATCATGGAATGGGCAGCTCCTAGAAATGTGGATGAGGTAAGATCATTCATGGGGTTAGCAGGTTACTACAGGAGGTTCATTAGGAACTTCTCATAGATTTATTATCCCATTACATAATTGCAAATGAAAGGTAAGAAATTTTAATGGATAGAGGAATGTGCAACAAGTTTTGAGTAGTTGAAACAATTGTTGACAAATGCTCTAGTGTTAAAGGTTGTAGATTCGAACAAAGAGTTTGTGATATGTACAGATGCTTGCAAGAGAGGAATTGGTGGAGTTCTGTTGTAGGAAGTACAAGTAGTATGCTATGAATCAAGGAAACTGAATGAACACAAGCAGAATTATCTGACACATGATCTTGAGTTAGCAACGATCATCCATGCTTTGAAGATGTGGATGAATTATCTTCTTGGCAAGCAATTCATATTGATGAGTGATCACAGTGGATTGAGGTATCTATTTGACCAAACGAATTTGAATTCCAAGCAAGCTAGATGGTTGGCCACAATAATTGAGTTCGACTTTGAGATGAAGTATATTAAAGGAAAAGAGAACAAAGTTGCAGATGCTCTTAGCAGGAGGACATAGCTGAATCATATAATAACTATGAGTTCATATGGGACAGATTTAAAGGATAGGATCTTGCAGGTAGGTCAGTAGTGTTAGTGCTTGAAATTTCACCTCAGGCTGAGAAAGGCAAACTCCAAGGCAACATCAAACCACTTAGCCTCGTAGCTAGCCCTACGGGGCAGGAGAGGGCTCTCTACGGTCTATCTCGACAAAGGTCTTCAATGGGCAGAGATAACCAATAAAGAACACTGATTTTAGGCTAGTAAACTGATAAAAGGTTTGATTTGAGACTTTTGGGATTTTGGTGGAAAATCGGGGAAAGGCAATTTTGGGTGCGGGGATTGGACACAGTTTTTGCATGGGGTTCTTTGGGGCAAGGTAGGAGACTGTATTGATGCCTTTGAAAGAGTCAGATGGGAAAGAATGACTGGTGAGGAGCTAAGGAGAGCAAGTAAACACCTTGATTTCTCCTTAAACAGATGAAAACATTGATATTAAGCAAACTTAAAAGCAGAGCATGGCAATCATGAATTCTACTTTAACACTTCATTTGCCTAATTTGCAGAAGGAAAAGTAAGAAGATGATTCACATAAAAAACTTACAAGTACAAAGAGAAACACACCATCAATACATGTAACCACAGGAATCCCAAAAAGGATTGCAAAACCCTGGTCTTTCTTCCTTTGCCAAAATTGCAGAGATACAATGAGTAATACAATAGAAGCTTCTCCCTCAAGAGTCCAACCATGAAAATGACCAAGAAAGTACATAATATAGGCAATCTAACATCTTTCCTTGCCTCTAGGGGTCGAGCTCACTATCCTAGGAGCTCTTTCAACCAATTCTAAACTGAGCACTGAAAACTAGGCAGTCAAAACAACTTGCCTCTATAAGCTAGGAAACCAATTCATTCATTAAATTTTTGCCTATCTCATGAATGAATCTTCTAGAAGAGATAAATAAGTGTCAAAATATCATAAAATTACATCATTTACAACAAGGAAGATCAAAATCTACTCCAAAAAGTCAAATCCAGTCAAAACTGCGTTTTGCTGAGCTGTAGGTGAATTTCTGTGAAAACTGCCAAACACGTCGCGCCTTGATCCTGAACGCGTCGCGCGCCTTTGGAGCTGCTTTTGAGGCACTTCCAGGTTTCCAAATGAGGCAAAAGTGGGCTTGTTAGAAAGGTCTGGATGTCTACTTTCCAACCCAAGTGTAATTTCTAAATTTGGTGTCCATTTGCCCCTCCAAAATTTCAATCTCCCAAGACCGCTTCCTGTGTGTCAAAAAAGTGGCAGAAAGTCATTTTTTGCTTGTTTTTTGACCTTCTGGAGGCTCAAAACTTGATGGAATCTCTTGGAAATTGCTGAGCAAGTGTATCTTTGCATGAAAAATCCAAAAATGCTGAGTTTTCCTGAAAAGGAGTTGCCCATCGAAAGGGTCGCGCGCGGCGCGCGACGTGTTGGTGGAGAAAATTTTTTGCCCAAAAATTCACAAGTGACCAAAAATGCTCAAAATTTTTTGAAATTTGTGCTGGAGTTAAGTCATTTAGCATCATGATCCTTCAAGGAAGCCTCAGCCAAGATGTGGAGGGGATCGGGCTTTTTCCTTCGTTTTAGTGCTTTGGCCAACCGTCTTTGGAGCAACTTCATTCTTTCCTTGCATACGTGCATTCGGGCCCAATAGTGGTTCTTCATGTTCCGGAGCAGGTCCTTATCTTGGTTGGCCTTGGCCAGCAACCTCTCCAAATGAGCATTGACCCGGAGAAGCATAGCCTCTCGCTCAACGGGTACCAAATCACCGGGTCTCTTGCGAGCCAAGTTGCGGTCCTCATGAATCCTCCGCAACTCATCAAGAGTGTGCTCATCTTCCAATTGCTTGTTGCGCTACTCCAAATATGTAGTTGTCCATTGTGCCATCTCTAACTTTTGCTGCAACAAGTGGTTCTCAGTCTCCTTTTGCTGAATGATCTCGTGAAGCTCCGTGCTAGGAGAATGGATGTCAAGATCAATGATGTCGATATCTGGATCACCTGACGGTCCCTCCTCAATCATGGGCTGCTTTCCCCTCTCTGATACCTGTGCTACTGTCGGAAGCGAGGCCCCTTCCATTTGATGTGGAGATAACACTTGCTGAGCTGATGAAGAAGGCGAGACCCCTTCCACCTGATGTGGAGAAAATACTCGCCGAGCTGATGCAAATAAGGCCCTGTGGCCTCTCTGATATGTGACCAATGGAGGAGAGCTGACATGTCTGGTCTCAGGGATATCATGCTGCTGTGATGGTCCTCCCTCCTCATGAACAACCTCAGGAGGTGGTGGTGGCGCTGTGAAAAAATCACGAGAGATAAAATCCTCCCATGGGATACCCTGCTGAGCCAACTGATGTATGACCACAAGCTGGATCAAACCATAATGATAGATGCTACTGTGTTGCTGTGCTGGGCTCTTTCTCTACATCAAGGGCACCATCTTCTCAATATTCCGGCACATGAAAAATGGTATGTTCATCATCCGTACCCATGTGAAATGCATCAACAAGCGAATATGGTACGAATACAAACATGAAAATCTGCCCTCACAGGTGAAATAGTGCATGATGAGCCTCATCAAGGGAGCATACTCATCCCTCAAAAATCTGAAAGGAAATACACCAGTCATGTGCCTCATATATGTAGGTTTAATGTAGGGCTCATACTAAAATCTGTCCAATAGTTTGCGCTTGTTCCACTCTTCTCCAACATTAGGTATCCCTGTTGCTTGAGCAACCATCTCAGGTGTCAATGTAAAATCCACCCCTGCAAGGTTCACATGCCCGTCATGCAAATGCAAAACAAACAAGCGGACCAATTCCCTGTGATGCTGAATTTGAGAGATCCTCTCGCAAAACTCATAACATGACAGGTGGCGAAAACATGTGACTGCAAGTGGACAAGCCTGCAAATAGGTCAAAGAGGTGGGATCCTCTCTCACATGGTGACCACTCTTACCACCCCTGTGAGGCCTCCTTTGTACCTCAACCTCTAGTGTTGACTCACGGTCATCACTTTGCTCATAGTCGGTTTCGGTTTCTGACATGGTTTCAAGAGCAAAGTGACTGAAATGTACCGCTGCTTTTGCTCAAAAATTTGCTGTTTTAATTGTTGAAATGCTGTTTCAAGGGGACAAAGAACACAAGGGAGATGTTAAGGAGGGGAGACTTTTAAGGGAAATTAGGGAAAATATATGAAATAGGGAATTAAGGGAATGAATCATGACATATACACCATCACACAATTATAATTTGCAAGGGTTTTATGGGAGGTAGGGTTTTAGGGCTTTTGGTATTTTTGGTAGGGAGATTAGGTAGAAATGATATGGGAGGTGGTAAAGGGATGTGGGGAAAAAGTGGGGGTGAAAAGGATGACCTTGAAAACAGCAAAACAAACCCTAGCTTTACTAGCACTTTGACATTCTTAAGCAAATACACATGGACTCCTCATTTGAAAATAATGGCTTTTAAATACATTCTCATGCTCTTTCAAGCTTTAGCAAACAATACATTTTGATGATTGGAGGCCTACCTGCAACCTTGAAGAAATTTGGGGTCGTTTTGCAGTTTACAGGCAATTTTCTGTGGATGAATCCCCAACATGTATTGCGCGGGTTTGGAGGGGTCGTGCGCACCCAACGCGTCGCGCCAGTGCTTTTTTCCAACTGCGATGACTCCCTTGACGCGTCGCGCCTGCCCAACATGTCACGTGCAGGTCTGAACGGGTCGCTCGCGGGCTTTGTCTGCAATTTCGCCCAGTTTCTCTTCAAATCGCCTTTCACTCTTGATTTGAGGCAAATGATGACCAAATGGAGGGAGAGAGGGGCTTTATAAGCTTGATTTAAATTAATTTCCCCTCAAACCCTCTTTGTAATTTTTATAACATGACACTTTTTCAAAATTTAAATGCTGCTGACTTTATGGTTTCCTTTTGTCTTGAAATTGGTTGAACTGATGCTTTTTCTTGAAAATTTTTGTAGGGATAGCTTCTGAGGAATCTTGGCAAAGGGGACCAGGGCTGCATGCTGACTTTCGAAGAATTTTGAATTTTTACAACTTTTTACAAAAATGAGAAAATGACCTTGTCTTTAAAAACAGGGTTTTTAAATCCAAGGTAAAAATTAGCTGTACAAGATGAAATATTTTGAAGAAATACTTTGATAGTCATCCCTCTGGCCTGTTGGGAATTTATTGACTTTTAAAGACATGACCTCAAAGACAAATTGGACCTAAACCCTAGACCTAGGACTTTTGACCTCAAGACAAGACAAGTAACCTTGAAAGAGTTTATTGACTGAAACAACTTGATCCAGCAGTGCTAAGAGGGGAATAAAGACACCAGCTCCTCCATTAGGGTTATGGCATGCTTAATGGAATGCAATGAGATGACACGGATGAGACACCTACTTATGCAAATGAAAATAGCTTTGATCGCTGATGGAGGGCTACTAGACCGACTCTAACATTGGCTCCAATGGGGATGGTAGCTCCTTGGAGGTACCAAGAACCTTAGACCTCTGGGAGAGCAGACCATTGCTTTTCAATCATTGGGCAATGGAGTCATTATTTACATATGTGACCCAAACCGGGACAGCTTTATTGACTTTTAACAACTGACTGAAAGTTGGACTAACTTTGACCCAAACTAACTCAACTTTTGGACAGAAAATGGACTGATAAAAACAACATGAAAAACTCACACCAACTAATCTCCATCTTCAGAATTATAGCCTTCACCGCGGGCCCCAGACTAAAGATCAGTGCACACTTGCAGTGAAATAAAAGTAAAATGGTAATTACAATGATAATGGCTAGAGCAGAAAATGCTCAGACATGGTACCTTTTAAGCAGCCGGCCATTGACCGACCCTCCAAGACAATCATCACCATTCATTTCTTTGAGAAGAAAGGCATTTGGACCACGGTATGCTGCAATTTTGTAAGGACCTTTCCATAAGTTTTCAAACTTTCCATGTTTCCCTTTGTCTTCATTTCGGGCATCCCACCTCAAAACAACATCATCTATTTGGAAATCATCCGACTTTGCTTTTCTGTCATAGATTTTCTTTATGCGCTCTTGCAACTTAAGAGTATTTTGAAGAACCTCCTCCCGTGTCTTCTGTAAATGAATCATTTGACTAATCCGCCTTTGCATTGGATCCTCCTCACCACCAACTTCTTGAAGCAATTTTGCTACCGGAATACTAAGTGAAGTAGGAAACACCGCATCTGTCCCGTAAACTAGTTCGAAAGGTGACATACCAATTGACTTTTTCTGACTTACACGATCAGCCCATAATGCATTTACTAACTGTTTGTGCCAGCTCTTCTTATTGTTTTCCAGCAATTTCTTTATGATGTTTACCAAAGATTTATTCGAAGATTCAGCCAGCCCATTTCCTTGCGGATGATAGGCGGTTGAATGCCCCAAGTTGATGTTATATTTGTAGCAAAAATCAACCATCTTCTTTGATTTAAACGCTGCTGCATTATCTGTAATCAACTTATGTGGACAGCCGAAACGTGACAATATGTTATTTTCAAGGAAAGAAATAATTACCAAGTCCGTGGCCTGTCGGGTGGGAATGGCTTCAATCCATTTCGTGAAGTAATCGGTGGCTGTCAATATCCATCGATGTTGTCCGGAAGATGCTGGATGAATTTCGCCGATGAAATCTAAGCCCCACTGCTGAAATGGTGCGCTGACTTCAATGGGCTTGAGAGGCAAGGGCTGTAATTTCTGCTTTCCTTGAAAAATTTGACATTCATGACAACTCTTGACTGCTTTATATACATCTGAAAACAACGAAGGCCAATAGAAACCTGCCCTTAGGATCTTGTTTGCCGTGGTCTTCCAAAACAAGTGACCCCCGCAGTCACCTTTGTGAAAATCCTCTACAGCTCTCTTAGCTTCCTCCTCGACCAAACAATTCAACAATATGCCACCGGGGTCTTTCCAATATAGTGCAGATTTGATGATGCAAAATTTAGCAGCCTTTAACTTCAATGTCCTAGCTTTGTTTCGAGGCATCCCGGGAGGTGAAGAGAAATTTTGAAGCACATATACAATATCAACATACCAAGGAGAGGAAATAAAGATATCAAATACCTGTAGCGTTGAATTTTTTTCATCTTCGTCGGACAAGGCAGCAATCAAATTAATGTCTAGGACATGGAGATTTGTTTTAGCCATCAATTTAGCAAGACCTTGGCCCTTGATCAGCTTGGTAGGCTTAATTTCCACATCATACTCCAATAGTGTAGCAATCCATTTACCCTGTTTTCCTTCCGGTTCCGCTTGTACCAAAACATCTTTAACAGCTGCGTTAGGAACATATGCCAAAATGTGGGAATTCAGTATGTACACACAAAAATCTTTCAAAGCTTTTACCAACGCCAATGCTTGTTTTTCAATGATATTATACTTCAGCGCTCCGTCCCTTATAATACGACTGAAAAAAGCAATGGGCTTCTCAACTCCATCTCTCTTTTGCATCAGCACAGCTGCCAATGTATGCTCAGAAGCAAATGAAAATAAAATAAAATCTTGTGTATAATCCGGGCTGATTAGAGTTGGGGCTGAAGATAAAATTAACTTTACCAAATTGAAAGACTTTACCGCCTCTTCAGTCCATTTGAGCTGGCTGTCCTTTTTAAGCATGTTAGTGATTTCTCTAAGGTGTTCGGCAAGATTCAGAATAAAGCGACGCAGAAAATTCAACTTGCCATTAAAGGACTGAATCTCTTTCTTGTTTCGGGGCTGCTCTAATTGCTGAATAGCTTCCACACGTGCAGGATCTATACGAATGCCATCTTTGGAAATGATGTGGCCCAACAACTTGCCTTCACTCATGGCGAAAAGACTCTTCTTTGGATTCAATGAGATACCATATTTTCTGCACTTTTGAAACACCATTGTTAAATGATACAAATGTTCTTCATCAGATTTAGAAAACACAGTTAAATCATCAAGATAAACGACCAAAAAGACATCCTTCTCATTAGCAAAGGCCATGTCCATCGCCCGCTGAAAGGTGGCACCTGCATTTTTCAATCCAAATGGCATCTTGGCATAATGAAATGTTCCCCATGGAGTAGTGAATGTAGTCTTGTTGCGGTCATCCTCATGCACCAAAATCTGATTATACCCGAAATAACCATCAAGTAGCGACATCCTTGATGCCCCAACTACCCGCTGCAATATATGATCCATCTTGGGCAGCGGATAATTGTCCTTTAGCGACACCTTATTCAGATTTCTAAAGTCTATACACAAGCGGATCTCACCGGTCTTCTTTCTCACGGGCACCAAGTTGGAAATCCAATCGGAAAATCTGATTGGCACTATAATTCCAGATTTGTACAACCGGTTAACTTCCTTCTCGATCAATGGCAGCAACTTAGGATTAATTCTTCTCAACTTTTGTCGGAAAGGCTTTTGATTTGGCTTTATGGGAATGGTATGCTGAATGATACTTGTGTCATAAGTTTTCAAATCTGAATAATCCCATGCAAAAACATTAGAAAACGAAGACAACAATCTGATATATTCTTTCTTTACCTTTGGCGACAATGCTTTCGATAGTTTCACCATCTTCGGATTTTCAGCTGTTCCAAGATTCACTTCTTCGACACCTTCTTCCGTTGGCCTCAAGGTTGGTTTGCGGGCCACATCATCTTGATCGAACAACTCTTCCAAAGGAATTAATCCTTTAGGAATGAAATTGTCTTTAAGCTGCAATACATCCATTTGATTTACTTCCTCAGGTTCTGTGTCTATGGAGATGTCTTTGAACTCACCTTCAACTTGCAGAAAATCCTTGATTTCTTCATCATCTTGGAAAACTTGCCAACATCTTTGATTGTCTGGGACTGTAGGACGGTGCTTCACATAAATCTCAAACTTATTGCTGGAATTCATGGGGATTTTTAGATTACTTGCTGCCTTAGCCAATGCATCCGCAACACCATTTTGGATACGGGGCACACATGTCAAAGTATGTTCAGAAAACAGCTTCAAGATATCTAGGACAACATTTCGATATGCTCGCATACGAGGATGCTTGGCCTGAAACTCACCTTTCACTTGCTTTATAACCAACTCGGAGTCGCCATATACTGCTATCTTCTTTGCCTTCAACTTCCGAAGGATTTTTAGGCCAGCAATGAGAGCCTCATATTCCGCCTCATTGTTTGAACAATCGAATGCCAATTTGTAAGAACATACTCGTACCTTACTTGGGACTTTGTTTCAGACAGAAAATGGACTTCGAATCCACACACCTATACCAGCACCATCGCTGCCCACAGCGCCATCAAAATCCATGGTCCAAAGACCATCCTCATCGTCTTCTAAATGCTGAAATTGTGATGTCTCTGCATTTTTTGTTTGCTGCCCTTTCATTTCAGATGTTGGCTCCATGAAAACGGACCTTTCTTCACTTTCTTTTCTCAAAATTTCTCTAAAATTTTCTGTAATGTCTGGTATATCTTCTGCTTGAACCAACTGACTATCTATCTCATTAAAATTATCAGCAAACAAAACAAACGATTCCAAATCTGTATGTACATAATTTACAGGATGATTCACTGGCTTTTCCTTACTAGTGATCATGTATTTCATCTTTTGCTCCCTATATAACTTCCTCATTTGACCAAAGACCTGGATTGTAGCATAAGAAAAATCAAGCTGAAGTGTACCTTTGAGCTTGGCTCCCCAAGATCTCGAAAGCAACATGCCGAACCGCGGAGGAATATCTGCCACCACCACATCCATCAAAACATTCTTTGCTGGGATTTGATCTAGGCTCACCACCAAGTCCTTGATCAAACCAATACATTTCACCTGATTGGAATCAAACGAATACAAATCATGATACTTCCTTGTGATGTCTAGTTCCAGCTTTTCCATAATTGCTTTCGGCATCAAATTATGTGAAGCTCCCGAGTCAAACATGGCATTATGTAAAACATACTCATGCAATCACAAACTGATATAGAATGGAGGAACATCACTTTCGGGAGACTCACCATTTAAAGCAGGCCCAAAAATCAATTCCGGTTGATCATCTTCTACATTCACCGTGTCTAGCATTGGATCAAAATTCAGCATCTTGGAGATTTGGCCTCGGTAAGTGCTGTTCTTCATGATTTCCGTCAAAGGAATGGACACTTTCAACTCTGAAATTTCATTCTCCAAACTAAAAGCTGAAACCTTCACACCTTCTTTGGCCGGAACTTCTCTTCTTTCAACTTTATCTCTCGGTGTGCTTGATGGCTGATCTATCTTGCTTGCTGATGATGATTGACTTGCTGAAGGATCAATTATGTCTTTTCCTTTTGTCTGTGGGGAAGCTGAATCATTCTTTGCTGAAGTATCTTTCCTTTTCTGAATGGGATTTATGGGAACAACTCGGTTTCTTAATTGCCTCTGCTGAGCGGACAAAGCATTGAGATATCCTCTTTGGTATTCCTCCGATTCTTCCTCAAGTACTGCCTCATTTGATAAGATATAATGCTCATCCTGATGTATGACTGAATTTCTCACAAATTCTTCTTCTTCTGTAATATAGGTAGGCAGATCATCAGGAGTGAAAAAGTGATTTTCCTCTCCCACCGTATCACCTTCATCCTCGGATTCTTGGCTAACAAAATTCTGCTGAAAAGGAGGTTTAATTTGCTGCTGAACTGCTGCCTCTTGTGCTCTTGTTTCACGCTGTTTGATTCTATATTGCGGCTGCTGTGGACCTCGGAAATTAGGATTACGGATCTGAGGTTCCGGCTTGCTGAGATGAGTATGTTCAAGTGCTCTTTCAATCTTTTCAACCTTGCGGAGGAGCTGATCTGATGTAGAAGCTTCTTCTTTGATTGTGACTCGCTTTTCCGCCTTCATCCTCGCTCTTTTATCATTCAAATTCGCTTCAACACTAACAGCAATTTTCTGCATATCCTCCAACGTAGGCGGATCTCTATCTCGCAATGAATAAGCCATCTCCGGATCAAAGCCATCCGGGAATTTGAGGAGCGCTGATTTTCTTGACGGTCTCAAATCATCGGGAATAGCATTGTAAACTGTATTAAATCTGATAATGTAATCTTGAACGGACTCACCATGATTATGCTTGAGGTTGTTGTATTCGGCATTAATCTGAAGCGGATCCTTTCTGATTTCCCATCGATCTAAAAATTGCCTTTGAAGTGCCTCTAAGGTAGCAATGCTCCGGGCTGTCAAACCTCTGAACCACTTTCTTACTTTGCCATCAAATGTTTGTACAAACAAATGCATAGTTACATCCTCTTCATCTATCTCATATAGATCAAAGAAAGTCGTCATTTTGTCTATATGTTGCTGAGTAGAGATACTCTGTGGAGTGCCATCAAACATGGGAATTTTACTCTGATAATCGGCTGGCATATCATGCAGATTTTGGGGAAGAGCAAGAGGAGCAAATCGGGCAGCCATTGCTTTAGGTAGATTGGGTCTAGGAGTAGCAGGTGGAGTAAGTGTAGCTGTAGTATGAGGAGTATGAGGAGGAGAAGTGGTATGGGATGTAGAGGGCAAACCAACTGTAGATTCCGGATAAGTGATTATAGGAGAAACAGAAATAAAAGGAGGATTGGACTGCTCATGCGCCGTGATAGTGGATCCGATATGAACAAATATAGTTTCAATGAACTCAACAAGATTTGTAGCGTGAATATCTGACTGAAGAGATCTTAGGATGAAATTGTCAACCAATTTATTGTGTCTCTCAATTTCAAGGGCAGCTGCAAAATTAGGGTTGGGAACTAGAAAATCAAGTGCACTTTCAGATTTAGTTTTGAACAAGGACAACTCAAAACTCTCATCAAAATCAATGTCTTCAAGATACTCAAAAACAGCTGGACATGAATGAGATTTGAATATATGACCAGAATCTGAAGCCAGTTTGGATATCAAGGAACAAATAGCCAATCAGCCTATGAAAACTCTTAAATAATCATCCAAAAGTTCAGAGTTTGCAAATATACTGGGGTGAGATGCAAATGAAGTGTTACATTCACTAGCTCATGGAGGTCAACTGAAGCAGCGCTTATCTACTTGCGCTGATGCAAAGCAAGAGTGTTTTCGAAGGCTACCTGGCGTATCTTCAGACTACGTCTAAGACTTATGAAATAAACACATCAATTAGCAAACAATTTGTTCTCCCTAGTATGGTCGCCAATATGTTAGCGCTTGAAATTTCACCTCAGGCTGAGAAAGGCAAACTCCAAGGCAATATCAAACCAATTAGCCTCGTAGCTAGCCCTACGGGGCAGGAGAGGGCTCTCTCCGGTCTATCTCGGCAAAGGTCTTCAACGGGCAGAGATAAACAATAAATAACACTGATTTTAGGCTAGTAAACTGATAAAAGGTTTGATTTGAGACTTTTGGGATTTTGGTGGAAAATCGGGGAAAGGCAATTTTGGGTGCGGGGATTGGACACAGGTTTTGCAGGGGGTTCTTTGGGGCAAGGTAGGAGACTGTATTGATGCCTTTGAGAGAGTCAGATGGGCAAGAATGACTGGTGAGGAGCTAAGGAGAGCAAGTAAACACCTTGATTTCTCCTTAAACAGATGAAAACATTGATATTAAGCAAACTTAAAAGCAGAGCATGGCAATCATGAATTCTACTTTAACACCTCATTTTCCTAATTTGCAGAAGGAAAAGTAAGAAGATGATTCACATAAAAAACTTACAAGTACAAAGAGAAACACACCATCAATACATGTAACCACAGGAATCCCAAAAAGGACTGCAAAACCCTAGTCTTTCTTCCTTTGCCAAAATTGCAGAGATACAATGAGTAATACAATAGAAGCTTCTCCCTCAAGAGTCCAACCATGAAAATGACCAAGAAAGTACATAATATAGGCAATCTAACATCTTTCCTTGCCTCTAGGGGTCGAGCTCACTATCCTAGGAGCTCTTTCAACCAATTCTAAACTGAGCACTGAAAACTAGGCAGTCAAAACAACTTGCCTCTATAAGCTAGGAAACCAATTCATTCATTAAATTTTTGCCTATCTCATGAATGAATCTTCTAGAAGAGATAAATAAGTGTCAAAATATCATAAAATTACATCATTTAAAACAAGGAAGATCAAAATCTACTCCAAAAAGTCAAATCCAGTCAAAACTGCGTTTTGCTGAGCTGTAGGTGAATTTCTGTGAAAACTGCCCAACACGTCGCGCCCTGATCCTGAACGCGTCGCGCGCCTTTGGAGCTGATTTTGAGGCACTTACAGGTGTCCAAATGAGGCAAAAGTGGGCTTTTTGGAAAGTTCTGGATGTCTACTTTTCAACCCAAGTGGAATTTCTGAATTTGGTGTCCATTTGCCCCTCCAAAATTTCAATCTCCCAAGACTTCTTCCTGTGTGTCAAAAAAGTGGCAGAAAGTCATTTTTTGCTTGTTTTTTGACGTTCTGGAGGCTCAAAACTTGATGGAATCTCTTGGCAATTGCTGAGCAAGTGTATCTTTGCATGAAAAATCCAAAAATGCTGAGTTTTCCTGAAAAGGAGTTGCCCATCGAAAGGGTCGCGCGCGGCGCGCGACGTGTTGGTGGAGAAAACCTGTTTTTTGCCCAAAAATTCACAAGTGACCAAAAATGCTCAAATTTTTTTGAAATTTGTGCTGGAGTTAAGTCATTTAGCATCATGCTCCTTCAAGGAAGCCTCAGCCAAGATGTGGAGGGGATCGGGCCTTTTCCTTCGTTTTAGTGCTTTGGCCAACCGTCTTTGGAGCACCTTCATTCTTGCCTTGCATACGTGCATTCGGGCCCAATAGTGGTTCTTCATGTTCCGGAGCAGGTCCTTATCTTGGTTGGCCTTGGCCAGCAACCTCTCCAAATGAGCATTGACCCGGAGAAGCATAGCCTCTCGCTCAACGGGTACCAAATCACCGGGTCTCTTGCGAGCCAAGTTGCGGTCCTCATGAATCCTCCGCAACTCATCAAGAGTGTGCTCATCTTCCAATTGCTTGTTGCGCTACTCCAAATATGTAGTTGTACATTGTGCCATCTCTAACTTTTGCTGCAACAAGCGGTTCTCAGTCTCCTTTTTCTGAATGATCTCGTGAAGCTCCGTGCTAGGAGAATGGATGTCAAGATCAATGATGTCGATATCTGGATCACCTGACGGTCCCTCCTCAATCATGGGCTGCTTGCCCCTCTCTGATACCTGTGCTGCTATCGGAAGCGAGGCCCCTTCCACCTGATGTGGAGATAACACTCGCTGAGCTGATGAAGAAGGTGAGACCCCTTCCACCTGATGTGGAGAAAATACTCGCCGAGCTGATGCAAAAAAGGCCCTGTGGCCTCTCTGATATGTGACCAATGGAGGAGAGCTAACATGTTTGGTCTCAGGGATATCATGCTGCTGTGATGGTCCTCCCTCCTCATGAACAACCTCAGGAGGTGGTGGTGGCGCTGTGAAAAAATCACGAGAGATAAAATCCTCCCATGGGATACCCTGCTGAGCCAACTGATGTATGACCACAAGCTGGATCAAACCATAATGATAGATGCTCCTGTGTTGCTGTGCTGGGCTCTTTCTCTGCATCAAGGGAACCGTCTTCTCAATATTCCGGCACATGAAAAATGGTATGTTCATCATCCGTACCCGTGTGAAATGCATCAACAAGCGAATATGGTATGAATACAAACATGAAAATCTTCCCTCACAGGTGAAATAGCGCATGATGAGCCTCATCAAGGGAGCATACTCATCCCTAAAAAATCTGAAAGGAAATACACCAGTCATGTGCCTCATATATGCAGGTTTAATGTAGGGCTCATACTGAAATCTGTCCAATAGTTTGCGCTTGTTCCACTCTTCTCCAACATTAGGTATCCCTGTTGCTTGAGCAACCATCTCAGGTGTCAATGTAAAATCCACCCCTGCAAGGTTCACATGCCCGTCATGCAAATGCAAAACAAACAAGCGGACCAATTCCCTGTGATGCTGAATTTGAGAGATCCTCTCGCAAAACGCATAACATGACAGGTGGCGAAAACATGTGACTGCAAGTGGACAAGCCTGCAAATAGGTCAAAGAGGTGGGCTCCTCTCTCACATGGTGACCACTCTTACCACCCCTGTGAGGCCTCCTTTGTACCTCAACCTCTAGTGTTGACTCACGGTCATCACTTTGCTCATAGTCAGTTTCGGTTTCTGACATGGTTTCAAGAGCAAAGTGACTGAAATGTATCGCTGCTTCTGCTCAAAAATCTGTTGTTTTAATTGTTGAAATGTTGTTTCAAGGGGACAAATAACACAAGGGAGATGTTAAGGAGGGGAAACTTTTAAGGGAAATTAGGGAAAATATATGAAATAGGGAATTAAGGGAATGAATCATGACATATACACCATCACACAATTATAATTTGCAAGGGTTTTATGGGAGGTAGGGTTTTAGGGTTTTTGGTATTTTTGGTAGGGAGATTAGGTAGAAATGATATGGGAGGTGGTAAAGGGATGTGGGGAAAAAGTGGGGGTGAAAAGGATGACCTTGAAAACAGCAAAACAAACCCTAGCTTTACTAGCACTTTGACATTCTTAAGCAAATACACATGGACTCCTCATTTGAAAATAATGGCTTTTAAATACATTCTCATGCTCTTTCAAGCTTTAGCAAACAATACGTTTTGATGATTGGAGGCCTACCTGCAATCTTGAAGAAATTTGGGGTCATTTTGCAGTTTACAGGCAATTTTCTGTGGATGAATCCCCAACATGTAGTGCGCGGGTCTGGACGGGTCGCGCCAGTGCTTTTTTCCAACTGCGATGACTCCCTTGACGCGTCGCGCCTGCCCAACACGTCGCGTGCAGGTCTGAACGGGTCACGCGCGGGCTCTGTCTGCAATTTCGCCCAGTTTCTCTTCAAATCGCCTTTCACTCTTGCTTTGAGGCAAATGATGACCAAATGGAGGGAGAGAGGGGCTTTATAAGCTTGATTTAAATTAATTTCCCCTCAAACCCTCTTTCTAATGTTTATAACATGACACTTTTTCAAAATTTAAATGCTGCTGACTTTATGGTTTCCTTTTGTCCTGAAATTGGTTGAACTGATGCTTTTTCTTGAAAATTTTTGCAGGGATAGCTTCTGAGGAATCTTGGCAAAGGGGACCAGGGCTGCATGCTGACTTTCGAAGAATTTTGAATTTTTACAACTTTTTACAAAAATGAGAAAATGACCTTGTCTTTAAAAACAGGGTTTTTAAATCCAAGGTAAAAATTAGTTGTACAAGATGAAATCTTTTGAAGAAATACTTTGATAGTCATCCCTCTGGCCTGCTGGGCATTTATTGACTTTTAAAGACATGACCTCAAAGACAAATTGGACCTAAACCCTAGACCTAGGACTTTTGACCTCAAGACAAGACAAGTAACCTTGAAAGAGTTTATTGACTGAAACAACTTGATCCATCAGTGCCAAGAGGGGAATAAAGACACCGGCTCCTCCATCAGGGTTATGGCATGCCTAATGGAATGCAATGAGATGACACGGATGAGACACCTACTTATGCAAATGCAAAGAGCTTTGATCGCTGATGGAGGGCTACTAGACCGACTCTAACAAGTAGGATGACAGGTACAAGGAGCTTATGCATAGGTTACAACAAGGTACAAGTGATCAGGATGTGGACTATTGTCTCACAACATATGGTTTGGTCAGATTTAGGGACAAGATATATGTGCTAGACATCAGTGAGATCAATAAGCTTATCTTGAGGGAATTTCATTCTAAGACATATTCAAGTCACCCGGGATATTAGAAGATGTTGATAAAAATGAAGAAGTTTTACTATTAGCTGAATTTAAAGAGAGAAGTGGCAGAGTTTGTGGCTAGATGCTTGGATTGTCAACAGGTAAAGGTAGAGTGTAAGCACCCAAGTGGTCTACTACAACCTATTCTGATTCCAGAGTGGAAGTGGGAGGTCATTTCCATTGATTTCATTACAAATTTTCCGAGGACATGTGGAAAACATGATTCTATTATGGTTGTGGTTGACAGGTTGAAAAAGGTAGGCACTTCATTCTAGTGAAGTCTACATATTCTAGGATTATGTCATCCAGGGATGCAAAGTTCACCTCTAGGTTCTGGAAAGAGTTATTTGCAGGTTTGCGTATAGAGTTTTCCTTCAACACAACTTATCATCCGCAGACAGATGGACATATAGAGATGGTCAACAGGATATTGGAGGACATTGTGAATATGTATGTGATGCATCAACAATGGAAGTGGGAAGAGTATATTACACTGGTTGAGTTCACTTACAACGATGGGTATTAAGAATATTTGAGGATGAGTCTATTTGAGGCATTGTATGGGCGGAGTTGTAATACTCCCATCATATGAAGTGATCTAGTGAACAAGGTGTTGATTGGACCGGGCATGTTGGCATAAATGGAACAAGAAATGCATGTAATCAAGAAGAATATGAAGGCAACACAGGACAAACAGAAAAATTATGCAAATCAGAACAAGTTGTTTAAGGAGTTTCAGGTTGGGGAATAGGTGTACTTGTGTATCAAGCCAAGAAGATCTCCTTGAGGATTGGATCATGTGGAAAGTTGGCACCTCGATTTTGTGGACCTTTCAATATTCTTGAAAGTATTGGACTAGTAGCCTATTGACTTGCACTTCCTCCGACAGTGAAAGTCCATGATGTTTTCCATGTGTCATTGCTTAAAAAGTATGTTAAATATGCTGATCATGTGATTGACTGGTCTGTATTGCATGTGGAGTTAGAAGGAGAATTCTAGCTAGAACCTTAGTTCATTTTGTAGAGAAAGATCCTCATGCTCTAGAACCAAACAATCGAGCAGTTTAAAGTGCAATGGAAGCACTTTGGGCTCGATGAAGCTACATGGGAAATGAATGATCAGATGTGGATTATGTATCCTTCTCTATTTGATGGTTGAGCGAATGTTTTTGGTATATGTTTTGATGTAATGTTTTGGTATATGTACATATGTATATGGATGTAAATACCGCTATGAGCTGCGTTATAAAGCTCCAAGAAGCAGTATGGCTGTCATTTTGTTATGGTTGTTATGTGTCATGTTGGTTTTCTTCTCAATAGGTTGACCACTGTAATGACTGCAACAAGCTAAGTTATAAAGATCCATGGAAACTATGTTTTGCTTACAACAATTTTGTTGGTTGTAGGTGTCGTTGAACACTGAGGATGGTGTTCCCCCAAGAGGGAGGGTGTTATAGACATTTTTGTGCCTTACATCATGAAGCATGAAATGTCAATAATCTAAGGGATCCAAAGTCCCTAAACATGTTGTTCCTACCCCTAGAGGAACAAGGTCAGCAAACCACAACACTAAATATCAGTTCTCCACCTAAAAACACTCAAAAACAAGCTAATTCTGGATGTCAACTGCTCCACTCTGTACCTGTGCTTAATGTCAAAAGCAATGAAGGCTACCTGCGCTGGGCGAGTTTGGCCAAGTGGCACAGTCATTCCTCAAGGTGTCAAATGCCCAGGAAGCTTCCAAAATGACACTTGGATCAGGGAATTCGCCTTGTGATGAGTAAGAGGATCTAGATCTCCAAGTGGAAGCAAGAACCTCAAAGTGGACTCAAGAACTGAAGAATAACTGAAGTGGGAGAGGACACTAGTCAGCTCCATGCCAAGCTCAAGCTGACTCATCCTTTCTCCAAATCTGCTATATATAGAGCTCTCTCATGAGGTCTAAGGAGGCTGGAATCTTGTGAATGTAAGGAAGTGCTGTTGGTTTGAGTATAGAACTATTGGGTGATTGCTTTGAAGGAGGCGAAGAGGAGATTTCTTTCTGCTGGGAGGTGTTGCTAGATTGGGCCTCTTATGGTTGTAACACTCTCAGAACTTTACTTCTTCCATTAATAAAGCATTTGAGGTTCTTCTATATGCATGTGTCTTTGTGGCGTATTGATGTTTGTATATTTGATTTATTCTAATCCTTGAATCAATTATGGATGTATGCTTCTTGTAGTTTCCCTTTCTTGTGCTTTTGCAGGATCTTTGTGTAGCTGGGCCAGTGAAAGAGCAAGTAGTTGGGAGCAAGCAGCAAGGAGAGAAGATTGGATCAAACATTAGCGGAAGACAACGGTTAGTGGATCTCTTTCTCCCCTCTCTTACATCTCATAAAGAAGTAATCTTGAATAGCTTTGCATTCGGTTGTTGCTGAGGTACTATCACCCTTAGAGTGGGATAGGGTCATTCCGTATTGGATACTTTTCCCAACAACAAATTGGCGACTTCGCTGGGGACCGTATCTTGTTGGTTGTTTGTGTTTTCTGCTATTCATTTCATAAACAAAGGGAGTACCGAATCGAACTGCATTTGGATCTTTCAAATGCAAAGTAGAGGGCAGCTACTCTAGCTCAGTTTCTGGGCAAGTTTATGATTTGAAGAGCTGATCCACAAGGACTCTAATAAGCTCTTAGTGATAGCTTTTCATCCTCCTTGTCATCCCTTAGTGTGTCCTTGACTGATAGCTTCTGATTTGGCCAAAAACTGTGAATTTTTGAGCAATCTGTGACCCGGAAACCAAGAGAAATGAAAGTTTCGTTCTTCAGTGCAACTGCTGTGAAGGCTGTCTGCATTTCAGCGTAGTTCCCGAAGGGGCTACCTGCGCTGAAGGTCAAACAGACAGTGTCCCACCTGCGCTGGACCAGTCCTGCCTTGTGCTACTGGGGTTTCCTGCTGTTTCTTGCCCTGTTTTCACCCTTGTTTTTGCTGCCTGTTACCAGTCAATGTGCCTATCTGAAACCAACCTTCCTTGCCACTATTCCGCCTCGGTTGTATAAAGAAACTGTGTTTGTTCTTTGTGTATTTCTTGTATCATTTACAGTTTCCCATAACGAAAGTGAACTAGTCTAGCTGTGGCCTCTTAGATCTAGACCTGTGATAAAGTGTCGTTTTGATCTTAAGAGTTAGTTTATTTGTTGTTCATAGCTGATTGAGCTTTTGCTTTCGTCATATGGTTTGAATTTATATATTTCTAGTGTCGAAACAAGTAAATCTTAAGGTGTCTTTTGATTTTGGACAAGCTTGTTTTCTTTCACTTGAAATTGAATTCAAAATTATACAACAGCTTTCTTTTTGCATTACGCCAACATTAAGAAAGAGAAAAGAAATACTTGCATTGTGCATGTGCATTATGACAGTTTGCATGTTGATTTAGGAAAAAGTGCATTAGTGTGTGCTCTATGATCTGTGTGAAAAGATGTTGTCTTTCTTTTCCCTCAGTAGTTAAGATTTTCAAAGTTGAAAGATTGAAAAGCTTGCTTATCATCTTAGACTGCATTTAGGAGTGTTACTATACATCTCGTGGTGATCCATAAAGGCAAACTGCTAAACAAGATCAACCTTAAAATAAATTGAATTTACATAACAACGCATTGAAACATAACGCAAACACATAGAGGTCTAAGCTAGAGACGTGTTCCGGCGTCGTTAAACGTGATATCTTAGCGTTGAGTGGTTGGGTGATTCCTCCACGGTGAAGCGATAAGTATCAATACGGACTTGTGCTCCCACGTACCGTCGCGTATATATTGGGAGACCCCTATAGGAACAAAGCCTTTATCCAATAGGAAACCGTGTCGGCCGCCCTACTGATCGCAATGTAGTGAACACAGCATTCACGAAGATCGACCACTCATACCGTAAAACGTATTCTGTGGTTTTGCGAAAAGTTTGGCACACCCTCTGCCTAGAACTCCAGAGCAGTTTCTTTTGGCCTTTTTCAAACTCTATAACTGAAAAAGTCCATCCGAGCATTTTTCACTTCGGGCTCGTTAAAACATCGAAGGAGACTAGAGTCATCTTTAGCTTTTTCTCGACTCTTAAAAAGTGAAAAAGCAAGTTGTGTCTAAAGCGTCGTTATAAAATTTATTTTAAACGGAACATAATCACCTCCTATTCCCGCGTTGATCTGTAGGTTGAGAACATGGAACGCCCCAACCAAGGAATTCCACATGATGGAAATCCTAGTCCATTCTCCTCTTGGGGAGAAGTTGGTGCGCCCCACATGGCCACATTGTCGCTTCCAGGACTGACAATTGGCCTGCCTATTTGGCTATTCTCAACTAATGTAGTTCAGACCACCATGGTTCCTGAACAGTCGAGTCAACAGTTAGATGAGTCTAGAGCTGCCCACCAGCCTTCTACTTCTTATAACTCTTCCTCTAATCCTTCATCTTCGCAAGGTAGAGCCGGCAAAATCCAAGCTCCCATGGAGAAGAAGGAGAAGAAGAAGAAAGAGAAGAAGAAGAAGGAGCCTAAGGCGACTGGGGGCAAACAAAAGACATCTAACAAAAATCCACACACAACACAGACCGGGCCTAAATCGCCATGTGTCATATGTAGAGGAGACCACTTCCATAGAGATTGTCCCTGTATTCCCCGGATACTAAGGGACTGGTCCCCTCGGTTGCACAATTCGGGAGCGTCAACCTCTGATAGTCATGTTGATTGCTTGCCGTCAACCAACGAAAGTGAAGGTTCAAGACAAAGAGGGGGAGCAAGATCCCCCTGCAGACTGTGTGAAGGCGATCACGCCATCCACCGTTGTCCCTTCGTAGATGAAGCGAAGAGAGTTTTGGAAGGTCGCCCGGTTTCACCGTTGAGACTTCCTCCTGGATACAAAAAACTCGTGCCAAGTCCTTCGTTGGTTGAAAATACAGCTGGCTCGCTCAAGTGGTCAGCTGAAGCGTCAGTCATTGAAAATGAACCTACTGAATCCAGACCAGACGAAAGTCTAAAGGTCGATACGGAAGTTGACCCGGTTCTTCCTTCAGAGGTTTCATCCTCAAATGACACCGTCACTGAAGATTCATCTTCAAATGACACCCTCACTGAAGAGAATAAGGATGACACCATCCAGATTCTTTTCATCAACACCGACTCTGATGAGCATCAGGGCAATGCACCCATTCCTTTATCGCAGGAAGGAACATCGTCAAGGTCATATCCGGCCGTGTATTCGGTCCCACCACCAAGCAACCTGGTTGTATCCTTTGATTGGAACCAACTAGGCAGACCCCGGTTACCAGCCAGTATACCATTCAGAATCATAGTCCAAATTTACAGGATGGTAATGGCTGGAACTATCATTGATGAAGGGGCATCTGTGAGTATCCTTTCCTCTATTGCTTGGAAAGCACTGGGTTCCCCGGAGCTTTTGCCTGAGATAAGAAATCTCTCGGGTTTTCATAAAGGAACCAGTCGACCATTAGGGATCCTCCCCAATGTGCCTGTTACATTGAAAGGGAAGACCGTTCAGATGAACGTGATGGTTGTTCAAGGACCCTTGGATTATAACCTACTCCTTGGATGAGACTATATATATTGCATGGGAGCTATAGTCTCCTCACTCTTTAGAGTGATGTGTTTTCCACACGAAGGAAGAATGGTCAAGCTCGTAGACCAACTTTCATTTCCGGGATCACGCATCGCAAATAGTCACATACCAACCCTTAATGGTCTATTCACCCAAGAAATGTCTCCACCCCCAGTCCTCCTTCCCGATGAGTGCGAGTGATTCAGAAAGATGGGACTGGAACCCAGGGGGCATGCATCCTGGTCTGCTTCGGGCAGAGGAAACCTTGGGTATAAGGTAGAATTTCCGCGAAAGAATATGACTAGTCCGTACCCCGTCCGTGGAAGGAAGAGGGGTTGTTCTAGAACATGATTCTTTTGTCAAGGTTACTTGTTTGACAAAGAGTCATTCACCCTTGTCTATTTCGGTAGACATTGCCGAAGAAAGAGATTGATTTGCGGCAGCAAATAGAACCATCTTTGGGTAACCAGAAAGAGGCAAGCCTCACCCTTTAAAACAAATGTTTTATTGGATAAGTAGGGGCAGCCTTGAAATTATACCTTACACCTGGGGGCATGCAACCTTTTGGAGTGCAAGCAAGGGACGACTATTTATTTTTTAAATTTTTAGGTCCTCCCTTTAAACCTGTAGGTCTAACCCTTTAAACTCGTAGGATTAACCGTTTCCAAACTTGCATAAAGAAAGAATATGAGGAGCACAGCTTCGTGAGATAAAGCTCCGTAAAAAATAGCTATCTCACAGGAGACATTTCTTATCTTATGATTGGTATATCGAGCAGTTTTACCGCGGAATTTATGCTCGTTAAAAAATAGAAAAGCGAGATCCGAGCAGTTTTAGCGTCATAGTTCATGCTCGTTAAAAAATAAACATAAGCTTTTGAGCAAGTTTAAGCTCGTTAAAAAAATGAACTTCCCGGTGAATAACCATTAAGAATGTACCCTGATCAACCATAAAAAGACCTTGGTCGTGTTTTGCTGCAGCCATCACCTCCACCGTTCATTTGGCCGATCATTTACCTCCATATGATTGTTTACCCATTTTGAGGAACAGCTGCGAAGAGTGATTTCACCTAGCCATCCTTGTGACACTGCCGTGATTGGAAAATTCCAACCTGTACCTGGAATCTGCTGCTATCCCTGTTTATCACTCGTTCCTCAAAAGACGAGTCTTCTTTGAGCTCTTTTTATCTGACTCGTAAAATATGAAAAGTTTGCCGAGTTTTGGCCTTCCAGCTCGTTAAAGTGACCGGAAGAGCTATCCCTCCTCTAGATTTTAATCTTTTTGGACTTGAGGGATTATTACACAAAAAGGTCGAGCGCTTGTTTTATTCGGCTCGTTAAAGTTATCGAAAACTCATCCCTTCTGTATTGTTTTATACTTTTTCGGACTTAAGGGATTAGATGACGAAAAAGGAATTTTGGATTTAACTTTCTGTACCTTTTCAGACTCTCTAAAAATGAAAAGGACCGAGTTTTCCTTGTCGTTAGACTCGTTAAAATGATTAAATAGCGACAAACTTGTCTTTAGACGAGAACGAGTTTCCCTATCGCTAAGGTCGTTAAAACATAGCGATGGGCTTGCCCGAAGGGCAGGTTATAGAACAAGCATATGTTATCCTCCTCAAGCTTGACAAAAATAAAGAGGTACTGGTCAGAAATGACTGGGGAAAAATTGGGAGAACCTCAAAGCTTTAATGGTAGCAAGTCGCTCTTGAACATGACACTTTGTCCTCCGTATCATATCGGGTTGGGTTGTTTCATTCACCGGTCTCATCACCATGGTCTTCGCCAAACCATCCACATTTGGGGTAATGCTACCGATCCATCACATCAGTGTCGTTATATGTTCAAGAGATGTTGTTCAGAAAGAGTCAACTGTGTCCCATCCACTGCCATACATTATCCTTCATCCACCCATGATCGCCACCCTGAATCATATCTCACAGATTGTTTTCACCTCCACTAAAATCATTAGCTCCGTTCCGTGTCACTGATGTGGGATTCATTAAGGCCCTCCTTTGACGGATCGCTTCTTGTCGACTTCAGCTCATTATCCAAGAAGTTGATCTAGGAACAACCCCCTCAGTACTTTGAAGCTTGCATGCCTCAATGGCAAGTTTCTCACTTCCGGCGACAGGTATACATCAATGACCTTCGACCAGAAGATTTCGCGTGGTGTTCGACGCCAAGTCCTTTATTCACACTACGTGAATTGTACTACAGTACCTTGAGGGTCATTGTCATTATCGGTGATTCCTCTCGCGCTTGTTAACGGTTTACATTATTGACCGGTAATCAAGCGATGTCTTTCCATGTTCGACTTCAGCGCAATTCTCACATGGATCGAATTGTACTTAGAGTGAAGATCGAACGAGTTTGAAGACCCCGGATCTAGTTTCATCCATTCGGGCTGCGATATATATTTAGGAAATATAAAGACATTTGATATGTACATCATTGCAGCAGATGATCATCCTACTCAAAGGATGATAATTTCAGCAGAGAATTATCAGTCTACCATCAGACGATCGTCTGTTCTATGTACCAAAATGAATTTATAAAGCTGAGCATGGGAATGCCCGCCTCAGCTAGATCATGAAAGCAGAATGAAAAATAATGTATTGTATTGTATTTATTACAGGTCACCTCTCAGCGATTGAATGAACTTCGGATCCTCCTGATAAAGCATTTCACCCGATAAACGACCTCATACTTTAGGGGGCAACTGTTATAGACATTTTTGTGCATTACAGCATGAAGCATGAAATGTCAATAATCTAAGGGATCCAAAGTCCCTAAACATGTTGTTCCTACCCCTAGAGGAACAAGGTCAGCAAACCACAGCACTAAATATCAGTTCTCCACCTGAAAACACTCAAAAACAAGCTAATTCTGGATCATGTCAACTGCTCCACTAAGCATCTGCGCTGAATGTCAACTGCTCCACTCTGTACCTGCGCTGAATGTCAAAAGCAATGAAGGCTACCTGCGCTGGGTGAGTTTGGCCAAGTGGCACAGTCATTCCTCAAGGTGTCAAATGCCTAGGAAGCTTCCAAAATGACACTTGGATCAGGGAATTCACCTTGTGATGAGTAAGAGGATCTAGATCTCCAAGTGGAAGCAAGAACCTCCAAGTGGACTCAAGAACTGAAGAATAACTGAAGTGGGAGAGGACACTAGTCAACTCCATGCCAAGCTCAAGCTGACTCATCCTTTCTCCAAATCTCCTATATATAGAGCTCTCTCATGAGGTCTAAGGAGGCTGGAATCTTGTGAATGTAAGGAAGTGCTGTTGGTTTGAGTATAGAACTATTGGGTGATTGCTTTGAAGGAGGCGAAGAGGAGATTTCTTTCTGCTGGGAGGTGTTGCTGGATTGGGCCTCTTATGGTTGTAACACTCTCAGAACTTTACTTCTTCCATTAATAAAGCATTTGAGGTTCTTCTATATGCATGTGTCTTTGTGGCGTATTGATGTTTGTATATTTGATTTATTCTAATCCTTGAATCAGTTATGGATGTATGCTTCTTGTAGTTTCCCTTTCTTGTGCTTTTGCAGGATCTTTGTGTAGCTGGGCCAGTGAAAGAGCAAGGAGTTGGGAGCAAGCAGCAAGGAGAGAAGATTGGATCAAACATTAGCGGAAGACAACGGTTAGTGGATCTCTTTCTCCCCTCTCTTACATCTCATAAAGAAGTAATCTTGAATAGCTTTGCATTCGGTTGTTGCTGAGGTACTATCACCCTTAGAGTGGGATAGGGTCATTCCGTATTGGATACTTTTCCCAACAACAGAGGGTTCTATAACAACCTGTTGTGCTATACAACAAACCTCCCCATTTCAAAAATTTTCATAAAAGAATTTAATAAGAAATGGGTCTCCTTTTAGAATATAAATAAAATCAATAAAACGTTTGAAAATAAATTTTTATAATAGGTCACATAAATTTTTTCTTTTAGGGTAGGTTAAATCGCAATCGCAATTTGCAAAACCTTTGAACCCATGGATGCATTTTGAGAAAATCCAATCCGATTTGAGTCATAATAAAACCTTATCGAAAAGCTTTATCAATGGAAATAATGATAAAAGCGAATTGTCGCATCGTGCACATCCTTTATCTCAACGGTCGACTTAAAATGTTCCATTGAGATTCGCCGATGCGAAAACTCTATTGGAAATCACATATTGCTACTCGTTAAGAAAACGTCCCAAGTGTTCCATGGAAAACCTCTGATTGATAAGCTGATCGCAATCGCGCATCGCTAAAATCATAAGACACATCCCAAAAAACTTTTTTGAAATCTTCCAATGCGATTTCATTATCGTATAACGCGCTTTTGATAAAGGTAAAATATGAAGTATTTTGAACATGTGCGGTTTAAAGTTATAAGTCAATTATAAGGAAAATTTAAGCGATTTATCAATTTTAAAGCATGCCACCTCCTCATGCCAGCTCACCATGGATCGGAATTGCAAACATGCAGAGGAACCATTTAAGCATGGCACTTGTAACTCCCGATCCGCGATATGCGATTATCGCTAATCGCCGATCGGAAAAGTCATGATACCCATTCTAAAAAAGACCGTTATAAATTTGCAATGCGACATACTATCACAACATTAAAATTTCATGTTGGAAGTTACGAGGAAATCATTAAAAAGTAGTTATGGTTGAATCCTTCAAGGATTTCATCCGTGGTGGCTTAATATATCATAGATCTGTAGCATCCATTACGCTTAATCGTTGTTAGTCTTGTGAGCTGTGTATTAGAATTTAACAAAGTTTTTTCCACTGTTACGTACATCTGTTTCATTTTGTAGAGCGAATATGAAATCATCAGTCCAACAAAAATGTCTAAAAAATCTTGAAAAACAAAGGTCCCCGTCATAGCAAAAGATGAACCAACAAAGTTGGTATTGATAGCTGATACTACCTGTTTAGGCCTAGGCAAGGCTTCATGGGAGGGAATATATAACCTACTCAAAGCCGATGAGCCAACCGTAATTAAAGAAGAAGTTGGAACGACCGATTCAAGTGATAAATCAGAAAATACTCTTAGGGATTTAGCCAGTTCCTTCCTCCACAAAATAGCAGCCCGTGTGAAAGTGTTACCATACAATGACCCGGTGAGATGGGTAATAAAGAGTATACACATAACCGACAGAACATTCTTTACAACCGATGGAAGGATGTTTGGGACATTCAAGGCAGAAGATGTCAAGAAGATGTATCGTTTTCCAGACCCCCAGAAGCATTACAACAAGGAATTTTTAGAAGCTTTCGCCAAGGAGAACGATGTAGAATCGGACCCTGTCAAGCAATGGAGACATTTCCAAAACAAGCATAAGCATGAATCTTTTAGTATGTACTCCATGGACTCCTTAGCATCTCCCTATTGCTATGTTGGTGCTATGATATGTAGACTCTTTGGAGCCTCTGATTCAGCTAGATTTTCCATAGAAATGGTACCTTTAATGGAAGCAACAATTAACTCTTTTTTCATGGATTGGGCAACCATTTTGTCAGATAAAATGGCCAACCAAATCATTGATTATAGAAGAAATAGGTATGTAACTACCCGGATAATACCCCCATTCTATATGAGTGCCTACATTATGGATACCATTTGTTTCAATTATGACTTTCCCATTCTAGGTTGGAAATGGACTCCTCAAGACCAAACTCCTATTCACATTTATCATAAGTATTTGTGGAAGGTCCATTATAAAGATCATATATATAGAATTTTCCATGGTTTTGTTTTACCCGTCCATCAGGCCATATTTAACAGACCTACTCCTCAGTTATCTGATGAGGCCAGTATTGACCTAACATCAATCGACAATTGGTTCAGTGAAGAAAAGTTCACCTATGTCAGACTTTTTGGGAGCCTCACAGATCCACATGTTCTCCCATTGTACATTCCTGATAAGCTATTGGCTATAGAAATAGCTTACCAGATAATAGAGCAAGGATTATCCAGGAACCTCAAAGAGTCCAAGAAACAAATGTGGCCTACATTTCCCCTCCGCTGTGGTACTTACTCACCGCATGATTTCAAACATGCTGAGAAAGAGATAGAGAAGATAAAAATTCTGAAATTAACAGTCATCCCTAAGAGATAGTATGACCCAAACGAAGTGGCTTACAACTTTACTTCTCAGGTGAAACTTGCCAAATTTTAACACAAGAAAGATGACTATGATGACTTATTCGCTTCAACTGAATCATTTTCACAAGTAAAACATCTAGCAGGGATCAAATTGGGAGCAGGGGAGATAGAGAAGTTTATGCAGTACAGGACACAAAGGTTACAAACACTACCTATGGATTTAATGACTACTACCCCTATGGTGCAGCAAGAAGGCTATAGTGAAGAACACACTACTGAGAAGATTCCCGAAAAGGAGCAGGCAAAGGAAAAGACCAGCGAGCTCCTAGATACCAATGTGCATATTGATGCCAACTTAATCAAGGAATGGGAGCAATTCGATCAGCAGATCAAGAACCAGAACGACTCCCAAAACATCAGTATACCAAAATCCCTCGTAACACAGGAGCCCATTGCTACTAGTATTACAAATGAAGGGGTAATTGGCACAGTTAACACTTAGCATGATATTGAAATAATTCCAGAGAATCCTTTCGAAGAGATTGTGTTGAAGGTTTAGGAAATACCACCCCTGGATGTATTTTCCAGTCCAAAGCATAGGGCTGTGGTCAAAAGACAGAGAAAAAAATGGAAAATTGACCAGGGACCATTCTCAACTCCTCAAGCTGAACTTATGAATGTGGTATGGAAAGACTTAGAAATTAATCCTTCTGAGGATTTAACTAAATTATCTCAATATGTAGGTGCCTCTACAACCGCTACAATGGACAAGGCCTCTGAAGTTAGCCAACTGATCAAAGAAAAGGATCTAAGGATCACCAAACTTGAAGAGAGAATGACAATGGAACAACAAAAGATCATTCAGCTTGAGCAACAGCTAGCGGAGCAAAAACAATAGAATGAACAAATGAAAGAACAGTTAAATTTGGAGAAACAAAAGATTGATCACCAGGCTCTCCAGAAACAACAAAAGTTGTCTCAAAAAATCAGCAAGCTTCAAGTGACACTTCAGCAGGAAAAGAAGGCCAAAGAAGAACATATCGCACAACCGCAATTACAGGTAGAGAAATTCAAAGGTTATTCGAGCATCAATGAATTAAAGAAAGAAGCCCTGGAAGTGACTAAAACCTTATCTCGGCAACTGAATATCCTTTGCCATAAAATATCATTGGTTGACCCATTGTGAATCATTACCACATCACTCATTGAAAAAACAGTTGACACCAGGTTGGAATTTTAAAATGCAGATGATAAGGTCACAAGATTTCTCTCTTGGCAAAATACACAAGAAGGCATGGTTTCTAATCTACCAAAAATCCAAGAATCACACAAAAAAGTCTTGTTTTTAGAGTGACAATCACAGTTAATAAAGGCCGAAAGGGATACTTCCAGATCCAGGGCTACAATGAACAGTGTGATCGAGTTGGTAAATGACAGCTTATATGGAGCTAACTTGATCTCCGATTTCTCCCTAGGAAAGCTCCCGAATGCAAAAGTGCTAGAAAATCAATGGAGAAAGGATTTGGCTAGCAGAGAAGAACAAATCGATAAATTAAAAAACTTGACTTGGGAAGCATTTTGGTTCTTCCTAGTCAAGCCACACAGCCAACATATGGCCACCAAATTCCTTGCCGACGCTGTCAATCGCATGGTTCCTGAGCTGTTAGATGCCACATACACTAGTCAACTACATTCTATGCTGAGTCATCCTCCAGAAATTCATGAAATGCTCTCAATTTGTCAGCTGCAAGTGCAAGAGAAGGAGTAGATACAATGAATTAGTTCAAAGGCTATTGCAATGTTATTTTCATAAATCAAATCCCATATTTTCATATTTGCAGTTTTAACAACTCAAAGAGACTTTTTATTGACAGTTAGTTTTTATTTTTATTATTTAAACCCTTTCATGTCTTTTAAGAAGGGGTCCTCAATTTGCATAAAAACTTGACTTGAGAAGTTACACTTTTGTACTTCTGAATATATTTTTATCAGTAGTGGATCAAGGTTCTACATTTTTGTGAAGAAAACTTTTTCAAGGCCTGTACTTTTGTATCTCCTGGAAGTTATCTCAAATAAGAAAGTGGAATCAGAGCGTTATTTGCATTGGAAAGACTCAAATGCATGAGGTATTTCTATCACTGTTTTTTTTGTCTTTTTTCCTTATGTGATGAAGCATTCCTTTTAAAAGTTGTTATTGTTGATGTATGTATGCTCTTCAAATAATTCTTTATCATGTCATTTCTGAAGATTTAGAATTGTTATACTTTAAAGATATATGTCAGCGATATACATTGTTATGAATGCGATATGTTTTATTTATAATTACTTTGTTTAATTTCTTAAACAAAGTAATCATTATCTATGAATGCATCTTTCTATCGATCAGTAATTCATCTATATGATTATTTGTCTATTAGAAATAATCAGAAATCGCATTGTTAGTACATTACCTGGGTTAGATAAGTATATTTGTATATTTTTGAGTTATAGGTTAAAGCACTTATCATCCTTATTATACATTATAAAACAATCATCCATCAAACCATTCATTATATGGGAAACTGGTCCCATAATATCCAGTCGGAGCCACCACACCAAATGGAAAAGGAGCTATACTAAGGTCCAGACCGGGTGGTTATCCCCAATGTTGGTGCTAGGATTTTAGAGGCATCAACACAACCCTGGTCAAAAATCGATGTAATAAAGTTAATAAAGGAAAAATAAGACCTTGGTCATGGGACACATATTCCAAGCTGAATATTGGGAAAAAACATAGTGATGGGGATCACTTGTGATTAATTAATGGCTAAGGAAATTGGAAAAGGAAATGACAAAGGCTTTGTAAAGGCATGAGGCATTAATTGACATTTATTTATGATAATAATGGAAATTAGGAGAAAAGGAAGGTGAAAAGTCCTAGGTTGCATGTGAGGAGGAAAATGAAGGAAAATAATGGAAAATTGAAGAAAATAGAGGCCCCATTAATAAAAAGGCTCTTGAGGATCAGTTTGTAACCTTTTGTCAGTTTAGTTTTTGATCTCTCTCTCTCATACTCTTGGACACTTATAGTTTTATTGAAGTAATCTTAAAGGAGTGTGGCATACTTGGAGTTTTGGATCAAGAAGGCAAAGGAAGAGTAGGAAAGTGCAAGAGGACATCGGTATCAACAACTACATTGGGTTTCTCTTGCAAGTATCGAGTTGCATGTATGATTTACTTGCTAGATTTGGCATGCATGGCATATGAATGTGGTTCCTTGGTTATGATCTATCATTGACATGGAGGAATGCCTGGATTGATGGTGGATTTTCTTAGACTTTCCATTTCCTGGATAGCCACGGTGTTGTGGGTTTCTTTCCCTTTTGTTTTCTGTTTGGTTCTTATATTCCTTTGGTTGTGGGATGAGTTATTAGTTCCTGGAGCCTTGGTTGGGCAAACACTCTGGAGCCCTTGGTGGGCTGAGTTACTAGTCCTAAAGCCATGGTTGGACAAACGCTCTAGAGCCCGACAACAATTGTGGATTGAGTTACTAGTCCTAGAGCCTTGGTTGGAACAAACATCTTAGAGTCCTAGAAAGCTTGGGTGGAGACCAATCTGGTGATGGTTAGTGATGTTCGACCTTGAGGTGGAATCACTTGGTTGAGGGTTGAGGTGGTTTGGCCTCTGCAAGCCCTGGTTTGTTTTCTTTTGGATGTGTTTCATGAGATCCCACATTCATGCTTGGAATATGGCACAGGGGTGATTGGATTAAAGATAAATTTGGTTCATCCTATTCTATGATCGGGTGGTTTGTGGAAGTCCCAAACGTGGTTTCATTTTTCATATGTTAATAAGAGCTTCTTTCCTCTTGTATTTGATGCATAAATATACTTATTTATATGTGGTTTTTATGGCTTTTATATCCTTGTTATTTCTGTTGATTATATGCTAGTTATGAGCATGTTTTATGACATTGATGATGTATGGATCTCATCATGTTTTTATTTGTAAATAAATTAACAATGAATATATGGCCTAATAGATGATAATGTAGCTAATGTGAAAAGGCATCAATGCTTCTTACCAATTCTCAGATAAGTATGAGACCCCTATGCTCAGATATGTTGTTATGACCTATAGAATACATATTTGTGACATGTTTGACGAAATGACTGTCATGGCTAGTAGGGGTCCAATCAAGTCTTTATTCAAGTATTTTCATTAGTATCATTGTTTCACTGTTAATTTTCATTCCTAAAGGTTTCATGGAGTTTTGGGTAGAGGCATGAGTTCTGGCCTTGAAAAGGTGGCACCGAATATGGGGTCATTGGCTCTGAACTAGCTGAAAAAGTCCCCATTCGTTTGCATGACCTTACTGTGGGAGCGACTAGAGAGTCCCAGTCACATGCATGCCCATGTCATGGGAGCGATTGAGGCCCTAGGTTAGTAAAATGTTAAGTTTCCTCAAGGGTTGATCATCTTGAAAGGTTGGTTGGCTCTTATATATTCTGTTGTTGGCATTATGTTTCTGGTATGGCTATATGTTACAGATGTTGTACTTGATGGCAACATCCGTGGCAAGGCTCTCAATATGTTGAAAATTAAGAAGTACGCAGGAGAACAGTTCAAAAGATGTGTACCCGCAGGTACACCGTGAAGGGACTGCGGCCAGACTTGCAGGTCAGCTGTTCAGGAGGTGCGTACCCCCAGTGCACTCACTTCAAGGCAGAGAAAAGCACATGTGGGGTTTCTTATGTTTAACCCTTGGTATTTAGCTGATGGTATGTGTGTTATTATGGTTTTGGCTCGTGGTATTGATCCATGATTTTAGGAGGAGCTTGCCTATATAAAGCAAAGGAGATCACTTGGCTAAGTATCTTTTGCAATTGAATATCTTAAGATCTGAAATATTGTGTTATGGTCTTAAAAGCTTGATCTATATATAAGAGAAGTTGAAAGCGAATCTGTGAAGGGTGAACTCTCGAGCGCATCTGAGCATTTGACTAACTGTGTCACACTGGTGGACTGCCAATTCAGCCCTAATCAGAAGTACGCAGGTGTTTAACGGTACAGGTGCGTGGGTACGCAGAGCAGAAACAGGAGAGCTGCGTGGGTACGCAGAGCAGAAGAAGGGTCTCTGCGGGTATACGTAGGGAAGCAGAAGGTTCAGGTGTGTACGCACAGTAAAAGTACGTGGCGCGATAGTATCTATAAGTGCGTGGCTACAGTGGCAGTACGCGGCGCGATAGTGTCTCTGGGTGCGTACCTGCAGTAACAGTACGCAACGCGGTTGAAGAAATAGTGCGTGGACACGCAGTGCGACAGAAGGGTCTCTGCGGGTATACGCAGGGGAGCAGAAGGTGAAGTGCGTACGCACGCAGACCAGAGAAAGAAAAACTGCGTATCTATCATAAGACCTTTTGTTTGGCTGTATTTTTCTGTTGATAAGGTGTTCTGGGTTTAGTTCTATTATTGTTGATCTGGTTACTACAGTTGACTGGGTGATTTTCTTATACTTGATGATCATTTGATGTTTATGGATCCAGTTTGAAAATTTATGAAAAGTGGTCCTTGTAAGAAAAGAAGTAGGGGGTTGTAGCTCCCTTCCAGGAGAGACTGGAAAATGAGGGAGAGTTGTAGCTCTCTGTAGGTTGCAGCCTGCGTACTGGTAAAGGACTGCACCAGTACAAAACCATTGTAAAAGGTGTTTCTAATTTGAAAGAAGATAGAGACATATTGCAGCAGGTGGTTTTCACCCACATTGGGTTTCCACCTTATATCTGGTGTTCTTTGGTGTGACTATCTGTTTTTCTTGCTCATGCTCATTATTTTATGATACTGATATGCAAAAGTAACTCAAAGTATAAATAAGGAAGATTTGTTAAAAGAACTTGATAATACTGATTCACCCCCCCTCTCAGTATTATTTCCATCAATTGGTATCAGAGCGGGTCCTTCGGAGAAGCTTGATCGCTTGAAGGAAGATCATTCATCATGAGCAACTACGAGAGGGAAGCATCAATCAGGCCACCAATTTTTGATGGGACAAAATTCAATTATTGGAAGGTAAGAGTTACTGCCTATCTTCAATCTCTTGGTACAGAAGTTTGGGATATCATATATACAGGCTACGCTTTTCCTTCAGCTACTCCTACAGATGCGGCCAAAAAGAAGAAATATGAAACAAATGCTAAAGCAGTCAATACTTTGCTGGGATGCTTATCGCAAACAGAATTCGTAAAGGTTATGCAATATAAATCCGCAAAAGAAATATGGGACAAGATTGTCTTGAGCTACGAAGGAGATGAACAGGTAAAGCGTGCTAAACTTCAAACTCTCAGGATTCAGTATGAGAATCTCAGGATGTATAATGATGAAAGTGTGGCTAACTATTTTCTTCGGGTAGATGAGATTGTTAATTGCATGAAAAATCTGGGTGAAGAAATAAAAGAGGCTATTGTGGTTGAAAAGGTTCTAAGATCATTGTCCCCCAAGTTTGAATCTAAAGTATTTGCAATAGAAGAAAAGGAAAATCTACGAATTCTTACTATGTCTTAGCTACATGGAATTCTAACTGCTTGTGAAATGAGAAAGGGAGGTCCATCAGACAGAAGAGAAGCTGCTTTCAAGGCGTCAGGCAAAGGAGATTATTATGAAGCAAGTCACGTACCAGAAGAAGAAGAAGAAGAATCAAATTTTGTCAGGAATCTTCAAAGGGGTTCTGGAAGGTTCAGAGGTAAGTTACCTTTTAACTGCTTTGCTTGTGGTCATTATGCTGCAAAATGTCCTTATAAGGATAAAGGAAAGGAACCTGCTAGATGGAACAAGAAACAAGGTGCAAATAAGAAAAGCTACTACACTCATGAAGATAGTGATGGTCTATCAAATAGTGATGAAGATGAACAAGGTAATGAATATAAACTGTTAATGGCATTTGAAGATGATGATGATATGGATGCTATAGATGTGGATAACCTTTATGAAGAAATTACTAGACTCAAAAGATGTATAGAAGAAAAGAATATGATCATTGATACTCTACAATTTCAAATTGATGAAAAGGAAAAACATCTTGAAAAATTAGAAGGTGAAATTGTTGCTCTTAGAAAAGAGATTGAGAAAACAAGAGCTATTAATCTTAAGTTTGTCAAAGGATCTGAAACTCTGGATGAGATTATCAATGTACAACGTTCTCCTGTAAACAAGACAGGTCTGGGCTATAATGGAGAAACTTCTCAAGCATCCACTTCAAAAAGTTATCTTGATGCAGCAAAAAGGAATGAGCAAAAGCACAATGGAGACTATCAGGTAAAGCAGGGACGAATTGCAAACAAAGACTATCAGGGGCAATCCGTCTTAAGAGTGAACAAAAGCTACAACCAGCCACAGGTAAAATCTTCTCAATTTGGTTCAAGAATGAATGACAATAGAAATTACAATCACTTGGTTGGTAGATTTGATAACCGCAGAAGTTTCTTCAATGGACAATGTTTCTCTTGTCATAACTTTGGTCACAAAGCAGCTCAATGTGTTGCATATAAAACAATCATGACTAGAGAAGCTCAAAAACAAAGAAGTATGACCGGGATTACAAAAAGGACCTATAACAACTTTTCGGCTCTTGAAAATGAAGTTGAATGTTCTATTTGCAATAACTTTGGTCATGAAGATTCTAAATGCAAGAGCAGGTTTCAGCAGAAAAAGGAACAAGCCTCAAGCACCAAAACATGGAGAATAAAGGAACCACAAATAGAAAGATGTGGGATAGCATTTTATGCAGAGGGACAGGAAAATCTATGGTACATTGACAGTGGATGTTCGAAGCATATGACAGGTGATAAAGAAAAACTTGAGTCATATTCTGCTCTAGAAAAAGGAAAGAAAGTCTCTTTTGGAAATGATACTCCTGCAACTATAAAAGGAAAAGGCATTGCTCAGTTAAAAGAAAAGGTCAAGGCTGGAAATGTTTTGTATGTTGATGGATTGAAGCATAATCTTCTAAGTGTCAGCCAGATGTGCGATCAAAGAACTGAGGTGATATTCAGATCAAATGGATGTCTTGTTCGTGATCTTGATACACGTAAAACAGTGATCAAAGGCAAAAGAACTCCAAATAATCTGTACATATTTGAAGAAGGACAACAACAATGCTATCTAAGCAAGGATGATGAGCACTGGTTATGGCATCGGAGGTTGGGGCATCTAAGCTTTTCACAAATAAGGAAAGCATGCAAATATCAGGCAGTTCGCGATCTTCCAGATATCAAAATTCCTGACAACACCATATGCAAATCATGTCAGTTTGGAAAACAAACCAGAACTAACTTTCCAGAGAAGCAAGGATCAGCTAGCATGCCTCTTGAGCTAGTTCATACAGATACATGCGGTCCATTCAGGAAAAGAACACCTCGAGGAGAAGAATACTTGATATTATTCATTGACGATTTCTCCAGGTTTGTCTGGTTAGGACTTATGAAGCACAAAGATGAAGCATTCGAAAAATTCAAATCTTTCAAAGCCTTGGTTGAAAATGAATCAGGTCACAAAATTAAGTGCCTCAGATCCGACAGAGGTGGGGAGTTTACCTCAAATGAATTTTTCGATTTCTGTGAAGAACATGGGATAAGAAGAGAATTCTCTACAGCTAGAACTCCTCAGCAAAATGGAGTTGTGGAAAGAATGAACAGAACAGTCCAACAAATGGCTCGTGCTATGCTTGATGAGTCAGGAACTCCCGCAACTTTCTGGGGTGAAGCTGCACATGCTGCAGTTGTTATTCTCAACAAGACAAATGTCTGGGTGAACAGCACTCAAACTCCTCATGAGCTCTAGAGTGGTAAGACTCCTTCGGTAAAGCACTTCAAAATCTTTGGGAGCAAATGCTATATCAAGAATACTGATGAGCAGCTTGGCAAACTTGAACCTAGAGAAGATGAAGGCATTCTTCTTGGTTACTCTCCACATAGAAAAGCATACAAATGCTACAATAAAAGACTTGGCAGAATTGTTGACAGCATTGATGTAGTGGTTGATGAGAAGGGATACATTCCTAGGCAAGTACATCATGAAGACATCAAAGAAAATGAAGGCTACCCTCAAAGACAGAATGATGAAGAAGAAGAACCTCAAGAAGAACCAGAGGAGCAGACAAGAATAGAAGAAAAAACTCCATCCAGATATGTTCAGAAGAATCATCCAGAATCTCAGATTGTGGGGTAGAAAGAAGCAGGTGTACAAACAAGAAGAACAGTTGCAGAAGCTTCAAGCTATTTGGCATTACTCTCCTCCACTGAACCACAAAATGTGAAAGAGGCATGCAAAGATGAATGTTGGGTAAAAGCAATGGATGAAGAACTTGAGCAGATAGAAAAGAACAACACTTGGGAGCTGGTTCCTAGACCAAAGGATAAGAATGTTATCGGAACAAAATGGGTCTTCAAAAATAAATTGAATGAAAATGGAGAAGTAATTAGAAACAAGGCCAGACTTGTTTGTAAAGGGCATGCGCAACAAGAAGGAATAGATTTTGAAGAAACCTTTGCTCCTGTTGCAAGACTTGAGGCCATCCGACTGTTCCTTGCTCTCTCAAGCTTCCAAAACTTCAAAGTATTTCAAATGGACGTGAAATCAGCCTTTCTAAATGGAGACTTGGAAGAAGAAGCATACATTGAGCAGCCAGATGGGTTCATTCTTGGAAATGATCTAAATCTTGTGTGCAGATTGAAGAAGGCTCTCTATGGTCTCAAACAAGCTCCAAGGGCTTGGTACTATCGTTTGGACAAATATCTTCATCAACAAGGCTTTTCAAAAGGATTAGCAGATAGCAATCTTTATATAAAAGTTGAAAATGACAAATTACTAATACTTGTTGTGTATGTAGATGACATTATCTTTGGCAGCAATGAAGAAGCTATGAGTCAAAGCTTTGCCTTGGTGATGCAGAAAGAATTCGAAATGTCCTTGCTGGGAGAACTGACATATTTTCTTGGTTTGCAAATCCAACAAAAAGAAGGAGGAATCTTTTTGTCTCAAACCAAGTATCTCAAACAAATTTTGAAGAAATATGGCATGGAAGATGCAAAACTAGTATGTACACCCATGGTCACAGGATGTAGCCTCAGTGCAAATGATGAATCTGCAGCAGTGCATCAACCAACCTACAGATCTATGATTGGAAGTTTACTTTATTTGACAGGTACCCGACTGGACATCATGCATGCAGTTGGAATAGTTGGAAGATTTCAGGCAAATCTGAAGGAGACTCATCTTCAGGCAGTGAAAAGAATTTTCAAATATCTTCAAGGGACACAAAATTATGGCTTATGGTATCCTAGAGATACAGATCTCACACTTCATGCTTATACAGATGCAGATTGGGCCGGAAGCGTGGATGACAGGAAGAGAACAAGTGGTGGTGCGTTTTTTATGGGTTCCAGATTAGTATCTTGGTTCAGCAAGAAACAGAGTTCGATTGCCTTGTCTACAGCTGAAGCGGAATATGTTACTGCTGCATCTTGCTGCACTCAACTCCTTTGGATGATGCAGACCTTGCAGGATTTTCAAATCACTTGTACACCACCTATCTCCATCTTATGTGATAACACAAGTGAAATCAGCATCTCAAAGAATCCTGTCATGCATTCAAAAACCAAGCACATACCAATCAAATATCATTTTCTACGAGAACAAGTGCTTGAACAGAAAGTCAAGTTGGAGTATGTTCCTTCCAAGGAACAAGTTGCTGATATTCTCACCAAACCATTACCCAGGGAGACTTTTGAATACCTCAGGCAAAATCTGGGGGTTGTTGATGCATCATCTTATTGTTGAAACTCTTCTGATTGATGGTTGTATGCATGGTTCATCTGGGGTATATGCGTACATGTGCTGGGTTGCGGCACAGGTTCAGGGGGAGCATATAATGCATTGTTGGCATTATGGAGGTTGTACAAAAGGAGATCATGGAAGCTAGTCTGAATATAGCTGCAATATGTCTCTATCTCTTTCTGGTGGATTATGGTTCTTCTTTATAGATCTGGTTCATATTCAGGGGGAGCATGTTCTAAGGGGGAGCATAACCCTTTGCCCTTGATGTCAAAGGGGGAGAATGAAGCTGAAGTTTTTGAGGTTGCCATCAAGTCCAAAGGGGGAGATTGTTGGCATTATGTTTCTGGTATGGCTATATGTTACAGATGTTGTACGTGATGGCAACACCCGTGGCAAGGCTCTATATATGTTGAAAATTAAGAAGTATGCAGGAGAACAGTTCAGAAGATGCGTACCCGCAGGTACACCGTGAAGGGACCGCGGCCAGACTCGCAGGTCAGCCGTTCAGGAGGTGCGTACCCCTAGTGCACTCACTTCAAGGCAGAGAAAAGCACACGTGGGGTTTCTTATGTTTAACCCTTGGTATTTAGCCGACGGTATGTGTGTTATTATGGTTTTGGCTCGTGGTATTGATCCATGATTTTAGGAGGAGCTTGCCTATATAAAGCAAAGGAGATCACTTGGCTAAGTATCTTTTGCAATTGAATATCTTAAGATCTGAAATATTGGGTTATGGTCTTAAAAGCTTGATCTATATGTAAGAGAAGTTGAAAGCGAATCTGTGAAGGGTGATCTCTCGAGCGCATCTGAGCATCTGACTAACTGTGCCACACTTGTGGACTGCCAATTCAACCCTAATCAGAAGTACGCAGGTGTTTAACGGTACAGGTGCGTGGGTACGCAGAGCAGAAACAGGAGAGCTGCGTGGGTACGCAGAGCAGAAGAAGGGTCTCTGCGGGTATACGCAGGGAAGCAGAAGGTTCAGGTGCATACGCACAGTAAAAGTACGCGGCGCGATAGTATCTATAAGTGCGTGGCTACAGTGGCAGTACGCAGCGCGATAGTGTCTCTGGGTGCATACCTGCAGTAACAGTACGCAGCGCGGTTGAAGAAACAGTGCGTGGAAACGCAGTGCGACAGAAGGGTCTCTGCGGGTATACGCAGGGGAGAAGAAGGTGAAGTGCGTACGCACGCAGACCAGAGAAAGAAAAACTGCGTATCTGTCATAAGACCTTTTGTTTGGCTGTATTTTTCTGTTGATAAGGTGTTCTGGGTTTAGTTCTATTATTGTTGATCTGGTTACTACAGTTGACTGGGTGATTTTCTTATACTTGATGATCATTTGATGTTTATGGATCCAGTTTGAAAATTTATGAAAAGTGGTCCTTGTAAGAAAAGAAGTAGGGGGTTGTAGCTCCCTTCCAGGAGAGACTGGAAAACGAGAGAGAGTTGTAGCTCTCTGCAGGTTGCAGCCTGCGTACTGGTAGAGGACTGCACCAGTACAAAACCATTGTAAAAGGAGTTTCTAATTTGAAAGAAGATAGAGACATATTGCAGCAGGTGGTTTTCACCCACATTGGGTTTCCACCTTATATCTGGTGTTCTTTGGTGTGACTATCTGTTTTTCTTGCTCATGCTCATTATTTTATGATACTGATATGCAAAAGTAACTCAAAGTATAAATAAGGAAGATTTGTTAAAAGAACTTGATAATACTGATTCACCCCCCCTCTCAGTATTATTTCCATCATCTGTGACATGTGTATAAGATTAGAGTGGTTGTGTTGTGTCGGTTCCACTTCCTTAACTATACATGGGGAGTTGAATCAGATCATAGTGGCCTCTCATCACATGTTTACCCCAACAAACCAGTTAACTTGGGTAAATTTGGGAGGAGGGTGTTACAATCAGAATCCAAATCACTGCTTAAGGGATGTGGAACTTAGGGCCTTCTCATCCTTCTTTTATAATCAAGTGGTTTGGAAAGAGGCATCTCAATTTTATGAGAATGCAAAGGCTAATTCTAGTCTCTATATCATATATGAGTGTCCTTTTCCTATGGTATTTTAGGAATAATGGTATAGACTTCTAGGTGATCCTTGAAATGCAATAGTAATTAGGGAAAACCACTAATTGGCTCTTGCATATTATGAGAAGTATGCTATTTAGGCCTTAATGCATTCACATGAGAGATGGCTAGTGGTGCCAAAATTATTCAAAGAAAGTTATCCCATAGCATATCCTCTCTTTAATTTAGTAATGGCCATTAAATACCTCTATGACAACTCACTTAGTAGAACTAGCACTAGATGGTTAGGATTGAAGTTCCATTATCCTCTCATTTGGTGCCCAACAAGTTCCTATAAGATCATTATAGAATATGACGATTTTAATGAGTTGGGTTAGTGGACCTAGGTGGAAAGGATATTAGGCTTTTATATTTTTAGGAGTTTAGTCACCTAAGATATAAGCATAGTGCTGTTCATGTATATTTTATAAAGGTTGAATAGTAGTTTGCATGAGAGCATGAAACAATTTCGGAAGGAGGGAAATGAGACGTCTTATATATGGTATTTTTTAACCCTTCATAGCCCTCGTTTGTCTACCTTGGGTCTTCTTGAGACACTTATTGTTGAAAAAATGGTTATCCTATTAGTAATTGACTCTTAGATAAAATTACTGCACTATAGTTATTTTTATATCTATAATTATGATCTCAAGCTATGTCTAATTTGTTATTAACCCCTTGTTATAAGTTAGGATTTATTATACTATGCTAAAGTATGAAAGAGTGTAGATTCCTTTTTGGATATAAATGGATTAATTTAGTTCCCAACTCACATATGGTTGAAGAGGAACATTACAATGACCTAAATGTTTGGATAAGGATGAAGCAATGAGAAATTGAATGTTTAAATTGATTCTTGGAGTATTTTGAACCAATTTTAGACAAGGTATACCAATATACTTTCCTCATGAAGATACTGGGTGGTGGTCATGGCATCTATGTAGAGGATCTCATTCCCTATTTGTTAGTTTTGGCACGCATAAACATGTGAAATATATGGGTGTAATTTCTAGCTTGTGATTTTAACAAATTTCAACCATATTCATCCCTCTATGACTTATATTGAGTGTTGGAAACTAATCTAATTCGTTATCTACTCTAGAGCCATGAAGAACAAGGGATATAAGTTGTTATGCTTTGTTGTCCTTATTATTAGTTGTAGAAATGGCCATACATCTATTTATTTACTCCTAAAAGGCATGAACCACTCTTATATATATCATAATGATAATGACTCCATATCCAACTAATGGATGGTGAAATGGTGAATCACATGAGCAAGTGAGAATAAAGAGTTGCAAGAATTATATTCTTGTTAATGAAATAATATCTCTTGTGTTGAAATTCTAGAGAATTGTAGCATAGTCTTCCTAACTTTTTGAAGCATATGACACCTAGGAGTAAGGGCCAATTCATAAAGGTACTAAACTGTTATTTCTTTTTCTTGTATATGTTTTTATTTCTAGTAGAAGTTTAATTCTCTATGACATTATTGAATACATAACCTTCAGTTAATTTGGATTGTATGGATATTATGAATGATCATTTCTCTTCCTTAATATAGGAAATTAGATGATAATGCATAGTTACATATCTATGTATTGATCCTGTGAGGTAGCCATAAACTATATTTAGAATCAAAGTTATTAAATTAGGGTATTTTTTGAATGATATCATCTTATCTCATGTCATTTTATTTTTTCTTGTAATGATAGAGTTCGAGATTGTTTGTGAAGTTATTTTCATTAGTTTTCAAGAGTGCAACTAGGATAAGATTACCATTATATTCACATACATTGTAGAAAACCCCTTGATGCAATCAATACAAATATCCTTATTCCACATAAATGGTGTTTAATGTGTCACAAGAATATATGAAACCTTGATTGATAGAATTAAATGTGAAAGTTGTCTTGGTCTATATGAAATAACTAATTGCCCGAACTTTGGTGGCAAATGAATGATCACAATAGCATGTCAATGGAATAAAGTGCATAAAATAAATTAACTTGAAAGTAAATTATAGATGATTGAATTCACATTGTGCTTGAAATAAAGTTCTAAAAAGTAAAATCACACCTTAACAGAAAGGTAAATTTCTAGGAAGTAAAGTCACACCACACATTAATAGAAAGTAATTAAACCTTGAAAAATAGTGCGTAAAGAATACTCTTGCTAAAGGTGATTACTATTTATAACTTAAAGTAGTAAACTTGTTAAAGCAATGTAAATCCCAAAAATCCAAATCTAAAATGCAACTATGTGAAATTAAGTATAACAAAGTTGATTGATAAAAAGGGATTCAAGTCTACTGAAATATAACAAACTTGATAAAGGATATGAAAATTCTGATCTACAAAGGAAGTATGTGTCTTTCCGTCAAAGCAATTGCAATCTATAGGAGAGTAAAATTACTACGTTGTGAATGATTCCAAGTGTAATCCCTCGAAATTGCATGAAAATATAAAATATTGACAACCAACAATTACAATCCTACATAAGTAAAGACATGTTGCTTGTCATATTGGACTGGGTTCTGCCTCCTCCAACAAAGTATTGGAAGTTATTTATTAGTAGTTAAATAAATTAACACAAAATTTAAAAGATAAATAACTAAACTTGAGTAACCTTCAATGGAACAACCTTCTAATTACATAAAACTAAGTCCTTTAGCTTATTATTCTTCCCCTTTATAGGAGTAGGAGGTATAGTTAGCCCGTGAATCAATGTGGACATGCTTGAGAACCAACAATTATGAATATATTCTCATAGAAACTAGCATTGAAATCTATATAAAATAGACATCATTTTTCTCTTTTTACAACCTAAGCATTGGTAGTTTCTAAGTTGTTATAACCACAACTATTGTTGAGTTAGACTTGCTATAAATATTGATTATATTTGTGTTCATTTATAGGCACTTGAAAATGAGAATAATCTATAATTATGTGCCACAGATGCATTCTATAGGAAATACTTGGGGGGGGGGGGGGGGGGGGGGGGTGAATCAAAATTTCACCCAATCAATCACCAATTATAACTTTTTACACTTTCTTTATGATTTTCTGAATCAAAAAATAATTAGCCAACACCATAATATAATAGAACCAAATAACATAAGCATGCACAAGTAACCATGAGTAGCATAAACCATCAAAGCACATAAGAGCATCACATCAACACATGAATTCCAAGATTTTGGTGGAAACCCTTCAAGGAGAAAAAACCACCCTACAATTGTTTGTCTTCTTCTTATTATTATCAATCAATATGCTTATTTGTACATGAATCACTAGTTGCCACCATTTTACAAGCCCCAACTTGCAATGCATGTGAGAAACCACCAACTAACGAAAGCCACCACTTCCTCAACAATGTAGGCCACCACCTACTACAAGACCCAACCTACTAATGGCCACCACCTTCAATAGTTTCTCTAGGCAATATTGTAAGGAAGCCACCACTCCCTTAGTCAACAAACCACCACTTTCTTGTTAGGTACCACTTTCCCACTGAAGGCTCCAACCCTCATTCACTTGTGCACCACATTTCATCCATTTTCAAACTAGGGCCCACGATCTCTGCAAAAAATAATTAAGGCCACATTTCACAATTTTCAGATTGGACCCACTTGATCTTCTCAGCTCAATCAAATGCAAAAACACCTCTACAATAACTCTCTCTCTTTCTGCAATACAACTCTACCACATACACTTGGCTAAGAATGCTAACAAATCTCTATCTCTACAGAATATATACATATCACACAATCATGCCCCAATCAAGGCAACATACACATTTATATCAATATACCAAAATCAACAAAACCTTTTCTCATCAATAACATAAAAATCTCAACCTGCAAAACAAGCTCTGTCCATACCCTAACATAAACATACACTTTGATACTAGCATAAAAAATACATCAACACTTTTAAATAATAACATCAACAAGATTTAGCAACAACTTACTCTGAAATACATAGGTAACAACATATTATGAGGCATACATTCCATTAATTCACTCAACCATACAAATGCTCTCTCGAAAACTCCTTGTAATATCAACATAATAGTGCTTTCATCATACAATAGAGAACAATACTCTCTCTCATCCCAACACAGTAACACTGTCAAACCCTAACAAACCTTTGATAGTGTCATAAACAACTCTCTCGCTACTCAAATCCTTGCAATAGCATCAACACACTCAATAATATGACAAACAATTCTATCCTAAATAGCGTAGCCTCTATTCACAACAATATTGACTATCCTTATGAAAACCTTTGAAACTTTTCTCAAACTATAAAACTGTTAAACCCTAGAAGTATTATACATCAACTATTCATGACATCCAGTATACATTCCCTCACACATACATTAACTTATAAATGAAATAAATTATGACAACACATTAAAAAAACATGTGGATTCACCGTTCTCAACAAATTACAACAATACAGGTAGTCTTAAACATCAACCCCTACAAACATAAATATGGTTAGGCATATATAACATAACAACCAAAGCACTAGAAAAACCACACTTAGCCATCACTATAAAATACTTTTTTCATTATCAACATACATCAATTTGATCAATATTACTTAGTCCATTCGAATCATACTCTACATATTCATAATGTAGGCAGTATCACAATGATCTTTGCATACGATCCATACTATACCATTCACACTCATCAGACAACAATTATACAATCTTCTTCTTTCACACTCTAGCAATACAATGCACTTCATTGCTTCATTCGCTTTGATCTCGCAACATAACAAACATTGATACTCTATAATACTATGCACTATATTATCTTCAGACCACTCTCCTCCATGCACAAGGATATATGACAATCACACTCTATGTAGGTAAAAAACAGTCTTCACTCAAGAACAACTCTTATTCTTTACGCTCAATCAAAACTCGACCCACAAATGCACACTATATCTTAGTTAAGAAAACAACAGACCGGTGACACACATCCACAATCAATCCAACTCACATCAACTCCTCTGCTTTTGAGCTTAACACATAGTCTCTGATTTCACGAGCAAATCACATCACTATACTTTATGCACACAACATCACACTTTGATCTAGTTCTCTCATGCATAGGTAAATCATGCCATCTCTCTGACATTTAGATAGAGTTGAGAATATACACTCTGTCTATTACAATGATCTAGCACTACGTCAGCTTTTCTAACCTTTAATTGGATCCATTGCTTGGCCAGATAAGAGCGATAAGCATGACCAACTCCACAAAGACCTCAAAAATTCACTCACAGATTGAGCATAAAAGATTTTTACTAGTGTTAATTAGATTTTAATCAACATCTCACATCAAGCATTTATACAATATGCAAACGTCTGTGCCAAAGGAAAATAATTACGCTTCATATAGCTTAATCACTCACTTGCTTAGATCAATTTCCCTTGGCGTTAGATATGCGATGAGAGGTTTGTATTTATTCATGAATTTGGAGAGTTAACCAAGGTGACTTGTCATTTACTATGGAAAATATAACGAAATTATTTAATGGAATTTCTTTCTTCTTGTAGAATTCACCATCAAGGTTGGATCAAAAATTTAAATCCATTCCATAACCAACAGGGAGCATGATCAACGATATTAATTGCGATTTATCACACCATGCTATGTTTGACCATATCAAGTGTTTAATTGAGACTAAATCAAAAGGAGTAACTACTTATGGACCAAATCAACACACATTAAACTCTCTCTCTTATCCATACACACCATCCAACATTTTCTCTTCATATGCACACTCTACAGGTGATACATTCAAATGCTAACCTTCAAATTGATACATAACAACATTATTTAACATCAAATTTCCACAAGGATCAATCTGGACCACATTGATGACTAATTAACACACCAAATCCACCATTACAAAATAATTAATGTAATCATGCTATCCATATTTTTTTTGTGACACGATCAAGTCAATGCACGACTAGATCAACATAACCAAATCGATCCACTACACAAAGGACTAATCAAATATTACAAGTGTTTCACTCCTTCACGATCAACCAGATTGATTGACTCAAGTTATTAATGCATTCATATCCCTGGATGAAGATTTCAATAGACTCTTGAATGATGCCAAACCAATTGCTTGAACCAATGGAACCTTGAGCAATTACCTGAGATAAGGCCCATGGTTTTTTGCATTTTTCACCTGTAGGAGTGCCACTGGCACTAAATGTGTAGGTTGTAATAAATTGTGCTGGCATAGAGGGCACAAACCACATCACCAGTTTAGTTCCACTTTGTGGCCATCCCTGGGAGCAAATGATTTTCTTGGAAGAGTCACTCTCCTTGGTTGCTTGCTTCCATTACTTCCTTTCTGAATGCTATTACTGTTTGATTCTCTACTAGAGTTTTTAGAAGCTGCTTTACTATCTCTAAGACCACCTGCATATGTCAGTGAGATAGATTCTTCCTTAGCCATTTCATGAAATCCAAGCCTTGATTTAAGGAAGGGAGATCTTTGATTGCAGAGGATATTCTCCAACATCTTGGTACTTTCTTGAAAGTTCAACTGTTTGACCTTTTCTTGTAAATCACTTCTCAATGAGATAACCTCTCTTTCTAATTTCTCATAGCGAATCCATTTTTCTTTTAGTTGTTTGCTTATTAATTTTGCAAATATTCTTGCCTCTTCTAAGTAGGTTCTCGACATGATAATTTCCTCTTTAAGCCCATTTTCTTGTTCATCAAATATCTAAAGTAACTTCTTATTCTGCTTATTTGTCTTCTCTAGATCAATTCTCAAAGAGATGAGCTCAGCTTCAAGTCGTTCACAACGCCTTATCCTTTCATTAAGCTATCTAATCACTACTTCATTTCCATTTTTAACTTCTTTTAGTTGGGCTTGTAGGACTATTATAATACTCTCTAATTCATCATGATCCCTATTTTCATATACCTATAACTTCTCCTTGAAATTTCAATATTTTTCAATGCAGAGACAAGTTTTCTTCTAAGATTAAATTCGTTATCTAACCTTTATTCTTCAGAAACTGTAACTCCATATGATATGGAGGAATATAATTCATGGACACACTCATCTCCTGATAGGCTCTTAATTAATTAATTAATTAATTTTAATTAATTTATTTATTATTAATTTATTAATTTATTTTATTTTATTTATTTATTTATTATCTATATATATATATATATATATATATATATATATATATTATTTTATTTTTTTTCTTTTCAGATACATTGAATGTTTCCTTATTCCTATGCTCTGAACATTAGGACAAAAAGAAGCAAGATTGCCTATCTTCTTAATTGGTGATTGAACTTATTCGTCAACTAAATTGTTTTCATTGTTATCTCCTTCATGGATGGTCTTCATGTTATCCCAATACATCTTTTGTAGATTCATAGTGTATGACTTTATTATTTTCTGAATCAGATATGTTGTTGATTACATTTATTGCATGATCACTCTTTTTTATTTCTTGACTTGATGGAGGATTTTTAGTACAGCCATTACATACTAAATGCCAAACATCAAATCCAAGAGATATTAAACTATATTTCATTCTTTTTGTACCTAATAGTTTACATTATTGAGCACAAGGACACCTTGTTGACTTGCATCTGATTGTCCTTTTTCGATAAATGTTGATACTACCACTACATCTGATACATCAATTGCACAGTCATTGTCCTTCTGAAGTGACTTCTTCTTTGAGTTTTCTGCTTCTTATGTTTCCTTGCCATAATCCTTTAGATCTACTTCCAACTGTTAAATTTATTCCTAAAGAACCTACCATGAAACCAATTGTTAGAAATACTGGGGGGGGGGGGGGGGTGCATGAATCAATATTTCACTCTATTAGTCACCAAGTATAACTTTTTGCACTTTATCTATGATTTACTGAATAAAAAATGAATGAGCTAGCACCATACAAAATTATCAACAAATAACATAAACATGCACAAGTAACCATGAGAAACATAAACCATAAAATCTTCATCACATCAACAAATGAACATCATATTTTGGTGGAAACCCTTTCGGGAGAAAACCACCCTACAACTTTTTGTCTTCTTCTTATTATTATCAATCAATATTATTAGTTGTACATGAATCACTGGCTGCCACGAGTGTACAAGTCCCAACTTGCATTTCACATGAGAAACCATCTGCTGATGGAAGCCACCACTTCCTCAATAATCTAGGCCACCACCTTCTACAGACCCTAACCTGCTGAGGGCCACTACCTTCAATAGTTTCTACAACCACTACTAGAAGTAAGCCATCACTCCTTGAGTGAGAAAGCCACCACTTTTTGATAAGCTACCACTTGCCCACTAAAGGCTCCAACCCTCAACCACTTGTGGACCACATTTAATCCATTTTCCTATTAGGTCCCATGCTCTCTGCATAAAATAATGTAAGCCATGTTTCATAATTTCAAACTAGATCCACTTGATCTTCTTAGCGCAATCAAATGTAAAAACACATATACAATAAATCTCTCTCTTTCTACAATACAACTATGCCACATACGCTCTACTCAACATACTGGAAAATCTCTGTCTTTGTAGTATACATACATCGCACACAATTCTTCCCTAATCACAACAACATACACATTCATATCAATATACCAAAATCAACAAAGCCTTTGCTCATTAATAACATAAGCAACTCAACCTTCAAAACAAACTTTTTCCGGATCCTAGCAGTAACATACACTCTGATACTAGCATAAAAAATACATCATCACTGTTAATTATTGGCATCAACAAGATTTAATAGCAACTTGCTCTAAAATACATAGGTAGGCGCACATATTACAAGGAATACATGCCATGAATTTACTCATCCATACAAATGCTCTCTAGAAAAATCCTTATAGTAGTAACACACTCTCTATATCAACATAAAAATGCTCTCACCATACAATAGACAACAATACTCACTCTTAGCTCAACATAATAAAACTGTCAAATCCTAACATACCTTTGATAGTGTCATAAACAACTCTCTCTATGATCAAACCCTAGAAATAACATCAACACACTCAATACTTTGACCAACAATTCTATCCTCAATAGCATGGCCTCTGTTCACAATAATATCAACCTTACTTATGAAAACCCTAGTAGGTATGCTCAAAAGATCAAATTGTTAAACGCTAGCAACGTTATATATCATCTATTCATGGCATCAAGTATACATGCCCTCACACATATATCAACTTATACATGAAATAATTCATGACAACACACTTAACCAACATTTGGACTCAATGTTCACAACAAATGACAATAATACAGGAAGCCTCAAACATCAAGCCTGAAAACATAAATATTGTTAGGAATAAAGAATATAGCAACCAAAGCATTGTAAAAATTGCACTCAACCATCATTTTAAAACACTCTTTGCATGATCAACATACATCAATTTGATCAATATTGCTCAGTCCATTCAAATCATATTGTATAGGTTGAAAACATAGCTAGTATCACAATGATATTTTCATATGATCCATACTCTTCCATTCATACTCAGTGCACAACAACTATACAATCTTCTTTATTCACACTCCAGCAAAATAATGCACTTCACTGTTTCATTCGCTCTAATCTCACAACATCACAAACATTGGTACTCTATACTTATGCACACTATCTCTACTTCATATCACTCTCCTCCATATTCCTAGATCTTTGGAAATCACACCCTAAATAGGTAAAAATTAAATTTACTCAGAAACAACTCTCAATATTTACGCTCAATCAAAACTTGACCCACAAGTGTGCACTATATCTCAGTTCAGAAAACACCAGATGGGTGACACACATCCATGATCAATCCAACTCACATAAGATCCTCTACCTTCGAGTTCAATACAAAATCATTGATTTCACGAATAGATCACATTTCTCTACTTTATGCACACAACATCACACTTTAATCTATCTCTCTCGCACACAGGTAAAGCATGCCATCTCTTTGAAATTAAAATAAAGACAAGAATACACACTCTGCTTATTATAAGAATCCATCACTAGCTCACATTGTCTAACCTTTTATTGGATCCATCACTTGGCTAGATCATAGTGATAAGCAAGACCAGATCCATGAATATCTAAAATTCACTCGCAAATTGAGCATACAATGATATTCACTGGTGTTAATCATATTTTAATAAACATGTCACATCAAACATATATATAGTACAGGGATTTCTATGCCAAAGACGAATGATTACACTTCATATAGGCAATCACTCACTTGCTTAGATCAATTTCCCTTGGCACTTGATATGCGATGAGAGGGCTATATTTATACCCGCATTTGGAGAATTAACCAAGCAAACTCATCATTTACTATGGGAAAAAATCACGACAGTGTTTGATGGTATTTCTTGCTGCCCGTTGAATTCACCATCAGGGCCAGATCAAAAATTTAAATTCATCCCATAACGACCTAAAGTCTATTGGAATAATTTAAGACAATACTTCTGAGACTTGAAAAGTACCCACGGTCCTGAAGTATTCAACTATGGAGACATTCAAAAAAGTCAAGAAGAACCCTAGATTTTTGATACAGTTCTGAGGCATCCTGAAGTGTGCGACCTATTTTTCTAAAGTTATATTGTATTTTTAAGGCCTAAAATAATGAATGTCCTACGCATAGCTTTTGTTGATGGTATAATACACATACAACATATAAATTCCTTCATTTGTTCTAAATTTTTGACCCAATTTCATTTCTACAGTGGCTTGTTATCCTGAAGTTTGTATGGTCTAGAATCAAAATATATAAATACTTAACATGTGCCTTCGGACCTAATAAAAAGAATCAAGATGACCTAACTAGAAGCAACAATCTGAACTTATATAATGAAATTTGATCTGGGTTATTGATGCATTCACATGAAGGCTAGTATGTTTTACTCTCGAAAATTGTTGATTCTAATAGCCACAATATAGTGCTCTTGTTTTGAAGGTATAATTCTCATGTAGCTAAGACAAAAGACAACGGTTAGTTTTTGAAGATTGCATTGAAGTCCATTTTTTAAAGTAAAGGTTGTTTGCAACAGTTTGCATCATCATTGTTTTTGTTATAATAGTTGACGATTGATAATTACAACTTATAGTAGTCTTTTCATCATAATATCACTTTGTAGCAGTACTTTATCATTATGTAGCAGGCAATAAGGGTTTCATATTTAGTTGACTCATCATTATGTAGCAATAAAGGCTTCTTCCAAATATCATCTTACAATAGTATAGCAGTAAGGGTTACACTATCTTATCATTGAAGTTCTGCACTTGCAATAATGGGTTTTGCCATTATTGCAATAGGGTTTATGGAGTAAGGGTTTTGAAGTTGTAAGGCATACCTTTCTATTGTGATTATTCAAGAAGTATGACTGTAAAGGTTTAATTTTTATATCAATACTCAATGTAAGTGGGTCATTGTCCCTGGTACGGGAGCCCACAATAGTTTGAAGTAGTATATTCATTGTAGGTGGGTCATTGTTCCTAGTATGAGAGCCCACAAGTTTCCAAATTCATCATCATTCTCAGGGTCGTCGGGTGGTTGAATTCACCTTCAGGTTGTAGCCTAAAAACACTTCAGGGTGGTAGGGTGTCGCTACGACAAGTTGGAGCCTGTAAGGGTGTTGGAGCATCCTTTTAGAAACAACTGATAAAAACAAAGCATTGGAGCCTCCTTCTAGTTGGAGCTAGAAAATTGAACGCTTTTGTAGAGTATTAGGGAGTTGGGGCTTCCCTTTTCGATTGGAGCTGAAACATTTTATGCACTCACAAAATTATTAGAAAAACGTTTGATGGTTTTTCTCCGAGAAGGGTTTGCACCTAAAAACTTCTTGTGCATTGTTCTCTTGATGTTCATAAAATTTTAATAAGTTACTGATTGATAAGAAATATCGATTCACCCCCAACTTACTATTTCCAACATGGTTGTAATACTTAGTGACTAATTGTAAAGTTAACAATTAACAAAGTTTTGTGTTGTACAACAACCACCCATTTCTAAAAAACTTTTACACCATTTTTTTTATAAGAAATGGTTCCCTTTTAAATAAACTTGGTGAGATTTGTGATTTGATAAATAAAACTGGTATTGACCTCATTATAAGAAAAAACTTTATCAAAATGCCAAATGTAAGTAATTCATTTTATTAAGCCATTTGAAAAGTATAAAGTGTTCCTTTGAAAAACATTATAAATAAATCTACCTTGCAATAAAGCGATCGGAGATCGCGTATCGCAATGACAAAGGGACACATGTAAAGAGGGCCTCATCAAATCCTCCGATCCGATAAAGGTAATTGAAATTGGTAATCAAAGGTATCATATGATAAAGAACTAAAAGCGCAAGCCAAACCCCCGATTGCGATCAATAAATAAGGTGTGCATCTCAAGAAGAAAACATTCGCGAAATGGTTTTCATGCATAAGTCTTTTAAAAAATTAATAAACCAAACCAATTCAATGAAAACATACTCCACCCTATTATAATATCACCTTATCGGAAATCGAAGATATTCGTTGCAAGTGATGAAAGCCTTACCCTTTTGAAACTCCCGATTGCAATTTGCGATTTATCGCCGATTGCCGATCGGGGAAATCCAAAGACACGCTTGAGATAATCATTCGATATATGATTGATGAGACGCGTATTTGTGATATTTATTCATTACGATTGGCGGCTCGAACGGATATTAATTTCACATATAGGAGTAAATCCTTCAAAGATTTCACTCGTGGTGGTTCTTAACTACATTTGACTTATCATATGTCAATTGCCTTAATTCTGTTCATTTTCATATTGGCTTTCAGCGGCAATATCCCTGTGTTACGGTTTGTAATTGTCTGTGCAGAGTTTCTTTGAACTCATGAATCCGGAGAAGATGGGGAAGAAATCTAAGAAGGCCAAGGCAACTCCTGTAGCTAAAGAACTAGAATCGAGCAAGAAGGGACTAATATCAGATACAACATGTCTCGGTTTAGGAAATGCGAGTTGGGAAAGCATCTACAATTTGATAGAAGCAGAGGAGCCCGAAGAATTGGAAGAGGAAGCCACAATCGATTCCACCAGCAAGTCAGAAGGAACTCTCAAAGAATTGGCCTGTTCATACCTTCACAAGATAGCAGCGCAGGCCAAAATTTTGCCATACACTGATGTGGTTAGATGGGTCATCGAGAAAATCCCAACTTCAGACAGAACATTTTCCACGGTTGATGGAAGAACATTCGGGTCATTTAAACCTGAAGATCTCAGGCAAATGTACCATCTACCTCCGCCCGAGAAGCGCTATAACAAGGCATTCCTGGAAGCATTTGCAAAAGAAAATGACTTGGAATCGGACCCGATCAGACACTGGAGGCATTTCCTGGAGAAACATAAGCACGAGTCATCGGGTAAGTATTTTGTTGACTCATTAGCTTCTCCTTATTGCTATGCTGGCACTATGATGTGTAGATTGTGGGGACAACATGATTCTGCAAGATTTACTATAGATGTGGTCCCGCTAATGGAAGCTACGATTAATGGTTATGTTATGGATTGGGAAAATATTTTATCTAATAGAATAGTCACTGAGATATTAGAATACAGAAGGAAAGTGTATACAACTTCTCGGATCATTCCTCCTTTTGACTATAGTGCATATATTCTTGATATTATTTGTTTTCACTCTGAATACCCCGTACTCGGATGGAAGTGGACTTCCCAAGATATTAATCGCATTCATATCTTTCACAAATAGTTGAGGAAGGACCAATATAAGAATCACTTGTACAAAATTTGCAATGGTTTTGTCCTACCTGCCTAGGATATCTCAAGAAGCAGCAATTGACTTAACAGCAGTGGGTAGCTAGTTCAGAGAGGAGAAATTCACTTATGTAAGGATTTTTGGCAGTCTTACCAAACCCCATGTTCTTTCTTTATATGTTCTTGATAAACTGCTAGCCCAAGAGTTAGCATATCAGATAACAGTTGAAGGAACGCCAAAAACCTTGAGGGATTCTAAGAAACATATGTGGCCTACATTCCCCCTATGGTGTGACATTTTTACCTTACATGATTATAAACATGCAGAAAAAGAGGCAGAGAAGATTCAAATGATGAATCTTGCCACAATTCCAAATAGGCAATTTGACCCAAGGAAGGTTTCCTATAACGTTACTTCTCAAGCTAAACTTACCAGATTTGATCATGAAGAAGATGATTTTGATGATTTGTTTGCTTCAGCTGAAATATTTTATCGGGTTAAAGGATTGGCTCATATCAAATATGGAGAAGAGGGACTAGAAAAATTCAATAGGCTCAGAGCCCAGAGGTTGCAAACTCTGCCTTTGGATCTATTAGCTACAACCCCAACAGTTTAGCCACAGAGTCAAAGTGAACAGAAAGCTACCGATAAAACTCCTGTAGTAGAGAAGGTTCCTGAAAAGGAAACGTTGCCAAAATAGGAGCAGAGACAAGAAACAAGTAGTGGACTCCTTGATTCAAGCACTTATGTTGACCCTAAACTGATTAAGGAATGGCAACAATTTGATTCCATCATTAGTAATACTGAGAGCATTCAAGGATTCAACACACATGAGGTGACCACTGGTCAGAAATCAGCAATCAACACAATTCCGACTGAAGGAACAAGCGGCCCACCCGTGACTCATAAGGATGTAGAAATAATCCCTGAAAATCCCTCCGATGAAATTGTTTCACACATAGAAGGGATACCACCATTAGATGTCTTCTATAACCCTAAGAATAGGGCTGTAATCAAAAGACAAAGGAAAAAGAGGAGCGTTGATCAATCTCCTCTTTTGACTTCACAAGTGGAGATAACAAATGTGGTATGGAGAGAGGAAGTTAATCCTTCAGAAGATCTCACCAAACTTTCTTAGTATGCTAGAGCATACATAGCGGCCACAATGGACAAAGCATCGGAGGTCAGTAATTTGCTAAAAGAAAAAGACCAAGCAATCAGTTTGCTAAAATCACAGGCACAAGAGAAACAACAGAAGATAGAACAACTGGAACAACAACTAGCTGTCCAGAAGTAGTTAAATGACCAATTGAATGAGCAATTGCTCAAAGAAAAGCAAAGGATTGATGAGCATGCAATTCATAAGCAACAGGAGTTATCCCAAGCATTGAATAAATTGCAATTATTAAATGAACAGCTGAATAAATCAAAGGAAGAACAAATCGCTCAACTAATAGTTCAGATAGAAAGATTCAAGGAATATCCCCAAGTGGGAGAATTCAGATTGGAGGCTCTACAAATTACCAGGGCATTGTCTAGTCAGTTGAGCCTATTATGTCATAATATCTCACTAGTTCTTCCTCTATGTGAAATTTCATCATCCATGGTTGACAAATCAGTAGATGCGAGACTGGACTTGGAAAAAGCAGATGAAAGATTAACAATTTTTCTCTCTTGGCAAGAATCTAAAGAGAGAAAAGCTGCTAATCTACCACAAATTCTTGAATCGCACAAAGAAATCCTATTTACTGAATGGAAATCTCAGCTAATGAAGGCAGAAAGAGCAAAATCAAGATGCAAATCGGCAACAGGCAACGTGGTTGAATTGATTAATAATAGTCTTTATTTATCAAATTTAATAACAGAGTGTTCCTCAAGGAAACTTCCATCAGTAAAAGCATTAGAACAGACGTGGAAATAGGAGCTGGAGCAGAGGGAAAGATTGATCGCAAGTATTCAAAGTTTAACATGGGAAACCTTTTGGTTTTTCCTTGTCAAACCATATAGTCAGTGGACAGCAATGAAATGCCTCACCGATGCAATTGGCCATATGATTCCTGAACTTAATGATGCCACATACACTGCTCAGTTACACTCACGCATGAGTCATCCACCAGAACTTCAGCCGATGCTCGCCATTTGTCAGCTCCAATCACAAGATGATCAACCCATATAGTGAACCATTTTTGACCGACCGCAACATGACTATTTCAAGAAGATTTTCACATTTTTGTGATTTGGTTATACCAGCGCATAGCATATTTATTTACGCCGTAAGGCGTTCCCCTCTGAAATCAACCTCCCAAAATGTCTTCGTGTCTTAATCGTAGCCCTTAGATCTAGTGTTAGACGATTGGAGAAAAATGAACCGTTGATTAAGAGGTTAAAGTTTTTTAGGGTTTAGAGGGTGTTGAGGGGGCGGCGGCGGACCTGCAGAGGCGGACCTGCATGCGGGTGTTGAGGGGGCGGCGGACCTGTAAAAAGATCGGGAACCTGTTGTTTGCCCACCATTTCTTTGAAAAGTTTGACAGCGTCCTCCATCTTGCCCTTCCTGCAAAGCCCTTTGATGAGGGTACTGAAGGTTATAACATCTGGAATATAGCCATGTGTTTCTATTCCTTCAAACACTTTGAATGCATGATCCAGTCTACCTGTTTGACAGTGAGAATTGATGATAATGTTCAAAGTTATCAGATCTGGAACAATCTCTTTTTCACCCATAAGTCTGTAAACGCACAGCGCTGATTCATGTCGACTTTGTCGGACTAGGGTACTTAACAAAAGGTTGCAGGTCATGAGAGAGGGGATGTATTTAGATTCAGCTGAAGGCAGATGCTTGAAGGTGTCCACCGCCTCTTGAAGCCTGTTGGCGTGGCAGAGTTTTTTGATGCGCATGTCTGCAGAGGCATTGAATGCATGGAAGGGATGTCGAGGAATAGTATGGGCAGCTGAATTCTTCATCCACACCGAGAGCATTGTCTTCCTCGTCGCGTTCATTGCCATCACCCTGTGTTGGCTGACCAGAATTTGAGGGAGGGTGAGATTGAGATTGCTCGGTGTCACACCCGCTTGTTGAGACCTGAAACCTGTTGTTTAAGCGGGGACACGCTAATTCATCCATCCATCAATTCCCTTTCGTATTAATTATCAAAATTATCGATTCCCTTTCTCGGCCCTGGGCAATAATATATTTGGTTCTCATTCATGTGCGTGTTTACAGTTTCTGTGGACCTTTCCATCAAGTTACAATTCAAACGATTCTTCGGTCTAACTGGTGAGAACCCTCTCTACATCATTACTGTGATCTCAACCATTATGCAGGTCACAGTAACCAAAATACGATGGATGGTTTTAAACGCTTCTGAACCCTTTTTTTTTAAAGTAATTTCTCCCAAAGTGATTTCCATTTTCAATATAGTCACGATTTTGTTGTATTAGTTCATCTGGACCGAATTTCGGTTCCTATTTTGTAATGTTAATTTTGGTTTTGCATCTAAATTTATATTTTTTTTATGAGGAATTTAGTAATATTTCAGAAACCCAAACAGATGGTGTTCGACATAAGGATGGATTAGGAACCACAGATGATTCGAAGAGTGACACGGCACAGTTTGGGGTGGAGGGAAGGGCTTTGCAGGGGTTTAAGTGCTGGTCTAACTGGTGAGAACCCTCTCTACATCATTACTGTGATCTCAACCATTATGCAGGTCACAGTAACCAAAATACGATGGATGGTTTTAAACGCTTCTGAACCCTTTTTTTTTAAGTTTTGGTCATTTCATTTATTTAATTTCTCCCAAAGTGATTTCCATTTTCAATATAGTCACGGTTTTGTTGTATTAGTTCATCTGGACCGAATTTCGGTTCCTATTTTGTAATGTTAATTTTGGTCTTGCATCTAAATTTATATTTTTTTTATGAGGAATTTAGTAATCTTTCAGAAACCCAAACAGATGGTGTTCGACATAAGGATGGATTAGGAACCACAGATGATTCGAAGAGTGACACGACACAGTTTGGGGTGGAGGGAAGGGCTTTGCAGGGGTTTAAGTGCTGTTCCGATGTGGTGGGCAGGGTTGGGAAATGGTTCGAGGGCAGGACTGAAGACAAGGGAATTTGAGAAAGCTGAACAGAAATCTTTCTAGGAAATACTACAAATGTTTGTTCTTCTAAATCAGAGCCTGATCGACAGCAACCGAAGGATTTCTTCTATATTAGTCTTCGGTGTGAAGTAAAAAAACATTTTGAGGACCCACTGGGTAAAAGGGACTGCTCTCCAAATAATTTTCCTGAAGGAGTGCTCATTAAAGGGTTATTAGATGATAAGTGCATGGATCCTTGCAGAGAGAATGATCAAGTTCAGAGGCCACGCAGTTCTTACATGTATAATACATTAATTGATACTTATGGGAAGGCAGGCCGCCTAAAAGAAGCTTCCAAGTTATTTTCTGAGATGTTAAAAGAAGGAATAGGCCCAAATGTTGTAACATTCAATACCATGATTCACATCTGTGGATCTTATGGATATCTTGACGAAGCAGATGCCCTTATGGTGAAAATGGAAGAGCTTCATTGCTTGCCTGACACAAGGACGTATAACACTCTTATAGCATTACATGCTCAAAATGACAATATTGATAAAGCATTTTGTTACTTCACAAAGATGAAGGAAGCAGGACTCGTTCCTGATACTGTGGGTTGTCGAACTATTTTATATGCATTTTGTATTAAACACATGGTCAGTGAAGTAGAAGCTGTTGTCAAGGAGATGGATGGATTGGGCATTCATGTGGATGAGTACTCTGAATCAGCTGTTATTAGGATGTATATAGATCTGGGGATGCTTGAGAAAGCATGGGCATGGTTTGAAAGGTTCCATCTTGCTAGAGGAATGAGCTGTGAATGCTATGCTGCCAATATTGATGCATATGGGGAACAGGGTTATTGGTTAGAAGCTGAAAAGGTGTTTAAGCGCAGTCAAGAAAGAGGCGAGGGTCAAACTGTATTAGAATTTAATGTCATGATTAAGGCCTATGGGATTGCAAAAGTCCATGACAAGGTTCTGAAGTTGTTTGAAAGAATGGAAGTTCAAGGGGTTTTGCCTGGCAGATGTACATATGCTTCTGTCATTCAGACATTTGCAAGTTCAGGACTTCTAGATGAATCAAAACACTTTATTACCAAAATGCAGGAAGCAGGGTTTGTGCCTAACTATTCATCATTTTGTGCTGTTATTGCCGCCTATGGAAGATTGGGTCGCGCTGCAGAGGCAGAGAAGACGTTTGAACATATGTCCTTTACCAAGTGCTTATACCAAGGCGAACCAGGCAGCCCATCTGCGTCTGTAAATGCACGCTCTGCCATTACAAGATGGTCATTCAAGCTCCTCAGCTCTGCACTTTCATCCTCAAGAGCCTCCAGTTCCTGAATTTAGAGCATTATAAAGTTGTACCTAATCAATTACCATCCAAAAATTTAAAGGCCTTTATATCTCTTGCAGGGGTTTTGAAGAAGAAACCAAACCTGTGCTTTTTTCTTAATCTGCAACGCAGCTTTTCTGAGCTCAACAATGGACTTATGCAATGGATTTGTAGACACGAAGCAAGGTGCATCGGCAGAGCTTAACTGTGATTCTAATGTATCCACATACAACTGTCCCAATTACAGGCCAAATATGTCAAAGAATTTTCAATGGATTTTCAAAATTTGCATCTTCTGATACTAATTTGCCAAGTATAAGCAGTTGATTTATAGCATATGGTATCAATTAGAATTAGACTGAACAAAACTTCCTACTATCAATTAGAAAAGAGTTAACAAACACTTTGCTGCCATTTATGTTCAGAACAGCAGATGAATTTATGTTAGGTTTAGATTTTATTTATTTAAGATGAAAAACTTAACATGAATTTTTGCTGGTTTTTTAATATATTTGTTTATAAAAAAGACAGTCTTCATTTAAACTAATCCAACATCTTTCCTACCTGCAGATTGTCGGCATACGTTGTATAGTTGAAAGGGAGAACCTTTGCATCCGCTAGCTTGAGCGCTGTTAGACCCCACATTGCTCCCACTGGACAATAGGTAGAAAATCAAATGTTTGATTATAATCATTAAATTTAACTCTCCGACCATCTTCAAAGGGGCCAGGGATGTCTGCCATGAACAAATTGCACAGATACTAAGACTTTACAGGTTGTGCTGTGGGATGTATGTTACTGCAACCTGTAAGCCTTTGGATCCACACAACTTGTGCATGGCTGATATTCCTTGCCAGAGGGCAATGTATGGAACGTTGACAATGTACTTACGTGCAACATGCCTATGAAAATGCGGGTCGCCATATTTTGCCATCCACATGTAATCATCATACAGAGAATGATATGCCGGAAAGTCTATCATCAATACATTGTAGAAATAAGTACAATAACTTGTTGATCTCTCTATTTGTATTTAATTTCAATTTCCTGTATTCTATGACTGTGATTTCTTTACCTTCTCCAAAGGTGAAGTCAGTGCCTGGAATTCCGGCATGCTGCACAAATGGGGCATAATCGGATCCCCCTCCACCTAACCTTTTAATCTGAGATGGAAATTTAGTAAGCTCTTTACAGCAATACCCAATTTTTATTGGCAATTTACAGCAATACCCGATTTTTATGGGCAAATATTAAGCACCATGTAGTCAAATCCGATGAGAATAATGTGATATTCAAATTGACCAGATGAAAAGAGAGTAAACCAAAACTAATCATTGACTTACTGTGTGGTACTTAATATTTGCCAAATTTCCTTCTGATAGGGAATCAGATTAATCATATTGATTTAAAACCAATGAGATGTAATCTTACTTATCCTTATCATTAATTGAAGCATAAAGTCATGAAACAAAACATGAGGACTTACAGAAGGATGGGAATCTTGGCTGGAAGAAGCCAAGATTAATCAGAATCAGATTAATCATATTAATTTAAAACCAGTGAGATGTAATCTTACTTATCATATCATTAATTGAAGGATAAGGTAATGAAACAAAACATGAACACTTACAGGAGGATGGCAATCTTGGCTGGAAGAAGCCCATGATTCATAGATTGTCTTTCCAGGATTGTCTGGATCTTCCACCTTTGCAAATCAGAGTATAATAATCAATTCAAAGTATAACGATCAGTATTTTACTGACAGTGGAAAGTAGAATAGACCCACTTGAATAAAATATCCAACTGACCTCTTTAGCTATATCCTGAATAAAATCGTCAAGTTGGGGTGTTGATTGAAGTTTAAACCCCGGGCCCTTGACAACCTCATCAACATTGAGATATGCCACGGCTGATGAGAACAGTAAATCATAGTTCTGCTCCACCCATTCCGTGGATCCAATCTGCAATTTTTATTGGTTGATAAATAGCATGTATCTCAGAAAGATTCTAAGTTTTGTGTTAATCACATTTATTTAACATAGAAAGAGAAAAGTAGTAAAATTTTCAGAACTTTTTTGGATTAATCTGGATATATATATATATATATATATATATATATATAATGCGATATTCAAATTGACCAGATGAAAAGAGAGTAAACCAAAACTAATCATTGACTTACTGTGTGGTACTTAATATTTGCCAAATTTCCTTCTGATAGGGAATCAGATTAATCATATTGATTTAAAACCAATGAGATGTAATCTTACTTATCCTTATCATTAATTGAAGCATAAAGTCATGAAACAAAACATGAGGACTTACAGAAGGATGGGAATCTTGGCTGGAAGAAGCCAAGATTAATCAGAATCAGATTAATCAGAATCAGATTAATCATATTAATTTAAAACCAGTGAGATGTAATCTTACTTATCATATCATTAATTGAAGGATAAGGTAATGAAACAAAACATGAACACTTACAGGAGGACGGGAATCTTGGCTGGAAGAAGCCCATGATTCATAGATTGTCTTTCCAGGATTGTCTGGATCTTCCACCTTTGCAAATCAGAGTATAATAATCAATTCAAAGTATAACGATCAGTATTTTACTACACAGGTATGCTGAGTCTGCGGCTATGCTTGAGTGCAGTTATGACTGCATATAAATATCTCTGTATTCTGTGTATAAATGTCTTTATGAACAAAGTATAAAGGCAACCATGACTGCGTATGATTACAGTGTTTAGGGCCATGTAGCTGTAGTTTAGGGTTGCGTAATGGTGACACCTTCACACTGCGTTTGGCAGCTACAGGTCTCCTTTTAACTGTGGCCAGATCTCCTTGACATTATAATGACTGCAGCTTCTTCCATGCTTGACTGTTGTTATGTCTGCGGCTCTTTTATGACAACGGAGCAGATTAGGGCATCACACTGACGGTGAATGAATGTCTTCATGAACTACGTGTAAGGTCTATGCCTTGCGTATAAAAGTCTTCAAGACAGTGAGTGACTGCATATAGACTACGGCTTCCTTCATATCATTACAGCTACCCTTTATGACTGCATTATAGGAGCCTCCTTGACTGCGTAGATTAGGAACTGCGTATAAGACTTTTGGATAGCATATTAGGTCTCAGTTTGCTACGAATATCATCCTCATATGCCTGCATATATGTCTCTATTTACAGCGGATAGGGTTAGGGCATCATCTGAAGCTAGGCCAGCGTATTCTTTAGTGTCCCTCCTTCTCCAAAAACCCAAGACGTGGAGAGGAAGGGATCACTCAAGAATATCTCTCCAAATGACTTCAAGTCCTCACCTATTTATACTAAAAACAAAGATGATGAATAGACACGTCTATTGGGCTTCTGAGCCTACTCAATTTGCTGGCCGACTTGACAATAATTACATAAACAAAATAAATTCATATCTCCATAAATACTTATCAGAATCGGATGATCTTTGGATCAATCCTACACCTCTCGACGAGAGGGATCCAATAAAATTATCAGCTGCCATAAATAAGCTGACCCACATGGAGTTTGGCCCTAGTTGCCAATTTAACACCTCTTTAGCTATATCCTGAATAAAATCGTCAAGTTGGGGTGTTGATTGAAGTTTAAACCCCGGGCCCTTGACAGCCTCATCAACATTGAGATATGCCACGGCTGATGAGAACAGTAAATCATAGTTCTGCTCCACCCATTCCGTGGATCCAATCTGCAATTTTAATTGGTTGATAAATAGCATATATCTCAGAAAGATTCTAAGTTTCGTGTTAATCACATTTATTTAACATAGAAAGAGAAAAGTAGTAAATTTTTCAGAACTTTTTTGGATTAATCTGGATATATATATATATATATATATATATTCAAAGTGAACTCTGTGGGGAATTTAAAAGAGTAAAGGGAACAGGACACCTACAGCTAATCCATAATTAAACAAATATTTAGTAGTAGTAATATTACTACTACTAGAGACTAGTTAAACTTACCCATCGATATAGACTCTTCTCTTGGTACAATGAGTAGCTATAATTATATTTTTGAAATCCCAAATGGATATCCTTGACACATACCTCCTCTATCTTAATCTAAACAACCATATTTATTCATGGATCAGAGAACTGTCAAAAACAGAGAACTGTCAAAAACAGAGCCCCAGAACATAATTGGGATGAAATACCGATTGCCAGAACATCATATTCCTCCACTCTTCATAAAGTAAATACAAGTTCTTACCAATGCGTATTCCTCTGCATCCAGTTACACAATAGTATACTTCTCTTTGGCTGCCAACCCTGTTTTAGCAACTTCCCTAGTCTCTGAGATATCTGAACAAGACAGAGAGTGGTTAACTTGGATATCTTTACGAATAGAAATAGGTTAGAAAAGAAGGGGGATTAAGCTAGCAATGATTCAGACTTCCAGAAGGGTTGCAGTTCCGCTATTCGGGTCACAGGCACCAAGAGAAGAGTCTATATCGATGGGTAAGTTTAACTAGTCTCTAGTAGTAGTAATATTACTACTACTAAATATTTGTTTAATTATGGATTAGCTGTAGGTGTCCTGTTCCCTTTACTCTTTTAAATTCCCCACAAAGTATATATATTTATATATATATATATATATATATATATATATATATATATATATATATATATATATATATCCAGATTAATCCAAAAAAAGTTATGAAAATTTTACTACTTTTCTCTTTCTATGTTAAATAAATGTGATTAACACAAAACTTAGAATCTTTCTGAGATATATGCTATTTATCAACCAATAAAAATTGCAGATTGGATCCACGGAATGGGTGGAGCAGAACTATGATTTACTGTTCTCATCAGCCGTGGCATATCTCAATGTTGATGAGGTTGTCAAGGGCCCGACGTTTAAACTTCAATCAACACCCCAACTTGACGATTTTATTCAGGATATAGCTAAAGAGGTCAGTTGTATATTTTATTCAAGTGGGTCTATTCTACTTTCCACTGTCAGTAAAACACTGATCGTTATACTTTGAATTGATTATTATACTCTGATTTGCAAAGGTGGAAGATCCAGACAATCCTGGAAAGACAATCTATGAATCATGGGCTTCTTCCAGCCAAGATTCCCGTCCTCCTGTAAGTGTTCATGTTTTGTTTCATTACCTTATCCTTCAATTAATGATATGATAAGTAAGATTACATCTCACTGGTTTTAAATTAATATGATTAATCTGATTCTGATTAATCTTGGCTTCTTCCAGCCAAGATTCCCATCCTTCTGTAAGTCCTCATGTTTTGTTTCATGACTTTATGCTTCAATTAATGATAAGGATAAGTAAGATTACATCTCATTGGTTTTAAATCAATATGATTAATCTGATTCCCTATCAGAAGGAAATTTGGCAAATGTTAAGTACCACACAGTAAGTCAATGATTAGTTTTGGTTTACTCTCTTTTCATCTGGTCAATTTGAATATCACATTATATATATATATATCCAGATTAATCCAAAAAAGTTCTGAAAATTTTACTACTTTTCTCTTTCTATGTTAAATAAATGTGATTAACACAAAACTTAGAATCTTTCTGAGATATATGCTATTTATCAACCAATAAAAATTGCAGATTGGATCCACGGAATGGGTGGAGCAGAACTATGATTTACTGTTCTCATCAGCCGTGGCATATCTCAATGTTGATGAGGCTGTCAAGGGCCCGGGGTTTAAACTTCAATCAACACCCCAACTTGACGATTTTATTCAGGATATAGCTAAAGAGGTCAGTTGGATATTTTATTCAAGTGGGTCTATTCTACTTTCCACTGTCAGTAAAATACTGATCGTTATACTTTGAATTGATTATTATACTCTGATTTGCAAAGGTGGAAGATCCAGACAATCCTGGAAAGACAATCTATGAATCATGGGCTTCTTCCAGCCAAGATTCCCATCCTCCTGTAAGTGTTCATGTTTTGTTTCATTACCTTATCCTTCAATTAATGATATGATAAGTAAGATTACATCTCACTGGTTTTAAATTAATATGATTAATCTGATTCTGATTAATCTTGGCTTCTTCCAGCCAAGATTCCCATCCTTCTGTAAGTCCTCATGTTTTGTTTCATGACTTTATGCTTCAATTAATGATAAGGATAAGTAAGATTACATCTCATTGGTTTTAAATCAATATGATTAATCTGATTCCCTATCAGAAGGAAATTTGGCAAATATTAAGTACCACACAGTAAGTCAATGATTAGTTTTGGTTTACTCTCTTTTCATCTGGTCAATTTGAATATCACATTATTCTCATCGGATTTGACTACATGGTGCTTAATATTTGCCCATAAAAATCGGGTATTGCTGTAAATTGCCAATAAAAATTGGGTATTGCTGTAAAGAGCTTACTAAATTTCCATCTTAGATTAAAAGGTTAGGTGGAGGGGGATCCGATTATGCCCCATTTGTGCAGCATGCCGGAATTCCAGGCACTGACTTCACCTTTGGAGAAGGTAAAGAAATCATTGTCATAGAATACAGGAAATTGAAATTAAATACAAATAGAGAGATCAACAAGTTATTGTACTTATTTCTACAATGTATTGATGATAGACTTTCCGGCATATCATTCTCTGTATGATGATTACATGTGGATGGCAAAATATGGCGACCCGCATTTTCATAGGCATGTTGCACGTAAGTACATTGTCAACGTTCCATACATTGCCCTCTGGCAAGGAATATCAGCCATGCACAAGTTGTGTGGATCCAAAGGCTTACTGGTTGCAGTAACATACATCCCACAGCACAACTTGTAAAGTCTTAGTATCTGTGCAATTTGTTCATGGCAGACATCCCTGGCCCCTTTGAAGATGGTCGGAGAGTTAAATTTAATGATTATAATCAAACATTTGATTTTCTACCTATTGTCCAGTGGGAGCAATGTGGGGTCTAACAGCGCTCAAGCTAGCGGATGCAAAGGTTCTCCCTTTCAACTATACAACGTATGCCGAATGCCGACAATCTGCAGGTAGGAAAGATGTTGGATTAGTTTAAATGAAGACTTTGTCTTTTTTATAAACAAATATATTAAAAAACCAGCAAAAATTCATGTTAAGTTTTTCATTTTAAATAAATAAAATCTAAACCTAACATAAATTCATCTGCTGTTCTGAACATAAATGGCAGCAAAGTGTTTGTTAACTCTTTTCTAATTGATAGTAGGAAGTTTTGTTCAGTCTAATTCTAATTGATACCATATGCTATAAATCAACTGCTTATACTTGGCAAATTAGTATCAGAAGATGCAAATTTTGAAAATCCATTGAAAATTCTTTGACATATTTGGCCTGTAATTGGGACAGTTGTATGTGGATACATTAGAATCATAGTTAAGCTCTGCCGATGCACCTTGCTTCGTGTCTACAAATCCATTGCATAAGTCCATTGCTGAGCTCAGAAAAGCTGTGTTGCAGATTAAGAAAAAAGCACAGGTTTGGTTTCTTCTTCAAAACCCCTGCAAGAGATATAAAGGCCTTTAAATTTTTGGATGGTAATTGATTAGGTACAACTTTATAATGCTCTAAATTCAGGAACTGGAGGCTCTTGAGGATGAAAGTGTAGAGCTGAGGAGCTTGAATGACCATCTTGTAATGGCAGAGCGTGCATTTACAGATGCAGATGGGCTGCCTGGTTCGCCTTGGTATAAGCACTTGGTAAAGGACATATGTTCAAAATATATGATTGCTGTGTTTGTGATGTTTCTTAAATGCAAGGTTATTAAAACAGAGTTGCACATATGTTTGGCTCGCATGCAGGTATATGGGCCATCTAAAATCAACAAGTATGGGACAACAGCGTTTCCTGGTATAAGTGACTTGCTTGCGCTTGTAGCAGGTGATGAGGCCAATCATAGTGGTGATGGGTGGGCTGGTGTACAGCACCAAATATGGAGGGTGTCAAGAGCAATCAGCCGTGTAGCTCTGGTCATTCATGGGGAGCTCAGTTGATTTGGTCATTTTCAAGCTGTTATGAGTTGAGTCTCTATTCAAAATGTTCCCAGGGGGGTAAACAAAGGCAATGGCACATGAGATGCCATAAGGCCAGTGGGATTGATACCATAAGGCCCATCATCATGTTAGCTTAGGAACTAACAAAATGAGAGTAAAACTATGTATCTCTGGTTTTCGATAAATCATCAGGTTAGATGGGGCACTGGGGCAAACAAGATCAGAGTAAAACTATGTCTCTAGTTTTCCTTATGTATGGTTTAGTACGTCATAAACAAGAAAGCTATTAAAATTGTAATCAGCATATTATAAGGTTACAATAATTAGAATCAAGCTAACGATCTTGTGTTGTCATTTTGTAATATCCCAGCATTATCATCATAAATATATTGCCTTGTTTTCCCCGACAACCAACAATCAGAATATTAATTTATGATGGAGAGAGATTTTTACATATGCAAAACAATTATGGTTGCAAGTGACTTGCGTAAATTATTTCTCACAAAAAGGATCCGCTACTACCTAACATTTTTACGCCGTAAGGCGTTTCCCTCTAAAATCAACTCCCCCAATTGCCACCGTGTCCTTGTTTGAGCCATCAGATTAAATGTTAGACGATTGAAACGTTCCAGAGCGTTGGATGTAGTTTAGGTTAGTTTTTTATATTTTTTCGGCACAGTTTTTCTCGCTGCTTCAAATCGCCGCACAGTTTTTCTGGCTGCTTCACATCTCCCTGAGCAGGCAGCGTCTCTGGGCATCGGACTCTAGGAGCTTGGAGCTTGATGAGATTTTATCTCCAGTGAGGGTTTTGTAGGAAAAGTTTTCAATGGATCTTCAGGGCTTCAAATTTCCTCCATCGGAAGAGAAATCCTGCATCGATCAAAAGAAATTTCCCGCGTTTTATGAAGGAAAATCCCCTTACAGACAGAGGACGGACTAGATTATGAATGAAGATGCCAGATTCAGATCCTCCAACTGTGGAGAGAATGACTTCATTTGTTTTGCATTCCACCCGCGAAGTTTGCTCTGATGCGGCCATTTTCCGCAGTGCTGTTTCGGTGGTCGGTAACTCTGTTTGGGTCTTGTTTGATGGTCTGGCGGTGGATCAGAAATGTTTACAGGTAAAAAGCTTTAGTTTTATCTTTCAGCTGGTTCTCTGCTCTTATTTCTTTATTCTTCGTGACTGTAGGCGTTCAAGCCCTATCATAAACCCTAATCAGTTTTCCTGTATTTGAAATGCAACGCAGGACATTGGGACCCCGAGCTGGCTCAACCTGCTTGGTAGGGCGACGTGTCTACAGTGGCGGAGTTTTCTTACGGGTAAGAACTTGCCATAGTTTGAGGGGAAATTTAAAGCATGGCTCCAATGCGACCCAACGGTGGAGCTTTTGCCAGAGTTTCCTCATCTCCAACTGTGGAGAGAATGACTTCATTTGTTTTGCATTCCACCCGCGAAGGTTGCTCTGATGCGGCCATTTTCCGCAGTGCTGTTTCGGTGGTCAGTAACTCTGTTTGGGTCCTGTTTGATGGTCTGGCGGTGGATCAGAAATGTTTACAGGTAAAAAGCTTTGGTTTTATCTTTCAGCTGGTTCTCTGCTCTTATTTCCTTGTTCTTCGTGACTGTAGGCGTTCAAGCCCTATCAGATACCCTAATCAGTTTTCTTGTATTTGAAATGCAATGCAGGACGTTGGGACCCGGAGCTGGCTCAACCTGCTTGGTAGGGCGACGTGTCTACAGTGGCAGAGTTTCCAGTGATGGGTAAGAACTTGCCCTGGTTGGAGGGGAAACTTAAAGCGTGGCTATGGCTCTCTGCATCTATGGGATGCCTGTTTCGTAGCCAAAAAGCTCAATTTAGAAGAGGGTTAGAGCTTTTAATGGGTTTTTTCCCAAATGTAAATAAATTTTGCTATGACGATGTGATTGTCATTTCAGATATTACCCAGAGCTTATTCTGCTCTGAAATTATGTAGTTTCTTGTTATTCTCTTTTGTGACGATGAAGGTTTATAGAGTTGTGCCGGTTAATTATTTTGCGGTTTGATATGGCTACCATGGCCAACAGTCGACGACACCATTTGCTTAAATTTGTTTTTGAATCTTTGCTAAATATGTATACCCAGTTCGGGGTTTGCGTCTTATATCTTTAGAAAATAATGTGATGTATACTCAATTCCTTGCTTACTCGTGTTTGCCCGTATGTTATATCGTTTACATATTTCAAGGAGTTGTCTACATTATAAAGAGTTATAAATCTTTGATTTGGATATGTGGTTTCGGCCAACCTGATCTCCGTTTAATAATTGCAGCTTGTTTACCAGTTACATACGTTTAACATTACCTACTGTATGTTCTTTTCCTTTGTAATTGCGGGGTCTGCTACCCAGTGTCATTATAGCCTGGCCTCCTCAGTTTCCAAGTTTCTTCCGGGAGCTTATGATCCACTCCCAACCTCCAGGGTTCATCATTTTGTGCTATTATTGCCGCCTATGGAAGATTGGGTCGAGCTGCAGAGGCAGAGAAGATGTTTGAAAAGATGGTTAACGCAGGTGTGGAGCTAGATGTTTTTGTTTATGGTGCCTTGATAAATGCATTTGCTGAAGCTGGATGTGTGGAAGAAGCTGTACGTTACTTTCAAATAATGCAAAATGATGGTTTTGCAGGGAACTCTGTGGTGTATAGTTATTTGATTAAAGTTTATAGTAAACGTGGTTTTTTGAAGGAAGCACAAGAAACGTACAAACGCATACAGAAATTGGGTGTTGAACCAGATGCCTTTTTATCAGGCTTTATGCTTGACCTTTATGCTCGCACTGATATGGTGACTGAAGCACAAGAAGTATTCAAAGTCTTGAAGGAAAAGCAGCAGGCAAATGAATTTTATTTTTCCATGATGTTGTCCTTATAAAAAAAGAATGGAAGGCTTAATGAAGCCACTGAAATTGCAAAGGAAATGTTAGAATCGGGATTTCTTACTAACGTTCTTTCTTTTAATAGCGTCATTAGCCTCTTCATTGCAGATGGAAGATTGAGAGAGGTTGTTGAAGTTTTTCATCAAATGTTAAAACTAAAGGCTTCACCCAATGAGAATACATACAAAACACTAGGCATTCTTTTGAAGAGAGGAGGCATTCCAAGGGATACAGTAGAGCAGCTCGATGTTGCACGTAAAAGTGGGCTTCCACATGGTATAAAGGTCTTCCTTATTTATTCATAATCTTTGAATTTCAATTACATCATTGTTCTCATCCTTTGTCAAATGTTCATCAAGCAATGTCAGAAGACAATATTGGCATCCATCAAGGACCTTAGGATAAACCTTATGAACTGAAAGCACTTGGTAATATGAATAGATGATCTAGCCATTTGTTGATGATAACAAATAAACACCGGTAAAGAAACAAAATTGTATAAAAATTTGACTTCTTTCTTCTATGCTGTTGTTTCTTATGTCATTTGCATAAAATTTTGACTTCTTTCTTCTATGCTATTGTTTTTTATATCATTGCCTTACGGCGTTTCCTTTGCAACATGTGGTGCAAATGCTAGTTCATAGTTTGTTAGTTTAAGTAGTATTTATAGACCCTTTCATGTTTTTAGAAAGGGTCCTCAAATTTTTGTATTAAGACTTGGATTGTAAGTTGCACTACTGTGCTTCCGATATAGTTAGTTTTATAAAAACTGGACCTGAATTCTGAGTTTTGATAAAGAATGCTTTTATGTGATATGCACTATTGCTTCTTATGAAAGTATTTCCAAGTTAAAAGGCAGGATCTGAATGTGATTCATATCGGAGGAGACTCAAATGCATATGGTACTACTATCTATGTGTTTGCTTCATGCTTTTATGTGAATCAGCATTTATTTATTTTGCTATTATTGATATATGTATATGCTCTTACAACGATTCCTTGACTTATCACTATTGAATGTTTAAGAGTTGTTATATTTCATATATATGTGTGTCAGTAATATATAAAGATTAGTGTGATAACGTTTTAATTATTACTTTGTTCAACTACTTGAACAAAGTAATTATCATATAAATGACAATTTTTATTTATGAGTAGAGTCATCTATATGACTACTTGTCGATAAGAACCATAAAAAATTGCACTAAAGAAAGACTTCCCGGGATAGATTAGTTACTTTTATATTGTTGCATTTTAGAATAGATCATCCATCATTCCCATTAGATATTAAAAACTGATCACTTATCCATCCCATTTATAAATCATTGGGAAACTAGTCCCATTATATCCAGTCGAAGCCACCGCACCAAATGGAAAAGGAGCTACTTTAAGGTCCGAACTGAGTGGTTTTCCCTGATGTTGATGCAACGATTTTTGAGGCATAAACACAAAGGTATATGGAAAAAAAGATAATGCAATAATAAATGAAATAAAATGAAGAAAATAATAGATTTAAATTGAAAAAAAAGAAGTAAAAATAGAGATAGGAATGGGAAATGAAAGGTGATTCACTTGGCCTTCCCTTTACCCTCCAACTCTCCTATATCTATTTGTAACTTGAATCCCAAAGGGGATTTTATCCAAGGAAGGGAGTATGCACAAAATAACCATCAAATAAAATGTAACCAAATATTATTGAAAGAAAAACTTAACAACCATTTGAAGTTGGTTTTCCTATTTGGGTTTCCAAGGTAAAATATTTGTATCCATTATGTGCTTGATTTTACTTGTAATAATGGTTCTTTTATATATTATTTATATGCTATTATTATTTATGGTTATATGCTATTTTGAGTATTTAAATGGTGCTAAAGAAGAATTCCCATTTGTAGTTATGTTGAGTTTATTCATAATTCCATTCCCCATGAGAAACTAAAGAATGGAAACAACTTTGTAATTCTCATCGTTCAACTTACTTTTGGATTCAAGATTAAAGCTTGTCATTAGATAGTCATTGCAAGCTAGTAATTAAGTTTTGAAATCTAATTACAATGGATGAATACAATAAAGAAAACATTGAATTGAGGGAGACCATTGGCATCCCAAAGCCAATCTACACGCTTTGTATTTCATATTATTGAGGTCATAAATAACAAAGTGATCCCAAGAGAGGTTAGACACTATGAACTTATCCCTCTCGAGGCCATATGTGTTCATATATGTCTCCTTGCAAGGTTGTGCATTGGACAATGTTTGTTGGGTATTGATATGTGATTTGGATAGTGTTTGTTAGGTATTGGTATATGTGTTGGATAGTGGAAATGGCTAGCATTTTTATCGCCTAAAGACTAGTGAATACAATTTTGAAGTGCAATACAAATTCCCTTGAAATTCTCTTTCCTCTACTCATTGGCACATGTGGTTTAATGTGTTTTGGCACGTATAGCCTCAAATATATTTGGTTTGTGTGGGGTTTGTCCTATTTCCATTTCTCAAGAATCCACTTCTTATAATGTTTATCATCACATTTCATAGGTCTCAAGTAAATCGATAGAGAGGGTCTTGTCATTTGTATTTGCATCATTTCCATCCTAGACAAAAGTGAGCAAAGTAGCTTCACCCTCCAGTTGAATTTTTTCCCGAAAGGGTTTTCTAGAGAATATATTTGTGTTCTTTGTGATTAGTGCATGTTTGTATGTCATTGTTATCTAATTTCCACATTTTATATATTTCATTCAAAAACAAAAAATTAGTAATAACAAATCGAGAATCTAAAGGAATTGACCTTTCATAGTATAAATTTAAGTGGATTTTAATAGATGTGTTGTGACAAACTATCTAGTGGAATATCCATAGTAGTTTACAGATGAAGCCTAGTCATCAATTTTCATATTAATAATATCCCAATTCCTAACATTTCTATTAATACAAGGGCCACTATTAATGTAATGACCAAGCAAAACCCAAAGAAACTCTGCTTATCCAATCTTTGACCAACTCCCATTGTTCTTCAATTAGTTGATAAATCTATCGTGAATTCAAATGGTATAGTGGATGATGTGTTAGTCTCTATTGATTCTTGGGACTATCCAACTAATTTATTGATAGTTCATCTTAGTGTTGATTTTTCAAGTGCAACAGATACAAGCACTAATTTATGAAAACTGATAATTACTTCTAATGATGTCGATATTCATTTAGAACTTCCAGTTTATCATTAAGCAATTGCACTTCAAAAATTCAACCATAAATGCACAAGTATAGTAGAGATCACAATGCATAAAGATAACACAAGATTTACCCTAGGAAAATCCACTTGGGGGAAAAAATCAACAACCTTTTCCTTGGAGAAATTTTCCATTCAACAAGAGATACACCTAATTCTTCTAGTCAAATACGATGGTCAAACTGGAAAACAATATAATGGTTAAACCTAGTCAAACTATCATCATGTGAAGTCTCCAACCTGCCCAACAAACTTGAACATGTCTGATTTTCCTAGGCTTAAATTTGGCCTCAAAGAAATTGTCCAGGAATTCAGCTTTGCTACCCAGACTCTGCTACCTAGAAACTACCCAGAAATTCAGCTTTGCTGCCCAGAATCTGACCATAAATTCACACATGTGAAGTTGTAGGAGGAGAGAAAACCACACGTGTGAAGTCAAAGAGAGATATAAAATATGCTTGAGATGTCTTCATCCTTCTTCTTCTTCTCCTTCATTTGGATACCCAGAAGATAACTTGTTGTGTGTGAGGTCGAGTTATGATTTAATAAGGAGGTCGAGTGCCATATATTGACTTCTGGATGGACGAATGGGTATCTCTTCAACTGGGACCAACTTGACTTGAAGGATTTCCAACCTGACAAGTTTGGAGCCGAACATTTAAAATTCAAAATTTTCTCTTTTGAAACCGACATGAATAACATGTCTTATATTAATAATTACATATTTTTCAAGGGCTAAAATATCAATTATGAAGAACAACCATAGCTACAAAATTCAACACTCCCTCTTAGCTAGGGAGGTATTCATAATTACTATCCAGATGTTCCCTTGTTGAAAAATTTCTCTAAGAAAAGGTTACAACACTTCATCTTCAACATCAACGTCATCTAATTGCCATAATCTTAATCAACAACTTTGACCTATGGTAAATCAACATCATTAACTAGGTATCATAATTCTAGTTGTTGAGTCTCAATTTTGCTCATTTTTGATAATATTTCTGAGGCCTTGACCCCCTTATTTTGAACCCTTCTTATCCTTAAAAACCCTCGTTTACTAAATTTTGTGTGTTTTGACCAAGAGGGTGTTGTGAACTTGAAAGAATGAAAATTATTTTAAAATGTATCATTTTACTTTAATTCCTAAGTATTTTTGAAGTTAAAATGTTATCTAATCAAATCACCTACAATGTCAAAGAAGTTGACCACATCTTGTGCAGATCAACCATTTTCTAAAGCAGTTCCAAGATTCCTGCAACTACTCCACAATTTCCTGTAGTCATTGATTTCCTATAGATGCAGAGATTTCCTGTAATCGCTGATTTCTTGTAGATGCAGAGATTTCCGGTAACCTCCCCAATTTCCTGCAGTTGCTCTACAATTTCCTGCAAGTTTGCCGATTTCCTATAGATGTAGATATTTCCTGTAACTGCACCGATTTCCTGTAGTTTCTCCGCAATTTCTTGCAAGTTCACTAATTTCCTGAAGACGCAGAGATTTCCTGTAACTGCCCTGATTTCCTGCAACTCTCCATGGTTGGGCATGTTCCGGTCAGCCTCGAGGAGAATGAAGACATGGGTTTTGTTGAGAAACATAGTAATATGGATGTTGTCCTCTTGGTTACCTAAGAACTACCATTGAAACTGCCCAAACCTTCATTCCTTTTTTAGATGGTCGTATTAAGAGGCAGTTCCTATAGCTTCATGAAATCTGTTCGATCCATGCTTTCAGTGATGGATCAACCTCATCATGCTTATTTTTGCTATCTTTATTAGCTATTGTTAGTTGTTAGGCCCCTATACTACTAGTGTAACCCCTTATTGTTATTAGTACAACCCCCTTATTAAATTGTTGTACCCATGTAGTCCCCATATTGTTATTATTGTGCCCCATAGAAGCCCACTATTGTTATTATTGTGCCCTTACATTATTATTGTTATGTTGGCTCTGATTATATTATGACCCCTTAGACTCTTATATATAGAAAGGAGGTCTTTTCATTTGTATCATCCAAGAATTGTTCATTTGTGTAATGTAAAGGAGGTTTCCCCCTCGAAGAGGTTGAATTCTAAGGCGTTGATCTATCTTTTCTATCTTTTTGTGAGCTAGTTTCATAACATTTGGTATTAGAGCTTTGGATTCTAGGGTTTCACTGCTCCAAATATGTCATCGTGGCATTTTCGCTATAACTTTTTTCTGGGATGTTTCAGAAGCAAAAAAAAACCATTTGAGACGAAATCACATTGAACCTTTGGTCCAAATATCATAGCTTTTTGCGCTATATTTGCGGAGATATGATCTGAGGAAGTTGGTCTTTTTGCAGACTCCTGAATTACTTTCCAAATAGGTGACCTGGGGAAAATTGTCATAACTTTCTCTCTGAGCATCAGATTGAAATTTCGTAAGAAGGTACAGAAAGAGGATGGACTATAGTTTCTTATATATATTTTTCAGAGCCAAAGGTCAAAACAGTGACACATGGCACGTCATACAAGTTCGCTCTACTGAACTAGTCTATAATCAGGTCATTGTGGGAGATTTGGCATAACTCTTCCTTGGAGAATCCAATTTGGATCAGACTGGTGGCATTGGAAAGAGGACACACAGGGCTACTAAAGGTCGCAATTTTAGAACTGGAAGAACTGAAATTATAGAGTTATAGTCATTTCAAGATTGAGCTCCTAAAATCAAGAAAGTGAGATATGAGGAATTTGATGGAAAGGATCTGGTAAATTGGATACTTTAGATGGAGCAATATTTTGATATACATGGTGTACCACTATTACAAAAGGTATGTATTGCATCTTCATATTTAGAACCGGATCAATTTTTATGGTATAAAGGGCTTTGTTCTCGTAACAACTTGTTACGTGGTCAATTTTCACGGAGGAAATGATAGCACATTATGAGGATAGAAAGAGCAACACCTTCTTTAGAGCAACACCACAACAATTGGAAAGAGTAAAAGGGCTTTGTTACAGAGCGGAAAGTAAAATTATGGCAACAAGGAAGTCTACCCCTCACAACTATAAAGATGGAAGTGTTGTTTCTCCTAGCCTTCCACAACCTACAAGGGTTACACCACAACAATTGGAAGAAAAAAGAGAAAATGAGCTTTGTTACAATTGTGATAGCAAATGCACTAAAGGTCATAAGTGTGCTGAGAAGAAATTATTTTACATAGAGTATGAAGAGGATGAAGAAAAGGATCATGAAACATCAAAAGAAGAGGATATACACCAAGACCCAACCCCAGAGAAAGAAGAAATGAATCAGACCATATCTTGTAAAGCATTGGCAAGAATTACCACTCCTCAAACTCTCAAGATAGAAGGACATATCAAGAAGAAAAAGGTGCAAGAAGTGAAAGATCACATCGATAAAGAAGAAATGAATCCAATCATATCTTGTAATTCATTGGTCGGAATTACCACTCCTCAAACTATCAAGATAGAAGGACATATCAAGAAGAAAAACGTTCAAGAAGTGAAAGATCACATTGAGCATCAAGAAATGAATCCAACCATATCTTGTAAAGGATTGGAAGAAATTACCACTCCTAAAACTCTAAAGATAGAAGGACATATCAAGAAGAAAAAGGTTTAAGCAGTGAAAGATCACATCGAGCATCAACAACAAGTTCTCCAACTTTTAAAGGATAACGCCACTTTGGTGCAAAATCGAATGAAACAACAGGTAGATCAACATCGTAGTGAAATTTTTTTTGATGTAGGTGATTGGGTATTTTTACTGCTACATCTCAAGCAAGCTATTTATGAGAAGGAAATGTTGGCAATACTACATGCACTTAAGAAATGGCGACCTTACCGAATGGGAAGACACTTCAAGGTAAAAATGGATCATGATAGTCTTAAATACTTTTTAGAACAACTATTATCTTTAGAAGAATAGAAAAATTTTGTCACAAATATGATGGGTTATGACTTTGACATCATCTATAGAAAATGGAAGAAAAATTTGGTTGCAGATGCACTCTCAAGAAAGGATGAGGATGTGGAAGCATTTTTTTGTGCTATTTCTATTATCCAACCAAATTGGATAAACGAAGAAAGGGATGAATGGAAGAAGGACGAAGAAGTATGGTCACTTATTCAAAATTTGCAAAAGATCCCAATTCAAACAATATTGCTAGAAATTGAAGAGGAAGGAAAAATCATATTGGAACCTGAAGCAGTCATAGAAACAAGAACCCGACAGCTACGAAATCGATCAATTTCAGAGTATCTCATCAAGTGGAAGAACTTACCTGCTGAAGATTCCACATGGGAGGACAAGAATTTTATACAGAAGCATCAAGAACTACTCAAGCGTTGAGGACAACACTTTTTGAAGGAGAGGGGCATGTTAGGCCCCTATACTACTAGTGTAACCCCTTATTGTTATTAGTACAACCCCCTTATTGTATTGTTGTACCCATGTAGTCCCCATATTGTTATTATTGTGCCCCATAGAAGCCCACTATTATTATTATTGTGCCCTTACATTATTATTGTTATGTCGGATCTGATTATATTATGACCCCTTAGACTCCTATATATAGAAAGGAGGTCTTTTCATTTGTATCATCCAAGAATTGTTCATTTGTGTAAAGGAGGTTGCCCCTCGAAGAGGCTGAATTCTAAGGCGTTGATCTATCTTTTCTATCTTTTTGTGAGCTGGTTTCATAACATTAGTCAACAATTGTTGGGTGTTAGATTTTCTAACTTGAGGCAAGTTATACCCATGTATTTGTATAAATGAAATTTATGTTTATTTGGATGGGGATTATGAGAGGATCTAGAGAGAAGAAGGAAAGATTGAATATGTCAGACCTGTATGATTGTATATTTTCTAGATCAATATAATACTTGATGTTCTGCTAAATTTCATTTAGTAACTCCTTTCGTAGTTGAAGGGGTTGTGAGTAAGGGAGGTCCCCCTTTACTCACAACTCCTGTAGCTGCAAATTTGTTTTATTTTTATTTATTTTTGTCATGAATTACTAGAATTAGTACACAATTTGTTGTTCTCTTTTCTAATTTGTAACAACTTATGAATGATGGTTAAAATTGAGCTCATTTGATGAATGATTTGGAATTGTTGAATATGCTTTCATTTCTGCTATTCAAAGTGTGAATTGAGTTAATTGTTGTTGTTTGGGTTTGTATCTTTTTTGGATCTGCATCAATAATTCTAGGTGCTATAGAGAGATGAATTATCTACTCCATAGCCATTGCTGCTAAGTGCTGATGAAGAAAAGAGTTCTTGAAGGAATTGAGTTAATTGTTGTTGTTTGGGTTTGTATCTTTTTTGGATCTGCATCAACAATTCTAGGTGTTGTAGAGAGATGAATTATCTACTCCATAGCCTTTGCTGCTAAGTGTTGATAAAGAAAAGAGTTCTTGAAGCTGTGTGTGTGTGATTTTACTTAGAACAACACTTACGATATTAGCTTGCATATATTTTTCACAACATCTCACAAGCTTACCTACCCCTGGTTGATAATTTATGTCTATCAAATTATAAGTCTATAATTTGCCCAACATTTTGGCGCTGTTTCTGGGGAAGTGCTAAGTGATGATACTGGAAGTGTTTTAGCATGATTTATTTTGTTTGAATTTTTCAGGACTGGGGGAGTCAAAGTGGTAAGACGTGGGGTAAGGCCTATGCACCTGCAGAGATCAGAATTCACCAAAGTCGTGTCCTGATTGTTTGGTAAGTAGAAGTTTTTAAATTTTCTGCATAATATATGAATAGGGTCCAATATTTTCAAATATTTTTAGTGGTGATGTGAGCACCACTTCGTCCACTAATAAATTGGTAAGGGAGAGGAAGTTCGTAAAGAACAAGGCAAAGGAAATAGAGGAATCCAACAGGAGGTTTACAATAGGGTTTGATAGTTGATCCTAAGTGGACTAATAATCCCACAATTTGCAATGGTACCTCAAAGGCCATGGAAACCACGTCCTCCAGGTATGTTACAACAACATTTTCAATTTCCTTATGCCCAGAATCAGATGTGGAACGTTCTATTGCCTTGGCAGCCCTGGCCTTGGCGAGGGAATTTCCCTTACCCTGCTGAACCAAATTATTTCCCTCAAAACTTTTATTTACAAAAAATGGTACAACAACAACTTCCTGCCCAACCAGTATCTAATCTCAACAATAAAGCCATCCAATCTACTCACAATATTGGAATGGCCATTTATCCCACTTATCCTACTGATTACATTGCACCTCGGACTCCGCAGGAAATTTTTGTACCTTTGCTGCAGGAGTTTCCTGTGCCTTTGCAAGAAATTTTTGTACCTTTGCTACAGACGTTTCCCACGTCTCTGCAAGAAATTAAACTAAGGTTAGGAAAAGTGGTGACCCAACCAAAAAATATTGAAGAAATGATAGAAGAAGAAAACCCTGATACACTTGAAATAGAAAATGTACAAGAAACAGTAGAACAAAACATTCTAATATCACAAGAACCTTCCTTATCTCAAACTTTCCAGCCTCCTTTTCTTGAGAGGTTGGGGGTGGAAGAAATGAAAAAACAACTTGAATTTGATCTAGTATCCAAGTTAAGAAATTTATACATTAAGTTTCCTTTACTGCAAGTGAATAGGAATATCCCAATCTATGCTAAAATAGTTAGGGAACTATGTATCAAAAAGCTGGGGAGACAAAATAAAGAACCCTATACAATTCAAGTGAGTGGCGAAGTTGCAAGCCTTGTGTCTATCGGATTTTCCATTGGAAAATATGTAAACCCTGATGTTATTCAACCTAAGTCTAATTTATGGAGGCACCCTTTGATCTTAGGGAGACCTTGGTTGGCCACAGTGGATGGCTTCATTAAGTGAAGGTCAGGGAACATGACCATCACTCATAAGGTTGAAATTAAGCATATCAATCTATATCATCTTGCTAAACCCCTATTGAAATCAGAAAATATTCATTGGGCCGAGGAAGAACTTAATTCATAAATTATTCAACTAGTTTTGACAATAGCCCAAGCTATGGGCCTTAAAGAAAACATTGGGGATAATTTAATTAATTGTTCTATTTCAAACCCTGATTTTTTCCAGCACTTAGAGGGGCATTCAAGTCATAAGATAAATGTCATTGCTGAGCATAACTTCCAATACCATAGTACAACAACCAAATTAAATTCATCCCTCCTATCTGTATTTCCCGTAGAATCAAAAACTGAAGGTGGAAGCAAGGTAATTGAGATCTTTACCAGAAAAACTTTAATTATCAATTCTTCCCTAACTTATGAACAGGAAAATCGATTAACTCAGATATTGAAAGATTTTTCAAACACATTTGCTTGGGAATATGCAGATATGGATATGATACTTGGTATATCCTCTGATCTTTTATATGATTGCATAGAGGTCTATATGGATGAGCTTATGGTGGTGGGTGATACTTTTGAAGAGGCTTTACTTAATCTTAGGAAGGTTTTGCAAAGATGTAGAGAGACTAATATTTCATTAAGAAGTGATTTTTTTTTTATAATCATGACTGAAGGCATTGCCTCAGATTATCATGTTTATACTGCAGGAATTAAAGTTGACCCAAAAACAATTGAAGTGATTTTGAAGAAGAAAGAGTTGGAAATGGTGGGAAAGGGGGTCATTCATTTCACTACCTCTTCTTGATTTTCTGCTACAATAAACTGAGCTTAATTTGTTCCTTCTTGTGCTCATTAAATCATGAGAGGAACGTATGTTGGGTACAAGTTTATTCCTTTTTTTGGGCCCAATGGACTAATTACCGAAAAGGATCCCCTTTGGAGTCTTCTTTTTCAGTATTTCAGACTCTCTAAAATTGAAATCTGGCGAAGCATAGATTGTCCTGGGCTCGTTAAAATAACAGGTCAGTGGATCCTTAGAATAAATTTCGTTTTTCAAGACATTTTTTGGTTTTCTCGCGTTGGAATGATGTGGGATTTCTTAAGGCCCTCCTTCCAATGATCTTGGCCCATCGACATCAGAAAATTATCTGGGTTTCAATATTAGAGTCTAGTGATGCCTTGAAGCTTGTATACCTTAATGACATGTTATCTCGCTAGCAGCAATGGGGATTCATTATAGCTCCTTGATTGTTGGATCCTACAGGGGGTTCGACACCATCTCATACATTCAAACCTAATAGGATGCATCAGATGTACCTTGGTCCTCACTCTCATCATCAGTGATGGGCCTTGCATTGGTTAACAACTGACCTTAATGGTTGGTAATCCAACAAGTCCACTACACATTCGACCTCATCACATTTATTCGTGTGTAGTGAACTGTACAAGAGGGGGAGAATATGGTTTCCTGTAGATGGAATTCCTACAGAACATTCCAGCAGCATCATTTCCACAACAAATTCAAGTAGGGCATATTCTACAGAATTTGGAAAGTACCGATTTTCATCATTGTTATTTGAGGTCCCGTAGCTGTATGATTTTTCATCTAATATGATTTCAAAGTGGTTCATAATTTCAAAGTGAGTACATGCGTCATCAAATGTATTGACATTTATAAGGTAAGATCGAAGGTACGTTTTAACGTCAGAACACTTAGGGTAGAAAGGTAACGGTACTAAATTTTTTAAATTTGCATGAATTTAAGTCATGGCTACCTTCACAGAAAAGACAACTTTGACCATTGGTATCTTACACAAATTCCCATTCCTACCTATTATTATGATTTGCACGATGTTATTTCCTAATGTTTATCTGGCAGAATGGATCATGATGACAATAATGATCACATTCCTCCATAACTCAAAGTTTCCCATTACTCTCGAGTCTTTCTGAATTAAACCTTCTTGTTTTCATTGGGTTCGATTTATTTCCGCCTAGTTTTAGTAACAGGGGAAACTTTTGGGAAAAACCTGAAGCTGAAAGGACACCCTCGCACTTGTTGAACGCTTTACAAGGATCTAAGTCGTAAAGCTGGTGATTAAAGAACCTGCAAAGGAAAGGGAAAAAGTCGTCATGATTGAGGAACCAAGTCTACCGTAGTTCTCCTAGGGATGGCGCGATGATGAGGGGACCTCTAAGGAATTAATGAGATCACCGTTTCTGAATGGGTGCTCCAGACAAGAAAAAAAGCAAAAAAACTTGAAGGAGAATAGCTTGTGATTGCAGAAAGAGGTGGAAGAATGGAAAGCGAAAACATCAAAAGGCCTACCATATTATGAAGAAACATAAAGTTCAGATTGGCCATTTCCAGAAGAAGAATGAAGAGTATTGGAACATGGTATAGAAAGCAGAATATAACAGTGCCTAGACCATCTTGTTGCAGTTGCTGCGGCTCAGAACAAGGACTGAATTTTCTTCCTGGAGGAACATTTTTGATTGCATAAGGGACATGTAAGAAGCTAGGTGTGGGGGAGATGTTGAGTCTCAATTTTGCTAATTTTTTATAATATTTCTGAGGCCTTAACCCCCTTATTTTCAATCCTTCTTATCCTTAAAGACCCTCTTTTACTACATTTTGTGTGTTTTGACCAAGAGGGTGCTGTGAACTTGAAAGAATGCAAATTATTTTAAAGTGTATCATTTTACTTCAATTCCTAAGTATTTTTGAAGTTAAAATGTTATCTAATCAAATCACCTACAATGTCAAAGAAGTTGACCACATCTTGTGCAGATCAACCATTTTCCGAAGCGGTTCCAAGGTTCCTGCAACTACTCCACAATTTCCTGCAGTCGCTGATTTCCTATAGATGTGGATATTTCTTGTAGATGTGGATATTTCCTGGAGATGTGGATATTTCCTATATTTCCTGTAGATGGAGAGAAGAAGGACAGATTGAATATATCAGACTTGTATGATTGTATATTTTCCAGATTAATATAATACTTGATGTTATGCTGAATTCCATCGAGTAACTCCTTTCGTAGTTGAAGGGGTTGTGAGTAAGGGAGGGACCCCTTTACTCACAACTCCTGTAGCTGCAGATTTGTTTTATTTTTATTTATTTTTGTCATGCATTACTAGAATTAGTACACAGTTTGCAGTTCTCTTTTCTAATTTGTAATAGCTTGTGAATGATGGTTAAAATTGAGCTCATTTGATGAATGATTTGGAATCATTCAGTATTATTTCATTTCTATTATTCTAAGTGTGAATTGAGTTAAATGTTGTTGTTTGGGTTAGTATCTTTTCTGGATCTGCATCAGCAATTCTAGGTGCTGTAGAGAGATGAATTATCTACTCCATAACCATTGCTGCTAAGTGCTGATGAAGAAAAGAGTTCTTGAAGGAATTGAGTTAATCACTGTTGTTTAGGTTTGTATCTTTTCTGGATCTGCATCAACAATTCTAGGTGATGTAGAGAGACAAATTATCTACTCCATAGCATTTGTTGCTAAGTTTTGATAAATAAAAGAGCTCTTGAAGCTCTGTGTGTGTGTGTGATTTTACTTAGAACAACACTTACAGTATTAGCCTACATATATTTTGCACAACATCTCACAAGCTTACCTACCCCTAGTTGATAATTTATATCTATCAAATTATAACTCTATAATTTTCCCAACACTGGTTAGCATCTCTAACCCATGGTACATGATTAACATCAACTAGTCACCATGATTCTGGTCGAATTCTCTAACCCATGGTATACAAACTAGTCCCAGTTCACCATCATCTTGGTTAATCTATCTAACTCATGGTCAAAATCTAGGAACACACTCTATCCATTTGAGTACCCCTAGTCTCAAATCCAAAGGCCTCACTCTAGGCAATGATGCTCTAGGCTCACTCAACCTATCTGGAGAGTAATCCTGAGTCAGATGCTAAAATATGCCTACTCAACTAAGTAATTATGGGCCTCTAGAACGATTCTTCCTATCTTGGTCAATATCTTTGACATAGGAAGAATTTGTTTCCTTTGCCAGACTATTCTGCCTAATCTTGGTCAACCTGGCCCAGGGAGAATGCCTATCCCTGATGCTATCACATCAAAACTCCCTTTCATTGAGGGAGGCATTCTCAACATGACCAAGCTTGTCCTGAAGAATACAAACTTCATTATGGTAAGAAAGGCTTTGTAAGAATACCAACTACTTTCTCATTATTAGACATGTATTGGAGCTTCACTATTCCCTTCTTCCATATGTCACAAATGAAGTAGTACTTGATCTCAATGTGCTTCAACTTGTCATGAAAAACTATATTATCCGAAATATTCACACAACTTTGATTGTCACAACATATCATGTTCCGTTCTGGCACCTGATCAAATAGTTTTGTGAGTAACTTCTAAAGCCACTCTACTTCACAACTCGCTAAACTGGATGCAATATACTTGGCCTCGACAGTGATGACTGCAAAAAATGTCTGCTTCCTGCTCATCTAAGAAATCATAACAAAGCCCAAATTGAAGCAACCTTCAGTTGCACTCTTTATGTCTTCTGCACTCCATGTCGAGTTAAAATATGTATATCCATACATCTGTATACCACCATTTGAGACATATCTCAAACCATAATTAATTGTATCATGTAAATATCTCAATACATGCTTAGCTGCAATCCAATGATCATGTCTTGTTTCCACCTGGAACTGGTTTAGAGTGGTTATTACAAAGAAAATTTTCGACTTTGTATTAACCAAATACATCAAGGAGCCACTAAAATTCTGGTACATTGTTGGATCATACCAAATATGACTCAGATTCTCTCAAATTCCTTAGATTAGTCACCATGGGAGTTGCCATAGATTTACAGTCCATCATTCCAAATTTCTGAAGGATATTGATAATATACTTTCCTTGACCAAGGAAGATTTCACTAATATTCTGACATACTTCTAGCCCCAAATAGTAATGCATCATGACAAGATCCTTGATATAAAATTCAGAGGAAAAATCCCTCTTACACTGAATAATGAGATGCTATACACCTATCAAAAATAAGTCATCAATAGATAAAAATAAAATCATATGTTTGTTTTCCTCAACCTCGATATATAGGTTTGATTCAACATCACTTTTGGAGAAACCAAGTCTTTTCAACTAGCCATCAATTCGAGAATACTAGGCTTTAGGTCATTGCTTAAGTCCATACAATGATTTCTTCAATATGAAAACATGAGACTCCTTCCCATGAACCAAGAAACCTTGAGGTTGTTCACACCATTGAGGAAAGTAGTATTTACATCCATCTGATGTAAATTCCAACCCATATAAGAAGCAATAGAAATAATAGATATAATAGTATTGTACTTGGACGCTAGAGCAAAAGTACCATCACAATCTTCTCCCTCTTTCTGGGAGAATCCACTAGCCACAAATCTCACCTTTTACTTGTCAATATTGCCATCTATTGCATGCTTAATCTTGAATATCCATTTGGAGGTCACCACTGACTTCCCTTCAAGTCTAGGAATAATCTCCCATACATTATACTTCATAATAGCTTGGTATTCATCCATCATCGCATCCTTCCAAACTTGTTGGCTAGTTGCCTCCTCATAGTTGGAAGGTTCATAATCAATGAGATTAGTCATCAGTGTTGCATATCCAGAATAAATCATAGGTATCTTCCTTTCCCTGAAGGTGCCACATGGATTTGCATGTCCTTCTGCTTCCTGCAAGGTATATTTAAGCCAAGCTAGCCTCTTCTTGACTTTGGGAACAACAACTCGATCCATTGGTTTACTAGGACATCCTGACTCTTCTTGATGATCTATGAGATGTCCTGTTGAATTGGAAGGACCTAAATCCTCTTCCTTGGGAGCTTAATGTTCTTCATCCTCATCAAAGTCCATGGGAGATTCTTTGGACTTCCAATAGGAAACATTCTCATCAATGGTAATGTCCCTACTGACTTCAACTTGTCATTGTCCTAAAACATAAATTCTATAGATATTTGATGACTTTCTATATCCAACAAATATTCCTTTCTTTCGTGAAGGCTCTAGTTTATTCCTCTTGTGTTTGGGTACATTTATGTAAACTATACAACCAAATATTCTCAAATGTCCAACCTTTTGTTTATGTTTAGAGAAAATAGGAGTATTATCTTCCAAGATTGATTGCCGACTTATATTTTGAATATAGACTAATGTCATGGATGTTTCACTCCATAAAAACATGGGAAAGTCTTGATCATGCATCACTGACTTAAGATATTCTTCAATGGACCTGTTCTTTCTTTTAGAAACTCCATTTGGATTGTAAGGGACTATCAACTCCCTCTTAATCCCAACTTCTTTACAGAAGGTACTGAGTTCATTGGAAGTACATTCTCCTCTATTATCTGATCTTAGAATCTTGATTTTCTTTCCTGTCAAGTTATCTACTTCAACCTTGAATTCTTGAAATTTGTTAAATACTTCATCCTTGCTCTTCATGAAGTTTATCCATGTCTTGTGAGATAATTCATCAATAAAAGTTACATAATATAGAGAGCCTCCTTAAGATTTCACTGGTATTGGACCACACACATTAGAATGGACTGGATTCAAGATTTCCTTTGACCTATTGTCACTTCTTGGAAAATACTTCTTGACATTTTACCCAAGTATACAACCTTTGCATACTCCTTCATTCTCCATCTACAATTCTAGAACACCTGAAACCATTTGATTTAAAGTTGGCAAAGATTTAGAGTGAACGTGAGCATATCTTCTATTCCATAGTTCACATACATTGATATCGTTATGCACTAATGTGTGATATGGTTGTTTTAAGAGTTTATACAACTTCTTTCATGAACTCCAATTGCTCTAGCAGAGTCTATACTTGAGCCCTTGGGCCATACAAGTACTTGACCATCGACAAGTGCTACTCTAGATCCTTTGTCTTCCAAACATGAAATAGAAGCTAAATTATTTTTCAAACATGGTACTTATATTATGTTGCTAAGATGAATTTTTTCACCTAATTCCAGCTCATCATATGTTGACCCAACACCTTTGACTACATAATTGTTATTATCTCCAAACTCTACCTTTTGTGTTGATCTCCTTTCCATCACACTTGTGAGATTTTCATGATATCTTGTCATATGTCAGGAGGCACAACTGCCTACTAACCATATGCCATTTCTATGTGCAATAGAACCTATAAGAAAAAAAATAGAAGAAATATTTATCACTTGGATTTCCAGTCCTGGGTTTCTTTGGAAGTTCATTAATGTCTGTTGTGATAGCATACTACTTCCCCTTTATCTTTTTATCCTTTGAGACATTGGTTTTTATAATGAACAAACTTGTTACAATGATAACATTTAATCTTTGACATATCTTTCTTCCCCTCAGGAGGAAGTCTTCTATCTTCAGGTCTTCTACCTTCATTTTTTTTTGTAAGCCAAAATTCTTTCTTCCTTCAACCTTCTTGGATTGTGCAACACATGCTTGAGAGTCACCTTCTTCAGATCTCTAAATCCTTCCTTTTGACATAAATCTAGATTCTTCTTGAGTACATGGCATCCACAGTTATTTAAAACTTAGAATCACCCTTTGCCACACATACTAGATGCAAATGAGTCCCATGAGTTGGGAAAACCATTAAGTGTTATAGTCACATGTTCTTTATTAGAAATAATTTCATAAATTGCTTGAATTTGATCTCTTAGTTGAGATATCCTCATGAAATATGAAGCCACAATATAATTTCTTGTCATTATTTCATCACGAAGCTCATTCTTCAAACTCTTTGCTTGACCAATTTAGTTGTCGATATATAATCCAACTAGGGAATCATACATCTTTGAAGTGTCAAGATTTGAGACATATGGAATCAAATGATCTTTTATAGAGTCCACAATAATACTTACAGATGTGACTTCATCCTTATTTTATTTTTCTTTCCCTTCATTATCTGAAGGTCCAGTAACCTTGCCCTTTACAATATCAAAAATATCATTTGTTGCAAGAATGAGGCCAATCCTTGTCTTCCAAGCCATGAAATTTATAGCTACTTCCAAATTGTTCTTTGACTTTGTAGAGGAACCCATGGTTATAGATAGATTACAAATGTAGGTATATTCAAGAATGTCATTAATGTCGTTTCCTTCACCAAATCTCTGATACCATATTTATTTTTCAAGTGCAATAGATAGAAGAACTAATTTCTGAAAACTGATAGTTACTTCTAATGATGTAGATATTTTTTTAGCACTTCCAGTTTATCATTAAGAAATTACACTTCACAAGGACTATAGAGATAAAAATGCACAAAGATAACATAAGATTTACCCTGGAAAAAACCACTTGGGGGGAAAACCCAACAACCTTTTCCATAGAGAAATTATTCAATTCTACAAGAGATACACATAATTCTTCTAGTCAAAAATGATGGTCAAACTAAACAACACTACAATGGTCAAACTTTATCAAACTTCCCTCTTGTCAAGTCTCCAATCTACCAACCAAACTCAGCCCTATATGATCTACCTAGGCAGAAATTCAGTTTCCCAGAAACTGCCCGGAAATTCAACCCTGCTTCCTAGAAATTTACACATGCAAAGCTGCAGGAGGAGAGAGAACCATGCGTACCAAACCAAAGGGAGATATAAAATATGCTTGAGATGTCTTCGTCCTTCTTCTTATTCTCCTTCATTTGGATGCTCAAAAGATAACTTGTTGTGCGTGAGATCAAGTTGTGCTTGAAGGAGGAGGTTGAGTGCCTTATATATAGACTTATTGATGGTCGAATGGTGTCTCTTCAACTGGGGTCAAGTTGACAAGTTTGGAGCCAAAAATTCAAAATTTTCTTTTTTGAAATCGACACGAAGAACATTTATTATAACAATCATTACATGTATTTCAAGGGCTAAAATATTAATTATGAAGACTAATCATGGCTACAAAATTTAACACTTAGGAGGGTATTCATTAATATTGAGAAGACCTTGTTTGTCCACAATAGATGGCTATATTAGTTGCAGATTAAAAGACATGATATTTCTCATGGAAACTCCACTAAGAATATTACTATTTACCCTCATTCTAAGCCTTCCTTGGACTCAGAAGCATCTACATGGATAGAATATAGTGATGATGAATCTATTCAACTCATTTTATATTTAAAACAAATCTCACTCTTTGGGAGGGACAGTAAATATGACCTTATTTATAATTTCATAATGAATTCATAAGTCATTCTAGTATACCCTTCCCTAGGGAACATTATAGAGAGGAAACCTCAAGAGAAATACTCACTAAAATTACTCGAGCAACATATTTATTTAGTGTTTCCAGTGGATACCATTATAAAAAACCAAGGTATACTAGTTTAATTCCACCCATGAAAAACTTTAAACATCAATTCTAAACTAGAAATATCTCAGGAGGATCGACTCATTCAATTACTTCAAAAGCACATTAATGCATTTTCCCGGGATTATACTCATATTAAAGGAATTCATCCTCGTTTACATACCCATCATATATACATTAGGGAGGGTTTTTAACCTATTATTGATGGCAAAAAATGAGCAAAATCAACAATGAGGAGATCACCTGATCAAGAGCCCAGTTAGACATTTATCCGTTTGGGATGGTTATTCTGACTGGTTCAAATGGGTCTAGTTACCCTCACTCTCCTTGCTGAATTTTGATGTTTCTAATTACTTATAACCAAAAGAGTTAATGAGACCTACTCTCTTGCCACATGCTTGCAAGAGAGCGATCCTTAAGCTGAACAAGGGCTCAACCAAGCCACACTTGAGTTTGCTTCTGCATAAGGAGACTTATAAAATATGGGAATTAATTCTAAATCTAAATCTAAATGTAAGCGTACTTACTAATGCGGAAAAACAAAAGAAATCCACTCTAATTTGATACATAGAAGATAGCTCCCAAATACCAAGTGCAGGGATTCAACAATAGAGGGGATTTAACATGTTATGAATAATCAATATCAAGCTAATGAAGAAGTTCTAACAACTAATATTGTTATTACAAAACATGCTATGTATGGATATTTAAAACAATGAATGATGAGCCATCAAAAATTAGGAAACATTTCACTAAATTTCAATGACAATTAAATCGATTAAGATGGAAAATTTATTAGTAAATAGTTACTCATATTTTTTTTTTTTAATGCAAGAGCAGATCAACAAAATTAAATAAATAATAGACCTATGTAATCATTAGATCAAATAGCTGAACCAACAAACAACCATTCTCATATTTAACATAAGTGAAAAACAAGGAATAATTGACACAAATTTGCCAGTAAAAGAATAAATTATATTTGAAAATAATAGTATTTGAAATACAATGATGAATTTGGATCTTGTGCTCTGCTCTTACAATAGATCTCTTCGACTTTCAACTCTGCTAGTGTAGAAAAGAGATGCAAAAGTGCTAGATCTCCTTCTGTAGAAATTTTGAATAATTTAACACATATTCACAGAGATTATCCTGATCATACAATTATAAGCGGAACATGTATAATACATAATCTCCTCTACATTGATCATCAATTTACAGAAGCAGAAACATTCACAGGCACACATAGAAGCATCGATCAAACTCATAAACACAGTATGTATCCCGGGGAAAGCATCTCGCTAAAAACCCCAACTATTTGTATATTAATGATTGAGTCATGTAACATTACACATCATAATACTTCTCACAAGTATCTCCACCTCTGTTACACACAATACAGCTCAGATCTGATCTCCAAATCTCTTCCACTGCTTGCCTGCCTCCACTGCTCAAGAACTGATGAGAATAGCTTCCCAAACTCGTTTTTCACCTGCAAAATAGTCACTCACTCTTTGTGGACGTGAGCAAAGGCTAAAATGTGGGCCAAATACGTGAGCAAACTCATTGGCATACTCAATCCCTTGATTGTGCAAGATCTGATGCACAACTATAGTCACAACTGATAGCAATCTGATTCTCTACCACTTGTCCCTGTTGAACTGAACATGCACTGACATGCAACTGAGTTAACTGATGTATTCATTAGTTGTATTATGAGTTAATAATTAGTTTAACAACTCATCATTAGTCTATCTGCAGTTAGACTAACTACAACTAGTTTAACTAAGTCAAACTGAACACAACTCCATCAACTGTACCTCCAGTCCACTAAACTCAACTCACTTGAGTTCTAACTGAAGTCATGCATGCAACAACTCAACTGACTCATAAGAAAAGTGTATTTCCTTCTGACAGCTGCATGTGCCACTTCTGTAGCTCAAACTGAAGTGCTCCAAGAGAATAAGATTAAGTTTATAGTCCAAATATTATTGTGAGATAATAATATTTGACTTTTCTATTTTTGACAGCCAGTCTAAAAATAGACTTTGATCACTCACACTTTCATCAAAAATAGAAGTCCATCTATTTTTCCCAACTTGATCAATCATCCATAAACATAGACATGATCCATATGTCTAAAAATAGACATAGTCTAAAAATAGACTTGCGCCAAAAATAGCCTGCGGGCCCACTTAGTGAAGGCGTCTCTTTTCACTAAGCTCCATCATCTTGTTGCAATCTCAACAAGCATTTCTTGTTGCACACTTTTCAACACTCCCTCTCAACAAGAAAGGCTTCCTCTCAAACCCGATCCTGTAACTCTGGAATGTTCTCCATGCAACACATCTGGCTGGTCCACTTGCTCCGTCATCAAAGTCTCTGATTGCTATTGCCTTTGTCGACTGAAACTCTGCATCTCTGTGCTCTTCAGTATCTGACTACTCTAGCCTCTGTCACTTTGATCTCTGACTGCATCCGTGCTGCTGTTGGTTCTATCTCCCAGCATTGCATCCGCACTGCACCTCCCAACTGACCTCCCTGTTGGGATAGAAACATCCTCTGATGCTGAAGCTCTACCTGCTGCTGACAAGTGCTCCCTCTCTGACATCTGCGCTACTGTAACATCTCCATGCATCTCGCACCATTGCACACCTCTCTGTGCCACCTAGCACTGTGCAAAACACTTGTGCCTCTCGCATTGCTACAGCCTGCTAGCTATGCGCTGTCCTGGGATTCCCTGCACTGTCGCTCTCTCTGCCGCTCCATCCGCATCTGTCTCTACCCAATCAGTCAGTTCCTGCTACTACACATCGGGGCTCCCGTAGCAAGGTCTCATCCAAGAGGTTGGGTACCTCAAGGATCTTGCCCCTCCTCCTTGGGACAATCAATCCACATCACCCCACCTCCTACCTGGAGGTATGGATGCATGCGATCCCTCAGTCCACCTGGCTTGAAGTTTCCCCCTACTGGAGGTCTCTGGATGAGTAGATGTCTCTACTCGATCTCCTCTCAGCTTCCCTTGTTGTGGCTCCTCCACAACCTCCTGAAGCTGCTGCACCAATCGTGGCTCCTCCACAATCGTCTGAGACTTCTTCTGGCTCTGCATGTTGAGAGGTAATATACGCTCCCTCTCAACCACCAAGTCTCCATCAGTTGCCTCACTGCTAAAGGCTTTGCATGCATCTTGAATCTCAAGAGCATACAGGTTCTTGACCCTTGAACCAATCTCATGACAATGAAAGCATCTCACCTTCAACTTGTCAACCTTCTTCCCATCACTGGAAGAACAAGATTCGAAAAGAGAAACCTTCTCCTTCCCCTTCTTCACCTTACTCGCTAAGGCACAGTTCTCCTCATCCTGCATGGATGAAGAACCGTCTCTGGTGCACAGTCTAATCTCCTCCTGCATCAAATCCGACCATAGTCATTCCCAATTTGGCATTTTCTCCCTTCCATTCACCGAGTCCTGGTAGCTATGCCAACTCTTAGGAAGGTCAAGGAGTGCTAGACTCACCATCCTCATCCAACAGTCACCCCCACACTTCCCAGCTCATCCCGACATTGGATGAACTTCGTGAGATACTAGGGCATACTGTCTCCATTCTCACACTGAATGTTTCTGAGTTTCACTCTTGCTTTGGAATTAAATTCGAATTCCACTAGCACAAAACTCAACCGCTTCCGATCTAGAATTCATGAGAACAAAGTATTTCTTGTACAAAGATCGACTGTATGGGCATTCACCGGATATCTCACCTTCCAAAAGAAGGATGAATCCAGAGGCTACCTGGCCTGATTACAGACTTTGCCTGAAGAAATAAATTGTAAACACTTTCTGAATAATAGATCCGATGATCAATCCTCGCTTGATATCCTGTAAAAATCTCTTCTACAAATCAAGCAGCTCCGATACCATGTAGAAAATTTTTCTACAAATCATCTAGCTCTGATACCATGTAGAAATTTTGAATAATTTAACACATATTCACAGAGATTATCCTGATCATACAATTATAAGCGGAACATGTATAATACATAATCTCCTCTACGTTGATCATCAATTTACAGAAGCAGAAACATTCACAGGCACACATAGAAGCATCGATCAAACTCATAAACACAGTATGTATCCCGGGGAAAGCATCTCGCTAAAAACCCCAACTATTTGTATATTAATGATTGAGTCATGTAACATTACACAGCATAATACTTCTCACAAGTATCTCCACCTCTGTTACACACAATACAGCTCAGATCTGATCTCCAAATCTCTTCCACTGCTCAATACCTGCTCAAGAACTGATGAGAATAGCTTCCCAAACTCGTTTTTCACCTGCAAAATAGTCACTCACTCTTTGTGGACGTGAGCAAAGGCTAAAATGTGGGCCAAATACGTGAGCAAACTCATTGGCATACTCAATCCCTTGATTGTGCAAGATCTGATGCACAACTATAGTCACAACTGATAGCAATCTGATTCTCTACCACTTGTCCCTGTTGAACTGAACATGCACTGACATGCAATTGAGTTAACTGATGTATTCATTAGTTGTATTATGAGTTAATAATTAGTTTAACAACTCATCATTAGTCTATCTGCAGTTAGACTAACTACAACTAGTTTAACTAAGTCAAACTGAACACAACTCCATCAACTGTACCTCCAGTCCACTAAACTCAACTCACTTGAGTTCTAACTGAAGTCATTCATGCAACAACTCAACTGACTCATAAGAAAAGCGTATTTCCTTCTGACAGCTGCATGTGCCACTTCTGTAGCTCAAACTGAAGTGCTCCAAGAGAATAAGATTAAGTTTATAGTCCAAATATTATTGTGAGATAATAATATTTGACTTTTCTATTTTTGACAGCCAGTCTAAAAATAGACTTTGATCACTCACACTTTCATCAAAAATAGAAGTCCATCTATTTTTCCCAACTTGATCAATCATCCATAAACATAGACATGATCCATATGTCTAAAAATAGACATAGTCTAAAAATAGACTTGCGCCAAAAATAGCCTGCGGGCCCACTTAGTGAAGGCGACTCTTTTCACTAAGCTCCATCATCTTGTTGCAATCTCAACAAGCATTTCTTGTTGCACATTTTTCAACACCTTCTCCAACATAGATTAGATTTTGAAAGGAAAACCCCCAAAGATTAGATCTGACTATTTCTCTCAATCTACCTAAAAAATTCCCTTTAAAAAAGTGCTAAGAGTCTCTTATTTGCAGCCAAGAGGAACCCCTTTCTCATTCTCAAAACTAATATTTATAATTTACAAAAAATATGCCAAAAGGAGAGTTGTTGAAAGTGAGATTTGTTCTCTAATTTTTGGGGTTGTTAAAATTCATTTTCCTTCTTTGATTCTTCCATTCTATTGCTCCATATCCCATGGGATTTATCCTCTTACACTAGCTCTGTAAAATCCCTCAAAAATATTATAAAAAACCAATAAAATTTTCACATCAAAATTGAAATTATAGAATTGTGAAATCAAATTCATAAATTAAACTAAAATAAAATAAATTAAATCAAAAGAGATCCATGCTTCCAATTGCTTCTTGTAAGGATTTATTTGGCACAAGAGTACAATCTCCAATGAATTTGCAATAGCATAAACTTTCAACAAATGAAATTCCAAAAACAAACCACAAATAATTAATTTCTTGCTACAAATTCGTAGCTTTTACTACTACTATTTTTTTTGACATAATAAATATTCTGATTTGGTTATATAACCATTCAAAAAATATTCTTCATGATTTTAGCTTTCAAACGAGCCATCTTGGAGCTCATTTGGTTGAGTAAATCTTAAGATACACTCTTCCAAAGTTCGAATTCCAAAATAAGCAAGGTGCTCGAAAATGCACAATCTTGGTAAAAAAAATGTGGGCAATTTATTGAAGTTTTTTTAAAATTTAACTTTTTGTTAATTTTAATAATTCAACCTATTAAAATATATTTTAAAAATAATTTAAAAATAAAAAATAAAATAAATTAATTCAAAATAAAATAAATAAAAATATAAAAAATAATTTATAAAAAGTCAAAACAAAAGGAAGGGTTTAGATATATATTTCATAGTTCCATGTAATATGAGTGTTATATGTGAAGGAAAGTTAATGAGTAGGAGATGAGTAGGTGGGGCCTGTGAGTGGAGTGTGGGCCCTTCTCCGACTCAACCCTTTCGTGATGTGTTTATATGGTCAGCCTGGGTTAAAAAAATAAATAAAATTACAATTATTTACGGGGAGTTAGGAAGGCAGGGTCCTGAGATGACATCATCCCAGTTCATAAAACATGGCTCTTTTCAATCTACCCATTTTTTTTATATAATAATAATAATAAAAATAATAATATTGATTTTGTTTTAATTATTTTATTTAATATATTTTAATATTAATAAATATTTAAAAATATAAATATAATATAATTAGTTAACAAAATTAATTAATTGATTATATTTACAAACTAATTACATTTAATTCACAAAATTAAACAAAATTAATTTTATTTATAATTCATAAAAATATAATAAAATACAAATTTACAAATTTTAAGCCTAGGTAATGAGATTCAACCAAACTTTGACTAAGTCTAATTTCAAACCGTAAGTCCAAATGGAGTGAATTTTGAAATGTTGGAAAGCTCGCAATGAAACACACATAGTGAAGGAATAAAAAACAACCGATAGAAATAAAAATCCCTTGAAATTAACAAAATTAAAACATCAAAGAATTGATTTGACCAAAATTCACATGGAGGGTCCTCATAATAAGTTTGAAAAATTATGGGGGTGTTGTACCCAAAACACCTATCAAGCAACCTCAACACAAAATGAATCCATCTTTGAGAGACGTAGTGAAAGACAAATTGCAAAAATTGCTTGTTGCCAATTTCATTTCCCCTATCTTTGACAACAAATGTGTCTCCCTATTTGTAATAGTGCCCAATAATAACAAGAAATGGTGCTTATGTGTTGACTATAGAGAACATATAAAGGCTACTCTCAAAGATTGCTTTCCTCTACCTTTCATTGATTATACCTTGGCTACCCTAGCAGGTAAGAAGTATTTCTTTTTTATTGATGGATTCGACGGCTATAATCATATTCAATTACCCTAGAAGACTAGGAAAATACTAATTTCACCTACCCACGGGGAACTTATGCTTACTAAGTATTATCCTTTGGATTGTGTAATGCGTGTGCCACTTTCCAAATGGTTGTTCATGGAATGAATTTAGATATGATCCATGATTGTCTTGAGATATATATGAATTACTTCACTGTGTGTAGGGATACTTTTGAAGAAGCTTTGAGGAACCTTGAAAAAGTTCTAGTGAGATACCAAGAGACTAATCTCTACCTTAGTAATGAAAAGTGACGAATACTTCTCATTGAGGGGATTGTCTTAGGTCATCATATATCACCCATAGGGATCATAATAAACCTTACTAATATTAAAGTAATAATTAATCTTCCAATTCCATTGACACAACAAGAAGTTTGTAGTTTTTTAAGCCATGTAGGTTGTTATCATAGGTTAATTGAAAATTTTACTAAGGTAGCATCCCCATAGTTTCATCTGCTCTCTAAGACTATATAATTTTCTTAGGAACTCAATGTTAGAAATATTTTGAGGCTTTAAAGGAAAGACTTTCAAGTGTACTGAAATTACGAGGTTTAAACTAGTGTGCACCCTTTCATTTTTCCATAGATTATTTAGATACTATACTAAATTTGTACTAGGATATAAGGAAGAATAGAAACCCTACACCATCTATTACATCATTAAGAATCTTACTTCAACGAAACAAAGCTATATAGTTACCTAGAAAAAGGTCTTGTTGTTATTAATGCAATAAATAGATTTCATCATTATATTACTGGCTCTACCCGATTTTATCCATAGAGACCATTTTTGTATTCCTTATCTCACGAATAAACCCATTACTAATGGTCGAGTGACTAAATGGATATTGTTATTATAAGAATTTCATATCACAATTCTTGATAAAATAGGAAAATAGAATGTCGTTGTTGAATTCGTTTCTTGACTTACTAATAGGGGTGATGCCATTCCTATTACCACACCTTGTTTTGCAAAGAAAACTAATTATTTATTTGCAAGAAAGGCTCCAAAAAATTTGTCGACAGAAGGTTGTAAGATAAAGTTTAATTTACTCATGGATCAAAGGTAATCTCTTTCACATGGGGCAAGATCTTGTTATCTGATGGTGTGTCAAAGAGGATGAGATATATGACATTATCAAATATTTCCATGACAAGCCTTGTGGAGGACATTTCACCAACAAAAGAACTGCAAATAAAGTGATCCATTTCGGGTACTATTGGCTTCCCATTTATAGGGATTCCAAGAAGTATGTCAAAAGTTGCAATAGTTGTCATCGAATGGGTTATTCGTTCTAGTCTAATGAAATGCCACTACAACCCCAAGTCCTAATAGAGAAATTTGAGAGACAAGACCTTGATTTTGTGGGGCTAATCAACCATCCTTCAATGTAGAAAGTTTACATCCTGGTGTGCACATATTATGTGGCCAACTAAGTTGAATATAAAACCCCACCTAAGGCCACGAAATCAACAATCACTGATTTCCTTGATGATGACTTTTTTGTTCATTATGGGGTCTCTCGTGACATTGTCACTGACCAAGGAGTCTAGTTTTCATCCCAAATCATTTGATATGTCATGTTGAAATTTAAGTTCAAACACCAAATTTCTACCTAGTATCATCCCAAAGCAAATGGACATGTGGAAGTTACGAAAAAATTACTGAAATCCATTCTAGCCTAGACTATACAACAACATCATAAGGATTGGGCTAACATGCTTCCTCAAGCACTATGGGATTATCAGACCACTTGGAGGAGCACTACTCTCTTTACTTCATATGAAATTGTGTATGGAAAGCATGTAGTCCTCCCAATTGAATTCAAAATCAAAACTTTAGGACTGCATTACAAATAGCGTTGGACTTTTTGAAAACACAATGTCACCAATCAACTTAGATATATGAACTTGATGAAGTTTTCAATCTATATGATAAAAAACCTCTCCAATTGAAAAATATAGCACAGAGTGGCATGATAAGTTCATCAAGAAAAGGATTTTTAAATAAGGCGATTGGGCCTTCCTATGTGAATCAGATAGATAGAGAACAAAGCCTCCCCCACTCCACTATCCATTCTATGGCAGGCCCATAAAAGAAGTCCTATGGTCTTAAGTGATTAGGATTTTCTTCTACAATTATTCTAGGTGGGGTTGCCCTTTTTTCTCGAGGGAAGTATGCTAAAATCACTGGTGACTCAATCACCACTTGCCTTGGGGAAGATTGTTTTTCTTTGAATACATCTTTGTTTCGAGCCATCTTTGTTTGGAAGAGATTTTAAAAGCAAGTGGCCAGGTTGGAGTGCCATGCACTCCAAGCTTTCTCCAAGTTTTCACCCTCCCAATTGCAATTTAGGTCTATGGCCAATTTACACACTTCCTAGGCTTGTTCAAAGAAACGACATTGGATAAACACATGTCTTGCGGATTTGATGTTTTCTTCACATAATGTGCACCACCCCGGACCGGGTGTATGCACACACACACACACACACACACACACACACAGATATATAAAGAGAAAGAGTGAAATTTTCTTTGGACATCCTAACAATAACATAAAATCAATCTCTATGCCCTCCGATCATGAGCTATAGTCTAGAGATTCAATGGGTTTTGACCCAAATAAGAGGATACAAATAATAGGATACACACACACACACAAATATATAAGGAGAGAGAGTGAAATTTTATTTGGACATCCTAACAATAACATAAAATCAATCTCTACGCCCTCTAATCACGAGCTATAGTCTACAAATTCAATGGGTTTGGACCCAAATAAGAGGATCTACTTCAGTGGATATGCTCTAGCTGGACTCCTAATTGTAATATTCATTTGTGGTCTAAGGGATTTTTTAATTTTACAATTTGATAACTAGAAGGACTTGGATTTTGCTTTAAATGAGGGGCCATGGTTTTGGGGCAGAGAAAGTCTTTTTATAACTCCATGGTTTCTAGGCTTCGATGCCAACATAATGGTGGTCTCCAAAATGCAAGTTTATGTGAGATTGCATAACCTTCCTCTCCCATTTTGACACCACTAAGTGTTAGAGGAAATTGGAAACACACTAGGAAAGTTCATAAATATGAATATGGAAATACCTACAAAAGGAATTTTCACCTATAACAAAATATGTGTAGAGGTAGACCTCATCAAAGGCTTACCAGAGCACATCCTCCTGACTCATAACAATTTCCATTGAACCCAACTATTAGAGTTTGAAAATATAAATTTCATGTGATCTGGATTGGATCATTATACTTTTTGTCATCCATCTCGATGCAGTTGGAGTAGAAAAAGTGGAGGAATAATCTCACGGGAGCATTTTTACTGGTGAGACCTAGTTTGGTGAAATAAGGTCTTAAACCTCTCGAGAGAATTTTGAGGCCTCAAACGGAGATTTTTTGGTGTAAAACTTTTCCTCTTGAGAATCAAATAATTTCATGCTATTCTACACACAAAGATATTTCCAACAATGCAATAAGCACATCAATCGAAGTCTGTATGCAAAATTTATGCCACTCAGAAGTTGACCTCCCTGTTTTCACACCTATAGCTTGGGAGGATGCAGCGTCAACCCCCATTATTCATAGAAAATGGGATAGCCACATGTTTATGATGTAAATGACTCTACAAGAGTCTATTTTGTAACTCTAGTTAATAGTAGGCTACTGGGTTGTGTTATAGCCGAGCCAGTAGGAGGAAGAGGATTAAATTGTTTCAAGAGAATTTTTTTCCATAGATGAGAAAAGGTAGACATGAATGATAGAAGGTAGAGCACACAAACATGACCTAAGTACTGTAGTAGCTCACGAGCCACAAACATTACTTCTTTGTACTTGTAGCCATATTTCCAGATAGAGAAAGAGATCGAAGCAACCTCATCTTCTAGTTGGGTTGTCTCCTGAAAGGGTTTCTTAGAGAATATTTTGTGCCTTATGTGTGTGTGTGAGAGAGCTTATTGTGTCGTTCTCTAATTTTCTGTATAATTTCTATTCACATTCATTCATTAATTACAATAAAATCTATAGATCTAGAAATTAAATAAAACTGTAATAATGTAGAATTTTATATTTCTAATATAATATTGTCAAATCTCTTATGATGAACTGTCGAGGGGAATATTCATGAAAATTTACGTACCATTTGGTATCAGAGTAGGTTTATTTGTGTATTTTGTGGATATTGTAGGGATTTAGATAGGTGGGGTTGAAAATCATAAAACCCTAATCATGACTGATGAATTTGTAAACGAACCTTGTGATCTTGCAAAGGTGAGGTTTATGTGGCTGGAAAAACAAGTTGAAAATATCAACAGAAATGTAAACATCCTCATGGCATCCTTGAATAGCAAGTCGGGGATATTAGGAGAAGATGGGGGTTCAAATGTAGACGAAAAATCAGAATGGGGATCATAGGGTCGGGGAGAAATAGAGAACCAGTGGAAGAAAGAACTTGAAAAAGATCAACCTAATTCAAGTGTCGTGAATCAGTCCCTGTTTAGAATGGAAGAAAAAGTAGATATCAAGCCATACCATGGTGAGGTTGACGTTATGAAGTTGAACCATTGGTTGCAACAATTGGAAGTTTATTTCAACATCCATCAGATTGAGGAGGGGCAAAAGATCTCATTCGCACAACTGAAATTAGAGGGCCATGCACTGAATTGGTGGGAGATCAAAATAGAAACTCTGAGGTTGAAGGGAGAACCTCCAATGACTAAGTGGGAGGATGTAAAAACCATCATTAAGTAACTGTTTTATCCTATTGGGTACGTGGAGGACCAGTGGATTACTTCAGGCAAAAGTCAGGACAAAGTGTGCAGGAGTACACCTTGCAGTTCAAAAAGATGGATATAATGCTAGGTATCTATCCAAAGAACCCATATGTACTCCTCAAGTATCTGGGGGGGTTTGCACCACCATTTGCGTGAGAAAGTGATGATGTTCAAGCCCAAATCAGTGGACAAGGCTTGTGTACAAGCGCTAGGCCCAAAGAGATCACTATCAAGTGGATCAAAGTAGAAGGAGTAACAAGATGCTTCTAAGGAGGGAAAGAAGAAGAAAAAAGGGGGAAAAGATAAAAAGATGACAACCACAACACACGAGTGAAAATATCCTAGAAACTAACACAACCACTGCAACATCGATGGCCATACAAAGGAAAAATGCTGGAAGTTGCATCCAAAGCTAAACTCGAAGAAAAAGAAGAAATATAACAAGAAGAAGAATATCATGACCAATATTGATTCAAGCAACTAAGTTTAAAGAAAATCAGATGTGGATGAGAAGATTGTATGTACGTCAGTACAAAAGGTTGTGAATTTGAGTAACGTTCAACAACAGGAAGAGAAGAAATGACCAAACTCTTCCATATAAAGATACAGGTCAAGAAGACAAATACTGATACTCTATTTGACTCAGGATCGCAGGCGAATCTCATTGCAGCAGAGCTGGTCAAGAAGTTGGGGCCGAAATTTCATGATCATCCAAACCCATATCCACTAGGATGGGTAAATAAGGATGTTGAGTTGAAGGTAACAAAACAATGCAGAATTAGATTTGTTGTCAGTGCTGATTTTATTGATGAAGTGGATATATACGCGGTTCCCCTTGATGTATGTGGAGTCGTTGTTATAGACATTTTTGTGCCTTACAGCATGGAGCATGAAATGTCAATAATCTGAGGGATCCAAAGTCCCTAAACATGTTGTTCCTACCCCTAGAGGAACAAGGTCAGCAAACCACAGCACTACAGATCAGTTCTCCACTGAAAAACACTCAAAAACAGGTCAATTTTGGATCAAAGCAGCTGCTCCACTAAGCATCTGCGCTGAATGTCAAAAGCTCTATGGTGTACCTGCGCTGCATAGCAAGTGCAACAAAGGCTACCTGTGCTGGGCATACTTTGACATGTGGAGGAATCTTTTCTCAATGTACCAGTGCCCAGGAAGCTTCCAAAATGACACTTGGATCAGAAGATTCGCCTAATGATGAGTCAAGAGGTTCTAGAACTCCAAGTGGAAGGTAGAAACTCCGAGTGGACTCAAGGACTGAAGAACAACTGGAGTTGAAGAGGACAACAAGTCACACATCAAGCTGACTTATCTTCACTCCAAAACTCTATATAAGGATCTCATCCCATGGGATCTGGAGGCCGGAATTTTGTGCAAAGAATTGCTGTTGGTTTACAGTTGAGAGTATTGGGTGATTGCTTGAGGGAGGTGAAGAGGAGATTTCTTTCCGTCAGGAAGGTGATGCTGGATTGGACCTCTCACGGTTGTATCACCGCCTGAACCTTACTTCCTTATATTAATAAAGCATTTGAGTTTCTTCTATTCACATGTGTTTCAATGGTGTATTGTCTTACTTGCGTATTTGATTTATGCTAATCCTTGAATCAATTATGAATGCATGCTTCTTGTAGTTTCCTTTTCTTGTCTTGTTCGCAGGATCTCGTGTAGCTGGGCCCGTGAGAAGACTTGGAGCTGGGAGCAAGCGGCAAATAGAGGAGATTGGATCGACCATTTGCGCAAGACATCGGTAAGTGGATCTCTTCCTTTCATCTCTTGCATGTCATAAAGAAGTAACTTTAGATAGCTTTGCTTCAGCTGTTGCTAAGGAACTATCACCCTTAGAGTGGGATAGGGTCATTCCGTGTTGGATACTTTTCCCCACAACAGACTGGCGACTCCACTGGGGAACGTGTCTTGTTGTTAGCTTGTGTTTCTTGCTATTCATTTCCTAAACAAAGGGAGTACCGAATCGAACTGCATTCGAATACTTCGAATGCAAAGTAGAGGGCAACTACTCTAGCTAAGTGCTGGGCATGTTTATGATTTGAAGAGCTGATCCACAAGGACTCTTTTTAGCTCTTTGTGATAGTATTCATCTTCCTTAATCATCCTCTAGTGTATACTTGACTAATAGCCTCTGATTTGGCCAAAAACCATTGATTTTTGAGCAAACTATGACCCGAAATATGAGAGAGACGAGAATTGTCTCTTCAGTGCAGCTGCAGCAAAGGCTACCTGCGCTGCATCGCAGGTCCCGAAGGGGCTACCTGCGCTGCATGTCAGATTGACAGTGCAGCACCTGCGCTGATCCAGTTTTGCCTTGTGCAACTGGGGTTCCCCACTGTCTGTTGCCCAGTTTTCAATATTGTTTTTGCAGCCTGTTGTCAACCTGTATACCCAGCTGAAACTACCTTTCTTTGCCTTCATTTCGCCTCAGTTGTATGAAGAAACCGTGATTGTTCTTATTGTATTTCTTGCTTTCATTCACAGTTTCCCGTAGCGAAAGTGAACTAGTCTTGCTGTGACCTCTTGAATCTAGACCTGTGATAAAGTGTCGTTGTGATTCTAAGAGCTGGTTTATTACTGTTCATAGCTGCTTGAGCATTTGCTTTCGTTATATGGTTCGAATTTCAGTATTTCTTGTGTTGAAACGAGTGAATCTTAAGGTGTTCTTTTGATTATTGGACAAAAACTTGTTTGCTTTCGCTTGAAATTGAATTCGAAATTATACAACAGCTTTCTTTTTGTAATACATCAACATTAAGGAAGAAGAAAAGAAATACTTGCATTGTGCATGTGCATTTTGACAGTTTGCATGTCGATTTAGGAAAGTGCATCAGTGTGTGCTCTATGATCTGTTTGAAAAGATGATGTCTTTCTTTTCCTTCAGTAGTTAAGATTTTCATAAGTTGAAAGAATTGAAAAAGCTTGCTTATCATTCTTAGACTGCATTTAGGAGTTGTATCATACATCACGTGGTGATCCATAAAGGCAAACTGCTAAGCAAGATCAACCTAAAACGAACTGAATTTACCTAACAACGCTTTGAAACATAACGAAACACAGTATAGGTCTAGGTAGAGACGTGAACCGGCGTCGTTAAACATAGTGACTGTTGATCTCTACGAAGGTGGGTGATTCCTCCTGAGGGACGATAGCACTAATACGGACTTGTGCCCCCGCGTACCGTCACGTATATTGGGGGACCCCTATAGGAACAAAGCCTTTATCCATAGGAAGCCGTGTCGGCCACCCTACTGATCGCGATGCAGTGAACACAGCATTCACGAAGATCGACCACTCGTATCGTAAAACGTATTCTGTGGTTTCGCGAAAGGTTTGGCATACCCTCTGCCTAGAACTCCAGAGTAGTTTATTTTGGCCTTTTTCAAACTCTATAACTGAAAAAGTCCATCCGAGCATTTGTCACTTCGGGCTCGTTAATACATCGAAGGAGACTAGAGTCATCTTTAGCTTTTTCTCGACTCTTAAAAAGTGAAAAAGCAAGTTGTGTCTAAAGCGTCGTCATATAAAATTCATTCTAAACGGAACATAATCACCCCTTATTCCTGCGTTGATCTTGAGGTTGAGAACATGGAACACGCCAACCAAGGGATTCCACATGATGGGAACCCTAGCCCTTTCTCCTCTTGGGGAGAAGTTGGTGCGCCCCACATGGCCACGTTGTCGCTTCCAGGACTGACAATTGGCCTGCCAGTTTGGCTATTCTCAACCACTGTAGTTCAGAACACCACGGTTCCTAAACAGTCGAGTCAACAGTTAGACCAGTCTAGAGCTACCCTCCAGCCTTCCACTTCTTATAAGCCTTCCTCCGATCCTTCTTCTTCGAAAGGTCAAGCCGCCGAAAGCGGAGCTCCCATAGAAAAGAAGAAGGAAAAGAAGAAGAAAGAAAAGAAGCAGAAGGAGCCAAAGGCGCCTGGGGGCAAGCAAAAGACATCTAACAAAAATCCACACACAGCACGGACCGGGCCCAAATCGCCATGTGTCATATGTAGAGAGGACCACCTCCACCGCGATTGTCCCAGTATTCCCCGGATACTAAGGGACTGGTCCCCTCATTTGCACAGTTCGGAAGCGTCAACCTCTGACAACCAGGTTGAATGCTTACCGTCGACCAACGAAAGTGAAGGTCCTAGACGACGAAGGGGAATGAGATTCCCCTGCGAACTGTGTGAAGGCAATCACACCCTCCGCCGTTGTCCCTTTTTAGACGAAGCCAAGAGAGTTTTGGAAGATCAACCGGTTGCACCGTTGCTACTTCCTCCTGGATACCAAAAACTCGCGCCAAGTCCTTCGTTGGTTAAAAATACAGCTGCCCCGCTCATAGGGCCAGCTGAAGTGTCAGTCGCTGAAAGTGAACCTACTGAATCCAGACCGGACGAAAGTCCAAAGGTCGAAACGGCAGTTGACCCGATTCTCCTTTCAGAAGTTTCATCTTCAAATACCACAGTCACTAAGGATTCATCTTCAGCTGATACCCCTACCGAAGAGAGTAAGGATGACACCGTCCAGATTCTTTTCGTCAACACCAATTTTGATGAACATCAGGGCAATGTGCCCACTCCTTTATCGCAGGAAGGAGCATCGTCAGGATCATACCTGGCCGTATATTCGGTCCCACCACTAAGCAACCTGGTTGTGTCCTTTGATTGGAACCAACTAGGCAGACCCCGGTTACCAGCCAGTATACCATTTAGAATTATAGTCCAAATATACAAAATGGTGATGGCTGGGACTACCATTGATGAAGGGTCATCTGTGAGTATCCTGTCCTCTATTGCTTGGAAAGCACTGGGTTGCCCGACGCTTTTGCCTGAGATAAGAAATCTCTCGGGTTTTGACAAAGGAACCAGTCGACCATTAGGGATTCTACCTAATGTGCCTATTACATTGAAAGGGAAGGCTGTCAAGATGAATTTGATGGTCGTCCAAGGACCCTTGGATTATAACCTACTCCTTGGACGAGACTACATATATTGCATGGAAGCAATAGTCTCCTCACTCTTTCGAATAATGTGTTTTCCACACGAAGGAAGAATGGTCAAGCTCGTAGACCAACTTTCATTTCCGGGATCACACATCGCGAATAGTCACATGCCTATCCTGAATGGTCTATTTGATCAAGAAAGGTCTCTACCTCCGGTTCTTCTTCCTGATGAGTACGAGTAATTCGGGAAAGCAGGGCCGGAACCCAGGGGGCATGCATCCTTGTCTGCTGAGGTCAGAGAAAACCTTGGGTGTAAAGTAGAATTTCCGCGGGAGAATATGACTAGTCCGTACCCCGTCCCCTCCTTCATCTTCGTAAAACAGAAGAGCCGGCAAGAGCTCTCATGCAGAGGAAGGGGCAGTTAGGAATGGGGTTGTTCTGGAAAAAGATTCTTTTGTTAAAGTTATGTGGGAGGACGGGGGCCCGTTACTCACCTTTGTCTAAATAAGTAGGCTCTGCCAAAGAAGGGGATCCGTTTGCGGCAGCAAGTAGTAACCATCTTTGGGTAAAAGGCAAGCCTCACCCATTAAAACAAATGTTTTAAAGGATAAGTAGGGGCAGCCTCCAAAGAAAGAGATTCTATTGCTGCAACAAATTGTAACCATCTTTGTGTAACCTAATGATAGACATCGCCGAAGAAAGTTTCTGTTTGAAAGGATTAGCAGAACGATCTTTGGATAACCTGAAAGAGGTAAGCCTCACCCGTTGAAAACCAGGGTTTTCGACGGACAAGTAGGGGCGACCTTGAAATTAGACTTACACCTGGGGGCATGCAAACCTCTTGGAATGCAAGCACGGGTGGCTATTTTGTTTTTTAGTTTTTTAGGTCCTCCCTTTAAACCTGTAGGTCTAACCCGTTAAACTCGTAGGATTAGCCGATACCCGGCTTGCACAAAGAGAGGATATGGAGCAATATGTAGGGATATGAAGCTCTTTAAAAAATAGCGATCTTCCATGAGACCTTCCCACTTTATGACTGGTAAAAACGAGCAGTTTTGGCAAAGTTCATGCTCGTTAAAAAATAAACGCAAGATACGAGCAGTTTTGGCAAAGTTCATGCTCGTTAAAAAATAAACGCAAGATCCGAGCAGTTTTAACGCGGACTTCATGCTCGTTAAAAAATAAACATAAGCATGTGAGCAAGCTTCCCCCAGAGTTCAAGCTCATCCAGAAAAAATGAACCGGTAAATAACCATTTGAGACCGTAAAATCATCAGCCATAAAAGCCTTGGTCGTGTTTGTGCGCCGTCACCTCCACTTTTCACTTGGCCGATCATTCACATCCACTTGATTGTTTACCTATTTTGGGGAACTGCTGCGAAGAGTGATTTCACCTAGCCATCCTTGTGACACTGCCGTGATTGGAAAATTCCAACCTGTACCTGGAATCTGCTGCTATCCCTGTTTATCACTCGTTCCTCAAAATACGAGTCTTCTTTGAGCTCTTTTCACTGACTCGTAAAATATGAAAATTTTGCCGAGTTTTGGCCTTCCAGCTCGTTAAAAGGACCGGAAGAGCTATCCCTCCTCTAGATTTTAATCTTTTTTGGACCTGAGGGATTATTGCACAAAAAGATCGAGCGCTTGTCTAGTTCGGCTCGATAAAGATATCGAACATTCATCCCTTCTGTATTGTTTTATACTTTTTCGGGCTTAAGGGATTAGATGACGAAAAAGGACCCCTGGAGTCCACTTTATGTACCCTTTTCAGACTCTCTAAAGATGAAAAGGACTGAGTTGTCTTTGTCGCTGGGCTCGTTAAAAATATTAGATAGTGACAAACTTGTCTTTAGACGAGAACGAGTTTCCCTATCGTTAGGCTCGTTAAAACATAGCGATGGGCTTGCCCGAAGGGCAGGTTATAGAACAAGCATATGTTATCCTCCTCAAGCTTGACAAAAATAAAGAGGTACTGGTCAGAAATGACTGGGGAAAAATTGGGAAGAACCTCAAAGCTTAATGGTAGCAAGTCGCTCTTGAACATGACACTTTTGCCTCCGTAAATATCGGGTTGGGTTATTATCATTCACCGGTCCCTTCACCATGGTCTCGCCATACCATCCATACATGGGGTAATGCTACCGATCCATCACATCAGTGTCGTTATATGTTCAAGAGATGTCATTCAGAAAGTGTCAACCGGGTCCCATCCACTACCATACATCATCTTTCATCCTTCCATGACCGCCACCCTGAATCATATTTCACAGATCGTTTTCACCATCATCACTAGCTCCGTTCCGTGTCACTGATGTGGGATTCATTAAGGCCCTCCTTTGACGGATCACTTCTTGTCGACATCAGCTCACTATCCAAGAAGTTAATCTAGGAACACCCCCCTCAGTACTTTGAAGCTTGCATGCCTCAATGGCAAGTTTCTCACTTCCGGCGATAGGTATACATTAATGACCTTCGACCGGGAGACTTTGCGTGGTGTTCGACGTCAGATCCTATATTCACGCCACGTGAATTGTGCTGCAGTACCTTGAGGGTCATCATCATTATCGGTGATTCCTCTCGCGCTTGTTAACAGTTTACATTATTGACTGGTAATCAAGCGATGTCTTTCCATGTTCGACTTCAGGAAATTCTCACATGGATCGACTTGTACTAGAGTGAAGGTTGGACAAGTTTGAAGACCCCGGATCTAGTTTCATCCATCCGGGCTGCGATATATATTCAGGAGATAAAAACATAGACATGTGCAGCAGATGATCATCCTACTAAAAGGATGATAATTAAAAGCAGAGAATTATCAGTCTATTATCAGACGATCGTCTGTTTATGTACAGCAAATGTATTTATAAAGCTGAGCATGGGAAATGCCCGCATCAGCTAGATCATGAAAAGAAAGTATGAAAAGATAATGTATTGTATTGTATTTTGTTACAGATCACCTCCCGACGATTGAATGAACTTCGGATCCTCCTAATAAAGCATTTCACCCGATAAACGACCTCATACTTTAGGGGGCAACTGTTATAGACATTTTTGTGCCTTACAGCATGGAGCATGAAATGTCAATAATATGAGGGATCCAAAGTCCCTAAACATGTTTTTCCTACCCCTAGAGGAACAAGGTCAGCAAACCACAGCACTACAGATCAGTTCTCCACTGAAAAACACTCAAAAACAGGTCAATTTTGGATCAAAGCAGCTGCTCCACTAAGCATTTGCGCTGAATGTCAAAAGCTCTATGGTGTACCTGCGCTGCATAGCAAGTGCAACAAAGGCTACCTGCGCTGGGTGTACTTTGACATGTGGAGGAATCTTTTCTCAATGTGCCAGTGCCCAGGAAGCTTCCAAAATGACACTTGGATCAGAATATTCGCCTAATGATGAGTCAAGAGGTTCTAAAACTCCAAGTGGAAGGTAGAAACTCCGAGTGGACTCAAGGACTGAAGAACAACTGGAGTTGAAGAGGACAACAAGTCACAAATCAAGCTGACTTATCTTCACTCCAAAACTCTATATAAGGATCTCATCCCATGGGATCTGGAGGCCGGAATTTTGTGCAAAGAATTGCTGTTGGTTTACAGTTGAGAGTATTGGGTGATTGCTTGAGGGAGGTGAAGAGGAGATTTCTTTCCGTCGGGAAGGTGATGCTGGATTGGACCTCTCACGGTTGTATCACCGCCTGAACCTTACTTCCTTATATTAATAAAGCATTTGAGGTTCTTCTATTCGCATGTGTTTCAATGGTGTATTGTCTTACTTGCGTATTTGATTTATGCTAATCCTTGAATCAATTATGAATGCATGCTTCTTGTAGTTTCCTTTTCTTGTCTTGTTCGCAGGATCTCGTGTAGCTGGGCCCGTGAGAAGACTTGGAGCTAGGAGCAAGCGGCAAATAGAGGAGATTGGATCGACCATTTGCGCAAGACATCGGTAAGTGGATCTCTTCCTTTCATCTCTTGCATGTCATAAAGAAGTAACTTTAGATAGCTTTGCTTCAGCTGTTGCTAAGGAACCATCACCCTTATAGTGGGATAGGGTCATTCCGTGTTGGATACTTTTCCCCACAACAGTCGTGTTTGGGAGTCCATACATGTACATGTGTGATGCAATATTCATGAGGAGAGACAACAAATATCGGCTTGTCAAGGATGGAAAATCGTTCATCATTAACGCACACAAAGGAAAGTCGAAAATTTCACTGGTAAGTGCATACCAAGCGAAGAAATTGATCAGTTCCAACAAGAAGTATGTTTTATTATTTTTAAGAGAAAGTCAGTATGTAGAGGAGCCAATAAGAGGAAAGGAATCCTTGGAGGGGTGTACTAAGAAACGTAAACAACAATTGGAGGAGTTGTTATAGGCATACAAGGATGTGTTCTGAGAGCCTAAAGGGTTAACAATTAAGAGAGAAGTGGAGCATGAGATCCAATGATTTACAGACTCCCCATTGCCAAATATTAGGTTGTACAGGCAATCTATTATAGAAGCGAGGTGAAGAAATATTTACAACAAATGTTAATACAGTGTTTCATTCGATCGAGTACATCACCATGTGGGTCACCCATCATCATTGTGCCAAAGAAGGATGGGACTTGGTGGATGTGTATAGATTAGAGGGCATTGAACAAAATCATGCTCAAGAAAAGATACCCTCTGCCTAGGATAGATGATTTGTTGGATCAATTGCAACAAGCAAAATACTTCACCAAGATGGACTTGAAGTCTGGATATCACTAGGTTCGAGTTAAAGAAGACAATACATGGAAGATCACCTTCAAAACCAGACAAGGTTTGTATGAGTGGTTAGTTATTCCATTTGGCCTATGTAATGCACCAACTACATTTATGAGATCAATGAATGATGTATTGCACCCCTTTATTGTCTATTTGGATGATATACTGGTATATAGTGTTGAAGAATCTAGGGCATTTGAGTTGATGAGATTCTGCTAGAAATGATAAAAATTTCTGAAGTACTTTTACTTTTCTTATTAGCACAATCTTATCTTATTATTATGTGTGTTTTCTTACTTCATCAAACAATTACCAAAATAAAAGGAGACAAGAACACAAGATGTTGGCTCTCTGCCATGGAAAAACCTCTATCACTTAGAGAGGAAAACCCTTCTGCAAATTTCTCTTATTGAAGCTTCAATTGACAAATGTCAAACCCTAGACCCTTGACTAGTTGATCCTCAAGCATAAGACACAGTCTCTCTTCCTTTTGTCCTTCAATCAATGCCTCCTTCATCTTTTTCACTTCTTCTAACAGCTGACAACTCTTCTTCCAGTAACTGCAAAACCCTAGATCTCCTTAGAGACCTCTTCTTTGGTGTCCTCCTTTTCTTCTCTTCCTTGCTTGATAGTCTTCATCAATGTGATACTAAGGATATATAACGAGTCTCTTCCTTCAGGTATACTTTTGATTTAGAGGCAGATCCTCTAAACCCTACTGTTGATCTGGATTCTCACACTTGTGGTTGATTTAGGCTTGTAACCGACCTCCTTTTGCTTCTCCCTTCCTTTGCTTGAGATGACACCTACTTTGCTGGATATGGAGGCCTATTGGAGCCTCTCTTTAGCCCAATCAAACCCCTTTAAGTTGTTTCACTTATCGATATGATATGACCACATAAATTTCCTTCCTTCTTCGCACGTGTGACATAAAAGAGCCCTAAAACAATCCTCCACAATTCAAATTTCTTTCTTCTCTTCTTCGCTTCCCTAGAAGAACTCTTCTTTCTCTTTTTCGCACCTCTTTCTTTCCTTTCCTCTTCGCTAATTTCAGAGATCACTTGATGGTCTAATGGTGAGGTTGTACTGCTATATATATAGGAGTTTTTCCCCCCTTTTAGGCTGACTTGATCACCTAGTTAGGTCGACTTGACATTTGTGAATCATTTCTTAAGCGAACTTGAAGAGGAGACTTGTCTTTGCTTTGGAGGATATTCTTTGACATATTTCTTTGACTCTAATACATATGTTTGCATAGTGTAACATGTCCACATGGGTCTTCAACTATTATAGACTCTTTTACTTTCCTAGAAGCACTAAAACATGTGCTTGACCTATTAAATGAGCAAGAAACTCATTTTTACATTTTACAAAAATATTTTTTTTCTTTTTCTTTTACAAGTGGAAAGATCAAAATTACATTTATGAAGATCAAACCTAGTTACACTTTATTCAACATATAGGGTTACTTGGGAGGAGTATATTTCACATTTAACGCAAGTACTAGAAATATTGAAGAAGCACCAACTGCTAGCAAATCTCAAGAAGTGTGATTTTTCGCAACTGTCTTTGGTTTTTCTGGGATATATGATCGGTGGAGGAGAGTTGAAGATAAATCCTTCCAAGATGGAGGCCATCATGAAATGGCTGGTGCCTACTAATGTTTATGAGGTCAAGAGTTTCATTGGGGAAGCACAATACCTGAGGAAATTTATAGCCTCGTTTTCAGCAGTAGTAGCACCGCTCCATTCCATAACAACAATTGGTAAGAGTTTCCAGTGTGGAAAAGTTCAGTAGAAGGATTTTGAGGATCTAAAGAAGAAGATAAGTCAAGCACCAGTTATGGTGTTACCAAACTTGCAACAACCCTTTAAAGTGGAGACAGAGGCAAGCGGGTATGCTACAAGAGTTGTCTTGATGCAACGAAGAAGGTTCGTATGCTACCATTCTGAAGTATTTCATGGGGCAGTTCTAAACTACCCGACCTGTGACAAGGAGCTCTATGCCATGGTGCAAGCTGTGAAGGAGTGGAAGCACTATCTGATGGGAAATGAGACACTAATCCACATAGATCACCACCCATTAAAATACTTGCAGGCCTATATTAAGCTACAATAGACTAGGCATTATAGGTGGATGGGGTTTTTACAACAATTTCATTTGGTGATCAAGTATAAGAAGGGAAGGATAAAAAATTTGGCCAGGCCACCCACATCAAATATTACAACTTTGGGGACTCTCATGTACATGGAGCCATTCAAACATGGTGCATATATAAATGCATATTTAGAGGATGAGGACTTTAGGGAGGTGTATCAGTAGTTGTAGAGTCTGAGTCATGTGCATGATGACGAAAACACCGTTGAATACGATCTCCAGGATGGGTTACTCTATAGGCTGGATAAACTATGTGTTCCTAAAGGTGAGAAATTGTAGCTAATTAGAGAGGCTCTCACCTCCAAGGTTGCAAGGCACTTTGGCATAGGGAAGACCATGGATAACTTGTAGAGGTATGTGTATTGGCCTAATATGCAAGAGTAGGTAGCTAGGTTCATAAGGGTATGCATGCTTTGTTATACCAGAAAACCTAGCAACAAGAAACACGGTCTATATCATCCATTACTTGTACCTACTCGTCCTTGGGAAAACATTTACATTGACTTTGTGGGAGGTTTATCAACAACTAGGAAGGGACATGACTATCTATTCGTGGTAGTTGATAGGTTCAACAAGATGTGTGTTCTGATGCCCTGTAAAAAGACCATCAACAGACAAGAATTAAAAAACTTGTTCTTTGGCAAGGTCTGGGTACACTTTGGGATACCAAGGAGCATCATTTCAGAAAAGGATACAATATTTCTCAGTGCATTTTGGACCACATTGTGGGAGAAGATGGACATGAAGTTGAAGAGATCTACAACATTCCATCCATAGACATATGACAAAATAAAATTAGTCAACAAGACTTTAGTGTAGCTTCTAAGGGGATACAACTCGAAGCATCTGAAGACCTGGGATGAAAATATGGTATATATACAACATTCTTACAATAGAGAAATCCACACTTCTATAGGAAAGTCCCCATTTGAGACATGTTTTTTATATTTTCCACCTTCACCTTTGGATATTGCATATGGAAAACAAGGAGAAGTGAGGGAAGATCTTACAAGAGATGCTTTGATTGAGGGCTGAACAATTTATAGAGAAGATCAGGCATATCCATCTACAGGTACAAGACACATTGCAAAAGTTGTAGGAGAAGTATAAGGCCAGGCATGATCAACACAGATCAGAGAAATCGTTCAAGGCGAGAGATAAAGCATGACTACAATTGAAAAAGGAGAGGTTGCAGGGGTCTTGTAAGAAAATCAAGGCTCTGAGGTACGGTCCCTTTGAGATATTAGAAAAGGTGGGTAATAATGCCTATAGACTCATTCTACCACCATATATGCACATTTATTTAGTTGTGAATGTAGAGAATATGAAACTCTATGAGCCTTCCATGCTATACTAGGAAGAGGAACAAGTCCTACCTTCTATGGAGGATTTGGCACTCGACGCTCAGGCATAGTTGACACAAGATGCAATTTTTCAGAAGAGGTCCAGAGCTACAAGGTAGGGGAAGTGTGACCTTTTGCAGATTGGGTTGAAGGCACAACAATAAGGAAAATCTAAATGGTACACTAGAGAGAAGGTGGAGGAAAAATTTCATCACCTCATTCAGTAGAAGCTTTTGGGAACCAAAAGACTCCCAACATGGGGAGGTGTGATCCATATTGTATCATTATATTTTTTTCATCCATCTCGATGCATTTGGAGTGGAAAAGGAGGAATCAACTCACTCGACTATTTTTACTGGCGGGACCCAGATTGGTGAAATGAGATCTAAAACCTTCCAGGAGTGTTTTGAGGCATCAAATGATGTTTTTTGGGGCCAAAACTTTGGTTCACTAGAACCACATCTAATCATGTTATACTACACACAAATATATTTCCAATGTTGCAAGAAGCATGACAATCGAAGTCTGTATGCAAAAGTTATGCCACTCAAAAGTTGATCTTCCTATTTTCACACCTATAGTTTGGGAGGATGCCATGTCAGCCCCCATTATTCATGAAAAAGGGGCTAGCCATGTGTTTGTGATGTAAAAGACTCTAGTTAAGAGTTGATGTATTCAAACTTAACCACTAGTACGTTATCAAACTGTGTTATAATCGGGACACTTAGAGGAAGAGGATTCCATTCTTTCGAGAGCATTTTGTTCCATAATTGAGCAAAGATAGCCATGAGAGATAGGATTTAGAGAACAAAGAGAGGATTTGTGCACTGTAGCAGCCCATGGGCCATAAACATTACTTCTTTGTACTTGCAACCATATTTCCAGGTAGAGAAAGAGAGCGAAACAACCTCACTTTGTAGCTGGTTTTCTCTTGAAAGGGTTTCCCGGAGCATATTTTGTGTCTTATGTGTGTGCGTGAGTTTATTGTGTCGTTCTATACTTATATTCATAATTTCCATTCATTGCTTGCACTAATTGCAGTAAAATCTATATATCTAGAAATTAAATAAAATTGTAATAATGTAGAATTTCAGATTTTTAATGTAATATTGTTAGATATATTGTGATGAATTTTCAAGTGGAATATCCACGATAGTTTACGAATAATTTGGTATCAGAGAAAGTTTTTTATTTTTATTTTGTGGAGATTGCAGGGATCTAGATCGATGAGGCCGAAAATCGTAAAATCCTAATCATGACCGACGAAGCTGTAAAGGAACCTCATGATCCTGCAGAGGTGAGGTTTACATGAATGAAACAACAAGTTGCAGGTATAAACAACAATGTAAACCTCCTCATGGTAGCCTTGAATAGAAAGCCGAGGATATTAGGAGAATATGGGGGTTCAAATGGAGAGGAAAAATCAGAATGAGGATCATAAGATCGGGGAGAAATAGAGAACCAATCGAAGAAATAACCCAAAAAATATCAGCCCGGTTCGAGTGTTGTGAATCAGTCCTTGTTTAAAACGAAATCAAAAGTCGATATCAAGTCGTACCATAATGATATCGACACTTTCAAGCCGAACCACTAGTTGTAGCAACTGGAAGTTTATTTCAACATCCATCAGATCGAGGAAGGGCAAAAGATCCCATTCGCATGGCTGAAATTAGAGGTCCATGCACTGACTTGGTGAGAGATCCACATGGAAACCCAGAGGTTGGAGGGAGAACCTTCAATGACAATATGGGAGTATTAAAAAACCCTCATTAGGTCATAATTTTATCTTATTGGGTATGTGGAGGAACAGTGGATCTGGTGGCATTACTTGAAGAAAAAGTCGGGCCAAATCGTACAAGAGTAGACCAATAAATTAAGAAAGATGGCCAAAGCGTGCAGGAGTACACCACTGGCATTTATTAAATACTTTTCCATAGACAAATAAAGCTCCAAAACGGAAAAAGAAATAACATCAAAAGCCAAAGGGATGGCAGGTTCTAGATTCATACCTCACAAAAGAAGAGGATGATGAACCCGTGGAGAATAATAGAAATGAAAAGATTTATAATTCTCAAGGCACACCCATAAATGGTGGGGAGTAACATGTAGGAACATTGGTTCAAAGCCAAAGGATCTCAGAAAAATCAAAGATAATAGTGAAGCAAAGGGAGGAATCACCCGTTCAATTGGAAACAAGAGGCGTAAAAAGATCACATGTTTATGAGAGTTCAACCTCAAAAAAAGTAGCCCCTTTGAAGATGAATGAAAATAATATGGAAATTGTAAATGCCACTCCCTCCCAAGGAGTTTGGCAAAAATTTGAAAAAAGGAAAGGTAGAAAGTGGTAGCTAAGTGTTTCTTTATCACTTAGCCTTGATGTGCTTATTTATTTTTTTAGGGGTTTTTGGGGCCTAGTGGAGTTTTGTGTTTGTTTCTCGTCTTTGCAGGCCTTTTGGCTAACATGTTTGAATTCCTTTAGGCATACACATAATGTAATTTTGTCCTTGTTGTCAGGTTGAATAAAATTATGATTTTTTCCTCATATAAATCATAAAATCAATCTTTATTTTGTGGTAAGATGGATATACAACTTTGAATGACAAAATGAAAATGATTATTCATGTTTTTCCTGCAATCAATACTTTAAGAAATTCCTTATAGGTGAGCATTATCAATACATTCTCAACATTATTTCATCATTAGACTCAATGATTAGAGGATATTGTATTTTTTTCTTTGTTTATTATAGTTGATTCCCTCCATATGAATACATTTGCATTGAAGAAGACTTGTTTCCATTGACATTTTCAAGATCAAAGCAAGGAATAACACAAAGCATTCACTTCCACCTAAACATGGAAAAATGGAAGTAATGATTAATCGACTTGTGATCTCTTTGTAGATTTGAGAAAACTAAATCAGTCCATAGGTTATATCTTTGAGCTAATTTTATTTTTTGTTTTTTATAGATAATAATAAAATAACAAGACCTTGTAGCTTCATTGGTATCTTAAGGACACAATACTTTCTTATTTCAAGGGTTTCATTTGACACTGTAGAGGCTTGAACGTTCTTTGATGAGAAATATATTTCTCCCATAACTTGTAAAAGGACATCCCCGGCATACCCCTATCATTTTATTTTATTTATTTTAGTGGAAAGAATATTGTTACATATGCTAATCATCATCCAAAATTATGGAATCAGAGCCTCTGAAGTTATGTTCTATTTATTTATGAAAAAAAATCATGTAGCAAGTATGCTCTGTAGCCATCAAGGTTCTTTGACCTTATCCATCACTCAAAAGTTGCTCTATAAGTTAAATTCCACACTTTAATACCATTTTGATATTTATTAAAGATTGATTATTCCAAGATCAATTATTTCATCAATAGTGGGCCCTCAAGACTCATTTGTAAAGTATTCCATAATAATTTTATCAACAAAATCCAAAGCTAGTATATCTAAATTCCTTTAGTTTTCTTTAAAGCTATAATGGGAGCAAACTAACTTTGGTACTAATATAAATTATAACCATTAATATAGTCAATATGCCACTGTGTACATTCTCATTCAAAATTCTCTAGCATTTTTTCGATTATGATATGATAATATGTGTTGTGAAGTATTATTGGAGATGAAAAATTCATTTTCCATCCTTAAACATCGGTATTCTTGAGTCTACTAAAGAAAATCATTTCAAGGCTTGATTACCTTGAGGAATCCTTATCTTTTGATTTTACAATAGTCCCTAGTCAAGGTCATTTTCAAATCATAGTTTTTATCTCAGGGATCTCAAACTTGTACCATTGGTGATGTTTTAAAGCTCTAGACATATTTAGAATTGGAATTTTCCAAGTACGATAAATAATAGCACTTGATTATGAGTCTATCACTTGACATTGAATTCTTGTGACTAATACCCTCAAAAGGATAACTCTCCTATATCTATAGTCAAATTGGGAACAATATGAAACTATGTATGTTGACATTTCTCTTGATCCATTACTCAATATAGGGATTAAGGTCTTTTGAATTTGAGGCTTGTTTGCAAACAATAAACCAATATGTGATACTATTGGAATAACCTTGTAATCAGTTGTATATCTACATTAATATCATTGCTTTGCTAGCTACATGTCATCCAAGTTCCAATAACATTTCAAATACATTCCAAGTATGATTTAATACTAAGGTTTGACCATTCTTAAGCACTTTAGAGCTTATTGTTTTAAGGCTTGTAACTTTTGTAATGTATACCCTATAATTTTCAAATAACTTCATAGCTACATTTGAGAAATTATGACAATTATGATAATGAAGATATGATTTCATAGTGGAAGAAGGTGACTGAGTAATGATAACTCCATCATACAAATTATTTCATAATTCTGTTGTATTGGCCCAACCTCATTATCGTAATAAGGTAACAATTTTAATTATAATTTAGTAGCATTGGTGGTACCAATTCCATGCACGATTTATGGTGACAACTTTGGAGCATAATTAGAAGTACTAGAGGTAAAAATATTGATTACAAACCATTAGCTCCATAAACAAGGTTATTGGTTGATTTGAGTTGGTAAGTCTTAGTTGTTAATGCATATTCATTAGCTTTATTTTAATGGTTGAACAAAATATGCCATCTACAATTTTATATATTTGAGAGTTAACAATTGAAGGAAATCATCACAGGTTGGGGGAGGGTGGGGGGCGAGGGGGGGTGGCACATGCCAACAGAAATGAACTAGGCGATGTCAATATTGTAATAGCCTAGCTTGAATTATTGGCCATATTCACACACATTATTTGGCTCTAGTTTGTTCAATATTTCCAAGGTGGTGATCCTCGAGTGACCCTTGAATTTCCCCATTCCTTTGATGAATTATAGACTAAAATTTAAGGTCTTGCAATTGACCTTACAAAGTCTTTGATTACTAAGGAAACATAGTTGTCAAGTTATGATATATGGTCTAACAAACATCAAATTACACATTTATAGTTGAGATCAATTCCTTAATATTACATTACAAATATGATATTTTTGAAAGGGGGTTTCCAAAAATTTATTAACTTATCCCTGGAACAAGGTTGTCTTTTGCCTCCACAAATTCATCACATGTGTGGGGCATTACAACATGGTATACCACTACCATATTTGTTTGTTTCATCTAAATAAATAATAGCTCATGAATATCCCTTTCTATTTGTATAAAATTATTATTAAATGGTTTGTTTGGCAAAATGGAAACAAGATATTGGAACATGCTTGTAGAATCACGGGTTAGTAAAAATGCTTGTTATCAATGAATTGAGAGAAAAATGTTAGGATTGTAATGTATTTATGTCTAGAAGAATTATGAATAGGAAAACTTAGGTTGGGGTTTTACCACCCCCTTTTCATTTAGGTTTAAGGAGAAGAATGAGGGGGAGCCTCAACTTCAACACCCCATGCTAGTGTAACCGCAATCTCAGACCATGGTGGACTAAGTAATTAATCTCGAAAAGGGATAGACAAATCCTATATTGCAATTAAAATTTAGGAGAATCAAACTGATGATTACAAAGGAAAAGCACCTACTTATGAGACCATTGAGAATGATATAGGGGCCCAACATATAATATTTGAAACTATTAAGCCTTCCAAAGGAAAAACACATACATTATCTAGTAACAAGAGGAAATTCAATAAAAGGTAACCATCAAATCTCTATGCTACACAAATCCAGGTTGTATCAAAATCCTCCATATTCGAGGTTGATTAAAATTATTGAATGACTCCAAGGTACAAATTTGAAACTCAAGAATCATATCATAAAGTATAGAAGGAAAACTTCCAATATGGTCTTGCTATTGGAGTTAGTTAATTATAAAAACCAACCTATTATAGTAGAAGAAAGTAGGGTGGATAATACTAATGATAATGAAAACAAGGTCATAGAAAACAATGGAAACATTGTCATGCATGATAATAAACATATTTTAGGTCAAGATCATGAAGATGAGGATGTTTATGAGGACCCTAGTGACTTGTGAGAAAGATTATATTAGAATGAACTTAAGGAAGTGTTTCATGAATATTCATGAGGAAATGTTATTTGAAGGGGATGCCACAACAAAGGATCTTAATCTAAACGATAACTCCACTCCAAAGACAAATAACATCATAATATTTGTTGATAAATTTATGAATACAATCTTGGATAATTTGATGATAAACACATATATGTTTTTGTAGCTAAAGCTTGATATTCCAAATTGGCATAATAAGGATGAAATTTTTGATTTGGGGGTAACAGATAAGGAGAGCTATAAGCATGCCATTTAGAAGTTGAAGGAGTGGTGTTTTGAAATGTACATTGTTCAAGATAATATGTGGAAAGCTAGGATTAAACATTTCAAAGACAAATTGGAACACTATCTATAATATTTGTGGCATGTTTTTGGGATTGCACTCTAATGATTTTCTTGTAGGCCTCCATAAATAATTTATGGTATCTTCCTCCATTAGAGATGGAAAGACTTCTAAATCAAGAGGGTAGCATCAAGGTATACAACCAAGATTCACACATATGATTAGTTTCTTGATGCCTTTTTATTAGCATCACTCCAATTTTTAGGATTTAATTTTTGATCTCTTTTAATTCAATTCCATCTGCAAGATAAATATCATCAGTGTAACAACCCTGGTCAAAAATCGATGTAATAAAGTTAATAAAGGCAAAATAAGACCTTGGTCATGGGACACGTATTCCCAGTTGAATATTGGGCAAAAACTTAGTGATGGGGATCACTTGTGACTAATTAATGGAAAAGGTAATGAAAAAGACTTTGGAAAGGCATGACACATTAATTGGAATTCTATTTACGAAAATAATGGAAATTAGGAGAAAAGGAAGGTGGAAGGTCACGTGTTGCATGTGAGGAAGAAAATGAAGGAAAATAATGGAAAATTGAAGAAAATAGAGGCCTCATTAATATAAATGCTTCTGAGGATTAGTTCGTAACCTTTTGTCAATTTAGTTTTGGAGATTTCTCTCTATTCTCTCTCTCTCTCTCATACTCTTGGAAAATTAGAGTTTTCTTGGAACACTCTTGGAGGTGTGTGGCATACTTGGAGTTTTGGAGAAAGAAGGAAAAATAAGAGTAGGAAAGTGCAAGAGGACATCGATATCAACAACTACATCAATTTTTTCTTACAGGTACGAAGTTACATGTATGATTTCCTTGCTAGTTTTGGCATGCATGACATATGCATGTCATGTCTTGGTTATGATTTGTCATTGGCATGGAGGAAATCCCAGATTGACAGTGGATTTTCTTAACCTTGCTATTTCCTAGATATATATGGTGTTGTGGGTTTCTTTTCCTTTTGTTTTCTTATTGGTTCTCAAATTACTTTGGTTGTGGGTTGAGTTACTAGTTCTTGGAACCCTGGTTGGACAAACACTTTGGAGCCATGTAACAACTTGGGTTGAGTTACTAGTCATGGATCCTTGGTTGGAAAAATGCTCTGGAGCCCTTGGTGGGTTGAGTTACTAGTCCCATAGCCTTGGTTGGACAAATGCTCTGGAGCCCGCCAACAACTGTGGGTTGAGTTACTAGTCCTCGAGCCTTGGTTGGAACAAATTCTCTAGAGCCCTAGATAGCTTCGGTGGAGACCAATCTGGTGATGGTTAGTGATGTCTGATTGCGAGGTAGAATCACTGGTTGAGGGTTGAGGTGGTTTGGCATATGGAATCCCTCATTTGGTTTTGTTGGATGTGTTTCATGAGATCCCACATTCATGCTTGGAATTTGGCACGAGGGTGACAGGATGAAAGAGAGATTTGGTTTAGCCTAGTCTATGCTCAGGTGGTTTGTGGAAGTCCCATACCTAGTTTCATTTTGAATATGTTAATAAGAGCTTCTTACGTCTTGTATTTCATGGGAAAATATACTTGTTTATATGTGGCTTTATTGGCTATTATATCCTTTTTTATTTCTATTAGTTCCAGTCTTCACAGCCTGTCACTAGGGATCAAAATGGGTTCTTACTATGTCTGGTTTTCAGAGATGTTTTGCACATGAGTTTCAGTGAAAATAATATCCTAAGTATGTCCATCAGAATTAGCTTGGAAAATTATTTCCAACGGTATATCACACTCCCGTAACCAGTTTCTGGATCAGAAGATATGATCGAAATGAATGATTGGTTCTTGGTTATGCATGTTTTGAAGTCATTCGCTGCACACAGGGACAAGTTTACTACAAAATCAGTTTCTGAAGTAATGGACATGAATTTTACAAAAGTGAAAGAGGTTTTTGTCAATAATATACCAAATAACAAAAACCTCCTTTAGTTTATGCACATGTGTTACTATGTGAGAGATATGCAGTGATATTTGAAGCCTACATTAAAACAAAACAAATTTTTGCATTTGTTTTACTGTTTTAGTCATTGTAGTGCGGCGCCATTTTACAACAAATGGAAAGTAATTTTGAGAATCCCAAAGTGGTTTTTGTCAACCACGAGCCATATAACAAAAACCTCATTTAGTTTATTCACAGGTGTCGTGAATTGGAATATTTGACTATATATTTACAGCCTATTTTTACAGATTTAAATATTTAATGATTTCCTGTTTTAGAGATTATTTTGTGGCACAGATTCCGAGCAACTGTAAACGAATTTCCAAAATTTGAGAGAGGTTTTTCTCAAACATGACCTTATCTATAGAAACCTATTTCATTTTTGTAACAGGTGTTATGGTGCAAGAGATATGAGTTCATATTTGACACCTATTTTTAGAAATTCGGTCCAAATTTAATGTAACTGATTCTATCTTGAGGGAGATGGTTGAGATCAACTCCCTTAGTATAGGGATGAGCTAATTGTATATATTTTTTGAATTTTAGAGTGTAAAGGGTTCAAATTTTTCAGTAGAGAAAAGCTATTTTGGACTATGTAAAGCTTTTTCTGAATATTATTTTTAATGGAGTAGTTTCTGCCCTTTAGATTTCGGATCCATCACAGTGTTTAATGTGCAACATGTTTTTCTTGTAAATTCATTTCCATGCTTTGTTTTTTGTTTTTGTTTTTGTTTTTTTTGTTTTTTGTTTTTGTTTTTTTGTTGTTGTTGTTTTTTTTGTTTTTTTGTTTTTGTTTTTGTTTTTGTTTTTGTTTTTGTTTTTTTGTTTTTTGTTTTTGTTTTTGTTTTTTGTTTTTTGTTTTGTTTTTTGTTTTTTGTTTTGTTTTGTTTTTTTTTGTTTTTGTTTTTGTTTTTTGTTTTGTTTTGTTGTTGTTTTTTTTTTGGTTTTTTTGTTTTGTTTTTTTTGTTTTCTTGTTTTGTTTTTGTTTTTTTGTTTTTGTTTTTGTTTTTGTTTGTTTTTTTTTTGTTTTTGTTTTTGTTTTTGTTTTTGTTTGTTTGTTTTGCTTTGTATATATATATATATATTTTTTTTTCCCTGCTAATTTCGTTACAACATTCTCTAAGGGAAGTGTTGGGAATCGATCCACGCATGATGCTACTTTCACAATGATTATGTTGTTTAATGTAGTGGTTATCTTTTCAGAATCCATCGTCTGTTAGATGCTCTGTTGAGTAACCTTGTGCTTCTCTTTCTTCTAAAGTTGCCACTGTAGATCCATCTCTTGATTGATGCCTGCAAGGTAGTGGTATTTTTCCTCTTTTCTTCTCTCATTATATCTTTAATCTAGCTGAACATTGTGCTTACTTTGCCCCAAGTTTGCCGGCAGAAATTGGCCTCGATTCCATAGCCCAGTGGTCCCTTCTCTTGCTGTTTTCGACGCACAATTTTCAATCCAATCCTCATTCTTCATAGCTAGCCTAAGATTCATTTATTTCAGCCACCCTCAGTTGGCAAAGAGAGAGTCCTCTCTGGTCTGGCAAGGCTAGATGCCAGATCAAAAGCTTGGTCTGTGGTTACCTCGGAATTGCCTCTTCTTAGCCTTGAGGTTCATTTTGAGTGCTAACATATTGGCGCCGCTGCCGGGGAACGAGGTGACAAATCTTCTCCGGGAAAGATCATTCAAGTTGTAGATCTGGTTGCTGATGGTGGGCAATGATTAGACACATATGAAGGCTGAAACATTCACCTGGAAACTCCAACTCAATCCAGAGATTCTAGCGCTCACTGATCTTTTCATGTACTAAAATAAGATGATGGTAAGGTATGTGGCAAACCCTATGTTTTGTGAAGTTTTAAAAGAAGTTAGAGATTAGTTAGTGGTTATTGAAATAGATGAGGTATTTTTCATTACCGTGCTTCAATGTTTGAGATCTTCGAAGTTTCCTCTTAACGGTAAAACTAGTTTCTTTGAGTTAGTGGTTGAAAAATTTGAGAAGGAGATTGAGTATATAGATGTTCAAATTAAGTCATATGAATTCCGAGATCCCAAAAAGTTCTTGGAAACCCTCCCTCCTTCAAACAAGAAACAATAGGGCTACCCGTGGATGTTTGCATTGATAGTTTGCAACTAGAAGCATATGTTGAGGATTTAGGGCAGCAAACATGGTCTGATTTCTATGATCGTGTTGTTGCATATATGGAGTATATTTTCAGTTTGAATGACAAACTAGATTGTCTTTTACACAACCAAACTCATTTTGTGCATGTATGGCTGTCAACATTTCCAATTGTGTCCTGGTTCAAGCACTCCCTAGCATCATCATTGCCACAACTGCTTGATTGGTTGGTCTGGAATTACAACATTACTTGATCTATCAATTTTGCATCAGAGTAGGGTAGATTTGTAAATAAATAAGTTTCCCAAGGCAACATTTTAGTTTCCGGTATTTGTTTATGTACATATTGCAGTATGTATATGTTTTTGGATTGGTATGAGTTTTTTGGGTTTACAGTTGTTTGTGACCATATTTCCCAATGGATGAGGCACTTGGTCTATGGTGTTCTTGACACCTCCAAGGAGCTGCCATCCCCAATAAGGCCAATGTTAGTTCCAGTCTTCGCAACCTGTCACTAGGGATTAAAATGGGCTCTTACTATGTCTGGTTTTCAGAGATGTTTTGCACATGAGTTTCAGTGAAAATCATATCCTAAGTATGTCCATCAAAAGTAGCTTAGAAAAATATTTCCAACGGTGTATCACACTCCCGTAACCGGTTTCTGGATCAGAAGATATGATCGACATGAATGATTGGTTCTTGGTTATGCATGTTTTGAGGTCATTCGCTGCACACAGGGACAAGTTTACTACAAAATCAGTTTCTGAAGTAATGGACATGAATTTTACAAAAGTGAAAGAGGTTTTTGTCAATAATATACTAAATAAGAAAAACCTCCTTCAGTTTATGCACAGGTGTTACTATGTGGGAGATATAAAGTGATATTTGAAGCATACATTAAAACAAAACAAATTTTTGCATTTGTTTTACTGTTTTAGTCATTGTAGTGCGACGCCATTTTACAACATATGGAAAGTAATTTTGAGAGACCCAAGGAGGTTTTTGTCAACCACGAGCCACATAACAAAAACCTCTTTTATTTTATTCACAGGTGTCGTGAATTGGAATATTTGACTAGATATTTACAACCTATTTTTACAGATTTAAATATTTAATGATTTCCTGTTTTAGATATTATTTTGTGGCACAGATTCCGAGCAACTGGAAATGAATTCCAAAAATTTGAGAGAGGTTTTTCTCAAAAATTACCTTATCTACAAAAGCCTCTTTCATTTTTGTAACAGGTGTTACGGTGAAAGAGATACGAGTTCATATTTAACACCTATTTTCAGAACTTCGGTCCAAATTTAATGTAACTGATTCTATCTTGAGGGAGATGGTTGAGCTCAACTCCCTTAGTACAGGGATGAGGTAATTGTATATATTTTATGAAGTTCAGAGTGTAAAGGGTTTGAATTTTTCAGCAGAGAATAGTTGCTTTGGACTGTGTAAAGCTTTTTCTGAATATTATTTTTAACAGAGCACTTTCTGCCCTTTAGATTTGGGATCCATCACGGTGTTTAATCTGCAGCATGTTTTTCTTGTAAATTCATTTCCATGCTTTGTTTTTTTTTTTTTTCTGCTAATTTCGTTACAGCATTCTCTAAGGGAAGTGTTAGGAATCCATCCATGCATGATGCTCCTTTCATAATGATTATGTTGTTTAATGTAGTGGTTATCTTTTCAGAATCCATCCTTTGTTAGATGCTCTATTGAGTAACCATGTGCTTTTCTTTCTTCTAAAGTTGCCAATGTAGATCCATCTCTTGATTTATGCCCGCAGGGCAATGGTCTTTTTCCTCTTTTCTTCTCTCATTATATCTTTAATCTGGCTGAACATTGCACTTATTTTGCCCCAAGTTTGCCAGCAGAAACTAGCCTCGATTCCATAGCCCAATGGTCCCTTCTCTTGCTATTTTCGAACCACAATTTTCAATCCAATCCTCATTCTTCATAGCTAGCCTAAGATTCATTTATTTCAGCCACCCTCAGTTGGAAAAGAGAGAGCCCTCTCTGGTATGGTAGGGCTAGATTCCAGATCAAAATATTGGTCTGTGGTTACCTCGGAATTGCCTCTTCTCAGCCTTGAGGTTCATTCTCAGTGCTAACAATTTTTATTCGTTATATGCTAGTTATGAGAATGTTTTATGACAGTGATGATGTATGGTTCTCATCATGTTTTGTTTTGTAAATTAATAATTAATATATGACATAATAAATTATAATGCAGCTAATGTGATAAGGCATCGATGCTTCTTAGTGATTCTCAGATAAGTATGAGACCCCTATGCTAAGATTTGTTGTTATGACATGTAGAATGCATATTTGTGACATGTTTGACGAAATTCCTTTCATGGATAATAGGGTTCTAGCCAAGTGTTCATTCAAGTATTTGCATTAGTATCATTGTTTCACGTTACTTTTCATTCCTGAGGGTTTCATGGAGTTTTGGGCAGTGGCCTGAGTCCTGGCCTTGAAAAGGTGGCACTGAATTTGGGGACACTAGCTCTGAACTAGATGAAAGAGTCTCCAGTCACTTGCATGCCCTTGCTGTGGGAGCGACTGGAAGGTTCCAGTCACATGCATGCCCATTTCATGGGAGCGACTGAGGCCCTAAGATAGTAAAATGTTAAGTTGCCTCAGGAGTTGATCACTTGGAAAGGTTGGTTGGCTCCTGTAGGTTCTATGACATGTGTAGAATATCACAGTGGTTGTGTTGTGTCGGTTCCACTTCCTTAACTGTACATGGGGAGTTGAACCAGATCATAGTGGCCTCTCTTCACATGTTTACCCCAGAAGACTAGCAAACTTGGGTAAATGTGGGAGGAGGGTGTTATAATCAGAATCCAAATCCTTGCTTAAGGGTTGTGTAACTTAGGGCCTTTTCATCCTTTTTTTATAATCAAGTGGTTTGGAAAGAGGCATCTCAATTTTATGAGAATGCAAAGTCTAATACTAGTCTCTCTATCATATACGAGTGCCCTTTTCCTATGGTATTTTAGGAAGAATGGTATATACTTCTAGGTGATCCTTGAAATGAAATAGTTATCAGGGAAACCCACTAACTGGCTCTTGCATATTATGAGAACACAATTAATTAGTATGTTATTGAAGCCTTAATGCATTCACATGAGAGATGGTTAGTGGTGCCAAAACTATTGGGAGAAAGGGATACCATAGCATATGCTCTCTTTAATTTAGTAATGGCCATGAAATAACTCTATTCCAACTCACTTAGGAGAACTAGCACTAGATGGTTAGGATTGAAGTTACATTATCCTCTCATTTGGTGTCCAACAAGTTCCTATAAGATCATTATAGAATATGATGATTTTAATGAGTTGGGTTAGTGGACCTAGGTGGAAAGGATATTAGGATTTTATAATTTTAGGAGTTTAGTAACCTAAGATATAATTAGAGTGACATTCATGTGTATTTTCTAAAGGATGAATAGTAGTTTGCATGAGAGCATGAAAATTTTGGAAGGAGGGAGATGATGCGTCTTATATATGGTATATTTTTAACCCTCCATAGCCCTCGTTTGTCTACCTTGGGTCTTCTTGAGACATTTATTGTTGGAAAAATGGTTATCCTATTAGTAATTGACTCTTAGATATATTGATTGCATATTTTTATATCTATAATTATGATCTCAAGCTATGTCTAATTTAATATTAACCCCTTGTTATAAGTTAGGATTTCTTATACTGTGCTAAAGTATGAAAGAGTGTAGATTCCTTTTTGGATATAAATGGATTAATTTAGTTCCCAACTGACATATGGTTGAAGAGGAACATTTCAATGACCTAAATGTTGGGATAATGAAGAAACAATGAGAAATTGAATGTTTAAATTGATTCTTGGAGTATTTTGAACCAATTTTAGACAAGGTATAACAATATACTTTCCTCACGAAGATTTTGGGTGGTGGTCATAGCATCTATGCAGAGGATCTCGTTCCATATTTCTTAGTTTTGGCACGCATAAACATGTGAAATATATGGGTGCAATGTCTAGCTCGTGATTTGAACAAATTGCAACCATATTCATCCCTCTATAAATTATATTGAGTGTTGGAAACTGAGCTGATTTGTTCTCTTCTCTAGAACCATGGAGAACAAGGGATCTAAGTTTTTATGCTTTTTTGTCCTTATTATTAGTTGTAGAAATGGCCATACATCTATTTATTTACTCCTAAAATTCATGAACCACTCTTATATAGATGATAATGACAATGATTCCATATCCAACTAATTAATGGTGAAATGGTGAATCACATGAGTAAGTGAGAATAAAGAGATGTAAGCATTATATTTTTGTTAATGAAATAATGTCTCTTGTGTTTAAATTCTAGATTATTATAGCATAATCTTCCTAACTTTCTGAGTCATATGACACGTAGGAGTAAGGGCCAACTCAGAAAGGTACTATACTCATTTATTTTCTTGTATATGTTTTTATTTGTAGCAAAAGTTTAATTCTCTATGATGTTATTGAATACATAACCTTCAGTTAATTTGGATTGTATGTATATTATGAATGATCATTTCTCTTCCTTAACATAGGAAATTAGATGATAATGTGTATATAAATATCTCTGAATTGATCCCATGAGGTAGCCATAGACTATATTTAGAATCAAAGCTATCAAATTAGGGTATTTTTTGAATGATATCATCTTATCTCATGTCATTTTATTTTTTCTTGTAATGATAGAGTTCAAGATTGTTTGTGAAGTTATTTTCATTGTTTTTCAAGAGTGCAACTAGGATAAGATTACCATTATATTCACATACATTGTAGAAAACCCCTTGATACAATCAATACAAACATCCTTTTTCTGCACAAATGGTGTTTAATGTCTCACAAGAATATATGAAACCTCGATTGATAGAATTAAATGTGCAAGTTATCTTGGTCTAATTGAAATAACTAATTGCTCGAACTTTGGCGGAAAATGAATGATCACACTAGCATGTCAATGGAATAAAGTGCACAAAATAAATTAGCTCAAAAGTATATTATAGATGAGTGAATTTACATTGTACTTGAAATAAAGTTCTAGAAAGTAAAATCACACCACACCTTAACAGAAAGGTAAATTGCTAAGAAGTAAAGTCACACAACACATTGATAGAAAGTAATTAAACTTTGGAAAATGATGCGTAAAGAATACTCTTGTTAAAGGTGATCACTTCTTGAGTCATCAAACAACCACTTGAATGTTAGATACCACTTTCCCACTGAAAGCTCCAACCCTCAGCCACTTGTGCACCACATTTCATCCATTTTCAAACTAGGGCCCACGATCTCTACACAAAATAATGTAGGCCACATTTCACAATTTTCAGATTGGACCACTTGATCTTCTCGGCTCAATCAAATGTGAAATCACCTCTACAATAACTCTCTCTCTTTCTGCAATACAACTCTACCACATACACTCTGCTAAGAATGTTAACAAATCTTTGTCTCTGTAGAATATATACATATCACACAATCATGCCCCAATCAAAACAACATACACATTTATATCAATATACCAAAATCAACAAAACCTTTGCTCATCAATAACATAAAAAACTCAACCTGCAAAAAAAACTCTATCTGTACCCTAGCAACAACATACACTTTGATACTAGCATCAAAAATAGATTAACACTATTAAATATTGACATCAACAAGATTTCACAACCAATTACTCTGAAATACATAGGTAACAACATATTACAAGGCATACATGCCATGGATTCACTCAACCATACAAATGCTCTATGGAAAACTCCTTGTAGCAGTAACACACTATGTATATCAACATAATAATGCTTTCACCATATAATAGACAACAATACTCTCTCTCATCTCAACACAATAACACTACCAAACCCTAGCAGACCTTTGATAGTGTCATAAACAAATCTCTCTCTACTCAAATCCTAGCAATAACATTAACACACTCAATACTCTGACAAACAATTCAATCCTCAATAATGTAACCTCTATTCACAACAATATTAACCATCCTTATGAAAACCCTAGCAACTTTGCTCAAAATATCAAACTGTTAAACCGTAGCAATATCATACATCAACTATTCATGACATCCAATATACATTCCCTCACACATACCTTAACTTATACATGAAATAACTTATGACAACACATTCAAACAACATGTGGACACACTGTTCTCAACAATTTACAACAATACAAGTAGTCTTAAACATCAACCCCTGCAAACATAAATATTGTTAGGCATATAGAACATAAAAATCAAAGCACTAGAAAAAAAATGCTCTACCATCACTGTAACATACTCTTTGCATTATCAACATACATCAATTTGATCAATATTACTTAGTCCATTCAAATCATACTCTATAGCTTCATAATGTAGCCAGTATCACAATGATCATTGCATATGATCCATAGTCTACCATTCACACATTGCTTCATTCGCTCTGATATCACAACATAACAAACATTGGTACTTTATACTTGTACGCACTATCTTCTCTTCATACCACTCTCCTCCATGCACATAGATATCTGACAATCACACTCTATGTAGGTAAAAAAAAAATCTTCACTCAATAACAACTCTTAGTATTTATGCTCAATCAAAACTCGTCCCACAGATGCACACTATATCTTAGTTCAGAAAACACCAGACAAGTGACACACATCCACAATCGATCCGACTCACATCAACTCCTCTACCTTTGATCTCAACACATAGTCATTGATTTCACGAACATATCATATCACTATACTTTATGCACACAACATCACTCTTTGATCTAGTTCTCTCACGCACAGGTAAAGAGTGCCATCTCTATGACATTTAGATAGAGACGAGAATACACACTATATTTATTACAATGATATAGCACTACCCCACCTTTTATAACCTTTAATTGGATCCATTTCTTGGCTGGATAAGAGCGATAAGTAGGACTAGATCCAAAAAGACCTCAAAAATTCACTCACATATTGAGCAGAAAAGATCTTCATTGGTGTTAATTAGACTTTAATCAAAATCTCACATCAAACATGTATACAATATGCTAACATCTATGCCAAAGGCAAATAATTATATTTCATATAGCTCAATCACTCACTTGCTTAGATCAAATTCCCTTGGTGTTTAATATGCGATGAGAGGTATATATTTATTCATGAATTTGGAGATTTAACCAAACCGACTTGTCATTTACTATGGGAAAAAACAATGAAATTATTTAATGCAATTTCTTGCTTCCCATAGAATTCACCATGAAGGTTGGATCAAACAATTAAATCTGTTCCATAACTAATGGGGAGCACGATCAACGATATTAATTGCGATTGATCACACCATGTTATGTTGGACCACATAAACTATTTAATCGAGACTAAATCCAAAGGAGTAACTACTTATGGACCACATCAACCCACATTAAATTCTCACTCTTATCCATACACACCATCCAACACTTTCTCTTCATATGCACACTCTACAGGTGATACATTTAAATTCTAACCTTCAAATTGATACATAACAACAATATTTAACACCAAATTTCCACAAGGATTAATCTGAACCACATCAATGACTGATTAACACACCAAATCCACCATTACCATACAGTTAATGCAATCATGCCATCCATAATTATTTTGTGACCAAATCAAATCAATGTATGATTAGATAAACATAACCAAATCGATCCACTACAAAAAGGACTAATCAAACATTACAAGTGTTTCATTCCTTCACCGTCAACCAGATTGATCCACTCACATTATTAATGCATTCATATTCTTGTATGACCATTTCTACGAACTCTTGAATGATTCCAAACCAATTCCTTGAACCACAATGAAAACCTTGAGCAATTACCTGAGCTAAGGTATGTGGTTTCTTGCATTTTTCACCTACAAGATTTCCATTGGCACTAAATGTGCATGTTGCAACAAATTGCGTTGGCATAGAGGGAACAAACCACATCACTAGGTTATTTCCACTCTGTGGCCATGGGGAGACCATGCCACTGCTCTAAACCATGGAAAAATAAAGTCTCACTACCCAAAACTCTGCCACTTGCTGCCTCTTGCTAGACACCTCCAAGACTTGTACACACCTCATGACACTTCTAGAACTCAAATGATAATCACAAGCCCATCATAGGAGTACTCTGTTAGTGTTTGACATCAATGCCGTGCTTACTGACTGGCTCCATGGTTAACATAAATGAAAACACCATGCTTCGAACATTCTCCCTCTTTGGCATTGATGGAAACCTTCAACCACATCACCCAACTGATCTTCAACACTTCTAATTTGTTGGTCTCCACTCTTTGTTAGTGGTTTTTTCACTCTCCCCCTTTGACATCAATGACAAAGGGTGGTCCAATAGTTATTAAATACACCATGCTGATATAAATAAGCAACGCTGATACCAATAGTTTGCTAATGAAATTAGATCAACATCTGCAAAATAATCATGAGGAACCAAGAAATTCGCTGCGAACAAGAATCCAACAAGACTATCTATCAATACCATGCTCTTATCCATGCTAAACATACTCCCCCTAAACATGTAATGGGGGATGTAATCATCTTCTCCACGCTACTGTACAAACACTTATGCTGCTCCCATTTCCTCCTTGCCACATGAAAGAGGCAACTCTTCATGGATCAAAGACTCCACAACACATTATGTCCAAATGATATATAATGAGTTACATGGTATTTATAATGATAGTACATGGCTTCATAAATGATAATACATCACTGAAATAGATACATGCCAAGAGAAACTCATTCTCCAAAAGCATGACTCAACCAAAAATTATTCAACCACCATGTTAAGGCTAGGATCACTCTCTTTTTGCATTACTAAACACTAGAACCACTCAACCAACATCCAAGTGATGAAAACAACAAAGTATATGCATGGTTAATACAAGGGCCTTTCAACCACTTTGTTAATGATAGCTAAATACATATATATGGTTGAAGGGCATACTCTTCCACTAATGGAGACATATATGAAGCTACTACAACAAAAAATGAGTGAAAGTAACATGAAATTGACATAGAAACCTTGAAACCCTAAAGTCATGCATAACTCTCCCTGAGCTCATTATACCTCCAATAGGCAGGTTGATCTTGTGGGCCTAGTTATGCATGAGGACTCTCGTATGCACCATGTTGTTGTTGCTACTAATCTACTTCAACTAATCTTGCAACCATGTTGCTGCCATATGCTCCCCCTAAGACCATGCAGGCCTCTCATTTCTCTTATGTAGTCTTGTTGAATATCCACCAAGTAACAATGGAATGCGGTGGGGGCTAATCTCTCCTACTCAAAATTTGAAGAGGAATAAGTTGACTTTGACTTCTTGCTTATGTTTCCTCTCCCTTTCAACACATACACATTGTCTAGAGTCCTAATTATTTTTTCTATTAAATTTCCAATGTGTTCTACTATAATTTTGCATCCTCTTTAAGTCGATATGATTACATTTACTCTATTAGTCATAACCTACACTCAGAATGTTGTGCTTTAACCCTTCAACCAGTAAGACATCAACGAATTTTGTATTTTTGACATCAAGGCTGACTCTACCTTTTCCTATCACCTTTTCTGGTGCATTGTTTCCAAGAATAACATATCCACCCTTGCTTTTCTTGAAAGATATAAATCTACTCTTATCTTCAAACATGTGATGAGAACATCCATTGCCTATGTACCAATGATCATCTTCTTCTAATGCACATAGAACAAAGCCACACTTCACTTGCTTCTCTTCCTTTTTCTTCCATATTTTTGTATGATGACTACTGATAAAGGAATCTTCTTTTGGATCCTACTCTTTTGATTTCTTGTTTAGTTTCCTATTCCGAATAGGTTCTTACTATTGCCTAGAAGAGCTCATTGACTTGCTCCTACACTCCTTTGCCACATGTCCAAACTTATTAAATGTATAACATATTATCTAACTAAAGAAGGGGGCACATGAATCCTAGGTCTTCTGCCTTAAATTTCTTTCATTTCATATGCTATGAAATTTATAGCTTTATGACTAAATAAATTTCATGAAAAACATTAACCTTGAAAGAAACTTTTATACCTGGGAACTGATGCTCTTTTTGCGGAGAGAATATTTCCTTGATTGTTTGCTTGAGAAATTTGTTTGTAAGGCCTAAACAATATTCTTCTACAATCAACTGCAATGTGTCCAAAGTTGTGACAAATAAAGCACTCAACATCATCCATCAAGGGAGAAAAGGAATTGTTGTTTCTTCTTTGGAGGCTTGCATTTATGCCATACTCATCTTTGGGAGAAAATGATTTTCTTGGAAGAGTCACTCTCCTTGGTTGCTTGTTCTATTGATTTCTTCAATTACTTCCTTTTTGAATCTTATTGTGGTTTGATTATTTACTAGGGTTTTTAGAAGCTGCTTTACTATCTCTAAGACTGTTTGCACATGCCTGTGAGCTAGATTCTCCCTAAGCCATTTCATGAAATCCAAGCCTTGATTTAATGAAGGGAGACCTTTGACTGCTGAGGAGATTGTTCAACATCTTGGTACTATCTTGAAATTTCAACTGGTTGACCTTTTCTTCTAAATCACTTCTTAATGAGACAACCTATGTTTCTAATTTCTGACAGTGAATCCCTTTTTCTTTTAGTTGATTGCTTATTAATTATTAAAATATACTTGCCTCTTCTAACTAGGTTCTAAACATGATAATTTCCTCTTTAAGCCCATTTTCTTGTTCATCAAATATCTAAAGTAACTTCTTATTCTGATTTGTCTTCTCTAGATCAGTTCTCATAGAGATGATCTTAGCTTCAAGTCATTCACAACGCCTTTTCCTTTCATTAAGCTATCTAGTCACCACTTCATTGGAATTTTTAACTTATTTTGGTTGGGCTTGTAGGAATATCACAATATTCTCTAATTCATCATGATCCCCATTTTCATATACCTAGAACTTCTCCTTGAAACTTTTAATCTTTTTCAATGCAGAGACAAGTTTTATTCTAAGATTAAATTCATTATCTAACCTTTCTTCTTCTGAAACTGTATCTCCATATGATATGAATGAATATAATTCATGGCCACACTCATCCCCTGATAGAATATTAATTTCTTCTTCAGATACATTGAATGTTTCCTTATTCCTATGATCTTGAACATTACGACAAAAAGAAGCAAGATTACCTATATTCTTAATGGTGATTGAAATTATTCCTCAACTAAATTGATTTCACTGTTATCTTCTTCATGGATGGTCTTTAGGTTATCCCATACATCTTTTGCAAATTCATAGTCCATGACTTTCTTATTTTTTGAATAAGATATGTTGCAGTAAATTGCATTTATTTCCTGATCATTCTTTTGCAGTTCTTGACTTGATGGAGGACTTTTAGTATAACCATTACATACTAAATGCCAAACATCAAATCGAAGAGATATTAAACTATATTCCATCCTTTCTTTTCATACTTAATGGTTTACATAATTGAGCACAAGGACACCTTGTTGATTTACATATGATTGTCCTTTTTGCACAAATGTTGATACTACCACTACATCTGATACATCAATTGCACAATCATTGTCCTTCTAAAGTGACTTCTTCTTTGAGTTGTTTGCTTGTTATGTTTCCTTGCCATAATCCCTTAGATCTATTTCCAACTATTAAATTGATTCCCGAAGGACCTTCCATGACACCAATTGTTAGAAATACTACAGGGGGGGTGTGCGGGGGACATGTGAATCAATATTTCACTCAACTAGTCACCAAGTATAAATTTTTGTTTTTGCACTTTATTTATGATTTAATGAATAAAAAATTAATTAGATAGCACCATAAGATAATATCAACAAATAACATAAACATGCACAAGTAACCATGAGCAACATAAACCATCAAATTATATAAGAGCATCACATCAACACATGCATATCAATATTTTGGTGGAAACACTTTTGGGAGAAAACCACCCTACAATTGTTTGTCTTCTTCTTATTATTATCAATATATATTATTTTTTGTACATGAATCTCTGGTTTCCACGAGTGTACAAGCCCCAACTTGCAATGCACATGAGAAACCATCTACTGACGGAATCCACCACTTCTTCAATAATCTAGGCCGCGACCTGCTATAGACCCTAACCTGCTGAAGGCCACCACCTTCAATAGTTTCTACAACCACTACTAGAATTAAGCCATCACTCCTTGAGTCAATAAACCACCACTTCTTGATAAGCTACCACTTGCCCACTGAAGGCTCCAACCCTCAGCCACTTGTGGACCACATTTCATCCATTTTCCTATTAGGTTCCACGATCTCTGCATAAAAGAATGTAGGCCATGTTTCATAATTTTCAAACTAGACCCACTTGATCTTCTCAGCTCAATCAAATGTAAAAACACATCTACAATAAATCTCTCTCTTTCTACAATACAACTATGCCACATACACTCTACTCAACATACTGAAAAATATCTGTCTCTGTAGTATACATACATCTCACACAATCCTGCCATAATCACAACAACATACACATTCATATCAATATACCAAAATCAACAAAACCTTTGCTCATCAATAACATAAACAACTCAACCTTCAAAACAAACTTTGTCCAGATCCTAGTAGTAGGATACACTCTGATACTAGCATAAAAGATACATCAACACTGTCAATTATTGGCATCAACAAGATTTAATAGCAACTTGCTCTAAAATACATAGGTAGGCGCACATATTACAAGGAATACATGCCATGAATTCACTCAACCATACAAATGCTCTCTAGAAAACTCCTTATAGCAGTAACACACTCTCTATATCAACGTAAAAATGCTCTCACCATACAATAGACAACAATACTCACTCTCATCTCAACACAATAAATCTGTCAAACCCTTGGCATATCTTTGCTAGTGTCACAAGTAGCTCTCTCTCTTCCCAAACCTAGAAATAACATCAACACACTTAATACTTTGACCAACAATTCTGTCCTCAATAACATAGCCTCTGTTCACAATAATATCAACCATACTTATGAAAAGCCTAGCAACTCTGCTCAAAATATCAAACTGTTAAACACTAGCAACATTATATATCATCTATTCATGGCATCAAGTATACATGCCCTCACACATACATCAACTTATACGTGAAATAATTCATGACAACACACTTAACCAACATTTGGAATCATTGTTCACAAATAATGAAAACAATACGAGAAGCCTCAAACATCAAACATCAACCCCTGCAAACATAAATATTGTTGGGCATAAAGAACATAAGAGCCAAAGCACTATAAAAACCACACTCAACCATAACTTTAAAATACTCTTTGCATGATCAAAATACATCAATTTGGTCAATATTGCTCAGTCCATTCAAATCATACTGTATAGGTTGACAATGTATCTAGTATCACAATGATATTTGCATACGATCCATACTCTGACATTCATACTCAATGCATCAAAACTATACAATCTTCTTTATTCACACTCTAGAAAAATAATTCACTTCATTGTTTCATTCACCATGATCTCACAACATCACAAACATGGGTCCTCTATACTTCTACACACTATCCCCACTTCATACCACTGTCCTCCATACGCCTAAATCTTTGGCAATGACACTCTATATAGGTAAAAAAAAAACTTGACTCAGAAACAACTCTCAGTATTTACACTCAATCAAAACTTGACCCATAGGTGCGCACTATATCTCAGTTCAAAAAACACCAGATGGGTGACACACATCCATGATCGATCCAACTTGCATAAGATACTCTACCTTCGAGCTCAATACACAATCATTGATTTCACGAATAGATCACATCGCTCTACTTTATGCACAGAACATCACGCTTAATCTAGCTCTCTCATGCATAAGTAAAGCATGCCACCTCTCTGAAATTCAGATAGAGACAATAATACACACCCTGTCTATTATAACAATCTATCACTAGCTCACATTGTCTAACCTTTAATTGGACCCATCGCTTGGCTAGATCAAAGCGATAAGCAAGACCAGATCCATGAAGATATAAAAAATTCACTCTCAAATCGAGCAAACAATGATATTCACTGGTGTTAATCATATTTTAACAATCCATCACATCGAACAGATATACAGTACGTGAATTTATATGCCAAAGACGAATGATTACACTTCATATAGCCAATCACTCGCTCAGATCAATTTCCCTTGGCACTTGATATGCGATGAGAGGTCTGTATTTATACCTGAATTTGGAGAGTTAATCAAGCCGACTCCTCATTTACTATTAGAAAAAACATGGCATTGTTTGATGGTATTTCTTGATGCCCATTGAATTCAACATCAGGACTGGATCAAACAATTAAATTCGTCCCATAATGAACAGGGACCACACTCAATGACATTAACTGCAATTCATCACACCATGCTATGTTGGACCATATCAAGTATTTAATTGAGAAAAAACCGAAAGGAGTAACCACTTATGGACCAAATCAACACATATTAAATTCCTTCTCTTATCCATACACATCATCCAATACTCTATCTTCATACGCACACTCTACACGTGATATATTCAAATGCTAACCTTCAAATCGATACATAACACCATTATTTAAAATTGATTTTCCCAAAGGATCAATTTGGACCCCATCAATGACTAATTAACACACCAGATCCACCATTACCAAATAGTTAATGCATTCATGCCATCCATAATGATTTGGTGACCAGATCTAGTCAATGCGTGACTAAATCAACATAACCAAATCGATCCACTATATGAAGGACTAAATCAAACATTGAAAGTGTTTCAATGCTTCATCATCGACTAGATCGATCCACTCAAGTTATTAATGCATTCATATCCTTGGATGACCATTTCAACAAACTCTTGAATGATGCCAAATCAATGCCTAACCACAATGAAAACCTTAAGAAATTACTTGAGTTGAAGCCGTGGTTTCTTGCATTTTTCACCTACAAGAGTGCCATTGGCACTAAATGTGCAGGCTACAACAAACTTCCCTTGCATAGAGGGCGTAAATCACTACACTAGGTTAGTGCCACTCTGTGGCCATGGGGAGATTACACCACTACTCTAAACCATGGAAAAACAAATTCTCACTGCTTATAACTCTGCCACTTGCTTCAAGCCTCTTTCCAGGCACCTCCAAGGTCTGTACACACCTCAAGACACTTCTAGATCTTAGATCATCATCACAATTCCATCATGCGAGTACTCCATTAGTGGTTGAAATCAATGCCAAGCTTACTGACTGGATCCATGGTTTACATCAATGCCAACACCATGATGCCAACACATTCAATAAAATATTTTATTCCAATGAAATATTCCTCCACAAATATAAATTAATATCCAACTATTTTGTTGTTTTTCCATGTGGAGTTCCAAATCCTTCACAAAAGAATGGGGATTTTTTGTATCTTTGTAAATCCATATTTGCAACAACCCATTCTCACAACATCCTATAGAGTTTAATAACAACCTATACAATTTTCACAATGTAGGAGGTTCTGCAATATAGAAGGTTTCATAGCATCCTCTAGAGTTTCCACAACACATAGGATCAATAACATGTTTTTTAAATGATCTGCAACACTTCCCCAAGTGATTATACATACATATTTCTTCCTACTCACTATCAAATAATCAATGAAATGTGGAAAAATTCAATCCAAAGATAACTTATGCCAAGCTTCTCTTATGAACATTAAAAAGATTGGAATAGGATAGAAAGACAAATAAAAAGATATATACATGATGCTAAAAGTCTAATAAAATGAAGACATTGTTGGAGCTCATCTTAATCATGTCTGCTCCCATCCCTAATTCTAATATAGTACCCCCAACCCTCCATGTGAATATATTTTCTATTATTGGCCAAGCTAATGTTGGGAAAGGTTGGGTCTACATGGGTGGTGGGTGGGCTTGGTCAATATCTAGATCCATCCACCAATCATAACCTTGTGGGGAAATAATCCATTTTGACTATAACTTAGGAAAAAACTCAAAGATAAATTATTGAAGTTAAGCAAAAAAACTATAGAAAATACCCTTAGAGTAGGGCATCCCTTTTTATGGGCTCTCGTACAACATAAGGGGGATAGGGGCCTACCACAAAAACAATGCCCTTTATCATGTGGTGAAGACTTAAACTTGGATGCCCTATTTGTTGGCATTATGACTAAAGTGTTGTCCTTGATGGCAACCCATTTAGGTGACAGCTCACTGTTCTTCAAGTCAGCAGCAGAAGTTGATGATCAACTATCAAATATTGAAGGAAATAAGGAGGACGCAGGTATAACTTACAGAAAGTGCGTACCCGCAGGTACACCATGCAGAAGCTGCGTCCAGAGACGCAGGCCAGCCGTTCAGGAGGTGCGTCCACCCAGTGCACACATTTTAAGGCAGAGAAAAGCACACGTGGGGGTTTCTTGTGTTTTACTCTTGGTATCTAGCCGACGGTATTGTGTTATTGTGGTGTCGGCTCGTGGTATTGTTCCATGATTTGAGGAGGAGCTTGCCTATATAAAGCAAAGGAGATCATTTGGTTTATGTATGTCTTTGGTTGAATATCTTATTGGGTGAGATCTGGTCTAGATCTATAAGGTGAATCTACTGAAGGACTGAGATCCCTTTGGCGCAAGATCAGATCTGTAGATCTGACTGTTTGGGTTACACTTAAAGTCTTCAAATCATTCATACCCGAAGGGACGCAGGTACAGTAAAAGGAAAGCGCGCCGGGACGCAGTGCAGAATCTGGAGATCTGCGTGGGGACGCAGGGCAGACGAAGTTCAGGTGCGTCTGGGACGCAGCTCAGTGACTGGAGATCTGCGTGGGGACGCAGAGCGATCAAGGTTCAGGTGCGTCTCTGAAGCAAAAGGGCGCGGCACGATAGTGTTTTTGGGTGCGTCCTGTAGCAAAAAGGCGCGGCGCGATAGTGTTTCTGGATGCGTCCCTTAAGCAACAGAACGCAGAGCAGTTAAAGGAACAGTGCGTGGGCACGCAGCGCAGCAGAAGGATATCTGCGTGTGGACGCAGGGGAGCAGAAGGTTATCTAGGTCTGGTCGCAGGCCACAGAAGGAAAAACTGCGTCTCTATCTTAAGATGTTCTGTTGATTGAATTTCTCTGTTGATAAGGTGTTCTGGGTTACTTCTGTTATTGCTGATCTGATATCTGTAGTAGACTGTAACTTTTATGTACTTGTTGATCATCTGATGCTTTATGAAAAGAAGTAGGGGGTTGTAGCTCCCTTCCAGGAGTAGACTGGAAAACCAGAGAGAGAGAGAGTTGTAGCTCTCTGCAGGTTGCAGCCTGCGTACTGGTAAAGGACTGCACCAGTACAAAATCATTGTAAAAGAAGTTTATAATTTGAAAGAAGATAGAGACATATTGCAGCAGGTGGTTTTCACCCACATTGGGTTTCCACCTTACATCTTGTGTTCTTTGGTGTGACTATATGTTTCTTCTTTGTTCATGCTCATTATTTTATGGTACTGACATGCAAAAATAATTCAAAGATCAAATAAGGAAGATTTATTAAATTGCTAGATAATACTGATTCACTCCCCCTCTCAGTATTATTTCCAACAATTGGTATCAAAGCAGGTCCTTCAGAGAAGCTTGATCGCTTGAAGGTAGATCGTTCATCATGAGCAACTACGAGAGAGAAGCATCAATCAGGCCACCGGTTTTTGATGGGACAAACTTCAATTATTGGAAGGTAAGAGTTACTGCCTATCTTCAATCTCTTGGTACAGAAGTTTGGGACATTGTAGAAACAGGCTATGCTTTTCCTTCAGCTACTCCTACAGATCCAGCTGAGAAAAAGAAGTATGAAACAAATGCAAAAGCAGTCAGTACTCTATTAGGAAGTATATCCCAAACGGAATTCATGAAGGTAATGCACTTCAAATCAGCAAAAGAGATATGGGACAAAATGGTCACGAGCTATGAAGGAGATGAACAGGTAAAGCGAGCTAAACTTCAAACTCTCAGGATTCAGTATGAGACTCTCAAGATGTATAATGATGAAAGTGTGGCTAATTATTTTCTTCGGGTAGATGAGATTGTTAATTGTATGAAAAATTTGGGTGAAGAAATAAAAGAGGCTATAGTAGTTGAAAAGATTCTAAGATCATTATCCCCCAAGTTTGAATCTAAAGTATCTGCAATAGAAGAAAAGGAAAATCTCCGAATTCTCACTATGTCTCAGCTACATGGAATTCTAACTGCTTATGAAATGAGAAAGGGAGGTCCATCAGACAGAAGGGAAGCTGCTTTCAAGGCATCAGGCAAAGAAGATTACTATGAAGCAAGCCATGTTCCAGAAGAAGAGGAAGAAGAATAAAATTTTGTCAGAAATCTTCAAAGGGGTTCTGGAAGGTTCAGAGGTAAGCTACCTTTCAAATGCTTTTCTTGTGGAAGAGTAGGTCATTATGCTGCAAAATGTCCTTATAAGGATAAAGGAAAGGAACCTGCTAGATGGAACAAGAAACAAAGTGCAAATAAGAAAAGCTACTACACCCATGAAGATAGTGATGGTCTATCAAACAGTGATGAAGATGAACGAGGTAATGAATATAAGTTATTAATGGCATTTGAAGATGATGATTATATGGATGCTATAGATGTGGATAACCTTTATGATGAAATCACTAGACTCAAGAGATGTATAGAAGAAAAGAATGTGATCATTGATACTCTACAATTTCAAATTGATGAAAAGGAAAAACATCTTGAAAAACTAGAAGGAGAAATTGTTGGTCTTAGAAAAGAGATTGAGAAAACAAAAGCTATTAATCTTAAGTTTGTCAAAGGATCTGAAACTTTGGATAAGATTATCAATGTGCAGCGGTCTCCTCTAAACAAGACAGGTCTGGGCTACAATGGAGAAACCTCTCAAGCATCCACCTCAAAGAGTTATCTTGATGTAGCAAGAAGAAATGAGCAAAAGAACAATGAAGATCATCAGGTAAAGCAGGGACGAATTACAAACAGAAACTATCAAGGGCAATCCATCTTAAGGGTAAACCAGCCACACGTAAAATCTTCTCAATTTGGTCCAAGAATAGATGAAAATAGAAATTACAATCAGTTGGCTGGTAGATTCGATAACCGCAGAAGTTTCTTCAATGGACAATGCTTTTCGTGTCATAACTTTGGTCACAAAGCAGCTCAATGTGTTGCATATAAAACAATCATGACTAGGGAAGCTCAAAAACAAAGAAGTATGACAGGGATTACAAAAAGGACCTATAACAACTTTTCGGTTCTTGAAAATGAAGTCGAATGTTCTATTTGCAATAACTTTGGTCATGAAGAATCTGAATGCAGGAGTAGGTTTCAGCAAAAAAAGGAACAAGCCTCAAGCACCAAAACATGGAGAATAAAGGAACCTCAAACAGAAAGATGTGGAATAGCATTTTATGCAGAGGGACAGGAAAATCTATGGTACATTGACAGTGGATGTTCGAAGCATATGACAGGTGATAAAGAAAAACTTGAATCTTATTCTGCTCTAGAAAAGGGAAAGAAAGTCTCTTTTGGAAATGATACTCCTGCAACTATAAAAGGAAAAGGCATTGCTCAGTTAAAAGAAAAGGTCAAAGCTGGAAATGTTTTATATGTTGATGGATTGAAGCATAATCTTCTAAGTGTCAGCCAGATGTGTGATCAAAGAACCGAGGTTATTTTCAGATCAAATGGATGTCTTTTTCGTGATCTTGATACAGGTAAAACAGTACTCAAAGGCAAAAGAACTCCAAATAATATGTACATATTTGAAGAAGGACAACAACAATGCTATCTGAGCAAGGATGAAGAGCACTGGTTATGGCATCGAAGGTTGGGACATCTAAGCTTCTCACAAATAAGGAAAGCATGCAAATATCAGGCAGTTCGCGATCTTCCAGATATCAAAATTCCTGACAACACCATATGCAGATCATGTCAGTTTGGAAAACAAACCAGAACTAACTTTCCAGAGAAAGAAGGATCAGCTAGCATGCCTCTTGAGCTAGTACATACAGATACATGTGGTCCATTCAGGAAAAGAACACCTAGAGGAGAGGAATACTTGATATTATTTATTGATGATTTCTCCAGGTTTTTCTGGTTGGGACTTATGAAGCACAAAGATGAAGCATTCGAAAAATTCAAATCCTTCAAAGCCTTGGTTGAAAATGAATCAGGTCACAAAATTAAGTGCCTCAGATCCGACAGAGGTGGGGAATTTACTTCAAATGAATTTTTCGATTTCTGTGATGAACATGGGATAAGGAGAGAATTCTCTACAACTAGAACTCCTCAGCAAAATGGAGTTGTTGAAAGAATGAACAGAACAATCCAACAAATGGCTCGTGCTATGCTTGATGAATCAGGAACTCCCGCAACTTTCTGGGGTGAAGCTGCACATGCTGCGGTTGTTATTCTCAACAAAACAAATGTCCGGGTGAACAACACTCAAACTCCTCATGAGCTTTGGAGTGGCAGGACTCCTTCGGTAAAGAACTTCAAAATCTTTGGGAGCAAATGCTATATCAAGAATACTGATGAGCAGCTTGGCAAACTTGAACCTAGGGCAGATGAAGGCATTCTTCTTGGTTACTCTCCATATAGCAAAGCATACAAGTGCTACAATAAAAGACTTGGAAGAATTGTTGACAGCATTGATGTAGTGGTTGATGAGAAGGGATACATTCCTAGGCAAGTCCATCATGAAGACATCGAAGAAGATGAAGGCTACCCTCAAAGACAGAATGATGAAGAAGAAGAACCTCAAGAAGAGCCAGAGGAGCAAACAAGAATAGAAGAAAAGACTCCATCCAGATATGTTCAGAAGAATCATCCAGAATCTCAGATTGTGGGGCAGAAAGAAGCAGGTGTACAAACAAGAAGAACAGTTGCAGAAGCCTCAAGCTATTTGGCACTACTCTCCTCTACTGAACCACAAAATGTGAAAGAAGCATGCAAAGATGAATGTTGGGTGAAAGCAATGGATGAAGAACTTGAGCAAATCGAAAAGAACAACACTTGGGAGCTGGTTCCTAGACCAAAGGATAAAAATGTTATCGGAACAAAATGGGTCTTCAAAAATAAATTGAATGAAAATGGAGAAGTAATTAGAAACAAAGCCAGACTTGTTTGTAAAGGGTATGCGCAGCAAGAAGGAATAGACTTTGAAGAAACCTTTGCTCCTGTTGCAAGACTTGAGGCCATCCGAATGTTCCTTGCTCTCTCAAGTTTTCAAAACTTCAAAGTATTTCAAATGGACGTGAAATCAGCCTTTCTGAATGGAGACTTGGAAGAAGAAGTGTACATTGAACAGCCAGATGGTTTCATTCTTGGAAATGATCCAAATCTTGTATGCAGATTGAAAAAGGCTCTCTATGGTCTCAAACAAGCTCCAAGGGCTTGGTACTACCGCTTGGACAAATATCTTCATCAACAAGGTTTTTCAAAAGGTTCAGCAGATAGCAATCTTTATATAAAAATTGAAAATGACAAATTGCTAATACTTGTTGTGTATGTAGATGACATTATTTTTGGCAGCAATGAAGAAGCTATGAGTCAAAGCTTTGCCTCGGTCATGCAGAAAGAATTTGAAATGTCCTTGCTAGGAGAACTGACATATTTCCTTGGTTTACAAATCCAACAAAAGGAAGGAGGAATCTTTTTATCTCAAACCAAGTATCTCAAACAGATTTTGAAGAAATACGGCATGGAAGATGCAAAACCAGTATGTACACCCATGGTCACAGGATGTAGTCTTAGTGCAAATGATGAATCTGCAGCAGTACATCAACCAACCTACAGATCTATGATTGGAAGTTTACTATATTTGACAGGTACCTGACCGGACATCATGCATGCAGTTGGAATAGTTGGAAGATTTCAGGCAAATCCGAAGGAGACTCATCTTCAGGCAGTGAAGAGAATTTTCAAATATCTTCAAGGGACTCAAAATTATGGCTTATGGTATCCTAGAGATACAGATCTTAATCTTCATGCTTATACAGATGCAGATTGGGCCGGAAGCGTGGATGACAGGAAAAGCACAAGTGGTGGTGCGTTCTTTATGGGTTTCAGACTGGTATCTTGGTTCAGCAAGAAACAGAGTTCGATTGCCTTGTCTACAGCTGAAGCGGAATATGTTGCTGCTGCATCTTGTTGCACCCAACTTCTTTGGATGATGCAGACTTTGCAGGATTTTCAAATCACTTGTACACCACCTATCCCCATCTTATGTGATAACACAAGTGCAATCAGCATCTCAAAGAATCCGGTTATGCATTCAAAAACCAAGCACATACCAATCAAGTATCATTTTCTCCGGGAACAAGTGCTTGAACAGAAGGTCAAGTTGGAGTATGTTCCTTCTAAGGAACAAGTTGCTGATATTCTCACCAAACCATTGCCCAGGGACACCTTTGAGTACCTCAGGCAAAAGCTGGGGGTTGTTGATGCATCATCTTGTTGTTGAATCTTTTCTGATTGATGGTACAGGTTCAGGGGGAGCATATAATGCATTGTTGGCATTATGGAGGATGGTCAGAAGGAGGTCTTGGAAATAGCTGCAATATGTCTCTATCTCTTTCATGGTGGATTATGGTTCTTTGTTGCAGATCTGGTTCATATTCAGGGGGAGCATGTTCTTAGGGGGAGCATACCCCTTTTGCCCTTGATGCCAAAGGGGGAGAATGAAGCTGAAGTTTGTGAGGTTGCCATCAAGTCCAAAGGGGGAGATTGTTGGCATTATGACTAAAGTGTTGTCCTTGATGGCAACCCATTCAGGTGACAGGTCACTGTTCTTCAAGTCAGCAGCAGAAGTTGATGATCAGCTATCAAATATTGAAGGAAATAAGGAGGACGCAGGTATACCTTACAGAAAGTGCGTACCCGCAGGTACACCATGCAGAAGCCGCGTCCAGAGACGCAGGCCAGCCGTTCAGGAGGTGCGTCCACCCAGTGCACACATTTTAAGGCAGAGAAAAGCACACGTGGGGGTTTCTTGTGTTTTACTCTTGGTATCTAGTCGACGGTATTGTGTTATTGTGGTGTCGGCTCGTGGTATTGTTCCATGATTTGAGGAGGAGCTTGCCTATATAAAGCAAAGGAGATCATTTGGTTTATGTATGTCTTTGGTTGAATATCTTATTGGGTGAGATCTGGTCTAGATCTATAAGGCGAATCTACTGAAGGACTGAGATCCCTTTGGCGCAAGATCAGATCTGTAGATCTGACTGTTTGGGTTACACTTAAAGTCTTCAAATCATTCATACCCGAAGGGACGCAGGTACAGTAAAAGGAAAGCGTGCCGGGACGCAGTGCAGAATCTGGAGATCTGCGTGGGGACGCAGGGCAGACGAAGTTCAGGTGCGTCTGGGACGCAGCTCAGTGACTGGAGATCTGCGTGGGGACGCAGAGCGATCAAGGTTCAGGTGCGTCTCTGAAGCAAAAGGGCGCGGCGCGATAGTGTTTTTGGGTGCGTCCTGTAGCAAAAGGCGCGGCGCGATAGTGTTTCTGGATGCGTCCCTGAAGCAACAGAACGCAGAGCAGTTAAAGGAACAGTGCGTGGGCACGCAGCGCAGCAGAAGGATATCTGCGTGTGGACGCAGGGGAGCAGAAGGTTATCTGCGTCTGGTCGCAGGCCACAGAAGGAAAAACTGCGTCTCTGTCTTAAGATGTTCTGTTGATTGAATTTCTCTGTTGATAAGGTGTTCTGGGTTACTTCTGTTATTGCTGATCTGATATCTGTAGTAGACTGTAACTGTTATGTACTTGTTGATCATCTGATGCTTTATGAAAAGAAGTAGGGGGTTGTAGCTCCCTTCCAGGAGTAGACTGGAAAACGAGAGAGAGAGAGAGTTGTAGCTCTCTGCAGGTTGCAACCTGCGTACTGGTAAAGGACTGCACCAGTACAAAATCATTGTAAAAGAAGTTTCTAATTTGAAAGAAGATAGAGACATATTGCAGCAGGTGGTTTTCACCCACATTGGGTTTCCACCTTACATCTTGTGTTCTTTGGTGTGACTATCTGTTTCTTCTTTGTTCATGCTCATTATTTTATGGTACTGACATGCAAAAATAATTCAAAGATCAAATAAGGAAGATTTATTAAATTGCTAGATAATACTGATTCACCCCCCCTCTCAGTATTATTTCCAACACTATTGATATAAGAAAATATGATTTCAGGGGAGAACTTTATTAGTATATTGTCTACTTTTCTAAAGGTTTGTATTTTTCTGTAAAGGATTTTGTAGATACATGTGGATGTTAATTGGAAACTTAACATCCATCCTTCTCACATCAAAAGTCAAAATATATTGAACTTGGGATCTAGATAAAATTACTATCATATGAATTGAGGATGGTTTTTTTGGTGTGTAATATATATGGACCCTATTTCGATAGATAACATATTCCATGAGAATTCTTTGACCTTTAAAATATAAGGAATAAATTTGTGAGGAGGAGATTTTAATTTTTCGCTACACCAAGTTGCACTATGTTGTGATATGTTAAGAATGGACACACTAGTAGGATTTATCCTTTACAATAATTCACCAATATTTACGATCTAGACCCAATAAAACTAAAAAATTAATGGAGGAACTTTTGTTCTTGTAGGGATGGGTTCAAAAAGCAACTGACCATTTCTTGGTGACTGTTATGAAACCAGCTCAAGAAAAGATAGAAAAGATAGATCAACGCCTTAGAATTCAGCCTCTTCGAGGGGGCAACCTCCTTTACATTACATAAATGAACAATTCTTGGATGATACAAATGACAAAACCTCCTTTCTATATATAGGAGTCTAAGGAGTCACAATATAATCCAGCCGACCTAACAATAATAATATAAAGCCACACAAATAACAATAGGGGGCTTCTATGGGGCACAGAAATAACAATATGGGAGGTAATAGGGGCACAACAATATAAATAAGGGGTATAACTACAATAGTAATGGGGTAATCACTAGTATTATAGGGACCCAACATGCCCCTCTCCTTCAAAAAAGTGTTGTCCTCAACGCTTGAGTAGTTCTGGATACTTCTGCATAAAATTCTCATCCTCCCATGTGGAATCTTCAGCGGATAAGTTCTTCCACTTGATAAGATACTCTGAAATTGATCGATTTCGTAGCTGTCGAGTTCTTGTTTCTATGACTGCTTCCGGTTCCAATATAATTTTTCCTTCCTCATCAAGTTCTGGCAATATTGTTTGAATTGGGAGCTTGTCACCTATAACCTTCTTTAAACATGAAACATGGAAGACTAGGTGCAATCGAGAAGCTGCAGGAAGCTCCAATTTGTATGCCATAGTACCAATCTTTTGCAACACCTTGTACGGACCATAATACTTTGGTGATAATTTATTATCCTTCTTAGCTTGCTTTAGGGACATTTGCTTATATGGTTGTAGCCGTAGGAATACCCAATCACCTACATCAAAACTTCTTTCACTGCGATGTTGATCTGCCTGTTGTTTCATTCTATTTTGTGCCAACACGAGGTTATCCTTTAAGAGTTGGAGGACTTGTTGTTGATGTTCGATGTGATGTTCCACTGCCTGAACCTTAGAATTTTCTCTTAAATATGATGTGATGGATGGTGGTTGATACCCATAAAGTGCCATAAATGGGGTCATTTTTGTTGCTGTATGGAAGGAAGTGTTATACCACCATTCAGCCAGAGGCAACCATTTGACCCATTGTGTTTGTTTATCAGATACAAAGCAACGAAGATATCCTTCCAAACATTTGTTTACTATCTCAGTTTGCCCATCAGATTGAGGATGATAAGATGAGCTATGAGCTAACTGAGTACCAAGACAAGAAAATAATTCTGTCCAAAAATTTCCAGTGAAAATGGGATCTCTGTCACTTACAATAATCTTTGGGTTTCCATGTAGCTTTTGAACTGTTTCCATAAATGCAGTAGAAACTGTACTGGCTTTAAATGGATGTGATAATGCACAAAAGTGTGCATACTTGGTAAGTCTGTCAACTACCACCATGATGACACTCTTTCCCTCAGACTTGGGTAAACCTGTGATAAAATCCATTGAAACCTCCTCCCAACGTTGGCTTGGAATGGATAAAGGTTGTAATAGACCCGGTGTCTTAATTGTTTCAACTTTATTTTGCTGGCAAACCAAACATTCTGCCACAAACTTTTGAATATCTGATTTAAGGCCATCCCAAAAAAATTCCTTCTTAACCCTGTGGTAAGTTTTTAAAAATCCTGAGTGCCCTCCTAAGGGAGAAGTGTGCAATTCCATAAGAATCTTTTGTTTTAGCTGGGAATTCTTACAGAGGTATAAGCGATCTTTGTACCATAACGAATCATTTTGCCAGCTAAATGTATCAGAAGTACTGGAATCTTGTTGTAGCTTTCGAATAAGTGCCCACACTTCTTCATCATTCTTCCATTCCTCCCTTGCTTCGTTTATCCAATCTGGTTGGATAATAGAAATGGCACACAACAATGCTTCCACATCCTCATCCTTTCTTGAGAGTGCATCTGCCACCACATTTTGCTTCCCTTTTTTGTAGATGATTTCAAAGTCATAACCCAACATCTTTGTGACCCACTTTTGTTGCTCTTCAGAGGATAATCTTTGTTCTAAAAAGTATTTAAGGCTATCATGATCCGTTTTTACCTTGAAGTGTCTTCCCATTAGGTAGGGTCGCCATTTCTTAAGTGCATGGAGTATTGCCAACATTTCCTTCTCATAAATAGCTTTGCTTAAAAACTTTCCCTTGATTGGACGACTTTCAAAAGCAATGGGTCTTTCATCTTGCATTAGAACAGCACCAATTCCATTTCCTGAAGCATCACATTCCACAATAAAGGTTTTTGTGAAGTCCGGTGTAGCTAAGACCGGTGCTTGGCACATTGCCTCTTTAAGATGTTCAAAGGCCTTTGTTGCTTCCGGAGTCCATGAAAATGAATCTTTCTTCAATAATGTTGTTAGAGGTGCTGCTATTCTCCCATAATTCTTAACAAACTTGCGATAATACCCTGTCAACCCAAGAAATCCTCGCAGATGCTTTATGGATGTGGGGATTTTCCATTCCTTAATGGCTTTAATTTTGCTAGGGTCTACCTTAACTCCTTCATGAGATACAATATGACCCAAATATTCCACCTCCTGGACTCCAAAGAAACATTTGGATCTTTTTGCATATAATTGTTTCTCCTCCAATAGTTGTAGCACCCTGTCAACATGTTCAACATGATCCTTCCAAGACTTGCTGTAGATTAGTATATCATCAAAAAATACTAACACAAATTTTCTAAGGAATGGTTTGAAAATTGAATTCATCAAACCTTGAAATGTTGAAGGTGCATTGGTAAGGCCAAAAGGCATGACCAAAAATTCATAATGACCCTCATGAGTTCTAAATGCCGTTTTTGGAATGTCTTCAATCTTCATTCTGATTTGATGATATCCCGAACGAAGATCCAACTTGGTGAAGTAAATTGATCCATGCAATTCATCCAGTAATTCATCAATAACAGGAATGGGGAACTTATCTTTAATAGTGAGCTTGTTGAGCTCCCTATAATCTGGACACATGCGCCATGATCCATCCTTCTTGTGCACCAATACTACTGGAGCTGAGAAAGAACTTTGACTCGGTTGAATTATACCAGCCTCTAGCATTTCTGCAACCATACGTTCAATTTCACTTTTTTGGACATAGGGATATCTGTACGGCCTGATGTTTGGAGGAACACTTCCTGGAATCAGATGAATAGCATGATCATGATCACGCATAGGTGGGAGACCTTGGGAGTCTCAAATACCTTGGAATGATTGTCCAAGACTTTTTGGAGATCTGGAGAAATAGATGATTCCAATGTGGAAACATCTAGCGAACATAATTGTGCAATTACACCTCTTTGCTCCTTTTTTAGAAGCTTTGTCATACCATTAGAGCTGATTATCTTTCCTGGTTTCCCTGCAATACCCCTTAATTCAACTTCCTTTCCTTCCGAAGAAAATTTGATGAAAAGTTCTTGAAAATTAAAAGCTATTGTACCCAAGGATTGTAGCCATTGGACTCCTAGTACAACATCCGCACCTCCCATTGGAATGGAAAGCATTGGGCTAGTCAATACATATTCTCCCATGGATAGCTTGATATTATGGCACTTTCCAGAGCAATTTATTGTTCCTCCATTTGCAATCATCACTTGACACTCTGGTGCTGGATATAGGAAGCAATTCAATTCTTTTGCTACCCTACAATGAATAAAATTGTGGGTGCTTCCTGAATCAATCAACACTATTACCTTTTTCTTCTTGATTTGTCCTTCTATCTTGATGGTTTGAGGAGTGGTAATTCCCGCCAATGCATTACAAGATATGGTCGGATTTATTTGTTCTTCATCTAGGCTTTGTTCCTGGAATATATCCTCTTCTTTTGACCTTTCTTGCTCCTTTTCTTCTTCCTCTTCACAATCTATGTAGAATAATTTCTTCTCAGCACACTTATGACCTTTTGTGTATTTGCTATCACAATTGTAACAAAGCCCTTTTGCTCTTTTTTCTTCCAATTGTTGTGGTGTCAACCTTGTAGGTTGTGGAAGACTATGGGCAACAACACTTCCATCTTTATAGTTGTGAATGGTATGCTTCCTAGTTGCCATAATTTTGCTTTCCATTTTTCTTGCTAACCTGAATGCCTTCTCTAATGAATCAGGTTCCCAAAGGCGCACATCATGTTGGATATTATCCTTTAAAGACCCTATGAACACATCAATCCTATGCTCCTCTGGAATATCTTTTACCCTTATGTTCAATTTTTGGAACTCCTCAATGTGCTCCATTATTGAACCCTTTTGTTTGAGACTTATCAATTGGCTAAAAAAAGTGTTGCTTTTTGTATCTTCATAATGTGCTATCAATTCTTCCGTAAAAATTGCCCAAGTGATAAATTGTTTACGAGAACAAAGCCATTGATACCATACAAACTGATTTGGTTCCAAATATAAAGTTGCCATACGTACCTTTTGTGTGTTTTGCACATTATTGAGATCGAAGAATTGCTCCATCTGTAATATCCATGTGGCGGGGTCCTTGCCATCAAACTTCCTCATATCGATTTTTGGAACATGGTGAGTCTTCGATCCAACATTAGAGTCTATGGAATCATGATTAACATTTCTTTTGTTCTCATCATGAGTTTCCTTTACTACCTTTTCACCATTAGTGACCCTTTCTTGTAGCAAGTTCTTCAATTCTTCCATGTCTGTCTTCAAATCTATCTTCAAATTTACCATCGAATCCTCCACCTTAGTTTCCATGCCCTTTATCTTAGATTCCACACCATTTATCTTAGATTCCACGCCATTTATCTTAGATTCCACGCCACTTATCTTAGCTTTTGTGAGCGTGACATTTGTTGCACTTGTTCTTGTAATTTTGATATATCATGTAGCATTTCTTCCTCTTCTTCATGAGTCATGCTAGAGCTTTCAGGTTCCTTACTAGGTGTTTGCATTTTCTTTCCTCGGGGCATCAGTTACCGATAATAATGCTTTACTATGCCCTTTGAATTCTGTTAAACCAAGCTTACATAAAAATTAAAAAAAAAACTACACACCTTTTTTCACTTTATAGAATCCTGATATTGAATCTGATGTATCTCTGTAATTTCAGATCATCCAGTTCTGAAATTGCTACCTGTAGTATCCTTCTGCGTCCTCTTTCCAATGCCACAAGTTTGAGCCAAATTGGATTCTCCAAGTAAGAGTTATGTGAAATCTCCCACAGTGACTTTCTTTTAGACTGGTTCAGTAGAGCGAACTTGTACGACGTGCCATGAGTCACTGTTTCAACCTTTGAATCTGAAACACACATACAAGAAACTACAGTCCGTCCTCTTTCTGTACCTTTTTACGAAATTTCAATCCGATCCTCAGAGAGAGAGTTATGACGATTTTCCCCAGGTCACCTGTTTTGAATGTAATTCAGGAGTCTGCAAAAAGGCCAAATTCCTCAGATCATATCTCCGAAAATATCGCGCGAAAAGCTCTGAAAATCGGACCCAAGGTTCAGCGCCAATTCTTCTCAAATGGGTTTTTTTTTGCGACTTCTGAAACGTCACAGAAAAAAAGTTATAGCGAAAATTCCACGATGACCTGTTTGGAGCAGCGAAACCCTAGAACCTGGCTCTGATACCAAATGTTATGAAACCAGCTCAAGAAAAGATAGAAAAGATAGATCAACGCCTTAGAATTCAGCCTCTTCGAGGGGGAAACCTCCTTTACATTACATAAATGAACAATTCTTGGATGATACAAATGACAAAACCTCCTTTCTATATATAGGAGTCTAAGGAGTCATAATATAATCCAGCCGACCTAACAATAATAATATAAAGCCACACAAATAACAATAGGGGGCTTCTATGGGGCACAGAAATAACAATATGGGGGGTAATAGGGGCACAACAATATAAATAAGGGGTATAACTACAATAGTAATGGGGTAATCACTAGTATTATAGGGACCCAACAGTGACTAAAATAGTGATGGAAAGAGTTGCTAGGATTAAGAATTGAATTAGTATAAGATTTCCTTTAGTTATTGTCCCAATATATTTCCAAAGTAAAAAAGATAAGTTATAAATCCCCGAGTCTTTTCAACTTAAATTCATATTTGTTACAATATGAATTCTATTCACTTGTTAGGAAATAATGGAGGAAAATTGGGTTTTAAGAAGATGGATTTGCAATGTTAAGTTTAGTTCATATATTCACGATTTTAATCATTTCATAATTGAACATGCTAAATAAAAGTATAATACCTCCTTGAAATACATCTATGAGGTATAGAATAAGATCATATATTTGTTTGATAGGAACTTAGATGGGATGTTTTATGGAGAGGATGAAGGTACCACAATAGCATTGGTGGATAAAGAATTTCATCTGTTAAAAATGGAGGAATTAAAATGCAGAGTAAAGAGTAGAGCTATCTAGCTATTATGGGAAGATGAAATTATAATTTTCTTGAAAAAAACAAAATAAGTAAAGACAACAACACAATAGGGGAAATGCTTAAATTTGATGCTTAAGTAAAGAAAATAAAGATAAAATGCAAAAAGAGAATGCTTGAGAAAGGACTAGAATTTATAAGAAATGAGTATTAATAGTGATATGATACAACATTCACATATACATAAATAAAATTGCATATTTATTAGATACCATTTTTTAGCATAACAGAAAGTAAAGCATCACACATTTGGACAGACAAAATAAAGATGGATAGTACTACATATAACTTTAAAGGATAATTGCATTTGGACTCATAGTGATGAAAGGAGTTACACACTTGCAATTTTAAGCTTAACACTCGCAGAAGATTACACTAGTTATGAACTCCTACTAGTTCTCTACGAAACTTTTGAAAAATATACAGATGTTTGAACATGAGTTTATAATATTTGAGAAATTAAAATGAATTCATCCATGTAAGGATAGGTATCTAGCTCCTTTAGACCATATTAATAGGATAAGAGACCTAGAAGAGAAAATAAACTTCAATTTGAATCAACCTAAATACTTAGAAAATTCCGAAGTGAAAAGGTTGAATTATTTCTAAATGGGAAGAAATAGTGAAAATAAGGAAAGGCCCATTGGTTATGGAGCTTAATTATCTTCTTGATTTAGAGGTATTGTATTTAATTACATTTGGACCCTAGTATATATGAGTGGGGTAGGGGGGATTCACCCCATACTATTATTGCTAGGGGGTCTAGTGGGGGCAGTGCTAATTCTTTGGAGCCCCCCCAATGTCAGTTTGGGGAAGCGTCCCTAAAGAGAATTTTTTTTTTAATTATTTCCTTGTAAAAGATTGCAATTTAATATTAAATATAACCATTCACCATTAGGTCTTAAATATAATGATAGAAGTCATGTTAGGTTTTTTTCCCTAGAAGGATTTTTTTTTTTTTTTTTTTTTTAATGAGATAATTTTATTGCAAGTGTGTACTATTAAGATAGAATTGTAATTGATAGAGAGGAGATTGTGAGAAAGAGAAGAGGAGGTCATAAAAAATGTGTTGCAAGTTGTAATCCCTTCATTTTGTTGGATATAATAAAATGACGGATTGATTAGTTCTCCATGGACGTAGCTCGAATCAAGTGAACCATGTATACTGGTGTCTCCATTTGTATTGTTTCATTCTATATTCTATTTATGCATTTATTTTAATTTTATTTCTTTGCGATTTTGTTCCTAACAAGGCCAAATTGTACATTTTACTTATAATGCTAGAAAAAAACCATCTTTATTCCATTTCCTTGATGAAGTATTTATTTATTGTTGAATTTCATTGAATAAAACTTAGCTTCTCCAATTACATTTGAACCATTGAAATTAGTTAGCCTTTAATGATTTTTTGTATAGCATTTTCTAACCACCTCATGATGAAGTATCATAAGGGTTCCATTGTGATTTCATTCTTTACTCGAACATTGGAAAATTTATTCAATTTTTTCTACTTCAAAATTGATCTCTTGTGTCATATTTTCTTGGTCATCATTCTTATTGGCATAGTCGAGTAACCACTATTGAGTATCTTCCTTTGAAAAAATTTTGGTCGTTTCAAAAGATTTGGCCCATAAAGTACACATTTCATATAACTTCTCTTTCAATATTTTTTAGTTAATATGGTGTCAGTCACCATATGTGATCCATTTAACTCCTTTTCCACATCAACAATTTTTAAGAATACATCCATCCTTTTTGCAACGACATTGCTACAATCAATAATAAATTGTCTCAAAGAACTAATTCTTTCGTCCCAACAAGCATTTAGGTGTTTTAGCCATGCCTTTGAGGGCAAGTTCTCTTCTTTTATTTGCATCTCATGCATGTCAATAACTCTTGCAATAAAAATACTGAGAGCATTTTTGATAAAATACTTATTAAAATCCAAATCCTTTTGTAGAATTTGGTTGTAAGAAGTAATCCTAAAGGAAAGAGTAAGTGAGATCAAGGAAAGAGTAAGTGAGATCTTTGCTAACTCCCATGACTATAGAATTACAAAAAGTCCTTTTTAGACAAATTCAACCACAATTTTCCTTATTTCTTCAAGTAGACTTGATGCTCCTCTCATCTTTATACTTGGTTCAACAATTTATTCAATAAGTCTGAATGTACCTAAGGGTTATGAAAATAGAGGTTTAGGACACAAAGCAACTTCCAACTCCTTTATTTTCTTTTTCAAAGTATTTATATTTTTTCTTACTTAGTTATCGAATATTCTAAAGCATTTCCTATAGCTTGGTGTAGCTTCAAAACTCAGGAACCTATGATTTTTGCAATATCAATATTAGAGTTCCATTGTCCCACCAATTTCTTATTTTTGACACTAATGTAACACACCTAACCCCCTAATCCTTCATTGAGGTTGTGGGGCATCATATTTTTCTCAAACCTAGTCCCTTCAATCCTGATTAAGGACACAGGGTATCAATTTTGTTCATGTTTATTTTGTGCTTTGCTAACACAAAATATAGTTTTGTTTTCAGGAACATTTCAGAGAACCAAATTCCTTAGTGCATATCTATGAAATTATAGAGAACCAATATTTGAAATTTCTATCACAAGTACCTTGAAATATATTATCTATCTCCTACAATTTTTAGGTTCTGAAACCTCAAAGAAATAAAGTTATAGCTACAATATCATACTGACATGTTTGAAGCCTGATTTTAGGAGATTCATGATATCTAACTTCCTCAGAGCATATATCTGAAATTATAGCAAACCAAGATCTAAAAATTAAATCCTATGTTAAGGAATATTTCTCATCATTTTGGTCCAAGATTCAACCTTTGAATCCCCTCACAAGAAAAGTTATAATGACAATTCCAAGATGGCCTATTTGAAGAAGCATTTAAGAAGCCTAAGTTCCTTAGATAATATATCCGAAAACATGTGAACCAAGATCTAAGAATTGAATCAGAAGTTCAAGGAGATTTTCCTTCATTATGGTCCAAGTATCAACCTCTAGAACCTCCTAAAATTTTTTTTTATAGTGGAAACGCCAAGCTGACCTGTTTACCCCATAAGTCACGTTTTGGCTTCCACCTTTAAACTCCAAGAATGACCCCAAAAATCTTCCTCAAATTTTTTTTCACACCTCATATATTTTTGAATCGAAGGACATTTTCGGGACTTATAGCTATATTTTGACTTTCATTCGTAATGATTAAGTTATCATCATGGACATCGTTTGACTCATGTTCCTCTTCTCTTGAATTTTGACTGTCTTCGGCTCCTTCCAACTGGCTGCTAAAACTTAAAGCACACCCAAATAAGTCATATGTGCAGAGAATATTCCATGTGGGTTAGAACCTTTGTAAGTGTTGCGTTGCTCCATTTTAAAAGTATAAAAATGTAATTCAATTTCGTTCAAGTGAAATGCCTAATGATGAATGACCATATTTACTATGAATTACAATATTTTACAAGGTGTTTTTTCCTCTATGGATTTAGAGGAACACCTATGCTCCTTCCATATTATGTTTATGACAAGCTATTTGTTGTTGAATTATGCCAATAATAGAGGAATCAATACTCTGAAGCAATATTTTATGTAATTTTAATGCTACTTTCTAGTACCCACTGCTAAAAAGGATAAGCCTAAACCATTTAGTGAATCTCACCCCATATCCTTAAGTAACTTCATTTGTAAGATTATTACAAAGATAATAACTCCAAGGCTCAAGTCAACCATATCAGAAGTATTTTTTTTAGAACAATTTGGTTTTCTGGATAATAGGGAAAGTCATGATGCCATGGGTGTTATGCGAAGAAAGATTACATTCCATAAAAACAAAAAATATTCCATCTTTGCTCATTAAATTTGAGCTTATTAAATATTATGATTGAGTTAGCGATATTTCATTAGGATTGTTTAAATTCTTATTTGGTTTTGGAATCCCTTTCATAAACTAAGTGGAAGGATTCCTGAGTTCATCCTCTTTCTTCATCCTCGTAAACATGTCTACAACAAAGTTTTTAAAGTTCTTCATAGGCCTTAGATAAGGGTATCCTCTACATTATACCTTTTGATCGTTAAAGGTGTAAGTAGGATCATTGAAGCATATAAAAGAAATGGAAAATTGAAGTCTAAATTTGGGAACGAATATTTCTTTAATCCACTTGTTGTTTGTAGATGATGTTATTTTATGTAGAAATGATTCTATCAAATAAGTTTTTCATATTAAGGAAGCCCTTTCTCTGCATTCTGAAGCTATATGTATAGAAGTAAAAAATTAGAAAACATTTGTTACCTATATTGATTTATTTGATAGGAAATAGTTGGAAATAGTGGAAATTTTTCCTTTTCAAATATTAAATTTAAGTCAAGGGACCAAACACTTGGGATTTACGCTCAAGGGAAATGGATATGGCTCAAATGATTAACTTATCAATTTGATAATATAAAACAATGAGTTTTAGGATGGTTCAATATTGAAAGCCACCCCCATTTATTGATGCTCCTTAACATTCATTCCAATTGGAATATTAAAAAAATTAGAAAAAAATATTTTTAGTTTTCTTTATAATGAAAGTAAGTATTTTGGTATTATTTAGTAAAACGGAAAAGAATAGCTCAGACAAAATTGTTGGAGGCTATGGCTTAACAAATATCCATCATTTTTGGATAGCCTTGGAAACAATGAGCTTTTGGATATTGATCGAAACTAGCGGTTTGTGGAAACAAGTAACTATATCAAAATTATAGATTCACTAATCATATAAGAATGGATAAAGCAGAGGAAAAATCCTATTCAAAATCTCTAATTATGTGGAAAACATTGGTATAATATTTCCTTTTACTAGGGAATATGATGGCTTGGAAGGTAGACAATGGTCAAGGCAATAGGATAGGATTTGACCCTTGGATATGGTTGGAAAACATACATATCCTTTATAAAGGCATTAAAAAATCTTGAGCCAATGGAAAAATATTTATCTTGTAGATGTTACAAATATGGGTAGAGGTACATCATGGTCGAATAGATGGAAGGAAGCAAGGGATATAGATTTGGAGTGAGAAGAAAATAATCAATGGAACATATTGACAAGAAAGTTGCTTGGAATTTAAATTCATATAAAGGAAGGAGATGATTCTTTGGTTTGGTCTTGGAACCTTACAAGTGAATATTACCATTTTGGGTTACAAGTATGGCCCGACTGAATGTTGATAGTGGAAACCATTGTGGACACTTAAAGATCCATTAAAATCAAGACTTTTTCTTTGGTTAGATAGGAGAAATAAAGTTTTCACTTAGGACATCTTCCAAAGCACTAACTTGGAAAGTGTTAGGAATTTATTACTTATGTAGAACAGATGAAGAGGTCGCTAAATAGATTTTTTTAGATTGTGCATTTACAAAATAAGTTTCAAAGATGCTTATATTTTACTTTGTAAGAGTAGGGAAATGGAATGGAAGTTTTTTAAATGGAAATTTAAAGAATTTGATAAGTGATCATGATTTTGCATATCATATATCCATTTAATGTATTATGACATGAGTAATATGGATCACTCAAAGTACTATTTTTTTTGAAGGTAAATATTTCTCTCAATTGGAAGTTGTCCATAACAATAAATATATTTAGTAGGACTTGAACCACCTACTATTTAGAATACATCTAAAATTGTAAGTACTTTTCAAGTATAAAGTTTATTTCTTGGGTTGATTTTGATGGAGCCAAACAAGGCAAATCTAATTCCATATGGTGCTAAAGGTGTTTTTCATTTTCGTAATAGAACATCTTTCTCATTAAGGTTAGTCCAAGGATGTGGTACTAATAATCAAGTTGAGTTGCATGCAACTCTAATCCTTTTGAGATTTCCTTAAGATAAAAAATTGAGTAAGTTACAAGTCATGGGCGGTTCTAAGATGGTACTTGAATGTATTCAAATGGTTTTTGGATAGTAAAATCCCACTGTTATTCTCTTTATAAACATATGCTACATGTTATATATATTTTTGAGGGAATAAATTTTAAATATGTGTATAATAAATACATTGTTGAAGCTAATGATCTATCTAGAGCAACAATATTAGACCAACTTTATTTTTATCTAGGTTAAAGGATCTATAATAGGGGTTCAATCCCCTCCAAATTTCTCAATGTTGATAGTCCCCCACCCTAACCCTCATACTCTTATTGAAGTTTCCAAGAAGAAAAATGGAAACTTCAACGAGAGTATGAGGGTGGGTGGGGGTAGGGGGGACTATTAAAACTAAGAAATTTGGAGGGGCTCGAAACCACGCACACACACACACACACACACATACACATAAAGTGTTTGTCTAACAATACTAGATTTTAATATTTTTTTCTTCTTTAAAATGCCACATAGGACAACCTATGTCTGATACTACAAACTCTTAGAGGCCAACTAAAAAAATACATAACTTTATCAATATGACATGAATTTCATCCTTAGATCTATTGCAAAACAAATAATGACTGCAACTTTTCTAAAATGGGAACCTGCCCTATTTGTTTATAAATCATACATCATTCCCTCCTAAAGAGGTAAAGCCTCTTCACAGAACTTATTTTCCTTCTCATTAAATTTGTATAAACATAAACAAAATAAGATTTTAAAAACTTATTCTTTACCTTAGTAAATTTGTATATCACTAGGATTGACATTAAATTTGTGATGTATTTTAAATCCCAATGGAATCTAGGGTTTTGAAATTTCTCTTTCTAATGCAATTTTTCCAACCAACCATAAAGAATAACATTCAACTCTATTATTAGTCCCTTGACAAAAAAAATATTTAGAATAAGTGGAATACTTTTCATTCAAGAAATTTATGCACCTTTCTCCGCATATACCTAGAAATCCTTAACAAGCATCGTCAATTAAATATCCCCAAGCCACATGTTTGCCTCATTTTCTAGACTTTATAGAGTTTTGAGCTACTTAAAATTTCATAGGTTTCCATAATCCTCCATAGGAAAATTTTAATTTGATGACATACTTGGATTGGTGTTATTTTTTACCTTGGAAATCCATTTCATTTCTTGCAAGCTAGATTTTCCAAACCAAAAAACATGGAGGTTCCTTATGTTTTACTAGTAATTTATCCTTATAACATCATTGAAAGCAAGTTGATATATATTTCCATTCTTATTTTCCTTTGCCATATTCCAACTTCAATTCCTCACTCCAAAATTCACTTTAATAGGGACACTACAGTAATACGTGGAATGTAAATTCATCCTTGGTTTTACACATGATTCACCTACCTAAAACTTACCATGATCCTTTTTAATAATTGTCCTAGGTAATCATTTTATTTTATAAATCCAACCGAAGAAAACAATAGTTTTAAGTGCATTATTTAACTTCATGTGGACTTGCACCACCATTTTTTTTCATCTTCTACTTCCTCCTCTAGCCTCATGCATTATCTTTATTGTATAGTTCCAAAAGGATTTAGTCATAAACAAGATTAATTCATCGTCATCATCATTAAGCCTAATACACTATGTTTCAATATATAAATGAATTAATGGAATGATTATTCTATATATACCTTGAGATACAATTGTAAGGTTAATTTCGAAGCTTGAGTACAAATAGTATTGGAGATTGGATTACTACATCTGCCAAGTGATAATTTCCTAGGTCATTAAGAGCATTTTTTAAAGGTTTTAAAAGCCTACATCTATGAGTCTCCTCCATTCCTTATTACCTTTTCCAACTTTCCAAGCTAGCCATTTTCTACAATCATATAGGATTTCAATAAAGCCTTGCAAATTACTAATGCTCCACCTTATGACTTCACTTCCCTTCTAATATATCCCCCCATAAACCCTAGGGTTAATAATTCCATTTCCATAATTTACACCATAATAATTCATTTTTCATCATCCTTTATAGGATTTTAATTATGAATGTTTGGCCAAGTGGGTAGATGGTTTTTTCGCTCCATTTTCTTGTATATTTTGGATTTGCAAGGTTTATCCATTTGACCAAGGGTTTCCTTTCTTTCTCTCTTTTCCCAAACCATAGAAAACTTTATTATTCTATTTTTTTTGAGCATTCATTTACTTATAGTTGTTAAGTACAAATAATAAATAGGGATCTCATATAACATATATTTAACCAAGGTCAATCTACCAACTCTGGAAAGCCATCCATAACACTAATTTGTCACCATGCCTTTAATTTTCTCATACAACCACTACTAGTCTTTGAACTTGTAATAATTTGATTTTAAATTAAACCCAAGGTATTTAATCCCATTGTGAAAAGGAATAAGATAACATGGTAGGATTTGAGAAAAATAATTTCTAAATTATCCTCCAACCCATTGAAAATAATTTAGGACTCATGAGATTTCTCTTCCATCCTATTATTTTGTTGTACAAATTGTTTTTCTTCCAATCTTGTTCCCAGTACAAATAACATTACATCTTTAATAGTACGGGGCAAGTCGGAGATAGTGCACTCCCCAAATTAATATACTTTATAACCCCATTCCTTTTTGTTACAGTGATCATCCTCCTTAGACAATTAGGCAATAACAAGAACAACATACATTGCCCTAGCCATTATTTGTGCTAATTGTGAGACCTAGTTGGATTAATAGTCTTTTTCTTAGTGGAGGCATAGCCCCAACTTGAGGGTGACATTCCATTGAGAGAGCTAGAACAATGTTATCTATGGTGGGGTGAAATGTATAAGGTTTTTATCGAGTTGGTTCTTTTACAAAAATATATATGTTCTTATTATATTCTCTTATATGATGTGTGTTATGTGATTTTACATGCTTAATTCTATTATGTTGTACAAGTAATTATCCTTTGTATATATGTTTTTATGCATTAATATGCATATTTTTTAGATTATGTAAGTGTTTACTATGCATGGAATATTATAATAGATTTATTAATTGCCTCCATGTATGCTCTTCTCATCAATGTCCCACCACATTGAACCTTTTCCCCCAGGATAATTTATTTCAAATATGGCCTCTAAATTTGATGAATAGTTGTGAAATTGGGTATATTTCCTCATCCCAAACAAAAAATCCTTGACATATTCACCTTTCTTACTATCACCATTTAATGTAGGAGGTTTAATCTTTCTAAGATGTTGTTGTATATCATCTACCTTAGATATACTTCTTTGATGTTTGTGTTGGGTGTGGAGCCTGATTATCTTCTATATTCAAAGGTATCGCCACATAGGACCCCAGTTCGAAATGGGGGCGGCAACGCCGTTGCCGCCCGTAAAATATTCGCTGCAGGGGGGGTTCAGGGGGGGGCGGCTGTGACCTTTGGGAGTCCCCCCCTGGTGGGGGGGTTTCAGGGGTAGCGCCCCCGAAGCTAAAAACAGCTGTAAAATTGCCTTGTAAAAGTATAGTAATTTCTAGTCAATCTGGGCCGTTCATTAGGCGGATGATCTGACGGTAGAACTTATGTTTAGTTTAGGGTTTTTTGCCCTAGAAGGCAACCCCTCTGTTTGTATGAGGGTATTGTATTTGAGGCTGTGAGATAGATGTGTATTAAGTGAGCGAGAAACAGAGAGGTGAGACTGTGAGAGAAAACAGAGGATATTACAGCGGATTTGCTGTAGGTTGTGTCTCTTCATTTTGCTGGATAATAAAAAGGAAGGACTGGCTGTTCGGGGTGGACGTAGCCCAAACTGGGTGAACCACGTATATCTATGTCTCTCTTGTTTTGTGTGTTTTCTGTGTTTATATTTCTGCAATATTTTATGTGTTCCATTGCTCCGTAATATATAATTTTCTAACAACTGGTATCAGAGCCGAAGGTCTATTTGGCTGATAAACTCGCAGGAAAGAAGGGTTCCTGGTTCGAGTGGGAGCAATGGCGGAAGATGGTAAGTTTAGGGTCGAGAAATTTAACGGCCAAAACTTCTCGCTGTGGAAGATGCAGATGGAAGATTATCTGTATCAGAAAGATCTATACCTACCATTGGGCAGAAAAAAAAAGATGCCGACGGGTATGAAAGACGAAGAATGGAACCTTCTCGATAGAAAGGCACTCGGAACAATACGGTTGTGCCTTGCTGTGTCAGTCGCCTTCAACATTTCGAAGGAAACCATGACAGAGGGTTTGATGCAGACGTTGTTGAAACTATATGAAAAACCCTCGGCCTCAAACAAGGTATTTCTTATGAAACGGTTATTTAATATGAATATGTCGGAAGGTGGATCTGTTGCAAACCATTTAAATGATTTTAATACAGTTACAAGTCAGTTAAGTTTTGTAGGGGAAAACTTTGATGATGAAGTTAGAGCTCTGTTATTCTTGTGCTCATTACCAGAAAGTTGGAATGGTTTGGTAATGGCCATTAGTAACTCCATTTCTGGATCTAGTACTTTAAAGTTTGATGATGTCGTCGGTGCTATCCTTAGCGAGGAAATGCGACGGAAAAGCTCTGGTGAGACATCGGGAAATGCTTTGAGTGCAGAGTCTAGAGGAAGAAAAATGGAAAGAGGAAAGAGCTCAGGATATCGCAGTAAATCAAGGAAAGGTAGATCCAAGTCCAGATCGGGGATAGTGTGCTGGAAATGTGGAAAGAAAGGACACCTAAAGAAAGACTGTAGATCTCGGAAGGGAAAAGAAGGAGATGCACAACAAGAAAACAATCATGAAGCAAATGTGACAGGTGAGGTGTTACAAGATGCTTTGATTCTTTCTTTCGAAAATATTACTGATTCCTGGGTGGTAGATTCAGGGGCTTCATTCCATGCCACACCTGATAAGAAATACTTTCATGACTATGTTCAAGGAGATTTTGGACAAGTTCGTCTAGGTGATGATAAACCTTGTAAAATTGTTGGAATGGGTAAGGTTCTTGTAAAACAGCAGAATGGAAACCAATGGCTATTAAAGGAGGTAAGGCATGTTCCAGATCTAAAGAAAAATCTGATTTCAATAGGGCAGTTAGGCGGTGAAGGTTGTGTGACAACTTTCACAGATAAAGCTTGGAAGGTCACTAAAGGAGCCCTGGTAATAGCAAAAGGCGAAAAGGTTGGTACATTGTATTTATGCAATGGTATTTCTAACTCTGTTAATGCTTTAACTTCCAGAGGAGCAGATGCAGCATTATGGCATCATAGGCTCGGACACATGAGTGAAAAGGGGATGAAGATTCTTCACTCAAGGAATTTGTTGCCGGGTTTGAAGAATGTTGATTTGGACTTCTGTGAGAACTGTATTTATGGAAAACAGAAGAGAGTCAGATTTCTCAGAGTTGGGAAAGAAAAGAAGAACGAAAAATTAGAGCTTGTGCATACAGACGTATGGGGACCTGCTCAGGTATCATCTCTCGGTGGCTCTCGTTATTATGTTAATTTTATTGATGATGCAACTAGAAAAACTTGGATTTATTGTATTAAGAATAAATCTGATGTATTTGATACTTTCAAGAAATGGAAAGCTTTGGTTGAGATTGAGACAGGAAAGAAATTGAAGTGTCTTAGATCAGACAACGGAGGTGAATATTGCAGCAAAGAGTTCGATAGGTACTGTTCAGAGCATGGAATTCGCAGAGAGAAGACAGTTCCAAGAACACCACAAGAAAATGGTGTGTCAGAAAGGATGAACAGAACAATCATGGAGCGTGCAAGGTGCATGAGATTGCATGCAGGATTGCCTTTACAGTTTTGGGCAGATGCTGTAGATACTGCTGTTTATCTAATAAACAGAGGGCCTTCAAGTTCCTTGGATGGTGGTGTTCCAGAGGAAGCATGGACGGGTAAAAAGGTAAACTACTCTATTTTAAAGCCTTTTGGTTGTGAGGCCTTTGTCCATATTGATAAAGAAAATAGAACAAAGCTTGAGGCAAAGTCAAAGAAATGTACCTTTATTGGATATGGTGTTAATGATTTTGGTTATCGCTTATATGATTACGAAAATCACAAAATCATTAGGAGCAGAGATGTAATATTCAATGAAAAGGTCTTGTATAAGAATCAGTTGCAGGAAAAGAAACAGGAAAAGGAAAACAAGGAATACGCAGTCCTTGATGAAATCAATGAAAAAGTAAAGGTGCCTGAAAATAATAATAATCAACAACCACAACAACAACAACCACCACAACAGCAACAGGCACCCCAAACACCTGAAAGTGGTGTTAGAAGATCTACCAGGATAGGTAGACCCCCTGAACGATACTCTCCTTCATTATATTATTTATTGTTGACTGATTCCGGTGAACCCGAATGTTATGAAGAAGCAATGCAGGTTGAAAGCAGGAAGAAGTGGGAGGTAGCCATGGAAGAAGAGATGGACTCCTTAATGCATAACCAGACTTGGGATTTAGTCAGGTTTCTTGTAGGAAAAACTACATTGAAGAATAAATGGGCTTATAGGCTGAAGGAAGAAGATGGAGGAAAACATAGGTATAAAGCTAGACTTGTGGTGAAGGGGTTTGCACAGAAGAAAGGTATTGATTTTGATGAAATATTTTCTCCTGTTGTTAAAATGACTTCAATCAGAACTATTTTAAGTCTAGTAGTAGCTGAAGATTTGCATCTTGAGCAGTTAGATGTAAAGATATCCTTTCTCCATGGGGATTTGGAGGAAGAGAATATATGCAGCAGCCACAAGGATATGAGGTGAAAGGGAAGGAGAAACTAGTGTGCAGGTTGAAGAAGAGCTTGTATGGCTTAAAACAGGCTCCAAGGCAGTGGTATCTAAAATTTGACAAGTTTATGTCTGAACAAGGTTATACTAGATGTCACTCTGATCATTGTGTTTACTTGAAAAAGAAAAATGATGGCAGCTATATTATATTGTTACTATATGTAGATGACATGCTTGTTGCAGGATCTAACATGCAGGAAATAAATGTGCTCAAAAGAAAATTGGCAAATTCATTTGCAATGAAGGATTTGGGAGCTGCGAAACAAATCCTTGGTATGAGAATAACTAGAGACAGGAAAAATCGTAAATTAACATTGTCTCAGAATGAGTACATACAAAAGGTGTTGAGTTGATTTAACATGCACAATGCAAAACCAGTTAGTACACCTTTTGCTAGCCATTTCAAACTTAGCAAGGAAATGTGCCCAAAGACCCAAGAAGACATGGATTATATGTCTAAAGTTCCATATGCATCAACAGTTGGAAGCTTAATGTATGCAATGGTCTGCACAAGGCCTGATATTGCACATGCAGTGGGAGTTGTAAGCAGGTACATGAACAATCCAGGAAAGGAACATTGGATGGCAGTGAAATGGATTCTCAGATATTTGAAAGGTACCACAAATCAAGCATTATGCTTTGGTGGTTCAAACATCTCCCTACAAGGATATGTTGATGCAGATATGGCAGGTGACAGAGATAACAGGAGGAGCACTACAAGATATGTATTTACTGTTGGAGGAACAACTGTCAGTTGGGTTTCAAAAATCCAAAGTGTTGTTGCACTTTCAACAACAGAAGCAGAGTATGTTGCTACTACAGAGGCTAGTAAAGAAATGATTTGGTTACAAAGGTTTATGGGTGAATTGGGTAAGGAGCATGATATGGGCACGTTATACAGTGATAGCCAAAGTTCCATTCATCTTGCAAAGAACTTAGCATTTCATTCCAGGACTAAACACATACAGCTCAAGTACCATTTCATACGATCAGTGTTGGAAGATGGAGAGTTGAAGCTGGAAAAGATACACACTAGCCAGAATCCTGCAGATATGCTAACAAAAGTTGTAACCAGGGAGAAACTGAGAATATGCTCAATTTCAGTTGGTCTTCAAGGATGACGATGAAGATGAGAAACAGCTAGGTCCAAAGAGGAGTCATTGTCCAGCAAATGGAGCAGCGGTGGAGTTGCTACAATCAGTCTCCAAGTGGGAGATTGTTGGGTGTGGACCTTGATTATATTCTATATTCAAAGGTATCGCCACATAGGACCCCAGTTCAAAATGGGGGCGGCAACGCCGCCCGTAAAATATTCGCTGCAGGGGGGTCCAGGGGGGGGCGGCTGCGACCTTTGGGAGCCCCCCCCTGGCGGGGGGGTTTCGGGGGCAGCGCCCCCGAAGCTAAAAACAGCTGTAAAATTACCTTGTAAAAGTATAGTAATTTCTAGTCAATCTGGGCCGTTCATTAGGCGGATGATAGGACGGTAGAACTTATGTTTAGTTTAGGGTTTTTTGCCCTAGAAGGAAACCCCTCTGTTTGTATGAGGGTATTGTATTTGAGGCTGTGAGATAGATGTGTATTAAGTGAGCGAGAAACAGAGAGGTGAGACTGTGAGAGAAAATAGAGGATATTACAGCGGATTTGTTGTAGGTTGTGTCTCTTCATTTTGCTGGATAATAAAAAGGAAGGACTGGCTGTTCGGGGTGGACGTAGCCAAAATTGGGTGAACCACGTATATCTATGTCTCTCTTGCTTTGTGTGTTTTCTGTGTTTATATTTCTGCAATATTTTATGTGTTCCATTGCTCCGTAATATATAATTTTCTAACAGTTTGATAGGAGACAAATGCTTTTAGATTATGAAAATGCATGTGCCCTTCTAGACGAATCCCATGGTGATTGGTACTAATGTCTATTGTAACTTATAGAGTGCCTTAAACTCCTAACATCTTCCCTCCTAACATGAGATATATTTTTTGTTTCCTTCCTTGAGCCTAATTTCTTGATTATTTTCTTTTGCTATTTGTTCAAGATTTATAATAGATGAATGCTCATGTGATTTTGTTCCTCTTAGGATCTAATTAACATTTTATTATAAAACCTAAATTAACCTAATGCTTCTATACTTAAGCTTCTCATTTTCTCCACCAATTATATATTTTCTACTTTTCATTCTTTATTTCCATTTGATTTTGTGTTTGCATTACTCAAGCTAATACTAACTTCCTCCTCATGGTTACAACACCTATGTGCATCTTCCATATCCTTAGTACTCATTCCAACCTAGTATAGTATTCTTGTTTCCTTAATTTTGATGTGGATGATATACATTGAGAGCTTAGAAATATTAAGCCTCCTAAATTTGATGGTGATCATAATAAAGGTGAAGCTGCTGAGGCTTGGTTGTTGGGGATGAGGAAATATATCCAATTGCAAAACTATTCATCAAGTTTAGAGGCAAGAATTGCAATATATTATCTTTACGGAAAAGCTTCAATGTGTTAGGACCAACTCAAGCAATACCATATCCTAGAGGTATTTCAAAAGATTTTTCCAAAAAAATACTTCTCATAGATTTGTTACGATAAGATTATGTGAGAGGTTTTTGAGCTCAAGCTTGGAAGCATGATAATGAATGAGTATGAGAGTAAGTTCAATGAGTTTTTGAGGTACGTTGGCTTCATTAAAGATGAGAAGATGTTGAGGCTTGTTTTTTGGGGATTGTTACAGATCTATTTGGGCACATCAACCTCGACTTACATATCAATACTATTAGGGCCCATCAAACCCTAATTCAGTTGCTACATGCCCTAAATGAAGTCAACCATTAGAATGCCTCCTTCCCAAGAGATTCCATGACTGAAATCATCCAAAAACTGCCGCTAAGAAGAATAGCGCAGGCGGGCCTTTATCAGGGTGCACTGCATTGCAGCCTAGTACACTGCCAGGGTGCATTGCAGCGCACTTGAGCCCTCTTTGGCCTACGCTGGGCGAATTGGAGCAAAATTTGCATTGGGGTTTGGAATATTTTTATCCATAGGATGCCTCTAGAAGTTTCCTAAGGCTATCCACTCCTTTGGGCTCGAAATTCGATGAGGGAGGGAGTTAAGGAACATCAATTCCTTTATCCCTTTATCCCTTCCTCAGAACAGCGTAGGCAGGCCTTTATCAGGGTGCACTTCAGTGCAACCCAGTACACTGCTAGGGTGCATTGCAGTGCACTTGAGCCCTCTTTGGCCTGTGATGGGCGAATTTGAGCGAAATTTGCATTGGGGTTTGGAATATTCTTATCCATAGGATGCCTCTAGAAGTTTCCTAAGGCTATCCACTCCTTTGGGCTCAAAATTAGATGAGGGTTAAGGAACATCAATCCCTTTATCCGTTCCTCCATGGAACAAAATCCTAAGTTTGGGAGGGCATTCATTATCGCCATTTATGGCATAACTTCCTTCATTCACCTATAAAAATACCACTCATCTAAGTGATCAGGGGCTAGAAACCATTGAATTATAGGGATATGTTGTTAGTATGAGACTTGAGTTGGTTTCAAGTATTGTAATGATGTCAAGATGTCTTGCTTGTTATGAGGAGAGGATGGGATTGAACTGGAGGAGTGACACTGAATCAAGCAAATTGGGTTGTAACTCTTCCTTTTACTAATAAAGTGTTCAAATATTTTTCCATATGTTTGTATTATTTATTGATGCTTTCATATGTGTATTATGTACCTGATTCCATTCTATGTTTAGTCAATAGATCATTATCATATGCTTTGATCAGTTTTTATCTTTTGTCCGTGTGCAGGTACTTTTCAAGCGGATTAAGTACGGAAAGGAGTGACATAATTGGTCAAGGGAGATAAGGAGTAAGTGAAAGCTTCAGGTAGGCTTCTTTACTATCTTATTTAATCTATTGGTTATAGAAAAAGTAGAGAATGCTTTGTACTGTTTTTCTAGACTTAGCTACTAGTCTAAGGGTTTAAGCATTTATCCATAGACACTAAAACCTCCCAAAACAAATTTGTGACTCCGCTGGGGATCGATTATCCATCTTAGTATCTTATCAGCCTCTTAAGACATTTCTACATACTGCACTTGTGGTTGTTGATTGAATTTCAGTCTTATTTCATTGAAAATTGAGTCAAAACTGTGTCAAATTTCCTTCAAAAATGGTTTACTGTCACCAATGCAGCCCAATGAAGAACATAGTGTGCTGCAATGCACTTCCCACATAGAGCCAATGCACTGAAGCACATTGTCTCTCACTGTAGCTTGAGCTGATCCCTTGAGGGTCAGTTTCCCATCTAGGAATTGAATTTTTTTTTTCCAATTTTCTCCTATTTGAATGATTTGTTGAATGTCAATGATGTCTTGTCTCTGAAAATAGTTTTTCATCTCCTTAGCTGGCCCTACTTAGACTAGGATTGATAAATGTTTCTTATGTATTTACTTTTTCATTTTCAATCTATAGTCAAAAGTTAGTTGTTTGGTTGATTGATCTTTGTCGAAAGAAAGTGTCGTAAAATCGTCTTTTCCTTCGAAAATTGAATTGTCGTAAAGTCTTCATTCATGAAAGATCGATTGATTGATGTGTGCATATGATTGGTCTTTTTGTTGAAAGTGTCTTAATTCCTCATTTCTTTGAAAATGAGAATGTCGTAAAGTCTTCCTTTCCTTGAAAAGAAATTGTCGCAAAATCGTCATTTTTATGAAAAGAGTTTATTGATCGATTGTGCATTTGTTTTCCCTTTTGTTCATTCACATTAAGGGATATCGAAAAGAAATACATGCATGTTGCATTGAAAAGTTTGTGTGTGCTGAGAGGAATAGTGTAGGGAATTTGCATTTAGATTGTGCTCTTTGCTCTTTGATCAAAAGGAATCTGATTGCTCTATCCCTAAGTAGCTAGGATTTTCATCATTAAATTGAATGGAAAAAATGATTATCATGATAGTTGCATTCCAAGGAATTTAGAATACATCACGTGGTGAACTTGAAAGGCAAAATCCTAAGCAAGATCAACTTAAAATAAACATCAATTTACCTAATGGAGCATTGTCATTAATGAGAACATTTAGTGGTTCTAGGCTAGAGATGTGTTCCGATGTCGTAAAACAAAGCAGTTGTCACTAAATTGTCTGCAATACATCCCAAGTGTGATACCTCATTCCACATACGTGAGTATATCGTAGCTCGTCCACATACCTTCAGGTACATAGGGCAGTGTTACAGTACGTAAAGTATATGGGAATGCTCTCACTGTGCGGTTTTTCATTAGACAACACTTATACGGACTGGGCCTCCACGTACCTTCGAGTATATATGGGAGGAAAAATCTAGGTTGATATCCATCCTTAAGTAACCGAGTTGGCCGCCTTGTAAACTGTGATACACCGAACACAGCATTCGGGGAGATTGCCTGCCCGTACTTCTTGGTTCGCCAGGAGGTATTCTGTAGTTCACAGTTGCTTGGTAAACCTTTTGCCTAGTATACCCCTTTTTGTTTATTTCTTTTTTGATAATAAAATTAATCAGCAATCATGGAGGAACATCAACCCATACCCCGTCGTTCGCGAAGAACAACGAGCAAACCGCCTTTGCCTCCCAAAGCAACACCAATTCGGGTAAAGTGGTCTCGCTTAACTGAGTTTAGTACATCAAGAACTCCTAGTTTTTCATTTGAGTTGCCTGAATCATCTATTTCGGTAAGTATTGAGACTCCAATTACTCCAACTATTTCTGGTACATCTATTCCTGAAGAAGAAGTTTCACAATTACCTGAGGACATTAGCACTGATCCTAGTGAAACAGTAACCGAAGTTGTTCAACAACAAGTTGATCCTCAACTTGAAATTGCTCAACAAGAAAGTACTTCTAAACTTGAATCATTTCAACCAGAAGTTAATCCAGAATCTATCCCAATTCAAACAGAAGTTACATCTGAACCTGAAGTTGTTCAGGAACCTCTTTTTGAAACTGTTGTTCATTTACTTGAACATCTCGACTTCAAATTTGAACATTCAGAAGTTATTACTTTACCGGAAGACGATCAACCAGTTACCCCTCAGACATCAGTAACTATTGAAACTTCAACTTTATCAACACCAAAAATCTTTTACGGACCTGATGGTGAAGTTCTTCCACCAGGTTTAATTGCTATAGAGGAGGAATTGGAAGAAGATTCCACACCTGGAACCCCATTTCACTTTGGAATTGGGATTTATCTTTACCCTAATACTCCTGATTTTTTTGCTTCATTTGATCCTGCTTCTTTTCAAGTACCCATCGATTCTTTAGGACAACTTTTGGGTCAGTTAACTATGGCTGAACAACCGTCAACATCTCAGACTGTATCATCTGATGTAGCTACAGCAAAATCTTCTGTTGTAACCTCTTCGATGTTTTCTACCACACTTGAGTCACACTTGTATGGTGAATCGTCCGTCCCAGTTGGTTACCAATCATTGTTTGGAACCCACTCATGGGTTGCTTCTACACCATGGTCATCACTCATGTCCTCAACCAGAATTTTACTTGGTTCTTCTCTAATGGGAACTCAACAGTTTGTTCCTGCATATCAGTATCAAGTAGGGCAATCTGGTCAACAAATACCTATGTATCCATTAAATACTGGATTGCCACCATATGGAGAGCAATATGCTTATTCACTATATCCTCCTTATTCCGGGGGACTACCATATGGTAATATCCCATAGTATTCAGGTCAATCTGGAATTAGATTTTGTCAAAGGAAACCAACAATGCCAGTTCAACCAAGGCTTGTGTATCCAACACAACCAATGCAAACTGTGTCAGCTATTCCCACTACACTTGTTGTTACTACTGTACCACAGTCACAAGTTCAAATTGTTGTATCACAACCGATACAAACTGATCCTTCTACCTTGCAATCACAAGTTTCAAGTCAAGAAGTTCAAGTTCCTCAAGTTTTTATACAACAACCACTTGTTTCTGTAGTTCAACAACAACCTCAGGTTAATATACCCTTATCTGGACTAACCCAGGCTTACACTAGTATAGTTTATTCACAACGTGGCCAACCTTTCATTGCTGGACAACAACAACCATTAAATCAACAATAGTTGTACCAACAACAACAATAACAATTGATTCAACAATCATGGCAGCCTCAATTTCAAAACCCCAATTCCAACAATTCCAACCCTAGTTTGGACTTGTTCCACAGGCTCAACTTGGTTTTGGTCAATCTCAAGCTTACTAAGGTCCTGGTCAACAAGGCTTTGCAGGTTATGGACAACCACACATTCACAACCACCTTATACTAGTTTTGTTCAACAACCATACCAAGGTTACAAAATGCAGATGCCCTATGTTGGTATGCAAAGACCTATTGCTCAGGCAATTCCATCATATCCCGGGTATGCTCAACCTGACTTGAATAGACAATTGCCATTTGTAGCAACTTTAAAATTACTAGATTTAAATCGGATCTCTAATGATCCAATATTATATGCACCTTGGTGGCTGGTAATTCCACATAAGTTACCATCTGACATTCCGAAATTTAATGAAATCCTGGAGAAGACCCATCAAATCATGTTATGACCTTTAATTTTTGGTGTTCATCAAACTCCTTAAATGACGATTTGGTCAGACTTCATCTTTTCCAAAGAACACTTACTGGTCCAACTGCTAAATGGTACATTGAATTACCAAGATCTTCTTTCGATAATTTCACCACTTTAGCCAATAGTTTTTTGACCCACTTCCAGTTACCTATCAGATACGAGACTGGAACGAAACTCCTAACCAACTTTAAACAGACTAATACTGCCCATATATCGATCATATCCATGAGTGACGGCGTCGTCGTCGAATAGTTAAGACATATGTTCCTGATCAGCTTCTAGCTAAGTGGTTCATAAAATCTTTGTTGCCATCAATCACCGAGGATGTGGCAAAAGGTGGAGTTGTCACAGAAGAGCAAGTTATTGCTCGTGCCCAATACTTGGATTTGATTTACACACAATTCGGCATGATTTATGATAAAATTCCCAATGCACCTCGATCAACTTTCACTATTCCTCCTCATCCACAATCGAGTAAAGATTCTCATGCCGACGACGGTGTGATTAGTTCTTCAAGCACACAAATAGCAGGAAGACCATTTGGTCAAACTTTTGCTATTTCCAATCAAACTACCAATTCATAAAAAAATACTCTTGCCTCCAAGATTAATGCCATGCCATCTGACAAGGGAAAAATCCAAAGCAACCAAGGAGCAAGAAAAAGGGGAAAAACAAAAAGAAACAAGAAAATTCCCCTCCAGATAAATCATCTGATTCCTCTACTTCAGCAAGGAAACCTCATTATCCATGTCTGATATGTAATGACGAGCATTTTACAAGAGATTGTCCACATCGCTCTGAGGTCTCTAAACTTTTAAAGACTTCAAACACATCGGCAGTGTTGACTAATCTGTTTCCAACCCCAGAGAAACATTTGGTTGCAACAGACCATGCTTCCACATCCCAAGTACTCTAGTTATCCATCACAAAGCCACAAAAAAAAGTTTTGGTGTCAAAAAGAAACAAATATTATGGAAATCTATCATCGTCAAATAATCAGGCCACTAATCAACCTAATCCTTCGACTTCAAATTCATCTAAAGTTGTTCCACCCATTATACCTGAATTGACAATAAAACCACCAAAGGGAGTTGTGCACAAATCGACATTCAACCCTCGGGCTTGAGTAGCTCAAAATTATAACATAGTGGAAGATATTTCTCAATCACCTTCCACTATGTTGACACTTGAGGTGTTGCAGAATTGTCCCTCCCAAAAGCATGCTTTACTGTCAGCAATAGGCGGAATAGATCCTATGGATTCAAATCTTGTGGTTTTTAACCATGCGAGATATTCACCACAGTTACCGGCACAATTAGCTTTCCTAATCCAAGTAAAAGCTCTCAATAAGAATGTTCATTGAACTATTATTGATGAGGGGGCATCGACTTGCATTATGTCCATGAGCTACTGGAAAACACTTGGTTCACCGTTGTTGTCACGATCACCAACCATGTTGAAACTTTTGATGGAAGAACATATACTCCATGTGGGATTTTAAGTAACCTGCAAATCGAACTTGGGGGAAAAATGGTTACTGTTGAAGTTGAAGTAGTTGACGGACCCCTCGATTACAACACTTTACTGGGAAGGCCTTGGGTATATGCTATGGCTACTGTGGTTTCCACGTACTTTCGTACTATTGCATTCCCTTTTAAGGGTGGAATCATAGTCATTGATCAAATAGCCTTCTTTTCCAATAGTTCATAGGCTACGGGAAGCATTCCGTTGGTACATAGACCCCCGCTGTCACTTCAAAGTGTTGGAGTAGGTCTCTTTAAAGATCCTTCCCTAATGGGTACTTTTGCCCTCCCGTCACCATCTGATTTAGCGGAAGTAGTAAGAGTAGAGACTTGCAACATGATTTCGTCCACCTCATTTGATTTAAGGAGGATTACCAACCAAGTTGAAGTTGATAGTAATATTGAGGTGATGCCGTTAAGCCCCATTGAATCATCATGGCGATCAATCTTTCTAGCTTGTGCAGCAAACCCAAATTCACACTCAAAATTTGTATGGGTAGATAGGTCGTTAGAATATGGTACCTCTTCAGATCCTTTTTCACGTATGCATTCTGCAGATGAAGGAATCATCCAATCAATGATGATAGGAGAGGAACCATGGGAAGATTATCATCATTGTTCCCATCTTCCGAAAGAAATCGAAGATTATTCAAATTAGCTAAACCACCCATCAATCGTTGATTTCCTATCGAATTCTGTTAGAGTAGATACTTTAAATGCGTAATTTTTCAAACATAGAAGAAACGATTTCTATAAACATTTCAACCAAGCCTAATATTGTAGAGAACATTCATGTCAGAAAATCTTGTTCTCCATTGGAACATGATAATTACTATGCTCTCTTTCATGCATTTATAGATATTTTTGCATGGTCTTACGAGGAGATGCCAGGAATTGACTCAAGCATTGTTGAACATGAGATCAAAATGTACAATGATGTCAAACCAGTACGATAGTGGCTTTGACCTATTCATCCAAAGAAAGTTGTTGCCATTAAAGCAGAGGTTAAAAAAAAATTGTGTTCTGGTTTCATTTTCCCTGTACCTCTTACCAAATGGGTATCTAACATTATTCCAGTTATGAAAAAACAAGGGACAATTCGAGTGTGCGTCGATTATAGGGATGTAAATCAAGCATGTCCAAAAGACAATTATCCTACACCCTTTATCGACCAGATTATTGACGAATGTGCTGGATGTGAAATATTCTCATTTATGGATGGATTTTCTGGCTACAATCAAATCAATATCCGCCCACAGGACCAATCTAAAACAACTTTTATTTGTCCGTGGGGCACATTCGCCTATCGAAAGTTACCTTTTGGTTTGAAGAATGTAGGGGCTACATTTCAGAGGGAAATGAATTATGCCTTCCATGACATCAAGCACATTTTTCAACCTTATCTTGATGATTTTCCTGCTCATTCATGAAAGCGGAATGATCGCCCACAACATTTGAGAGCAATAATTTTACGGTGCCAACACTATAAGATACGACTCAATCCACACAAGTGTGTGTTTTGTGTCGGCTCTAGTCAATTGCTTGGATTCGTGGTCTCAAAAGATGGAATTCAACTCGATCCAATTAAGGTTCAGGCAATCCTTGACTTTCCTCCACCTTTAAACTTGTTACAGTTACACAGACTTCAAGGGAAGGCAAAATTTCTGAGGAGGTTTATTCCCAACTATGCTAAATTGGCTAAAGGCTTTACTCGTCTATTGAAGAAAGGGGTACCCTTCCATTGGGATCAGGTTGTGCAAGCTTCCTTTGATGCTCTTAAAGATTCCTTGATTAGAGCATCATTAATGTATGCCCCAAACTATAAAAAAGACTATTACCTGTATCTCGTCGCTGCAGATACAACCATTGGCATGGTTTTAGTCCAAGAAGAAAGTGGAATTGAACATCCTATTTATTACTTGAGTCGTAATCTCAATGATACAGAAAGTAAGTATTCCTATGTCAAAAAGTTAGCTTTGACAACCATTCAAGCTGTGCAGAGATTTCGTCATTACATCCTCCTCTGTAAAGCTACTATTGTTTCAGATTGCAACCCTATGACATAAATTTTGTCACGTCAATTGCTGGGGAGAAAATATTCAAAATGGATAGTTATTTTGCAGGATTTTGATTTGGATTTCATCAAATATAAATCAAAGAAATATCTTGTTTTCGCCAAGTTACTTTGCGACCTTCCGTCATCCTCCAATGATTCAACATCAGAAGCATCAATCTTGGATGAGTCTCTGTTTCTTATCTCGTCAAGTGATCCATGGTATGGAGATATATTGTTCTATCTCCAGACCCAAGATTTACATCCTAATACCTCTCGCTCTGAACAGCGACGTACCCAATACCAAGCCAAATATTATCTGATCATTGGTGATACGCTTTATCGTCGTGGTGTCGATACAATTTTATGTAGGTGCCTCACTCATGAGGAAGCCGAGAAAGCTTTGAATGAATGTCATTCAGGTGCTTGTGGTGGACACTTATCTGGGTGTTAGTGTCAGTCTTTGCAGCCTTCCTCCAGTGATCAAACATGCTCTTACAAAGTGATTTTAAGATGTCAAGGTCAAATTTTGTCATTTCAGTGAGTTTTCAAGCAAAATTTGGTCACTAGGCATTAGGTCTAGGGTTTGATTTCACTCCTTCCAAAGTCGTCCAAATGATGGTCTATGTCACTATTCAGCTGAGTCTACCATCACTCAAAGGGTTGCCATCATCATGTCAGGTTCCAATGGGTCATTTTACACCTTGTTCATGCTTCAGTTGCGCCTAGGCAAGGTTCATTTCCCTCTCCTAGGGTTTTGAGGGCGATTTCTCTTGGATGGTCAAATCATCGGCAAAAATTGTATCCTGATGTTCATACACCTTCCCTTATCCTTAAAGTACCTTATCAAACACTTCCCATCATTGAGATCCCCCAAATTCCTCATTTTCGCACAAACCCTAGTTTCTTGCTACAACTTAGCAATTTTCTAGGTTGGACCTGTGTTTTGCCTTTTTGGACCCCTTCCCCTCAATCAATCTCTGAGATTTCACTTTCCCCTACTTCCCAAAATTTCCTCAAAAATTTAGAAGCTCCCTATCCCCTTCATTTCGCTTCATTTCGACAAATCCCTTGTTCCACACATCGAGATAGGTTTCACTCATATGATTTTTCTGAGCAATAAAAGATGAATTTGGAAAAATGGAAAGATTTTTCTGTCCACAACATGCCAAGGAAGAAAAACCTCCTTCAATTTTTACACAGGTGTCATGGTTTTGGAGAAATGTCAAAAATACAATCGTCTCGGGAGAATTGATGCACCTCTGAAGTGACCTTGGGAAAATCAAATTTTCTCCTAGTTCAATTGGCCAAATGACTTTTTTGATGAGTTAAATGATAACTATACACAAAGAGCTTTCCAATGAGCTATCATGAGCTCATTTTTGAGTTGAGGAAGGCATTAAAAAGTTGACTGTAACTGCACTCTGCCTTTAGGAAGCCTCATTTAGCACATTTTGACCAGTATTGGGAGATTTGATTTTTTACAGGTAAAATGAACTCCAAATTGAAAAATTATACTTGGGTTGGAAAGTAGACTCAGAGACCTTTCCAGCGAGCTATCCTGCACCCAATTCAAACACCGGGAAGGCCTCCAAAAGTCTTCCGGAAAATGCGTGATGCACAGAGGGAGGAGCGCGGCGCACATAGAGCGCGCGGCGCACTGGGGAGATCTGCCCAGTGTTAATTTCTAACTAGCGCGACGCACATAGAGCACGCGATGCACTGGGCTTTGCGCGTGGTGCACAGAGAGAAAGTGCCCTGAATTTGCCAAACTTAGTCAAATTTCTTTGTGAAGCCCCTCTAATTGCAAGGTAGGGTCTCAAACTCACTTGTGCATCAAATTTGAAAGAGATACGATGGTTTTATGATTATAATCAAATGCAAAAAAAAAATGTTTTATAAAACAAACACAAGATGGCCATCTTCAAAAGGAGGCAAAGGGTTCAAGGAGGTTGCAGATAATGTGCATAAGATGGGTCTCAAGTTTGGCATTTATGTCAAGCGTGGAATTAGTACTCAAAGCAGTTAATGCTAATACTCCAATCATGGGATCCCAGGGTGTCCCTTATGAAGAAGGTGGGAATATTTGGCATGCTAAAGACATTGATCTAATCAATCAAACTTGCTACTGGATGCTTGCATGTTCATGAATGTTCAAACTAACTTAGGAGCTGGGAGGGCTTTCCTCGGATCATTATATACAAAATATGTTGAATGGGGGGTTGATTTTGATCTTAAAAGAGCCTGATCATCCTATTGTGTACTATCTCTCACCTGGAAGTGATGCTACACCACAAATGGCCATGCAAATAAATTCTTTCATCAATATGTATCGAATAACAAATGATGATTGGGATAACTGGAGCGATGTAGAGTTCCACTTCGATGTGTCAAGAGATTTTGCTAAATCTACTTTGATAGGAGCAAATGGTTTAAGGGGGAAGTCTTGGCCAGATTTAGACATGCTTCCACCTGGATGGTTAACTGACCTTGGTGTAAAAAAAGGTCCACATCGCTTTAGCAACCTTAATTTGGATGAACAAATAACTCAGTTGACTCTATGGGGGATGGCAAAGTCTACACTCATGAGGAGGAGACCCACAGTGATTCACCAATAGAGGTACATGCACCCAGGAGGCCTCATAGAGCTGGAAAAACATCTGTGAAGACCAACAGGCTGCCCAAAGAAGCCTAAATGAAAGGACACCTATTCAGCAGGAGATAGAGGCTGATTGAGAGGTTTGGCTCGAGAGGATCCACATCCACTTAGAGAAGCTGTTGGCGAAAGAAAACAAGGACAGGGACATGCTCAGGCACATGAAAAATCACTATTGGGCACGGAACAAGGTTTGCAAGGCACGAATAAGGAATTTGAAGGCAAACCTAAGGAAGGCATCAAAAGGGAAAAAGAGGCAAAAGAGCAAGATCGGCTTCGAATCTTGGCTGAGGCTTCCTTGGCACATCATAGCACCCATAGAGAACTTCTAGCCCAAATTTCAAAAAATTTGGGCAAATTTTGGTCACAGGGAAATTTTTTGGGCGAAAAATAGGGATTTTCTCCCTGTGCGTCGCGCACCCTGTGCGACCCTAAAATTCTAGAGCTCCATTAAAGAAACGGCTTGTATATTTGGATTCAGCATTGAAAAATACATCTATTGGTGTCTGGGAAAGAAATTTTGATAAGTTTTGGGTCTCCTAAAGGTCAAAAAACACCAAAAAATGGCCTCTCTGCCACTTTTTGGACACACAGAAAGAAGTCTTGGGAGAATGAAGATTTGAAGGGGAAAATGAGCACCAAATTGAGAAATTCCGGTGGGGTTAGAAATTAGACAGGACAGGCTTTCTAACAAGCCCACTTGGGCACATTTTGGACACCTGAAAGTGCCTCAAAACAGGCCCCAAAGTAGCATGACACACAGAGAAAAGCGCACGGCGCACAGAGGAAATTTTGCCCAGTTTGCTCCTGTTTCGCGAAATTTCGGGTCGCGACTTCTCCAAGTGGGCCCGATCATCCACTCTTTGCTTTTTTGGCACCAAAGGCAGCTTTTAAAGAGTTTTCTCTCCAGGTGGGCATCTATCCAAGTGGCAAAGAATGCAAAGGGTCACCCCAGCCAAATGTCATGCTTGAGAGCGCTGCACCTGTAGCTGATGGTTGGCTCTCCATCTCCATTTCGAAATGATTTGAGTAACTTCCCAACCCCTGGGTGTTCCATCTCTTCTCTACACATTCTATATATTGTATGCAAGTTATTTGCAAAGGGTTGGCTGGCTTGTAACTTCTGGGAGACTGTGGGAAAGAAACTTGGTTTCTGCATTGTATATTTTTACAGAGAATTAATGAAAGGCAGCGGCTCTGTTTCATGAGATTCTTGTGGTTGTGAGTATAGCAAGTGTGTCTCTTATGTTTCATATGTACCTTGTTATGTTCCATATTTCATTTCATATTCATTTCTGGTGAAGTTTTTCGAATGAGATTAGGTAGAATTCAATTTTATTGCTCTACCTAGAGGAAAATTTCATGTTAGTGTTCATTCTTCTATTGAAAAGGATTCATCTCCTATGCCCTTTTCACCTTCTTAATCAATCTCTCCATTCTGCCATATTTTAAAACTAAAATTGCTATGCTTTCCGCCTACCTTGCCTCACCGAATAATCTGCTCCTTTATGTTAAGTTCTCTGTTCATTGAGGTCCAGTGGTCCCATAACATCCCAGAAACACAATCATTCATAAAAATCCCTCTTTATGTTCATTTTCGCTTACTAGCCTAAGATAAATTGTTCGTTAAAAAGTCATCTCAGTCCTTTTCGTTCATCTATTTACTGAGTGTGACTCGGAGAGAGCCCTCTCCTACTCTCGTAGGGCTAGCTACGAGACTGAGTGTGGTTTGTAGTTACCCTGATTTTTTCCTTCTTTCAGCCTGAGGTAGATTTAGGTGCTAACAATGGGTATGCTACCAGGCAGAGAATTCTCTGTGCTAGTTACTTTTAGCCAACCATATTAAAATATTGCATTCTTGCTGTCAGAAGCTATCATGCATGCTAGATATATGACCGAAAAACTAGATTACCATCTGCACCTTTGCATCCAGTTGTTGTTGTTGGCCCATTCGTCAAATGGGGCATTGACTTTATGACATGTAACCCCACCTCGGCCGGGAGGCATGGGTATATTATATTCGTCGTTGACTATTTTACCAAATGGGCCGAGGCAATGCCAACATTGAACAACAATGGCGAAATAGCTGTTTTATTTTTCTTCAACCATGTGGTTGCCAGGTTTGGTGTACCACAAGCCATAGTTACAAATCATGGATCACATTTTCGCAATCATGTGATGGTTGAGTTGACCACCAAGTTAGGACTGTCACATGATAGTTCTACTCCGTACTACCCGGAAGTTAATGGACAAGTTGAGGCCATCAACAAAGTCCTTAAGTGCATGTTGCAAAGAATGATTGGAGTTCATAAAAGAAATTTGCATTTAATCTTGTACTTGGCTATGTGGGCATATCGAGCCTCGGTGAGAAATTTGACCGATTCACACCCTTTCAGTTGGTGTATGGTTTGGAAGCAGTCTTACCAATTCAATGTGAAATCTCGTCTCTCAAACTCACGATTGACCTGCTGCCCGACACTTCTGAAGAAGAAGCGTGTTTCTTGGAGTTAATCCATCAGTATGAAACCCGTCGTGCTGCCACATTGGCTAACAAAGCGCATAAGAAACGTATTAAGGTGCAATATGATAAAAATGTCAAGCCTTGTGTCTTCTCAGAAGGTGACATGGTCTTGCTTTACAATCAGGAGTCTGATAAACTTGGAGCAAGAAAATTTGAACCGCTATGGATGGGCCCTTATATTGTTAAGCGTGTTTTGACTGAAGGTGCCTACGAGTTAGTAGACTATGATGGGATTCCATTGTCTCAGCCCCGAAACAGGTTGTACCTTAAACATTACTATGCTTAGTTAAGTGTAGTAAAACTCACTATATATATGATTTGATTGCATGTGTGTGTGTGTTTCTTTTAAAGTTCTTATTTGGTTGATTAATCCACTTTGCATTTGTTGCAGATGTCGAAATTTTCGGAACCATTTGTTGGTTATGTCGATGGGGCTAGTCGTAGTACGCAGAACCTATCCTCTGCAGCATGGGCCATTTTCGCTCCAAGCGGTGAGTTAGTGAATTTTAGAGGGATTTGTATTGGTCGATCAACGAACAATATCACTGAGTATAGTGTGTTGATTGAACTTCTCTCTGATGCCATTTCACTTGGCATACGTCAAATCATCATTAGGCTAGACTCATAACTTGTTGTATTACAACTTACTAGCATTTATACCGTCCGAAATCCAGCAATTCATCGCATGTTCCTTAGAGTTCGTATTTTGAGTTTATTCAATATCAGCAAATTTTCATAAATCTAAACACATTAACTAATTCTCTAGCGAATTATGTGTTAAATAAACATTTGCGACATATGTAAAGTAAATATTTTCAATTCACATCATCAGTTGAATAGGATTGCATCACATAGCCATAATAAAACTCTGAAAGTAAAATAGATAGTTGTTTTAAGAGTTTTTACTAACAGTTTCTGTCCAAGACAAAAATTGGTCATTTGACCCAAAAACTCAAAATGTATGCAAAAAACATCCAAGTAGACTAGTGGTGCTCATGATAACAGGTCATAGCCTGTGCTATCATGCATAAAAGTCTCATCCAATGACTCAGAACGCCAATGGTGTAGTGTTGCAATTGCATAGACAACTCCTCGATCCAGACATCTAGAATGCCTAGGGTCAAACCCTCTATGTGGTCTTGTAGTTCAGCCAGTGTCTCAGCTAAATCTAAGTCTCGTAGAACTGCTCTCCCAACAGGTCTCTGTGCTAGCCCACCTGCCACTCGTTGTTGCCCCACAGGTCGAATAGGTCCAACATCTGCATACATAAAAGTTGATTTTGTTTAGTCTTGGAAATAATCAAAAAACACAAAAAAATGTAGAAACTTTAAAATCAAAAACACTTTGGTCAAACAATTTACTTATAGCACCCCACTGTGCTCCAACTGGTAACATCAAGTCTGGATCTTCACGAAAATCCATCCCTGAATATGGATACTCTACGATGGCCATATCTTGTCGATCAAGCCACTCAAAGAATGCAGGGGTAAATGTAATCAATGACTGACCAGCATGCCTAGCCATAAGATCTACCCATCTCTGCATCCGTGGATCCCTAGGTCCAGATACACCCAGTGAAACAAGTTGTGGCTACATAAGTGGAATTCTCTCCAAGGAGAAAGAAATCAGGATCGACCCATAGCCAAAGTTTTTTGTCTTTCCGCTTTTCACCTTAATTAGTTGTTCTTTCAAGGATGAAAGCACTGCCTCGCACTAGTTGAACACTTTTGGCTCTAAACACTCTAATGCATACTGCATGTATGATCTGTTTGCCAAATGTAGTGTCACGCTGCCAGCCAATTTGGCAATGGTAAAGAGGATCGTCCTCAATGGTAAATCACTAACATCCCTGATGTTAATCTTTCCGTCCCTACTAGGCTGTGCACCTGGATGACAGAATTGTCGTATGTAATCTCTCACTGATTCACCCCCTTTGGCAAATCCAGAAAGTGAGATGGGGGCACCCCGCCTCGATAGTCTGGTAAGAAAGTATATGTCATTGATGGTAATTGAGACCACTTTGTCTCTAATGTGAAATTCCTGATTAGTAGGATCCCATGAATGAACTAGGAACTGCAAAATCTCAATTTGCTGCCTCATTCCAAATAATCAGAAATATTTGAGTAACCCGCAATTCCTTAGGGCCTCAACCGTGCCCTATAATTTAGGGAAATCATATCCTATTCTTCGTGCTCTTGTTCCCTCCATGTAATCGTCATTCTGATCCGATGAATACCTGAAAATACAACCATAAGGCAAATTAGGATCCATTTCTTGCAAAAAACAGAAGAATTTTTGGGTAAAAATAGTTGAATGAAATTGGGTTTTGCGCTCGGCGCAGCCCAGCCTTAGAGACAGTGCACTGTAATACAGGCAACCTTCTAGGTAAGTGCACTGCATCGCACCTTTCGATGATGAAAGGGTGCACTGATCCCAAGTTGGAAAATTGAAACCCTAGGGGCCCCAAAAACTCAAAATTTTTGCCTGAAACTGAAAATGAATGATATGAAATGAAAGAGAACAAAGATAGCTCCTACCTGGTCTGGATGGCATGAGGAATGGTCCACTGAATCTTTCGCAATCAGCTGGTGAACTTCGAGGTAAAAACTGCTCCAAAGCACCAAAATCAAAGGGTAAATGTGAAATGGTAAAAATGAATGGTAAAACTTGTTTTTATGTTTATTTCTTGCACATTAATCGAGTAAACATTAGTTTTTATTCATTTTATCCATGAAATAGGTATTTTTAATCTATTTTGATGGTGTTTTGAGCAGCTTTGACAATTGACATGCAGAATTTGATGTGCTCAAATTTAAATTGAACATCTTTGACTACAAAGTAAACTTTTATCTCTTTTTCGAGCTTTGTTAAAAACGAAAAAGGAACCCCCTTGGAGTCCTCGTTAAGCTCTTTTCAGACTCTCTAAACATTAAAATATTGCTGAGCGCTCATCATTTCCAGCTCGTTAATGGATTGGATTGATATCTACTTAGTATAAGTTTAACCCTTTTTTGGGCTGAGATAGATTAACTACGAAAAAGGAATACGTTGATCAAACATGATCAATGGGTTCTCTCTCATATTGTTTTATGCTTTTTCAGACTTGAGAGACAAATCTACGAAAAATAACTTTTGGAGTCCTTTTCGTCCCTTTTCAAACTCTCTAAACATGAAAAGGACTGAGTTATCTTTGTCGTTAAGCTCGTTAAAAACATCAAATAGCGACAAACTTGTCCATCTAGACAAGACCGAGTTTCACCTTTTGCTAGACTCATTAAAGCATCAAATAGAATTCACTCGAAGGGTGGAATTATACAACAAGCATATGTTATCCTCCTCAAGCTTGATAAAAATAAATAGGTATTGGTCAACAATGACTGGGGAAAATGGAAAAAGGGGAGAACACTTTATGGTAACAAGTTGCTCTTGAACATGACACTTTCACCTCATCACCGTGACTATGTGGGTTGGGTCATTTAGCTTGATGGTTATCACACCATTGGTCTATCATACCATCTATTACTTTGTTTTGGGTCAATGCTACCAATTCATTTTAGTGTCACCAACATGTTCAAGAGAAGTCATTCAGTTCAAATTTCATCTTTTGCAATACCGTAAACCTTCATTTTCATGATCGCCATTCTTGAACCTTCTGTCGTCAGTCAATTTTTTCATCTCCAAGATCATTTACCTCGTTTCATGTCGTTGATGTGGGATACATCAAGGCCCTCCTCCAACGAGTCGCTTCTTGTCGACATCAGCACATTATCCAAGAAGTTGACTTAGAAACACCCCTTCAGTACCTTGAGGCTTGCATACATCAATGGTAGGTTTCTTGCTTCCGACGATAGGTTGACATCACTGGCCTTTGACCAAAAGACTTTGTATGGTGTTCAACATCAAATCATTTATTCACACCATGCAAAATGTATTGTAGTACCTTGAGGGTCATCATTATCAATGATTCCTCTCACGTCTGTTAATGGCTTACATCATTGGTTGGTAATCAGACGATGTCTTCCCATGTTCGACTTCAGATCATCTATTCACATGGTTAGACTTGTACTTGAGTGAAATATTGAATGAGATTGAAGACCCCAGATCTAGTTTCATCCATCCGGGCTGCGATATTTTCAAGAGTACTAAATCAAATGTACAATGGCCTTACATTCATGGTCATCCATTCATGGGTCTATATCTGTAGATGACTATATTTGTACATGTAATGAAATTTTATAAGCTGAGCATGGGTATGCCTTCCCTCAGCAAGTTCATGAGAAAAAATCAAATTATCATGATATACGTATTGTAATTGATGCAGGTCACCTTCCACTTCGAAAAATCCTCTCCACATAGTAAAGCATTTCGCTCAACATACATATTTACGACTTCATGCTTTAGGGGGAAACTCTTACAGATCCATTTGGGCACATCAACCTCAAATTACGGATCACTACTATTAGGTCCCATCAAACCCTAATTCAGTTGTTACATGCCCTAAATGAAGTCAACCATCAAAATGCCTCCTTCCCAAGGGATTCCATGATTGAAATCATCCAAAAACTGCCTCTAAGAAGAACAGTGCAGGCAGGCCTTTATCAGGGTGCATTGTAGTGCAGTCCAGTACACTGCCAGGGTGCATTGTAGCGCACTTGAGCCCTCTTTGGCCTACGCTGGGCGAATTTGAGCGAAATCTGCATTGGGGTTTGGAATATTCTTATCCATAGGATGCCTCTAGAAGTTTCCTAAGGCTATCCACTCCTTTGGGCTCGAAATTGGATGAGGGAGGGAGTTAAGGAACATCAATCCCTTTATCCCTTCCTCCATGGAACTAAATCCTAAGTTTGGGAGGGCATTCATTATCACCATTTATGGCATAACTTCCTTCATTCACCTATAAAAAGACCACTCATCTAAGTGACCAGGGGCTGGAAATCCTTGAATTATAGGGAGATGCTATTAGTATAAGACTTGAGTTGGTTTCAAGTATTGTAATGATGTCAAAATGTCTTGCTTGTTATGAGGAGAGGATGGGATTGAACTGGAGGAGTGACACTGAATCAAGCAAATTAGGTTGTAACTCTTCCTTTTACTAATAAAGTGTTCAAAGCTTTTTCCATATGTTTGTATTGTTTATTGATGCTTTCATATGTGTATTATGTACCTGATTCCATTCTATGTTTAAGCAATAGATCATTATCATATGCTTTATCAGTTTTTGTCTTCTATTTGTGTGCAGGTACTTTTCAAGCGGATTAAGTACGGAAAGGAGCGACATAATTGGTCAGGGGAGATAAGGAGAAAGAAAAAGCTTTAGGTAGGCTTCTTTACTGTCTTATTTAATCTATTGGTTATAGAAAAAGTAGAGAATGCTTTGCACTGTTGTTCTAGACTCAGCTACTTGTCTAGGGGTTTAAGCGTTTATCCCTAGACCCCGACTTACAAATCAGTACTAGGGATGAGGAAATATCTCCAATGGCACAGCCATACATCAAGTTTAGAGGCTAGAATCACAATATATCATCTTCAAGGAAAAGCCTCAATGTGGTGGGACCAACTTAAGTAAGACCATATCCTAGAGGCAATTCAAAATGTATTTTCGAAAGAAATGCTTGTTAGAGAATTGTGATGATAAAAACATGCAAGAGTTCTTTGAACTCAAGCTTGAAAGCATGATAACATATGAGAATGAGAGGAAGTTTCATGAGTTGTTGAGGTATGCTGGCTTCATTAAATATGAGAAGGTTAAAATCCAAAGGTTTCTAAGTGGGATACCTTTCTTATAGTGATAAAATTTGTTTTGATGGACCCAAGACATTAGAAGACGCTGTAAGGAACGAAAAGCATATTTGTGAGAAAAACGAAGGAAATCCATCTTTATAAAAGGCTTGGGATGATAATAAGAGAGGCAATATGGAGCGAAGAAAGAAATGATATATGACACCATTTTTTAGAAGTAGTTCTCAAGGACAATTGGCACAAAATGATCCCAAAATTATAGATTCTTTGGGTAAAAGGTGAAAATATCAACTCATAAAATGTTAGGGGTGTGAAGGAGATCACATATATAAGGATTTCCCTTCGAAAGGAGAAAGGACGATGAATGGTCACAATATCTAAGAGGTTGATACAATTGAGTACATGGGTAGAAGTATGTTAGGGATTTATGCAAACTTGGATAATAGGAAAGAAGATGACCAAACTTACATGATTGAGGTAGAAGGGAGGATTTATAACTATCCCATAGCTATTTTAATAGGTTATAGAGCTAACTATAGCTACATAGATCCTAATGTTGTTGAGAGGTTTCCCTTGAAAATAAGTACGAATGAAAAGTTTTGGTTGGGTCAACCAACTATTGGAGGTAAGAGAGGGATCGATGAGCTAGTTTAAAAAAATTCCAATGTACATTAATAGAGATGGTGTGAAGGTAGATTTGAAAATGATATCTTAGGGTTCATATGATTATTTGATTCATATGAATTGGTTGAACAAGAATAATGTTGTCCTAGATTTTTATAATAAGGAATTCACTTCTTTTGATTAGGAAGGGTAACAAAGAGAAGTTCAATGGATTCCAACACTGATATCCATTAGAGGAATTTTAGCCATGTAGTTGAAATAAAGGTTTAGGAAAGGGTACCATATTTATGCAACCCATATGGAAGAGGAAACCAAGGATAAGTGCCAAGTATTTATGACCGTCTAGTTTTAAAAGATCATGAAGATGTGCTTAGGGAGTGTTGATGGGGCTAAATGCACTTCTTACAACCTTACATGTATCTCTCTGTTACGAGGCCCCAAATAGGAGTCACACCATCTAGTATGAGAGTCCCATATGGTTTTTCAGCCCAACTGCCATCTTATTCTTTTATGAATGTTAAATTTTTGAATTAATGATATATGAAATGGAAACCTAAATTAAGTCCTTGATAGAATGGAAGTAAAATAAACTTCAATGAAAATAATTATAATTAATATGTATAAGGAATGCTATAGTATATTTATAATAAGCATGTATCTCAAAGAAAGATAGTGATAAGGCTTTCACTTGGACTTGTAACTCTTAGGTCACATGAGTGTGCCAAGCCTTATAATCCGTTGCAATAGTTAGAATTTCTCTTGAAATTAAGCCTTTATTTATGACTTTGTATTTAGATGTATTTGGTACTATTGTCTTCAATTCATCTTGGCTTTGGTGAAATAACGAGGTTAGCATGGTATACAACTTAGTGGGCTCCATCAGATGTTGTGCCAATGTTTTTTTGGTCGGCTTTATATCCTATTCTGTGAATGCTAATTGCCGTGCAAGAATCATTGCCTATATTTTACGTTCAATATCGTGCTTAGGTCTCACCTGTCCTTGGGCTCAGATGTATATTAACCCATGATATTTTACTAGTTTCACCCTCATAATGTGATGTTGTTGATAGGTGTTCATAGTTCTTATCACATCCTTTTCAAGCTTTTCCTATGCTTGGATGGTGAGTCTAATTGTAGCCTTATCTCTTTCCCGATTGAGCTCATATTTTCTTGATAATACCTTTGGTGAATCATGGTGTTCCGTACTCCATGCATGCATAAGATTGATGGCCAACAAGGTGTCTTTGAGTTGCACACCTTTCTCTTTAACTGAATTTTGAATTGAAATGAGTATAGCAACCACCTTTTGGAGTTTCCTGAGTTCTTGGTACAATTGCTTCACAATTTCCTCCAGTGATTTATTTATCTCCAATGTTGCACTCTGATAATCCTTATAGTAATATATTGAAGTTGATAAAGTCTGGTTTTCTTTTCACAACCTTTCTATCTCTTGGTAGGCCTTCTTCAAGCTCCTATCTTGCTCTTTTACCTTTTCCATAAAATGCTCAATATTCCTTTCTGTTGCCAAGGAAAAGGCAGTCCCGACTGAGACTATGGTTAACAGATTATATAAAGTGTTAGACATTATATTTCTTTCTATGGTTATTGAGATGGAATTTGTCAGTTATTAGGCCAAACATTTCCTCCTCTCCTGGACAATTTGAATAGTGTCCCTTTCAAAGCAGAATCTTGCCAAGTTTATAACCCGATTTTCATCGCTTAAAGTGATTCCCATCTCACCAATTAGAAAATGGCCTCCGGTCAATGGTGTGGAATCTAAGGCCATTGGATCAATATTTTCCATGTTAGCAAAACCACCATTTCTTGCATTTTGGGCTTCTTGTTCCCACTCTTCTTTTAACCTTGCTTCCTTTTGGGCTTGCTTTTCAAAACATTCTCTTTCACGACGTTCTTCTTCTTGCCTTTTATTTTCTTCTTCCTATTTTCTTTCTTGCTTCTCATTTGGAAATGTTTCTCTTTCTTCCTTTTCCCTTTTTTTCTACCTCCTAATTTTATCTTTTCTCTTCCTCCTTCTTTAACCTAAGATATTGTTTTAATTTCTTCTCCATTTATTTCTTTGCAACTTATTTTTATACTACCCTTTTCTATGCATTTTCTTGTATTTAACATTCTTTCCTTTGGAAGACTCTCCCACTGTAGGATCATAGTCATTCATTATTCCCAATTATTCTATAGAATTGTAACAATTTTAATTCTTTCTTTGTCTTTTTATTTTTATTTTTGACAAGTAAGACCACTTGCACTTTCATTTGTAACATGTGCTGAGACTACCCTTGGTTCATACTTGTGGAAGTCAATTTCTATAAATTTAAAATGTTCTAGGTTAATCGCTTATGCTTCTACTTCTTTATAGTTCTTTACACCATAAATACCTACATAAAAGGGGTATATAGGCCATGGTTCCTTATTTAGTCATGCTAGCATGCCACTGACATCTGTGGTCACTTGATATGTAGCTTCCTGTAAAATTATCTTATCAATTAAAAACAATGGGAGTTGGTGTGGTGGTTTCCACAAGCCAAATACTCATATATATGTTGAATTTGGTGGGTTTAAATAACCAACAACTTCTTGAACTACTTCCTTAGCATGATCAGTCATGCATAATGAATCATGATCAAATAAGATATGGAAGAATGGTGAAATGAAGCCTTCGAATATCTTTATATGATGCCACATTAGCTCTCCCACAATTCCCTGCAATAAATATGCATGGGGTGAATGTTTGGAGTTAGATTCCACCTCTACCCCATCATCTCAAATTCACATCTAACACATATGCAATCAAGCATGTAAGGAGTCATGTAAAATTCAGGATGCTTCCATTTTGCTAGACTCTGAGCATTTGTCACATTGGCTTAGATATATGTAGCAATGATTTCAACCTAATTAAAAATGATCCCATCATGAGTGCATGTGTACATGAGTGGGACCCATCTTTCCTTAAAGAATTCTATTGTTGCTTTTCCATACAACCTACAACACATGGCTACAACCATCTAATATGCTCTCCTAAGTGACTTCATTTTTATATCTCTTGTCTGGATTACTCCTAAACTTGTTGGGTTCTTGCCACCAAATTCTTAGGATGTCCTTGTTGTTCAAATTAAACCTCTTGTACCAAGCCACTAAGAATGCAATATGATGTTTTGATAACTTGTAATACTCAACTATCCAGGAATATGTAAATGAAAACAATTTGTTGCCCTGATTATCTATGATAGTCATATCCCTTGTACCAATACACTTAACTACCCATTATATGGTATCACCTCATGGAAATACTATCGGATGGGAAGCCACTTTATGCAGCCATGACTTCCTGACATTTTGGTACACCTCAATGTCTTCTTCCCCATTCGTATATTCTTTCGTTACAAACAAATGGTAGATTTCTAATCACTCAAGATAAATTTAATTATCAATATAACACTTGGTATTAGCATAGATGGGCACTGATGCGATAGGACTTTCCTCAGATTCTTCCTCTACAAGGTCTTTCCTAGGTATTCTCTTGGGAGGATCTATATCTTCAAATGATGATATGTTGAAATATTTCAAATTTACTAAGCCTGGAAGATCAAATATATCCACTAGAATAAGTAACTTAGAAATCTAAAAGTAAATTGTGGTGCAACACAAAAGAGCAATGTAGTTTGAACTTGGGAGGTGTTCTGTGGCGTAAGGCAAAAATTATGTTATCTAACAAGATTTTGTCATGATATAAATTAATGTATTCACACTATAAGCATTTCTTGCACGATGCACATTGCATAATTTCATCACATGCTATGAAAAGGGGTTACGTTGTAGCATAACACTAAAACCTTGACTGCTAAGCAAATACGTAACATGATGTTAATGTTGCACAAAGAGGGGGTGACACTTCATATATCAAAAGGTGAGACACAATGAATCAAAATCCTAAGGGTGACATAAGGTAGTAATGCAACAATATCATGTGAAACCATGAAACGATGGAAAAGGGGAGTGTGAAAATGACTATGTTTTGGAGAAATAAGGGTTCAAAAGGCGAAGGGTTGGATGAATGAATGTTTGTGCCAAAATTTTAAGGTAATGATTACAATCTATTGACACTAACATATGCGAGAAGAGGATGTGCAAAAACCTCCCTGAAATATGGCATGGCGAAGCACATGTGTTACAACTCCAAGCAATGTGGCACAAACTTGAGTGACATAGATGTGTTACCAATCGACACGACACAAGTATCCAATGAAGATTTACGATAATATATTACAGTGAAAATGAAATAGAAGGGGGTATATATAACAAATTTTCCATGGGAAGTGCATTAATTGTGTTCAACAACCTTTATGCCCAAAGATGCGACATTGTTCAGTGTTGGCTGAGCGCTTTTTGAAAGCCACACTTTGCAAATTTATTTGCAATGAAACTTAGTGTCGTGGACCATGGTTGCATTTGTATGATAATGATTTGTAGTGTGATGAAAGGTTGTGATGTGCCCTTCATCAAATTTTATGAATATTGTAAGTTATAACCTCCTCATGTATCACAATTCAAAGGTAAAAATGGTATAAGGATGTTGGTCAGATAAATTCCTCAATGTTTTGAATTAGGGGACCCTAAATTTTCCTCTCGTCAAGAAAATTTAGGGCTGTTGTAACTGCTACAACAAGAAGATATCAAGATTGCCACTAAAGAGAGGCTCAAACTTCTCCATTGATTTGGTACCTGGATTTTCCCTTGTTAGAAATGTGTTGTCATTGATGGAAAAGGAAAAGAAGATGATGGAAGATTGTTGAATGTTTTGTCCTAGGAGGTGCTCATTGATGTAAGGTAATTTATGTCAAGTATTGATATGTTGTTACTGTCAAAGGTGTTGTTGGCATAAGAAGGATGTTGGACAAGTATTGACAAAGGTGTTGTCATTAGGTCATTGATGTCACAGGTGTCAATGGTGATTTATCCAGATCAAAGGTAATGAAATGGAAAAAGTAGAGAAGATTGCAAGAAGAAGGAATATCAACACATGTACGATAAAGGAAAATATCAAATGTTTCCAAGCATATTGGTGAACAATAGTGGTGGAGATAATTTGTAAAGGTGCAGAGACTTTGGAGCCATTTCTAGAATAACATATCACCTCAAATGTAGTTGGAACCCTCTCATATGGATAAAGCTTTGGAATATATTTCTAGTGGTATATAGATGTTTGAGAATGGCCTCTTGGATCACAAGTTATTCCCAGTCAAAGTCAAGCATCCCAAAAAAATAAACTTGCAGAGTTCAAGTTGGCAGAAGAGCCAAAGTTGTTGACAAAATTAGCATTGGAGTAAGTTTAGTTTGGTGGTGTTTCCAAGTGTGGTGGAGACATTTATCAGAACAACTATTCAAAGGACAGGGAAAATGTGGCCTCAAAAAGGAGCAAAGAAAGTATTTTTATTGGTAAGAAGTGGAGCCCCTGTAACACATAATCCTGGCAGAGGTAGCCTAGAAGAATTTTAAGTAGCACAAGAGATGAAGTCTGGGATGACATAACTCTGGGTGAAGTCAACAACCATGGCATGTGTTTTATTGATTAAGGTTCAATGTGCGAGGTCCCCAATATACAACTCAGCCTGAGAAGGATAGCCTAGAAGAAAAAAAGTGTGCACAAAGGTTTAGGCCTAGGATGGTATATCACTGATCAATGTGGCAGCAATGCAACAGAGGCTAAGAATTTTAAAATAAATGGCTAGGACCCTTATAAAATTTAAAGAAGAAATTTGTTGAAAAAACAAGGTTTGCAGACCCTTTTCTCTTCCTCTCTAACGACTGCATGGTAGCATTTTATTGGCCCAAGATGATGTCAACATGAAATCGGTACTAGGGACACACGACAGGCAGATTTGATGTTTTTGGGTGGTCGAAGGGGCAAAATATGAGTGACACATGTCAACACTCAGATGGCACTACGTGAGGTCTATGATGAAATCATGGCATCATCCTAGATGGTTGGTGTTGGTGATGTCAACATGACAACAACCCAAAATGGATTTCCTAGAAGGTTTGAAAGTTAGCGTAGTGAAGCGCTCTAGGTTGACGAGGCACTAGGAAGATGCGAAAGTTGTTAGAGATAGCTCATCCCAAGCTACATGCAATTGGTCCACAAGAGAAGGGGGTTTCTACCACATGACACATCAGATCCATCCCTGATCTAGGAAGAAATCAAGTGAGTGTGGAATAGGAACACCAGGAGAACAGAGCATTGGGTAATGGTGGTAGCTGATGGAGGAATTGATAACTAATGGAAAAGGGTGTAGGGCAGACCCATTGGACATGTGATCTTAAAAGGAGGTTATGCTGATAACTAAAGTTAAAGTTTAAAGACTTGGTTTGCTATGACACTGTGACCAAAGGTGTGAAGGTGTTTGCATTGTTATATTATCTCTCAGGGCTAAAGAACAAAGGAGCCCAAGAGAAGGTATTGTGCATATTTTTATATATAAAAAGCGTTTGGGCCAGTAGAGCTACATATGTTAATATGGCTATGTTTAAGCGCTTTTGGCTAGGTTTAAGGCCTTTGGATGAACGAGTCAACAACAGAGTTTAAAGCCCTTTGGGTCTAAAAACAAAGCGACGGTGGGCTAGTTAAAAGGTTAAGCATGAATAGGTTGACAACGGAGAATTTGCCATTTTATGCCAAAATTTGGTAAAACCGTGAAACCAACAGAATAATAAAATTGGCATAAAACATGCATGAATGAGTTGGTAGTGAAAATAGTGGAATGAAGAGGTTTGGAGGATAATCTAGCAGTTTAACTAAATTTGGTGATGTGCCACATTTAGAAAATCTTAGCTAAAATTGTAAAATTCCAGAACAACATATTTAAGTAGTTAAACTCATAATTTCTTGCAATAATAGGTAAAGAGAAGTAGATGGCTTGGAGAGCAAGTTAAAAAGAAATATTTTGAGTAGGAAAAAGGAAAACACAAAAGATTCATGCAAGCATTAAAGAACAAGTAACTTGAAGATAACTGTTATGAAACCAGCTCACAAAAAGATAGAAAAGAGAGATCAACACCTTAGAATTCAGCCTCTTCGAGGGGGTAACCTCCTTTACATTACACAAATGAACAATTCTTGGATGATTCAAATGACAAAACCTCCTTTCTATATATAGGAGTCTATGGACTCACAATTAACCCAATCGACCTAACAATAATAATATAAAGCCACAAAAATAAATATAGAGGGATTCTATGGGGCACAGTAATAAAAATATGGGGACAATAGGGGCTCAACAATATTAATAAGGGATACAACTACAATAGTAATGGGGTAATCCTAGTATTATAGGGAGCTAACATGCCCCTCTCCTTCAAAAAAGTGTTGTCCTCAATGCTTGAGTAGTTCTGGATGCTTCTGTATAAAATTCTCATCCTCCCATGTGGAATCTTCAGCGGATAAGTTCTTCCACTTGATGAGATACTCCGAAATTGATCGATTTCGTAGCTGTCGAGTTCTTGTTTCTGTGATTGCTTTCAGTTCCAATATAATTTTTCCTTCCTCATCAAGTTCTAGCAATATTGTTTGAACTGAGAGCTTGCCACCTATAACCTTCTTTAAACATGAAACATGGAAAACTGGGTGCACTTGAGACGCTGCAGGAAGCTCCAATTTGTATGCCATAGTACCAATTTTTTGCAACACCTTGTACGGACCATAATACTTTGGTGATAATTTATTATCCTTCTTAGCTTGCCTGATGTACATTTGTTTATATGGTTGTAGCCGTAGGAATACCCAATCACCTATATCAAAACTTCTTTCCCTGCGATGTTGATCTACCTGTTGTTTCATTCTATTTTGTGCCAACACGAGGTTATCCTTTAAGAGTTGGAGGACTTGTTGTTGATGTTCGATGTGATGTTCCACTGCTTGAACCTTAGAATTTTCTCTTAAATATGATGTGATGGATGGTGGCTGATATCCATAAAGTGCCATAAATGGGGTCATTTTTGTTGTTGTATGGAAAGAAGTGTTATACCACCATTCAGCCAGAGGTAACCATTTGACCCATTGTGTCTGTTTATCAGATACAAAGCAACAAAGATATCCTTCCAAACATTTGTTTACTATCTCAGTTTGCCCATCAGATTGAGGATGATAAGATGAGCTATGAGCTAACTGAGTACCAAGACAAGAAAATAATTTTGTCCAAAAATTTCCAGTGAAAATGGGATCTCTGTCACTTACAATAATCTTTGGGTTTCCATGTAGCTTTTGAATTGTTTCCATAAATGTAGTAGAGACTGTACCAGCTTTAAATGGATGTGATAATGCACAAAAGTGTGCATACTTGGTAAGTCTGTCAACTACCACCATGATGACACTCTTTCCCTCAAACTTGGGTAAACCTGTGATAAAATCCATTGAAACCTCCTCCCAACGTTGGCTTGGAATGGATAAAGGTTGTAATAGACTTGGGGTCTTAATTGTTTCAACTTTATTTTGTTGGCAAACCAAACATTCTGCCACAAAATTTTGAATATCTAATTTAAGGCCATCCCAAAAAAATTCATTCTTAACCCTGTGGTAAGTTTTTAAAAATCCTGAGTGCCCTCCTAAGGGAGAAGTGTGCAATTCCATAAGAATTTTTTGTTTGAGTTGTGAATTCCTACAGAGGTATAAGCGATCTTTGTACCATAATGAATCATTTTGCCAGCCAAATGTATTAGATGTAATGGAATCTTGTTGTAACTTTCGAATAAGTGCCCATACTTCTTCATCATTCTTTCATTCCTCCCTTGCTTTGTTTATCCAATCTGGTTGGATAATAGAAATGGCGCACAAAAATGCTTCCACATCCTCATCCTTTCTTGAGAGTGCATCTGCCACCACATTTTGCTTCCCTTTTTTGTAGATGATTTCAAAGTCATAACCCAACATCTTTGTGACCCACTTTTGTTGCTCTTCAGAGGATAATCTTTGTTCTAAAAAGTATTTAAGGATACCATGATCCGTTTTTACCTTGAAGTGTCTTCCCATTAGGTAGGGTCGCCATTTCTTAAGTGCATGTAGTATTGCAAACATTTCCTTCTCATAAATAGCTTTGTGTAAAAACTTTCCCTTGATTGGATGACTTTCAAAAGCAATGGGTCTTTCATCTTGCATTAAAACAGCACCAATTCCATTTCCTGAAGCATCACATTCCACAATAAAGGTTTTTGTGAAGTCCGGTGTAGCTAAGACCGGTGCTTGGCACATTTCCTCTTTAAGATGTTCGAAGGCCTTTGTTGCTTCTGGAGTCCATGAAAATGCATCTTTCTTCAATAATGTTGTTAGAGGTGCTACTATTCTCCCATAATTCTTCACAAACTTGCGATAATACCCTGTCAACCCGAGAAATCCTTGCAGATGCTTTATGGATGTGGGGATTTTCCATTCCTTAATGGCTTTAATTTTGCTAGGGTATACCTTAACTCCTTCATGAGATACAGTATGACCCAGATATTCCACCTCTTGTACTCCAAAGAAACATTTGGATCTTTTTTCATATAATTGTTTCTCCTCCAATAGTTGTAGCACCTTGTGAACATGTTCAACATGATCCTTCCAAGACTTGTTGTAGATTAGTATATCATCAAAAAATACTAACACAAATTTTTTAAGGAAGGGTTTGAAAATGGAATTCATCAAACCTTGAAATGTAGAAGGTGCATTGATAAGGCCAAAAGGCATGGCCAAAAATTCATAATGACCCTCATGAGTTCTAAATGCTATTTTCGGAATGTCTTCAGTCTTCATTCTTATTTGATGATATCCTAAATGAAGATCCAACTTGGTGCAGTAAATTGATCCATGCAATTCATCCAGTAATTCATCAATGATATGAATGGGAAACTTATCTTTAATAGTGAGCTTGTTGAGCTCCCTATAATCTGGACACATGCGCCATGATCCATCCTTCTTGCACACCAATACTACTAGAGCAGAGAAAGAACTTTGACTAGGTTGAATTATACCAGCCTCTAGCATTTCTGCAACCATACGTTCAATTTCACTCTTTTGCACATAGGGATATCTGTACGGCCTGATGTTTGGAGGAACAATTCATGGAATCAGATGAATAGCATGATCATCATCACGAATAGGTGGGAGACCTTTGGGAGTCTCAAATGCCTTGGAAGGATTGTCCAAGACTTTTTGTAGATTTGGAGAAATAGATGATTTCGATGTGGAAACATCTAGTGAACATAATTGAGCAATTAAACCTCTTTGTTCCTTTTTTAGAAGCTTTGTCATACCGTTAGAGCTGATTATCTTTCTTGGTTTCCCTGCAATACCCCTTAATTCAACTTCCTTTCCTTCGGCAGAAAATTTCATGAAAAGTTCTTGAAAATTAAAAGTTATTGTACCCAAGGATTGTAGCCATTGGAATCCTAGTACAACATCAACACCTCCCATTGGAATGGAAAGCATTGGGCTAGTCAATACATATTCTCCCATGGATAGCTTGATATTATGTCACTTTCCAGAGAAATTTATCGTTCCTCCATTTGCAATCATCACTTGACACTCTGGTGCTGGATATAGGAAGCAATTCAATTCTTTTGCTACCTTACAATGAATAAAATTTGTGGGTACTTCCTGAATCAATCAACACTATTACCTTTTTCTTCTTGATTTGTCCTTCTATCTTGATGGTTTGAGGAGTGGTAATTCCAGCCAATGCATTACAAGATATGGTCGGATTCATTTCTTCTTTATCTAGGCTTTGTTCCTGGATTATATCCTCTTCCTTTGACCTTTCTTGCTCCTTTTCTTCTTCCTCTTCACAATCTATGTAGAATAATTTCTTCTCAGCACACTTATGACCTTTAGTGTATTTGCTATCACAACTGTAACAAAGCCCTTTTGCTCTTTTTTCTTCCAATTGTTGTGGTGTCAACCTTATAGGTTGTGGAAGGCTAGGGGTAACAACACTTCCATCTTTATAGTTGTGACTAGTATGCTTCCTGGTTGCCGTAATTTTGCTTTCCATTTTTCTTGCTAACCTGAATGCCTTCTCTAATGAATCAGGTTCCCAAAGGCGAACATCATGTTGGATATTATCCTTTAAAGTCCTTATGAACACATCAATCCTATGAACCTCTGGAATATTTTTTACCCTTATGTTCAATTTTTGGAACTCCTCAATATGCTCCATTATTGAACCCTTTTGTTTGAGACTTATCAATTGGATAAAAAAAGTGTTGCTTTTTGTATCCTCATAATGTGCTGCCAATTCTTCCATAAAAATTTCTCAAGTGATAATTTGTTTACGAGAGCAAAGCCATTGATACCATACAAACTGATTTGGTTCCAAATGTAAAGGTGCAATACGTACCTTTTGTGTGTTTTGCACATTATTGAGATTGAAAAATTGCTCCATCTGTAATATCCATGTTGCGGGATCCTTGCCATTAAACTTCCTCATATCGATTTTTGGAATATGGTGGGTCTTCGATCCAACATTAGAGTCTATGGAATCATGATTAACATTTTTTTTTGTTGTCATCATGAGTTTCCTTTACTACCCTTTCACCATTAGTGACCATTTCTTGTAGCAAATTATTCATATTTATCTTCAATTCTTCCATCTTATCATCCATGCCATCCATTATAGCGTCCATGCCATTCATCTTAGCTTCCATGCCATCCATCTTAGCTTCTACACCTTTCTTTAAACAATCCATCTTAGCTTCTACACCTTTCTTTAAACCATCCATCTTAGCTTCTACATCTTTCATCTTAGATTCTGTTACTTTTTGTGCAAGTGACACTTGTTGCACTTGGTCTCGTAATTTTGATATATCATGTTGCATTTCTTCTTGTTCTTCATGAGTCATGCTAGAGTTTTCAGGTTGCTTACTAGGTGTTTGCATTTTCTTTCCTCAGGGCATCAATTACCGATAATAATGCTTTACTATTCCCTTTGAATTCCTTCAAACTAATTTTTCAAACCAAGCTTAAGCAAAAATTTAAAAAAAACTACACACCTTTTTTCACTTTGTAGGAGCTTGATATTGAATCTAATGTATCTCTGTAATTTCGGATTATCCAGTTCTAAAATTGTGACTTGTAGTATCCTTCTACATCCTCTTTCCAATGCCACTAGTCTGATCCAAATTGGATTCTCCAAGAAAGTGTTATGCACAATCTCCCAAGATGACTTGACCTTTCCAAAAGAGCGAACTTGTATGAAGTGCCACATGTCACTGTTTCAACCTATGGCACTGAAAAATATATACAAGAAACTATAGTCCATCCTCTTTCTGTACCTTCTTACAAAATTTCAATCCGATGCTCAAAGAGAAAGTTATGACGATTTTCCCCAGGTCACCTGTTTGGAATGTAATTTAGGAGTCTGCAAAAACACCAACTTCCTCAGATCATATCTCCATAAATATAGCGCGAAAAGCTCTGAAATTCAGACTCGAGGTTTAGTGAAATTTCATCTCAAATGGGTTTTTTTTTTGCTTCTAAAACGTCGCAGAAAAAAAGTGATAGCGAAAATGCCACGATGACCTATTTGGAGCAACGAAACCCTAGAATCCAAAGCTCTGATACCAAATGTTATGAAACTAGCGGACAAAAAGATAGAAAAGAGAGATCAACGCCTTGGAATTCAGCCTCTTCGAGGGAACAACCTCCTTTACATTACACAAATGAACAATTCTTGGATGATTCAAATGACAAAACCTCCTTTCTATATATAGGAGTCTATGGAGTCACAATATAGCCTAGCCGAGCTAACAATAATAATATAAAGCCACAAAAATAACAATAGAGGGATTCTATGGGGCACAGTAATAAAAATATGGGGACAATAGTATGGGGACAATAGGGGCTCAACAATATTAATAAGGGATACAACTACAATAGTAATGGGGTAATCCTAGTATTATAGGGACCTAACAATAACTAAAGTTCCAATCCAAAAGTATCAGTCCATAATTATTTATAAGCAGAGGTCAAGCGACCAAGGAGTGTGTGTGAGTTTTTGTTGGTGCAACGCGATGCATAGTGTGAGTATGCATTAGAGATGAATTAGTGATAAATTTTGGTGTCTGAAAGGTCTTTCAGAAGGTATATAATGCATTAGTGAATTGAATGGATTTTTATGATGAAATTAGTAATTGCTAAGGATTGATGTTGGTGGTGTGTTTGGTGATTTATTTAGTAATCAAATATTTTTGAAGGAGTTTTAATGGTGGTTTTGGTGAGTAGTTGAGATGAGAAAGTTATGTGTTTGTGAAAGAAAGTTTCCTATTGATCTGAGTTTGAAAACTGATGAAATTTGGATCAATAGGGCTAGCAGGTGGTAGCTTGCATTCTAGGGGAAATAGTCCCTTTCAGCAGCAACTGATAAATGAGCAAGGGCAACAATTCCTTTCAATTGAAATTGATAAATGAGAAGGGGCAACAATCCCTTTCAGTGAAAAACGATAAATGAGCAGGGGAAACAATCCCTTTCAGTAGTGGTTGATAAATGAGCAGGGGAAACAATCCCTTTCAGTGAAAAATGATAAATGAGCAAGGGAAACAATCCCTTTCAGTAGTGGTTGATAGATGAGCAGGGGAAACCATCCATTTCAGGGAAAACATATAAATGAGAAGGGATAAAAGTTCCTTTCAATAACATTTGAGAAACCTACAAGCAATAGCTTGTGGGGAAATGATATAATAGCAAAGTTGAAGTTTGTGTTTTTCAAATAAATAAAAGAAGATTGATATCTTATATATATGTTGCACATGTGTATGATAATGGTTATGATGTTATGTTTTACATGATTGAGTTATGTTAATAACTACATGAGTAGTTTCTAAAGTGATTGAAAAGTATCAAGAATTGTATAATTTGGTCACACTATTGATTCACCCCCTCTTAGTAGTGTCTTGGTTTCCATTGTTTCTAACATACCTAGTGCATAATACTCCTTATAGAATGAGGACACTAGACCTAAAGGAATTAAAAATGCAACATGAACAAATTTTGGAAAAAAGGTAGATATTCTCAAGTGTGTTACCTTAGGGAACCTTAGTGCTCTTTGTTAAGAACAAGGTTGTACCTTAAGGATGTGCATTGATTTTAGACAACCAAATAAGGTCAAAATCAAGAAAAGTATCCTTTCTAAGGATAGATGATCTTTTTGAACAATTTAAAGGTGCAAATATCTTCTCCAAGATTGACTTGAGATCAGGTAACCATTAAGTGATAATTTCAACTCAACATGGGAATCCTTTGAACAAGATGTTGAAATATGGCAACAAGAATATTCCAATTTAATTTGTCCTTGAATTAAATTGTGAATTAAAATCGAATTTAGTCTTAACAACTACTTGGAAATAATTAATTAATTTATTTTAAATTAATTAGTTGAAGAAATTCAAGTTAGAAGTCTTTCTGAAGTCATGCAAGAGTTATCCCTTAAATTAAGGAGATAAGATTGAGTTACATTTGAGTTGTAATTAGTTAACTCAGTTTACTAAGTTAAGTCCAGTTAAATTAGTTCCAAACTGTTTGAGGAACTAATAGTGAGTTAAAAGTCAGTTGATGCATTAATACACTCAACTAGTGCTACTCTGGTTAATGGAAGATTCCTTCATCAGAAACTCATGCATGTCTATTCTGAGAAAGACCCAGTTGAGATTAATGTTCAAGGACAATGTACTATCAGTTGCATGTGTTTTCTCATGGAGAAAACTCATGCATGTAGTCAAGGATTCATCCTTGAGGATTGCACAGTTTTGAAGGCTTGGTTTTCCACTTGGTAATAGGCTAATCATCCACAAGGAACAACATAAGGAAATAGGAGCTTGGAGGGTAGAGAGGAAGGTTGGAGAGAAGCCAAGATTGCCTGTGAGCATCTACGAGGATTGTACTGAGAGATGGCTAGCTGTGAGAGCTAAGCATTTGTATAATTCATATGTATTTCCACCATTTATGATAATACAATAGTGTGGGGTTTTTATCTGAGACTTTCCCCAAAGTATTTTCATGTGTATTGTGTCATTGATTCTTATTCTTCTGGTTATATTGTTCAGCTCGATCTTTAAGCTTCCGCAAATTGATAGTAGAAGTAGGTTATAGTATTCTAATTTGATTTATATTACATTATCGGGTTAACCTATCACAAATTTTCTACATGGTGTCAAAGCTGTGAATAGTATATTGAGAAGAGAATTCGAAGTTTGAAGTTCGGGGTTGCAGGTGAAAATCGAATTCATATCATACTTCAAGGTTGGCCAATGGCATTCTATGGATTGAGACTCGAGTATGCCTTGGAAGGTAGCTCAAATTACATAGCATGGAAAGATAGAATGGAGGCTGTATTAGAAGAAAATGGCTTGAAGGAATTCATTGATCAAGAAATCCCAAAGCCAGCTTCAACTAATGCACAAGATTTGGTTGAGTGGAAGAAGTGTGTGGCGATGGCGAGACTGATCATCCTTGAGGGAGTTCGAGACCATATTGTCTCGAGTCTCCATGGGAAGGATACTCCATTTTCAATGTGGAAGACATTGAAGGACCTCTACCAGAACAGTAGCGACCAGAGGAAATAGGCGCTCAAGGATAAGATTCAAAGAATCAAGATGGAGAAGGGCGATATTATTTTCACATATCTGAACAAGCTAACCACCTGCAGAGATGAGCTTGGCAGTGTGGGAATAACTACTGCCGATGATGATATGGTGAGCCTCGCTCTCCTTGGCCTTCCAAAGGGTTGGAATAGTTACCAGGACTCTATGAATGGAAGGGAGAAACTGTCATATTAGGAACGACTGTGGTCGGATCTTATGCAGGAGGAGATCAGGAGGAGCACACGAGATGGTTCTTCATCTAAGAATGATGATGAAGAAAATTGGCCTTAGCAAGTAAGGCAAGGAAAGGGAAGGGTAAGGCTTCCCATTTCAAATCGAATTCTTCTCATGGAGGGAAGAAGGGTGACATGTCTAAAGTAAGATGCTTTAAGTGTCACAATATGGGACATTATTTGACTAATTGCCCATCAAAGAAGTCCAAGAAGGGATCCTCAGAAGGATTAGAAGGCGAGACATTAGCCTCTCAGTTCAAAATGGACTTTACCCTCATTGCATGCATGGTGTCATCGATGATGGGTTGTGTCTAGTATCTTGACAATGGAGCCTCATTCCACATGAACAGTAATAAAAATTTATTCAATGCCTTGGAGGAGAAAGACCTCAAGATGCACATAGAGATGGGTGATGACGGAAGGTATAGTGTTTTAGGAGTAGGCACGGTTGCTTTTTAGAGGGAGCATGGAGCTCCTCTCACCTTGACAGATGTGATGTATGTGCCTGGACTGAAGAAGAACTTGGTATCAGTCGCTATGTTGGAGGAAAAAGGCTGCGTTGTTGTCTTCAGTAAAGGAAAGGCATTCCTAAGACACATATCCATGGGTCAGGCCAAGAGGATAGGGATTCAGGTGAAGAATCTCTATAAACTAGAGGTAGATGATTGTGCAGCATTGAGTATGAAAGCAGAATTGGTGCAAAGCCAAGACATTGGCGAGTTGTGGCATAGACGGTTGGGCCATTTGCATCATGGGGCTTTGAAGATAATGCAACAGATATCTACAGGACTTCCCAAAGGTAAACTTGAGCAAGTTGACACATGTAAAGGTTGTACCTTGGGAAAGTACACCAAGTCTTCCTTTCATGATCAAGACAGTAGAGCAGAGGCTATCTTAGAGCGAGTTCATATTGATTTTTGTGGACCATTCTTGACGGCATCCACAACGAAGAAATGGTATTATGTGATTTTCATTGATGACTATTCTCGTTAATGTTGGATTTATTTCATGCAGAAGAAGGACCAAACTTTCACAAAGTTTTGTGAGTTCAAAGCTTTGGTCAAGAAAGAGTCAAGGAAGAAGATCAAGGCCTTGAGAAGCAACAACGGTGGAGAATATGTCTCTCAAGAGTTTAAGGACTTTTGTGCAGCGGAAGGAATTAAACAAGAGTTGATGGCACCTCATAACCCACAACAGAATGGGGTGGCCGAGAGGAAGAACATAACTATTATAGGGGCAGCACGGGCAATGCTGCATGACTAAGGCCTATCACTTCACTTGTGGGCTAAGGCATGCAACACAACAGTCTATTTGCAGAATAGAAGCCCGCATCGCATACGTGGGATGAAGACACCAGAGGAAGCTTTCTCCGGTAAGAGACCAAATGTGGGTCACTTCAGGATCTTTGGCTCATCAATCTATTTCCATGTGACAAAAGATGCATGAAAGAAGCTTGAGCCAATAGTAGAGTTGGTGATATTTGTGGGGTACACTGATACACCTCACAACTATCAGGTGTACTTGCCTACTAGTCGGAGGACAATGGTTCGCAGAGATCTCAAGTTTGACGAGTAGAAGGCCATGCGAGTTTCCCTTGAGAGGGAGCTCCAACTATAGGTTGTGGAGGAATTGTTGGTTCCTAAGGAGGAGGAGCCTCAGACTAATGCAGAGAAGCTGCATGCAGAGGTTTCAGGAGTGGAGACATCCACTCAAGCAGAGTCTTCTAGAGATGGATGAAAGCACACAAGAGAACCTAACAGATTGTTGGAGGATGGAAGAGAGAATGTGGGAGCACCATCTTCTCAGCGCAAATAGAGGAGGTCACCTAAGAGGTACACTGGATACATGGCCCTTGCTAGGGAATCTATTGAGACCGAGCCATCTTCCTTTGAGGAAGAAGTGCAGCAGCCGATTTGGGTTGATGCTATGGTGGAGGAGTATGACTCCATAGTTCGTAACAATGTTTGGGACATGGTTCCGAGACTAGAGAACAAGTCAGTTGTGAGTTCCTGTTGGCTTTACAAGGTAAAGCAAGCTATTGATGGTAGTGTGGAGAAGCATAAGGCAATATTTTTTTCCTGTGGCTTTTCACAGGTCAAGGGAGTGAAGCTACAAGGCTTCACTGATGTAGAATGGGAAGGGAGTCCATCAGATCGGAAGAGCACATCAGGAGGGATTTTCAACCTTGGGTCAGCGATAGTTTCTTGGTACAAAAGGAAACAAAGGTTAGTTTAACTCAACTCAGCAGAGGCAGAATACATGGCTGCAAGTCAGGCAGCATGTGAGGCCATTTGGATGCGGAAAATCCTAGTTGGTTTGTTTGATCAGAGGATGGATCCAACTGTGATCTATTGTGATAATCAGAGTTGTATCAAACTCTATGAGAATCCAGTATTTCATGATAGGTCCAAGCACATCGATATCTGGTATCATCATCTCAGAGACTGTGTGGTGAGGAGGATCATGTTGCTGCAGTATATTTCAACAGAGGAGCAAGATGCTGACATTTTGACAAAGGCATTGTTAAAGTGTAAATTCGAGTTCCATAGAGACAGGATCGGGGTGGCAGAAAATCCCTTTCTTGTTGAGAGGGAGTGTTGAAATACGGCAACAAGAATATTCCAATTTAATTTGTCCTTGAATTAAATTGTGAATTAAAATCGAATTTAGTCTTAACAACTATTTGGAAATAATTAATTTATTTATTTTAAATTAATTAGTTGGAGAAATTCAAGTTAGAAGTCTTTTTAAAGTCACGCAAGAGTTATCCCTTAAATTAAAGAGATAAGATTGAGTTATATTTGAGTTGTAATTAGTTAACTCAGTTTACTAAGTTAAGTCCAATTAAATTAGTTTGAAACTTTTTGAGGAACTAATAGTGAGATAACAGTCAGTTGATGAATTAATGCACTCAACTAGTGCTACTCCATTAACTGAAGATTCCCTCATCAGAAACTCATGCATGTCTATTCTGAGAAAGACCCAGTTGATATTAATGTTCAAGGACAATGTACTATCAGTTGCATGTTTTTTATCATGGAGAAAACTCATGTATGCAGTCAGGGATTCATCCTTGAGGATTGCGCAATTTTGAAGGCTTGGTTTTCCACTTGGTAATAGACTAATCATCCACATGGAACAACGCAAGGAAATAGGAGCTTGGAGGGCAGAGAGGAATGCTGGAGAGAAGCCAATATTTCCTGTGAGCATCTGTGAGGATTGTACTGAGAGTTGGCTAGCTATGAGATTTTTATCTGAGACTTTCCCCAAAGTATTTTCATGTGTATTGTGTGTTGGCATTATGTTTTTCTGGTATGGCTGTATGTTACAGATGTTGTACTTGATGGCAACTCCCGTGGCAAGGCTCTCAGTTTGTTGAAAATTAAGAAGGACGCAGGAAACCAGTTCAGAAGGTGCGCACCCGCAGGTACACCATGCAGGATCCGCGTCCAGAGACGCAGTCCAGCCGTTCAGGGGGTGCGTCCACCCAGTGCACACTTTTCAAGGCAGAGAAAAAGCACGTGGGGGTTTCTTGTGTGGTATCTAGCCGACGGTTTTGTGTTTCTATCGTGTCGGCTCGTGGTATTGTTCCATGTTTTGAGGAGGAGCTTGCCTATATAAAGCAAGGAGATCATTTGGCTAAGAATGTCTTTGGTTGAATATCTTTTTGGGTGAGATCTGATCTAGATCTAAAGAAGGCGAATCTACTGAAGGACTGAGATCTCTTTGGCGCAAGATCAGATCTGAAGATCTGACTGTTTGGGTTACACTTAAAGTCTTGAAATCATTCATACCCGAAGGGACGCAGGTACGGTGAAAGGAAAGCGCGCCGGGACGCAGTGCAGAATCTGGAGACCTGCGTGGGGACGCAGTGCAGACGAAGTTCAGGTGCGTCTGGGACGCAGTTCAGTAACTGGAGATCTGCGTGGGGACGCAGAGCGATCAAGGTTCAGATGCGTCTCTGAAGCAAAGGACGCGGCGCGATAGTGTTTTTGGGTGCGTCCCTGTAGCAGAAAGACGCGGCACGATAGTGTTTCTGGATGCGTCCCTGGAGCAACAGAACGCAGAGCAGTTGAAGGAACAATGCGTGGGCACGCAGCGTTGCAGAAGGATATCTGCGTCTGGACGCAGAGTAGCAAAAGGTTAGCTGCGTCTGGTCGCAGGCCACAGAAGGAAAAACTGCGTCTCTGTTCTATTGATTGTATTTATCTGTTGATAAGGTGTTCTGGGTTAATTCTGTTATTACTGATCTGATAACTGTAGTAGACAGTAACTGTTATGTACTGGATGATCATTTGATGCTTTATGAAAAGAAGTAGAGAGTTGTAGCTCTCTGCAGGTTGCAGCCTACGTACTGGTAAAGGACTGCACCAGTACAAAATCATTGTAAAAGGAGTTTCTAATTTGAAAGAAGATAGAGACATATTGCAGCAGGTGGTTTTCACCCACATTGGGTTTCCACCTTACATCTTGTGTTCTTTGATGTGACTATCTGTTTTCTTTGTTCATGCTCATTATTTTATGGTACTGATATGCAAGAATAATTCAAAGATCAAATAAGGAAGATTTGTTAAATTGCTAGATAATACTGATTCACCCCCCCTCTCAGTATTATTTCCAACATTGTGCCATTGATTCTTCTTCTTCTGGTTATATTTTTCAGCTCTATCTTTAAGCTTCCGCAAATTGATAGTAGAAGTAGGTTATAATATTCTACTTTGATTGATATTGCATTATTGGGTTAACCTATCATAGATTTTCTACACAAGTTATGACCATTATGAGTTTGTAGTGGTGCAATTAGGTTTATCAAATGCACCAACCATTTTTATGTGTTTGATAAATGATATTACTTTTTTAAAATTTTCATTGTCTTCTTGAATGACATACTTATCTATTTTATGTTTGAAGAAGAACATGAGAAACACTTAAGGATGGTACTACATGTGTTGAAGGAACATCAACTGCTATAAAATGCCCTTGTTCTACCCCTTTTTATTGTAATTGATAATTGTGATTGTAACACCAACGTGGAAGCCTAATAAAATAGACAATTTTGGGGCCCATCATCTCTCGCTACTGAAATTGTTGCTCACCCTTGAGCAACCTAGCCTTCTTCCTCTTTCCTTCCTCTTTCGTGGTGTCCTTTGGTATCTTCTTGATGTCTTAGGTAGTTATAGAGGTAGTTTCTTTTGAATACAAATCAACAATGGATGGTCTTTCTCTAGGTGGCACCTATGATCCTGACACTAGTTTGATGGGAAAACTTGGTGTTGTTGTCCCACATCTTCTACCTTCTTTGATTTTGCAATCTGCATCCATCTGTGAGTTCTGCCCCTCTATTTTTCCAATTTGAATAAGAGGGGTACTACAAATTTCTCGAGATAATCCTTCCTTCTTTCACAAATTTATAATAGGACTCTAGGTTAGGTTGTGGTTCAAGATTGTTACACCTAATAATCCCTCTTGCAGACAAGAGCGATCTCCCTAGATCCTAAATGGAAACTAGAAAAAATCATGACAAATGAACTGAATCTTTCCCTAAGTTGAACTTGTTCGAATTATAAGCAGTATAGCTAATGGATAGACCTCTTACCAGTTTCATGAAATGCCTGATGAAGATCCCTGGTTGTGACTTGATGCAGCTCTTCAATGCTTGATAATACCTGCAAACATAAACCATAAAAGGATCAAAATCACATGTGATATAATAATCCAAACAACTTAGCCTAATGATCAAGGAAATTAGGGATTGAATTTGTCTTAATAAATATAATAAACAATTGCAAACTATTCATCATTCACAAAAGACAAAATCAATGGGAGAAAGTGTTCATTTGTATTAATCAGAAGATAAGAGGAGCCTTACAACCTTTGCCTTGATGCCGTGAGGTCCCTCCCAAATTCCTTCAATCTCCTCCTTAGATGACAAGCTCTCTAATCTCAAACTAACAACATAAGTTTGTATTCTCTGAATTCTGACCTCCTTCATCCCTCAACCCTCTAGTCCTTTTATAGATCAAAGAGGGGGAAGTTTCAGATCCCTAAGAAGAGGATGAACCTCCTTTAATGAAGGATTAGGTTACCATGAGAAGAGGGATGGAGATATATCTTATGAGGGTTATAGTTCGAATAGTCATCACCTAGAATCATTCAGTTGGGAAATATTCGACCAAATATGATCTTAGAATGTACTTTTTATTTTTACTTTCTAGAATTCACCTGCACGGTTTTATAGTTACAGACTGACACAACTTTGCACTGTTATTAGAGTCAATTTCAGTGCATGCACAGGAAACGCCAGAGAAATCAGTGCAGGTGGAACTTAACAAGGTGTGAGAGCTATTTGACCCAAATTTCTCATGTATTTCAACATATATTGAGTAGTTTGACTTCTAAGGGAGATGGTTTCAACATGTTCACGGATGGTAAAAATATCCATAAACTGATCAAGTGTCATGGCAACAAATTCACGTGTAATAGATTGCCCCCCTAAAGTGCGAAGTCTGAAAAATAAGTTTAAAAGATTGAAGCGCTTTATCATTCCAAGGATTGGATCAGAGGTAATGGTCAGAAACATGCAAGGAACATTCAAGGGAACATAATGCAAAATATATATCAAAAATCATCTTTGAGGTAGGAATTTCCATACTCAAAGTAAAGTGAACTCTCTAAACAATCATGGAAAAACTAAGATCATATAGATGGTAGACACAACATGGACATAACCATATGTCTACCTAATCATGAATATAAAATATCCTCGCAACCTAGATTGATGAAACTAGATCCAGGGTCTTGATCTCCATCTCTTGATCCACAATACTATTCTAACCATGTGAGTGAATGTCTCGAAGTCTAACATGGCAGAAACCACTTGATTATCAGTCAATGATGTGAACCATTAACAAGCGTGAGAGAAACCACCAATAATGACAATGGTTCTCAAGGTACTCCCACTACAATATATGAAGTGCGAATATGTGATTTGAAGTCCAACACTCATAGAATCATTCGATCGAATGCCAATGATGAGAACCTATTGTTGAAAGTGAAAAAACTGCCATTAAGGCATGCAGGCTTCAATGTACTGAAGGCTTCTAAATTAGTTTCCTAGATAATGAGTTGAAGTAGATAGGAAGCGATTCATTGTAGGAAATCCTACTACACGAAACATGATATCAATTTTTGAAAATAATTGCAAGGAATGACTCAAGGATGTCCGACATGAATGAAGGTAAATATTTTGCAAAGGGATTTGAACCAAGGTTGAACTTCTTTTGAACATATAATGACACTATAATGATTTGGCAGCATTTGGCTTAACGATAATAACCAAAACCATGAAGACTTTCAATGAGGTTTGATTAACTGTAAGGCAAATGGATTTCCCAACCCAGACATGAATGTGACAGAGCGCCATGTTCAAGAGCGACATGCTACCTTTTAACTGATGATGTAGAATGGACACTGTCCCCAATTTCCCCCCACCATTACTAGAAAGTACCTCTTTATTTTTTACAAGCTTGAGGACAATGCTTGGACTATAAGCTCATCCTTCAGATGAGTCCATCGAAGTATTTTTAACGAACCCTAAGAAGGAATGATTCGGACTCATCATGCTTAACGAGTCCCATGCTGTTTAATTTTTTACGAGTCCAGTAAAGGGGTAACTCGATGTCATTTTCTTTTAAGAGTTTGAAAAAGACACAAAAAGAAAATTCATTCAACTCTTTAACCATAAAATTTTAACGAGCCCAGAGAAAGTAAAGCTCAATGTTTTTAATTTTTAGAGAGTCAGAAGAAAAACATAAGTAGACTCCATCAGGTTCTTTTTCGTCAGTTTAGTCTCTCAAGTCTGAAAAAGGATAAAATAATACAAGAGAGAACTCTATTGACCATGTTTGATCAATGTATACCTTTTTCGTAAACAATCCTGACTCAGTTCGTAAAAGGGGTAAATTTATACTGAGTGGACAATTTTTCATTTACTTTTACGAGTTCGAACAAGCAAGTACTCGACAATCTTTTTGTTTTGAAAAAGTCTGAAAAGGGCTTAAAAGAAGACTCCATGATTTTCGCTTTTCATAATTTTTAAAGAGCATAAAAAGCGATAAAAGTCTACTAAAATGTCAAAAATGATTTATCTTGACTCCGTAAACGATCGTGCACATTGATACTCAATAACCCATCATAACTGCTCCAAAAGGTGTTTTCCCTCTAAAAAAGATTCAAAATATAAAAAATAATATTTTTTAAGCTCAAAAACTTATAAAAGTGGGAAAAAGTAATTTTATTTTTACCATTTGCATTTTCACCAGTTCAGAGCAGAGAGAGGAGTTTTTACCATCGAACTTCCAGGACTAGTTCCAAGCCAACCTGTGGACGAAATCACACATCGTTTCCTCTAGGTAGAATATCTCTCCATAACTTAGCTTTCTATCCATTTATTTTCTCATTTTAAGTTTTCATTTGGTTTTTTGGGACAAATATTTGTTTAAAAATGCGCCCTCGGCCCTGCACGGGTTTCGTTCAATCGGGACCGTATAGGTCGATAAAATTTTCCATATGAAAATTCTCGGCTTGCGTGGAATTTTGCTAGAAATTTCCGCATAGCTGTGCTTTGTCCATAAAAGGGCAGTCGCGCAGGTGTTGTGGGCTATTTTTAAAACAAATTTTGAAGTCCAAAAAACATGAAACTAGTTTCAAAAATGCTTCTAACTATTTTAAAATGGTCATTTCAGGTCATTTGATTGGTAAAAAATGGGGTGGAGGGAAAGAGAGCATGAAACCAATGATTTGGCTAGTTTGGCAGATCTAGCCACTTTGCAGGCTCTTAGGACTTGTGGCCTCCTGAAATACTAGCTAATCCCTGGGATGAAAGCCTAGATAGATCTGATGACGTGGTTGGTGAGGACCTGGAATGTCCAGGGATAGTGCTTTGTGATTACTGATCATCGCATCAGAATTGATGTCGATGACATCTATTTCCTGACTGGGTTGTCTCATCGTGGAGCCGATCTTTCCCTATTTGGATCAAGAGCAAGGGGAGATACTACTGATGGATACCTATGACACTTTTGTAGGGGTGCATCGCCCAAAGATGGATAGATTGACATTTAGACCATCAAACTTTTACCCTTGAGGACCATTGCTTTCACTGTTTGCAAACTATGTGGTAGTGCTTCCATTCATCTAGCCACATGGGCACAGATGCAGACAATCGTGGAATGTTGGAAGCCCATGGTATACAACTGGTGTGAGGCAGTAGTGGTAAATATGAAGGGCCAGTTGACTAGGTGCAAGAATGGTAAACTGAAAAATTTTGGTTATGGTGCCATTCTAGTTGCTTTTTCCCTAGAGAGGGTTCCTATTCTTCGGCCACAATAGATTCTGATAGATGAGGGGGGTTCGAGGAATCCACACTTGATGAGGTGGGTTGCACTGATGAAATGCCATGGCAGTGATGGGCTTGCAGTGAGGTATACGACATAGTTTTTTTACTGGCCAAGCCAGTAGATTGTTTCGATCGAGGAATTTCCATATGCTAAGATGGATTACAGAGGTGATCCTAATATCCCACTTCTAGCCGGAGCTCAGTGGGGTGATCTAGGTAAGAATTTCTCATTTTGATATATTTTCAAAATTTTCAAAATTTTAAGTGTTTTTGTCTTCAGAGGCTAATTATCTGAAATGCATGTGTAGATGTGGGTCCAACCCAACCAGCTAGGATGAGATGGTATGATAGACGAGGCAAGTAGCCTATAGTAGCTGTGGCAACGAACCCAGAGGCAGATGACATCCTGACAGAGTTGGAGCAAAACCTTGAGAGGTTGACTGCCAACATCCAGAGATTGGATTCGATGACATTCCACACGCCTATCAGAGGCACACAGTTGGGGTTCTAGGCCTCTCAGACGTTTGCTGTGTCGATTTGCTCATGCTATCGTGTGATATCATGAGAGTCATTAGGCTTAGTTGTTCTAGTTTCTAGGACCATTTTTTACTTTTTTGGTGTCAGCATATTTGGAAAATAAAAGGCCACGAGGCCTTATGTCCTCGGATGACATATTTTGTAGACACACCCAAACTCTATTTTAATGAAAAACCTACTACTTTTATCTATTTTTATCTCGATCAATGTATAAGTATTGTTTTTAATTTAAAAATGTTTCAAATTTCTATTTAACACATGATTTTCCAATGCATATGTCAATGTGTTAAATTATCTCGGGATGTGTTGATATTCAATATAATCAAATTTCCTTTCCAAGAGATAGACTCCTTACTGAATAGACACCGTTTAAATGTAATACTACGAGTTGCGAATCTAACCTAACGATCAAACGCCAAATACCAAATGTAATGGCATCAATTAATAGCTCAATGATTGCGCTATATTCCACTATATTGTTCGTTGCTTGACTGAGACATATTTCGTGAATATAGAATAGCTCGTCACTGGGTGAATAAATAACCCAAGTCGTGGAAGATAAATTTTGAGTACTAAGACTAGCGCCATCAGCAAAGCCAATGTAAGTCAGAGAAAACATCGACATATACAAATCAAGTGTAAAAATGAGATAAGCAAGAGAAGTAGTAAAAAATGTAAAAACACTAATTATCACAAAAAACGGTAAATAATATACAAATTTTCACCAAAAATTTATGAAAAATATTTCTTTAGGTAAATACCATTTCTGGGCTTTCCCAGAGGAATACCATCGCAACCAACCAGCTCATAGGCACCTTTAGCTAATGCACGTTTTATGATGTAAGGGCCATGCCACATGGGCTCGAATTTCCCTACACCTAGCTTGTCATGAGCTTGATCATAGACCAAGACTAGGTCACCTTTTGAATATGTATGAGGATTAACATTTTGATTGTATTGGGCTTTGACATGTTTCTGGTGAGCTTCACTAGCCAATACGACATTACGATGATTTTCATCTAGATGGGCTAAATCTACAAAGCGCTCTTCGTCTGCAGAGGTAGCATCTAATAATTCCATAGCTAATTTAAGAGATGGAATTTCACATTCAATAGGTAATACGTCTTCCAAACCATAAACAAGTTGGAAAGGGGTAAAACCGATTGATGTTTTTGCAGTAGTATGGTAAGCCGACTGTGCTGAAAAGAGCATAGAGTTCTAGTTTCCTTTATGCATACCAACTATCCATTTAATCATATTGGTTAAAACTTTATTGACAACTTCGACCTGACCATTAACTTGTGGATAATATGGAGTAGAGCTATCATGGCAGAGGTTGAGTTGAGAAAATAGCTCGACCATCATAAATTTACGAAAATGACTACCATGGTTTGTAACAATATCTTGTGGGATGCCAAACCAAGAAATCACATGATTGAAAATGAAAATTTCTACAGTTTCGCCATTGCCTTTATATGTAGGCATCGCATTGACCCATTTTGTAAAGTAATCGATTGCAAGGATGATATATCCATGCCCCCCTTCTGTTGTGGTCACCAACAACCCCCCTCTTTGTTTGGTATTAGCAATAACATCAAGCAAAGGGGGACCCTTAACAAAAAATCCTAAAAATATTTTTATCAAAATTTTTGTATTTAACTCCCTAAAAGCTATATCGCATCGCAAAGAGAGAGTGAAGCGTTTTCCTATGCGCATAAATAAGCTGCAAAGAAGCGATGCGAAATTCATCGCATCGCATGTTTTGAAAGTGCCCTTAAAAGAAAACCTAAGGAATCGCTGACGGCCGATATGCGACATCGCATATCGCAACGTCGCATAAGCAGCGCACAGTGATCAAATGAAAAATGCGATCTTGCAATTTGCGATCTGCGATCTTACAAACTGCGATCTTGCGATTTGCGATCTGCGATGAATGAGACTATTAATTGCTGCGATGACACCTCTCGACATCGCAATCCTCGATGCTGCGATGCGAATCGCAGAAACCACTCATCGCAAAGTTTCCTCGGCATGATCTGTAAACCCAAAATTGAGCGCGCACCTTAAGGGAAATTAATAATTGCACGCCTGAGTATCCAAGGATGATCGTGTTGTGTTTTTGGAAGAGTCAAGTCATTATGAGTGTCATGATTATGCATTCATTAGAACTTAAAGCTTTCATGTCAATCTTTTTATCATTTCTCTTTTCCTTTGCGTAAACTGTAAGGCAGCAACTAATATAAATCTATATGCAGGAAACATCTAAGGAAAAGGGGAAAGCGCCAATACTAGAAGAACAGAGAGGAGATGCCTTCGCAAATGGATGCCGCATGCAGTAGAGCCGCGGATTCCAGAGTATCACTCAATAGACACTGATGAAAATAGACTATCCAAGACTCAGAGTCAAAGGCGCACAAAAGTAGCATGTTTGCAAAAGATCCTGAAGCTCGGACTGGGTAAAGCAAAAAGAAAAATGCTAAAGAGGGAGGACGCTCCAGAAAAGCCTGGAACAAAGAACGGAAGCAATTTTCAATACGGAAGATTGTTCAGGCAACGAAATCCCTAACTCATTAAGTCATTCGCATGGCCGGAAACCGAAATAGCAACAACACAATCAGTTTGAAAGAAATCTGGGTTATACTAAGTATACACACAGCGAATACACCCAGCCAGAGGAAGATTTTCAAAAATATCTTCTAGTTTGTCAGAAAGAGGTGCCAGCTTTTGTTATTTCTACTTTTATCGCTCGAACAAAAGAAAAAGACAACCAGCCGACTCTTTCCAGGCGAACCTTGCATTGCTTACAGCACTAAGGAGTAGATACAGAAACGGTTAGAAATTAGATTCAATTTTTAGAAATAAATTTGTTTTAGTAAAAGGGCGGTCATTTGAAGCCGTTTCCTAAATTTTTGTAATTAAGATTAGTTAGTTAGTAGTATTTAACCCTTCTCATGGCATTTAGAGAAGGGTCCGGAAATTTGTCAAAAAACTTGTCCTCAGAACATGCACTTTTGCACCCTCGGAGGGGGTTTTTGATGAATGGATGGATCGAGATTTATTTATGTTTTCATTTTAATGTCTGCTACTGATGTTGCACTTCTGTACTTTTAGTAGATGTTAGAAGTAAGTAGAGATAAATCGTTATTGCTTGAAGTTTGTGAGTGAAATCAGTCATAAATGGTACTTTTATCTCTTGATTAATTTCTGCTTATATTCTTAGAGTGATATACAGTTGAGTTGTTTATATGTTAATGTATGAATGTGTGGGTTACCATTTGGCACTTTTGTACGGTGGAGTCATTTATTTGTGCTTGACATATGAATAACTTATTATGCGATATGCTGTTCACAACTATTTTGCCTAACTTCTTATGCAGAATGGTTCATCTTAATTGATTTATATTCTTATGATAGCTAAATGATCTTTATTACCAGTTATTGTATGAAATCTTTTTAGATCACATGATGAAAGAATTCTACCCCGGGTTAGTATAGATTAGATGTGTTGTTTTTGTTAGATTACAGTAGCATAGAGTCAGTTTAGAGTTTAGAATTAAATTAGCTTAAAATTACCTCTATATTAGCATCATCAAAATCTACACACACACACATCCTTTAAATTGGGAAGTTGGTCCCATTATCCCCAGTCGGACCCGCTACACCAAACGGGCAAGGAGCCGCCAACCAGGTTCCGGACCGGGTGGGTATCCCCCTTGTTGTTGACCCGATTTTAGGGCCCTCAACACCTTCCAAGTGAGAATTAAAAGTGATGAAGTCAATGACCCATTTAGCAAAAGGACCGAAAACTATGATTGGGCGAAGATGAGTGGGAGGTGCTCGCATTTTGTGATCATAAATTTGGCAATTATGGCATTTGTGGACTGTAGTGATGCAGTCTTTAAACATTGACGGCCAAAAACAGCTAGCACATAATATCTTTTGGGCAGTAGCATACCTAGACATGTGACTGCCACATGCTCCAGAGTGGCAGCCATTTAAAGCTTTTTCAGCTTCTTCTAAAGTTAAAAAATGTCGGAATACAGAATCGACACCACGACGATAAAGAGTGTCACCAATAATATTGTATTGTTGGGATTGGTATCAGATTCACCGATGATCAATTTTAGATAACTCGGGCCTAAAATGTTATGTTTGGAGATATACAATGATGTCTCCATACCACGGATCTAATGTACTAATAAGAAAGAGAGATTCGTCAGCAAAAGAATCTTCTGCTACAATTTCTATATTAGTATGGGGAAAGTCACACAATAGTTTAGCGAAAATAAAGGATTTCTTTGATTTGGATTTTTCAAATTCCAAATCAAACGCTTGTAGAATGACTATCCACTTCGAGTATTTGCCTCGTAGCAGTTGTTTCGTGAGAATGTACATCATAGGGTTGTAATATGAAATGACAATCGTCTTTCAGAGAATTATATAGTGAAAGAATCATTGAACAACTTGCACAACTGCCAAGGCTAGCTTCTCTACATGTGCATATTTAATCTCGGTTTTAGTGTGACTCCTAATCAAATAGTAAATCACATGTTGGTAGCTAGAATCATCCTCTTGGACTAACACCATGCCAATGGTGGCATTAGATGTAGCTAAGTACAAAATAAAACCCTGTGTTAGTTCAACATAATTGTGGATGAATCTACGCAAAAAATTTTCCTTCCCTTGCAAACTTTGGAGTTGAGTAAGGCTAGAAGGAGCAGGAAAATTCAAAATTTCCTCTACCTTGAGGGGATCGACATGAATCCCTTCCCTTGAAACGATGAAACCTAGAAGCCGACTGGATTGCATAGAAAAAACACATTTTTGTGGATTTAAGTAAATATTGTAATGCCTACACCTAATGAAAATTTCTTTTAAGCGTGATGGGTGATCCTGCCTTTTCATGGAATGAGCCAGTGGTCATCTAAATAAGGCTAAACAATATGCTTGATATCGTGGAATATATAAGACATTTCTCATTGAAAGGTTGCGCCATCATTTTCTAGGCCAAATGGGAGTTTCCAATAAGCAAAAGTTCCCAATGGCCATATAATTGTGGTTTTATACTGATCGGTAGGGAGTATGTTTATCTAATTATAGCCAGAAAATCCATACATGAAAGAAAAAGTTTCATTCCCGGCATAGTCATCGACAATTTGGTCGATATACGGAGTTGGATAATTGTCCTTTGGACAAGATTTATAGGTATCTCAATAATCAACACACACTCGAGTATTTCCTTGCTTTTTATTAATGAGCACAATATTTGATACCCAACCGATTAAAGGAACAGGGTAAATGAATCCTACTTTCAGTAATTTCTCAACCTCAATTTTGATAGCAACAGTTTTTCGCGGATGTATAGGACGTAATCATTGTCTAACTGGTTTAGCATTCAGATAAGTTTTTATTTCATGTACAACAATGTTAGGGTCGATTCTTGGCATCTCTTTGTAGGACCAAGGAAAAATGTCACGAAATTCCTGAAATAGGGCTCTGTAAGTTGAAATCTCTTCTAATGAACAAGAAGCTCCTATATGCATATTTTCAATTATTCCAAGTATTATTGAGATATCAATAGGTATCGTTGCTAATATGTTCCCTAAATCCTATTCAGAAATGGAAGAAAGGGTAGATATTGGATTTTGAGGATCGCTAAGGGTCTGAGATGAAAATAATGATGAGAAATTATTCTCAAATTTATCAAGGGATGGTAATAAAGTTGAACAATGATGAGTTTCATTCCACGACATTTCATCCAAGGTCATAAATTCCATAATCCCTTCATTAGTTAAAAAATCTTTGTTAAAAGGATCAAGCATAGATATTGGTTCCAAGCATGACAAATGAGAATATTCATCAATGATGATATTCATTTGATCATCATCAGATGTTGATGGGTTGGAAAAAGACTGAATGGCCTCATAGGCTAACTCGAAAGGAATATGAGGCATTTCATTGCCATATAAGATCATTTTTTATTCTGACGGTACTTTCCATGGATCTCCCATTTCAAAAGTACTTGATGTAATCATGTTAATCTATGCTTCATTATGAAGAAGAAAAGGTGGAGAGAACGTGAAATTTCCCATCAAAGATGAGACTTTGAGTAGGCCAACACCAACTTCTTCATATGGAGTGGTGGATTTTCCAATAAACGAGATACTGCCAGTGGAATGAGGGTTAGAGGTATAGTAGGACAATTGGTCCACTTTCACAATTCTTCCTGTGTGAAGAAACATAATCATCCTAAAATATGACAAGACTACTGCTGCCATTGCATAAGTCCAGCTCCGACCAAGAAAAAGTTTATATTCAAGTTTAGCATCAACAACCTCAACATCTATTGCAACTATTTTTCCCTCTAACTCTATGGGAAATTGATTTAAAATTCCATACGGATGAAAACCTCTTCGATCAAAGCATTTCAAAGTTGTGGGAGATTGATTTATTATTGGAGAACCCAATGCTTTCCAATAGGAAATGGAAATAATACATGTCGATGCTCCTTCGTCAATCACTATTTGAAAAACTCGTCGAGTTTTGACGTGAACTAGTATATGAAAAGGCAGTTGATGTGAGAGATGTAGGACATGATTCTCGAGATTAAAAACAATCAAATGGGAGTCTTAAGGATCTACAAATCCTATGGATGATAATAATAATTTCTTTTGTGATAGACAAGTTTGCAGCACTTCAAGGGAAAACATGGCCAAAGGTGACATAGCCATATCTTCGACGATGTTATAATTTTGAGTAGCCCTCGCATGAGGATTAAAGGCTGACTTATGAAGCATACCCTTAGGAGGCAGATGAAGTATCATATCAGGATTTGGTTTTTCAATATGTAATGGTTCATCAGAAGAAGGAGTAGACGCGAAAGTTTGACAAGGTGAACTGGAGTCATCTCCATTTTCAACAGGACTCTTTAACATGAATCTTTGGATCTCGTTGCTACCATAAATCTGGAAGATATCATCATGATATCTACCGATGGGGATGAGGAGGATTGGTCGTGACGGACCATTTTACTATCTTGAGGAGGAAACTGATCCTTCAAAAAAACAGGTGTGGGCGAACTTTTGATGAATTTGGAAACTTTGGGCAATGAGGGCACTCCTTAGTGTAATGATCTTCCCCAAAAATCAAGCAAGGATATCGAGGTTTCCTCTTTTCGTCAGATGGTTCGTTCTTGGTTGATTTCTTGTTAGAGTGGTTGTCTTATTTAGTTTTTCCTTTTCCCTTTTTCTTATTTCTGGATGACTTACCCCTGCCAGTAGATGAATCTACGATGTTGATTTCAGAAGTAATTCCCAGAGAAGGATCTTCATCAGGTGAATCAGATAGAGCCAAAACCTGAACATTCTTAGAATTTTTATTTTTTGTTCTTATATTTCTGGCTCATAGAACCAATCATGCCATCTATGACATGTGATCCTGGAAGAGGTGGATTACTTGGAGTGGATCGGGGTAAATATGGGATCTTTTCATAAAAAGTACCAGACTGAGTATAAACAAGATCAAGATATTAAGCGTAGGCAATTACCTGCTCTTCAACTACAACACCCCCTTTGGCCATATCTTCAATTATTATTGGTAAAAGCGACTTTATGAACCATTCGACCAAAATATGGTCTAGAATGTAAACTTTAACTAAGAAACGTCTTCGTCTGCATTCGTTAATGTGATTTGAGATATGGGTTGACTTTGACTGATTTAAAGAATTAAAAAGTTCAGTTCCATTGTCATATCGAACGGGTAACTAAAAATGGGTCAAAAAGGTAGTATCAAGGGCATTAAATGTGTTGAAGGAAGTGCATGATAATTCTACATGGTTGGACGGATCTTCACCCGAATTACCTTCGAACTTAGGAATATCACTGGGCAACTCTGTAGGAATAGCTGACCAATATAGTAAGTAAAGAAGTGGATCATTAGTTAACCGAGAGAGGTCAGAAAAATCCAAAGTTGCAATGAAGGGCAACTGGTGATTAGGGTCATGCGATGGATATTGATAACCTTAAGGGGCGAGTCCTGTACTAGGAGGAGGATATCCATGATATCCTGGGATAGCTTGAGCAGTTGTAATATGCATACCTCCTGGGTATCCAGGATGAGCCATATCGTATTGCAGTTGAATAGGTTCTTGGAATGTATGACCTGGGTACAGTTGATTCTGGAAGGGGAGATTCTGACCCATTTGACCTTGAAGAAACTGTCCTCGAAAGGGTTGACCTTGGAGAAATTGAGTTTGAAAAGGTGGACCTTGAACAAACTGACTATGGGGTAAACATTGAAAAGGTAGCTCTTGAAAAGGTACTTGCATATATGGGATGCTAGGCTGAACAATAGGTATTTGAGGTGCTGATGGAATCGTAGGAATGGATTGAACAATAGATGCCTAAGGTAAAGACTGAACAAGTGGTTGCATAGTAACCTGTGATGTAAGCGGGACAATTATTTGCAATACTCCTGGAATGGGAGTTTTAGGCGAACTTGAACCTGGGTTCTGAATAATCATTGACATAACAGACTGCCCCACAGTTTGATGAGTGCTCGAGGCAGGTTTCTAAAGCGATTACTGGGCAGATGTCAATGGGTTAGCCTGGATGGTTGGTTGGACTTGAGAAGACATACCTTGGAAAGGCAGTTGCTACATAGGTTGTCCAAGAGGTTGGCCAGGTTGATACAAAGGCACTTAAGAAGCAACAAGAATTGACTGTTGAGAAGGGTTCCAGATTGTATTCAATCCAGGGTAAGGCATTCCAACAGTGGGTTGAGGCATAACAGGCTGACCAAAACTGGTTTGAGGCATTTGAACATAATTAAAGTAGTTTTTGGTGGGGGTTTTCCCCCCAGCTATAGGGTAAGGTCCACCAAAAGGCTGTCCTCCAGGCGGAGGATATGACGGTTGCCCCCCAGGTGGATAATAACCACCTGTTGGGTTAGCTTGTGGATTACGAACATTACCAGAAATCATATTAATGACTTGTTCAGATGCTAAACCTTCATGGGTAGGGTTAATTACACCAGTTGACATGTTTAAAGATGAGTTCGAGGAAGAAGCTCTTGAATAAGCTCTTACGAGAGAGTGATATCCAGGTGGTAAAAAACCACCATACAATGTGGACTCCGGAGAAATGTAATACATGGTTGTATCTAACATGACGCTTCTAGGAATCATTGTGGATCAGTCAAAACCTGCTACAGTAGAATAAGGAGTCGTGTAAAATAGAATCCCTTGTCCTAAAAAGTTCAAGGGTGTAAAACACCAAGGGTTAGGGTGAAGAGATCGAAACAAAAGTTCTGAGATATCCACAGGCTCATTGGTAGAAACTATAAGTTCTTCATCTTCGTCCAAAACAAGTTCTTCAATGGCAATAAGACTAGGAGGGAGACTATCAGTAATGATAAATTTCACACGTGCTGAAAGTGGAGGATCCGGAATATGTGTTGTAGCGGGTGTATGAATTCCAGGCTTATAAGTATCAGACTCAGGTTCGTCAATATCTGGTTCAGAAACAGGGTTTCTATCGGAATATTCTCCAGTATCTAATTCAGTTTGAACGAGTTCAGTAATTTGTAACTCAGTTGTTGTTGAGTGTGATGTTAAATTCTGAGTTTGATCAAATTCAGTTTTTGTTACTTCAAGGGCTAAAATAGTAGATGTTATAGGTTGATTAACTTCAGTTCCCCTTACATCAGAATTTAAAATAGTAGAAGTTTCAGTTTCTGTTACAGTTTCAGTTTCAAATGATTTAGACTTTTCTACTTCAATATTTTCTAACTGATTCGGTGTATACTCAGGGGGATCCATGAGTATCCTACGTGATTGTCTTGGTATTTCTACCAAAATGAAAAAATTTCAATTTATTAATCACACAATATCTAAATTACACCTAAAGTCTCTAAAAAGTATAATAAAAAAACATAGAAAGTAACACGCACTAAAAATGTAGGAGTTCAAACCATACAAACTTACTCTTCACAGAGATCAATATTTACTAGTTGGTGATGGAATCCAACATCGAAGAGATCATGGTGAAAAGTTTTATAGAAAATGAGATTTTGGAATCAATTACACTGACAACCTGCATAATGAAATGGTTTGGTGCAAGTAACTCTGCTATAAACCATCTCGAGAAAAGATTACCCTCCAGAGAGTCCAAGTGAGTCTAGCCAACATCTGTTCCAGGTACAACAAGACCTTCCCTCTGTCATCACCTTAGGTAGAGCCCTAGTATTATAGTCACTAAGTTTACCAAATACAACAATTTTACCTGGGGGGACAGTCGTAGATCAGATGTACACACAAGGGTAGAGTAACAAGCTCAATCCCCTTGAAGGCTCCTCCACATGATCAATTGGAGGTTTACTTTCAAGTGACCCCAAGTACCTTTCAATATCGTTGTAATACATGCAAATCACTGTATCTAGGCCAATGAAGTGGGTCGGATCACTTCACCAGAGTTGACACGACCTCGTGCTTAACTCATGTATAAGAAGAGCTTCCTAGAGCAAAATGGAAATAATTGGATTTTCTCTCCCTAACTCAAGATTCTATTGTTCATTTGTAGCTTTGGAAAGTTTACTTCCTTCCCTATTCCAAAGCCCTACACTTAAGCTACTGTAGGTGAAAAGAGCCCTAAAAAATATAAAATTCTAGGTGAATTTTAATTAACGTTGTATTATTAAGTTGTTATTTTACTCAATGGGTGATGAAGGTGAAACTTATGATGTTGTGACATGACTCGAAATCTTAATGCATTCTAAAATGCAAAAGCAACTTTCAAATTTGAAGAAATTCTATAAAGAGAAAAGAAAGAGTTTTCTTTGATTTTTGAGAAATAAAATCCAACAACTCACAACTTTTCCAATTTTCTCAAAGCAACCAATTTCACTATTTTGTAATGAAAAACGCAGTCAACAAACTAATTTCTAGATTTCCCTAATTATCAAAATAAACTAAAACAATCTTTTCTTATAATCACTTAAAACGTTCAAGCATACTAAAATGAATCAAGAAGGTTGGAGAAAATACATATTCTCCTATGAATGCTTTGATTCAATGATAATAATAGTGCAATCATGAAAATTTTCCCAAGATGAAAGCAAAAACTCCTTTAATCAAGAAAAAATAACCATGATTCTTTCACAAAAGAACAAGGTCTTGAGAAACCCTAATTTGCAATTCAAAGCGATTTTGACCACAAATAAGCAATATTTAAGGCTTAACCAGTGTATTTGACAAAACAAAATAAGAATATCACTTACAAAAATACATTCAAACTTGTTTTGATCAATCAAAAAATCAACCAGGCAAAGCCCTAAGGTATTCTTTCAAAAATACCTAATCTTCAAAAATCATCAACAAAGCAATCAACTAAGTTCAGAAGAGACAACACATAGTCTAAAAAATATAATGACACTTTCAAAAAGACAAATTCAGGTTTGGATTGAAGCTAACACGAAATTTTAAAAAAAATTCAAGGCCTGCATGGGTTTCCAGTAGAAAACAGAGCGCATGCGCTCAGTTGCTACGGAAAAAGGGCACAGAGCTGTGCTCTGTGTACAAATAGAAACAGTGCAGGGAGGAAAACCTAAAGAAAAAATAAAAAATTCGAGAATCAACCAATCAAATCTAAAAGGCCATTAATTTATGAAGACTAAGGTCTAGATAAATCGAGAAAATCAGAAAGCAAGGCTAAGGAAAAAGACGAGAATAGAGACGTTCCCCAACATGGTCACCAGATTTTTACACGAGACAATCCCTCTTGTAGACAAGAGTGATCTCCCTAGATCCTAAATGGAAACTAGAAACAATCATGATAAATGAAATGGCTCTTTCCCTAAGTTGAACTTGTTCGAATTATAAGCAATATGGCTAATGGATAAACCTCTTACCAGTTTCACGAAATGCCTGATGAAGATCCCTGGTTGTGACTTCATGCAGCTCTTCAATGCTTGATAAGACCTGCAAACATAAACTATAAAAGGATAAAAAACACATGCGATATAATAATCCAGACAACTTAGCGTAATGATCAAGGAAATTAGGGATTGAATTTGTCTTAATAAATATAATAAACAATTGCAAATTATTCATCATTCACAAAAGACAAAATCAATGGGAGAAAGTGTTCATTTGTATTAATCAGAAGATAAGAGGAGCCTTACAACCTTCACCTTGATGCCGTGAGGTCCCTCCCAAATTCCTTCAATCTCCTCCTTTGATGACAAGCTCTCCAATCTCAAACTAACAACATAAGTTTGTATTCTCTGAATTATGACCTCCTTCATCCCTCAACCCTCTAGTCCTTTTATAGATCAAAGAGGGGGAGGTTTCAGATCCCTAAGAAGAGGATGCACCTCCTTTAATGAAGGATTAGGTTACCATGAGAAAAGGGATGGATATATATCTTATGAGGGTTATAGTTCGAATAGTCATCACATGGAAGCATTTATTTGGGAAATATTCGACTAACTATGTTTCTAGAAAGTACTTCTTATTTTTACTTTCTAGAATTCACCTACGCGGGTTTATAGTTACAAACAGAGAGCAGCTTTGTGCTATTCTTAGAGTCAATTTCAGCGCATGTGCAGGAAACATGAGAGAAATCAGTGCAGGTGGAACTTAACAAGGTGCGAGAGCTATTTGACCCAAATTTCTCATGTACTTCAACATATATTGAGTTGTTTGACTTCTAAGGGAGCTAGTTTCAACATGTTCACGGATGGTAAAAATATCCATAAACTGATCAACTGTCATGATGACAAATTAACATGTAACAAGGCTCTTGGAGTTCCTAAGGGCCTATTTCTACCTCTTTTGATGTTGCTACCTCCTCCTATAAAAATTTTCATAAATTTGTTCCTTCCTGTAGCAGCCCTGTCTTTCTCTTGTAGCACCCCTACTTTCTCCTGTAGCAAGGTTGTTTGTGCTTTTAGTTTCTTAGCTGTGGCTTATCTAGTGGTTGGCCTTGTCATGGATGTCATAGGTTGTTTACCCTTGGCTTTGGGGGAGGTGTCCTCCTCAATTTTCCCTTACCTTGGCCCCAATTCTTTTCTTGTTGGCTAGCTGACTCTTTAATTTTGATAGGGACTGTTGAAGGAAGATGAGAGTGATGAAAACGTGACCAATGGTAATGAAAACAAGGTTGGTGGTGATGAAAATAAAGTCAGATGAAGATGGGGCTAGTGGGAGACGAAAACGAGGCTAGGTAAATATTGAGTTTGGTGAACTATTTGGCTTGTGGATGACTTCCTTTATTGACCCCCAATACTTATACACACAAAAGAGAAATTACATAGCTCTCATGAAGCCCAAAGGATTTGATTACATACCTTGCCTAACTATGGATCATATTGCTGGAGTTGATTGCATGCTAGAGCTGTGTAACTTACTCCTTGGGCCTACCCCGGAAAATTAGCCCCTAGGCTCCATTAATTAAAAAAATAAATTATTTACAGTTAAATTTCAATGGTATTTGCAGGTGGAGTTAGCCAATCATTGTTTACACAGTGATCATCCCGGAAACTATAGTCAAAATCTTAGCTACTGAACACCAACAAGATAATGAACCATATTTCACACTCTTTAGATCATCCCTTAGGCTTAAATATCAACAAATCATGACATGCAACAATCAAAACTCTGATATTAACCTTATAAGCATTAATGGACATTGGTTTGAGTCTACTATGGCTAGTGTTAACACCCAGGTTGTTCCCTATGACTCCCAAGGGAATACGGCCGGGGTAACCACTAACCAATCTTTGGATCACTATTTCTAGCCAAACTGTGATCAGAGAGGGCTCTCTCTTTATGATTTGTATCTGTTATGATAGTGTTTTAGGCTAGGTATTATGCACAGGTTTTGTTTATGTTTTGGTTGAAGAGTTTCTTTCAGGTCTTGTGATGTAGTGTTCAAAGAGTCAAATATCATTGGGCAATGGAGTCTATGGCTGCAGGTGTCTAGAAACCTTGAGGTGAATTGGTGAAACTTACAGGGCCATTTGGATACTTCATACAACAAAATTTTTGATTTATAACATGAACAGGTGAAACAACCAGTGAAAGCATTTAAGAATTTTCACTAAAGTATTTAAGTATTTCCACCAAACTAGGTATGAGAAACGGATAGATGTCTCAGGAGCAAACTTGAATCCCTGGGAATGTCTATCACTGCAAAAGATATAGTTTTAAAGTGCAGCAATTAAGAATTACACTTCATTCACTGTATCTGAAGAAAACATGGATAATAGCTTAGATTGAGTTCAGGGTAATCAGTGATTAAATCCTGGAACTATTCTTCTACTTTGCTATTAAGTGTAAAACATTTAAACAATAAAAGAGAACAAAAGACTCGAAAAAAACATGTAATACAGAGATTTAAGAAAGACTTATTGTTTTATGAAACACTCTGGAATCCTGCAACATTCACCATTCATCACAATGCATCAAGGTACGCCAAGCTTCGGAAATTCCATTCACCCTTTGTATTATTTCTCTGAGAATTTTACAGCAAGTGAGATCCCCAAAATGAAAATAACAACAACCCCTTAAGCTTATGTGCGGGGCGAATATATACTTACGATTTTTACAAAAATATCTGAGTTCTAAGTTATCTCAGACTTAATATTCTCACCAACTTTTGAGATATTATTATCAGAAATTTATTACAGCATTGAATACAAAATAAAGGCGTCTTGATGTTCTGTCAGAAGATATTTTGGCCTTTGGGAGCTGCTGAGTCGGTTGGGATATTTTGATCGAATGCTGGAGAACTCGACTTTATAGCTTGTGCGCTGTATTTTTGGGTCTACCACCTGTGATTGTGATTGCTGCTGTGGTGACTAAATAGCCCTGCTGAGTTGGCTCAGCATCTGTCTTTTCCTTGTAGATTTATCCACCAAAATTCTGCCTGTGCATGACTGCTCATAAACTGGAGAAAATTAACGCTACAGGTTCTGGCTTGATAAGATTATCTGTGTCAAATTCCTCCAGACTTCCTGTGTGGGCAATTGGTGCTTCATGATTGCCTCCATAGTTTCATCTGCTTCTGTATACTTAAAGAAATTTGGTGGTGCATCAAACAGGTGATCAATTTCATTCATAATAAAAAACAGGTTGTCCACCCTATCATACAAATTCTGCCCTGATGCTGGCCCTGTTTCTGCTGAGGTACTGGGTTGTTTTGCAATTTGTGCTGCAGCATGGGCATCAACCCTTTTGATGTAGTTTTCCAGGGTAAGCAGTCTTCCTACACTGCTTAATATGCTGGGGAGGCCTCTGTTCTGTAATGCCAGGAATCTGTCCAGGAATTTGTTGATTTTGGTCTGCATATCCTGTGTTCTCCTCTCCAGCGTCCCAACTAGGCTTCGTAGTGTCAGGACTCTTTTAACTACTGAGATTGTCTCAGTCCTGTTAGCAATTCCCATGGTAGCTAGTTGAGAGCTAGTTTTGTTATTTAAAATATTGATCATTCTGCTGGCAGCATCTGGCATGTGGCCAAGGCTTGCTCTAGCTCTGTGTATTTCCCTGTTTGCCTTTGTAATGAGTACTATTTGCTCATCCATAGTCTCAATATACTGCCACTGATTGGTGATGGACCGACCAATGTTACCCCAGAGGACTGCTTTTAACTCTGCTGTTACCTTTTCTAGTGTGAGCTCCTTTTCAAGTTCAGTTATCCTCTTCTTTAGAGCTTTTACTTCTCGTTCCTTTGCAGCCTCACTCTGCTTGCTCTTATCAAATCTTTCATTTACTTTAGTCAAAGATTTTTTGACTTCATCAAGCTCTTTCATTTGAGCCTCAAGAACTTGGATTTCGGCTTGCAGCTTCTGCATATCCAGATTAGGAGTCTGCTCTGTTGTTGGTGTAGCTGTTGCTGTAGTTGGTGTTGTAGGCCCTGTCTGTTGAGGAGGAGGAGTAGTTGTTGGAGGGGCTTCCTCAAGATTGATTATTTCAGGAGGAGGCTGGGAGGTTTGGCCCTCTTCTTTTTGCTTTAATGCTGTCTGTAGTGCTGCCTTTGCAGCTTCTGATTCTCCTAGTTTGTCTTGAGTCCGAACCAGCTCCTTGTACAGAGATATCATTAGATCTGTGGCATCCTTTTCCAGCCTTTGCTGGGCAACCTCATCTGTTTGCGGATGGATGGTAGCTGGGAGCTTACCAGGAGAGAATAGAGACAGCATTGCCATTATGCTTTCATCCACATCCTCCATTCCCTTGAATCCTAGGGCATAGCTGATCAAATCCACTAACATCCTGCCCAATTCATTCAAGTACTGATATCCAATAGGAGGAGTTCTGACGGATTCAGAGCCTGGTTTTACAAACAGCTGATTGATTTTAATGAGTTGGTCACTTGACAGCTTGCTCCCTTTCTTTATCAAATTCTGAATATGGAGGGGGGTCAATTGCTTGGCAGTATGGAAGTGCAGCATCTCATTTATACTCTCTGGGGTGATATGGAACAGGACTGAGCCTGTGGGGCTGATGACAGCTCTTTGGCTTGGGTCATAGCATTCCTGGCAGCTGTAGACCAACTCTGGCATAGGATTTACCTGGGGGAGGTTGTAGATGGGCAAGTTTGAGTCCCAAATCCCCAAGATGTCTGCTCCACTTAGGTGCTGGGCTTTCAACTCATTCAGCATCTGAATATTATATTTGGAGCCCATAAGAAACCAGTCCAGCATTTGATAATCCATATCTCCCAGGGCTTTCCATTCTAATTCCTGGTGAGGAGCGTTGAGGGGCTTGATATTCAGAGCAATAGGAGTGTCCATGGTTTTCTTTAAGCTCAACAACTGTAAGTGAACGGCTTAAAAGGATCAGCACAGAACAGAAGCGATTTTTGTAAAAAACAGTTTGAGTTTCAGGTACCAGAGGAGGAATTTATACAACAGCAATTGAAATACTGTTTATATCAGGAACAGGGCTACTGTCTGGTCTCACTATGTCCTCTTCAGCAGGTGAATTCAGTAAACAAAAATCTTTCGGGAATGCGCAGAGAATACCTTTTTTAGTGAAAATACAGGCAACAAGGCTCAGCTGGCGTTTTTGGACTTCACAATTACAAATGGGGTATATGCAGAGGGAAATGGCCGGTGAAATTATGAGTTTTATCGTCTCTTTAGCCCTCTGAGTAATTTTTATTTTCAACTGCAGGGTTATGGAGGATAGAAAACGAAAAATACCTGGTAATTCACGAGCAGAGGTCGTGCACGCGTGCAAGGTTGGTGCTGTGGAGGTCGCCTTGGTCAACTGAGCAGGTTGGCGGATTTCAGGACGTAAACGGTCATGCAGAGGAAACAGTAGAGAAATGCATAAAAAATGGAAAAAAAAGGCGTTTTTTGGCTTAATATGGGCTTTTTACGATTTTGGCGCTTTTTTAGTGATGACGTCAGCATGACGTCATTGGTGGGTCGAGGTCAAGTGACGTCAGCTGACGTCATCGGGTGACGTGGCGGTATGCTGTTGGTCCATGGAGGATGGTGCGGTGGCAGCCACATCAACGGCGAGGTGGACAAATAACGGAGGTAAGGACAAGCAGACGTGACGCGGCGATATGCTGTTGGACAACGGTTGGCGGTTAGGACCGTAGCGGTTACGGTTAAGGCTAGCCGCTACGGTCTCTCGGGGCGGTTTGGGTACGGTCCCGGAAGTGTCAGGCCTTGCTCCGAGAGCCTTCATCGTGCGACGCGTGGACTGGCCCTGACGTGACGCAACGTCACGTTCTCGGGCGCTAAAGGTCCGCTGCGGGGGCTGCTCCGATATCACTGTGGATCGTCGGATCCTTAGGATCTGATCCGACGGTGGGCGGAGCAACAAAGTGCTCGGGTTATATGCACGGGCGGAAAACTTCAGATTATGGGTTTTTGTAAGGTTTTTCAATGTATTTCAATTAAATTGAACCAGCGCGCTGATGCTTGGAATAAACGCCAAGGGGGGTTTTGGACCTTGGTAATTTTTGCAAAGAGGGTTTAGGGGTGAAAAGGGGTTTTTATGAGGTTTTCTTAATGCAAATGAGGGTTTCAAAGGTAAGTTGGGCTGTAGCAAGGGGGAGTGGGATGCGATAGGTTCACCAAAGTGACCAGAGGTCATTTTGGTTCCTCTTTTTTTAAGAACATATGGCTATAATGCCAAGGGAAGGGGTATTTATAAGATTTGGGGCTTTATACACCATAGTGTTAATATTATTAGGGGAAGGGTAAGATAGGGGAGCTATATAGTAAAATTAGAGGTTAATATGAATGAAGGGAGCAAATGAAGGGGATCTCACTGAGTTTATCTGAAATTGATTTAGTTTAGAGACTAGATCAAAATGAAAAGATTTTAGACAAGAAATGTGGCTTCTGAATGAACAAGAACCACCATAAAACCATGATCTCTCTCCATGAATCTCAGCTGAAAAGGGAATGTTAGTAATGAAATGAAGGGGGAAAGGGAGGTTAGTCATGCTCCTTGCTGCAATTTGATGGGATTAACCACTTTGTCCATTGATAGATTTTGCCTTGGCAAAACACCTTTTGACATATGTGCAATGGTGAAAATACCCTTTCTGCAACCACAACTGCTTACCCAGCTATTTTCCTAGCATTTTTTTTTTGTTTCTCCTTGGAGGGTGCACTTGGACTTGCAAACCCTTACTTGCCTTTTCTTTTCTTTGGCTTTTTCTTTATTCTTTTCTATCTACTTCTACCCTTATTTCTTCCAAGGTCCCAGATTGAGCTGTTGGGAACCTTCTCTTCTCTACCTGAACTACTTGTCTGCCAAGATTGAACAGTTTGGACAGACTCCTTTCTCTATTCTACAACAGAAAATTTAAACATGGCATGATCCAGATTAGACTTTTGGACCATCCATCAAAACTTTGAGGCCTTACCAAGTTATTGTCACAAATCAAACTTTGTAGGAAATATGTGATGTTTGAGTCATCAAAGCAGAGCATATTTAGACCTTCCATAGCCAATCATGAAATATGAAACCTATTGGTATAGGTAGCTAACAGCTAGCATAGATATGGATCATGATCACAGTCCCACATGCATAATTGAAAAGAGGTAAGATCATGGCGGTTATGCAATATACAAAATGTTCCACAAGTAAATGCATAGCATAGATAGTCGAAACTTAGACTACATCCTTTCAAGCGTTAGAACATAATTATATATGAATACTATCTCATGATCATAAGAACCAAGATAGATCATAAGTTTAAAGATGGAATTACATATCAATGATCTCACCAATTTCACCTATTATGTTCCTTTTACTAAATTTAAGTTGGACTACATTAAGGTACCATAAATTTCCACATGCATCCATATAAAACCATCTCATGCAAGCCATTAACACAACTAATCTATTTCAAACACTAATATATATGACAAACTCATGTAGATGACTTCATAGTAGTATTAAGGAAATCATTAGATACATACTCTATTGTGTTTATTGTCTCAATCCTACACATATCCCATGCACAAAAGTTCCCCACTGAGTGACCAATTATTAAAAAGAGTGACAACATATCCAGTATTGCATCAACCCACATATTACATTCCTCTACTAAATTTTCCTTGGACTACATTAATGTCACATGCATCAAATTATCTTATAAAAGCCCCCAACACACAATAACTTTACTCATATATAATAGCCAATCGATCATGAGTAATATAACTCTTTGACACAAGTATTAACAACTAATTACTATGATTCCACCACTACTCAAATACTTTAAGTGTCACATACATAAGACTGTAGTTATTTCCATACAAATAACACATCATCTATACAACTGAGCTACATGATTTAATCACTTCAAAAGAAAGAAATAAACATAAGGGTGAGAAACCAACATACAAAACATTCCACGCATATGAAGCCAACTAAAACATCACTTGGAGAGCAGAGCACCACCACCCAACCATGAATCACCTTTAATTCCCCCCCGAGTTGAGGTTCTTGCCATGTATGAACTACCTCCAATTGATCTATGCAATGGGTATTTAATACCCTCTTTCATGATATAGTTTCCATTAGCGGCGTACCACTTTTATGGATTTTTATCCATTTGCCTAGGTCTTTTTTCGGAAAAGATCGCCTTTATCTCCCATGAGGCTTTTCCTCATAAAATCCTGCCTTTATCTCCCGCAAAGCTTTTATGTTTTTCTTGATGGATATTTATCTCCAATCCATCCAAGCTTATCTAGAATCACATCTAGAAGCTTATCATGAAATATTTTATCCTATCCCATTCCTCAAAGGGATTTGGCAAGAATCTCCTCTCTTGGTGTCTAGCTTTTTCCAAGTGATTTATTTATTTATTATTTTATTTATTTAATATATATATATATTCAATATTACATATCACACCTATCTTTTCTCAAATTAGGTTACAATAGACTAACACACAAGGGAGGGGTGTTACATACTCCCCCCTTAAACTTTACACCGTCCTTGGTGTATTACTGCATCCTCGTTCACATGTAGCTATCTCTAAATCCAAAGCTTCTATGGCCTTTCCATTTGATGCAAATCTACTAATATATATATTGGTTACAAGGAGTGCTCCCGACACATCTCCTTCCATAGCTACCTATAACATTGTTTTCAACAATTTGTAAGAAATTTTAGATGCAGAATTTCAACTAGGTTTAGCATGATCAATATCATAATTTGTTACTAAATAATACTAAAGAAGCTATGGCTTATATTTCCCATTATTCATTTTATTTGAAGAATGCATGTTCTCCCCTTGCATTTTTCCAAGCCTTTGTGTTCTTGTCGAACACTTTCTTCTTGCAGTTTATCTGCATACAAGAAGTCAGCTAGCATATGCATAAAACATCATAAGAGTTTAGCTCACATATCATCATAACCACATATACTCATCATAATCATATGTATGCCATACTGCAAATAAACCATTTTTACTTATCCTTGAACCATTTCTTAATTCCTTCTTCTGTGCAACCTCCAATTCGGTTGCCCTACCAGACACCCACCCAGTGTCTTCATGCATACCTGCACACAAGGTGTATTACACACATAGCTATACATATCATGTTTTAATCATGCCATACATATATCCATACTGGTACCATATGTACTGCTTGTACATAGTACAATTTGTACCACTACATATCCTACCAATGTCCATAGCATCACCTGCATGACATACACTTATCCACATGTTTTCAACCATGTTAGCATTATGCCAAACATTCCTTCATCTAGTTCTGGTAAGTAGAACACACTGTGCTTATTTTATAAGGAATTCCATGAACATGTTCCATTTTTGCGACCAAAGAAATTTTTATGTCATACTATTCAGGTGCAAATCATTTTCTGATTTCATGTGGTTGTAACACAATATCAATATCAATATAGTAGTATCATAAAAGTATTCATGCATACTTTCATTTTAATCATACCTTATGCTTAATGTTCTAAAGCAGACTATTAACTCATAATTTTTTTTTAAGTTTAATAATCATCAGATCAATACTCCATACTTAAATAATTCATCTCATGTGATTTACTATTGCCCTTTTTATGTCTCAACATCTTGTTGGTCTATGTAGGTCTAAAAATTATGGTTATGTTGGGTGTGGAGCCTAATTATCTTCTATATTCAAAGGTATCGCTGCATTGGACCCTAGTTCGTAATAGGGCGGCAATGCCTCCCGTAAAATATTCGCTGTAGGGGGGGGTCCAAGGGGGGCGGCTGATAAAATGTTGTAATTTCATAGTCAATCTAGGTTGTTTCCTTGTAAAATGTTGTAATTTCGTAGTCAATCTAGGGCGTTCATTAGGCGGGGATTTGACAGTTGAAGTTATGTTTAATTTAGGGTTTTTTTCCCTAGAAGGAAACCCCTCGCTATATATGAGGGAATTGTACTGCGTCTATGTATATCTGTATTCTGAGTGAGGAAGAGAGAGGAGATTGAGAGCGAAGAGAGAATTACAGTGGATCTACTGTAGGTTGTACCTCTTCAATTTGCTGGATAATATAAAAGGAAGGACTAGTTGTTTCTCCTTGGACGTAGCCCAAACTGGGTGAACCATGTATATCTGTGTCTCTCTTGTTTTATGCATTTTCTATGTTTATATTTCTGCAATATTTTATGTGTTCCATTGCTATGTAATATATAATTTTCTAACAACTGGTATCAGAGCTGAAGGTCTATTTGGCTTATAAACTCGCAGGAGAGAAGGGTTCTTGGTTCGAGTGGGAGAAACGGCAGAAGATGGTCGGTTTAGGGTCAAAAAATTCAATGGCGAAAACAACCAGTTGTGGAAGATGCAGATGGAAGATTATATGTATCAGAGAGATCTGTACCAACCATTGAGCGGAAAGGCAAAGAAGTTGACAAGTATGACAGACACAGAATGGGATATTCTCGACATAAAGGCACTTCGAACAATACGGCTATGCCTAGCAGCATCGGTAGCGTTTAATATTTCAAAGGAAACGAGAACAGAGGGTTTAATGTTGACATTGGACAAACTATATGAAAAACCCTCAGCCTCAAATAAGGTATTTCTTATGAAGCGTTTATTTAATATGAAAATGTCAAAAGGTGGATCTGTTGCTGATCATTTAAATGAATTTAATATAGTTACTAGTCACTTAAGTTCTGTAGGGGTAACTTTTGATGATGAAGTTAGGGCTATGTTATTTCTATGCTCATTGCCAGAAAGTTGGAATGGTTTAGTTATGGCCATTATTAACTCTGTCTCTGGATCTAGTACTTTAAAGTTTGATGATGTTGTCGGTGCAATCCTGTTGTGGTAAAAACACAACCCCCCATTTTTGATTTGTTCACTTCAAATAATGGGGACCCTTTCTATAAAAATTTTGGCTAAACACCTTTTTGGATTTTTATTTAGTTGATTGCCCTACGCTTTTGTTAATTTTACATTTTCTTTGGATTCTTGTTTTGATTGCTTTGTTAGAATCGATTTTTTATAAGCTTCTCATTGACGCTTGTTTCGCCTCATTTGGTCAACTGGTTTGAAAATGGCACTCCTTTGAAGTCTCATCATTTATCTAGCTTGGGTTAAAAATGCATAAAATGTACAATATTGCATTTTGTAAATAAATCAATTCAATAAGGCATTCATTTTAAATATTAACCCGTAGCGAGTTTTTTACTAACATTTTTCATTTTTAGTTATGCAGCCAAATTATTAATTATCGGGATTTTAAGAAATTCACTCTAAATTCCAAATCAAATCCTAAACTCGAAAACCCAAACATTCAAGTGGCTGTAGTTTATTTTTATTATTTTTAATTATTTTTCAAGTAGCTGTAGTTTAGATAATTTCACAACTTAATTAAAATTCATAGAAATAAAACCAAAATAAAATTTATGTTTAAAATTAAATTTTAAATTAATTAAATTAATTAATATATTAAATATAATTAATTTAATTAAATTAAAATTTAAAACAAAAAAAACATATAATAAAATTGTTTGATCGCGTCGGGACTTTTTATCGCATCGCAAGTTTTATTCGCAACATGTTTTACAAACCCCCGACATACCCCATAAGCTACCCCCGATGCGAGTTGCCGATAAGCATAAGGCAATAAGGCATTGACCAAGTCTTATTAAAAACTTCGATCGCATCGGAACTTATATGCGAAACAAGTTTATTAACCACTCCATACCTCCGATCGCCGAAAAGCAAAAGGAATGAATAAACATATCGCATCGGGAAGCTCATGCGTCAAAGTTTAAAAAACCCGATACTATGTCCTCCCGATTTGCCGATGCGAAAGGGCATAAAGTACTTACCTTAACTTTCATAACGATTAGCATTGTTTTGGTTTTGACTTTTAAATTCACTCATACGTATGAGTGAGGTAAGTTAGTCCATTTTATTGTTTATTAGTTTTAATATTTATTAACTTAAATAATTAATTTTATATTAATTAATTTAAATATAAAATTTAATTCATTAAATTAAATTTAAATTTAAATATTATTTAAATTAGTATTAATGAGTTTATAATATTTAATTAGATTAATTTGTTAATTATATTAGTTAATTATAATAGTTAGTTAGATATTAATTAATAAATAGTTTACTAATAATTAGTTAGTTAGATTAATGATTAACAATTAAATTAGAAACTAATTTAGGATTAGATTTTTAATTCAAATTCTGATTTTAGCTCAGCAACAGAATTTCCAGATTCATGCCAAATTTGACTCATCAACTTTAGAAGCTCATAGAATGAGTTTTACTTGGCCAAATGAGGCCCAGGACGGCTCATTGGAAAGAAAAAATCAAGGAGAATATTTCTGAGGAGATTTCATTGACAGATTTGGTCATTTATTGGGTCAAAAATCAGGCAGAAGATCAAGCTCCGAATTTTGAAAACAAAATCATTTTTCTGAGTTTTATTTTCATTGGTCCAGGCCTCTTCTAATTGCAGATTCACTCGTCAATGATATTCTTGGCCAATTAAATCATCCCAAGCATCAAAAGAGAATTTATATTTTATAGAATTTGATTGGATTTGATTTAAATACCAGCAATGCCATGTTGATTTTATTGTTGCATTTTAATTTATTTTGATTTATTTTTGCAGGAAAACAGTGGAAGAAATATGAAGAAAATGATCTCAATCAATGAGAATGCTCCAGCAATTGGATTTGGCAGATTTCTCTTCACCAAACTTTCCTCTCAAGAATTCCTTCACAAATAGTATAAGTAATAGATTGCAGAATGTAATAAGGGGCTGCTCTCCTCTGCAATGCTAGACTTTTAAAAGCACTGCTGTAATAGGAATTTAGAATTGTAGGAGAGAGGAGAGAAAATCTCAGATCTGGGGATTATTGAGGATTTTTCCTTTGTATCTTGGATTATGTATGAAGGGCAGAGTTTTCACTATTGTGGCTTTAGCTTTGAAGGCAGAAGTTCAAGAAATGTAAAGGACTGTTGGAGACCAAGATCAGAGAAATGGATGCAATAAATTGATATTTTTAATACTACTGTTTTAAATATCAGTTTCATTTTTATGGTAACAAGAATGTCTCATTTTATTCATGTTTATGCACTATTGTCAATATGGGTAATTTGTCTCAATCTTGTTATTAGGTATCTCTATTCTTATGAATTAAAATCTGATTTCTGAGTAACTATTTACTCAGAAATCTGTCATATAAAACTGATTTATTGAATGGTAATGTGTTGTGAACTATTTCCACATATCATTATTCAATTATTAGATTTACTGATTTGATAATTAATGTCATTTTTGTGAACTACTTCCGGGAATGTTGTTGGTTTATTATTTCAGTTGATAGGTCTAAATAGGATGTGTTTTGGTAACCATAATATCAGTTAATTGAACTACTTCATTAACTTGATATTCATTATAAACGAAACATATGTAAATCCCAATACTTTAATTATCTTGCTCTTAGTTGGGTTAGATCTATATCTGCCTAATTAAGATAGGATTTAGATTAGATTCTTTTGTTTGCATCATAGAATAAGCTTGCATTTAGAGTAAATTCTACATTCTTTTAAGTCCTCTTCTCAAAGAGGCAAAACTTTAGTTGTGGCTTGGCTGAACCCAAATCAGCTTAAGGGTCATTCTCTTGCCTGATCAGCAAGAAGAAGTGATCTGATATCCATGTCTATTGGTATGTAAAGATACATCATAAACCAATAGCAATAGGGAAAAGGTAACTGGACCTAGTTGAACCAGTCGGAGCCACCACACCAAACGGAAAAGGAGCTGCTTTTAAGGTCTGGACCGGGTGGTTATCCCCCAATGTCATTGCAGCGATTTTCGAGGCATCAACAAATCCTTAGCTCGAAAATGCGACGGAAAATCTCCAATGAGACATCAGGTAATGCTTTGACTTCAGAGACTAGGGGAAGAAAAATGGAAAGAGGAAAGAGCCCTGGATATCGCAGTAAGTCAAGAAAAGGAAGATCCAAGTCTAGCTCGGGGATAGTGTGCTAGAAATGCAGGAAGAAAGGACACCTGAAGAAAGGCTGCAAGTCTCGAAAGGGAAAAGGAGATGCGCAGCAAGAAAATAATCATGAAGCGAATGTAACAGGTGATGTGTTGCAAGATGCTTTGATTCTTTCTTTATAAAATATTATTGATGCATGGGTGGTAGATTCAGGGGCCTCATTCTATGCCACACCTGATAGGAAACATTTTCATGATTATGTACAAGGATATTTTGGAAAGGTTCGATTGGGTGATGATAAACCCTATAAAATCATTGGAATGGGTACAGTTTTCATAAAACAGTAGAATGGAAATCAATGGCTATTGAAGGAGGTAAGGCATGTTCCAGATCTGAAGAAAAATCTTATTTCAATAGGGCAGTTGGGAGGTGAAGGCTGTGTAACTACTTTTACAGATAAAACCTGGAAGGTCACTAAAGGATCCTTGGTAATAGAAAAACGAGAAAAGGTTGGTACATTGTATTTATGCAATCGTATTTCTAATTCTGTTAATGATTTAACCTCTACAAGAGAAGATACGACATTGTGGCATCATAGGATCGGGCACATGAGTGAGAAGGGGATGCAGATTCTTCACTCAAGAAATTTGTTGCCAGGTTTGAAGCATGTTGATTTAAAATTCTATGAGAATTGTGTTTATGGAAAACAGAAGAGAGTCAGATTCCTCAGAGTTGGGAAAGAAAAGAAGAGCAAAAAATTAGAGCTTGTGCATAAAGACGTATGGGGACCTGCTCAGGTATCATGTCTTGGTGGCTCTTGTTATTATGTTACTTTTATTGATGATGCAACCAGAAAGGCCTAGATTTATTGTATTTGAAATAAATTTGATGTATTTGATGCTTTCAAGAAATGGAAAGCTTTGGTTGAAAATGAGACAGGAAAAAGGTTGAAGTGTCCCAGATCAGACAATGGAGGTGAAAATTGCAGCAAAGAGTTTGATAGGTATTGTTCAGAGAATGGAATTTGCAGAGAGAAGACAGTTTCAGAAACACCACAAGAAAATGGTGTGTCACAAAGGATGAACAGGACAATCATGGAGCGTGCAAGGTGCATGAGATTGCATGCGGGATTGCCTTTACAATTTTGGGCAGATGTTGTAGATATTGTTGTTTATCTAATAAACAGAGGGCCTTTAGGTTCCTTGGATGGTGGTATTCCAGAAGAGGCATGGATAGGTAAAAAGGTAAACTACTCTTTTTTAAAGACTTTTAGTTGTGAAGCCTTTGTCCACATTAATAAAGAAAATATAACAAAGCTTGAGGCAAGATCAAAGAAATGTACATTTATTGGATATGGTGTTAATGATTTTGGTTATCGCTTTTATGATTATGAAAAACACAAAATCATTAGGAGCAGAGATGTCATATTCAATGAAAAGGTTTTGTATAAGGATCAGCTGCAGGAAAAGAAACAAGAAAAAGAAAAAAAAGAATCCACAGTGTTTGACGAGATCACAGAAAAAGTGATGGTGTCTAAAAATCATAATGATCAACAACCACAACAACAAAAAGCACCTCAAACACCTGAAAGTGGTGTTAGAATATCTACTAGGATAAGTAGACCCCCTAAACGGTACTCTCCTTCATTATATTATGTATTGTTGACTGATTCTGGTGAACCAGAATATTATGAAGAAGCAGTATAGGTAGAAACCAGGAAGAAGTGGGAGCAAGCCATGAAAGAAGAGATGGACTCCTTAGCACATAACCAGACTTGGGACTCAGTCAGGTTGCCTGCAGGTAAAACAACATTGTAGAATAAATGGGTTTACAAGTTGAAGGAAGAAGATGGAGGTAGAAAAAGGTATAAAGCTAGACTTGTGGTGAAAGGGTTTGCACAGAAAAAGGGTATATACTTTGATGAGATATTTTCTCCTGTTGTGAAAATGACTTCAATTAGAACTATTTTAAGCCTAGTAGTAGCTGAAGATTTGCATCTTGAGTAATTAGATGTAAATACAACCTTTCTCCATGGGGATTTGGAGGAAGAGATATATATGCAACAGCCACAAGGATATGAGGTAAAAGGGATGGAGAAACTAGTGTGTAGGTTGAAGAAGAGCTTGTATGGCTTAAAACAAGCTCAAAGGCAGTGGTATCTAAAATTTGACAGGTTTATGTCTGAACAAGGTTATACTAGATGTCACTCTGATCACTGTGTTTATCTCAAAACGAAAAATGATGGAAGCTATATTATATTGTTATTGTATGTAGATGACATGCTTGTTGCAGGTTCTAACATGCAGGAAATAAATGTGCTCAAAAGAAAATTGGTGAACTCATTTGCAATGAAGGATTTGGGTGCTGCAAAACAAATCCTTGGTATGAGAATAACTAGAGATAGGAAGAATTACAAATTAACATTGTCTCAGAGTGAGTACATAGAAAAGGTGTTGAAAAGGTTTAATATGCAGAATGCAAAACTAGTTAGTATACCTTTGGCTAGCCATTTCAAATTAAGTAAGGAGGAGTGTCCCAAGACTCGGGAATAAATGGTTCATATGTGTAAATTTCCATATCCATCAGCAGTTGAAAGCTTAATGTATGCAATGGTCTGCACAAGGCCTGATATTGCACATGCAGTGGGAGTTGTAAGCAGGTACATGAACAATCTAGGAAAAGAACATTGAATGGTGGTGAAGTGGATTCTCAGGTATTTGAGAGGTACCACAAATCAAGCATTATGCTTTGGTTGTTCAAACATTGCTCTACATGGATATGTTGATGTAGATATGGCGGGTGATAGAGATAACATGAGGATCACAACAGGGTATGTGTTTACTGTAGGTGGAATGGCTGTCAATTGGGTCTCAAAACTGAAAAGTGTTGTTGCACTATCAACAACAGAAGCAGAGTATGTTGCTGCTATGGAGGCTAGTAAAGAAATGATTTGGTTACAAAGGTTTCCTGAAGAATTGGGTAAGCAGCAAGAGTTGGGCAGGTTATACAGTGACAGCCAGAGTGCCATACATCTTGCAAAGAAATTTTCATTTCATTCTAAGACTAAACATATACAGCTTAAGTACCATTTCATACAGTCAACGTTGGAAGATGGACAGTTGAAGCTAGAAAAAGATACACACTAGCCAAAATCCTGCAGATATGTTAACAAAAGTTGTAACTAGGGAGAAACTGAGAATCTACTCAATTTCAATTGGTCTTCAAGTATGATGAAGAAGATGAGAAATAGCCAAGTCCAAATTGGATTCATTGTCTAGCAAATGAAGCAGCGATGGAGTTGCTATAATTAGTCTCCAAGTGGGAGATTTTTGGGTGTGGAGCCTGATTATATTCTGTATTCAAAGGTATCGCTGCATTGGACCCTAGTTTGTAATGGTCGCCCGTAAAATATTCGTTGTAGGGGCGGTTCAGGGGGGCGACTGCGACCTTTGGGAGACCCCCCTGGCGAGGGGATCGGGGGCAGTGCCCCCAAAGCTAAAAATAGATGTAAATTTGCCTTGTAAAATGTTGTAATTTCATAGTCAATCTGGGTCATTCATTAGGCGGAGATCTGATGGTTGAAGTTATGTTTAATTTAGGGTTTTTTGCCCTAGAAGGCAACCCCTCGCTATATATGAGGGAATTGTATTGCATCTATGTAGATCTGTATTCTGAGTGAGGAAGAGAGAGGAGATTGAGAGCGAAGAGGGAATTACAGTGGATCTACTGTAGGTTGTATCTCTTCAGTTTGCTGGATAATATAAAAGGAAGGACTGGTTGTTTTTCTGTGGATGTAGCCCAAAGTGGGTGAACCACGTATATCTGTGTCTCTCTTATTTTATGTGTTTATATTTCTGCAATATTTTATGTGTTCCATTGCTCTGTAATATATAATTTTCTAACAGGTTAAATAGTATGCACCTGCATACAACTCCCATGCAGGGTTTAAAAAATGAAACTTATACTACTCTCCACTTCACATCCTTAAGACCAAGAGATTGGTTATCCTCTCTTATCTTACTTAATGCATGTGTTATGTTAGCATTAGATTTTTAAATCATTATGAGTGGTAATTAGGCAAAATATTTTTGCTTTACCCAATTTCTACTTACTAATTGAGAGGCATTTCCCAAAGAAGCATCAAGACTTACTTCTAGTTTTCCATTATGTATGTATTCTGGATGTGCTTTTGAGGTCAGTCCATGGGCCTCCTTATCATATCATTAGGTTGTATCATTTTTTTCCACACCCACCTAACATTCTCATTTCTGATTTAGGTTACATTTTATGACTCTTGCTTTACTCAACCAGAATCCCCTAGATTCCAACCTATGCATGTTAAATTTATATGAGCATCGAGAGTTAGGTGAAATCTCTAATTGTTAGTTTTCCATTTTGCTCATATGCTCATTTAATGATTGTTAAAACATCATAGTTTAATTTTGGATTCCTTATCCAAAACCATTTACACCTCAGGTTCTCCATCAGACAAGGTGACTTCTTCTTTGATAATTTGTGTTTCCTTCACATATTAAGGCACATGCAACTCATTGCATCCCATAATGTGTTCTACATGCAAGTAGCACTTGCCAATGTACAATTCATTCTCTTCTATTGTATGCATTATTTGTCAACCAAATTAATATTGTCTTAATCTGACGACTATGCTTTCCCAAGACTGTCACTTATTTAATTATCATGTTATAAGCCTCTCTTTTCAATCATGCCATTGCATCCACATAAAAGTGTTTATCCATAGTTTAAATTTTGTAATTTTTACCATCTATAATAACCTTTTAATGTTAATAACCATGTTATATGCTCCCTCCCCCAGAGCATCATCTTACCATCGATATAAAATCACAATCAATTTTGTGGATTATTCTATATGATGGCAGCATTAGGTTAAACAATCCTATGTTTCACATATCAGCATCCCTCTGAATATCACAACAACAATATCATTCAACAAATCATGAACAAATTTTAGTAGCCAAATGCAACATAGTATATGATCTATCCAGTGGTTAAATCAAAGGCACAAGAATCCTACATGTTTTTTTTCAAAGCCAAAAATGAGAAAACTATGTAATGGACTATTCAGAGTTAGAATCAACAAGCCCTACATGTTCCTCATTGAGCCATTCATAATCAATGACAATTAGGCATGACCCAGGAAAAGTTTTATAATTGTTTTAGTTCCTGAACTTAATCTCTGTGAACTAGTTCAACAATTTCATTTTCTCTTTGGCACATGTCACAATTATGATTTATATCTTCAGCTGGAATTTCTACTTTTACAGTAAGTTTACCTCTGTTTCCCTTAATCCGAAAAGTAAACTTCAACCTTTGCAATTTATCTATGTGAAGGTGTAATTTCTTGTTTTTTTCAAATTGGGCTTTTCTAATTTATCTTGTATTTCATTATAACACATGAAATACATCGTATAATCATACATCAGCTAGCACACACACAGGGAATTACCCTTCCCTACATAGCTGACAATGGCTAGCATTTCCAGTTTGACACCAATACCAAGAGTCAATATATTTTCCAAATACCCTTATCCTAGCTGAAAACTGTATTGCTAAATCAGATTGTACGTTCAAAATTCATCTTTATAAGGCTAAGCGGATTCAAGTAACTGGATATCACTTATTCCATTCGTTGAGAAAGAAATATCAACCCATTTGAATTAATGTTTTATGTGTATTAGGATCAATTTATATCCAGCACTCTATGCCCAAATTGGTTTGAAGGTAAGTTATTGATTTGTCAGTGTCGATCTCAATAACCCACAAACCAACAGAGATCACAGTCCATCTTCGTGATCTTTTTTTCATGTTATAATACCTCTTATGTCTTTAATATATGTCAACTAACATATTGACTGATAGAACTTTGATGGTTCACTATATATAGGAGCATAATAAATACCAAACACTCTACAACCTAATTCTCAAAGCAGAAAAATGCAAAGGAAAACTAAAGTTCTAAATTTTCAAATGAGACTCTTCATTCAGAAAACACGTCAATCATGCTTTGGAATACGAGGGTTGGGAATATTTGGTAAAAAAATTACATTGTTTTCCTTTTATAGTTCTAGACTTCCATGGAATAACTAAAATACTATTGTGAACAACCTGATGTATAGATTTGCCTCCAACAATAAAATGTCCACAAGTAATTCCAATAGAATAAGAATCAAGCAAGTGAGCGGTCTGCAACAGAAATTTCGAATGAATGTCTCTTAAATCTTTGAGATATACTGGAGAATATCATGAGAAGTCAACACCAAAAAAATAAACTACATTTGCAAATAGAAAATTGCCTTTGCTCATATAAATGGAAATCACTATACATAAATATTTGACTTTTCTACGCAATTCCAAATGAGAAGTTATTTTCTTAAACTCATGCAAAACTACTTTTTCCATGCAAGATTCCCAAGTATTTCCAAAAGAGTTTTCAACTCTATGTTGCACATACCTCAACAATTCTAAATTGTGATATATAATTAAACAAAAAATGAGTTCATTCATCGTGCTCTATGCAGAGATTTCCCATACTCGCAATGCGACCATCAATCAACACTTTTAGAAACAAATTCTTCATATTTTACATGCTTGACCATACCTTGGTTAATGTGTTAATGCCAAGGCATTCTCTTTCATATTTAACTCGCTTAATTGCCTGACACTGAGTGCCAACACAACTATACTCCATAAATCTTTGATTTGCGCTTCAAAAATGAGATCTTCTCTTCTTTAACTCTTATACAAAGACTATTATACCTACCTTCCTTTTCCCACGGGAATCATCCTTTGGCGATCCAGAACTCCTTTACCAGGGATTATCTACCCAATCCCGGTCTTGAATTCTCCACAAGAATTCGATTCCTACTTTGTTTTACGTAGATATCCTTTTTAATTGTTCCTGCACAATTTAATATACACCAAAATTCTTTTCTAATGCATGGTCACTCGTCCTTACCTTCAAATAGATCTCTAATACCTCCACGACATATGTAGGGCCTGTGCGTGAAAAAAAATATGTAAGGCTCTCGGCCTTATCTCTTGAAAAATTCGTGAAAGATCTGACTTTCGTATGGTCTCTCAACCCTCAAATCTGTTGTTACAATGACGAATCCTTAAGAAATCAAACCTTGACCTTTAGTTTGGTTGCTACAATGAAATATCTTCCAGAGCTCAAACCAACTCCTCCCATCCTTCAGATCCATTGCTACAACAAGAGATTGTTAAGAAATCAAACTAGGGTGAACTGAAGTTGGTTGTTAATTAGGGTGAAACTTGGCTTTTCTTTATCCTCGTGCTTTTAAAGCATATCTTAAGTCAATCTATTGATCGATATCAGTATCTCGATTAAAGGTTTGCACAACTGAACTGTAAAACATCATTTGACTTGTTGCCAACTCGCACACCTTCAACTTGGGATAAATCAGACACGAAAGGCAACATTTAGAAGGGAAACAATAGTCGTGATTCCCTTCCTCCTTTAATTTTCATGCACTTTTGTTTTAACCATAAAACATGGCCTAGAAACACCCAAACTGGCATACATTCTGCAATCTTCTAATTGCAAAAGAAATCGTTGCTTTCTCTACAACGTGTGAGGATAAAAGCAATATACCATAAATTTTGTGGGGAAAGATAATGATTTATGGCTAACTTAATCTGAATAAAAGTGGTGATAAGGATAATCACTATCTCAACCTATCACCTTCCACCCATCGGATAGGTACTTTTAGTTAACCGAGAACAATGAACTGCGGCTTTTCTGTAATCCCTCATGGAAACATTATCATTGGATTTGTGGCCAACTCACGTACCTCTACCTTGTGATAAAGCAGATAAAGGCAACGTATCAAAAATAAGAACAGTAGTACTCGGGTTTTAGCACTGTTCCTTAAACATCCTCCCTAAAACACGGGTCTATAGCCGACCCCATCGGCGTGCATCCTATCGAAAAAGTAAAAACTCTACTTTCCTCAGCAGTGCATAAGGAGTAAAAGTAGCATGACCCTCGCATCAAACACCCGGTCACAAGGGGGAGCAATAATCACATGTTGTTTATTTATCTTAGGATAAAAATCCCAATATTAAGTTATCTAAGTATCCCTCTCTTCGAAGCCTTGAGCCCCGCCAAAATAGAGGAACGATGCTTCATTTTCAACTCTGATCTAATTTTTGTGATTGATTAAATTTGGTTCCATAATCCGAGCGTTAAACGTCTTACGAACACTATTGAAGATATAACGATCAACATGCTCACAATGTCAATACATATCACTTTCCTTAGTGAGACTAGCTGTCTTCGCGGATAACCCCATGCAGCCATTCACCCTACACTATTTTATATAATTAACCAGGTTTTCCTCCAGCACACGATAAGACCTAACATCTGGGAGTTTGCATAACATGTGAAAAAGCATTATCCTCATGCCTAGATGAGCGACTTCCAATAGCAACTCTTCCCGCGAAGTGATTCCCATAATCCCAGTGTAGTTGAATACTAAGGAATGGCTTGATTTGGATGTTCTAAGAATAGAATTAGTCTAGTTAACTTTCGATTCTCAATAGCATACTTAGTGCATGTAGCTATAACATTTTGATTTCCCTTCGATTTTAAGAAGTCCCTACATATTTATCTTGGCATTAATTTGAGGTAGAGTTGGTCGAATTTCTTCGCTACTCTTTAAAATTGACCCATTGAAAACCCATTGTGGGAATTAACTCCCAGACCTTCGTTATTCGACAAGGCTGTAATTAGTAATTATGTTGCTCGCATAAGAGTCCTACCACCTTAACTAACTATTTATGAACCGAATTAATGATATAGATATCCTTCATTCCAGAGTATTCACACTATGAAACATAACTCATAGATAATCCCTCTACATGATGCATGCCATAAAGATCTGTGCATGTGTTCCACTTTGATTGCATAGGAAACATCGATTTTTCAACAATCAACCTTAGATGATTTAATATAGTAATACTGAGTGGGATAACATATAATTATGTTATTACTTCCACCATCTGCTCCATGTGATAGGCGATTCTTATTTTTAAAAATCCTTTTTATGAAATTAGTTACCTGGCAGATAACCAACAATTTAGGAGCTCTCAGTCCTCATTAGAATATTACTGTTATTGTTCATAGCTCAGAATTTTCCTTAGTTGTGAGGATCACCGTAACACTTACATGACATGAATTCCAATATGGAGGTGGATTGGTCCATAGGCCTCAGTGTTTGAACCTATGCTCTGATACCATTTGTAACATACCCCTTGGGCCTACCCCAGAAAATTAGCCCCTAGGCTCCATTAATTAAAAAAATTCTTTTATTTACAGTTAAATTTCAATGGTCTTTTCAAGTGGAGTTAACCAATCATTGTTTACACAGTGGTCATCCCGAAAACTATACTCAAAATCCTAGCTACTGAACACCAACAAGATAATGAACCATATTTCACACTCTTTAGATCATCCCTTAGGCTTAAATCTCAACAAAACACGACATGCAACCATAAAAACTATGATATATAACCCTTATAAGCATGAATGGAAATTGGTCTAAGTCTATTATGGCTAGCATAGATATGGATCATGATCACAGTCCCACATGCATAATTGAAAAGAGGTAAGATCATGGCGGTTATGCAACATACAAAATATTCCACAAGTAAATGCGTAGCATCGATAGTTGGAGCTTAGACTACATCCCTTCAAGCGTTAGAAAATAATCATATAAGCATGTTGTCTCATGCACAACTCTTCATAATATTAAGAACCAAGATAGATCATAAGTTTAAAGATGGAACAACATATCAATGATCTCACCAATTTCACCTATTATGTTCCTTTTATTGAGTTTAACTTGGACTACATTAAGGTACCATAAATTTACACATGCATCCATATAAAACCATCTCATGCAAGCCATTAACACAACTAATATATTTCAAACACTAATATATATGCCAACCTCATGTAGATGACTTCATAGTAGTATAAAGGAAATCATTACATACATATTTTGTTGTGTTTATTGTCTCAATCCTACACATATCCCATGCAAAAGTTCCCCACCGAGTGACCACTTATGTTAAAAGAGTGACAACATATCCAGTATTGCATCAACCCACATATTACATTCCTCTACTAAATTTGCCTTGGACTACATTAATGTCACATGCATCAAATTATCTTATAAAAGCCCCCAACACACAATAACTTTGCTCATATATAATAGCCAATTGATCATGAGTAAGCTAACCCTTTGACACAAGTATTAACAATTAATTACTATGATTCCTGATCCAGGTGGATGTTGGTGGCCACCCACCTATCCCATTTGGACCCCCACAACTGTCTCTTTCAGTTTTTCTGTTTCTTTAATTATAGCACAGTTTACTATTTTTAGCAGTTTTTCAAGTCCTAAACTTCGGAGCCGTTTTGAGGCCCTAAACGACGTTTTTTGGGAAATCCATAGCCAGTGATTTTTCTGTCTAAAAATCATCTTTTCCGTCGTAGTCCTCGGAGAGATCTTTCCAACGAGATATCATGCGCGTCAAACGGAGATAGTACGACCAATTCGTGACCCTGGGAAGTTGATGTACCAACTTACCCAAAAACGGGGCCCACAATTTGGCGTTTCATCTTCTAGGGTTAGGTTTTGGAATGTGAAGGGTTTTCTATTGTTTCTCAACAATAAATAGGCCCTCGAGCCTCATTGTAACATAGTTTTTGGAGAACAGTTCAGAGGCATGTAGCCGACACATCTCTTCTCAGAGATAAGCTACCATCGCCCTAGCTGGGTTATTTCCATTTCTATTTGTAAGCATATTTCAGTATTTTACAGTAATGAATGAAGTATTATTTCCACTGCATATTTGTCTTTATGGTTATCTCTGTATTTTATTGTGTTCCTGTTTAAATCCGGATCAGTGGTATTAGAGCGGTCTGCTTTTTCTCTGTTTTTCTTTGCATGTCCCCAATGAGGTTGGGATATAAGGAGTTAGGTCTGGAACTGGTCGAACCTTTGCAAGACCAGCCTCGCAAATCTTGATGACCTCCCATGGCGGATTAGAAGAAAAACGAGGGGGTAGGAGATCCTATCAAAATCTTGCTCAAAGAAGCCCTCGAGCGACAAAGGAACGCGATGATTGACAACTTTGCCCAAATCCTTCAGTGGCTACCTAGAGGCGACGCATCGGCTTCCAACAGCTACTTTGGAAATGCCACACCGTTTAAGGTATAAGTTAATTTTGAAATCCCCATCTTCGAGGGTCAAATAGACACAGATGCCGTAGATAAATGGTTAAATCTGCTCGATGGGTATTTTTCTGTTCATGAATTTTCAAGTCGGGAAAAGATTGTTTTCGCTCTTCTCAAAGCAGCCCCCCATGTCAAGGACTGGTGGGAAACCTACTGCGAACAGAAGGATGAAAGTACAGGCTCACTGTTTTCAGCCACACCCACTTGGAATGACTTCCGATATGCCATCAAGGAGCAATACTACTCTGTCAAAAGCTATGAGGACAAATACATCAAATGGACCACACTGTGGCAGGGATGAGACCAAGATGTGCCGGAGTTCACAAACATTTTTCATACCCTTCGCACACAATTTGGTATCAAAGATTCTAGGCTGCATCTGGTACTAAAATACTGCAGCTGCCTACACAGATACATCCAGGAAGAGATGGAGTTCTTGAACATCTCCTCACTCGGCACAGCATACCGATACGCTGTCAAAATCGAGCAAAAGTTCAAACAGAAGAAGCCAGACTTTGGATCTGCAAATCTAAAGCCCAAAGGACAAAGCCAAGGCGGGGCGACCCAAGACAACCCGTCGAAGCTGCAAGAAAATAACAACACCACGAAGCTGAAGAAGGACACAGGAAAGTGGTGTGAGTTCCACAAGAGTCCCACTCATAACACAAGTGAGTGTCGGACCAAGCAGTCGTTCGTGGCCGAGTTGAAGGCTTCCGAATCAGATGCATGTTCTGACTCTGAGTCAGAACCCGACACAGGGAATGGCAAAGGGAAGCAGATCATTGATGCGGATCCCAGCGCCATTATTGCTACTGCCAAGATCCAGAAAAATGAGCCCGAAGATCCAGAGGAGGGGGAACGTCTTTTCCACTCACAGATGTGGGTGAAGGGTTCGCCACTGCAATTCATTGTCGACAGTGGCAGCCAAAAGAACCTCATTTCAGCAGAGGTCATGAAGCATTTGGGCCTACCAACTACACCACACCCACAGCTGTACAGTATCAGTTGGCTTCACGAAGGACGAGATCTCAAAGTTCGCCAGCAGTGCCGCCTTCCCTACAGCATCAAGACCTTCACAGATGAGGTATTGTGTGATGTTACACCTCTGGATGTTTGTGATGTACTATTAGGCCAGCCATACTTGTGGAGGCGACATGTTGTGTATGAGTCAAGGCCTCACGTTGTCATCATTTCTTTGGATAATTCATTATACAGGATACCGGAGGTAGCCCCACCTACCGCCACCTCTTTGATCACTGCTAAGAAAGGCAGCAAGCTCATCTCACAGACTAGGAGAAGATCATTGTTACATCCATGACCCCCGCGAAGGGTTCCTCCACAGAGCAGCAATAGAGGGATACAGTCGTGACAGAACACAGGAACAACTTCTCCTTACCCGGAGGGGTACCACACAAGTTTCAGGTGAGTGACAAAGTTTGGTTACATTTGCAGAGGGAGCGCCTTACCAGAACCCATCAGAAACTCAGACCACTTCGACATGGTCCTTACACCAGTAACAAGGCTACAGGAAACAATGCTTTGAAGCACAAAATTCCTCCATTCCTTCGCTTGCACCGAGTGTTCAATGTGGAACGTCGCCGACCATGCTCCCCACCATTCCTGGACACATCAGAGATTGCAGAACAGCTCAGCAGAAGCTTCCTCATCTCAGGGAGGAACTCAACGCAATGGGGACCATTGCTTCCTAAGGGGGGAGGAATGATCCAGGTGGATGTTGGTGGCCACCCACCTATCCCATTTGGATCCCCACAACTGTCTCTTTCAGTTTTTCTGTTTCCTTAATTATAGCACAATTTACTATTTTTAGCAGTTTTTTGGGTCCTAAACTTCCGGAGCCGTTTTGAGGCCCTAAACGACGTTTTTTGGGAAATCCACCACCAACAATTTTGCTGTCTAAAAATCATCTTTTCCGTCGTAGTCCTCAGAGATATCTTTCCAATGGGCTATCATGCGCGTCAAACAGAGATAGTACGACCAATTCGCGACCCCGGGAAGTTGATGTACCAACTTACCCAAAAACGGGGCCCACAATTTGGTGTTTCATCTTTTAGGGTTAGGTTTTGGAATGTGAAGGGTTTTCCATTGTTTCTCAACAGTAAATAAGCCCTCGAGCCTCATTGTAACACAGTTTTTGGAGAACAGTTCAGAGGCATGTAACCGACACATCTCTTCTCAGAGATAAGCTAACATCGCCCTAGCTGGGTTATTTCCATTTCTATTTGTAAGCATATTTCAGTATTTTACAGTAATGAAATGAAGTATTATTTCCGCTGCATATTTGTCTTTATGGTTATCTCTGTATTTTATTGTGTTCCTGTTTAAATCCGGATCAATTCCACCACTACTCAAATACTTTAAGTGTCACATACATAAGACTGTAGTTACTTCCATATAGATAACATATAACACATCATCTATACAGTTGGCTACATGATTTAATCGCTTCAAAAGAAAGAAATAAATGTAAAGGTGAGAAGCCAACATACAAAACATTCCACGCATATGAAGCCAACTAAAACATCACTTGGAGAGCAGAGCACCACCACCCAACCATGAATCACCTCTGATTCCCCACGAGCTGAGGTTCTTGCCATGTATCAACTGCCTCCAATTGATCTATGCAATGGGTATTTAATACACTCTTTCATGATATAGTTTCCATTAGTGGCGCCCCTCTTTTATGGATTTTTATCCATTTGCCTATGTTTTTTTTCAAAAAAGCTTACCTTTATCTCCCACGAGGCTTTTCCTCATAAAAGCTTGCCTTTATCTCCCACATAGCTTTTAAGTTTTTCTTAATGGATATTTATCTCCAATCCATCCAAGCTTATCTAGAATCACATCTAGAAGCTTATCATGAAAGATTTTATCCTATCCCATTCCTCAATGGGATTTGGCAAGAATATCCTCTCTTGGTGTCTCGCTTTTTCCAAGTGATTCATTTATTAATTTATTTAATAATATATTTATATTTCCATATTACATATCACACCTAGATTTTCTCAGCTTAGGTTACAATAGACTAATACACAAGGGAGGGGTGTTACAAGTTGGGCCATATACATCATGATATCAGAAGGAGTTGACTCTTTTTCTTGTTCCTAATACATGTCTTCAGAACTTGATTATACCTTGAATGATAAATTTGGTGTGTGTGTGTAGGTGCCTCTTTGATATCTAGGCTATTGATACTGGTGGAATACCTTCCCAAGGATGATTTGTCCCTTCTTGGTTGCACACATTTCTCTCTCATGCTTCTTGTTTGCAGGGGAGAAAAAATATCAGAGATTTCCTTTGACTGCAAAAGTTGCTACAAGAGGAGTTTATTCCTGTAGCAACCTTTTTATCTTTTCTCCTAGTATTCAGTCATCATGGTGGTCTTGAGGGGAGTGATGAAAAGCCATGTAAACAAGGTTGGATTCATGAGGAGGTAGTGTGAAGAATGTAAAAATGGATAACAATGGTATCTATGTGTTTTTGTAGGCAAGACAAAGTGAACATTTTGAGCAAGTTGAGGTGAAATGGAGTGGATGATGATGTATGGGTGATGAGTAAATCATTGGAGGGCCTTATTCATCATTTACTCAAGGCATCATGTCATTTTGTGTTGCTCTTCTCATTGGATCTCCCCCTTGTAGCATTACAGCGAGGAGGTGAAATTTGACTTTTTGGTTGATTGGATGGTGGAGAGAGATGTTTATATGGGTGAGGGGTATGTAGATGAGATGGTATGGATGGAAGGATGGAGGAGAGCTTGTAAGTGAGCTCCTGTAGAAATTCTGGTCTCTAGCATTTCAAGATAGTCTCTTGTAGCATAATTGTTTTATTAATATCTCTCAAACATTAGACTGGATTGACCTGAAATTCTTTGAGCATGTTTCCATCATCCTTATTCACCTCCCCATAAAACATCTTGGCCAATGGATGCACAAATCTTGATAAAACTTAAAAATGGTTGTACGTGATGGAGGTTTATTTCTTGAAAAGTGTGCACTAGAATTTGTTGAAATTGCTTGAGCATGTTACCATCATCCATATGCATCTCCCAATGAAATAAATTGACCAATGGATGCACTATTTTCAAGACAACAACGTGTATTTTGGCATCCTGTAGCAAAACAAATCCCTCTTGTAGCATTTTAAGACAACAACGAAAATGAATGGAAAAGGCTTGGAAATGACAAGTGGATGTTGGAAATGGATGATGGTGATGGATTGACATGGCCTTGGTCCTGTTGGAGTATCTGAGAAAAGGAGGAGAAAGCCCAAGTTTTACTTCCTTGGACTAGATTTTTGACCAACTTTTTCTTTTAGTGCTAACTTATTTTGGTTTCTTGCAAAGGTTGGAAATCCCTTGCATTCATCAGAGAGAGATACATGGAGAAAACAATATATATAGATATATCTATATATATATACATATATATATATATATATATATATATATATATATATATATATATATATATATATATATATATATATATATATCACTTCGTGTATTTTGGCATCCTGTAGCAAAACAAATCCCTCTTGTAGCATTTTAAGACAACAACAAAAATGAATGGAAAAGGCTTGGAAATGAAAAGTGGATGTTGGAAATGGATGATGGTGATGGATTGACATGGCCTTGATCCTGTTGGAGTATCTGAGAAAAGGAGGAGAAAGCCCAAGTTTTACTTCCTTTGACTAGATTTTTGACCAACTTTTTCTTTTAGTGCTAACTTATTTTGGTTTCTTGCAAAGGTTGGAAATCCCCTGCATTCATCAGAGAGAGATACATGGATAAAACATTATTTTTTTTCATTTTTTTCTCTTTTCTTAGGCCTACTAGCTACCTCGATGAGGTTTTCAACTAGTAGGTCTACCTAGGCGCCTCAAAGGAGGTTTTCACCTATGATCAATTATTTTTCTCTTTTTTTTCTCTTTTTTCCAACCCATTGACAGCCTCATGGAGGTTTTCAACCAGTGAGCCAATATCAGGTGCCTCAAAGGAGATTTTCACTTGAGATTTTATTTTTCCTCTTATTTTTTCATTTTTTATTTCTTTTTCTATCCTACTCTACTAGAAAAAAAAAATCTCTTTCAAGTATAGGAATACTTCCAATGGAGCTGTGTGAACATCAATATGTCAGGAAAACTCATGTGTAGGCTCAAAATGTATGCTTTGACATGTACCCAAATTTTAGAAACCAAATGCTTTGACTTTGGTGATATCAAGTACTCTTGAAGAAGAGAGTAATGCTCCATCTTGTTGATTTTCTGGAACCAAACCTGAATATAGCTTTGATGCCCTTGGTTTTCTTTCTCATTTGGATCATTCTTCATGTCTTCTTCTACCATGACATTCAAATCTTCCTCATTTTTTATATTATTCTCTTGAACACATGGAGGATCTGATGGTAAACATGAGGGAACTTTCTCAATCTCTGATTCTAATGTTTTTTCTTCATCAAGTGCAACCCATGATTCTTTGGTCTTCTCATTTGAATCTTATTTTTCTAAATGTTGTTATTCAATGACATCAAGAGATTTCGTTTTTTCAATACTCTTCCTGAGCTAAGATGAATACCATTTAGATCAAGAGGAGATGTTAGGATGTGTTGTACCTCAACATTGTAAGTGGGCTGAGCTACTTCCTTGTGTGGGTTTGACAATGGTGGTACAGGTAGTTAAGTAGGAGTGGATATTTGAGATGGATGTGGTTGTGGTGGAGGTGGATGGTAGGGATAGCATGGAGTTGGGTATGGAGGATATTGAGGAGAATATTGAGGATATTGTGGATTTCTCCCATAAGGTTCTTTCCAACCTTGTTGCCAAGATTGGTTTTGGGGTTGAGATGGCCAAGTTTGCCAAGGAAAGGGTGTGTTCCAATTACTTTGAGATGGATGTGCATAACCTTGAAATTGTGAATTAGGCTCTTGCATCATATCAGGTTGACTAGGCTACCATAATCTTCTTGGAGCTACATAACTTTGGCGATTGAATTGCTCCATTTTCCTCTTGGTAAAATTAATTCAACCATGGTAATTATGGGAAATATTAATAGCATGTGATTCTGCATGGACAACATAAATATCAACATCTTATTTTTCCTCATCTTTCATTCTTAACATTTCTACCTGTTCGCTTAGATAACTAAGAATTTCTATTTTAAAATCATCAAACAAATTTCCAAGTTTAGCTTGACTTACTGATATTGATGTTGATTTATTCACTCTTGATATGTGTTTGCATGTTTCACAAATTTCTTAAAATGATAATTGGTATACATTACCTCTACTCATGAGATCAAGGAGATCAATCCACTCATCCCTAATTGTTCTAAGTAAGAGGGTTTTTAGTGTGTCAGATCCTAAATGATGTAATTTTTCCCTCTTAACATTATACATGAACCTCTCTATTAGATCCTCAAGGCTCTCATCTTCTTTTTGATTCATTCTAAAGATTTCTTCTTTAAGATCATGATATTTATATTTTTTCTAGAAATATCTTTTGCATATCATTCCATGATCTTATTGAATTAGTACCTAAACTAATGAACCATTTAAGAGCTCTATCCTTCAATGTTTCCAGAAACAATCTCAACTTTTGAGTGTTTATTAAGTAACCAAAAGATCTACAAAGGCTTTCAAATTCAAAGAGAAAGGTTTCCAGATCCTTTGACCTCATACCATGGAAGTTGGGAAGGAAATATGGAGGGTTGTTCTTCATATGCACACTAACATTAGTATCTTGAATGGGAAATCCAAGAGGATCTTCTTCATTAACATCATCTCCATCCATTTCTTCTACCTGCAAAAGTGGATGGTGATGTGGCTCTTACCACACCACATGATCAAGTGTGGGGGTTTTGGTGTTCGAGAAGTATTTTAATTTTTTTTTAATAAGAATGCTAATGAGAAGCAATTTTTTGAAATAAAATATGCCTAATTCATACTTTGGCACCTCCTTGAAAACGACACCTAAAAGTGATAAGCCCTAGTATTGCAACAAGAATGTTGAACCTCTTAAGGATACCAACTTAAATGATCAACATGGGGTTCGTACAAACTTAAGAGGTTTCAGAACTGTATGTGTAGAATGAAATGTGTCCTTAATTTGTTGATCTAATGAAGTTAATGTCATAAAATCTAACCTAAACTAGTTGAAGAAACAAACCATGCCACTCCAATTGCAAAAAAATCAAATCAATTATTATACTTGCAAATTAGAAATCATTAATCTAATTGCAAATTTCTTGGAAAGAATAGAGTTACAACACATAACTAGGAAATTCAAAAATTAAGTCTACACTTGCATTGAAGAGTTTCAAATGTGGAAATTACTTCCTATCTCTATTTGTTGTGTCGTGCTTGTAGTGGAGGAAGGAGGGGTCTAGAGTGGTACTTAGGTCTCCCTAATTATTGATTTAGAGCCTAGGGGCCATTATTCCTCTAGACTAAGTCAAAGTTGCAGTGGAGATCAAAATTGGTGAAGGAAAGTGATGTTACAAGTTTGCTACAGGTGTATGTTATAGGAGGCTTGTAATGCTACAAGAGAGAGAATATTACTAAATGCCCAAGTAAATAAAATTCAAATGGGATGGATTTTTTATTATTAAGTAGGATGTCTCAGGTCTCCCTTCCAAGTGGAATCACTCCAAAATACCCTTGTTAACACGTTCTTAAAAATAGCAGAAAATTACTACTCTAAATACTGGAAATTCAAGGACTAGTGAGCTAGTTAACCTATAAAAGGCCTAACCTAATCAAGTGATTTATTATTATTATTAACTTGAATTTTTTTGTGACCTAATACAAGTGGAATAAACTCAAATGAATATCATTAACACGTTCTAAAAAATAACATAAAATTACTACTATTTTGCTATAAGGGACTTCCAGAAATTCTAGATTTGTGAACTAGTAAACCAATCCAAGTAGCTCAATGATGAAGATGAATTTTCAAATTTGTTCTAAGGATGCATCATGTTTTTGAATCTATAAATAACCTGCAAAATAACTTACTTAAATCATTTAACCCAACCTTACAACAAAATAAGCATCAATACTAAATGTAGAAATAGGAAAAACAAGAATAAGAGATGCATGTGAATAAGAAGTGAAAAGAAGAAAATAAAATTATAAAAAAGGGATCTGAGGCTCCTGGGATGGCCAAGCCAAACGATATTCAAATTCATATGAAGGATACCAAGCTTTAGAAGCTCAAAATGGCACAAAACTTCATTATTTTAATCAATCCAAGTACATCCTACTAGAAATGAAAGCAGAGTTGCAAAAATACAAGTTTTCTCCACAAGAAGACTAATAAATACATGCCTCTAGAAAAAAAATTGAATTTGTACTTATACAAAATGATGAGGAAGAATTATCCTTGAAAGGAGGAAGATTTCCCCTCCAAAATCAATCAAATAGTGGATTTGGTTCCCAACACTAGGAATCTGCATTAAATGATAGGGAACACATTCCTAGATTTTTCTCAATCATTTGAGCTCCATAATTTGTGCAATAATTTGATAATATCCTGTTGATTTATTATCCAATATTGATCCTCATGTGGTAGGGATAAAGTCCCTAAGTTAACTCATCCCCCAAATCTTCATAATCTGCCCAATATTCTCAAAATTTTTCTACAAAATAAATAATATTAGGCACATAATAAGGAAGGATAAACCAAATTCCTAAGGACGAGTTAATACTAAAAATTAAATCTATGATGTGAAAGTAAGGGGGTCAAATACATGTTTTACGTGTCTATAAATAATCAAATGGACCTAATAAAATAGACAATTCTAGGGCCCATCACATGTTCTTTCTCATTCTTAGAATATAACAATATATCATCAATGAATACTATGATAAACTTGTCCAGATAAGGACACAAAAAACTATTCATCAAAAAAATGAAAATAGCTTGAGCTTTAGTCAAACCAAAAAGACCCACAACAAACTCATAATTCCCATACCTGGTCTAGAAAGCAGTCTTGTAGATGTCTTCTTCTTTGATGCGTACCTAATGATACCTTGATCTCAATGTAATATTCAAGAACACTGTTGATCCCTTCAACTGATAAAAAGACTCATCGATCCTCGACAACGGATACTTTTTCTTGTTCATCACCTTGTTCAACTACCTGTAATCAATGCACAACTTGAGAGTACCATCCTTCTTCTTCAGAAACAACATTGGTGCACCACAAGGCAATACACTTGGCCTAGTGTATCGCTTGTCAACCATTTCCTTCAACTGCAACTTTAGTTCTACTAATTATGGAGTGCTCATCCTGTATGGTGCCTTTGATGTTGGTGCTACTCCTGGTACCAACTAGATAGAAAATTCCACTTCCCTGCAAGGAGGAAACTCTGAAATCTCTATTTGGAAATACATCCCAAAATTGCTGTAAAACCAAATACCTCTTTAAGAATTCTGCATCCTCAACATCCTTACCTTTTTCACTAGAAACATGCACTTCAAACAATGCATACCCTTTCCTGCAACTTCTATTTTCTTGCATAGCTGTAACCATTCTCATTGTTGTAGAATTCTTCTTAAAAATGCAATATTCTCTTTTCTCCATCATCATCCGAGCACTCGACAGGCTTCTCATAACAATCTACCTTAGTCTTGTGAAGGTACAACCAATCCATACTGAAAATAATACTATATGATCCCAATGGAAGAACATTTAGATGCGTTAATGTAGGCATACCATTCAGCTTAAATGCACAAGCTCTTACCTTATGATGAACTCTTTTCTTAGTAATTTTAGCCAACATCACCAACCAAGACTCCACATGCACTTGTTTTCTCAAACCACAATTATTCACCAAGTCAGGATTAACATAAATATAATTAGATCTGGGGTCAATAAAAATAGAAACAACTTGATCACAAATCTTACCTTCCATCTCAATAATGGATGCCTAATGATCAACCTACTTGTTATCAAATGCGGCATAGATCCGAGGAATGCTCTGGCCCACATATCCAACTTTTTTCGCCTCTGAGCATTGTAGATCTGAGGTTTATCACCCTAATACACCAGACAATCCTTCCTGTGATGATCCTTGCCACATATCTAACACTGCAAAGGCCCACTACCTCTGTTCTTCTACTCTCTAGGCCGAGGTCCATGTCCCTTCTCAACTACATTAAACTTCTTGTAAGGAGAAACATTCTCTTTCTCACCTCCATCCTAAGGTATTTCCCGCTTCAGTGGCCATTTACCTTTATTCTTGTCATTCCCTTTCCAACCTTGCTTAGACTCAGTCTTATGCTTCGATTTCTCATAAAAATGCTTCAAATTTCCAATGACTTCTTCTAGTGAGTGACACTCATTGTACTAAATCTGATCCTCAAATTCTAATGGCAATCCACTAATAAATCTCTGAACTTTCATCTTCTCATCCTTAAGATAAGGAAAATACCTCAACAACTCTAGGAACTTATTCATGTAATCCTCATTTGTTATAGATCCCATCTTCAACTCATAGAACTCCTTGGACTTTCCATCATAATACCTTTATGATAATTACTTCTTCCTAAAGAGTCTCAAATTCATGCCAATTCAACTCCTCTATCCTGATATCTCTGACACACTTCACATTTTCCCACCAAATGTATGCTTTCACTTTGAGATTGAAAATAGCTATCATGGCCTTCATGTTCTCTATATAGTCATGCAACTCAAATAAATTCTTCATCCCAAGTAACCATGCCTCTACATCCTATGGTTTATTCAACTCTCCATCGATTGTAGGTGGATTGGCTTTCTTGAACTCATCTGGAAAATATCCCCTATCACTCCTCCTGTAAGGATAATAGCAATGATGACCATGATAGCTGTCTGAACCAAAACTAGAATAGAACTCATTACCACTAACTCTCTTGTCAGGTGTATCCTAGAACCTACGATCTCTAACTATGTCATCCCTATCCGACTTATTCCCACCATGAAACCTACTACCATATGCCCCATTAGTCTTGTCCTCCTGTCCATAACTAATCTATGGTTGTCCCTATCTCTGCAAGTCTGAAAACATCTGAAGGATAATTGCATTTACCTTTGCTTGTTTTTCCTGTGCCCTAGAAACTCTTTCCTGTGACTGAATGATCATGTCATTATCTGCCTTGAAACTTATGATTTTTTCCTTTAAACTTCTCAAGGTGTCTGTTATGTCCGAAGAATACCCATCTCTTGGATACTCATTTGATCTATAAGGAAAGTCTCGTGAACTGTAATCCACCATTTTTCAATTAATACTTGAACCTCTTCTTCCTACAAACATATCATGTCAGATAAACCAAATATAAACATAATCAACATACTTAGTGAAGTTCAAGGGAGGCTATCTTGTCTACAAAATCAATCCATATTAGCATGATACATGTATATACATAATCATATCAATATATTGACATCATGCATGATAACACCAATTGCATACAATGACCTCATGCACAATAACCATAACCATGAAAATGCATGCATGACAACCACATAGACCTTGAAATGCATGCATGAAAAAAATATTCCACCCATTTTTAATAATAGGGGAGGAAATTATAATATTAATAATAATATTAATATCGATAATAATAATAATAATAATAATAGCCTTGATCCTGGGAGTAATTCTCACCCTCTGCCTCCTAGCAATAAAGTGATCAATCTTATCATCAACGACAAAGTAGCAATTGTAATAATATTCATTTTACTCATATATTAGAAAATTTACCTTAGACTAATATTATTAATAATATTAATTTGAAATTAATATAATAATATTAGCTTGGAGTTAATATAATAATATACTAAAGGTTAATACAATAATATTACTATTAATAACAATATTTTAATAATTTGATGTTAATATAATAATATTGCAACTGATATAATAATAATAAATAACTAAATAAATAATTATAATAATAATAATAATAATATTATTATTATTATTATATATATATAAATATATATATTGATTAATTAATTAAATAGAATAAAATAAGATAAAATTTACCCTAGTCTATTATTAAATTATTAATATTTATTTGAGAAGTTAATAATTATGGTAATAAATTGAATCGTGGTCTCTTTAATGATTATATTTTTGAATAATTTATCGAACCCTGACCCTTTCCCCTAGGCCCTGGTCTAATCTAGCCGTTAAGGGTCTTTTTAACCGTTGCCCGTTCATATAGTCGTTGAAGGACCTGCATGCTCTATTTAACGGATCGCTCAGAATTGTTCCTCTACTTGTCCTGACATTGAACCACACTAGTTGGTTCGAAACGCATCGACAAATGATTCTCTATGTGATTTTGTTGAAATCATTCTCACAATCAATATTCCACCCATTCAGTGCACGTGTTCAACCTAGGAGCTTTGATACCAATCTGTAACCCATCCTTCCCACATTTACCCAATTTCACTTGTCTGCTAGGGTAAACATGAGATGAAGAGTTACTATGACATGACCCAACCTCCAAGTCATGGAAGTGGGGATAATAAATGGAACTTACTTACCACAAACTGAAATCCTATAGGGATTACAAGAGACTCAGGGGCCAAAGAAGCACCCCAAATGGCCTAACCCTAAGTTAAATTGTTGTTTCAGTGACTTAACACCCAAATTGCATGCACAAGCCTGCAAGAGTGTGGTTTTGACCCTCCAACGTCATGCATAAGCCTGTTAGAGTGTTGTTGTCACATGAACTTCTTGACTCAGTGCCCGCGGTCCCGATATCTGAGCCATAATTCTGCCAATCTCTAAATCACTGCCCAAAACTTCCTGAAACTTTCCAGAATGATAAAATACTTAAAGAAAATTCTAATCATAAAAAACTTGATCAAATAATTAACCTAACCAGGCGTAACCATGACATTCATTTCATCAAACATATGATGAAAATGTAATCTACAGGTCATGAATGCATATCAAGACATAGGAGTTTGAAAGCTATCTGGGAATCATCAAGAAGGTCTAATTCCCTCTCATAATAGTTGCAATAACACTTGTTAGCCATGCAATCATTAACCATCAAATACTGAATAAGACATAGCAAGATTAAATTGGAAATCCATGCTTATAACCAACATATAACTAAATTAATAACCATGACATAACATCCATCAAATCACCATAATAGCATGTACACATTATCATAGAATACAACAGGAAAAAAAAACTCTTATTAATTGATGAAAAAGCCAACCAAGTTAGGGATTTCCACATACCACCCGACCATAAATTGAGCTGAACCAAATCTTTCTTTCAACCAATCACCCGCATGCCATATTCCAACCATGAATGTGTGAACTCAAGACAAAAACAACCAGGGCTTCTTGAAGATTAAATCACCTCCATGCCCAGGCTCCCAAGATCTTGCCAAAACCGATTAAGAGATCACATAACCAAGCAAAAACATAAACAACCAGGTCTTCTCGTAGATTAAACCACCTCCACCCTCAAGGTTCCATGATCCCGCAAAAATCAGTCAAGAGATCACAATGCCCAAAACAAGCTTGGATGCCTCAGACTTTCTTCACCAATACCTTGATGAATTTTCCTGTCTCCACCCACCTGTTGAAGGCTTCCCAAAGATTAAACCACATCCACCCCCAACCCTCGGAGATTTTACTGAGACCACCTCACCCAGTAACAAAACCTTTCGGAAATCCAAAGCTCAACCAAACAAAATAATCCCATCACACCATGGCTATCTGGAAATGGTAAGGCAAGGCTGAAACCACTATCACACCTAGAAAAACTAATGCCAATGACAACAAAATAACCAAATACATATATGCATGTACCATGAATCTATAAACCAACTAGGAAAGCACATATGCATCATGTTACCTACAAGTATTCCTGCTCAAGCTGCTTGATCCAACCTTCCTTGCTTGTCCTTTTCTTTCCTTTTTGATTCCCTTGTCCTCCCTTGCATTCCTTTGCTTTCTTTCTCCTCTTGATGCTCTTCTCTCTCTGAAACTAATTCCAAATCCAAACTGACAAAAGGATGTGAACTGATTCATAAAGCCTTTTTAATAATTGAGGCCTCTATTTTCTTTAATTTTCTCTATTTTCCTTCAATTTTCCTCTCGTGCAACCCTATGACCCTTCATCTCCCTTTTCTCCTATTTTCCTTTATTTTCATGAATAAATGCCAATTAATGCCTCTTTTCCTTTTCCAATTTTCTTAGCCACAATAAACTGAAATGATACCCACTATGAAGTTTTTCCCAACATTCATCTTGGAATACATGTCCCATGACCTTGGTATTATTTTTCCTTTATTAACTTTATTACATGAACTTTTAACCTGGGGCTGTTACATTTTCTCTCCTCCAAAAGATTGATTTTTGGAGGGGATCCAACTTCTCTTTGGGGGTGGCTTTAGTCTGGGTCCCCCATGCAAGACCTGACCCCCTTACAGACTTATTCGAGCATCATTTTATTGATAAAAAGTCGATATATGTGTAAATGAAAAGAGTATGTCCAACTTGGAGAAACATAGAACAAGGGATGTCAGAGTGGCCAAAGTACTTGATCATTTTCTTCTTTCTAAATCATTCGTGGAAAGGATGCCTTTAATGTGATAATGGGTTCAAAATGGGCATGAATATGATCATTTCCCTATATTCTTGGAAATCATAGGGATGGGGAAAAACGAGGGAACCCCTTCAAATTTAACATAACATGGCTTAAAGAAGAAGAATACTTAGACTTGGTGAAATATAATTGGGTTTATTTTGATCCAGAGTCTGTGATCTCTGCAAGAGTTCAATTTTCTAAAAACATTTTCTCTCAAGAGAAGATGGGACAATTAAGAACTGAAGGATATTGAGAATTAGAGGACTTGGGAAAATATGAGGATGAGGTATACCTCAATGATGATTAAAAGGCTAGGCATCTTCTTCTTGAAGCTTAGAGAAGGAAATTATTGGAGGAAAAAGAAGCTACCTAGGGGCTCAAAAGAAAAGCCATCTAGTTGGATGTGGGGGACAAAAACACAAAATTCTTCCAATCCTATGTGAAGGGGAGGAAAAAGGCCAACACCATTTGGAAATTTGATAATTCGGAAGGTGGATTTTTCTCCAACTTTGAGAAGTTGGAAAATATGGTACCTATTCAAGGTTTACGAGAGAGCATCCATTGCTGAGGTGATCAGGTTTGGCCATTTCTTCCCTATGTTTGTTGAGGAATAGTACAATCAAAGTTAATGGAGGTAGTTTATGAGGACAAATTACAAGTGGTTATCCACAGTATCCAAAAGGACAAGATCCCATATCCAAATGGTTGGCCAATATAGTTCTTCCTTGGAATATATGATTTCTGAGGGAACGATATGTTGAAGATAGTGGAGGAATCTAGGAAAAAATGGAAGGTTCTTTCCTCTTTCAATACTACTTTTATTGCATTGATTCCAAAGGAGAATAAAACTAACTCCTTTAATGAATTCAGACCTCTCTATCTCTACAATAGAATTTATAATATCATTGCAAAAATCATTGCTCGATGAATAAAACCTATTTTCTCAAGAGTCATTTCCAGGGAACAATTTGGTTTTCTAGAAGGTCGTCAGATTCATGAGGCAATCAAGGTGGCACATGAATTCCTTAATAGTATTAAAATGAAGAATCTTAAATGCACCATTCTGAATATTGACCTTTCAAAAGCTTATGATCGTGTCAGTTGGATCTATCTCCACCTCCTTTTAACACATAATTTTTGAGGTGCCTTTCATCACCTAGGTCATGATATGTCTCTCTTCTACTTCCTTTATTATTCTAGTCAATGGATTTGATTCCCCTTTCTTTCATCCTCAAATAGGGTTGTGCCAAGGATGCTCCCTTTACCCCTTACTATTTCTCCTTGTGGCTGAAAGTCCACTAGTACAAATGGGGCCAAAATCTGATGGCAATTAGTCAAATATGCGACTTATTGGCGTCGGCTATCCAACACATTGGTGCTCATCAAATCGTCGTTGGAATTTTGTCGAATAGTTGACAATTTAGTTAATGTGATATATTCAAAGGTACAAATGTCAATTATATAACAAAAAAAAGGCCGAAATGGTCAGAAAAATCCAATGTTTTGAAGTCAGTTTTGTGGCACTATAAATTGTTAGATATCCGATGCACCAAACGTTGAATATCTGACAGGTCTCGTGACATTTTGCTGTTAGATATTCAACACATAATTATTTTTGTCCGATGGGAAAAACCAATGTTTAAGCATCAGGTAATCGATGATATATGTAAATTGTGTGGCAGGAGTGTTATCTCTTTGGTGCTCCCTTCCATTGGTCTTGAGTAACTCATTTGATGTATACGTGACGAATAACCAACGTCAAGTTGAATTAGTTCGATGGGAGTTTTGAAAATTAGACACATCATTTCATCAGTTTAGGGAATGTAGGATGACAATGATGCATCATATATTCAACAGATGAGTGTTATGTTTGATGGGAGTGCCAAATGACTGACTTTTATATCTGTTGGTTGTGTCGTTTATTATCTGATGAGCACACTGACCGATAGGAATCGAATATTCGATGACCAACCGGTGCCGTCAAATATTCGACGAAAGTATGCATTTAAAAAAATATATATGAGTTTCACCAACAGTTATCAATATATAACAACAATTCATGCCTCAGGTAATGAGAAACCCCACATATCCCTGTTTTTGGTGGGTTATAACTTGTTTTTTTCCACTAGTTATAGTCCTAGCTTTACTAGCTAGCATTCTTATTCTGAAATTGAGATTATTTTAAATTGTCTCCTAGCCCACAATAGTTCCTTCAATCTCAAAGCCAAGTTTTTTCAAGGGAATGAATCACTCTTGCTCAAGTTCAATGGGGATAACCCACTAAATTATATTGAAGTTGTATTTTCTCTCGAAGCAAAGGATCAAAGTCATTATGAAAATGCAAGCCTGCCACTAATATCATGTAGAGGCACTTCATCATGGTAAACCATCCTTTGGAATTTTTATGTTTCTCTTTCTCGATTTTTTTCAAATCATTGGTTCTAATAGAAGCATTTGGATACCATGCTAGGCACTTCTACCATGCCTACCCTAGTAGGCTCTTAGTAAATGAAATATTGCACCTTTTCCATAAAGTGAGCTCAGAATGATGATGTTAGTAATACCCAACTCACTCACACCACACCCAATCTCATTGATGAATATCTAATTTAAAATTTTTATGGTAAAGTTATGTTGAAAAGTCTCCTCAAGATCTCTCTTTTAAAGAACATTTTCAGCACTGTGGAGAAGATAAGAGGTGGAAGCCCCTGGAACTTAAGGAATCTACAAAGGAAGTTACAAGCGAGGATGAGAATAGCTCAATTGATGAAATAGATGTTGAATATCCTTGTCTTAATGATACTCCACATTAACTTAAGAATAATGATAAAGATTCAAGTGCTTGGTGCATTATTTTGGAAAATAATGGGTACAATTGAGCCTGGATTGATAACTTGAGTGAGAAACCCCACATATCCATGTTTTTTAGTAGATTTTTAATTGTATCATGCTAAACACGCTAGTATCTTGCTTGTACTATGACATGTAACAAAAAAGTAATGTAAAATAATGTAATTTGTAGTACACTAGCTTGGGGGTCAACCTGTGGACCCAAGTAGCATAACTCGCTACAAAAGTTAGCTATTTATACCTGATGTCATGAATAAGAGGCAACCAAGTGAGAGTTTGGATCTATTTCTCTGTATCAAACTAGTGGAATGATTATTATCAACTTTCTGGCAGTCAGAAATATCTATGTGTTGTGTGATTGTTTCTTGTCTCTTGGTTTAAGTGCACCAGTGAGTGCAAAATAACTAATGTATTGGGTTATCTATTGTGTTTTTTTTATTTAGCTCACATATGTGAAATTAAAAGTGGCCACATTATCATTCACATCTACCCTCCAAAAAGGATAAAAAGTGCTAAAACGCATAACTTCTAACAACTTTATGCTTTTGGCATCATAGTTTTTTAAGTCGTAATGTTTTCATAAAAATATACCAGTAGGCTAATGGAATTTCCATTTTAGCACACACACAAACCATTAGGTTCAATATTTTAGTAGATGTGCCTAAATTAAATTTTGACTATGATAACGTGTAGATATTTTGAGATACCCCAAAATTAAGTATTAGACAATATGTTATAAACTTCAAATGCTAAAGTTATGATCATTCCAAGTTACAGGTAAAGAACCTTGGTGATTTCTAAAAGTTCTATGTTTAGAATCAGTTGCCCCTAAGGCATTGACATGATATGAAAATCACTATCCCTTCATATTTAAACACTATTAATAATACACAGAATTATCCAACAACCCTCTCTACGAGTATAGATCTCACCCATAAACTAGGTTTCCTGTAACAAAATCATGGGTCGTTTTCTTATGAGGCAAAAAATCATCATTGTATGAAAAAATCAAGAATGTTACCTCATAAATGCAACATTCTCATTTTATGCTTAAATATGTAAGTCATCATTCTCTAATGTTTGAAATTTAAGACATACAAGAGGTTGCAAAGCTGCAATGGAAGACAATTTCCTTCTATTGGAGAAATTCAACCATAAATGACCCAAAACAATGAAATATTTCCTCTAGACAATAATGTCTCACTTCTCCTCAATATTATCCTACTCTTTGATACAAGATCACTTCAATTCAGCCCAAAGATTAGAAAAGGATGCAAAGATATATGGAAATGATCAATGATAATGAGGCAATGAACAAATCAGGAGAGAGTCTCAATTCTTTATACCATTTTTGTGTTAGAATCATGTAACCTTCTCTATGTTGACTTACTACTTATTCATTATTTCATCTAGTTGGTCTAGTATGGGGCATGCTAATATGGCTAGCATGCCCCCTAATTTAGGATGACTACCTTATTTCATGTCTGAGTGGCATTGCCATTTAAAAGAGAGGTGCTTAAATTTTTGCCTAACTTTCTTCTGCTCATCATTTAATTTTATATATTATCCTAGATGCCTAAGTACAACAATAAGAACCTATACATCAAATTAATTTCCCTTTAATTTTTCTCTTTGACATCAAAACTATTTAGTTATCTTGACACGGTCAAGGGTGGGTTTACTGTAGGTGGTTTACAATGGCACACAATATTAGCATGTGGTCATCTATTTAAGTGGTTTCTTGTCTCCATTTTAACGTGTGTGGATTAATTTCTCCATTGTACAATGCATTGAATGGTTATATTGGACAAGGATAATAGATATATTTATTGGAAATCAATTTTCTTGATTAAAGGGTTTCCAATGTAAATCTTGGCTTTTATGTGTGCTTGTTATTTATGCTATTTTCTCTTGTGAATTTAATAGGGTATCAAATCCCAAGTAGACCTAGACTCTCTCATGAGAATGGTCTGAGAATGGGAGCCATGGAGAAAGTGTATGGAATTCATTAGGTTAAAATTTAATGCAGAAAGCATGACAAATTCCCAGTAGGCTAGAATGTAAAATGAAATAAGAAACACATTTGCAATTGCTATTATTGTGGGGTCCATCCTACAACTTGAAAATGAGAAATTATTTTCTGGAGAACTTCCCACACAACGGTGATGAAATTCCAGTGGTTTAAGCAAGTGTTAGCAGAAGCACACCGAGGCTAGGTGGAATGATGTGAAAATATTGCATGTGAAGACCTTGATTCAAGGATTCATCTATTAAGGTTGAGACTTGACTTTAGGTGATACAAGTAAGGGGGATATTATAACAATCCCAAATTATCAGATAAACTTAAAAGTGGGATTCTTAGATTAACCTTACTTCAATCAAGGGTCATTTTACTATAAGTAGTTTACGATGACACATGATATTCATGTGAAGGGGGCCTATTTAATTGGCATATTGTCTCCATTGTAAAGAGACTCAAGTGACTGGTGTTCACTAGATTATCCAAGGGGAATGAATATATCTTTGTGTGGTTTTCCCCGCTATGGGTTTCCACTTTAGATTAGGTCTTTGATAAATGGCCCATGGGTGCATGCTTGTGTTTATCTCTCTCCTGAAGATATAAAATTCAATAAAAATTGGATTAGTAACAATAGCCATCATCCTAATGAGTGTATTGAACCTAATGTTGAGATTTGTGTATATGTTCCTATAGCAGAGTGGATAGGTTTGTGCCACAGTATAAACCAACATTTTATTGTGCCACATATGTAATTTTTCTAAAACAAAGAAAACATATCATAATTAGAAAATACATACAAACAAATAGAATATAATAGAATAACTATATACTTTTTGTGCATTGAAAAAAACTATAATCTTCACCAACAATTGTAAATATATGACAATAATTCACGCCTCAATCTCATTTTGTATAAGTTTAATAAATTTAAGAACCAAAGACAATAACCCAATCATTGACTTTGAACATTATTTTTTATGTGATGTATACAAACTTAACAAGTGATGTATTGTCCTAGTGAAAACAATGACATGACATGTTAGTTTGACTCATAGGACTTGACATATTAATAAAACAATTACATGACCTTGACTCCTAATTGTTGATGTAGTCTATTGACTAGTATTCTAATCTCAGCAAACCTACTATATCCTACAACTTGTTAATACCTCAGTTTTGTCTTATACCTACACTCATTATTGTAATATAACAAGGTTACAAACAACACCTTGGTTGACATAGTGAGCATGCTATGATAATATGTTTGAATTTGACACTTTATGATAATGATACATTACTATTGACTTGACAATTTGACTTATTGTACAATGACCTTGATATATTAAACTTAATGTAACAACCCTAGTGAAAATTCCATGTAAAAAATATATAAGGCCACAGTTGATGGGACATGTATTCCAAGATGAATGGTGGGGGGAACATCCTAATGGGTTGATTCGATTTATTATGGCCAAGGGAATTGACAAAGGAAATGGCTAAGGTTTTGGAAAGGCATGAGGCATTAATTGACATTTATTTATGAAAATAATAGAAATTAGGAGAAAAGAAATGTGAAAGGTCACATGTTGCATGTGAGGAGGAAAATGAAGGAAAATAATGGAAAATGAAGAAAAGAGAGGCCTCATTGATAAAAAGGCTTTTGAGGATTAGTGGGTAAGATTTTTGACAGGTTTTGGTGGAGCTCTCTTATATTCTCTCTCTCTCATACTCTTGGAGACTTAGAGTTTTGTTGGAGCACTTTTGGTGGGTGTGGCATACTTGGATTCTTGAAGAAAGAAGGCAAAGGAAGAGCAGGAAAGTGCAAGAGGGCATCGAGATCAACAACTACAACAATTTTTCTTGTAGGTACCGAGTTGCATGTATGTTTCCTTCACTATTTTTGGCATGCATGACATATGCATGTGGTTTATAGGTTGTGATCTGTCATTGGCATGGAGGATGGCCAAGATTGACAATGGATTTCCTAGCCTTGCCATTTCCTAGATAGCCATGGTGATTGTGGGTTTAATTTCATTGGTTTTTTTGATTGGTTCTCATGTTTCCTTAGCTTGGGTTGAGTTACTAGTCCCAGAAGCCTTAGTTGGAAAAACACTTTGGAAGCCCTATAACAACTTGGGATGAGTTACTAGTCCTAGAAGCCTTGGTTGGACAAACACTCTGGAAGCCCTTGGTGGGTTGAGTAACTAGTCCTAGAAGCCCTGGTTGGACAAACACTCTGGAATCCCTATAAGATGTGGGTTGAGTTACTAGTCCTCGAAGCCTTTGTTGGACAAATGCTCTGGAAGTCCCGGAAGGCTTGGATGGAGACCAATCTAATGGTGGTTTTGTGATGTTTGACTGTGAGGTGGAATCATTGTTTGATGGGTTGAGGTGGGTGGCCTCTGGAAGCCCTGGATGAGTTATGATTTATGTGTTCTATGAGATCCCACATTCATGCTTGGAATATGTCACGAGGGTGAATGGTTGAAGAGAGTTTTGGCTCAACCATTCTATGGTTGGGTGGAACCTGGAAGTCCCATCCCAAGTTGAATTTTACATCATCAATAAGAGGTTATTTCTCCTTGTATTTATATGAGCATTATACTAGATTATATGAGGTTTATACAACAGTGAGTTCATTAGTATTTTTGTCCCTATTATGCTGGTTATGTATATGTTTTATGACAACAAATATGTATGGCTCTCATCATGTTTCTAGTTGTATATGAATGAACAATGTATCTATGACCTAATGGATGGAATAGAAGTTAGTGTGTTGAGGCATCAATGCTTCATGGCGAATCTCATATAATTATGAGACTCCTATGCTCAGAATTGTTATTTACACATGTAGTTTACATATTCGTGACATGTTTGATGAAATGCCTATCATGGCTAGTAGGGGTCCAGTCAAGGTCTTAAACAAGTATTTTCTTTAGTATTGTCATTTCCATGTTATTTTACTATTATGAAGGTATCATGAAATTTTGGGCAGTGACCTGGGCTCTGGGCCTGAAAAAGTGGCTCAAATCCCGAGGATGCTAGAATAGCACTCACAAATTTAGTCTCTAGACGCTGGCAAACAAGCCTATGAGAGAGACTTTTGGTTTTTGGATGTTGTCATGCCTATAGCATGAGAGTGACTAAGGCTTAATTTGTCCAAAATTTCAGTGGGAACCAAGGGAAAGATGTTTAAAGTATTGGATTGGTTCTTGAGGGTCCTGAAGCTGATGTTGAATGTTTGTATGGTGTTTTTTCATTGGTTCCACTTCATTAACATGATTTAGGAGGTCAAATCATATCATAGTGGCCTCACTCCGTATTTTTACCCCGGTTGGACGGTTGCTAGGGTCGATGTGGGAGGAGGGTGTTACAGAGTGGTATCAGAGCATGGTTCACCCTTCGGACTGGATGGGCTATGTGTTGGTCATGCATGCATGTCAGTTGCATGTGTGTCGCTCACACTTGCATTCCATGTGCTTGTTGCATTTGCATGGTGTTGATCATTGTTGTGGTGATGTTGCCATGTGAAGGTTGAAGGTGTTGTCATGGAGTATGTCTTCATGATTGTATGGTTGAATATGCATTTGTTATGAACATCAGTGTTCACATGTTATCAAATGCATGTGAGATGGTTGTTGTTGTCATGCACGAGGTCATGGTTTGTGTAGTTGATATGGTCATGCATTGATGACTAGACTCTAGCTAGAATGGTGTGTATATGGTTTTTCACTCATGTGTTATATGTCTATATGTAGTTGTTATGCATGTATAGTCTTGGTTATAGTTATGCATGAATAGTAGGTCAAAAATTCCTTGTGAAGTCATTGTATGAAAATTTAGGTCATCATGGTGCTATTTGTTGTTATGATGTTAATGTGTTGGCTGAGATAGAGTAGGAGATGCAAATCAACTTAATGAGGTTGCAACATTAGACTTTGGGGTAAGAGAAGATCGTCATATAGATATTGTATGTTTGGCATGCAGGTAAGTAAGTTAAGGATTGTTATATGCATTAGGTTTATATACATTAGGTTTATGTACATGTCTTTTGACGTTATGGTTACATACATGATAGATGATAGTTGGTTAGTATAGGCATATGCACACGTGTCAGATAGTCAAGAATGATAGTAACATGTGGTTGTATGCATTGCTATTGTTGTTTTGTATTAGATAACCTAATGATTATGTTATATGTTATTGATGAAGTATCTTATAACTTAACTTGTTGTTGTTAAATGATAGTTAGCTTGATGATTAGGGTTATAACATTTATACCTTGATCTTATATGTATCACACTAAGTTGGATTGGCCTATGAAGATGGTTATGGTTATGATATTCAGGCATGAGGTGACATATTTTTGATATGGTGTACTAATCTAGATTGACTTTGCATATGTATGAATGATAAATGTTTATGAGCTTATGATGTGGACATGTTAGTTAGTGACAATTATGGATATCATGATATTATTTATGTTTGAGTTGATATGTTGTGAAGTTATATCATGCTAACTAGATTGATCATGAAGACAAGATAGCCTCCCCTGAGATACATTAAGGTATGAGTTTGCTTATGTCATATATCTGGTGCTTGATTGTTTGATTATGTCATCTATTTGGTGTTTGAGTGTTTGGTTTCTATTACGTCATCTAATTGATTTATTTAACATGGTATGTTTACAAGTCGGTTGAATGTTTGATGAATTTTATAATATGAGTATGCGTTCCAATGATCTTGTTTTGAGATGATTGTACTAACACATATGTGTTGAGACAATTGATATGTACTTGAGTATAGTAGGTGAAAATTGTAGCATTATGTCTCACGACTATGATTTGACTATGGATTATGACATGATTGTTTGTAAAGGTTGATTTCAAATTGATAGATATGATTGTCTTGATATTTGGAACGTGTGATTGACATGGGTAAACAGTTGTAAGAAACATGCTTGGTATTAGTATGACAAGGTAATAATTGATATGTTTATATAACTAACAGTTGGGTGATGTGACAGTACATAGTAAGCCTCGATTGCAACAAGGTAAAAAGGTTAAAAGAAAGGAATTGGACAAGAATTCCTTTGGCTATGTTTGGAAACCCTAATTCCAAACGAATGAGTGCCTTGCATACAGGAAGTCTTCTTAACCTTGATTTTGTCTGACATTATGTGGATATGTGCTATAGTCATGAACATGTACTTGACAGGTATATTAGCCAGTCTCTAGTTGCAGGTGGATCTGTCAAGGGAATTGGAGTCCCTTGAGAGATGGCATGGATGTGTTTAGTTGCAAGCAACATGTTTGGCACAAGGTAAGGTAACTAGTATTTCATTATGTTTATATATGCATTGACAGTTATGTGTTTATGGAAATATGATGTAAGGGATTGCATGGCAAGGAAACTGCCATGAAATTCTGAAGAAGGCTCAGGTTGATCTTTCCATGGGAACCATGGGGATTGCGTCATGGTGTTTGTTTTTAGTCTTGTGCTTTAATTCTTTTGAGATTGTTGTGCTTGAATGGCGATTTTGATTGTCTCTGGTGCATATATATGCCACTTTGTTTGTGGTGTTGTATTATTGTTGGTTTCCATGGTTTTATTCTTGGTCTTTCCTTTATTGTTTTGAGTGTATTGGGAATCAGTTGGCGAAGGAGAAAATTTAATGGAGCTGAGGGAGAGTTGTGTGGTACCCAATAGGAAATGTAAGACTCAGATGAAGCTCTATGCATGAGTAAGCATAGCGGAAGGTAAGATTGTGACAGTTAGTTGGATTGATTGGGTCCATTGTGGTAAATGGACAATGACAAGACAATCATGAGAAAGGTAACCAGGAAGGGTAAAGTAAATGGATCTGAGGTGTCAGGTGCCTTGGCTATGTTGGGAATGATTGTTCTAAATGTTGTGCATGCTATGCAAAAATAAGGAAGTTCTCTTAACCTTGACCTTATGTAATTATGTTGGGATCATGATTATGTTGATGTCTATATGCGTATACATGTATATATGTATGTCGTTGACTAACTATATCATTATTATTTTATGTTGATGTTTATATGTATGTATGTGTATGTATGCATATCATTGCCTGACAGGATCATGAATTTTTATGCTAGTGCTTGTATATTTGTATGTATCTATGTATATGTGTCACTATCTGACAGGGTCATCAGGAATCATTCTTGTGGAGGAATGATTGCTTATGCAGGCAAATGACATGAAGAGGTTCCTGGTCTTATGAGGAATCAATTGGGAAGAGTAGTCATGACAAATATATGAGGTCAGTGTCATGTGGATATGAATTGATATTGTATGCTTGCATTATGCCTATGTTTATGTTATGACAGGTAACACTGAGGGATGTGATGAGCCTAGGTATTGCAACAAGAATGCTGCAACTCCCAGGGCTACCAGCTTTACTTATCAACCCGGGGTTCATACAAACTTGGAGGTGATAGTGCTATATGCACAAGTAAAAGTGAAGGTATTGCCTGTTGTCACTACTCATCTGGCAAGAGACCCCAGGGTTTCCAACCCAGACTTTTATAGGGTCAGAAGAAGCTTAATTATTTGATGGAAGAAGAGAAAATCTATTCTAAGAGAGAGCTACTCTACTACAGTAATGAAGAAAACAACATGTAATTCTAAACCACACCATAACCTAATTAACCAATTAAGAAGCTATGCTAAGAAAAATTGCTAAATCAATCACTAACCTAATGCTACTATCTAAGTTGCAGAGGTAAATAGCATCAAACTATACTAAGGTGTAAGCAAAGAAACTTAAGCTAAATCGTTTTTCAAGCGGAAGAGAAATCAGAGGTTGAAATCAGTGAAAGGAGGACGTAAGGAAGCAGTAGTGCATAAGAACCATTGGATCAGCCAACGAACAGAAGATGAACGGCGGAGATCTTATCGCGAAGGCTTAAGTGATTAGATGGATGAACAGGGTGAATGCACAAGATGAATGGTGGAGATCTTATTGTGAAGATTAAGTCAAGAGATGGATGGACAGGATTAATTGGAGGATGGATGGCGGAGATCGTATCGTGGGAAAAAGAAACGTGCGGAAATGATGGAGCGGGTTTCGAAGGCGGTAAGTAGTTTCTCGCGTGGCCTCAAGGCTATAAGCTGTATTTTGAATTTCACGCGATTAGACTAATTGCGTGACATGTAGCACGAGAAAACTACTTTTCTCGCGTGCTCTCAGGTGGATAACGGTCGTGCAAGAATCCGCGAGATTGTGCGATAGCCATTGGATCAGGCCAAACAAATCAATGGTGGAGATTGGCCAAGCTAGTTGGCGATTAGGTGACACGATGGCCGTTAGATCAGGTGAGGTAAATCAACTGTGGGGACTTAAAGTGCATAAAGTAAGTGGAAGACTTCACGCGAGGCAGTAGTTGGATAAACAAATGAATCAGACGGTGATTGGGAAGGTTTGTTATGGATCAGACGGTAATGAAACGATGCATGAAGAACGTGCTGAAGGTGGTTTCAAATGAAAAACGACAAAAAAACCAGTGAGGGTGGACAAGTAACTGCATCAAACTACAAACTCCATAGCTCATGCGAGAACCAAAAACCTGTGTTTTTGGGGTTGCTGAAGGGTCTCTTCCTCAATTCACGGTCCCAAAGGGAGGAGATGAGGCCGACACACCTGCGCATAACCTTATGGTGATCTTTTTCCTCTAGCTACCCTGTGAACTGAAAGAAGGCACAAATGGAAGTAAACTTAAGCACAACCGATCTACTCTACGCTACTGTAATGAAAATGCATCTATTTAAGCAAATGAACAGAACCAGAAAGCTACTTAAGAAAATGAACATAATATAAATCTATGCTACTTAAGCACATGAACGATGAAAACCAGGAATCTACGCTAGCTTACATGTACAATAAAGAGGAGCTTTGGCTGCTGGGGTTGGGCCCTAACCCAAGAGCTTTTAGCCCTCTGAGTTAACTCAGTGCTGGCTCAAAACAAAACTCATTTTTATTATAAAAACCATGGGTTACAGAACAAACTGTCCCAAGTCTTGTATCTTAGAAATAAAGTAGAGTTTTACAATAGAAGTCTGAATCCTACTGAGGTCCTAAGCCTCTCTACTTATATATCTAAATTCTCCAATGACTTCCTTCCCATTAGGGAGGCTTGGCTCCCCACTCAAGATAAACTGGTTTCTATCACTTTCACTTGCTCAGTTGTCTTTTAGTCCTCATGATTTGGTTGTTTGCACTCCGAGCTGATGGAGGAATATTCGAATGGAGGGGTAGTAAATGAGGAGGATTTACCTCCTATAATTCCTCTCCCTTGTCCCATTCGAGTTTTGACCAAGGTCTTTGCCACAGTTCCTTGCTTTTATCCTTTATTCCTACATTTTTCCTTGCTTTTATCCTTTATTCCTGCATTACATGCACATTAGACCACAAAGAAAAATATCCAACTCTAACTCATCTCATAAACAAAATATAATCAAAATTATGCAATAAGTTGTGAGAATAGTTGGTTTGACTAAGCTAGGAGGTGAATTAAGGTCAATTAAGGCCCATATAATTACCCAATGATGAGGCTTATCATCACCCCCTACTAAAAGTGTTGCTCATCCTGTGAGCAACTTAGTCAATGTACATGTCCTTCATGGCTCTGGTAGCCTCTCTGACATCCCATGCTTCTGCTGTGGTCTCTTCTTCTTGTTTATATAAGCCCGCTTTCCTTTCTACTTCTTCACACTGCCTCTTTTCCTCTTCTTCTTTTATCCCTTCTAGCATCCCTGGGAGTAGTGGTGGACTAAGTTTCAGGCCTATCCAATTGACTTTCATCTTTGCATTGATTGCTTATACATAGGTGTCCTGTTGAGTGCCTCTCTCAACCTTTGAGGGGAGTGATTTTCTCTGATCTTCAAGCTGTGTGGCAGTGTGTTCCATCTCCTTTAGCAAGCATGTATATTATCATCTCTTAGCAGCCTAAACATATCCTCAAAATGTGGAATTTATTTCTCTTGGGCAACAAGATATCTAGGTGCCAGTTGAGGATCATTTGTAATTAGATTATGGGTGCTGATTAGGGCCATGGGATTTGTTTGTTTAGCTCTGATGAAAAGAGGTTCATTTTTCTCTCTGGCCAATATTCTTTTCATCTCTGCAAGCCTTGACTTCTCATGGTTCATCGATGATGCCAAAGACATTAATTGTAGATCTCCTAGCTCTGCATTAGGATCCCAAATATTCATTTCTGTGAGGGCCATGTTGTGCAAGTAAAACTTAGCCATTTTTGCCCTATCCTCTAGTGCACTTTGATCACAAGGATCAATAAACTGCCTGCAGTCTTGAAATGGCATGGTGCCCCTTTGTGCTAATGTTTTAATCTGAAATTGTAGCCATTGTTCTCTGAGGTAAAGAGCATAGGATTTAGCTGGCATCCTACACTGGATGGCCTCCAAGGAGAGGCTGGCCATATATGCTAGTTGGTTTTCCTTTTCCTGCAGCTGTCCTCTCAACCATGCATTTTCCCTCTCAAGTTGATCTCTCATTATTGCTTCTTTGTCCCTTGGTGTAGGGGAATCTCCAATATCAATAAGGGATTTTGTTGATATTTGTGGCTTCCCTTGTTTGATTCTTGTGCTCTTTCTTGTTCTGAAATATAGAGGGGTTTGCCTCCTTCTTTTCCCTTTTTTCTTGACTGGTGTGCTAAGAGCAGTGATGGCAACTGTTGCCTCCCCCTTAGGGACCTCTGGAGACACCCTAGGTGACTCTTCCTTTTGTTCTTCCCCTTTTGTGCTAATGCCTTATTCCTCTCTATTTTTCTTATCTGCTTCCTTTTTTTGTTCTTTCTCATCTCCATTAGTTTCTTCCTTCGTTTCCTCCTTTGTTTCAGCATCATCCTCCTTGTGTTCTCTTTCATCATGTTCCTCTGTATTAGTTTCTTCTTCATCCATATAATCCCCATCTAGCTCTGTATCTTCTTTTTTCTCATTTTGCCTCCTCCTCACTAACAAAAGGACTATCATCATAGGTGAGTTTTTTGATGTCATCCTCTGCTGGTAAGTTTCTAAAAACTGACCATGTTATAGGGATCCTGAGGGTTTAGAGGGCATCCTTAATGAAGATCTTGATCAACCCATGGTGAGCCAACTATTGGGAATTCCCTTCCTTTACTTTGCTACTGGAGTCTATGAGTGATTGCATCAAGAAATAGGGTATGCTAAGTCTTTGGTGAATTGGTGCTTCTACCCCAAGTCTTAATTCTTCGAGAATTCTAAAATGGTTGCCATAACAACACTGTATCTATGGAATGACAAATGAGGTGACAGGGTATGGTGAATGAGGTGGACAGTAATGAATGAGGGTGGTGGATGACGTGGAGGAGATGAGATGGAGTGGAGCGATGGTGGTGGCCCACTGTGGTGGTAGGGAGTGTACAGGATGGTCATCAGGCTTGAACCCCCGCAGCAATCTCAGGCCGTAGATCTTGGTCAAACACCGTGACGTCATGGTCAACTGTGGGGGTTGAGCCTGAGTTATAACTTGTGCTTGTTTCTCCCCCGCAGAGCACTTTATCTACCTCTCGAACCCACGTTTACTTAAATCTTGTGCTACCGCTCGAACTTTAATATGGGTCAGGGCCCCACCTTACGTCATTGTTTTTGGACTCTTGCATTCTCTTTTGACTTATTAAAGAATTTCCTTTTTTCCACCTTTTCACTTATAAACCAACTACCTCGTAACCTTTACAACTTTTGATCAAATGATGCATATGAGTGAGTGAGCGGGATACTTACCTGTGGTCTCGATACCATGCTGCAGTTGTCAAAGATCAGAGGTGTTGTTGATGGTCATTCTTCTTCCTCCTCTATTGTCTGTTGATGGTTTATTAGCTTTTGCAGGTGTCTGTGACTAAAGATCTGTTGTTGTTGTTGTTGTTGTTGTGGAGCTCCTAGATCATCCTAGTGAAGACCTATAGCTAATGATTGATATTCTATGGGATAGGTTGCCACACGATTTCCTATAGGATGTCCTGTAGCTGATGTCTTGTTGCTGGCTAGGGTTGTGAGGATGCTGCGATGAATGGACAGAGGGAGTAGGAGTGTGTGTGGATGCAAGGATGATGGTAATGGATGAGGTGAGGGGTTAGATCATGTTTAGAATGAATTTTGGGGACCTAACCAATATACCATTTAGGGGATCTTGTAGGAATGTAGGGGATGTTGTAGAAGACACAATCTTCACCTTAAATTGAAGCAATGAAGTAAAAAAACCATGGAATTGATGGAGGGATGCATGGTAAGGAGTGGAGGAGATGAATATATGTGAGGTAGGGTTCCCTTTGGATCTTCTCTTTGCTCCTTGATTGTCTTTCTCACCCACCTGTAAATAAAAATTATGTTTTTTTCTTTTTTCTTTTATTATTATATTTTTTTTAAAACACCTAGGCTACCTCAGAGAGGTTTTCACCCTAGATATCTGCCCTGGGCGCCTCAAGGAAGGTTTTCACCCAGGGATCTTCTTACTCTTTTTCATTTTTTCTCATCCTTGGGCCGCCTCACAAGGTTTTCAACCCAAAGATGGGACTTACGCACCTCATGGAGGCTTTCACCTGAATCCTTATTATTCTTTCTCTTTTTTTCAGTGCCCTGATGAGGGAGGAGCTGGAACTTGCTCCACCATCATCACTGTCTTATTGATATTGTCAATGAACTCTTGTTTTGATAAAGGCCTCTTGTACATTTTCAATCGGTGTCCATTAACAAGCAATGGAATGGCTTCTTCATCTATAGTTATGATTTGCACTAAACCATTATCATGGAATCTTTCCACCACATAAGGTCTGAGCCATCTTGTCGTAGCTTGCCCTTGAAGTCTTTATACCTAGAATCATATAAGAATGCCCAGTCTCCCTCCTGAAGTTGCTTCTCCTTAATATGTTTGTCATGCTAGATCTTCATCTGAAGCTGAACTATCTTTGTATGTAGGAGGGCCTGCATTCTAAATTCATCCAAGCCATTCAAATGGAACAATCTTTCTTTCTGTGCATGGCTGAGATCCAAATCTAGTTGGGCTACCATCCTCAATGTGTTATATTCAAACTCAATGGACAACAAAGCCTTTTTCCCATAGTGTTAAGTTATGGTATGTTCTATGCTTATAACAATTTACTTCTTTTCTTATTATATTCCACAGATTAGCAATCACATGTACATAAAGTAAAGTGCAGATAGAACATTAAACGATTGATAGAAAACAAGCCAAGACAAGAGACACAAGATGTGGCGGCTAGCCAGAGACAAACCCCACAATGTGTGGGGAAACCCTTTGATCAAATATTCTTTTATCTTCAATAATTCAGCAGGGAGAAATAGTACAATAAATCTGATTTGTATCAATAGTAGAAAACCCTAGATCAGCAGCATCAACATTTGTGGCTTCATCATCAAACTAGGGCAGATGATATCTCACAAACCAACCGTCGGATCGACTTGATTCCATCACCAAAAGTTGCAGCTTCCAGAGGAGATTCAGATGAACCTACAGCGTAGTTCAGATGAGGAGATATTCTAGTCCATGCAGGTCAAACTTTACTTCTGCAGTTGCAGCTTCGATTTCAGCTTCAAACTAGGGCAGTCGATATCTTGCAAACCGTCCATCGGATTGACTTGATTCCACCACCAAAAGTTGCAGCTTTCAGAGGAGGTTCAAATGAACCTATAGCACAGCTTAGATGGGGACATCTTCTAGTCCACACATGTCAAAATTTACTTCTGTAGTTGCAGCTTCAGTTTCGGTAGCTTCCGACTTCACATGTGTGAGGGAGAGACCCTTTTCTGCGTAGATGAGAAGAGACTCTTTTCTGCACAGTAGAGAGAGAGAGATGTGATGAGATGAGTGAGTCCAAATGAGGAAAAGTCCTCCTATATTTATACACAACGTTGAAGTTTGAATAGATGCGATTGTTTGGCTTTTGAGCCTACATGAGTTGTAGGTCGGCATGATAACAATTCCATAATCAAAATAAATTCATATCTCCATGAATACTTATCGGAATCGGATGATATTTATATCAATCCTACACCTCTCGATGAGAGGAATCTAATAAAAATATTATCAGCCATGAATAAGATGACCCACATGAATTTTTTCCCTGGTTTCCAATTTTAACACATAGACCAGCTCATAGGGTGTAAATCCAGTGGTGGTCTTCCATGTTGTATTATAGGCCCAGGTGGCCTCAACTAGTCTCTCTGCCCAATCCTTCCTATTGTTGCTCAATACTGTTAGGATATTCCGACACATAGGATATAGTTAAGTTCAACTTGGTCTAGTGTAGAGTTAGGTATAGAGTTAGGTAAAGTGTGTTTCTTTACCGTTGTACATTTTGTAACTTACAATCCGATGGTCACGATATGTAGTGATCCGACGGTTCATTCTCTCCTCGGTATTACCGACACTTGATCCGTGGCTTGACACCCGATTGGTCCATGAGTTCTATTTAAAGCGCATGGAGGGTCATTTTTCGGGTAATCCGTGCATGAGAGAAGCTTATGTAAATTTTCATTCTTTGATTAATAAATTGCCTGTAGTACCCACGTTGGGACAGGCCGTGGACTGTTTCCCTCTTTGAGGGTTTTAACCACGTCAAAAATACTGGTGTATTGATCTGTGATCTGGTTGTGAGCGGTGTCCTTTTGGTATTCTTTCTGAGGAACTTACCCTGTAAATTCCTACATGGTATCAGAGCTATTTGAGGGCCGCGTCCATTGGTGATCCAAATCTGAAGCCAGTAGAACTGCATGCGGTTGTCGTTTCCTAGATCTGCTATTTCTGACTACTTTCGGGCCGAGAGGACTGCTCTGTTGCATTCGGAGCATCTGTTCCAGTGAGGAATCCCTTTCGTTTCACGCGAAAAGGTTTCCGGTAGCCTTAGCTGCGTCATTTTTCAGATCGGGAGGTATACAGTGTTTTTTGCAGTTTACTGTTATTTTCTCTCTGCTTATTTCGGTTTCGGTTTATTTAGCCTTTTTTTTAACCGGATCTATACCTTTCATTTCTGCGTATGCTCTTTGCCCTGCGATTCTGTGCGATCTGGGCAAATCAGAAACAGAAAGGAAGGATTTTTCTCATGCGTATGCTCTTTTCCCTGCACCTTAGTGTGATCTCGGAAAATCAGAAACATTGAGAAAAATATTTAGTTCTTCGGCTAAAGCTAACTTTGAGATTTTTTTTTTAAATTTCTAGTTTTAAAAATATTTAGTTCTTCGGCTAAAGCTAACTTTGAGATTTTTTTTTTAAATTTCTAGTTTTTTTGCTAAAGCTAACTTCGAGCCGCAAGGTTCGTTTTTCTTTGCATATTCGTGTTGGGTTTTGTGTTTTGTGTTTTGTGTTTTGTAGGGAAAAAGAGCTTTCTCAAGGCAAGCACGCAAACCAAGGCCCCCCCCCCTCTCCCTCTCTCTCTCTCTCAAATTTTTTGTATAGATCAATTGGTTCAAAGCTATTTTAAGAGAGTAGAGGTCTTGGGTTCAAGTCTCCATTTTGTGGGGGCGGATTTTTTCATTCCCGCACATTCGCGCACTTTGCCGGCAACATCAACAATTTTTTTTCAAAAAGCCATAACTTCTTCATCCGGAAGCCTTTTTCAGAGCCGTTTTTTTTAAAACCGCCTATTTTTTCGAGATCTATCCATTGGAACACTTACTTTCAGCATCTTCAGCTTCAGTTTTTTTTAAGAAAATGGAAAGTCCATGCCAAGTCATTCTTGACAGCACTAACTACTTCCAATGGGTAGCCTACATGGAAGATTTACTTAGAAGTAAAGGTCTCTTCAGAATAGCCACAGACCAAGAGAAGAAACCAAAAGATGAAGACAAGGCTGCAAAATGGGAAAATAGACAAGATCAAGCACGTGGTTTGATAGGGATGTCTATTTCTCCTGATCTTAGATTCCACATTGCAGAACTTGAAACTCCTCATGAAGCATTAGAAAAACTCGCTAAAGTTTTTGGGATTAAAAATGAAATTAGAGCCCATCAACTTGAAAATGAGTTGCTTACTTTGGATCCTAATAATTTTTCTTGCATTGAAGATTTCTTGTCCAAATTCAAGACCCTTAGATATCTCTTGGAAGGTGTTAAAGTTAAGAAAGAAGATGGTAACCTTATTTATTCCATCCTTACTAAGTTGGGACCAGCCTACTCTGTATTTGTTTCTACTTTCCATTCTACAAGGAAGCTTTCATTTGTCAAGGAAAAGACTACAAGGCCCCTTCCTTTGACTCCTTTTGTGATTCCTTAATAAGAGAACAAGAAAAACTCTTACACCTTGGTCTTCTTAATCTTGGAAACTCTTCCACGAAAGCGTTAGCCGCCCAGCAGCAACCAAATTCAAAGAATCCTAAGAAGTCATATCCTCAAAAGAATGGTCCTAAACCAACTCAGCCTCAAAATGAAAGATCATTTCAGCAAAATGATAAGAGCAATAAAAACAAATGGAAGAAAACTGATAGACATTGTAACTTTTGTAATCGAGATGGCCACTTAGAATCTAAATGCTTTAAGAAGATGGAAGCCTTGGAAGCCGCAATGAAGAAACATAACATCCATGTGGAGCCTACTTCAACTTCAACTTCCGGAATGGCACTTTCTGCATGTCGTTGTCAATCATCTCAGTCTGGTTATGCATTAAATGTATCTTCTTCTTCTTCTCATTCTCATGAGTGGCTCATTGATTCTGGAGCCTCTTATCACATGGCCAAAAACCAAGCCATGTTTTCTTCTTTAAATGATTGTAACACCAAAAATATATATGTTGGTGATGATAGATCTCTTAATGTTGTAGGGACTGGAACTGTTCATCTAGACAATGGTCAGTTTAATGATGTATTATGTGTTCCAACCTTATCCTGCAACCTTCTATCTGTCTATCAGATAACTCATTCAGGTGAAGGTAAAATTGTTGAATTTTCACCTCATGATGTTGTAATCAAGGATCTAAAAGATCCTAAACAGATTCTAGCTACTGGTCTTGCTGATGATTCCACAAGGTTGTATAAGTTTCACAACTTTGGGTCATCAAATCTTCCTCAGTATTTGTTGCTCATAATGATGAAGTGAGCAAACTTTGGCATGAGCGATTTGGTCACTTAAACTATCGCTCCCTTCAGCATCTATGTAAAGAAAATATGGTGACAGGTCTTCCTATGGTATCTTGCAAAGATGGTGTTTGTTCCGGATGTGTACTCGGAAAACATCATCGAGACAGTTTTGACAAACGTGCCTCTTGGCACGCCTCAGCCCCTTTACAGCTTGTGCACAGTGATTTATGTGGTCCTCTTCCTGTTGCTTCATTCTCTGGCTGCAAGTACTTCTTAACTTTCATTGATGATTTCTCTAGACGCACTTGGGTATACTTCTTAAAACTCAAGAGCGAAGTATTTAACACATTTTTGGCCTTCAAAGCCTTTGTTGAAAAACAATCTGGACATCAAATTCTTAAGCTAAGAACTGATAATGGTGGAGAATATGTTAAAAACACATTCATCAACTTTTGCACCGAAAATGGAATTCAAATGCAACATACTGTTCCATACACTCCACAAAAAAATGGTGTAGCTGAAAGGAAAAATCGCACCTTAAAGGAAATGGCTAATTGTATGCTGCAATCTAAAGGACTCAGTCTTAGTTTTTGGGCCGAAGCAATTAATTGTGCAAATTATATAATCAATCGCACTCCTACTAAGGTTCTAGAGAATATCACTCCATAAGAAGCTTGGAGTTCCATTAAACCAGATGTAAGTCACTTTCGTGTGTTTGGAAGTGAAGCATGGGCCCATATTCCAGATGAAAAGCATAAAGCTTTAGAACCTAAGAGTGAGAAATGTACTTTTGTTGTATATTCTGAAGATGTAAAAGGTTATAGACTTATTCCATTTAAGTCCAAAAATTTTATCATTAGAAGAGATGTAAAATTTGATGAAAATAAATCGATCTGCGAGCCTAGTCCGGCGGATGTGCCACCTCTTCCTATCTCTTCTACTTTTGAAAACATTTCTTCTTCAGATGATGAAAGCGAGGATGATAATCCTCCCCCACCTTCTCAGGATCCTCAACTTCCAAGATGGGTCCGTGCTACTCGGGATGCAGTAGGTGATCTTGTCGGTGATCCTACAGATCAGCGACGTACACGTTCTCAGTTTGAAAGAGCCTCTTCTTTACTGGCTCAAGCTCCAGTAAATCATGATTCTGACACTTTTGCAGAAGCTTCAGGCCATCCACATTGGGAAGCAGCTATGAATGAAGAATATCATTCATTGATGACAAATGATACATGGGATCTTGTTCCTCTACCAAAGGGATGCAAACTTGTTAGATGTAAATGGGTTTATAGAACCAAGTATGGACCAGATGGGAAAGTTGATAAACATAAAGCTCGTCTCGTTGCTAAGGGCTTTTCACAGGTTGAAGGCATTGACTACACTGAAACCTTCTCCCCTGTTGCCAAAATGAACTCTATCCGCCTTGTTCTTTCCCTTGCTGCCTCTTTAAAATGGGAAGTCCATCAGATGGATGTTAAATCTGCCTTCTTGCATGGGGACTTGCAGGAAGAAATCTATATGGAACAACCCATTGGCTTCATACAAAAAGACTCCAGCCTTGTTTGTCGACTTAAGAAATCCCTTTATGGCCTCAAGCAAGCTCCTCGGGCTTGGTATGCCAAAATGGATAGCTTTCTTTTAGAATCTGGCTTTCCTAGGTGTCATTCTGACAATACTGTCTACACCAAGAAAGTGGGAAACTCTCTTATCATCCTTGTTCTTTATGTTGATGATCTTATTCTTACTGGTAGTGATCCAAACCTTATAAACCATGTGAAGTCCAGCCTTAAAAAGAAATTTGAAATGACAGACTTAGGACACTTACACTATTTTCTCGGTCTTCAAGTCTTGCAATCCAAGGAGGGTATTTTCCTTTCCCAGTCCAAGTATGCTTGTGATATTCTTCGTCATTTTCACATGGAAGACTGTAAGCCAGCCCCTTCTCCCTTTCAGTCTGGAGTCAAACTTTCAGTCTCTTGTACTTCTCCTGAAGTTGATGCTACCTTATACCGTCAACTTGTAGGAAAACTCTTGTATTTAACCCATACTCGTCATGATCTTTCCTTTGTTGTTGGCCTTGTTGCTCGTTTTATGAAAAACCCCCGTGAAAGTCATTGGAAAGCAGCTAAAAGAATACTTCGTTATGTTCGAGGTACAGTACAGTTTGGGATTCATTACAGTGCCAAAGCAGCTCCTCTGTTAGTTGGTTTCACTGATTCTGATTGGGCTGGTGACCCTGATGATCGGAAGTCTACTGCCGGTTATGTCTTCACTCTTGGTTTAGGACCTATTACATGGGCTTGTAAGAAACAGGCTGCCATTTCTCTTTCATCAGCAGAAGCAGAGTATCGTGGTGCCGTGGAAGCTAGTAAGGAAGCCTTGTGGCTTCGTCAGATCCTATCAGAGTTTGGCTTTGAGCAGCAGCATCCAACCACACTTTGGTGTGATAATCAAAGTGCCATTCAGCTATGCAAAGATCCAGTCTAGCATCAGCGCAGCAAACACATTGAACTACACATGCACTTCATCAGAAAGCTCATTCATGACCATGTTCTTGAAGTGCAATATTGTTCAACAGATGATCAGGTTGCAGACATCTTCACAAAGGCTCTCACAGAGGCGAAGTTCACTAAACTTCGATATATGCTTGGAGTTCAGGAAGTTGTCACTAAGGGGGGATAGGCTCTAGTGCCTCCTTCCTTCTCCTATTGTGTCATATTTGTAAATCCTTCAATCCTATCCCAAGTTGTTCTTAAGGGGGGATGTTAGGATATTCCGACACATAGGATATAGTTAAGTTCAACTTGGTCTAGTGTAGAGTTAGGTATAGAGTTAGGTAAAGTGTGTTTCTTTACCGTTGTACATTTTGTAACTTAAAATCTGACGGTCACGATATGTAGTGATCCGACGGTTCATTCTCTCCTCGGTATTACCGACACTTGATCCGTGGCTTGACACCCGATTGGTCCATGAGTTCTATTTAAAGCGCATGGAGGGTCATTGTTCGGGTAATCCGTGCATGAGAGAAGCTTATGTAAATTTTCATTCTTTGATTAATAAATTGCCTGTAGTACCCACGTTGGGACAGGCCGTGGACTATTTCCCTCTTTGAGGGTTTTAACCACGTCAAAAATACTGGTGTATTGATCTGTGATCTGGTTGTGAGCGGTGTCCTTTTGGTATTCTTTCTGAGGAACTTACCCTGTAAATTCCTACAAATACATTGGTTAAGATGCTCTTCAGTGCCCTATTGGTCACCTCCACTTGCCCATTATCTTGTGGATGATAAGGAGTGGACGTCCTATGCTTGATTTTGTGATGGCTGAGCAGTTCTTCAATCATGTTGGAGGTAAACTAGCTACCTTGGTCTGTGACTAGCTCTCTAGGGTACCCAAATTTGTAGAATATATTCTCCCTTAGGAACTTAGCCACCTTCTCTTCTGTTACTGCCTTAATCACCTTTTTTTCAGCCCACTTAGTTAAATAATCAGTGCACACAATAATGTATTTCTTTTGCTTTGAAGGAGGGTTGATAGGCCCAATGAAGTCCATGCCCCACTTGTAAAATGGCTTGAAAGTCACTTTGAGTTTGTAGGGTCATTTCATCTCTTGGAGTAGGCTTTCCCATCCTCTAGCACTGATCACACTAACTAATGTACTTTTTCACATCCTGATGAAGAGTAGGCCAATAATAGCCTGCATGTAACACTTTGAATGTTGTCCTCTTTTCTGCAAAGTGACCTCCACAAGGCCCATCATGACAGGTCAGAAGGATGTCAAAAACTTCCTCTTCCCTTACACACCTTCTCAAGATTTGATCTGGGCCAAGTTTGAAAAGATTGCCCCCAATCTAGGTGAAGGGGGCGCTCTTCCTGACTATATTTCTCTTTTCTTTGGAGGGCAAGTTTGGTGGAAACTGTGCTAATACCAAATAGTTTTCTATATCAGCAAACCATGGGGAGAGAACTGAAATAGCAAACAAATGCTCATCTGGTAACTAGTCATCCACCATTCCTTCTTCACTTGCAGGCAGATTCATCCTAGATAGAAAGTTTGCAACAACATTTTCCTTACCAGGCTTATCAACAATAGTTAGATCAAACTGTTGTAATAAAAGAAACCATCTTATAATTCTAGCATTTACATCTGGTTTGTTCATTAAATATTTGATTGCAGCATGATCAGTATGCACAAATGTTTGATAGCCTGTAATGTAATGCCTAAATTTGTTTAATGAATGCACAACAACCAGGAGTTCCTTTTCGGTCACAGTATAGTTTAGCTCAGCCTTTGACAGGTTCTTACTGATAAAATAGATGGCATACGGCAATTTCTCCTCTTCTTATCCTAAGGCTGCTCTTATGGCTTTGTGTGAGGCATCAACATGAATATGAAAAGGGAGGGCCCAGTTTGGGCCTCTAAGGATTGGTGCAGTGGTTAACTTACCCTTTAGAATGTCTAAGGCCTCTTGACAGCTCTTTGACCATATAAACTCAGAATCTTTGGCCAACAACCCAAACAAAGGAGAGGCCAACTTGCTGAAGTCCTTTATGAACCTTCGGTAGTATCCATCTAACCCTAAGAAACTCCTGACATCTCTCTGCTTTTGTGGAGGTGGAACCCTTTGGATGATTGTTATTTTATTTGGGTCCACCTGCAGTCCTTGCTAAGATATTGAATGACCTAGCACAGTCCCTTCAGTAATTAAGAATTCACATTTTTCTGGACTGAGAGATAGGTTCATTTCAATGCATTTTTGCAATACTTTGCGTAGGTTAGTCAGGGCTTCTTGAAAATCACAGCCATAAGGTGTAAAGTCATCCATATAGATTTCGACAACATCATGTACTAATTTAGCAAAAATACTCAACACTTCTCTCTGGAAAGTGGCAGGAGCATTGCATAGGCCAAAAGGAAGGACCCTATAGGCAAAAGTACCCCAAGGACAGGTGAATGTGGTCTTATCCTGGTCTTCTAGCCAGATTTGGATTTGGTTGTACCCACTGAATCCATATAGGAAGGCAAAAAACTTCTTCCCTGCCAGGGTATCTAGCACTTGGTCAATGAAGGGCACGGGAAAATGATCCTTCTTTGTGGCTTTGTTCAACTCCTTATAATCGACACAAATCCTCTGCTTACCAATTTTCTTGGGAAATAACATTAAAGGAGAGACCCATTCACTATCAGAGATAGGGTAAATGAATCCTGCATCTAAAAGTTTTTGCAGTTCCTCTTTGACTATGTCTTTAAGGGCTGGAATCATCCTCCTTTGTGGTTGCTTGACTGGCTTGCAACCTTATTTGATGTATATGTGGTGAGTAAACACTGAGGGGTGTACTCCCTTCATTTCCTTGTAACTCTAAGCGAAGGCTTCTAGGTTTTCTCTCAACATGTTGCATAACTCTTCCTCTTCAAGAGCAGATAGAGATGGATTAATTTTCAAAGTTTCCTTGGGGCCGAATTCTATTTTTTTGACATGGAGTGGGTTGGAATTGGCCATGCATAAATCAATTGGATGATTTTTCTGGGTTTCCCTTACTTCTTCTTCTAATGGTAGTGAACTAGGAGTTGGACTTTGGAGCAAGCATTCAATTAAGTCATCCTCATCTTGCTATCCTCCTCCTATGGTTCCTTCCAAAGCATAAAGTTGGGTAGAATAAACCTCATCTTATTCCTCCTCCTCCAACCATAAAGGTAAATCATGCTCTAGGGTAGGTTGAGCAGGATGGTATAGGACTAACTGTTTGGACATATGCCCATTCTTGATGGTCATATTCCCAGCTTTGCAACTAATGTAAGCATCAATTGTGTCCAACCATGGCCTCCCAAGGATGAGAGGGTAACCAGTAAGCTTAGCCTTAGGCTAGAGAACTAGGAAATCTGCAGGGTACTCCCAGGAGTCAACGGAGACCATCACATCCTCCACAATTCCCTCAGGTGTGAATGTGGAATGGTCTGCAAGTTGCAGAACTATTGTGGTCTCCCTCAATGACCCTTGGAGGTTGAGCTTGAGCATGGTGTCCTTGGTCATCACATTAATGACAGCCCCAAGATCAATCAGAGTGTGTGGGACAATCGTGCCATTGATGTGCACATCTACTACAGGGCTTCTAGGGTCCAAATATTTTGGACATATTACCTGCCACATCATTAAGTTAGACAACTTCCCAATGACATTAATGGTAGGGGCATCCCTTTTTCTTCTTCCTAGATGCTTGAAGCACTTCTCCTTAATCAAATTATTGTAAATGGGAACATCCTTGATTTCTTGGAGAAGGGGGATCTTTACACATAGATTTTTCAATTCTCCTAGAAGTTCAATTTATTCTAGGGTAGGCTGGAGTGGTTGGGCTAATCTCTCAGGAAAGGGTGGATTCACTTTAAGGTTGCTTTCCTCTCTTTCTTCCTCAACCTCCCTATATGGAGAGGGAGGTTGGTTATCAGGGATAATTCTCCCAGATCTTAGGTTGATCTCCTGGATTTCTACAACATAAGGTGGGTATGATGTATCTCCACTGTAGAATTGTTGAGCCTGCCTATTTTTTGGGTTCGGATTTGGCTGGGCAGGCATCTGGGGTTGCTTAGGTGGAGCAGAGTGCAGGAGTTGTGGTTGGGTAGGTGGTGGAGGCAATAAGGCTGGAACATTGTTGATTTGGGGCTTCCACCCTTGGAGTGGTGTATTCCACTGAGGTTGTGGCTAAACATAAGGTTGAAATGATTGGCTGGTTGGCTGGGCATGATACTGAGATCCATAGGACCAAGGAGGGGGTGTATACCAGGAAGGATGAGCAAGGGGTCCCCAATAAGGTATAGTTGTGGTTTGGTTGGGGTTGTAATATGCATGGGATGACCCTTGCATACCTTGCTGGTATGGTCTAGGCCTAGGAGGCCTCCTTTGGTTGACGTAGAAAAGTTGCTCAATGACCTCTTCCCCTCCTTGATATACAGCTTTGGGTCCAGGTAAAGAAGGGCACTTGTCTGTGGAGTTGTTTTATTCACAAATTGAGCAAATCTTAATACATTTCAATGGACATTCGTTCGTAGGATGCCTCCTGGTGCATTTAGGACAAAAGATGGCCAGGGCTCTTTCTGCTTCCTCTTGCTTCCTTTTGATGTTCATGTTGTCCAATTTCAAGGCAAGGGTTTGCAACATATCACTTTTGAAATCTTCCAACATATTTCCAATTTCACCATTGATGGATGAGTTGGAGGATGATGTACTGGCCATAAGTTGACTACCCATATCCCTTTTTCCTGGTTGCCCTGGAATGGTTTCTAAAGACAGTCTTAATATCCTCATAGGGTAATTGGTAGATATCTCCTCCTGCTATCATATGTAAGGTATCCAGAAGATCCTCCCTTACTCCTCTAAGCAGGACCAACTTCAGTGACTCAGGGTCAAGTGTCCACCTTGGTAGTGCCTAGATTTACCTCAGCTGAAAAGGAAAGATCCAGGTTCAACATCAAACCATGCTCAGCCTCGTAACTAGCCCTACGAGGACAGGAGAGGGCTCTCCCCGGGTCAATCTCAGCGAAAAATAATCAGATGGGGCTTGAGATGACTGATTTAACAACTAATCTTAGGCTAGGTATGAAGTGCAAGGATTTGATTTATTTTTTTGGGGGTTTTTTGTTGGAAAAAGGGAAAGGAAAATTTGGGTCCAGGGATGAGGCCAGATTTTTGCAGAGTTCTGGTTGGGGCAAGGTAGGCAGTAGTTTTGATGCTTTAGATTAAATGAATGGATAGAAATGACCGCTGAGGAGCTGAAGAGGGCAAGAGGCTACAAGAATCCTCTCGAAACATAAGAAAACATATAAAACTAAAAAAACTAAACAAAGTTTAAGGCAAAGCACAACAAACTCATGGATTCTACCTTTGTCACTCAATTTGTTTAATTTCAGAAGTAAAGAGAATGGAAATGGCATACATAAAACATCAATGAACTTAAAATTACATGAACAAAAACACCATCAAAACACAAAGCCACAAGGATCCCAACAAGTGCTGCAAAACCCTAGTCTTTCCTTTGCCAAAAATGCTGAAAATGAATGTACAATGAAGTGTCAAGCAATCCCAAGTGTCCAACCCTGAAAATGACTGAGAAATTACATGATATAGACAAGCATAACTCCTTCCCATGCCTCTAGGGGTCGAGATCATCATTCTAGGAGTTGTTTCAACCATATCTAAACAAGGAACTGAAAAATAGGCAATGAAACAACTTGCCTCTATATAAAAGGAAACTGATTCATTCACTATCTTTTCACTTTTTATTGAATGAATCTACATGGATGAGTAACAATGTGCCAAAACTACATCAAAGTCATGAATTTAAATCAAGATAAATCAAGAGTTACATGAGAAAGTCAAACTAGTCAAAAATAGGCGAAATTCTGAGCTGCTGAGTGAAAAATAGGCCAAATTTCCCTATGCGTCGTGCCTAAAACCTGTATGTGTAGCACAACTTTGGAGCTGATTTTGAGGCACTTCCCGAAGTCCAAATTGAGGTCATGATAGCTCATTGGAAAGCCCTACCCGTCTACTTTCCAACCCAAGTGGAATTTTTGGATTTGGTGTCCATTTTCCCCTCCAAAAATCCAATATCCCAACACTGATTCATGTGGGTGCAAAAGGTGGCAGAGAGGTCATTTTTTGTGTGTTTTTGACCCTTTAGGCAACCCAGAATTTGATGAAATCCTTAGGTAATTCATGAGCATGCATAAATTTTCATAAAAAATCTAGAAATATAAATTTCTCCTCCAGATGATCTCCCAATTATAAGCACGCGCCAAGTGGCGCTACGCGTCGGGCAAGAAAATCTGTTTTGAAGCCAAAAAAATCAAAATTGACAAAATTTTCTTCAAATTTGTTGAAATTTGGACTGAAGGTCCATCATCAAGTATCATGCTCAGCTAAAAAGGCTTCAGCCAAGATTCGGAGGCTATCCTCCCTTTTTCGACGTTTTAGTGTCCTCCTGGTGCATGCAGTTTCAGTGGTGGAAATCATTGTCTTGTTCATATGATATGTCGGTGTCCATCTCCATGGTGCTGCAAAGTGTATGTCAAGTGTATGTTTGGTTTGTTGAAAATGAGAAATAGAACTTGGTGCCTTTATCTCCAATTTCCAACTATGTGCCAAATGTGTGCCAAAGGGAAAAGACTGTGGGAGAAATAGGACAGCGGGAATAAGGACTGTAACCAAGTGAAATTTGCCCTTTTAAAACTTATGATTTGTCAAATGTGGAGACAATGGGACAGTCACTTGATTGTTTGGGGTTTAGGGATTTTACAAATGAGATGGGGAAATAGGAATGATAGGGAATGATGTGACTTAGGGATAGGAAAAAGGGGCTTAGGAGTGAATGACCTTGAGGATGTAAAGGAAATGAACAACAGGTGGGGAATGATAATATAACACTGATATATCACTAATGGGAAAGGAACAATAGGTGGGGAATGGAATACTTGGCACCAAAGTTACTTTGAAACACCATTTCAAAACCCAAAGGAGCAGTTTTGACAAGAAGGTAAGGTTTATATTTTCAACCTCCAAACTTCCAAATTCCTCCCTCCAAACAACACGCAACACCAGCTAAAATCAATGACAAGAGCTCACAAACTACTTGGAGCAAAAATAATTGAGTCATTTTGCAAATTTGATGAAGAAATGGTGAGAATCTGCTTTGGAGGCTCTATGCGTCGTGCATAAACCCAGTGCGCCGCACCTCCTGGATGTGCCGCGACAGTGCAACTCTACATAGTGAAAATTGGCCCAATGCGCCGCGCACACACCCAGTGCGCCGCGCCTCCTGGATGTGCTGCGACAGTGCAATTCTACACAGTGAAAATTGGCCCAATGCGTCGTGCAAGGTATGTGCGCCGCGCCACTCAGCCAACGCGCCACGCAGCTAATTTCAACACACAATTCAGCCTTAAACAATGCCTTCGCTCCTCCACGACTTGTCTTTGGTTCTCTGATGTCTTTGGCATGTGAATGGAATTTTTTTAAACACCAGAAATGCCTTATACATCATGGACCTTGATTTTTGATGTGAAAAACCCACTATTTGAAGACTTTGGCACTTTTAATATAAACTCTGATTTTCTTGTTTCCTCTGATTTTTGAGATGATGATGAAACTCTTTATTTGTTCTGCAGGGATGGATGGCATGGTATTTGGCAAAGGCAACCAGGACTGCGCCTAAAGGACTTTAGAACTGAAACAAATTTGAAAATCACATGGTATTTATTGCAAAAGACGAAATTGATGATTTTTCTTCAAAACAGAGTTTGAAGAAAAGTCATGATCAAGAGATATAACGATGAAATTTTGCGATGAAAACTTATTTCGAACTTCCCTCATGTGCCTACTGGTATTATGGACACTTTGAAGACAAAATTTGCGAAACCATAGACCTAATGACTGAAATGACTCTTTGCTAACCAAGAGGCCAAACAGGACTGTAAATGACTTTAAAATTGATTTTGATGTATAGACACGGACCAGAAAGTACATGACATGATGGATATGAGTGACAAGACCCTTTCGTCAGACGATCGATGCCCCTAGCGGAATGCAACTGAGTGAACTGGGTGAGACACCTAAAATGAAATGCAAAAAGAGAAATTTTGATCTCTGACGGAGCGCTGACGAAACCGACTCTAACACACCTGGCCCTTTTGTAACTGAGCTGGAATCTTTCTTCATAGTCTTCTAACGATTCATCCTGGCCTATGGTCATCCTGAAAATATCTTCTTTAGTGTCCTTTGACCTCCAGTAGGCCCTATATTTGTTGTTAAAATCCTGTTGCATCTGAGCCCAATTTGTGATGCTATCTCCAGGTAAACCCATGAACCAGCACAATGCTGCATCCTTGAGGGTAGATGGAAATAGTTTTAACTTTTGCTCATCATCTATATAGTCATAGGTTCAGAATATAACAACAAACTCAAATAGAAAAGTGCCAGGGTGTTGTAGGGAAAAGTATCCGATTCGGATGACCCTATCCCACTCTAAGGGTGATAGTACCTCAGCAACAACTGTAAAGGAAACTACTGAAGGTTTACTTCTTTATGAAAGCAAAAGAGAATGAAAGAATGCACTAACCGTTGCCTTGCGCTTAATGTCGAATCCAAACTCTTCTCTATGGCTGCTTGCTCCCAGCTCCTTGCTCTATTGCTGGCCCAGCTACAATGAGATCCTGCAAAATAGCAAAGAAGGAAACTACAAGCAACATGCAATCATAACTGATTCAAGGATTAGTGTAAATCAAATATACAATTATCACAATATATCATTGAAACAAGAGCATATAGAAGAACCTCAATAGCTTTTTATTAATGAAGAAGTAAAGTTCTGAGAGAGTTACAACCATTGAAGGCCCCAATCCAGCAACACCTCCCAGCAGAAAGAATTTCTCCTCTTCACCTCCCTCAAGCAATCACCCAATAGCTCTATAGTGAAACCAACAGCATAGCATTACTTTGCGCAAAATTCCAGCCTCCTGAGCTCATAGGAGAGAGCTCAATATATAGATGAATTGAGAAAGGATGAGTCAGCTTGCAACTGATGTGTAGCTGCCTTGTGTCCTCTCTCTCTTCAATTGATCTTTAGTTGATCTTCAGTTCTTGAGTCCACTTGGAGAACCTTGCTTCCACTTGGAGAAACAGAGCCTCTGACTCATCACAAGGCGAAATCCCTGATCCAAGTGTCATTTTTGGAAGATTCCAGAGCAATGACTCAGTGTGCCACTTGTCCAATCTCGCTCAACGCAGGTGGCCTTTGTTCTACCTGCTTTGCAACGCAGGTACACCATGGAGGAGTTGTGTTTCAGAGCAGAAGCCTAGTGGAGCACCTGCTTTGATTTCAGGATTGCTTGTTTTTGAGTGTTTTCAGGTGGAGAACTGATCTGAGAGTTGTTGGTTTGCTGACCTTGTTCCTCTAGGGGTAGGAACATCATGTTTAGGGAACTTTGGATCCCTTGGATTATTGACAATTCATGCCTGTTGCTGTAAGGCACAAAATTGTCTATAACAGATGCCCCCTAAAGTATGAGGTCGTTTATCGGGTGAAATGCTTTATTGAGAGGATCCGAAGTTCATTCAATCTACTGAGAAGTGTCCTGTAATAAGATACAATACAATACATTATTTTTCATACATTTTCATGATCTACCTAAGGCGGGCATTCCCATGCTCAGCTTTATAAATACATTTTGGTACATAGAACAGACGATCGTCTGATTGTAGACCGATAATTCTCTGCTGAAATTATCATCCTTTGAGAAGGATGATCATCTGCTGTAATGATGTACATATCAAATGTCTTTATGTCCTGAATATATATCGCAGCCCGGATGGATGAAACTAGATCCGGGGTCTTCAATCTCTTCCGATCTTCACTCGATGTACAAGTCGATCCATGTGAGAATTTCTTGAAGTCGAACATGGAAAGAGATCGCTTGATTACCGGTCAATGATGTAAACCGTTAACAAGCGCGAGAGGAATCACCGATAAGGATGATGACCCTCAAGGTACGGCAGTACAATTCACATGGTGGGAATAAAGGACTTGGCGTCGACCACCATGCAAAATCTTCTGGTCGAAGGTCATTGATGTATACCTGTCGCCGGAAGTGAGAAACTTGCCATTGAGGCATGCAAGCTTCAAAGTACTGAAGGGGTTGTCCCTAGATCAACTCCTTGGATAATGAGCTGATGTCGACAAGGAGCGATCCGTCAAAGGAGGGCCTTAATGAATCCCACATCAGTGACACGGAACGGAGCTAGTGATTGTGATGAGGTGAAAACAAACTGTGATGTATGATTCAGGGCAGCGGTCATGAAATGGATGAAGGACAATGTATGGCAGTGGATGGGACACGGTTGACTCTTTGCAGAACAACATCTCTTGAACATATAACAACACTGATGTGATGGATTGGTAGCATTACCCCAAAATGTGGATGGTGTGGCGAGGACCATGGTTATGAGACCGGTGAATGAAACAACCCAACCCGATGTGATACGGAGGACAAAGTGTCATGTTCAAGAGCGACTTGCTACCATTAAAGCTGTGAGGTTCTCCCAATTTTTCCCCAGTCATTGCTGACCAGTACCTCTTTATTTTTGTCAAGCTTGAGGAGGATAACATATGCTTGTTCTATAACCTGCCCTTCGGGCAAGCCCATCGCTATGTTTTAACGAGCCTAGCGATAGGGAAACTCGTTCTCGTTTAAAGACAAGTTTGTCGCTATTTAATCATTTTAACGAGTCTAACGACAAGGAAAACTCGGTCCTTTTCATTTTTAGAGAGTCTGAAAAGGTACATAAAGTCAACTCCAAAATTCCTTTTTCGTCATTTAATCCCTTAAGTTCGAAAAAGTATAAAACAATACAGAAGGGATGAGTTTTCGATTGCTTTAACGAGCCGAACAAAACAAGCGCTCGATCTTTTTGTGCAATAATCCCTCAGGTCCAAAAAGATTAAAATCTAGAGGAGGGATAGCTCTTCCGGTCCTTTTAACGAGCTGGAAGGCCAAAACTCGGCAAACTTTTCATATTTTACGAGTCAGTGAAAAGAGCTCAAAGAAGACTCGTCTTTTGAGGAACGAGTGATAAACAGGGATAGCAGCAGATTCCAGGTACAGGTTGGAATTTTCCAATCACGGCAGTGTCACAAGGATGGCTAAGTGAAATCACTCTTCGCAGCTGTTCCTCAAAATGGGTAAACAAACATATGGAGATGAACGATTGGCCAAATGAACGGATGGAGGTGATGGCTTATAAACACGACCAAGGGTTTTTAATATGGCTGTCAAAGGTTACATCTCTCAAGGTTATTTACCGGTTCATTTTTTCTGGGTGAGCTTGAACTGTAGGGGAAGATTGCTCACAACTTATGTTTATTTTTTAACGAGCATGAACTATGTATTAAAACTGCTCGGATTCTTGCGTTTATTTTTTAACGAGCATGAACATTGCTAAAACTGCTCGATGATGCCCCCAGCATAATAATGCAGACGAGGCATATGCCCCCTAAACTTTAAGGGGCAGTTCATTTTTTAACGAGCTTGAATGCGTTCAAACCTTGCTCAATTATACCAGTCTTAATACAAGGAACGCCTCAGGTGAGGTATTCTTATTTAAGGAGCTATAACTAGCTACTCCAAATTGGCAAGTTTTAACTTTTGCCCCACATCCCTTTTTATATGCAAGCTGGAAACAGCTAATCCTACGAGTTTAACGGGTTAGACCTACAGGTTTAAAGGGAGGACCTAAAAATTTAAAAAAATAAATAGTCGTCCCGTGCTTGCACTCCAAAAGGTTCGCATGCCCCCCAGGTATAAAGTATAATTTCAAGGCTGCCCCTCCTCTGTCCCACCTCTGTTTTTCTAATTGTCGTCTTGTTATATTTTTAACGATACTTGTCTTCTCGTTATTTTTCGGTGCCGATGGTACTTGTCTTCCCATCAGTTCACTTTTTGATTTTGCAAGATCACAACAGATAAAACATTGGTGTTACGGAGGGAGGCCCTCTTACTTATTATCCGAAAAATGGTTTTGTTTGCTGCCGCAAACTAAACTCTCTTTTCGGCGGTGTCTATCATTAGGTTGCTAAGGATGGTGACTACTTGTTGCAGCAATTTCATCTCTTTCTTTGGAGACTGCCCCTACTTATCCTTCAAAACATATGTTTTAATGGGTGAGGCTTGACATTCAAAGATGGTGGCTACTTGCCGCCACAAATGGATCTCCTCCCTTAGGAGAGCCTACTTTTTTAGACAAAGGGAGCGATTCTTCCGCTCACATAACTTTGACAAAAGAACTTTATCCTAGAACAACCCTCTCTTCCTTTCTTCGGACGGGGTACGAACTAGTCCATTCTTCTGCGGAAATTAACTTTATACCCAAGGTTTCCTCTGCCCAAGGCAGGCCAGGGTGCATGCCCCCTGGGTCCCAGTTCTTTCTTTCCGAATCACTCGCATTCATCGGGAAGTAGAATCGGGGGTGGAGGCATTCCTTGAGTGAATAGACCATTAAGGGATGGTATTTGACTATTTGCGATGCGTGATCCTGGAAATGAAAGTTGGTCTACGAGCTTGACCATTCTTCCTTCGTGCGGAAAACACATAACTCTAAAGAGTGAGGACACTATCGCCTCCATGCAATATATATAGTCTCGTCCAAGGAGTAAGTTATAAACCAAGGGTCCCTGGACGACCATGATGTTCATATGAACTGTCTTCCCTTTCAATGTAACTGGAACATTGGGGAGAATCCCTAACGGGTGACTGGTTCCTTTATCAAAACCTGATAGATTTCTCATTTCAGGTAAAAGCGCCGGGGAACCCAGTGCTTTCCAAGCAATAGAGGAAAGGATACTCACAGATGCCCCTTCATCAATGATAGTTCCAGCCATCACCATTCTGTAGATTTGGACGATGATTCTGAATGGGATACTGGCTGGTAACCGGGGTCTGCCTAGTTGATTCCAATCAAAGGATACAACTAGGTTGCTTGGTGGTGGGACCGAATACACGGCCGGATACGACCCTGACGATGTTCCTTCCTGCGATAAAGGAATGGGCGCATTGCCCTGATGCTCATCAGAGTCTATGTTGATGAAAAGAATATGGACGGTGTCATCCTTATCCTCTTCAGTGAGGGTGTCATTTGAAGATGGGTCTTCAATGACGGAGTCATTTGAGGATGAAACCTCTGAAGGGAGAACCGGGTCAACTGCCGTTTCGACCTTTAGACTTTCGTCTGGTCTGGATTCAGCAGGTTCATTCTCAATGACTGACACTTCAGCTGACCACTTGAGCGGGCCAGCTGGATTTTCAACTATCGAGGGATTAGGCACGAGTTTTTGGTATCCAGGAGGAAGTCGTAACGGTGATACCGGACGATCTTCCAAAACTCTCTTCGCCTCATCTAAGAATGGACATCGGTGGATGGCGTGATCACCTTCACACAACATACAGGGTGATCTTGGTCTCCCTTTTCGTCCTTCACTCTCGCTAGTTGACGAACTGCAATCAACATGACTACCAGAGGTTGATGCTACCGGATTGTGCAACCTGGGGGACCAGTCCCTTAGTATCCGGGGAATACAAGGACAATCACGATGGAAGTGGGTCCCTTTGCAAATGACACATGGTTATTTAGGCCCGGTCGATGCAGTGTGTGGATTTTTGTCAGATGTCTTTTGCTTGCCCCCAGTCGCCTTCGCCATAGGCCCCTTCTGCTTCTTTTCTCTCTTCTTCTTTTCCTTCTTCTCCATGGGAGGCTGACTTTTGCCGGCTCTACCTTGCGAAGATGAAGGATCAGAGGAAGTATTGTAAGAAGTGGAAGGCTGGTGGGTAGTTCTAGACTGGTCTGACTGTTGATTCGACTGCTCAGGATTAGTGGCGATCTGCACTACATTAGTTGAAAAGAGCCATACGGGTAGGCCAATTGTCAATCCTGGAAGTGACAATGTGGCCATATGAGGCGCACCAACATCTCCCCAAGAGGAGAAGGGATTGGGACTTCCGCCAAGGTTACTTCCTTGGTTGGTGGGCTCCATACTTTTCAACTGAAAGATCAACGTGGGAATAACAGGTGATTATGTTCCGATTTAAAATAAATTTTATTAACGATGCTTTAGACACAACTTTGCTTTTTCATGTTTTAAGAGTCGAGAAAAAGCTAAAGATGACTCTAGTCTCCTTCGATGTTTTAACGAGCCCAAAGTGACAAATGCTCGGATGGACTTTTTCAGTTATAGAGTTTGAAAAAGGCCAAAAGAAACTTCTCTGGAGTTCTAGGCAGAGGGTGTGCCAAACTTTTCGCGAAACCACAGAATACGTTTTACGGTACGGGTGGTCGATCTTCGTGAATGCTGTGTTCACTGCATCGCGATCAGTAGGGCGGTCGACACGGCTTCCTATGGATAAAGGCTTTGTTCCTATAGGGTCTCCCAATATATACGCGATGGTACGTGGGAGCACAAGTCCGTATTAGTGCCACCGACTCTCAGGAGGAATCACCCACCTTCGTAGAGATTGACAGTCACTATGTTTAACGACGCCGGAACACGTCTCTACCTAGACCTCTATGTGTTTGCGTTATGTTACAAAGCGTTGTTATGTAAATTGAATTTATTTTAATGTTGATCTTGCTTAGCAGTTTGCCTTTAAGGATCACCACGAGATGTATATAACAAATTCCTGAATGCAGTCTAAGATGAGAAGCAAACTTTTCAATCTTTCAACTTTGAAAATCTTAACTACTGAGGGAGAAGAAAGGCAAATCTTTTCTCACAGATCATAGAGCACACACTAATGCAAATTTTCCTAAATCGTCATGCAAACAGTCAAATGCAAAATGCACAATGCATGTATTTTCTTTTCCCTTTCTTAATGTTGATTGGTTACAAAAAGAAAGTTGTTATATAACTTTGATTTCGATTTAAAGCGAAAACAAACAAGTTTGTCCAAAATCAAAAGACACCTTAAGATTTACTTGTTTAATCACTGGAAATGCATGAAATCAAACCATAATGACGAAAGTAAAATGACTAATCAGCTATGGACAACAAACAAGCTAACTCTTTAGACCAGCAAAATGCCTAACACAGGTTCAGATCTAAGAGGCCAAAGCAAGACTAGTTTACTCTTCGTTATGGGAATTTGTAAATGAAGTAAGAAATACAAAGAACAAGTACAATTTTGTTATATAACAGAGGCTGAATGATGGCAAGTAAGGTTGGTTTCAGAACTGGTACAAGACTGGTAACTGGCTGCCAAATCTATAGTGAAAACATGCAAGAGAAAGGGAGGAAACCCCAACTGCACTAGGCAAAATTGGGCCAACGCAGGTGCTGCTCAGCCAGTCTGGCTCTCAGCGCAGGTAGCCCCTTCGGGACCTGCGTTGCAAAGCAGGTAGCCTGTGTACTACCTGCTTTGGAAAACGAAAGTTGCGTTTTCACAGTTTCCGGGTCACAATTTTCTCAAAAATGCACAGTTTTTGCTCAAATCAGAAGCAATCAGTCAAGCACACTCAAAGGGATGATTAGGAGGATGAAAAGCTATCACTAAGAGCTTACAAGGATCCTTGTAGATCGGCTCTTCAAATCATGAACATGCTCAGAAATGAGCTAGGGTAGCTGCCCTCTACTTCGCTTTTGATATAGTCAAAAGCTTTTCGATTTGGTACTCTTTTGTTCAGGAAATGAATAGCAAAATACTACAAACAATCAAATAGATACGATCCCCAGCGGAGTCGCCAGTTTGTTGTAGGGATAGCGTCATCCGAATCGGATACTTTTCCCTACAACACAGGGTCCTCTGTGATCAAGCCATGGAAATGAGGTAGAGTAGAGGGGCTTATATTCTCCATCTTAGTGTCCCCATTGGTCTCCCTAATGGGGAAGGCACCCTCAATTATCTCTCTATTTCCTCTGTCATTTCAGTTTTCAGCCATTGGTTCAGTAGGAATGGGTTCTTCCTCTTCTTCTTCCCCTGTAGGTTCCTCAAATAGGTAAGGTTGCTCACCTAAAGGGTCTTCCAATTCACCGTCACTGAAGAAGAAAGAAGGTTGACTGTTGGATGCAGTGGGGGTATTTGACAAGAATTTCCCTGAATTGTCCCTATTCCTACGAGGCATGAAAGGAAATGTTTTTGGGTTGGTTTTTGTAAGATTTTTTTTTTTTTTAAAGCTGGAAAGTACTCTGCAGAAAGGAAATTGTTGATTGAATGAAAAACCACTAACAAGAAAAACTACTTGCTGAATTGAAATTCTACTTGCAGAATGAAATTGTTGATTGAAGGAAGACTACTAACAGAAAAAGACTACTTGCTGAATTGAAATTCTACTTGCAGAATGAAAAGGAAAGCAGATAATGACAAATGAAAGAAAGGAAGCTACTAAAAAAGAAACTACTTGCTGAATTGAAATTCTACTTGCAGAATGGAAAGGAAAGAAGATAATGACAACTGAAAGAAAGGAAGAAACTAGATTACTTTGGTAGAAATAAACTAATGGAAGAAAATTGGAGACTAGAAATAGAAGAAAGCAGTAATCACATTCTACTTAGACACCTCCCCAACAACGACGCCAGGACATGATGAACCTAGGTATTGCAACAAGAATGCTGCAACTCCTAGGGCTACCAGCTTTACTTATCAACCCAGGTTTCGTACAAATGTGGAGGTGACAGTGCTATATGCACAAGTAAAAGTGAAGGTACTGCCTGTTGTCACTGCTCATCTAGCAAGAGACCCCAAGGGTTCCAAGCTAGACTTCTATAGGGTCAAAAGAAGCTTAATTCATTGATGGAAGAAGAGAAAATCTATTCTAAGAGAGAGCTACTCTACTGCAGTAATGAAGAAAACAACATGTAATGCTAAACCACACCATAACCTAATTAACCAATTAAACAACTATGCTAAGAAAAATTTCTAAATCAATCACTAACCTAATGTTGTTATTTAAGTTGCAGAGGTAAAGAGCATCAAACTATACTAAGGTGTAAGCAAAGAAACTTAAGCTAAATTGGTTTTCAAGCGAAAGAGAAATCGAAGGTCGAAATCAGTGAAAGGAGGATGTAAGGAAGCAGTAGTGCATAAGAACCATTGGATCAGCCAATGAACAAAAGATGAACAATAGCGATCTTATCGCGAAGGCTTAAGTGATTAGATGGATGAACAGGGTGAACGCACAGGATGAACGGCAAAGATCTTATTACGGAGATTAAGTCAAGAGATGGATGGACAAGATTAATCAGAGGATGGACAGTGGAGATCGTATCGCGGGAAAAAGAAACATGCGAAAATGATGGAGCAGGTTTCGAAGGCGGTAACTAGTTTCTCACGCACCCTTAAGGTTGTAAGCTGTATTTTGAAATTTCACGTGATTAGTCTAACTGCGCAACATGTAGCATGAGAAAACCACTTTTCTCGCGTGCTCTCGGGTGGATAACGGTCGTGCAAGAATCCACGCGAGATTGCGTGATAGGCGTCGCATCAGGCTAGACAGATCAACAATGGAGATCGGGCAAGCTAGTTGGTGATCAGGTGACACGATGCCCATCGGATCAGGCGAGGCAGATCGACGGTGGGGACTTAAAGTGCATAAAGTAAGTGAAAGACTTCACCCGAGGCGATAGTTGGATAAACAAATGAATCAGATGGTGATTGGGAAGCTTTGTTTTGGATCAGAAGGTAATGAAACGATGCATGAAGAACGTGCTGAAGGTAGTTTCAAATGAAAAACGACAGAAAAACCAGTGAGGGTGGACAAGTAACTGCATCAAACTACAAACTCCATAGCTCATGCGAGAACCAGAAACCTGTGTTTTTTGGGTTGCTGAAGGGTCTCTTCCTCAAGTCATGGTCCCAGAGGGAGGAGATGAGGTCGAGACACCTGTGCACAACCTTATGGTGATATTTTTCCTCTAGCTACCCTGTGAACTGAAAGAAGGCAGAAATGGAAGTAAACTTAAGCACAACCAATCTACTCTACGCTACTGTAATGAAAATGCATATATTTAAGCAAATGAACAGAACCAAAAAGCTACTTAAGCAAATGAACAAAACAAAAATCTATGCTACTTAAGCAAATGAACAATGAAAACTAGGAATCTATGCTAGCATACATGTACAATAAAGAGGAGCTTTGGCTGCTCGGGTTGGGCCCTAACCCAAGAGCTTCATCCCTCTAAGTTAACTCAGGGTTGGCTCAAAACAAAACTCATTTTTATTATAAAAACCATGGATTACAAAACAAATTGTACCAAGTCTTGCAACTTAGAAATAAAGTAGAGTTTTACAATAGAAGTTTGAATCCTACTGAGGTCCTAAGCCTCTCTAGTTATACATCTGAAGTCTCCAATGACTTCCTTCCCATTAGGGAGGCTTGGCTCCCCACTCAAGATAAACATGTTTCTGACACTTTCACTTGCTTGGTTGTCTTTTAGTCCTCATGATTTGGCTGTTTGCACTACAAGCTGATGGAGGAATATTCGAATGGAGGGGTAGTAAATGAGGAGGATTTACCTCCTATAATTCCTCTCCCTTGTCCCATTCGAGTTTTGACCAAGGTATTTGCCATAGTTCCTTGTTTTTATCCTTTATTCCTGCATTTTTCCTTGCTTTTATCCTTTATTTCCTGCATTACATGCACATTAGACCACAAAGAAAAATATCCAACTCTAACTCATCTTATAAACAAAATATAATCAAAAGTATGCAATAAGTTGTGAGAATAATTGGTTTGATTAAGCTATGAGGTGAATTAAGGCTAATTACGGCCCATATAATTACCCAATGATGAGGCTCATCAGGATGCATAAGTGAAATGAAAGCAGTGTGGTCTGTGACATGTTGGGACAAGCATGGCTAAGACTCTGGAAGCAAGGTTTCTTTGTAGAGATAGTGTACTTTTGGATGTGTGGTACTATTATTGTGCATATGTTGTATCTGTTGTACATGTTGCATCTGTGATGTTGTGTGCATGCGGATTTTGTATATATAGTGTGTGTACATGTTTCTTATGCAATGTTTATGTACATGGTGGTACATATAGTGTTGTGTGAATGTTGCATATGCAGTGCTAGGTATAGACGGTGCTATGTACATGATGGATATGCGGTGTTGTGTGCATATGGTGTTGTGCGCATGTTGGATATGCAGTGTTGTATATGGTGCTATGTACATGTTGTATATGTTGTGCTATGTACATATGGCATTGTGTGCATGTTGTACATATGGTGCTATGTACATATGGCATTGTGTGCATGTTGTACATATGGTGCTATGTACATATGGGGTTGTGTGCATGATTGGACAAGTGGTTATGTGTACATGTAGTGTCCTGTACATGTAGTGCATGTGTTACTATGTACATGTGGTATTGTGTACACATTGTATAGGTGGTGCAATGTACTTGTGGCGTTGTGTACATGTTGTGCAAGTGGTGTTGTGTACATGTGATTCTATGTTGTGCAGGTGGTGCGGTGTATAGGTGGTACTATGTGCATGTGGTACATATGGTACTGGTATACGCGTGGTATTATGTGCATGTTTTACATGATGTGTTGTGGGCATGCGGTACTATTTATGTGCGTTGTGTAGTTGTGGTATCCTGACATGTGTATTCCTTGTGTTGTAATTTGTGTAGTACATGTATTTTGTTGTGTTGTATGCAAGGTGTAGGTACATGTATTGTGTGGCATTGTACATCGGGTATAGATGTATAAGTTGTGTTGTATATCAGGTTTATGTGTATGCATTTTGAGGTGTCACGCATTGTGTGCAGATGTATGTCTTGTGATGTACATTGTATACTTATACGTGTTGTGTTGTGTCATACACCAGACATAGGAGTATGTATCATGTTGTGTTGTACACTAAGTGTAGATGCATCTATTGCATGGTGTTGTATGTCTTGTGTGGTGGTATGGGTGTGATTCACACTATGTGTAGGCGCACATGGTTGACGAGAAGGCACTAAGTTTTATCACATGTGGCAATTGATTCAGTGTGTGTACAGAAAGAACAAAGGCAGAAGTAAGGATCGATGGAGGACAAGTATCAATATTGTATTTCAGTTTTATTATGAACATGATTTATGATTCTGGTATATGATGATTACATGTGATCAATGATTCTAGTTTATGATGGTTGCATGCGATTTATGATGGTTGTGTTTTGAACTAACATGATGTGATATGTTTATACACGACATTTTGGTCAAGATGTTAGTTTGACTTGTTGTGACAGGAAGCGAATAGGATTACAAGTGTATCTTATTGACGAGCCACCAATGAGGTATGATTTGAAGTTATTTCAATTTATTTTGAATCCAATGGAAATTATGTGCTTGGTATAGGAATGCATGAACATGCCCAGTTGGGTGGTTTAAATCGACTACAAGAATTAGTAGCAACAGTGAAATAAATTGGAACATGAAACAATATGCTAGTAAATCACTTTAGGAGCAGGGACATTATGGGACACTAGTACCCAATAGTGTCCATTGATTTCCGTGAGAATGCTATGGCCGGTATGATGATTTTAAGGTAAGGATATGCCTTGGTTTTTGTATCTTCCGATGTGAGGAAGCCTTGCCAAGGGATGGACTTCCCGGGATGGGGGTGCCAATAGAACTTGGAAGGTGTGTGACTGTGTGAAAGGGGATGACCGGATTGCCTAAGGGACTGTGTAGCAGAGAAGGGAAGAGTGGGGATGGATTTGTTTTGGTAATTTACACATTGGGAGTGTGCCTTGGAACAATGAGTCAGTAACTGCTCACTGAGAGGACAAGTGGCGCGAGATTATAGCAATGGACATTAGATGTATATTTGATTTTGTAGTGGATTCTGGACTTCCTGGAAAGGAGGTGAATCCTGGTATTACTTGGAGGGTGGACGTGTGCGCCTCTGGATTCCCTTGTTGCGGATACGGGAATCATATCCTTTTTGTTTGCTAGTTAACCAAATGTGCATATATGTGTATTATTATAAATATTATATCGAGATGGATTTATAAAGCTCCATAGATAGTATGGTTATTTGTTGGTTGAATCAAATGTGTATGCATATACGTGGTTATTGTAAATATGGTAATGATTTGTGTTATAAAGCTCTAGTAAATGGTATGTTTGTCAGGTTTCAGTAGTGGTCATTGTAAATACTACAATGAGTTGTGTTATAAAGCTCCATGGGTAGTATGTTTTGTTTTCAGCAGTCTTGTTGGTTATAGGTGTAAATGAACACCGAGGACAGTGTTGCCCCAAGGGGGAAAGTTCTGTAACAACCCTAGTGAAAATTCCATGTAAAAAATATAGAAGGCCACAGTCGATGGGATATGTATTCCAAGATGAATGGTGGGGGAAACATCCTAATGGGTGTTGATTTGGTTTATTATGGCTAAGGGAATTGGCAAAGGCAATGGATAAGGTTTTGGAAAGGCATGAGGCATTAATTGGAATTTATTTATGAAAATAATGGAAATTAGGAGAAAAGGAAGGTGAAAGGTCACATGTTGCATGTGAGGAGGAAAATGCAGGAAAATAATGGAAAATGAAGAAAAGAGAGGCCTCATTGATAAAAGGCTTCTGCAGATCAATGGGTAAGATTTTTGACAGGTTTTGGTGGAGCTCTCTTCTATTCTCTCTCTCTCTCTCATACTCTTGGAGACTTAGAGTTTTCTTGGAGCAATCTTGGTGGGTGTGGCATACTTGGATTCTTGGAGCAAGAAGGCAAAGGAAGAGAAGGAAAGCGCAAGAGGGCATCAGGATCAACAACTATAGTATTTTTTCTTGTACGTATTGAGTTTCATGTATGTTTCCTTCACAAGTTTTGGCATGCATGGCATATGCATGTGGTTTATTATTTGTGATTTATCATTGGCATGGAGGATGGCCAAGATTGATAATGGATTGCATAGCCTTTCCATTTCCATTTCCTGGATAGCCATGGTGATTGTGGGTTTAATTTCATTGGTTGTTTTTGGTTGGTTCTCATGTTTCCTTAGCTTGGGTTGAGTTACTAGTCCTGAAAGCCCTGTAACAACTTGGGTTGAGTTACTAGTCTTAGAATCCTTGGTTGGACAAACACTCTGGAAGCCCTTGGTGGGTTGAATTACTAGTCCTAGAAGCCCTGGTTGGAAAAATGCTCTGGAAACCCTGTATAAGATGTGAGTTGAGTTACTAGTCCTGGAAGCCTTGGTTGGACAAATGCTTTGGAAGCCCTAGAAGGCTTGGATGGAAACCACTCTGATGATCGTTTTGTGATGTTTAACCGTGAAGTGGAATAACTATTTGATGGGTTGATTTGGATGGCTCTGGAAGCCCTAGATGAGTTATGATTGATGTGTTCTATGAGATCCCACATTCATGCTGGGAATATGGCATGAGGGTGAATGACTGAAGAGAGATTTGGCAATGCCATTCTATGGTCGGGTGGAACATGGAAGTCCCATCACAGGTTGGATTTTTCATCATCAATAAGCAGTTATTTATCCTTGTATTTCTATGAGCATTATATTGGATTATATCAGGTTTATATGGAAATGAGTTCATTGGTATTTCTATACCTATTATGTCAGTTATGTATATGTTTTATAACAACAACTATGTATGGATATCATCATGTTTCTACTTGTATATGAATGAAAAACATATATATGACCTAATGGTTGGAATGGAAATTAATGTGTTGAGGCATCAATGCTTCATAGCAAATCTCAGATAAGTAAGAGACCCCTATGCTCATAAATGTTATTTACACATGTAATTTACATATTTGTGACATGTTTGACGAAATGCCTGTCATGGCTAGTAGGGGTCTAGTCAAGGTCTTAAACAAGTATTTTCTTTAGTATTGTCATTTCCATGTTATTTTACTGTTATGAAGGTATAATGAAATTCTAATTTGTGAACTGGGCTCTGGGCTTGAAAAAGTGGCTCAAATCCCAGGGACGCTAGCATAGCACTGACAAATTTAGTCTTTGGACGCTGGAAGCCAAGCCTGTGACAGCGACTTTGGGTTTCTGGACATTATCATGCCTATAACATGAGAGCGATTGAGGCTTAAGTTGTCCAAAAGTTTAGTGGGACCCAATGGCAAGCTTTCTAAAGTATTGGATTGGTTCATGAGGATCCTAAAGCTGATGTTGAATGTTTGTATGTTGTGTTTTCGTCAATTCCACTTCCTTAACATGAATTAGGAGGTCGAATCATATCATAGTGGCCTCTCGCCGCATGTTTACCCCGACTGGCCGGTTGCTTGGGTAGATGTGGGAGGAGGGTGTTACACTTGACATAGAAATAATGACTTGAAGACAATTGCTAAGTTAACATAGTTACCTTATGAGTTGGAAAAGTGGTTTCTGAATATAGATATGCACACATGATAATGTCTTGGACAATGGTACATTGACATGGTATTGTGTTAATGTGACAACAATAATGCATGAAGTGACAACACCTTTGGACTATGTTGTAATATAAAATATTGAGCAATGAAAATATGAATTGATAGACCTAACATTGATGCCTTACCATGACAAGTACTATGATGAGTTGCTTGCTTTGACTTAACTCATTTGACTGTGACATTGATAGTGACAACGTTGACAAGTAATGTAATGGGACAACAAGTGAAATAGTCCCACTTTGTAAAATATGTGAGTTGAATACCTCCACCTTGGGAATAATGGGAGTAAGGGGATGGAGTCCTTATTTCATAGTTATGATATAGGACATGCATTAATGGTGTGTAATCCTTACTCCCCAACACTAATCCTTCCAAATTCTACTTAAACTAGTACAAATGTAAGTGGACTTGTTGATATTAATCCACTTAAAAATTACCCACTTTGGAGTGAAAATTAATATATTATTATTCAATTTTGTATTAGGAAGAATATTTATATGGAAATATCCAAAAGGTGACACATAGGGATGTTGAGTAGTCCTTTGTTAAAAAATTACATTGAAAAAAAGAAAAGGATGCCACATAGGTGGTTAATAATGACTAATTTTAGGAAATTAGAAAATATAATTTTTTGTGAGGAGTTAGATTGTTAGACTTATATATTTTACATATATATGAGACCTCCATGGGATTATTTTTGGATGGGGAAATAATATTTTATATAAATACCATTGAAATTATATTAAAGCATAGTGAAGTTTGAGACACTATGTTAGTTAGATCTAGAAGGAGGTTGAGTAATTCAACAATAAACTCTCTTGTCAAAGTATGAAAAGTACAGTAGGTGAGAAAAACCATCTATTAAAACATATTCTATTGTTGGTTTTATTCTAGTTCTTTGTTGATCCCGCATAACTTAGTGTTCTTAAGGGAAACATGCTTTCCGTGAGTGTGGTTGGCCAACCTATCAAGTTGGCCCCACAAGAGGCACTTGAACCCCACCAAAATACTATATAAAGGAGAGGTATTGGACCTCATTTGAGTCACACAAGTAATTCGGTCTCTTTAAGAAGTCTGAGGAAAATTCAGAGTGAGAAAGAGGTGAAGGATAGTGAGGAAAGCAAGAAGGTATTTTTTTTGGCTTGTGCATCAATTCTTTGTTTGGAAAGCTCACACGTATGGGAAGAAAGTTATCTTTGTTCATATTTCGAGCTAGAGAAGAGCAGCAAACTAAGTTATAGAGAGAAGCATTGTTGTTTGGGTGGTTGGCCTATCACTTGGTGAGTTGTCTTGATCAAAGGTCTTGGAAGTCTTCCTTGAATTTCTATAAGAAGAGAATTTTTTGGGTTTTTCCCCTGTGGAGGGGTTTTTCCCTAGCTTGGAGCCTATTTCTAGTGTTCTTGTTTGCATTGTGATCTTATTTATTGGCATTGTCTTGATGATGAACACAAAATAATAATGATGATGATGAACTAACATTATATCACAAGAATTATCAATATAACAAGAGAAAACATTATAAAAGAAACCCTAATTATGTTTTCCCTAGTTTTTCTCAACATCTACGGTCTTGGAAGGTTTTCAATGTAGAAAGAAAAAAATGTTTGAAATAAAATGCAACACAAAACTAAATCACGCACCTGGTAGTCAAGCGCTTGGTGGGCTAAAGTTGAGTGGTACTTCGATGAGTTTTTTTTTCACGTATATGACTCCAACCCTAATACCTACAAAACAAAGGAAGGATGGGAAGTTAGATGCGATAAATAATTAATAAAATAGAAGAAAAATCATATGAGAGCCTTATGCCCAATTAATAGAGTAAGAGTTTATCCTACTACCTTGCATGAAAAATGACAGTTTATGGTCTTTCACTCAAATACAAACACAATTGTCAAAGAAAGACAAATACTACATGAATTTTTTTCATGGAAAATTTTGTTATTTCTTATAAACCTTTATGTAACTCCCACTCAACCAAGACATACAACACAAATATCAAACAAATTTTGTTGTCTCACCTAAACCCTTACCATTTTGAGCTATTTTCTTCAGATAGTTGTTCCACTTCAACATCCGAATTGAAACTAGTTGTCCTACACATATTCATGAGACCAATGAGGAAAACTTAGATTAAATTTGACCAAATATTAAATTTAATTGCATGAATAAATAATAATTAAAAGGAATTGCGTGCATGAATACCTGAATGAGCTCCTCTTGGTTTCAAGAATAAATTGTTGGAGTAGTTTAATCTTGTAGAAAACCTCCCTCCACTCGACGAAGCAACAATGGTTGAATTTGTTGTTGCTCTGTTGGATTAAGGGTGTTTTGCTCCAATATGATCAAAATCCTAATTTATTCTCTACTTAACAGGGCCAACCACGTGAAGGTGGAAGTTTTCATGGCCCCTCCCTCCCCTCACACCACTCTCACTTCCCTAGTACCCAATCTATCTAGTATATAGGACATATTTTAAAGCAAGACATTAAGATACATAATAAAACAAATAGAAAACATTCATTCATAAATCCACAAAATATTTCATCTCAATAAATTTTATCATATAGAATGTGTTTACATAATATGAAACAAGGTCATGCACATAAAGAGATATATAACAATTATTCATTAAAATATAACATTCATTCATTAATAATAGACACAAAATATGTCATCTCAAAAAAAATTATCATAAAAATATGTTTTTATAATATGGTACATGATGTTTCTAATTATATAATTAGTAAATTCATTTCTTTTTCTTTTTCTTTATTTTTGATAGCCTGGTCGTGTACATGATGTTGTTGAGGTTGTCGCAAGAGGGGTGGATCATCATCTGTAACAAGAAAGAAATGTTAAATTGATATTTTTTGTTATTATTCATTAATAAAAATAACATTAGAGATTTCTTTACCTCATGCACTAGTCGACACTGTTGAAATGGCTGCTATATTTTCTACTATATTTATTATAGCTAATCTATATATTGGTTGCATTTTCTAGTCTATATTAGTCTAACATAATTCTAACATATATTAATTTTCAATTCACAACGGTTTGTGATTATGATAACAATTTAAGTACATATGAGTGTAATGTCCATAATGGGATGTATGAATTTTCCTCCACACATTTCCCATCAATGATTATAACCTTGAATAAGATAGCTCTGGTTTGTCATCACCCTCTCAAAATGTCCCAACATATGAAAATTTACCATGTCTGTCATCATCACTTCACAATGTCTCATAGATGATCCCTTCTACATATTGTATGCATGCGTTTCTGGCATAAAATCCCCTCTACTAGCCTATGATTGATTGTGAGAAAAGGTGAAAAAATTACAATTTATAAGTAGGGGATCTTGTCAAAAAAGATACGTCAATTGTCCTTTATTCACTTGCTGTCACAATCAATCATATGATAGGTAGAGGGGATGACCTTCCATAAATTCATCCATATGATATGTAGAAAGGGTCATCCATGAGATAATTGAAGCGATGATGACATAAACTGTAAATTTTCATCTACCAGGTCATTTTGAGATGATGAGATAGACCAATGCTAGCCCATTTAAGGTTATAATCATTGACGGGAAATTTGGGGAGGAAAATTCATATGTCCCATCATGGAATTTACACACATATGTACTTAAATTGTCACCATAATCACAAATTTTTGTGATTAGACATTGAAGCAGGAGTAGCTAGCACCTAAATTAGGAGTGTGGTAGTGTATGGTGGAGTGGGAAAGGGATAAAAAGTAGTAGATGGTTGAATTATCATGGGAACGGATTGTGTAAAGGCTTATTTTAACACGGGAATCTAATTATAGACTCTTGGTGTTCGTAACAAAGTTAATTTACTTATACCACAAATTTATAAAATATATCGTATTCTACACCCTCCTTGTATTTGAGGTTAGTGATCAGGGGTTATGAAGCCCAGGTGGGATAACAAATCCCTAATGTATAACCTAATTGTACCTGTCTCTCTATCTATATGGACCAAAGTGATGATCTATTGGCCTATGTTTGTTAACCAAGATGGATCATCTATGAATATGTGATGATTGTATTAGTTTATAAATCTATGAACAACCCATCACATTGATTTGTAACCAAAGCCATGGAAGGATATAAATCTCAAGAAATTGTCAAAGTTTAAAAAGAAATCAAGTTAATATTTAAACTAACTCTTTGCCCTAGATTTATCAATATACTAGCAGAGCTAGGTTTTGAAGTAAGGGCAGAAAAGAAGATCAACTTGGCATCATCTCATCTCAAGAAGAGTGAAATACTTAATCCAAATTTGTGAAGGCAAGAAGAAAACAAATTTGGGCATAATTACTAGCCCTAATTGCAGAGATAAGGTCGATAGTATACACAAAAATGAACATGGGGTTTTGGAGGTATATAAGAACTTTTCTTGATAACCAAATAGCTAGAAGACCTTCTCTCCCTGGACTGAACCTATTAAACAAGATAACAAGCCATGGGCTCATTCTACTAGCCCTGTTCACTGTGACATAACATCATACTTACCCAAGAAGAGAGAGAGCTTAATGACTCTTATCTTAATGGACCGAAAGGTTATTAGATGAGCTCAAGAAATGCCAAGCATCTTCAAAAGTAAGTGAAGGTATGAGGTAATTTTACAAGATCTAAAGTCTTCAAAATTAGTCAGAGTCTCAATTTGAAAGGCACGTGCATGAGTCTCTTTTGGAAGCCCTAAAAGGTTTGTCGTTGTCACATTTTCAAAGGGAAACGAAAGCACTATTGAAAGAGGATACCCCTATGCATAAAAAAGATCCAAGATCAATGGTATTAATGACCTCGTTCTGAGCTTAAGTCTCATTGAAAGAATTCCAAGAGCCATACTCTACACCTGCGCATCAAGACATCGAAATTCTGAGCACGTAAAGAGATATAACAATTATTCATTAACATATAACATTTATTCGTTCATTCATTAATCATAGATACAAAATACTTCATCTCAAAATATTTTATCATAAAAAATATGTTTTCATAATATGGTATGTGATGTTTTTAATGATATAACTAGTAAAATCATTTATTTTTATTTTTATTTATTTTTTATGGCATGGCAGTGTACTCATGACATTGTCGAGGTTTCCCCAAGAGGGATGGAGCATTAGTTGTAACAAGAAAGAAATTTTAAATTGATATTTTTTGTTATTATTCATTAATAAAAAGAGCATTAGAGTTTTATTTACCTTGTGCAGTAGTCGACAATGTTGGAATGGCTGCCCTGTGTTCCTCTTCGGGCTACCCTGTGGTGTTTGTATGTTGTGGTGTGATATTTGCCAAATAATCCTATATAAGAAAGAAAATGGTTTTTCATTTAGACAATGTAAAAGTTAAAAAAAAAAAAAAAACATTCATAATTGGACTTATGACATAAAAAAATCACTTTAAAATATGGTTATTACCTTATATCTTTGAAGATGTTGGTTGAACATGTTGATCCTATCTTTAATATCATAAATTTTATTTCTAATATGAATCAAACGAGAAAGTTCTTCGTTTGTTCTAACCACAAGCTTATTGAATGTTACTATTGGGTCAACAGACATATACAAATCATCCTCATCAAACCAATCAGGATCACTAAGCACTTCACTAAGCATTTCCTTCACAACATCTGTGGGTTGCTATGAGGATGGTGCTTCCCCTTATCACCTTGTTTATCAAATAAGTATAATTTGTAATTTTATTCCACCATCCTCAGCTGTAAACATTCAAAGATTTCAATTTGATGAAACATTTTAGATTAATAAAAAAATCCAATTCAATGAGTTAGCTCAATTATAATTGGCATCATTTGGCTGAGAACTATCATGAGGTGATTGGACAATGGGCTATAATATTTTTGTCAATTTCACTGACTTGGATTAGTTCTAGATTATGAGGCCTAGTTAGTAGTACTACGTGAGTGAATGGTGTATTTCAATGGGAAACCTGTCTTTCGTTGATCATGATATTTTCAAATGGATAGCTGAGTTAATTATCACATGAGTTGAAACCATTATGTAATTGAAAGTGGCACATGAATATGAAAAATTTAATCATTGAAACTTAGAGGATTAAACCCTTAACTATTCATTTGGAAGGTTGATTGAGGCATCACAGCTAAGGGAGTAGTTCAGGGAGAAGAGAAGAAAGGTATTATTCAAGGAAAGGAAGGCATCGAATCTTTTATTAAAAAGAATGTTAGAAGTATTGTAACACAATATTGTGGATGGAAAATCATAAAGGTCATGTATATTTCACTATAATAATCCATTAGTCCACAAAATCAGATTTGGAGTTACTCAAATCCTTCACTAGGAAAATGTTTATAAGTATCTCATCCCCAAGACTAAAATGGGTGGTTGATTTAAAAAATGTTGGTACGTTAGAAACAAGTTCAATGCATGGTAGTTATAATTATAAAGCTTATGGAAACTAGTGTTATAACCTATGAAAGCTTCCACGGTTGGCTAGTAGTCATAAGGGTTGTACATATTTCAAAATGACTTGTATACCAAGATGTTTAAAATCCACAAAGTTTATATGAGACAAAATATTAGAATGTGTCTTCTAGATTTTTCCCCTTATTTAGTTTACATGGGTTTTGGTTGAGCCTCTATAAACAATTGCTTGCATTATAATTTAATCATAACCTCAAACTAGAGTTGGATGAAGAAAGATAAAAAATATATGATGCCTTTAAGGGTGTCATCATTCATTCATTTATTCGTACATCCACAAAATATTTTATCTCAATAAATTTTATGACAAAAATTATGTTTACATAATATGAAACAAAATCATTCTAATTTTTTGCAACGAAAAAATCACAACTTTTTATTAAGATAGTCTAAAGTTACATGTGCACATGCCATGAGGCATTCAACCTCTCAGTAAAAAATGTGGTACTAAAAAAAATGGGCTCTAAATAAACAAGTGCAACCATTTTTTATGAGGTTCCTTTATTTTTTTCATATGTAGTTAGCAAGGATGTCTTGATCTTGCCCCCCTTTATTTGTTGTGGTATCTAGCGTAATATGTCTTACTGCTAACCTAATCCTATGACTATGCTACTACAACTGGGATTGAGCATCAACTACAATAAGAAAGAAATGTTAAATGCATATTTATAGTAATTATTATTACAATTTTTTATTAATAAAAAGAGTAGCAGAGTGTTCTTTACCTGCTTCGATAGTGGAGGGAAGTAGAATACTTTCGAATGTGGCCATATGTTCCTCCTCTTCTCTGGCCATATCTTGCACATGCTCTGGTTTAGAAACAAGAAAGGTTATAATTAATACACTATTTGCATTTAAATATGTTTAATTGTATTCCATACTACAATTTTTTTTAACACGTGAAATACCACCAGTACCAAGTTGCACATCAATCTCAAGATCATGCACTCCACCATCAGTAGACTCATGTATTGTATCTACATTTCTTGCTTGATTTTTACAATCAAACACATTACTTTATGGAAAAAAATAATAACCAATAGCTTGTACAAGTAATTATTTATAAATTCTATTCGTTGCTTTTATTTGCCTGAGTGTTAGGTTGGGTGGTGGAAGACTATGAAGATGCCAAGCTTGTCCTCCATTCAACCACAACTTGATAGTCATACTTGAAATCAAGCTTTAGGTATTCCTCCGTGGGAGCCTCTTTGAATTGTGACCCTTGCAATTTTGCATTAGAACATGAATTTTTCTTCTTTTGTGATATTAAATTAAAATTGTTAACAATTTATAATTTGGATGCAATATTTTTTTTATATACTTACAATTTTTGTGGCTAGTTTCGAGTAACCACCCAGGCCAAGATGATGTTGCCCATGTTTGTCTATTCTAGCCATCGTGGCTTTGGAAGTATCTGGGAGCCTATATTTAAAACATTGAAAAACTTAATTAGATGTTACAATGATGATAAAGCATCATAATTACATTATTAAAAGTGCCTCATACCTTCCTAGTCCGGGTGGAGTCTTCCCTACTTTTCGAAGTGTCTTCTTGTGTGCATCTACCATGAGCACTCTCCACTCCATCTATGGAATCGATGGATGGAACTCAGGCGACCTAGACCTTTCCAATTGATACCTATACTAGTCCCATAAATATTTTAAATGTAGGCCTGCCTTTGAGGTAACTCTAGATTTGTTGAAGGTACCCTCACCGAATAAACGAAACATCCTGTTAATAAGTTCATCTTTTAACTTAGAACTTTGGGATTTCAAATTTGTGTGAATGGTCAGCCTAAATATTTCCAAGGTTATGTCATACAAACACCTATAACATACATCATTTTCTGCAAAACAATATTATCATTAGTTTAAAATAATCACATATTATACATTAATTTCATTTAGATTGTACTTAATATTTAAAAAGCTTCTGATTTCCCTAGAAGTTTCTCTATTTTCATGGGGACAATGTCATCATCTACCAAAAACGTGATCGGTTATGATCTCGTGATAGTAACACGGGAATATCAGGAAAGCTCACTTCAAATTGTGCAATCGGATTATGCTTTGCATCCACAATATCATGTGTATATCCTGATGTACATTGTTCAGGGGATGCAAATCCTATTATGGGTGGTTGAGCGGTTGTACCAGTCTCAATAACAAGTGACTCACTGACAGGTGGAGCATCGAAGTTTCTACCAATGCTAACCCCCATAGTCGTAGCATGAGGATCGTACTTCGCCAAAAAATCTTGTAAAATAAAGAGTTTTTTTTATTAGAAAGGATGATATAACTAAATCATAAATAAATAAATGGTATAATTAAATGAGTTGTTCACCCCATATCGACAAACTTGTTGCAACAAGGTTTTGACTTCGCCTTTTATCTCATCTATCTGAGGCTCAATCAGAACTAAATAATTAAGTTTCTTGTTTGCTTTTAGTTTAATTTTTTTTATCGTTTGGATTGGATCAACGGACATAAAAAATTCTTCATAAGTAACCTCTTCCTCACAAGCATCTGTGGACTTCTCTAAGGCTGGTGCCTTCCCCTTATCACCCTGTTTATCAAATAAGTGTAATTTTCAATTCATCCATAATTAATCATCATTATATTAATAAGAAAACCACTACTGACATATGTCTAAATTTATATAGAAACTTCACGTTATATCATGGCCAATATAAAAGGTTCTAAATTTATGAAAACTTCATCATCTTGGAAGGGTCTTACAAGACAAATTATGACAAGATCAATATATATTCCATATTGTATAGAAATAATACTTTGAAAAGGATGAAGGAATGCATTTGCTCAAGTTGGTCATATGCATAGTGAATCTTTCATTTAGTTATATGATGCCTAAAAATATGAATTTGAATTACTCTATAATGGATAAAATTCTACTTGTATATATATCTCGTGGTTATATTATTTTACATACAACTACATTGATGTTTACCTATTGTGAGGTTGGTGCCCTTTGACCTTGATCAACCTGACACAATATTTTAACCATGATGTATTAAAATGTTTCCTCAACTTACAATATGTCTAACAATATATTGTAGTAAATGAAAATCATAACATACAATAGACATTGCTTACAAGTTGGGTAAAATTTAATACATACCGCCCCCATAATAGCAATATTTGTATTTATTCTATTCAAATTGTAATCAATGAGAAACTATTCCCATGCAACTATGATTTAATGGCACATACAAATACATGGTTTCCTTCACGTCCCTCAAATATGCAATTGGGTTTCTTATTTTTGGTGACGGTTCATGTACTATTTATAAACCCTGCAATATTCCCTGTTTCTTTTGGCCTTCCATCAATATACATAGTTGCACCTTTATTTTCATCATTGTCTTTTAGTTGTATATAATTTTTGACCACTCCATATCTTCACATACTTTTGGTATATTGGACTAGCCATACCCAATCATTGTAGTTGTAACAGGGTCCGACATACTCCATCAATTCAGTTAATCCTTTGTAACATACCTTTATTCCATCCATGGAAAATAGCCCCAAACCATGTAATGATGATGGGGCAATGCGGTATATCCTTTCATTGACAGAAAAATCAATGTTTATTTTAGGAAGATCCTTGGGTGCCCATTGTTTCACTAGATGTTTGTACCTCAAGGGAACCTCAATGTCATCTATGCTCTCATTATCATAAGAACATGACCCCCCTTTAGCGAGAAAAAATTCCATGCATCCATGAGGTTTTCTTATAATATTTTCACCTCTAGTTGATCTTCGTCTGCTAGATGGCGTAGCAAATATTTGGTCAATTTATTCTATCCTACCTAAACTTCTGTCACTCGACGAAGATAAATCTGACAAATACATGTTTGGTTGAACATCCAATAACACTCCATCAAATGAGATAAATTGTTAGTGAATGTCATAAGTGATGTTGAGAAACATCTTGATGAAACCACAAGAACATTATAATAGTACAAGTGACTTACAAGGAATTTCTTTGCGTTTAAAATATTCAAGTAATATTTAAAAACTTGAGAGATTGAGAACCTATTCATCTTAACCAATGAAATCACTCAATAAATTGAGAACTCAACATAATCTGATAACATTTAATCTTCCATTGCAAAAATTTACCCACATACTTTGATATGTTGAAGACTTTAACTATTATCGGTCTTCATAATTGTCATTTCACTCATGTCAAGATGTAGTACTTATGTATCTATCAAAATAATAAAGAAAATGATTTTTGTAAAGCATGGGTTTCATGCTCAAGTCGATTTGTCATTAGGTCAAGCTTCCATTGAATGCTTCTAGGGTTTGTCATGAGTCAAGAGTCCTTGTCATATTGTAAAAGACCCTTTTGGGAAATTGTATCAAGGAAAGAAAAAATATTTTGAAATTAGAAATGTCTAGAAGCGTCCCAAGGCCAAGTTGAATAGGCAAGGAAAAGTCGGCCTATGGAGAGGGCTAATGGAGCCTCCTGGAAAGGATATATAAACATGGATATTTGACCTATTTAGGGAAAAAATCAATATTTCAAAATTTTGTAATTTTCCTTTTAATGTTCACACGTGAGAATACCATATGGTTTCTAGGGTCTCCTCAAGTCCAAAATTGCAGGAGGTGTTGCACATTTCCTTGGTGGCCAAAAAAGGCTAGAAGAGTCATCATCTTGAAGAGATATTATTTTTCTTCCCTTGGATATCTTGTTTCACTACACTTGGATGATCGGTCAATCTCATCATGCAACATATACCATGAACCATAGTTCTCTTACTGTCACCGTGTATCAAATGAAACTTTTTCTGAAACTAAGAAAGAAACTTAAAATGGAAACATAATTAGTGTTGTTCCTATGGCTTAGTTGAATCAACTTGCTCTTGTATGTTTGAAAATTTAACTAGTTCCAGTCTTCATCATTGTCATTTTTTGCATTTCAAGATGTAATTATTATATATTGATGAAAAGAAGAAATAAATTTTTATAAAGCATGGGTTTCATGCTTAAGTCCGTGGTCAATATGTTAGGAATCCATTGCATGCATATAGGTTTTTCTTGATTCAAAAGGTCATTTTCATTATGTAAAGACCCATTTGGGCACTTGTATCAAAGAAAGAAAATAGTTTTATATTTTGGAAAAACGTTTATAGTGCTCCCAAGAACAGGTCAGCTAGCTAGCTGACGTTAGCCTCACATTGGGCTTAACAGGCCCTTGGAATAAAGTAGACATTCGACCTCCTTTGAGATACATTACACATGAACTTCATTTCAGAGAAATTCTATAGATAAGAAGAAATGTGAAGTACAAAAGAAGGAGATACGAGTTTAGTTGAGGAGAAATCTTCCGTAGAAGACATTGAAGGTCTGTAACCTGCAAAGTTCCTATTGAAAGTTGTAACTAGTACTGGTCTTCATAATTGTATTTGGCTAATGATATTATGTATCTCTTATGTACTTATTAAAAGAAAAAGAAAATTTATTTATTAACGCATGGGTTTCATGCTCAAAGTTTTTTGTTCCTAGGTCTAAGCACCCATTGAGTGCTCTAGGGTTTTTTTCTTGAGTCAAAGTTTATGTCATGATGTAATAAACTTGATTGGATTCTTATATCAAGAAATAAAATATTATTTTGATGTTTATAAAAGTCTATAAATACCTCATGACCAAGTCAGTCATCCATGAGGCAGTCGACCTAGAAATGTCAACTCTAACCCCTCTGAAGACTATAAATAAGAGGACTTCGACCTCCTTTATTGACACACATCTTGAAATTTTATCTTCCATAGAAAATTAGAGTGAGGAAGCTAGAAGACAAGAAACCACACTAACGAAGAAAAGAAGAATCTCAATAAAAGAAAGAAGTCTGATCTCCTACTATTATTGGCCTGCTCATGCAAGTTTCTATGATTTTTGGGTTATTGCAGGTTTGAATTTTTGGAAGCGGAAGCTACAAACCTTATTGATGAAACTAAAATTTAGAGAAGTTACATTCTTAGTAAGGTCAACTTTGTTGACTCACTGGAGATCTTGTTTTTGTTCAAGGAATATTATTTGGTGGTTGGCTTAGTCTTGGGAAGTCTTTGTTTGACTTGTTTGGTGGCTGACTTGGTCTTGGGAAGTCTTTGTCTAGATTATTTGGTGGTTGGCTTGGTCTTAGGAAGTCTTTGTCTGGATTATTTGGTGGTTGGCTTGGTCTTGGGAAGGCCTCGTGATGATTCAAACTCTTAATGCTTTATCTCATAATAAGGAGAGCGATTTATTGAGCGTGTTTAAAATTTGCTATCTTTAAAATTAATAACACATAAAACATGATAAAATTTTGTATAAATTTTCATTAGAATTATTGTTTTTAATTTCTGCAATTTGAATGTCTATGTGATGCTAGAAAGAAATTCTCATTTTTATTGTTCAAGTGTACCTAATACTGATATAGACAAAGTGAGGATAAAATTAAATCTATTATATGTTCTCTTACTTATGGCTACTTTTCCTTTTGGTTAAAAAGCAAATTCCTAGTAGCCTAAGCTTTTTGTGGGCATGATCCTCATACTCATTTTTACAGAGGTGCTTGCCCTATACGATTTGATTGTGGGAATTATTTTATCATCTTGAGCTAGTTAGTCAACAAATGACTGATACAAGTTTATAATTGAAATTTTTTGGCTTTCTGGATTTGAAGTTTCTAATAACTACAAATCCATATTGGGTTTCTTTCTCTGCGTCACATAATATTATTTTAATTGGCCTAATTTTTTCAAATTGTTTTGTAAAGGGATGGTTACTTGAAGTATATTTACTTGGGAGAGGGGATTATTTGTTCCTTCTTTTATAGGATATTCTTTAATAATAGCCTACTCTCTCTCTCACTTTCTCTCTCTATCTTCTAGGTTCTATATTCTTATGTAGGAAACATCATTACACTATATCTATAGCTATCTCTTTGACGCAATCAAATGCTTTTGATTTATGCAGAATAAACATTAGTTATGTTGTTATCTGGCCCTTAGAGTTCGTTGGTATTTTGATGATTTAGATGCAATGTTTTAGAAGTTCATAGGCATTTATTTTGGTAACAAAACTATTTTAAAATGTTTTTATTCTGAATTTTCTTTCATCATTTAAACATAATGTTGAAGGTGTTGAAAATGGTAACTAGCTTCGGTCTTCATAATTGTTTATGTACCATGACTTGATGTAATTTTTAAAGAAAAAGAAAAAGAAAATTATATTTTGCAAAAGAAAAATTATTTATTGAAGAATGGGTTTCTTTCCCATTTATTATTTTATTAGTTTTGGCACCCATTGTGTGCCCTAGGGTTTTGAAAAGGTCTAGGTCAAGGTCATGATGTAAATTCCCTTGGAGATCTCTTAGATAAATGTAAAAGAAATTATTTTTGAATGTAAAAAGGAAAAGAAACCACCAAGTGAAGGGTCGAACAACTCACCAAGTTGGACCCAGAAGAGGATAGTTGCACCACACTAAGAGGCTATATATAGAAGATTCATTTGACCTCAAAAGACACTAATCAAGTTCACATCTCTTAAGAATTTTGATATAAATCAGAGCGAAGAAGAGGAGAAAATCAGTGAGGAAGAAGAGAAGGCTTCTTATTTTGTTTTGGGAATCTTTTCTTGTTTTGGAAAGCTCGCATATGTGAGAAGGGAAGCTGCTTTGGTTCAGATTTTGGCCTAGAAAAGAGGATCAGTTTGAGTTGAAGAGAGAAGCACTGTTATTTAGGTGGCTGGCCTATCACTTGGTGAGTTTTTTAGATCAAAGTTTTGGAAGTATTCCTTGAGAATCTATAAGAAGATAATTTTTTGGGTTTTCCCCTATGGAGGGGTTTTTCCCTAGCGAAGAGCCTATTTCTGGTGTCGTTGTTTGCATTGTGATCTTCCTTGATTAGAATTGTCTTGATAATAATAATAAAAATATAATAATATTGATACTAGGCTAATAATATCACAAAGAATTGTCAATGTAATAAGAGAAAACAAATATGAGAAACCCTTATACAATTTTCCCTAGTTTTCTCAATATGGTATCAGAGTTTGGTTCACTTGTGTAAAGGGAAAGAAGAAGGTCTCTAAAAGCTACAAGGTTGACAAGGTATTCATTCCTTCTAGACCAAGATCCTAAGAAGGCTATACTCAAATTCTAGGCTCACTCTTTCAAGCCCCAGTCAACAAATTTTGAACATTGTCAGTGGAGTAATAGAGCATCACAAGCTCTGGTTTGAAGATTCAAGAAGTCTACCATCAAGACCTTTGAAGGTTGAATCCATTGCAAGGAAGAGCAAATGTCTGGGCTATATTCCAAGTGATAAGAACCTCAACCCTGCATATATAAAAGTATGTTTTGATCCCTACTTCAAGGAGGCCAAAGGCCTAATTCATTATCCATTGGAAGGTTGAGACTATTGGCAAGGAAAGAGAGCCTCTAGGCATCAAAGGGAATTGAAGTTTTCACCAACCCAAGAAGCTAAACCTATAGTAGCAACCACATATTCAAGATTCTAGCTTTGGAGGAGACCCTAAAAGGAAGTCATAGTCTAAATTCATTCTTGGTTGTGACAAGAAGGATCCAAGTATCTGATCTTCTTCTGGGAAAAGTAGTTTTAGGATTGTGATCTTGAGTTCAAGAAGGAAGGCTCCATGTTCTGAGAACTCATGGAAAAATCAATTTTAAAAATCTCTGTGGACATTTGTCATTCATATATATATATATATATATATACACACACATATACATATTCGGGTGGAAAAAAATGGATTTATTTTTTATTTGATTAGCGAATAAATGCCCTAGGTGGAAATAGGTGGACAACTTCGAGGCAGGTAAAGAACTAAGAAAGATAAGAGAACTAGGGTTGAGCTTACAACCATGGGTTAAAGTCTATGAGCCGGTTCTTAAAAAAATAGAAAATAGAGCTACTTGGTTTCAAGATTACCGCCATATTGAAGATAGGTGTCCAATTTTTCCGTGCTCGAATGTCCTTGTGGCCTCCTCGAATGCCCTCTTGCTGCCCTGTGGAATGCCCTTGTGTTCGCTCTGTGAATGCTATTATGCCTTGCTTGCTCCGCTATGAATCCACACTGAACCCACACTTTTGATTATACAATAATATATCGTATTATATATAACCTATATAATGTTCTATTATATAATATATTATATATTATATATAGTATTATAATAATATTATATATAATATTATAATAATATTATATATAATTATATATTTCCTATAAGTGGTGAAATACCCAGAAGTAGGTTTGTCCATTTTCACTTAATTAGTAGATGGAATTTCGATTGATTCCATGCTTTCTCACATTGAGTACTAAGCCAAGGGAGTTGGGCGACTGATAGTCTAGCTTGACCATAGTAAAAGTGACATTCTAGTGCATGATTATTTAGTAACTATGAATGTACCAATGTAGATTTGGGACTCAAAGGAAGCATGCAACCAGTCCAACAATCATTCATTATTTAGGGCTTATCCTTGCTTCATCCGCCCAATTTCCCACTAGATTAAAAGAGGTTTAGGGAAGGAAGGCAACGAATATTCCAATGTCATGAGAGTGGTGATAAAGAAAATTCGAAAATTGTTTAAAAAATTATCCTAGATGAAACTATGTCACACTTGCATAGGTGAGAGTATAAATTTTCACAAAAAAACATGAAAAATTCCTCATATCCATTCCTAAAGAAATTAAGAAATTTATAGAATGTGGTGCACATGATTAATCTTAATTAAGATTAATTAATTATCTCTAAATTGATTAATAGTGGTCAAAAAAACTTAGATGAGTGGGTCAAGAAAATTGTAGATGACTTTTGTGAGGAGCAACCAATAGAAGAAAGGCATCCCTCGATGATGTTAAAATAAGATTTTATGAAAAATTGTATGACTAGTTCCTCTACATAGTAGCCACTTTAATTCAAAAAGTCTTGATTTGCCAAAGCATTTGGAACATTGTTGAACCCTAATCTCCACTAACAATACTAACTAGTACCTAATAGAAAAAATGACAATCTAGGTGGCAAAATTTTTGAATGCTAGTTGAAAATTGCTCAAGAAGCTTAAAAATACTTATAGAAATGAATGGATAATTGTGATACCTTTCTCAACTAGTAAAAGTAATTTTGTATTTGTGGTGGGGGGGTGAAAATTTGTGAGAATGCCTAAAATGGGGTAATCTTCGTTAATACACATTGAAAAGTCATTATGCTGAGGAAAATGAGGAAGTCAACTACAAGAGAGTGAGAGTATGCACTAGATGAAGAAAAAAAGAAAAGGATGCTCAAAAGAATGCAATCATACAAGACAATGATTAATATTCAAAAAGTTGGAAGGGACAAAAGCCAAAATAAAAGCATAGTGATGCATGATGTTGCAAACCATCATCAATCCCAAAGAAAAATCCCTCAATAGTGGCAAGTCATTAGAGTGCTAAATCAGTTTGATGATTATATAGATGGCACATGGGAAGAAGCCTTGATGGTTCTTGAGTTGAATAAAGATATTGTTGGTTTTAAACTTATACAAAAATTACATGCAAACAAATTCTTAAAACACAGAAAATATACAATGGTGAGAAACAAAAACAAATACACAAAGATTTTCCTCTGGATCCCAAAACCGAGACTACCAGATTGAATTTTCATTATGTTACTTTAAATGTTACAATACATATATATACATGCCAAATAATTCACAAACCCCAATCCATTAATCTTGGATTGGAACATAACTGTAGTTAACTTGACCGAATCTACAAAATACCATGGGTAGAAAAGCATGATTCCCAAAAAAATATTAGGTCCGCCCACCTAATATAGGGTCCAAAAAAAAATTCCTAGGGCCCCAAGACCCCGTACAAGGGGGTTACCACCCCCCAAAAATGGGGGGTTGCGCCCCCCTGCACATGCAACTAGTAGTGGAAAGATTATAACACACACCCAACAAATATAAAGTTGGTAGAGAATGTTGAAAGCATAGAGGTTGAGCGTTAGGACATATGATATGTAATCATCCAAATCCTTATGTAACAAATCGTCTATGTTCAAGAATTATTTTGGGAACATTTACAAGTATGTTCTTGACGATCGTCATAGTGGTATCGACTAGACAACCATGTAAATGTGAGAGATATGTTGTTCCTTGGAATACACTATAAAAAGTGAAATTAGTTAAGTATTGAAGGAGATAATAACATACTACTCCACATAAAAGTTATTAGAACTGTACCCCTTATATGATTTACTATTTGAGGAGGATACCTCTATTTTTTTAAAACATTGCAAGGAAGTGATGCAACAACAAACAAGACATTTTACATACTATGAAGATCAAAATTGTTAGATAAATGAAATAAAACTTCTAGTAAATACACCCTCCTCCTTAAACAAATGTTGCACCACCATCTATCCCTCTACGAGGGTGATGAAGATATTAAAAATCATTGGTTCATATGTGAGAAAAATTGAGGTTGTGATGGATATACCACACACAAAGCAAATAAAAATTCAAAGTGCATTGGAGCATTTAAGAAAAGAATGTTAACATGATTTATGAATTTTAAGGAGAATTAAACAAAAACAAAAATAAAAATGGAAGTGAAGGACAATTTTTTATCATTCCTTAAAACTCAATATGTCAAACATCTAATAGCACAAAAAATAAAAGGCACTAATTAGATGCATTGTGAAATATTGGAATACAACAAGAGGTTTATATATCTTCTTAGCCATATCCCATATATAATCAACAAGGACTTGCTCATAGAATGGTTCATAGCATTCCTTCTATAAAATATAAGGGGTACTCTTTGAATACATGAAATAAAACTTTCCAAGATGCCCTAAAGAAAGAATAACATATGGAATCATATGAATATTGGTCTATCCCATCATCATTTGATAGAAAAGTTGAATAAAAGCTTGAGATGCTTCAAAAATGACTTACATACTTGACCCTTTAATGAAGTGGCCTATGGTGTACAATATGTACAAATTAAGGTCACTCTAATTAAGACTTTTGCAAATATATAATTGACTAATAGAGACCCAAATGTTAGCCTGAGTAAAAGTTGTATATTTCTACAAGATATGCCCAAATATTACGAGTCACAGAACAAAAGATTGTCCACATAATTTAAATAATGCAAAGCCAAAGTTGTGTGCTATTTTTTGAGAGGAAACTCATTCTATTCAAGAATGTTGACAGAGCACCATGGATTGAAAAATCTTTTGTGATTAATAAGTTAAGTGTTATAGTGTTTCTATGGTGAGTTTTCCTCAGAAATTGACGTGTTCATTATTTATGGCTATTTAATTGATTATATTTATGCTTACATTTGTTTATGAATTATAAGGGTATATTAATAATTTATTCTTGTGAATGGATATGAGTTGTTAAATTGGTTATATTAGGCTTGGAATATGCCAGATTTAGCTTATAACATGTCAAGTTTAGGAGTTTATTGAGGATGGGTATAATTTAAGATCAACATTTGGGGGGAATTCCACTTGAACTCCTAAATCCTATGGAAACTAAGTGAATCATATCAACTATGTGTGTATTTGGAGAACTCCAAACAAGTTTTAGAGGGTAAGTTTGTTCAAGGAATTTGATTACTGCAAGTAATAATGAGAAGAAGTAAGTCACCTTTAAAGACTTTTAATGAAACCTTGAATAAATATTCTACATGATCAATAGAGTGAACACTAGAATTAGATATTAGAGGATAATAATAATAAATATTTATAAAAGGTTTCATACCATGAAATTTTTTAATCAAGCCTTAGCTTTTAAAGATTTATTAAACCACTTCTACCTGACCGTTGTGTCGATTGGTTCACCCATTGCCCAACTCGCCCAGTATAAAGATGATGGTGATGATGAAGATGTTGATGATGATGATGATGATGAAAAAAATGATGATGAAGGGTAGGAATTTTTCTCAAATGGAAGGGTAAGGAGTTTTCTTGAACTCAAGACTATGAAATAAATTATAAGCCAACAATTGGTAAATAGTAATAAATAATTTCATCTCCTTGACATTTATATATGTTATAATTTTTTCATTTGATTTCTAAATTCTTTCTGTGAGTCATATTTGACTCTCAAAACCCTCCCATATCGTCAATGCATGCATCTACCATAACCATGTCAAATTTTAGTGCATACGAGCACAAACTGAAAAAATTTCAACGTTGTCCCCATTCTCAAGTGATGGGCAGTCATGCATGTATGCACCGACATTACTTATTTTGTGCGGACACCCCTTGCCAATTTGGACCAACCCACAAACTCGTCGTACAGGCACCCCTATCAGGTGGTTGCCATGGCGTGCAAGCACACGGCGCCCCTATGGCTGCTCGTGCACCCCACCTTCGTGCGGGTAAGCCCAGGGCACGAACATTCACCATGTTATGCAAATCTGTGAACACCATTATCTCATTAATTACAACAAAATATTATCATTTGTTAGTACCATGTTGCATAATGAATCAATTATAAACCAGATTTTAACACCTAAACATTAATTCAGTTCATTTTCTAAAAATAGTTATGATACCCCCTTGTGGGAACTTTTTTCATGGGAAACCATGGGTCGACATTACTTCTTTTCTGCGGGTGCCCATTTCCAAGACGGGTCGACCCACCAACTCGTCACACGGGCATGATCAATCGATTATAAACCTACTTTTAACACCCAAACATTAATTTAGTCAATTTTCTAAAAATCATTATGATACCCCCTTGTGGGAACTCTGTTCATGGGCATTCACGGGATGAAATTACTTCTTTTGTGCGAGGACTCCTTGACAAGTTGAGATGACCCACCAACTTGTCACACAGGCAACCTTATCAGGCGGGCGCCCTAGTGTGCCCAACAAGCGACGCCCCTATGGGCACTTGCGTGCCCCTCCTTCATGCAGGCGTGCCCAATTATAAGCCGACTTTAAACACCCAAACATTAATTTAGTCAAATTTATAAAAATCATTATGGGACCCCTTGTGGGAACTCTGTTCATGGGAAGTCATGGGACGACATTACTTCTTTTGTGTGGGTGCCCCTTTCCAAGTAGGGTTTACCCACCAACTCATCGCATGGTGCCCCTATCGAGTAGGCGTCGTCCTGGCGTGCGCAACACGCGATGCCCCCATGGGCGCCCACGTGCCCCACCTTCGTGTGAGTGCGCCCAAGGTGCAGACATTCACCCTGCTGTGAAATCAGTGAACACAAATCATTAGCTCATCAATGATCACAACAAAATATTATCATTTGTTAGTACCATGCTAAATAATCAATCAATGATAAACTGACTTTTAACACTGAAACATTAATTTAGTTAATTTTCTAAAAATCATTATGAGACCCCCTTGTGGGAACTCTATTCATGGGAACTCATGGCTCAACATTACTTCTTTTGTGCAGGTCCCCCTTGCCAAGTTGAGTCGACCCACCAACTCATCGCACGGGCACCTCTGCCGGGTGGGTAACCTATCATGCCCTGCATGTGATGCCCCCATGGGCCCCTAGGAACCTTGCCTTCGTGCGAGCGCGCCCAGGTAGTGAGAATTCACCCTGTTGTGAAAATCAGTGAGCATAAATAATTATCTCATCAATGAAAAAAAATATTATCATTTTTTATTTCTATTCTACATGACCAATCAATTATAAACTGACTTTTAAAACCCAAACCTTAATTTAGTAAATTTTCTCAAAATCATTATGAGACCGCCTTGTGGGAACTCTGCTCATGGGTAGTCATGGGCTGACATTAGTTCTTTTATGTGGGTTCCCTTTTCCAAGTCAAGTCAACCCACCAACTCATTGCACAGGCACCCCTTGCCAAGTCAGGCTGACCCACCAACTCGTCACATAGGCACCGTGGCATGCCCAACACAGGACACCCCCATGGGCACCCACGTGCCCTGCCTTTGTGCGGACGCACCTAGGGTAAGGGCGTTTTCCTTGCTGTGTAAATCATTGAACACAAATCATTAGCTCATCAACAACAATAAAATATTTTCATTTGTTAGTATGTCCATGCTACATAATCAATCAATTATAAACCATCTTTTAACACTTAAACATTAATTTAGTCAATTTTCTAAAAATCATTATGAAACACTCTGGGGGGAACTTAGTTCATGGGCAGTCCTGGGTCGACCTTACTTCACACATATGCCCAACCGCCGTGTTTCCTCGTTCACCAATCACCCAAATCGCCTGGTATGTCTACTTAATGAACCTAAGTCAAAATTGGAAATGATGTGCTGACAGTGTTGGACCCGCCAACATGTCAGGGGATCGCCCGGTAAGAAGTCCTAATTAGAACTCAAACCATTTGGTTTAGGAGTCCTAGCAGTGGGTCGTATGGTAATGCCTTGACCGTGATTTCACAAAAAGGCAAGTAAGATGTCCCTGTTGGTAGCAAGGGTGTGACAGCTACGGCGAGACAAGGAAGGTGCATGAATGGTTCTAACACATGGAGAGTTGGTTGAGTGCGCCCCTTGGAAACTTGTAGTAGTATGCGGATTCAAAGGGAACATGCGAATGAAGATGCACCACAACATGGAAGGAAAGTTAGCAAGCAATCCAAAGTGATGGTTAAACCAACATCACATTTCAGAAAGATTCGTACATACTTATACAAAATAATCCATACATGCATGCATAAGAAAACAAATACATATGTCACTTAGAGTAAACAAGATAGCTGGAATACAATACAACATATGCATGAAATGTGTTGGCTCTATTATATTAAGAAGTGTAAGTTCCAATCATACAATACATCCATGTCCAACCACTAGTTCCAATAGTGGAACATTACAGCCAAAACCGCCTGCTCCTCCAAAGAGATATACTAGCTCTGCGCAGTGGAGAAGCCAAGGCACATTACAATACTGTCCAAGCTTTCTCTAAGATACTCCTATCGAAGCTTGGCTGACCAAAAGCCTTTACAATGAGTTATGAGGGAAAATTTATCGCAAAGGGTGGGGTGGCCCTTCACATTCCCCTTTGTGACAGTTCATCTACCCTCATGACTCTTCATATACTCTATGACTGTTACATCCAACTATCGACACTTGAACTTACACCTGACAAGATGTTACATTACAATGCACATGTACCCATGTGAGACAAAATGGCTTGAGCAAACCATGAAATACATTACTAACACTCGGACTATTATGGTGAGACCAACTCTTTGACATCCTTGTGATGGTCGATGGTGGTGAACTGATGCCAAGCTTGGTTGTCCATGATGGTGTCCGTGCGTTCAATGGTGACATCTTGCTAAAGCGAACTCTTTCCTCAATTGCATCTAGGAACACTGATATGGCTCCTCCATCCAACTCGTTTGTTAGCATGCGCATGGTCGTCCTAAGTGCGACTGGACCAACAACATGTTGATGCATAGTGTCTACGCTGATCTCCAAGCATGTGTTGGTGGTCGTGCACATCAACTTGCCAAAATACATGTTCAACTCCAGTTGGACTTGCTTCTTATCTTCGCCTCGGTGAGTGTGCCAAATGGTGGGATCGCATGCATGTGCACAATGACATGCATATTGTTGAATTCCCTTGCATGCGATCAACAACAATGCTCACCTTGTCTGCTCCATGCCAACTGTTGGGGATGGATCCATAACTTGTACAAGTGCAGTTTCATCCGTTTGTGCATGTTGTGCCCCTTGCTGTACTTGTTCCTACTGCAAGACATTCTCTCATCTATGCATCTTCTGTTCTTCCTTGAGTTGCTGCTTCAACACATGCAACTCCTTCTCTGTTCCGGTCTCTGCCTTCGTGTGATCTTCATGTCGCGCCGTCACCTCATAACCTCAATCTCCAAAGTTGTTTTTGTCATGAGTGGATCTATGTTGAAATTGCAGCTTTACTCTGCCTCTACTCTGTCAACAAAATTCCTCTTGCATTCATCACGCGCAGGTGTGCTTCCTTCTACTGCAGTTGATGGTGCTACTCACTATGATGTTCTTTCCATTCATCTTGATATCCTTTTCCATAAGAAACTTGATGTCTTCATGGATAGGCAAGTTCATAGACACTTGATTGAGTGCATCCCCAGTTGCACCCTTAATAGTGTCTTTGACTCTACTCTCCTGGAAACCATTGTACTTGTGTTTCTGAGAGATAGGCGAACACCTGTGATGCCTGGATACATAGAAACACTCATGGAAAGAAATCTGTCAGTTGAAAACCAAAACAAACTTGAGGACTGACTTGCAACATACTTGTGTGATTGAACGTGAAAGTTGTTCAATTTCCAATGGGAGGTCAGGAGATTGACATCCAAAACTGTGCAATGCATAGTCCAACCTGGCTTGCTGAGGACTGAAATTGTGCAATGTGCAATTTCATTCAGAAGTGACATGCAACCAGCAAACTACATTGCGCAGTTTCTGAGGCCAGCAGGAAACTGCCTCCAAGAATTGCGCAATGCAAGCATGGAGGTTAATGCTTGGCCAGGCTTGCGCGATTTCTGGAGTGAAGGCATAGAATTTGCTTCTGGAAATGCATAGTGCTAGCCAGGCAAGGCACAATCCAGGCCAAGGTATCCCAAACTGACCGATTGAAAACATGAGAAGTCTAAATGCATGGTGAGATGAGTGCAAACAAGAGTGAATGATCATACATGCAAACAGCAAGTGTAGGATTCAGAAAACAGGAAAGCATGCATGTCTGTGAAGCAAGTCACCACAACAACGATCATTTGTGCTAAAACAATGTCATGCATACGACAACAGTGAGATGCGAACGAAAATTGAAACGGTGCTTCTACAAGCTAACATACATCAAAATGACAGTAAGCACTCACTGAAATCAAGCAGAAAACACTCACACGAAGCAAAACATAAAAAGCAACAAAACCACAGCACGAGACATGAAAAGTGAGCTTACCCCAAAAAAACTGAGCTGAATGTGCCGACGACTCCTAGATGCAATGTGGGATGTCAAAGCTACAAGGTAGATATGAGGAATAATTTCTGCAGCATTTGGTTGATGAGTTTTGATAAAATCAAGGTTGTGACCCACATGCCACAAATATAGGAAAAGAGACACTTGGTGGGAGGCTTCTTAAATGATCCTTGCATGTAACCTCCAGCTGCTAAAAATAGATCCCTGAATCAAGGGATGCCTTTGCATGATGCCTTGAGAGAAGAAGTCCATGCATTTAAATTAATTTTTCTTGGCCCTGGAGGGAATCGGTCAACCCAATTGCACATGCAACAGTATGCTCAGCTGAGGGGGAAAATGCGCATTTCTAGGAGGGGGCTGGTTTGGCTTCCCAGAGGGATTGCACAATTTCTTGGTAGAGCAGCTAATTGCTGCCTAGAATTGCGAAATTTCTGGGCTGAGCAGTCAGTGAATAGTGACAGGAAAATTTGCACAATTCTGGAGCTGAGCAGGCTACCAAACAGAATTATGCAATTTCTATAGGGAAGGCTGGTCGCCCTCCATAATTGCACAATTTCTTGAGGGACATACTCAACCTGTAGCTAGACCAAGTCCGGTGAAACAGCCTGTGAGGGGGATGCAACAAGCTTTGATGGACAGGCTATCATTCTGCAAGAAAATCACTGAAGCTTGTGTACTTGACAAGGCAAGACATGCTACTGCGAAAAGTTGGTAGGGAGGCTCCAAAATGAAGCTAATGCAAAATTTTAGAGGGTGGTTGTAGCCGCTACAACACTTAGTGACACACTGGTAGAACTCCAGCTCTCTGAATGGACCTTGTTCGTGAAAAGCAAGTCTAACACCGCCGGAAGTATTGTTCAGTTCTCAGTTTGTCATGGTTTCCACACTAACTTGATTGTAATATGTAGCGTCTTCCAAGCTCTTGGTCAATTGGCACACATTCCAATCCAAGTCAACATAGCTTTTTCAATTGGGGTTGAGGGGTATATTGGTGCACAAGTGGTATAGTCATCAGAGTCTTAGTTTCATCTCTGGTGTTGCCCCGTTTCTAGTAGGCCTGGACAGTTTCTCGACAGAGTCATGTAGGAACAAAAGTATCGCTCTGCTACTAGCGAGCTTGGTCAGTATCCCGGTGGAGTTACTCGCATCACCTCTCTACGTAGGAAGCCTTTCTCTTCTTTCACCTTATTCATTTTTCATTTTTTTTCATTTTTCATTTTCATAACTGTGCATAGCACTTATTCATTTTATAGGTGGAAGAGGGATCCTGACTTATTGAGATCAGAAGAGGTTGTTCCTTCAGAGATGTAGTTTATTGTATACCTCTTACATGCTTGTTAAGGTTTTCCCCCTCACCTTACTCTACTTGACTGAGCTGACAAGAGTTAACCCAAAAACTACGAACTCGAGTATGTGACACTAGTTAGCGCACAAGCGTTGTGTTTTCACCAAGGTTCACTTCGAAGAGTACATATTTTCCATCGACGTATCATGGACCAAAAGTAACCAATTCTTCATACAGAGGTAGGATGACAAATAACCAAGTAGTGATAGCTGTACAAGGCCTCTTGTACTTTACCTAGCTTGTTTCAAGAGTCATGCATGGTTTCATGTGAAACTAACCTACGAACAAAAACAAGCAAACAAACAACAAAGAAAAGCAGAAGCAGAAGTAAATGCGAAAGAAAAATGGGTAAGCAAACAAGCAAGAAAACAAAAAAACATGCAAAGCAAGTAAGCAAACATGCATGCAAGCAAACACTACTTCTACTCCTAAGCTAACAGTGCATGGGTCATCTCATGTGAAGTCATACTTCCAACACAGCCACCGGCACATTGGTTGACCCATGTTGGTGAAGGCATGGTTCGCGAACAACACAGTTGTGCGAACCAGTAGATGTTAAAGATACAACAATGAAAATAGACACACTCTGAGCTTACAAGCGTCCACAGAACAAAAATGAGTGAAAGCACATGACATGCACTCTGTGGACTTGCCATGGTGTTGTGCTATACTGTGTGCAGATGTTGAGTGTATGCATTCCCTTGACCGTGACATGCAAGCAAACGTGAGAAAGGTATACCACTTACATTTTGCAAGCATGCTTGCTATGTAATATTCCTCCAATGCATGAGCAATGGGATCATGTAGTTTGAGTGTAGGAAGTGAAATCTGAGTGTTGGATTGTTCTTTAGTGCATACAGATGAGTGATGAGGAGCCTCAGGTGTTTGAACAATTTCCTGAGCGAAAGTGAGACCAACCTCAGGACAGCGAGGGCTTGACATAACCATCAGCTCAGGCCGAAGTGCCTCGACAGTCTGGGGGGTTTCGACTTCGTTGACATATAGATCATTATAGACTATATTAACAATGAGTGAATCAACATCATGATCAAATGATGATGTAAAGAGATCACGACAGCCAAGATCAGAAAACTCAAGATGTTGGTTGACATCCTCATGATCTGATGAACCACACAGAGGGGTATATGAGAAGAAAGGATGTTCACCCTCTGCGTTTTTGGAAAAAGAAGATGAAAGATCAAGTGGATTTTCAATGAATGATTGGTCCTCTTCATTGTTGAATGATGGGTTGACATATAGTGTGTCTTGCAAATGATCAACAATGGGTGCACCTGTGGATGGAGATACACATGAAAAATCAAGGATGGTAGGATCATCAAGGATGTCAGGAAAAAACGGAGGAGGTACGGACAAACAGGGATGGTCCTCTACTGTCGGTGGATGTTAAATCTTTCCATCATAATTTTCATGAATTCCAGCACATGTTGGTTGTGCAACACCAAATTCGTCGATAGATCTATCCTCGTTCAAAACAAGTGTAGAGTTTGGAATGGGAGAACACAAGACAATGTCATCCAGAGGATGATCAGAATATGAAGACAAAGGTTGAGGTACAAAATACATGTGACGAGGTATGGAACTCACAACCAAGTCTACGCAAAAATCAGAAGGATCGATGTTGGGAGGACATGACGATTCAACAAATGTGTATTCATGCTCTCCCACGTCACCCTGTGATGGCGGAGCTATTTGATGAGGGGATGATGGACACTCACTTGTGACAGCAACCGTGTCCATCTGTGATTGTACAGCTCCATCACCGAAGTATGTTGAGCGGGGTTTGAGCTTGAACTTCTACTTGGAATGGGCAGATTTCTTAAGACAATACTCGAATCTATCCCAAAGATAGAAAAATTTCATCTGGCTCTTTGGAGCTTGAAACTGCAAATCACGGAAGCGCTGCCAAAAATCCATAGGCAATTCATGCGGAGCCTTCCATTGTTGCAATAGTTTTTGGTCAAGATGTTCTGGATCAAAATGATAGAAAATTCCTTCAATGAGATCACAAAAGTGATCAAGTGAGTGCATGCTATCAACCGGTAGGTTGCACAGCCACCGATCTAGAGATTCTCATGCAAGCAGCAGATTGGCATGTTCGTCAGAACATCCATCTTCCTCATGAAGCAAGGCAAGGAAGTCATGTAAGAACTCAAACCAAGCCACTTCACCTTCACCATCATACGTGTATGTGGAAAAGAGATCGAAAAAATCCCTCATGATGGTAACAAATTCAGCATGCAAAAACAATCGTGGTGGGAGAAGAGTGCAAAGCTCCATGATGGATATGCAAAGGTTCAAAACAGGATGACAGGGCACAACTTGTCATCTGGCCCTCCTTCTAGCACCAGAAATGTTGATGGTGTTGGACACGCCAACATGTCATGGGATCTCCCCGGTAAGAAGTCCCAATTAGACCTCATATCATTTGGTGTAAGAGTCCCAACAGTGGGTCGTATGGTAATGCCTCGACCGTGATTTCACACAGAGGCAAGTAAGATGTCCCTATTGGTAGCAAGGGTGTGATAGCTGTGGCAAGACAAGGAAGGTGCATGAATGGTTCTAACACACAGAGAGTTGGGTGAGTGCGCCCCTTGGAAACCTGCAGTAGTACACGACTTGGAAGGGAACACACGAGTGAAGATGTATCACAACATGGAAGGCAAGTTAGAAAGCAATCCAAAGTGATGGTTAAACCAACATAACATTTTAGAAAGATTCATACATACTTATACAGAATAGTCCATACATGCATGCGTAAGCAAACAAATACATATGCCATTTAGAGTAAACAAGATAGCTAGAATACAATACAACATATGCATGAAACGTGAACAAGAGTGAATGATCATACATGAAAATAGCAAGTGAAAGATTCAAAAAACGGGAAAGAATGCATGTGTGTGAAGTGAGTCGCTGCAATGGTGACCGTCCGTGCTAAAACAGTGTCATGCATGCGATAGTAGTGAGATGTGAACAAAAATTGAAACGATGCTTCTACAAGATTACATACATCAAAATGACAGCAAGCACTCACTGAAATCAAGAAGACAACACTCACACGAAGCGAAACACAAAAAGCAAGACATGAAAAGCAGGCTTACCCCAAAAGAACTGAGATGAATGTGCCGATGACTCCTAGATGCAATGTGGGATGTCAGATCTGCAAGGTTGATGTGAGGAATGAGCTTTGTAGTGTTTGGTTGATGAGTTTTGATAAAATCGAGGTTCCGAAGTGCATGCCACAAATATAGGAAAAATGACACTTGGTAGGAGGCTTCTGAAATGATCCTTGCATGTAACCTCCAGCTGCTAAAAATAGATCCTGAATCAAGGGATGCCTTTGCATGCTGCCTTGGTAGAAGCAATCCATGCATGCAAATCAATTTTTCTCGGCCTCGGAGGGAACCGGTCGACCCAAATGCACATGCAACAGTCTGCTCAGTTGAGGGGAAAAGATTTGCATTTCTGGGAGAGTTTCACTGGCTACCCAGAGGGATTGCACAATTTCTGGGTAGAACAATGGACTATTTCCCATAATTGCACAATTTCTGGGCTAAGCAGTCTTGCTGGGAGGAATTGCACAATTTTCTCATTGAATAGTGACAAGCAGATTTGTGCAATTTTGGAGCCCAGCAGGCTGCCAGATAGAATTGCACAATTTCTGGAGGGAAGGCATGTTTCCCTCCAGAATTGCACAATTTCTTGAGGGAGTTGCTCAGCCTGCAGCTGGACCACGTCAGGTGAAACACACTGTGAGGGGGATTCAAAAAGCTTTGATGGATAGGCTGTCATTCTGCAAGAAAATCACTAAAGACTATGTACTTGACAAGGCAAGACATGCTGCTGTGAAAGGTTGGTAGGGAGGCTCCAAAATGAAGCTAATGAAAAATTTTGGACGGTGATTGTAGCGCTACAACATGATGGTATAAACGTAAATGAGCTTCTCTTCGTTTCAAGAATAATATATTATCTACTTAACAAGGCAAACCATGTGAAGGTGGAAGCTCATATGCTCCCCCCCCCCCCCCCCACATCACTCTCAATTCCCCGATACCCATTCTATATACTATAATATATTTGAAAGAAACATAGTAACATTAAAACATAAAAAAAAACTAGGAAAATAAAAATTTAAGGTGAACGAAAGAGAACAAACCAACTGAAAACATATAAATACATACCTTGTACTTTTCAACATTTTGATATCATTAATATTCTTCCTCATCCAACTCATCATCTGTATCATCTAGTTCAAAATTCATGTACAAAGGATTCACCATATCAGCATCATCATCATTGTCTGTATCATCCTACGGAACATGCTCTTCTACATTTGGTTCAACTTCTTCAAGTTCTTCATCTGACACAATGTCAATATCATATAGTTCATACAAATTAAAATTGTCTCGATTAACATATATTCCTTGAACTTCATCGACATCTTTGTTTGAAACTGCATGAACCCCTTGCTCCTCTACATCATCATCTTCTTCACATTCATATTCTTCCACTACATTATACTTTACGGGCCTTCCTCTGCAATCATATCTTACAATGTATGACCAACCCACTTTACCTAGAACGTCTACATAAAATACATGTTCACATTAGCTTGGAAGAACATATCGCTATGATCCCAACTCAAGATTCCTTTTATCAACCATGGTAAATTCATTAGCATGCTCAATAACAGTTCTATCAGGGTCACATTCTTGGATTCATAGCCTAAACCATTTGACATCGAACACAACTATTTTGAAGGATTTAAAGTTACACTCAAGTATATCATGAAGATACCCATGGTATCGATTGTCAGAGAATTTTGGATGCCAATCACCTCTAGAGGAAACATTGATAACTTGAAATATTGTAGTTATCCCACTATCATAATTTTTCATCTTTTCATCCAACCTTTTGATGCGAAATTTGCAGCCATTGCACCACATTTTGTTGTGGTGTTTCAACTGCAATAGGTCAAACACATAAAAAATGCACTGCCAATTAATAATCATGCATATTTATACTTGAAAATTTTGAAAATTAAGAAAAGTATGCCATATGCATCAATATAATTGTAAAAAAACTTAGTAGGGTGAATATGCTTTCCTGATAATTTTTTAAACCATATGCTAAATCAAATTCCCTCTATGTAAGATTGGTATCTCCACTACGTTGAGATTATTTGACCAATGTAGACACACCATACCATGCTAACCTACCATTATTAGCTTGTTTGCATCATTCAATCCATACCTTCATCCAATCTTTATCAAGGAAAATTTTAAGGATGGAAATTTATCTTAAAGTTTAGAAACCTCAACGAATCTTGCTAGTCTCTAATATGAAAACTATAAAATATTTGGTGATATCTTTGTAAAAACATTCAAATTTATTATGTTTTTATATATACTCTCTATATAATTTTGGTGATATTTAAGGTAAAATAATTTTATATTATAAAACTTGGGTGAATTATTTTTATAAAAAATGGAAATTGGCAAATCTTTTTCTTGGAAAAGCCATGGAAATTTAGCCCACCTACGAATATTAGCCCCTAAAATTTTCCATGATCTTTATTATTCGCAATGTATAAATGTATTACATCCCACTCTCGACCGACTGTATTAAAATAAAACAATTCACACACACACACACACACACACATATATATATAGATATAGATATATATATTTACCATGTTATACCTTCATAATCATGGATTATGCAGCAAGACTAAAAATTAAATAAGTACGATATACATAAAAAAAAAAAAAAAAGAAGAAGAAGAAGTCAAATGTGCTATAAATTTCCACTATATACTTGCATCTCACTTTGCTCATTCGAGCTTTCCCCAATAGGTGCTCCCCTTAAAAATTGTCCATAGATTTGACATCCCAAATGCGATCCAACACATTAACACTTTTTCCTATTTCATCACTATATTGACGAATATAAGCCTTTGTTTGATATACCATATATCCCTCTATCATAGAACCCTTAGGACATGCTATTTTTCTAACCAAATCCTTCAGTGATTTCAAGTGCCTCTAAACCATCCACATTGATCTTATTTGTACAAGTCTACGCTTTTCAATCTCCTTGACTTGGTGTATGAGGTAGTGTTCTTGTGCATTGAAAAATGACGAAGATAGACACTTTTTCATTTCACACATTATACGAGAAATTTGTTTTCTCCAATACTTTGTATCTTCTTTATCTATTTCTTTAGATCACAACCATCTACATATGAAGAAATAAAATCACAGGTTTCAATAAAAAAAATTATAATATAGTACATGATGACAAGGAAACACATGCAGTAAAAAATACACAACACAACTTATTGAACAAATTACACTTTGCACATAAATCTACACTTGCCTCATGTATTTTCCAAGATCATATATAACTTGTTTGACATTGTTGTCAAATTTTTATGGGAGAGATAAAAGTAGAACATACTGTAACAAAAATAATGATCAATCATTATTTTTTCCCAAATTACTAGAAAAAAAAACACTAATTAACAAGATGTTTCACCAATGTCTAAAATATATATACACTAGTATAATTACCTTAATGAACGTATACTTATCATGAGTTTTTACCCCACCTAATTCACCTTTTTTTTGTTAGGATATTCTTTATATTTGAAGAAAATCTAGTGGGAATTTTTTTTTTTCAATAACCTCTTTAACATGCTTGCGTTGCTGCTCTATCAATAACTATGGAAGGGTGCTTATATTTTGGCTGTATTCATCATTATTTGAATGAATCGTACTTTACAATGCATGGTCGGCCTCCTTAATGTCATTACAAAACTTGAATTTGTTTTCTCTATCTCTCCTTCATTTAAGATTCACCATAAGATCTCTGTTACATTCTTCTCGATGTGCTTTGTATCAAACAAATGAACAATTTCTAGGTGCTCATAGTAGGGGAGTCTATTGAATTGCTTAGGATAACTATTTATTCCTCAAGGAAGTGCCCTATTATTAATTCCTTTATGACCTACAATGTGAATCATAGTTAAAGATATTATAACAACAATATAATCTGTCAATTAGTACAATGAAGAAAATGTCATAAAAGATAAAATAATCCAAACATATCTTGTAAATTGATACATAAACAATTCAATCCATACCTTGAGAAACTCTATTATATTGCAACGTCCATGCACGAGGTGTCATTCTCTGTGGTCTTAATCCACTATCTTCTTTTCCATTAAAAATATGTTTTTCGATACTTCTGTACCTATGGTTCCTATAAAGGAAGTGCCTATACTCATCAAGCACCTCCTAAGCTTCTTGAACGAAGAAATTTCATCTTAGGACCACAAACTATAGAAGAAAATTTACCCTTTGTTTAAAGACTTGCAAGAAATGGAATAATTTTTATATCAATTATTTTAGGTATGTACAATGAAGGTCGAACTATTTAAAAAACATACTAGAAATGAAATTCATAAAGTTTAAAACTATTAAAGTGCAAGGTAACATTAAAACATACCACAAAAATGTGTTAGCCCTAGGGCATCATGAATTGTCCATACAAGCATTGCATGGAATTCAAATTCCCTTTGTCCAACTACTGGTCTACGCATATCATACATAGTGACATCATCCATAACTCCACTAACTCATCGATAAGAGGCTTAATATATACATTCATATCTTTGACCTGGTACTTACCTAAATGATTGAACATACAATACATAATTACTACATATATGAGTAAATAAAAAAATTAATAAGTCATCATTTTAATTAGGTATAATTGAACATATATAAGTAAATTAACAAAAAAATATAGGACATAATTATGAAACAAACAAGAAAAATGAGATGTTATTGTCTTAAAAAAATTATTCAAAACAAATTATAAATATCTCAAACAATCATTGTCAACATTATGTGCTCCCTCTTTATTTACTTCCATGGAGGAATGTCATTGTTGCTAACAAAAATGGGCCACACTGAGTAAGTAGATCTGGGCTCTCCAAATGGATTGACATCGTCAACTACTAATGAAAGCCTAAGATTACGAGGTTCTCTTTTAAACTTTGTCCACTTTTCCTCTATATTCCTAAATGCAGATCCATCTCTAGGAATTCGAAGAACAACATCTTCACTTCTATTCATTGCATGGTAATCCATAAGTTCTACTACACGTTTGCACATGAACAATTTTTGCAGACATGGAATTACGGGAATATAATGAAGAAACTTGCGAGGCACATTTTTTGTTACTTTATCGGTTTGATATCTACTCTCATCACATTTTGGGCATTTGCATTTCAACACATTTTATTTATAATAGAGAATATCATCATTTTTTCATGCATGAATAACTTCATACTCCATTCCAATATATTGCATAATAGCATGTAAATCTCGGTACATACGAGGTAAAACATTTGGCAATGGTAACAAAAATTCACCTAATAATCTACAACATAAAAATAATAGTAGTGTTTAATGTACTAAATAATATTAATCGTACATATTGCATCCAAATATTAAAAATTAATGAAATGATGCAAATCAATGTACTAACATTAAAAACAACGAAAAAAATAATTTCTTTATCATGTATATATAGTACTAAATGTCACAAAATATATTACATACATTAGGAGTTGTGTCACATAAGTGTTTGACAAACCATTCACCACCTTTATGTTGACCAACAACAATACAATAGAGAGAAGAGATGTTTTTGGGCCTTCATAAAGAGGTTTAGTTGCCCTCTCAAGTACAAGTAAATAAAAAACATGATCATCATACTGGTTGTCATCGTCATCCATTCCAACATTATTAAATATCTCCTAGATTAATCTATTTGTCCCATATTCTTCAACTGTGTTATCAACATCATTATCTTCTTCCATAGGATCATTAGCTTGATCCTCAATAATAATTGCTCCATGTTCTTGAACAAGCACTTGTACTACAACCACCTCTTCCTCGTTGATCAATGCTCTAGGGGGACGATACTATACAATTACAATCAATAAAGTAATATTAGTATATATAGCAAATATTGAAACATCGATATAACAACAATTTACAAATATAATATATAAGGAAAACAAAGACAACAAAGAGAAAGACAACTTAGATGAGACCAAGAAACAAAGAAAAGAAATCAATGACGATGCCTTTGAAATTTATCAAGATATTTGAGAATAGGTTGAAAAAATCCAAGAAATATGTTACTTTTCTTGGCATGTAAGAAGTGAGAGACTTTTTGAGATATATAGTCACGACTATAATAAAAAACATATTGATCTTATTTTTCATTCATCATTATAATGTCATTCTTTATTAATGTCATATTTTGCATGATATAATTTAAAAAAATATTAATGATTCTCCATAAAAGCCCATGATTAACCTCCAAATTCTCTAGGTCCAAATTAACCCCCTAAACATACAATAACCCCCTAACACCTTAACCCCATTCCCCTAAGCCCTTAAACCCCTAACCCCTAATCCTTTAACCCCTAGCCCCTAAACTCTTAAACAATAACCCCTTATCCCTAAGCCCATAAAATAATTAACCCCTAACTCCCCCTTATTGATCCTAATGAAAATAATCAAATAATATTTCTAGTCCACATCCAGATGAAAACATATTTCAAACACCTCCCAAAAAAATGTTATAAAATACATTTACAATAGAAATACAATACAATTTACAATACTAAGACATACAAGCTAAAATACAATATACATATAAACATTTACTAAAACAATCTACAATACAAAGACATAATAAATAACTTACAAATGGATGATATTCATGTCCGCCTTCAACGTATCCATAGTCTCTATAATGCTTTTTAGCTGATTTAATTAGAATTCTCCTTGCCCTCAAGTCCTTGCAATTTCTACAAGGGCAATAATATTTTCGATCCTTAGAATCCCTTGGTGCTAATCCCACATATCCTTGGTCTCCTTGAGGAATGTTATGTGACATTTTTTGTCACCAAACTTTCAGTGATGATTTTGTTTAAAAATTAACTTCAAAAAAAGCCTACAACCTTTCAAAACAATCACAACTAATATATATAGAAACTATGTCAAATTTATATGATGTGGGTGTGTGTGTGTATATATATATATATATATATATATATATATATATATATATATATATATATATATATTTCGAAGAAAAATCATAATTTTATTCAACCTGAAATTCAAGGAACAAGATTACAGTTTGCAGATGCCTCTAGGCATTCTAGTAGATCATCCATTCGCCTGATGCCCTAAAAAACTAAAACAAAAATTAAAAAAATAAATTACATGTCGAGTCAATCGTAGGCACAAAGCCAAAACCAACCAGAGAGAAAATTTGGGGCGAAGAGAAAATGCATAGTCACCCTTTTCTACCCTTTTTCTTATCTTCTTTTCTCCATCCTCCTTGATCAGGAGTGGACGTTACAATGATTAATTGATTGTCTGATGTTTTTCTCAAATCTTCTTTATTTGAGTCTGAGCTATCAGAGGAATAAGGACGTTTGGATCCTTCGACTTCCTTCTCCTTCTGGATTTCTTGATCAAGATTTCCTTTTGCATCTGGATTGTGCAACCTTGCTGCCTCCATTCCTTCCTCATTGATTCCTTCATTTGGTAGGGGAGCTTGAGGATTTGAGTTATCCTCAGTTATGGGATCCCCTTCTTCTTCTTCATCAGGTTGTTGGGCTGGGAAATGCCATCCCTTTAGCTTCTTGACTGGTTGCTTTTTCTTCCGAGGATCTTTCTTTGTTAGAGGACATGCATTTTGTAAATGTCCATTTTGTAGATAAGAGTGACATCTGAAAGTCGTATTCTCATAATCTAAGAACTGAGTCCAATACTAGTTATTGTGTGTCAGAAGAATACAATCTGAAAGTCCTTTGTTGAGGTCTACCTCTACAAAAATTTGGGAAAAAGTATATATTGGTTCTTCTGTTCTTTGTGTATCCATCTTAATGCATCTCCCCAACAGATTACTAATTCATTCTAAAAATTTTGGATGCCAGAAATGAAGTGGTAAGTTATTCAATCTTACCCACACTGACATTATGGAGACCACCATTGAGTTGGCATTGAATTCTGGGAACCATGGGGTAATAAGTAGTCCCACATTACCCCTGAACCATGGACCCTCTTGTATAACATAATCCTCGATCTCTGACAATTCAAATTTTACTATGAAGAAGCCCTTGGAGCATAGATGGATCTCACAGTTTGGTGTCTAGGCTGTAAAAATCCATTGAAAGAGATCCATAGGTATTGGCCAAAAACCATTAAACCTGCAAATAAGTGCCTAAGATTGGAACATTGTGTGAATATTTGTTGACTCTGCTAGATCTATTGTCATTGCCGGAATTTGTTTTGTCTACTCCACAATAAAGGGCCTAAGAATGTTTAGATTATGTTCATATTTACCTGATGCAACAGATTTACCCTTAAGTGCATCTTTGAATGAGGTAGATCCATGGATTGGTCTAGGCGCACCTCCCCACAGTATTAGGTTAATGATAATTGTGGAATTCTGATCTACGCCATAGTCCTGTAGTTATTGATCATCCTTATTACCCACACTGACATTATGGAGACCACCATTGAGTTGGCATTGAATTCTGGGAACCATGGGGTAATAAGTAGTCCCACATTACCCCTGAACCATGGACCCTCTTGTATAACATAATCCTCGATCTCTGACAATTCAAATTTTACTATGAAGAAGCCTTTGGAGCATAGATGGATCTCACAGTTTGGTGTCTAGGCTGTAAAAATCCATTGAAAGAGATCCATAGGTATTGGCCAAAAACCATTAAACCTGCAAATAAGTGCCTAAGATTGGAACATTGTGTGAATATTTGTTGACTCTGCTAGATCTATTGTCATTGCCAGAATTTGTTTTGTCTACTCCACAATAAAGGGCCTAAGAATGTTTAGATTATGTTCATATTTACCTGATGCAACAGATTTACCCTTAAGTGCATCTTTGAATGAGGTAGATCCATGGATTGGTCTAGGCGCACCTCCCCACAGTATTAGGTTAATGATAATTGTGGAATTCTGATCTACGCCATAGTCCTGTAGTTATTGATCATCCTTATTACCCACACTGACATTATGGAGACCACCATTGAGTTGGCATTGAATTCTGGGAACCATGGGGTAATAAGTAGTCCCACATTACCCCTGAACCATGGACCCTCTTGTATAACATAATCCTTGATCTCTGATGATTCAAATTTTACTATGAAGAAGCCTTTGGAGCATAGATGGATCTCACAGTTTGGTGTCTAGGTTGTAAAAATCCATTGAAAGAGATCCATAGGTTTTGGCCAAAAACCATTAAACCTGCAAATAAGTGCCTAAGATTGGAAGATTGTGTGAATATTTGTTGACTCTGCTAGATCTATTGTCATTGCCAGAATTTGTTTTGTCTACTCCACAATATAGGGCCTAAGAATGTTTAGATTATGTTCATATTTACCTGATGCAACAGATTTACCTTTAAGAGCATCTTTGAATGAGGTAGATCCATGGATTGGTCTAGGCGCACCTCCCCACAGTATTAGGTTAATGATAATTGTGGAATTCTGATCTACGCCATAGTCCTGTAGTTATTGATCATCCTTCATAGATCTACCGACATAGATCAAATTTTGTGACTCCATTGGAATACCAAATATGTTATGGATCTCTCTTTTCAAATCCTGAACCAAAAAATCCTTTGTGACCCCCATGGGAGCAGACCTTCCAGATGGGGTTTGAGTGAAAAATTTGAAAAACTTTACTCGTACATATATCTACTTGTGGAATCAAATTACCAAACTCTGTCGCTTCCTTATTTACCGTTGCATGCATTGTTTCCTCAATTTTTTGTTCCAACATGCCAAAATTGTTGATTCGAACTTAAACAAGAACACAACAAATTATGTATATAACCATATATACAGAGACACAATAGAAATAACACTTCATTTCATTAATATCAAATATTGAAATAAGCTTACAAACAGAATGGAAATAAACTAGCTTAGGCAATGGTAGCTTATCTCTGAGAAGAGATGTGGCAGCTACATGCCTCTGAAATGTGTTACAATGAGGCTCGAAGGCCTATTTATTAATTAGAAACAATGGAAAACCCTAAACATCCAAAAATTTAACCCTAGGAGATGAAGCACCAAAACTATGAGCTCCGTTTGGGTAAATTAGTATATCAACTTCCCAGGGTTGTAACTTTGGAATGAAATTTTTGTTTGACGCGTACAATACCTCGTTAGAAAGATATATCCAAGGAATACAATATTTGAATAGAAATCATGAGTGAATAACTCATGTTTTCCTTGATTTTCTCCAAAAACATCGTTTAGGGCCTCAAAACGACTCTGAAAGTTCAGGACCCGAAAAACTGTCAAAAATAGTAAACTGTGCTACAATTAAGGAAACTGAAAAACTAAAAGAGATAGTGGTGGGTTTCCAAGTGGAACAAGTGGGTAGCCACCAACATCCACCTGGATCAGTTCCCCCCTCTTAGGAAGCAATGGTCCCCATTGCATTGAGTGCCTCCATGAGATGGGGAAACTTCTGTTGAACTTGGTCCTTGGTGAGCCACTTGCCTTGGTGCAGGAGTTGGACAGATTTGAAAACCAAATATAGTCGGATCTTATGTTGAAAAGTGTTCTTGATCTGTGTGTCCATAATCCGATCAATTGTGGCTTATTCCATGCAGTCTGGGTTTAACTCTGTTGGTGTGAGTTGTTCTGCAACGTCTAATGTGTCCAGTAATGGTGGGAAGTATGGTCGAAGGCAGTCCACATTGAACACTGGGTGCAGGTCAAGGAATGGGGGAATGTTGTGCTCAAAAGCATTATCTCCCACAACCTTGGTAATGGTGTAAGGACCATATTGGAGTGGTCCGAGCTTTCGATGGGCTCTGGTAAGGAATTATTTCTACAAATGCAACCAAAATTTGTTGCCCACCTAAAACTTGTGTGGCACCTGATGTTGATCATGTCGCTGCTTGTACTTGGCATTTGAATTCTCCAAGATGTCATCAACCTACTGGTGGATTTGTTGGATGCATTCAATGAATCTGGTTGCTTTATCAGCCTAGGATAATACATGTGTAGATTATGTCTGTGTAGTCGCATGAGGCATGGTAACAACAATCAGACACAATGGTTGAAATCCTAGACCCACTTGAAAGGGACTACGACCAGTCTAGCTATGGAGAGCTCTATTATAATTGTTCTACACATAGGGAAGATTCTCATCCCAATTTTTTGGATGCTTGGAGTTTTAAATGTGGAGTATGTGCACTATCATCCTATTGACGACCTCTGTCTGGCCATTAGTCTGGGGATGGAAGGTCGTCAACTTGGTGAGTTTGGTGTCCAATAGTGTCTAGAGGCTTGACCAAAATGTGCTTAGGAACCTACTATCCTGATATGATATAATGGTCTATGGGATCCCAAAATGTACCCACACTCATTCAAAGAAGATTTTGGCAGTGTCCTCTACTCTGATACTCTTCTTGTAGGCCACCAATATAGTCATCTTAGAAAATTTGTCCATCATCACAAATACACAGTCATTACCATGGTTGGTAGAAGGGAGGCCAGACATATAGTCCATGGATATGGATTCCCATGGTTGTCTGGGAGTAGGCAGAAGAGTGTACATGCCTTAGTTCTTGATGGTTGGCTTGGAGATGGTGCAGGTAGTGCAAGATCTAATATATTTCCCAATATCCAGTCATAGCTTTGGCCAATAAAATTACTTTTGTAATACAACCACAGTTTTCTCCACACCAAAGTGTCCTTCGACCCAAATGTAGTGTCCCTCCCAAATCAGCTTGGCACACTCGCTTGAAGGAACACAAAGGTGGCCCAGGTAGCATAATAACACATCCTGGAGGTGGAAATCATTAACTTGATTTCCATCTACTAACAGCTGGTATGTGGAGGTAAACTATGGATCATTTTTGTATATTTGCGACCATTTAGAGGTCTCATGGCCACAAGAGTTGAGAACATTAGTCAGTGCTGCAATCGAGGGCCAACTGAGGCAGTCTGCAACATGATTGGTGCTGCCCTTTTTGTATTTAATGTTCAAGTGGAATTGTTGCAGATATGTAGACCACTTATGACAGTGATCATTCTACAACTTCCATTGTGTCTGTATAAATTGAAGAGGTCGGTGATCGATGTGGATGACTGTCTCCTTCCCCAGAATGTAATGCTTCCATTGTCGGCAATCCTGGACGATTGAATACATCTCTTTATCATAGGTGGGGTACTTCCGAATTGTATCGAAAATTTTCTTTCTATGATAGGCCACTGGATTCTCATGCTGGGTGAGGGCTGCACCAATAACATAGTAGGAGGCGTCTATCTCAATTTCAAATGCAGTTCTGGCAGTGTGAGTACCGGTGAAGAGCAAAGGTAGTGCTTCAACTCAACAAATTCCTTTTGTTGGGACTTGGTCCAGGAAAACTTTTCTTTCACCCCGCCCTTAGTAATATGATTCAAAGGCCAAGTGATATGGGAAAATCCCAATATGAACCTCCAATGAAAATTCACAAGGCCCAAAAAGCTGTGAAGATTTGTTAGAGTGGTCGGGGGTGGCCAATCCCGAATGACTTCGATCTTAGTTGAATCTACATGCACACCACGCTCATCTATGATGTAACCCAGATATTGGACCTAGCTCATGCCTAAAGTGAATTTCTCCAAGTTGGCACACAATTTATGCTGTCGAAGGGTTTGAAGGGCCTGTTGAATGTGTTGCAAGTGCTAATCCCAACTCTTTTTGAAGATGAGGATGTCATCCAGATAAACAACCACAAATGAGTTGGTGAAGGGCCGCAAGATGTCATCTATTAGCCTCATAAAAATAGCAGGGGAATTTGTTAACTCGAAGGGCATAAGAAACCATTCAAAAAGACCTTCCTTGGATTTTAAGGTAGTCTTCCATATATTTGTGGGCTCTATTGGAACCTGGTTATAGCCAGACTTTGGATTGATCTTTTTGAAATACTTAGCCCCCTTGAGTTGGTTTAGGAGGTCATCAATCCATGGGATTGGATACCTGTTCATGACAATGATTTTTCTTAGTGCCCGATAATCAATGCAGAGCCTCCAGGTCCCATCCTTCTTCTGTACAAATACAATCAGGCTGCCACAAGGTGAGGAACTTGATCAGATGTGCCTTTTTTGTAGAAACTCCTGGATTTACCACTTGATCTCTTCATTTTCTAGAACGGAGCGATGACATATCGACCCATTAGGTAGAGGTGCTACGTGAGTCAGATCGATTGAATGATTGACCTGACAATGCAAGGGTACCCTGTGCGTGAGGAGAAGATGTCCCTGTATTCTTCCGCGACTGTATCCACTTGATTTTTCTGTGTGGAGGAACCATTCCCGGGGGTCATGGATGTGGCTACGATCTTCCCCTTACTTTGAGAGCGAATCAGAAAGAAAACAAATTTCCCATTCTTGGAGATGATCTTACTGCATTTCTTACCAGAGATCAAAGAGATGGCAGTAGGCGGGGCTACCTCTGGTATCTTGTATAACCTATTACCCAAAGAAATAATAATAGAGCGAGGTCTAGACTCATATTTATCATGTCGCTTCCACAAGTATGGTTGTCCTAATAATACATCACAAACTTCAAGAGGAGAAACATCACATAATACCTCATTTGTAAAGGGCTTGATGATGTAGGGAAGGAAACACTGTTGGCTAACGCAGAGATCTCATCCTTGGTGAATCCACCCAATGGTGTATGATTGTGGATGCATTGTAGTCAATAAGCCCAGCTGCTTCATGACCTTTGTTGAAATGAGGTTCTTTTGGTTCCGGCTGTGGACAGTGAACTGCAATGGAGAACCCTTTACCCACACCTGTGAGTGGAAGAGGCATCCCCCCTCCTCTGGATCTTTAGGCTCAATATTTTGGATCTTGGTGGTGGCCACGGCGGAATTGGGCTCCGCGTCAATGATCTTCTTCCCTTTTTCATTCCCCTTGTCGGGTTCTGACTCAAAGTCAGAATATGCATCTGATTCGGAAGCCTTCAGCTCGACCACCAATGACTACTTGGCCCAACACTCACTTGTGTTGTGAGTGGATATCTTATAGAACTCACACCACTTTCCCATGTCCTTCTTTGTTTTCATGGTGTTGTTCTTTGCTTGTGGCTTTGACAGGTTATCCTGGGTCGCCCCACCTTGGCTTTGTCCTTTGCTCTGCAGTTTGGGGGCACCTTTCCCTTGCTTCAGATTTGTAGATCCAAAGTATCGCTTTTTTGCTCAATCTTAACAACGTATCGGTATGCCATGCCGTGCGAGGAGATGTACAAGAACTCCATCTCATCCTCGATGTACTTTTGTAGATAGCCATGGTACTTGAGTACCAAACGCTGCTCAGAATCCTTGATACCTAACTTCTTGCGAAGGGTATGAAAATCACTGGTAAAATCCGACACGTCTTGGTCCCTTTCCTGCCGTAGCGTGGTCCACTTTATATATTTATCCTCATAGCTCCTGACAGGGTAGTACTGCTCCTTGATGGTGTACCAAAACAAATTCCAAGTGGGTGCAGCTAAAAATAATGTGGGTGTACTTTCGTCCTTCTTCTCACAGTAGGTTTCCCACTAGTACTTAACATGGGGGGTGAATTTGAGAAGTGCAAATGTAATATTTTCCCAGTTGAAAAAATCATGAAAAAAACAAATATCCTTCTAGTAGATTTAAGCATTTATCTGTGACGTCCGCATCTATATAACCTTCAAATATGGGGATGTGAAAGTTAACTTGTACCTTGAAGGGTGTGGCGCTTCCAGAGTAGTTGCTGGAAGGAGATGCGTCACCTTTGGGTAGCCGCTGAAGGATCTGGGAAAATTTGTCCATCATCCCGTTCCTCTATCACTCAAGGGCTTATTCGAGCAAGATTTTGAAAGGATCCCTTGCCCCCTCATCTTTATTTTCTTCCGCCATGGGAGGCCGTCAGGGTTTGCAAGGTTGGTCTTACAAAGGTTCAACCAATTCGAGCCCTAACTCCTTATATCCTAACCTGGGGACATGCAAAGAAAAACCGAGAAAGAGCAGACCACTATGATACCACTGATCCAAACTTAAACATGAATGCAAAAAATTATAGATATAACCATAAATACATAGATGCAACAAAAATAACACTTCATTTGACTAATATCAAATACTGAAATAAGCTTACAAACAGAATGGAAATAAACTAGCTCGGGCGATGGTAGCTTATCTCTAAGAAGAGGTGTGGCGGCTACATGCCTCTGAACTATATTACAAGGAAGCCCAAAGGCCTATTTATTATTTAGAAAAAATGGAAAACCCTAAACATCCAAAAACCAAACCCTAGGAGATGAAGCGCCAAAACTATGGGCCCAGTTTGGGTAAATTGGTATATCAACTTCCCAGGGTTGTAAGTTTGGCATACGATCTCCATTTGATGCACACAATACCTCATTAGAAAGATCTATCCAAGGAATACAACTTTCAAATGGAAAACAATGTTGATGACTCTTATTTTCCTTGATTTTCCCAAAAAATGTCGTATATGGCCTCAAAACGTCTCTGGAAGTTCAGGATCCAAAAAACAGCCAAAAATAGTAAATTGTGCTACAATTAAGGAAACTCAAAATTTGAAAGAGACAGTGGTGGGGTTCCAAGTGGAACACGCAGGTGGACACCAACATCCACCTGGATCAATCGTTCATTCCAACAAAGAGTGAGTGCCATCAACTCTAACCGCAGGGCATTGAACATCCTTTTATTTACAGGGGTTGAGAATTTTCCAATCCCCATAGAAGATGTCAACCGTAAGGTTGAGATCCCCTTCCTTGACAGATTCTCGGATCTCTTGACACTTCAGCCCCAATTGAAACTTCAGTAGAGGGCACATTACAACATGCCCAATGTCATCTTGGAGTCTAGTAGGGGGCCCATACATGGCGACAGTGTAGAACTACGCGGCGTAGATAGATGAAACCCATTTGTTGGGAGATTGCGGGATAGGGGCATCGTGCTTTCTATGATCCCACCACTAAAGGGTAAACCCTAACCTAGTAGTGAAAAGTTATGTAGGAGAATCCCAACGAGCAACATTGTAAGAATTCAAACCTCGATTATCTGTAACACATTTGAGCTGCATCTAACCTTCCGCGAACCTGACCAGATTGATCTTCCTGTCTTCTCCAACACATACACACTCACAATCGAAGCTGTTCGCCTACAAATCCATTATTTCCATAATGATATTATCTCAAAAACTCATATATAATTTATATTATAATCATAAAATATTATATTAATATATTATAGATATTAATATTAATATATATTAATATATTATAGATATTAATATTAATATATATTAATAATATTATATTTAATTATAATATTAATGTTATATTTATTTTAATTAGTTAAACTAATCAACGTAAAGTGGTCCCATATTAGACGTTGTCAGCGCAAAAAGCCATTAATGGTGGAATTGAACGTTATGCAACGATTATTTTTCATTTGTCGGAAATTGAACAACACATTTTCATATTGGATATAGCATCGAATATCTGACGGTAAAATAAATCTTGTCGACTATTCGAAGATAGGAGGCATTATAGGAAAAACGTCAGATAATCGACGAGATAAGGCAAACTTTTGTTTTTATTCTGTTAGCATGTATTTTTATATCTAAGAGGTTTTTAAAACACCTCAGGTACACATAAATCAATCCTCACTAATAGAATGCATTAAGGGAATGCATCAATAGAATGTAATTTGTATCATTTTCTTAATGAAATAAAATATATATATATATATATATATATATATATATATATATATATAATCGAGTCAAATTGTTTACATAACATAACAGGACATTACAACATTTCTTCCATATTGGTCTAGAGTGCGCTTCTCGACGCAGTTAAAAAAGAATGAATAATCTATCTTAAATCCAGATCTATCAAGCGTCGAGAGAGATCAAGTCTCTCAATGTGCAAAACTTCTTTTTTGAGTGCAAAACTTGATGAATGATTTTCACCTCAAGATATTTGATCCCTCTCGACGCTTGATAGATCGAGAGCTAAGATGGATCTAGGCTAGTTTAATTATTAGTAATTATTAATTATTAATAATTAATAATTTTATTTTTATTTTTATTTTAATGTTTTAATTAATAATTATAATTATTGAATTTTTATTTTTATGTAATTTGACTAAGTCAAAATGTTTACATAACATAACCTTACAACATTTCTTTCATACTAGGTTGTAGAGAGCCTCTCAGAGCAATAATAATTTATTTTAAATGTTAAAAATCATTATTAATAAAATTTAATTATTTATTGCGTCAATAGGTGCATTCTACAACCCGATATGACAGAGCTATGTAATTCCTTCCATGTTCAATCTTGAGTTGACACTTGTCCCCTGTAAAATATAAATAAAATATTCTCTAAATAGAAAAATGTTGACAAGTCCATGAGGGTAGCTCAATTAGCAATTTCCATGTTATGAAGTATTGTGTAAAACATGAGATTGAAGGTTCAAATTCCTTGTGCATTAAATTAACAAACAAAAAATGTCGAAATTTTTATATCCACTTTAAAGAGATAAAATAATTAAAAGTAAAAACAAAAAATTATATTTTCGTTATAAATATTTCAAGGGAGGACTTAAATAAATTATTTGAGTATTCATATTAATAAATACATATGAACTTTAGAGAGAGAGAGAGAGAGAGAGAGTATATATATATATATATATATATATATTTCAATTTCCATTGGAAGAAGTAATTAAAAGTATAATTTAGTTACTTCTGAGAGGTGTAACTCATTCAATTTTTAATATAAATTTGATATGAGAAATTCAAAAGATATTAATCATAATAAAATATTTAATGTGGGTCATAAATAAAATATTTCATTGTGCAAAGTTAAATAATATAGATGTGTATTTAAGAATATATTACATATATTACTAACAGAGAAACATTTTAATATAGACAATGTGGTTCATAAATAAAATATTTCAATGTCCATATTAAGTAAAATATTTCACTTTCAACTCTGCATATATGTATATATTACATAAAATAATTAAAAAAATAAAAATAAACATTATGGGTAAAACAGTTCATGTAGTCTCATTACTTTACATTTTGGCCCTTTGTTAAGTATATTTCCAATTAATTTTGTTTAAAATCTAGCAAAAATTTGTTGTAATCACAAATTTCAATGCATTGTATCCCATTCAAAAATGCAATTTAAACAATGAATATATATATATATATATATATATATATATATATATATATATATATATATATATATATATATATATATATATATATATATATATATATATATATATCTATATATATATATATATATATATATATATATATATATATCTATATATATATATATATATATATATATATATATATATATTGGGTAGAATAGTTATATCCTCCCTACCTAGGTTCAAGTCTCGTAAGTTGACACATTAACGCTCTGAAATAGAGTAATTTTGTTGTGCTCTTAAGTAAGTCTATATGGAGGGTTGGCTTAGTACCTGCAACCTCTCTCTTGAATTTAAACTAAGAGGGAGGTGAAATTTCTTCCCTGGGTGGTACGCAATGCCAATTTTTTTCCCTTGATATGTGTGTGTGTGTGTGTGTGTGTGTGTGTGTCAGTTGAGGTTATCTTGGGTGGTTGGGAGGAAGGAATGGAAACCTCCCCACCTAGGTTCTAGGGAAATTTTTAGGGGTAGATGGACTCATTTTCCATGTATTTTCCAAAAAAAAGATTCACTAATTTCCACAAATTTATCAAGACTAGAAACGGATTAAATCTCTTGAGGTGTAAAACCTTTTTCAAGTTTTGCACTCTAAAATATGTTTGTATATCAAGAGATTTGATCCCTCTTAGTGCTCGATAGATCCATGGTTATGATGGATCTATACTAGTAATTAAATAAAAGCATAATAAAAATAATAAGGAATAGTAACAAGAATAATAAAGAGAAATGGATACATATTATTTGAAAATCATGACTTTTCATTAAAAGGTACCATATGTTATATTTATACTTCCAGTCTATTCAAATGTAAAATATCTATTTATTTAATTATGTTTTGTCAGTGAATTTTTTATATATTTTATCTTATAATTTTGAAAAACATTAATAATGAGATTATTTGCTCCATTAATATTAGAGCCAAGTGGTCAAACAAACTATATAATCACCATATTCATATATTGTCACATGAGTCTATAGATCTATAATAATGTGTTGTACAATTGTCATCACACATTACCATCTAGTAATCATCATAAACTATATAGGGATGAAACACATGCTAAAAGGGTTAGGCTCTACAACTCTTAGGGTTTTTGAGGATCGGTGTTTTCAGCAGATTGATGACCAGTTTCATGGGGTCTGCCCCCCTACCCCCTCCACCTATTCCCGATATAGATGCTTTGATCTTGTTGGTTGTGAATGGGCTAAGGTTTCAAAAGGAAAAACCTTATCATTCCATCAAGAAATTTAAGGAAATCTGAAAAATGGAGGTATTTGTACCTCAGTCAAGAACTCAAGCTCTGCAATTGGCCTTCTGCAACTTAGTTGGATAATTCATGGGGATCTGGCCCTCCCCGTGTTCTATGAGGTTGTTGATGGAAAATAATTGGAAACCCATGATCAAGAGTTTTGTCTCTTCAACCTTTTGCACAAATGGATTTTTTACTTTCTTCTTAAAAAACAAGGTAGATTGAGACATGATCCTCCAAAAGTGGGCCTTATTTCATGGGGGTTCAAGGGTTATATTTTGATAATTGGAGTCCATATTTTAATCTAGAAAGTGATGTTCCATTTTTAGTCCTAGTATTGGTTAAACTCGCCTTTTTCCATCGATTTTTCATAATGATACCACTTTCAGAAGTGCTGCAGATTCCCGTGGAAATTATGTCGATCATGTTGAGCCATAAGAGGGTTTTTTTTCTTGCACTAGGATCTGTGTGGAAGTGGATCTAGATAAGGACTCTTGGCATCCATAAATATCAACCTAGATAGTTGGTCCCATATCCAATCTGAGGTACACTATGATTAACTTCCATCCAAATCCAAAGTATGCCATGAATATGGCCACTTTGCAAGAAGTTACAAAAATAAACAAGAGGAGCAATAAAAACAAGGGGAGGAAGGAGAATAATAACAATAACAAAAAATGATTAAAGGCCTAGTAAATCAACAAAACATTCAACCAAGACAACTAGATCAGATTGGGAATAAAGGGAAATGACCATCCTACCCCCAAAAAACCAATCCTAGTAGCGGAGATGGAACCAAAAAAGAGAAGAAAGAGAATGATAACAACTATGAGGCATTATATATGGTGAATTGATAAGGGGGAATTCCACAAAATAACGCCTCCTTGAAAGAGAAAGATAAAAAAATGGTATCAAATCCAAATCTAGAAAGTATTGATGAAAATATGTTATTGTTAGAAGAAGATCTAACACCAACACAACAGATGGTGGAGTCTTCTATGGAGGAGGAAAAATTCCTCTCCCCTAAAAACACCAAGATGGGGTCATCTTTTCAAAGTTCGGCAAGTGAAAAATTGGAGGCTAAGAAGGCAAAAGGACTAGAGAGGCTCTAACGAAAGGTAAGTTGAAATACTAATAGAGAGCTGAGATTGGAGAAATCGGAAAAAGATAAGGAAATGGGCACTCAATCAATTCTAGAGAGAAAAATCAAAAGATATAGAAACATCATAAAAGGATGAAATTATGCCACTTATCAAGGGGGAACTCATACAAGTAGTAATTAATGAAGGTTCTCTTTTGGAATTGCAGGGGATTAGGGTAAAAAAAAAGAATGGAAGAGGTTAATTCATTAATCAAGAAAGAATGACCCTTAGTTCTCCTACTCCAGGAGACAAAAAAGGGGGATTACGGGATCCTTAAAAAAACCATAAGATTTGAAATGGTAGTGGGACTATTTTTTCAAGAGGAGCCTCAGGTGGTGTGTCCACCATATGGAATCAATTGTTGCTTCATCATCAATGATTCATCCACTAGTTGGCTACCATCTTTCTTCATATCCCACCAAATTATGTATGCTCTTTGGTCAATATCTATATTCTAGTACAATTTTTAGAAAAGAAAGAATGTTGGGATTCTTTGTTGGCTCTTGGGGATTCCATTTTTGGCTTTGATTGCATCTTTGGAGGAGATTTTAATACAACTCTGCATTAGTGGGAAAATAAAGGGGGATCTCAGGTTAGAGATCAATTTCAAGAAAATTTGGAAGATCTCATCTAGAAATTAAATTTGTTGGACATAAAACCTTCCTCCAACAAATTTACTTGGAGAAAAAAATATTTGGATTGGGCCATATTTCTACTCATTTATATAGATTCTTAATAGCAGACTCATTCTTGTCTCAAAATATATTGGTCTATTCTCTAATCCTTCCTTGGAATATTTCAGATCACAGACCAATTTTTCTTGAAATCACTGAAAATATTGATTTTGGCACCTTCCCTTCCGTTATTTTCCAATATGGGCAAGAAAGATTGGTTTCATTCATTTGGTAAAGGAAGTATGGAGTGAATCGATTGTGGGTAGCCCAGTGATGATCTGGGAACAAAATATTGAGCGATTAAAAAGAACATTATAAAAGTGGGATAAAGAACAAAATATAGAGAAACAATTAGTGATACAGGCACACGAAAAGGTAAGGGAATTTATTCAATCCAGTATAGAAGATGTGCCTGTGATAAATGACCCTGTTAAGGAAGAAAGGGAATAATTTGCAGCTTATCATAAAGTGTTAAAAGAGGAAGACAAAATTTTGTGTTTAAATTCTTGGATTATTTAGTTAAAGGCAAGAACCTTATGAATACAATATTTTTCCATAAAAAAGTAAATAATAGACTCTGGCCCAAAATAACATTGAAGATATAACAAAAGGAGGTACTAAAATATCATACTTTCCTAAACTCAAGGATGAGGTAGTCTGTCACTTTAGTAATTTGTACAGTGCCATAGCCCTAGGTAGCTCTAAAGTGAAATTATCAATGTTGGAACATATCCCCGAATATGTATCTTAAGAGGATAACATTCTTTGATAAAATATCCCACCAAAGAGGAAATTTGTTAGGTAGTACTCTCCTTCAACCCAAAAATTTGTCGAGGACCAAATAGATTTTCTACACACTTCTATCATCATTTTTGGGAGGTAATAAAATTTTATTTTTATAGACTGATGGGTTACACTTTTAAGATTAATTGCATGGGGGGTGGAATTAACTCTTCCTTTTTAGTGTTGATTCCCAAAAGAGTTAATCTGTGATTCTTTTTCAAGATTCAGGCTTATTTCACTTTTTAATATTTCATTTAAAGTGATTTCTAAGATTTTGGTTAGAAGACTTAAGCCCCTTCTTCCAAAAATAATATCGAAAAATCAAGGAGGTTTTGTGCATCAGAGGAAAATATTTGATAACATCATTCTTGTTCAAGAGGCTATCAATTCCCATCAAAATTGGGGATACAAAGGCATTATTGTCAAACCTGACATGGAAAATGTCTTTGACAGAGTGAGTCATGAATTCCTATTTAAGGTGATGAAAAAAAATGGATTTGATTCTAAATTCATTTATTGGGTTTCTCTTTCAATCAAATCACCTTGGATTTCTCCCCTGGTTAATGGGAGAGTGGTTGGGTTTTTCTGTGCCTCGTGAGGCATTTTCTAAGGTTTCCCCTTATCTCCCTTGTTGTATATCATTAAGGAATATTCCCTTAGCTGCAAATTGGAATTTGAAAGAAGATGTGAGCACCTCCTATGAATAAGGCTTTTTAGAGGTATCAAGAGAATTAATCACTCTCAATTTGCTGATGATACATTTTTTATGGGTGGAACTTCCTCAATAATAACAAGAATATTCAAAAGGGTTTAGGATCATTTTCTTGAAGCTTTAGGAGGTTGAAAAAGTTCTGGGAAATATCATATTTATATATAGAATTTTCATTTAGAAAGTAAATCCAAATTATAAGAATAATGGGCTTCCAATCAGTGGAAACATTGAAAGAATTTAAGTATTTAGGAATTCCTATTTGCCTAAAATCACACTCAACCCAATCTTGGGAAAGTGTTCTTTGAAAATTCAAAGGAAAATTCATTATCTAGGGAGCTAGATGGCTCAATATTGCAAGACATGTTATTTTGATCAAAAAAATCCTCTCTGCTTTACCACTTTATCAATTCTCAACGATTCTTTCTCTGTAAAGCATTCTCTCTATTTTAGAAAAATAAATTTGCAATTTTCTATGGGAAGGAGGCAAAACAACTACAAAGAAATTCCATATGATTAAATGGGCTACTAAGAAACATCCTAAAAACCATGGATGGCTTAGAATTAGGGACCTTATGCTAATGAATAAAGTAAATGGGGAAAAAATGGTTTGGAGATTCATCACCCAAGAAGAATATTGGTGGAAGGTAGTTCTCAAGGAAAAATACCTCCAAGGAGAAAGAATAAGAAGTTTGGATTCAATTCAAGCCTCAAGAGGGTGCTCCTCGATTTAGAAATTATTTGTATCAATGACCCCTCTCATTCATTCAGGTCTATATTGGAAGCTAGGAAATGGGGAAAATATAAACTTGTGGACTGATAAAATAATGGATCAACAACCACTGGAACATTTCCAAGAGTTTCTTCCTCTAAGATAATTTTTATGTTCTTAAAGAAAATTCACCCTAGCAGATATTTCTAGTTGGAACGAGGAAGGTAATTGGACTGGATGGGACCTTAGAAATATTCCATATAATCTTCAACACATGGGCTTCAAGTTTCGTGAGTGACTAGTGGGATGTGAGCCATGGTAAAAAGAGGAAGCGAATCAGTTAGGTTGGAATGTGTGGTTTATTCAGTGAAGCCTCATATGTTGCTCTGCTCTTCCAGTATCGAGTGTCCCCAAAGCTCAACATTTGAAAAAAATATATAGAAAACTAACACCAAAGAAAAGGTAAACTATTTTTGTTGGATTATTGCTAATAGAAAGATTCTAACATTTGAGAAATTAAGAAAGAGAGGAAGTCATGGCCCCACTCAATCTCCTTTGTTCTTGCATCAAGCGGAACAAATCTCCCATATCTCTTTGGATTGATATTATACCAAAGAGGTTTGGATGGAATAAATTGTTCCACTCTCTAGAACAATGAAATGGCCTTTTGATTTTCAAGAATTATTCTCTTCTTGGACAAAAAATTATTCTAGAATCTTTTCACAGAATCCTCTCTTCATAAATTATTAGGAATCTCTCCCAAAATTTATATGTTGGAAAGTATGGTTAGCAAGGAATAATGTAGTCTTTAATAACATAAATATTCCTCCCCACGTAATTGAAAGCAATCTAATTATGTGTTGCGTTTGGAGCTCAAAAGATAAACCAAAACTCTTGTCAACAAACCTTAAACAAAATGGAATGGGATTGGTTCAAAAAGTTTATAGTGTTGGACAAATTTTCCCAAAACAAGGGATGGAACAAACCTAAAATAGATGAAAGCTGGAAGCTAAGACTGATATAGGCAAAATTAAGAGCATGGAGGAGCTTGTGACAAGGTTGGATTCTCTATTTTTATAGGGCATCCAAGTGAAACCCAAGGGTGCCAGGAGGAGGATGGGTACTCTATGGCCTCGATGAGGACAAAGTTTTTAGGTACTCATGGGCTCTTGGTCATATGACAAATAATCAAGTAGAAATATATGGTATCTACCGGGGACTTTTATTAGCCATAGAACATCAGGTGGACACACTTATGGTTATGGGATATCCTCTCCTAATCTTGCATCAGCTGGTCAAAGTCTCCCTCCCAAAGAAGAAATCTATGGAAAAAAATCATGAAAAGAATCAGAAAAATTGTGGAATATAGCCCATCCAAAGCATATTTACATGTCTTAAGAAATTTCAACAATGAAGCAGACAAGTATGCTAATAAGGGGTGTAATTTGAAGCTAAGTGAGTTATATGTTGATAGTCAAACCTGGCCTACTATAACTCCCTAATGGAGGATGAAGTCTATTAAAAAAAATCCCTAGTAGTGTTATGTGTTGTAAATTTGTGTTTTGTTGGGGCATTTTTGTAAGTTATTCGCCTAAAAAATCCCTCTTTTTGTTGCTCAAATATATTGTCCACGGGAAAATCATGTTCCTATTGTAAAGGAGAAAACAATTGGAAAATTTTAATGAATTAACTATATAATGCCTGATGTATTTATTGTGAATCGGGTGCATAATTATATAATACAAATACTCTTTTTGGTTAAAAAAAGTAATCATCATACCATACTTTATTCACCCATTGTTTTACAACATTTTTGTTATCCACCACCATACCATTTTCCATCAACCACCTATACAACATTTTTCCACCAACCGCCACTATACCTTTTTCCATCATTATATGGACTATCTTTCATCCATACTGTCACACATATCATATGCTTCAAACACCACATGAATTCTACAACGTACAATTAAATTAAAGCATCATAATATTAAATTTTATATTTTTAAATTAAATTTAAACTTTGTATAGTTAATTAAGTTTATAAGACAACCCATTAATTGTGTCATATAGATTTTGGATGATAAATTGTACAAGGAATCAAGAAATTGTTGTACAAGTCCATACGGTTGAAGTTCATCAACTAATTAATTCAAAATTTCTAAAAAATATAAGGGGAATATCAATACATTGTCTCAATTAAATTTGATCGAAAGAGAACTCATATAACTAGAAAAATTGTTAAATTAATACAAGTATTGAAAAACAAGAAAGAGATTCCAAATAGAATTACAAAAAACTTGAGGAAAAATAAAAATAAAAACCATGAACAAAGGGAAAAAAATTGAAGATCTTAAATACGAGTGAACACAATCTCAAATAAGATCACAATAAACATAAATAATGAAATGAGACAAAGCATGCACAAGATGTTAAAAGAAATGATAACATAAATCAACTTAAACATATTAGACAAAAGCAATTTTGAGATAGATATATTAGAAAATAATCTTTGGGACAAAGAATCATTAACCCACACAAACCTCTTGAATACAACTCCTTAAAAGCCAATCTCTTCAAACATCACTAACACCATTCTCACACAACCTAGCCCTATGAGTGAATCTAATATGCAACCAAGCATGTTTCCCAATGACTTACCATTGTTAATGTCAACCAACCAACACCATTTTCAACTCAACTAATTTTCAGATACCTAATGGAATAAAAACTAGAGTTAACCAAATTTGGCACAGATGAAAAGTAGAGTGTGGATTGGATCAATGAGGAAAAAATATACTTTGAAATACATAATGCTAACTTCAACAAGGAAAAATTAAAGTATGCTTCTATGTGACTTTAATGCCATGCACACAATTGGTACATTCAGTCACAAGTCTATGACTAAGGTGAGCTATTATAGTTTGGTCAAGATTTAAGAGGTTTCAAGATATGATAGCGAACACATTCTTTACATAAAATACCAAAATTCAGTTAAAAAGGTGATGTAGATGAGTACACTCAATGTAGTGTACCTGGGGGGTACTATGGGGTGCCTAGGGAGGTATCCAAGGGGAATAATAATAGAATAATAATGGCGGATGTCATTCAATGTAAGGTGGACTAGGTCCACTATATTATTAAACAAGGCCCATTATGACTAGTGAATAAATGTAATGGGGCCTCATTAAAGAGGGTCCACTAAGTAGTTAGGAAATTGCTATGATTAAATTTCTCCATAGTTATCTTGATAATTATAATTAGTGATGGAGAACTCCATATGGCGTGTGTGAAAGATTATTATCATTGGAACATTAGCTCATAAGGAGGTTTCCCCTTGAAGAGGCAAGTGAATAGGAGTGGATTCCTTCTGTAAAAGGATTATTCGTAAGGTGGTATCATATATTAAGGGTTTTCATATTAATGAATTATTGAGTATTCTTAGCCCATCGGGCTAGGCCAAATGGTGGATCTCTCACATCAAAAGGCGTTTTCCAACCAATATAGGGGCCCCACTCATGTTTGAAACTTGGTTTTCCCGCCTAGCATGGTTTGTGGGAAATTGCACTAGGCTCATAAGTATAGTGGCAATACCACTAACTCAATCCCAAGTCTCCTCGGTGACAAGTGGTAGGTCTACTGACTCTCCTGGCTAGAAAAAAAAATGAGTATTCTTGATATTTTGTATGAGATTCTATATCCAGATATTGGGTACTTAACAAATGGTATGAGAGCCCTTTCATTGGCCAAAGTGGGGCATTTTATTTTATCCATTTTGAGAATTTTTTCTAGCGAAAAAGTGTGGGATGTGACATTTAACTAAATTCTTATAATTTTCTTGATTGAGTTTGTATAAACTAGTTGCAAATCTAAAACCTTTATGAAAAATAATTAAGTAAAAAAAGTCTCAATCGAAGTTTAGGAGGTCAAGATATCAATAATTTTAAATTACCAATTTCAAATTTTCACAGAGTAGATCTAAAGATAGAATAGAAATTCTCTTTTAATACTATCAAACCTTTAAGATAGGGAAACACCTTAAATTTTATACTTTTATGGAATGAATCCACTCCTATTCATGTGCCTCTTCGAAGGGGAAACCTCCTAATGAGCTAATGATTCAATTATAATTATCTTCCACACACCCCATAAGGAGCTCTCCATATTTATTTACAATGATAAACACAATAAATTGGTAACTACCTAGTGGACCATATTTAATGAGGCCCCATTACATTATTCACTAATAACTACCATAGCAAACCTAATTTAATATTGTAGTGGACCTAGTCCACCTCACAATGAATGACCTCCACTATAATTATTCTACTATTATTCCCCTTGGGTAACTACCTATGTATTCCATATTTCCCCACCCAAGTACATTATATTTAAGAACGTGAAGCATTGGTAACATGAGTACTTGAATTATCAGATGAATAACCACTTTAGACGTATGTGTATGAATTAAAAATTTACATAATGGATGATTAGAAGTGCATAATATAAAAACCACGGATAAGACAAGATGTAAGAAATTTTTTTTATTATCGAAAATAAGTTAAAAAGGTCATCCCAAAATTTTGACAAGGTCACTCAAGACAAAAGCTGGTTTGAAACCCAAAGATGAAAAATCATAGATACATTCCTTCATCACATTTAAGAGAAGAGAACAATTACAATTTGGAAGCCCAACAATGAAGGGAGGAAAAATGCAAGTATTGTGGAGACAAGTGGCCACCATGGCACAAATGCAACAATGTAGAGTCATCTAAATAAAAAGATGAAAGAGAATTAGACACTTCCATTCACAACAACGATGACAAAGAAAAAAAAAGAAGGAAGTAATTGTCATAGATGTGATAAACGTTAGGTTCCAAGTTATAGATGTGCATCCAATCGCTTATATCACAATGAAAAATATGCATACTGTTTTTTGATTAAAAAAAGTTGTTACACTCTTCCAAGGATGGAAAATCATTGAAGACATCATTATTAATTATCATAAATAAAAAGAGAAGAATCAAGGATTTGTAATAAATTTATATGTTGAAAGGAAGAAATGTAATCATCTATAGTAACACATAGTTCACCTCATCTAAGAAACAATGGTAATATCCAAAACACGTGGGATGGAAAACCTATTTTATCGCTTGCGATAATTATAGAAAAAAGTTGAACTAAGAACATTAAAAATCACAGCAAGTATATAGAATAAAAATATCACTCTATTCCTCATAAATTCTAGAAACACACAATTTTGCGAATAACATATCAAAATAACTTAGCCATTTTGTAAACTTATAAAATATCTCATTGTTAAGATCAATAATGATCAAAAAGTCAAAAGAATAAAAAAGTGTCATAAAAATTTTGTACATTAACATAATAAAAATTACAAACTAAATATCATGCTCTAAGATAGATATGGTGTTAAGAGTGAATGATTGATACAATTATACTACAAATTTATAAAAACAGTTTATAGAATTCAAATAGCGAAAAAAATTTCAAAGCATATAGATTGAAAATCCTAAATAATTTGTTTAATAAACTCAAAAATAATAAAAAAAAACATGAAATTGAGATGACTCTCCACCATGGAAGAAAAATTCATCTAAAATAACTTTGAAAACAAAACATTCTTAAAGAAAAAAAGTAATATTCTATAGCTGAAGTCTCATGCTAATAAATACAATAAAAATAATAATGGAGGCAAATTACTATTATTACTTAAAATTCATAACATTTCATTAAGAGGTATTTTTGCTATATTTATGGTCGGGACCATTTAAATGTAATATATCTATATATTCAAACATTTTTTTATTCATTTCTTTTTTATACATCTTTTGTATCAAATTTTTTTGAAGAATATTACAAGTAATATATCTATTTTATTTTTATATGAATTTTACATTAAGTTTGTAAAATGTATAAAAAAAAATAAAAAAAATTAATATTTATGAGATTAAAGATAATTTATGGGATATATTGTTTTTCATATGAATGATGGCTCACAATAAACGTTGACAAATCTCTCGTTGTATAGATTATTTCAAGAGCTAGTTGCCAAAATATTTGTATAACTTTCCCTGTTGTCTTTGAAGGTCTCACATTCTAAAATGAAATGTTTTTTTGTTTCCACTTTTCCAGAAAAACAAAAAATATAATATTTTCTCCCACACTTCTTTCGGCGTTTTCCAATACCATATTATAAAATAATATTATAAAATCTTTAAATATATAATTAATATAATATAGAATAATCAATCACCAAATATTTTGCTGAGACATTTCATATTGATATTTATTTTACCGAGACATTTCATATTAATATTTTGTTGAGATATTGTATGGTAAAAAATATTATTAGTTCAAAATTTCAATAACACCAACCTAATTAATAGACCAAGTATAAATTTAATAGCATAAATGCCTATATATTACTCCATTTTTCAATGAAATAATTGAAAGACAATTAAATTTATCTTCAAATTTATTTTCATAAAAAGGATAAATGAAAGTTAATTAAATTTATATTCAATTTCACTCCCTTAAATAAATAAATAAAGATTCATATTTTAAATAAATAAAGTAAAGAAATAATCATCCTCCGAGAAAATTCAGTCTTTATGCATTTAATGGATAAAATGGATTCACTTTCGGATACTATCAAATATCAAACGAGGTCGTCAAAGTATGCATTTAATGGGTTCACTTTCAAATACAAATAAATATCGAACGAAGTCGTAAAAATATTCCAATCGTAACTAACGGGTATTAATGTGGGTATTGCCACATTCCAGGGTAAGTTAATAATAACCCCCCCCCTTGAAAATAAATAATTGTAAACAGATCCCATGCATTTTTTCCTTAAGGATGAATGATGAGTGTAGTTTTTTATTAAGGATTATCGAGGGTAGCTTAATGAATTTAGTTTAATTGTTTTAAGTTTAGGTTTTTGGGATGGTTTTATTTATTTTTTAATATATATTTCTGAATAATTTTGTTTGGGTAGAAATTTGTTACCATATCTATATGTATAGTTTATACTATTTAAATTTTTAAGAGTTTTTTTCATAATGTTAAATTTATTTATATATTAAAAATACAATTTAAATAATACAAATTATATTTGGAAGAAAAAATTGTATTGTTAAATTCAAACAAAAAAAAAGATCATAGACTATATTTGATGGTATATAATTTCTTAACATAAACAATTTGTTAACTAATCCTTCGAGATTGTTATTGTATAATATGTAATTAGTTTTATATTATGTTTTTACAGTTAATAAGTTAACGAGACACAACTATCTTGTACCTAGATTGCACATGTATAAATAAGTAATTTTATCATTAATATGATGCTTTTTCATTGTGCTCTTTCATTATGGAGTTTCTTTGGGCTTGTACAGTGGTATCGAAGCCCCTGTTTGAGTTGTTTCTAAACTCCATGTATTTGAAGTTTAAAGGAGATGTGGAGGATGAAGACTGTGATGATAGCTAAGTGCAGGGAAAGGATAGCCTAGTGGGACACTCAAACTATTGACTCTTTGTAAGTTTTATATCTTTCCATCATAATGAAAGACGATTGGAGAAATTTAGTGGTATAAAGAATTTTTTTAACATATCCTTGGAATTTAGAATACATGTTGGTGTTTTGAGTGCTTGTTGTTCCCAATAAAAATTGCAAATACCGAGTCGAATACCGATAATTGTTGGATACTATTTACATTCACTGCAAACTGAAGTTTTTACTGCAAGATTTTTGAAGCATACAAAGTTTTTACTTAGAAGATACTTAAAATAAAAGATATTTTTTGGTGGTTTGAATTAAATTTTTAATTGAAGAGTGGTCAATTTTCTAGTGATTTGAAATAACTGAAATATTTCTGAAGGCTAATAAGATTTGAACCTAGCTCTTTGCTAGGCTATTTTTGAATCTTACCATTAAACCACAAAGCCAACTTTGTTTGAAACAAGAGGAGAAACGAATTTATATTTGTTCAAAAGTATTTCATATATTTTGAATTTGAAAATATTTGAAGAATATTTGGTTGCATAACAATTATGACTTCAATAGTTTCCATAGTTGGAGTTGTTCTTAATGGAAAGGAAAATTATCAAGTATGGTTTAGAAAGCTTAAAAGTGCCCTTGTTTTTAATGATTTGTGGGAAGTTTGTCAATGCAAGAAGAATAGTGATGGAAAAGAAATTGCACCAGAGTCACCTTATAACGAGAAGCAGCATGCAATTTGGGAGACAAAATACAACAAGGCATATGCATTAATAGCTGCATCTTTGACAGAAGAGGTAAGCCGATATATCGTTTCCTGTGATACTGCATTCAAAGCTTTAAAGAAGTTGAAAGAACTATATGATTCACACTCAGAACTCGAAATTATTCAGTTATTGTTAAAGTTGTTTAATTTGGAGATGAAGGATAATGATCCTTTAAAGAGTGCCTCTAAAATAAAAGCCATTTTTCATGATATAGAAGCCACTGGAATTAAAGTAGATTTACAACTTACAACTTTTATAAAAGTCATTCACCCTGTCTATTCACATTATTTGGAATCTCTCCAAGCTAGTGGGCAGTTAAAAGACATTACATTTGATAAACTAGTAAGCAAAATAGTTGAGAGAGAAAAAACCATTGGGAATAAAGAGGCGCCACCTAACTCTAATGTAGAAACTTTGTGCCTTGCACAAAAGGATCAGAAGTCTCATGCTGAAACTTCTAGAGGTGATAAAAGTAGTAGAGGTCGTGGTAGGAGAAATTATAGAGGCAGGGGGGGCAAAAATAATCAGGGAGACAGACAACAAAGGAATTTTAATGATAGACTAGCTATCAAATGTTTTAGATGTGGTAAAATTGGTCATACTGCTGCTAACTGTAAAATCCCTTGGGAGAAAGTCAATGAAAGGAGAGAACAGTTGAATGAAAAGAAAGATCAACCACCACCAGATAAGGGAAAATCATCGGAGTCTTGCTCACTGTAATTTTAATATTAATGATGTTTTCAACACTACAATTTCTTCATGGCGAGATTGTTGGATTTTGGATTCAGGATCCACTTGTCATATGACATTTACACGAGATTTTTTTGAAACTTTTAGTGATGATATTGATGGTGTTATTTACTTTGCTGACAAGTCTCAAATTAAACCATTTGGAATTTGGTCTATTCGTTTGAAGATACGGAATCTTTCAGATTATGTTCTATAGGATGTACTTTATATTCCATAGTTTTAGTGAAATTTGATGTCTCTTATCCATATTTGGCAGCAGGGGCATTCTATTCATATATTTGATGGCATCATCAAGATAAGAAGAGCATCCGATCATGCGTTATTATGAATGGTGTGGAAGAAGGTATGCTTTTAAAGTTAAATGGTACTTCATCTACTAATTCTCGTGAAATTTCTACTTTTTTGGTGCAACAAAGTGATATCTTGTCTCGTAGCTTGTTGTGGCATGCTCGATTTGGTCACATGAATTATGGAAGCATTAGAATTATGAAAAAACAAGGTATTAAAGGTATTCCGACAATTTCGAGAAGGATTACACCTTGTGATGCTTGTATTTTGGGAAAACATTATAAGAAACCTTTTCATAGTTCTTCTTTTAGAGCTTCACGAAAATTAGGTCTTATACATTCAGATTTATGTGAACCTATGCCTGTTGCAACTTCCAATGGAAATAAATATGTGTTGACATTTATTGATGATTACTCGAGAATGTGTTGGCTATATTTGTTGAAGAATAAGTCACAAGTGTTTGAAGTTTTTAAAACTTTTCATTTGATGGTTAAAAGTGAAACTCAACAGAATATAGGCATTCTCAGAACTGACAACGGTGGCGAGTATACTTCTCATGTTTTTGAACAACATTTGAAGGAAAATGGAATCAAACATCAGACTACCATACCTTATAATCCACATCAGAATGGCGTTACAGAACATATGAATAGAAATTTTCTTAATATGATTAGATCTATGATGTTGTTTAAGAATGTTAAGTTGATGTTTCGGGGAGAAGCAGTGCTTTGTGCAGCTTATATTTGCAATCGTTGTCCTTCTTTTGTCATCAATAATAAATCTCCTTATGAAATGTGGTTTAATCTTCTTCCTGTTGTTCAACATTTTAGAGTCTTTGGTTCTCTATGCTATGCATTAATTCCTAAACATCAGCGCAACAAGTTGAGTGTTAGGAGTCACAAATGTATTTCTGACTCATGGGATATTCTGCTACTTCCAAAGCATACAGGTTGTATGATGAAGAAAAAAAAAAATCATTCTTTCAAGAGTTGTTATTTTCCTTGAATCAGATAAGGATTAATCCATTGTTTATAGGAAACTGTCTCATTTGGAGAAATTTGCATCTAAGAAGTTCTATTTTGAATCTAATAATGATGTTCCACATATTGAAGGGGAGTTCCCATTTTGGATTAGTCTGTGGTTTTTCCATCTTTGACTCATGAGAATGATGAGGATGTTACTGCTGGAGAAAACTTGGAGGATAGTGTTATTTCTGCAAGTTCAGGAAGTGTTCCTGAAGAACCTGTACTTCAGGATGAACAACTATCACAACCACTTCAACAACCTTTACAAAGATCTACATGTGCTCGAAAATTTCCAAGCGAGTGCGATGATTTTGAAACATGAATGTCTTCTAAAGGTGATTCAGGTAATGTTTCTCATGACTGTGAATTCAACCATTGTACAATTAGTGAACCCAATTGTTTTGAAGAAGCTGCTAATTGTGATCAATGGAAGGATGCAATGCAAAAGGAATATGTGCACATATTACAAATGGAACTCGGAGGTTAGTGGATCCTCCTGTAGGTGTCAAACCCATTGGTTGCAAATGGGTGTATAAGATCGAATACAAGGTAGATGGTTCACTTGATAAATACAAGGCAAGGCTTGTAGCAAAAGGCTACACTCAAAAGGAAGGTGTTGACTACACATAGACATTTTCTCCTACTGTAAAATGGGGCAAAATTAGAACTTTGTTTTCTCTTGTAGCTCAAAATAGCTGGAAGATACACCATATGGATGTTAAAACAACTTTTTTAAATGGCGATTTGAAGGAGGATGTTTATATGTTTCAGCCAGAAGGTTTTGCTGTCAAAGGCAAAGATAAAAAGGTATGTAAGTTAGTGAAGGCTTTGTATGGATTGAAACAAACATCTCGTGCATGGTATGAAAAATAACTGAACACCTTCTCAAGTTGAATTATAAGTTATTTGGTTTGGATAATGCAACTCTTTTTGTTATGAAAATTGGAAAGTCAGTTGTATATTTGGTTGTGTATGTATATGATTGGATGATCATAGGAAACAATGATGACTATATAGCGTCCGTTAAAAGAGAATTATTGAAAGTTTTTGGCATGAAAAATTTGGGTTTATTACATTATTATTTAGGGATTGAAGTTGTTCAGAAACCCAAATATATTTTCATTTCTCAGAAAAAGTATATTGGACAGGTATTGGATAGATTTGGGATGCATGATTGTAATCATGTCGCTACTCCTATGGAGAAGAATTTGAAGCTTACTTCCACTGAAGGAAGTGTGTTTGAAGATCCAACAAAGTACATGAAACTTGTTGGAAGTTTGAATTTTCTAACTACTACTCGACCTGACATAGATTATGTTGTAGGGATTGTTTCCAGGTTCATGCATAAGCCATGTGAAAGTCATTAGAATGCAACAAAGCGAGTGTTCAAGTATTTGAAAGGCACTTGAACATATGACATCAAATATTCCAAAGTTGCAGATTTCCATCTCACCGACTATTCATATTTTGATTTTGATGGAGATAAGGAGAATGGATTCTCTACTTCTAGTTATTTGATAAGTCTTGGATCAACAACCATCAGTTGGAGGTCACGCAAGCAATCCGTTCCTGCTGATTCTACCACCGAAGCTGAATATGTTGTAGCAGCTCAAGCTACAAAAGAAATCATTTGGCTTCACAAAATACTTGAAGATTTGCAGGAGAAACAAAAGGCTTCAAGTCCACTACTCGTCGACAACTCTTCTACAATTCAGTTGGCCAAGAATCCCAAGTTTTATGATCGAAACAAGCATATTAACACCAAATATCACTTGGTTCGACATTATATAGAGGCCAAAGTTATTCATCTGACACATTGTCCTACTTCAGACCAGATCACAAACATATTTACAAAGCCACTGGGACATGAAAAGTTTGAAAATTTCATAATGTTACTCGGCATGTCAGGTGTCCCTTCAAATTAAGGGGGGAATGTTAACTAATCCTTTGGTATTGTTATTGTATAATATGTAATTAATTTTACATTCCGTTTTTACGATTAATAAGTTACCAAGACACAATTGTTTCGTACCTAGATTGCACATGTATAAATAAGTAATTTTATCATTAATATGATGCTCTTTCATTGTGCTATTTCATTATGGAGTTTATTTGGGCTTGTACACAACTTAGATTTATCTAAATTCTGGATCTAAGAAGCACTGAGTAGGATCAAATCTCTTGAAGTGCAACCCTCTTTTAGAGTGAAAAGAGATTTCATCCCTCTAAGCACTCAATAGGATCCAGAGTTAAGATTAATCTAGGCTGGTTATATATATATATATATATATATATATATATATATATATATATATATAGGCGGACGAAATAGCTTTTTTCACCGGAATTCTCTAAAATCTGGCAATACAATTTCAAGATTTTTTGTTGTTCAAAATACATTTTTGACTGCATAAATAGATTCAACACCTTGAAAATCCCCTGGGGCACTAGAATTATGCAGTTTAAATAATTTAAACTCAAGTTTTTAAAAATATCTATCAAATTTTGTTTAAAATTAACAATGAAAAATGGTCAAAAATCTATATATATATATATACCATTCACAAAACCATGAGTTGTCAAATCCTGTAACCCAAAAACCGTTGATAGTAAAATAACTATTTTGCCTCAATTTTATTTTAATTATTAACTCTTTTTTATGATTTGACCAAGTCAAAATATTTATATAATATATGTCAAGGAAAAACAAACATCTCTTCGATATTAGGCTAAAGAAGGCCTCTTGACACAATGAAAGAAATTCAAATTAACTAAATGATCAAATATTAGGAAATTAAACAAATTAGAAAATAAGAAAACAATATTATTGTATAAAGCTAAGCTTTTAATAAGAGGAATTCTTGATGTAGAAGGTCTTAGTGAATATATTCAACCCTAGGCCAAGTTGGTTGAAAGTGTAGTGTGATTTCTTACTACTTGTTGGCACATGCATAATGTCAAATTGATATTTAAGAAGAAGATGGAACTTCACTCATTGATGAAGAAAAGTTTCTTTTGCATATCAAGGATTATTGAAGGATTTTTGACTCTATTCGAAATTCAACTTCAGTTGAGATATGCATAATATAATTAGTTGAGATATGCATAATATAATTTAGGAAGGATATTTATCTTTGTTATCATTTTTTTCCATGTAACTAATCACCTCATCTTCTAGCTTGTAGGAAAGTGTAAGATATTCTTCATCGTTAAGGTCATTCAACAACAACGTTGGAAGTCATTACACAATATACTTGATATGAGTTTAACATGTCACTTGTGGAAATTGAATGTAGGTAGAGAAGATAATAATTATTCCTTTTTGCCACTTGGAATAAAACCAATTCACAAATCCTCATTATTATACATATATGCCTTTGCAAGTCTCACTAGATCTCTTTTGTATGTTTCTTTTATAGGTTTTTTCTGTCCATTACTATCCTTAGGATATTGTGTTGAGTTTTTAGTCAAATCCATATTAGTTTGAATTTGACTAAAAAAATTGACAAAATTTTCCTAATTTAACTTTGCACAATAAAATTTAATATTATTTAATAACAATTTAATTTATTTTTTTTAATTTGATTGCCGATTAAAATGAACATGTTATTAATTTTGCACAATAAAATCTAATATTATTTAATAACTTTTTAATTTATTTTTCTGTAATCTAATTACCCATTAAAATGAACATGTTATTACTCAATTTATTAATTAATGAGTCAAAATAGACAGGCTCCATCATGCCAACCTACCAGATGCCATGACAAGAAAAGCATCTACATAGCACGGCGAAGATTATGGGTTTTTTTGGTGTCGCCGTAAATTAGTCGTCAAAGGTTTCATGACATTCAAATCAATTCAATTGATTTATTTGGACAGGCTACGACATTTCCAAATTATAATTATTGAGATATTGTATGATATTTTAAGTTACAGTATCGGCTATATGTCTATGTATATTTTTTAATTAATTTAATATATTTTATTAGTTTTATTTAAATTTGTTTGAATTTTTTTAATAATTTAATTGTTTTGGATTAGTTTTATTTAAATTATTTAGAAATTTATTATATTTATATTTTAGATGTAAGTGGTTTTATTTATAGATTTTGTTTACTAATTAAAGGAAAAATATTGATGTCATATTGCAATTTATAATAAAAAATGTATCTATTAAAAAATTCACAATTTATTAATTATATAAATTGTAATTGTATTATAAGATAATAAATAAATAAAATAAATTTATAAAAATTTATGGTAGCAGTTTAATTAGGGATAGTTATAGTTAGATATCAAGTATTATATAAATAGTTATAGTTAGATATCAAGTATTATATAAATAATGACTTTCATTGTTAAATTCCTCATGGGTTAAGCTAACAAAAAAAAATACCAAATTTAAAATGTTTAAATTAGTTATTATAATTTAAATTTCATTTTATTGAAAAATTATAGTATTTTTCAATTTTGTTGTTAGAAATTTTTGCAACTCATTTAACAATTGTTTTGTTTTAACTGTAGAAATTCTCTCAAATTCTCTACAAATCTCGCTCCTCTGAAACCTATGTAAAAAATCTGACTATAGGTTAACCCGATGTAGAAACTTTTTCTACAATTATCTAGCTCTGATACCATGTAGAAATTTTGAATAATTTAACACATATTCAATGGAGATTATCCTGATCATGTACTAATGCGGAAAACATACACAATACATAAGCTCCTCTACGTTGATCAAGAATATAGCAGCATCAATAACAATAAAACACCAAGAGCATTCACACATTAACACAGTATGTATCACGGGGAAAGCATCTCGCTAAAAACCCCACACTATCTGTATATTAATGATTGAGTCATGTAACATTACACAGCATAATACTTCTCACAAGTATCTCCACCTCTGTTACACACAATACAGCTCAGATCTGATCTCCAAATCTCTTCCACTGCTTGCCTGCCTCCACTGCTCAATACCTGCTCAAGACTGATGAGAATTGCTTCCCAAACTCGATTTTCACCTGCAAAATAGTCACTCACTCTTTGTGGACGTGAGCAAAGGCTAAAATGCGGGCCAAATACGTGAGCAAACTCATTGGCATACTCAATCCTTTTGATTGTGCAAGATCTGGTGCACAACTATAGTCACAACTGATAGCAATCTGATTCTCTACCACCTGTCCCTGTTGAACTGAACATGCACTGACATGCAACTGAGTTAACTGATGTATTCTTTAGTTGTATTATGAGTTAATAATTAGTTTAACAACTCATCATTAGTCTATCTGCAGTTAGACTAACTACAACCAGTTTAACTAAGTTAAACTGAACACAACTCCATCAACTGTACCTCCAGTCCACTAAACTCAACTCACTTGAGTTCTAACTGAAGTCATGCATGCAACAACTCAACTGACTCATAAGAAAAACGAATTTCCTTCTGACAGCTGCATGTGCCACTTCCGTAGCTCAAACTGAAGTGCTCCAAGAGAATAAGATTAAGTTTATAGTCCAAATATTATTGTGAGATAATAATATTTGACTTTTCTATTTTTGACAGCCAGTCTAAAAATAGACTTGATCACTCACACTGTGATCACTCACACTTTCATTAAAAATAGAAGTCCATCTATTTTTCCCAACTTGATCAATCATCCATAAACATAGACATGATCCATATGTCTAAAAATAGACATAGTCTAAAAATAGACTTGCGCCAAAAATAGCCTGCGGGCCCACTTAGTGAAGGCGACTCTTTTCACTAAGCTCCATCATCTTGTTGCAATCTCAACACTCCCTCTCGACAAGATATGGATTATCAGCAACCCCTATCCTGCCTCGGTGGTACTCGAATTTGCTCCTGGTGAGAGCCTTCGTCAGAATATCAGCATCCTGATCCTCCGTTGGAATGTACGAAAGTAACATGATCCTCCGCTGCACACAATCTTGATATGATGGTACCTGATGTCAATATGTTTAGATCTATCATGAAATACAGGATTAGCCGAGAGTTTAATGCAACTCTGGTTATCACAGTAAATCACAGTAGGATCCAAATGAGAACCGAACAAACCAACCAGGATCTTCCTCATCCATATAGCCTCGCATGCAGCCAAACTTGCTGCCATATACTCGGCCTCCGCTGAACTGAGTGCCACAGATCTCTGCTTCCTGCTGTACCAAGAAACTACTGTCGATCCGATACTGAAGACCCCTCCTGATGTGCTCTTTCTGTCTGTTGGGCTCCCTGCCCAATCTGCATCCGTGAAGCCACATAGCTTCACCTCATCCTCCTGTCTGTACCATAAACCATATCCCGATGTGCCTCTCAAGTAGCGCAATACATGCTTGCCCGCCTTCCAGAAGAGCTTGGTAGGCTTAACCATAGCTTGTGAAAGCTGGTTAACTGCATAGCATATATCAGGTCGTGTATTGACCAAATACATCAGCGACCCCACCAACTGTCGATAAACAGTGGCATCCACTTCTTCTCCCGAAGTGGCATCCTCCTTCCTCCAACCTCCAGGAAGAGGAGTATCAACAGGCTTGCAGCCATGCATGTTGAACTTCTCCAGTATCTTCCGAGCATACTTGCCCTGAGAAACAAACAGTCCACCACTGCGCTGCCATATTTCCAATCCTAGGAAATAGTGAAGGAGGCCCAAGTCCTTCATCTCAAACTCTGTAGCAAGATCCTTCTTGCATGACAGTATCAACAGCTCATCACCCGTTAGAATCAAATCATCAACATACAGTACAATGATAAGCAACTTACCCTCCACCACAATCTGGTATAGGTTCGGATCCGCCTCGCTCTTGGAGAATCCAAGTCCTGTGAAATAGCTGTCTATCCGTGTGTACCAAGCACGTGGTGCTTGCTTCAACCCATACAGCGCTCTCTTGAGCCTGCACACATGCGACTCGCTGCTGAAGACTTCAAAGCCTTCGGGTTGCTCAATGTACACCTCCTCCTCAATGACTCCGTTGAGGAACGCAGTCTTCACATCCATCTGATGAATGTGCCATCCCATCTGCGCTGAGAGAGCAAGAATCGTCCGTATGGAAGAATACCTTGCGACAGGTGCAAAGGTCTCCTCATAATCGATCCCCTCAATCTGTGAAAAGCCTCGGGCAACAAATCTTGCCTTGTACTTCTCCACACTCCCGTCAGCTGCCTGCTTAACTTTGTAGATCCATCTCGAACCCACCACTGATTTCCCTTCCGGTCTAGGAACAATCTCCCATGCACTGTTTCTGACAATAGAATCATACTCTTCCACCATGGCGTCTACCCATGCGGGATCCTCCACAGCTTCCTCGAAAGAGGATGGCTCAGTCACAACACACTTGCTCATAAGAGCCATGTATCCAGTGTACCGATCAGGTGACTGTCTCTGCCTGCGTTGGGCTGTAGGTGGTCCTACAACTTTCTCTGCATCTTGAGCCAGTCGCTCAGCTTCTGTCAAGCGCTTTCGCCCTCTGATGGTTGGCGCTGCATGAGTGGTCTCTTCCACTCCATGAACCTCGTCCTGTGGCTGATCCACGTCCTGAAGCTCATCCTTAGGAACTAATAGCTCCTCATCTGCATGCAAGTGTAGCTCCCTCTCAAGCGAACACTTCATGGCTTTCTCCTCCTGAAATTTTATATCCCGTCGCACAACAGTTTTACCACTGTCTGGCAAATACACACGATAGTTGTGGGGCGTATCAGTGTACCCCACAAATATCCCAACCTCTGCAGTCGGCTCCAACTTCTTTCTGGCATCCTTCGTCACATGCATGTAAACGTTAGCACCAAAAATCCTCAAATGAGAAAGATCAGGCTTCTTACCAGAATAAGTCTCCTCAGGTGTACTCATGCCAAGTATCCTATGAGGACAACGGTTCTGCACATAAACTGCTGTATTGCATGCTTCCGCCCACAAGTGAAGGGGTAGGCCCTGATCATGCAACATTGCCCGTGCAGCACCCACAATCATTCTGTTCTTCCGCTCAGCTACCCCGTTCTGCTGTGGGTTATGGGGAGCTATGAGCTCTCTACGAATCCCTTTTGCCTTGCAGAAATCCTTGAACTCGTCCGAGATGTATTCACCACCATTATCGCTCCTAAGAGCCTTCACCTTCTTCCCCGACTCCTTCTCAACCAGTGCTTTGAATTCACAGAACTTTGAATATGTCTCGCTCTTCTTCTGCATGAAGAAGATCCAGCACTTACGAGAGAAATCATCAACAAAAATCACATAATACCTGTGTTTTGCTGTCGAAGCAACTGAGAAAGGTCCACACACGTCTGTGTGAATTCTCTCAAGGATCGTCGTGGCGCGACTATCCTTCTCGTGAAAGGTGGCTTTCACAAACTTCCCCAAAGTACACCCCTTGCATTGATCTGACTGCGCAAGTGTGCCTTTAGGAAGCCCTGTAGTGATCTGCTGCAGTATCTTCAAGGCTCCATGGTGAAGGTGACCCAATCTCCTGTGCCACAACTCGCCATCATCCCGGCTCACCAATCCTTCTGCCTTGCCTGCCATTGCTGCACATCCATCTACATGCAACTGATAAAGGTTCCTCACTCGAACCCCTATCTTCCGGGTCTCACAAGTTGTCTTGCTGCGCAGGAAGGCCTTTCCCTCGCTGAAAACAACATCATACCCCTTGTCTTCTAACATCGCCACTGAGATGAGATTCTTCTTCAATCCTGGAACATGCATGACTTCCTTCAATACAAAGGGTTTACCAGACTCCCTCTCAAAGGAAATGGTACCGATACCGGTCGCACTGTATCTACCATCATCGCCCATCTCGATGTGCACTCCAAGATCTTTGTCCTCCAGATTAGAGAACAAATCTCTATCTCCCGTCATGTGAAAAGACGCACCACTGTCCAGAAACCACACTGATCCCATCACACTTGAAACCAAGCATGCGATCAATGAAAAATCAAGCTCAAACTGAGAAGCTAAAGCCTCTCCCCCTGCAGATCCAGCAGCTTGCTTGTTTTTCTTCTTCTGCGGACAATTTGTGGCATAGTGTCCATGCTGGTGACAGTGAAAACACTTCACCTTGGACATATCCTGCTTCTTGCCTTTCGCACCAGACTGAGAAGCTTTCTTGCTCTTCCCTTTCTTTGCTTTGGCAGCCAAAGCACAATTCTCTTCATCAGCTCCCTTTGACGAAGATCCGTCCCTGGTACTCCGCCTGATCTCCTCCTGCACAAGATCTGACCATAGTCTTTCCCATCCTGGCAACTTCTCCCGACCATTGACAGAGTCCTGATAGGAATGCCAACTCTTCGGAAGACCAAGGAGAGCCAAGCTCACCAAGTCCTCATCATCGACAGTAACCCCCACACTTCCCAGCTCATCTCGACACTGAGTGAACTTCGTGAGATACTTGGGAATACTGTCTCCCTTCTCGCATTTGATGTTTCTAAGTTTATCTTTGAGCGTCAGCTTCCTTTGATCGCTCTTGCTTTGGAATAATTCTGTTAATGATTTCCACATCAAATATGGAGTAGCCTTTCCATGGAGGCTGGACACAATGTGATCCTTCATGCCCTCCAACAGAATTCTTCGACATTTTGCGATCTTCTTTTGCCAAGCATCAGCTTGAGTAGCATCAGTAGGCTTTGGGATATCCGTATCTATGAATTCCTTCAGCCCGTTATCATCCAATACTGCCTCCATCCTGTCCTTCCATGCAATATAGTTTGAGCTGCCCTCAAGAGCATACTCCAATCGCAATCCGTTGAAAGACATTGTTGCGTTGTCACCAAGAAAACACTGCTGCAAATTCGAATTCCACCAGCAACCAACTCAACTGCTTCCGATCAACCCTCGCTTGATATCCTGTAAAAATCTCTTCTACAAATCAAGCTGCTCCGATACCATGTAGAAACTTTTTCTACAATTATCTAGCTCTGATACCATGTAGAAATTTTGAATAATTTAACACATATTCAATGGAGATTATCCTGATCATGTACTAATGCGGAAAACATACACAATACATAAGCTCCTCTACGTTGATCAAGAATATAGCAGCATCAATAACAATAAAACATCAAGAGCATTCACACATTAACACAGTATGTATCACGGGGAAAGCATCTCGCTAAAAACCCCACACTATCTGTATATTAATGATTGAGTCATGTAACATTACACAGCATAATACTTCTCACAAGTATCTCCACCTCTGTTACACACAATACAGCTCAGATCTGATCTCCAAATCTCTTCCACTGCTTGCCTGCCTCCACTGCTCAATACCTGCTCAAGACTGATGAGAATTGCTTCCCAAACTCGATTTTCACCTGCAAAATAGTCACTCACTCTTTGTGGACGTGAGCAAAGGCTAAAATGCGGGCCAAATACGTGAGCAAACTCATTGGCATACTCAATCCTTTTGATTGTGCAAGATCTGGTGCACAACTATAGTCACAACTGATAGCAATCTGATTCTCTACCACCTGTCCCTGTTGAACTGAACATGCACTGACATGCAACTGAGTTAACTGATGTATTCTTTAGTTGTATTATGAGTTAATAATTAGTTTAACAACTCATCATTAGTCTATCTGCAGTTAGACTAACTACAACCAGTTTAACTAAGTTAAACTGAACACAACTCCATCAACTGTACCTCCAGTCCACTAAACTCAACTCACTTGAGTTCTAACTGAAGTCATGCATGCAACAACTCAACTGACTCATAAGAAAAACGAATTTCCTTCTGACAGCTGCATGTGCCACTTCCGTAGCTCAAACTGAAGTGCTCCAAGAGAATAAGATTAAGTTTATAGTCCAAATATTATTGTGAGATAATAATATTTGACTTTTCTATTTTTGACAGCCAGTCTAAAAATAGACTTGATCACTCACACTGTGATCACTCACACTTTCATTAAAAATAGAAGTCCATCTATTTTTCCCAACTTGATCAATCATCCATAAACATAGACATGATCCATATGTCTAAAAATAGACATAGTCTAAAAATAGACTTGCGCCAAAAATAGCCTGCGGGCCCACTTAGTGAAGGCGACTCTTTTCACTAAGCTCCATCATCTTGTTGCAATCTCAACACCCGATAATGCAATATAACCAAAGCAAAATACTATAACCTACTTCTACTATCAATTTGCGGAAGCTTAAAGATTGAGCTAAGCAATATAACCAGAAGAAGAAGAATCAATGCACAATACACATGAAAATACTTTGGGGAAAGCCTCAGCTAAAAACCCCACTATCTGTATTATCATACAAGGTGGAAATACATAGGAATTATACAAAGCCTTAGCTCTGACAACTAGCCTGCTCTTAGTACAATCCTCACAGATGCTCACAGGCAATCCTGGTTTCTCTCAAGCCTTCTCCTCTGCCCTCCAAAGTCCTATTTCCTTGCGGTGTTCCTTTGGGATGATTCTCCTTCAACCAAGTGGAAAACTCTTATACCTGGTGGATGATCACCTGATCTCACACACTGTCAGAACTGCACAATCCTCAAGGAATTAATTCCTTTGCATGCATGAGTTTTCTTTATAGGAAAACACATGCAACTGATAGTACATTGTCCTTGTCTTTAATCTCAACTGGGTCTTTCTCAGAATAGACATGCATGAGTTTCTAATGAGGGAATCTTCAGTTAGCTGAAGTACACTGGTTGAGAGCATGCATGCATCAACTGATTGTTAACTCTCTATTAGTTCCTCAAACAGTTTTGGAACTAATTTAACTGGACTTAACTCAATAAACTGAGTTAACTAATTACAACTCAGGAATAACTCAATTTTATCTCCTTAATTTAAGGCTTCTCTCCTTAATTTAAGAGATAACTCTTGCATGACTTCAGAAAGACTTCTAACTTGAATTTCTCCAACTAATTAATCCAAAATGAATTAATCAATTATTTCCAAGTAGTTGTTAAGACTAAATTCGATTTTAATTCACAATTTAATTTAAGGACAAATTAAATTGGAATATTTTTGTTGCCACATTTCAACATTAATGATAGAAATTTATCTTAAAGTTTAGAAGCCTTCCCAAATCTTACTAATCCATGTAAAATGTTTGATAATATTTTTGTAAAAATATTAAAAAATTTAATGCCTTTATATAATAATTATAAAATATTAGCCTTTTTAAAGGTAGAATAATTTTATGCTATAAAATGTGGGTCGATTATTTAAAAGAAAAAAAGAAAACTAGCCCATCTTTTTTCTTAAAAATAAAAGTTAAAAAAAATGAAAATTGTATTATATATATATATATATATATATATATATATATATATATATATATATATATATATATATATATATATATACACACACACTAGTCCCACTAAATTAATTTCTATGGTTTTTTGCATTTGCCAAAAATGTGGGGTGTTGAAGTTTTAAAATATCAATGTTAAATCATTATTTACAGAAAGCATAACCTACCTTGGAAAATGTAGGGTACTTGGACTCCAAAATGGTCATTGATTAATGAATGGTTTTGATCATGTAGGACACTAAACACTCCACATTATATATACAAATATTTTTTTCAATTTATTACTTGATTTAACTATTTAAAAAAATTAAATAAATATTATTATATTCTATATATCATAGCCGTAGTCTAACCGGACTGCCTTTTTTGCCCTGAAAATATGGAAATTCTGGTTATATTATTTGTCTAAATCCTAGTTATAGTTGTTAATCTTCAATATTTTGGGTGTCCAACAAGTTTTTGGTGGTGCTGAATCCATTTCCACCATCAAAAACATGATTCAAACACTACTACTGCATATTATTTTGAAAATTTGGATGCCCAACAAGTTTTTGATGGCTTTGAATCCATTTCCACCATCAAAAGCATGATTCAAACACTACTACTGCATATTATTTTGAAAATTTGGATGCCCAACAAGTTTTGATGGCTTTGAATCCATTTCCACCATCAAAAACATGATTCAAACACTACCACTGCATAATTTTTTGAATTTTTTTTGCCCGGATTCCAGCCACTTTTCCCTGTTCGGGCAACCCCTGCGTCCTTCCTATATCATACAATATCTTTTTTATATATAGATTTATATGAAAATTGATATCACATGTTAAAATATTTTTGAAAAGTATAAGATTTAAACATCTTACTCACATATTTTTTGAAATTATATTAGGTCATATCAACAACTAATATAACATTTTTTTTCCTTGTTAATTATAGTGAACTATTTTCTATTTAAAAAATATTTTATTTTTATTTTTATTTTAATAGAAACATGTGAACCTTTAATCTCAATAATAATTTAAATATTTTATATAAATTTAATCAAACTATAATTTTTCTAAAAAAATCAATTTTTATATACATTTATTTTTATTTTATTTAAGTATCCTATATAAAATTAATTTTAAATCAACTCATCATAATATCTATTTAATTTTAAAAATAATTAAATAAATTAACGAATCAAAAAAATATTTATATATATAATGTGGAGTGTAAATGTTTATATCTATAATGTGGAATGTCTAGTGTCCTAAAAAATCAGAACCATTGATTAATCAATGACGTCTAGATACCCTACATTTTCCAAGGTTATTCTTGCTGCAAATACAATTGATTTAACATTGATATTTTAAAACTTCTAACACCCCATATTTTTGACAAATGCGAGAAACTATTAAAATTATTTAATTGGGGCTAGTAAATATATATAAATACAATTTTCATTTTTCCTTAACTTTTATTTTTAGGATAAAATAGGCTATTTTTTTTTTTAAATAATCGATCCACATTTTATAGTATAAAAATATTCTGCTTTAAAAAACATTAATATTTTATAAATATTATATAAGGTTGTTAAAGTTTTCAATATTTTTACAAAAATATTGTCAAATATTTTATATGGATTAATAAGATTCAAGAAAATTTCTAAACTTTAAAATACATTTCCATCTTTAAAAAAAATGTTTATTAAATGAATTGCAAAAGTTTCTAACAACAAAAATTGATACTATAATTTTTCAATAAAAAGACATTTAAATTATAATAACATAATTTATAAATTGTAAATTTAGTGTTTTTTAATTTAACTCGTTAGAAATTACTTACTGAAAGTCATTGTTTATATAATACTTTCATATCTAGCTATAGCCATCCTCAATTGAACTACTCTCCTAAATTGATTTTTTATTTATTTTTCATCTATATTAATGAATTGTGACTTTTTTATTATAATCTTCAAAATATAAATAAAATCAATATTTTTCATTAAATATTTAATAAACAAAATCTAGAATATAACACTTAAATCTAAAATACAAATATAATAAATTTCTAACTAATTTAAATAAAGTTGATAAAAAATATTAAATTAACTCAAAAAAATATACATGAACATAAAGCGAAAATACTCTCCAACATCTCAATAATTATAATTTGAAAATCTCGTACCCTATCAAAGTAAATCAATTGAAATGATTTGAATGCGCTGACGTCACGAAACCTCTGATTGATTTACGGCGCCACCAAAAAAATAACCTATAATCTTCGCCTTGTTATGTATATACTGGTAAACATCGTTAGCATTCCATGTCTTTACTGACATGTAATAATATTATAAATTTATATGATTTTTAATTGTAAAGTGCGTGCCTTTACACTGTAACAATTAGTGATAAGAGTTGTTTTAATGAGAATTTTTGGATTTTAATTTGAAATGAAATTTTGATTTGTTTTATTTAGTTTGTTTTTTATTATATGTATGGATTCGGTATCTTGAAAAATTTAGAGAACATTTGAATTGTGCAAGTGTTACACATCAAAATTGTGATTTTAATAAATTCATATAAAATTTTAAAGATTTTTTTAGATCAGAAAAACTTCCAAAAAACTATATCCTTAATTTATTTTAAAAATTCTGATTCTAAAATTAATGATTCTAGAAATTATCGTTCCAATGCTAAATATTTTTAATTAACAAGTAATTTTTATCTTACAACCTCTCAGGCTGAGAAATTTATATCACATACAACCATAGTTACCAAATTCGCCCAAATCGAGCTAAAAAAATTCGAAAATTCGCCAATTCGAATACCATATTATTTGATGAAATTCGATTCGGTTTTCAACAACGGTTAAATGAAAAATTAAACGCCTCAAAATCTGTGGTTGGTGGTTTACTAGACGGAGCACATTGTTCATTCACTACCAAAGAATGTGAATGGTGGAACAAATAGTGGTAGGATGGCATCCGTGCCCAAGGAAAGAAACTGGAGAATCAGAGTGGAATATGACAATTTATAATTTCTAATTTTATTATTGTTTTTATGGGTTAAAAAGCCAGTAAAATAAAAAAAAGAAGAATCTGTTCACTGAATTGGTAACAGTTTGTTAATTTGTAATAGATGTTAATTTTGCAATCACTGATCTTATGGAATTTCAGATATTTTTAAAAATGATTATATTTATTGAATTTTAGATAAGTCAGTTTTAAAATTAGAAAAATATTTTAGATTTAAATTTAGAAATAAAAAAGTATGGAAGGGAAGTGAAGTTTTTTTTGGTGAATTGTATTTGTAAGGTTATTATATTATCTAGTTTATTGGATTTTATTCAAAATTCAAAATTAATTTAGAAAAAATGGACTCAAAATATCCCATTACAACAAGAAATTTTTTAAAATGATAATTTTTAAGATGTATAGTGTCCAATTTTTTTCGAATTAAAAATTTTGTATTCGAATTTTTATCGTATCGTATCGAATTTGAATCGAATATTCAAACTTAATATCTATACATACAACCAAAATTTCATACTCTAAAATTTTGTCACCGTCAAAATAAGGTTAGAGAAGAAATGATCTCATAAATGACCATTACATAAATTTTGGAAAATTTCTTGACACTATCGAGACTCCGCGTTGTACCAACTAATAAATCTGACCGAATTGATTGGAAAAAACGGGCCTGTTGATCTCTGGTTGGAGTGAGTACCCAACTAATAAATCTGACCGAATTTTTGAATTTTTGTTTAGGTAGGAGAAAGCGGGCCCGTTTATCCAACTTTGATTGGATAAACATTTCAAAGCTTTTTGAACTTTGTACGTATTAAATTCACTTCAATGCTTTTACAAGCGGTCATCTTACATTGATAATAATATTATATTCTTAATTTTTATATTTTGGAGGGTTGATAATTTGATTTTTATATTATCTAAAATATTAAAACAAATAATTAAACTGTGTTTTTTAAAATATTTTTTATTATGAAACAAAGTAAATACCAGTAAATATTATTCTGGTCACAATTTAATTTCCAACTGTTACATAAATATTTGTGGAAAATTTTTAAAAATTACATTTTTCATATATATTTTTTAAATGCATAAAAATTCAAAAATTTAATAAATATTAAAACAACTAAAAATTTGTTACTAAATAATAAAATATACATATATATTTTTTATTATTATATTTATATATAAATAATATATATAACAAATATACAAATATATCTTTTACTTGTGTAGAATCCTCTCAATATTTTTATTTCTCAATAATATAATTAATAAAATAACCATAATTATTAACTAATCAATTATAAATTATTTTGGAACACTATAATAAAGTAGATAGATTAAAGAGAGTATAAATTTAACATGAAATTCTTACGATAAACATTTTAATGAAATCACTCTTTGACTTAATCATGAGAATGAGTTATGATGGATGAATTCATATTTCAACAAATGAAATTAACAACAAAGTTGTTCTTACCTACAAACAATACATAATTACAATTAACAAAATAACCCAATTTACTAATCATTAAAACTTAAATTAACGGGATTCTAAACTTTAACACTAACTTGAATTCAATATTTTTGCTTTAATTTAGATATATTTAAACTAAATGGCAAAGACAACCTACTCCATAACACTTATTTTATTTTGTTGATCATCTTTTATATATTTTGTAATTTTTTTCTTTTCATGAATTAGTGTAGATTATCTCTTATATAATTTATTTTTGTAATTTCCTTCCTTTCATGAATTAATTTTATAACCATGTTTCATTGCAACAAGATATGAAAAGTGAATTCTACAACCTTATATCCAGTGGATTGTGTGATATGCATGCTTAATGTTGATATGACATATAATTCAACCCAATATAACAATTTTTTTAAATAACAACTTTTATCAATGAGATATTTTAGAATACAAAACATTATTATTATTAATGTAACCAATCTAAAAAGAAATTAAAAAAATAGTATATATATATATATATAAACTAAGGAGTATTGAATGTTAATGTTGTTGGGAATTTAGCTCCGAAGTTATGAGTTATTGTTGTAGTTAGCCGTTGAGTTGTCCTCTGGTTAGATATTTCAAGAAAAAGAAAGATTTTATAAAAATTATCTTGGAAGATATACATGGACATTATTTTACCTGTGAAAATTTGGGATATGATGGATCTTTTATCCCTAATATGGATGGCCTTATGATTAATATAGATTAAAAGATTTTCGTAAAGGGTTTGGGGAAATAGTTTCTTATACCTGCTTAAAGGTAGGTTAGTATATTTGTGATATTGTTTTTTAAGTTATTATACTTGTAATATTGTTTTTAGTTAAAAAAATTGATTTTCAATTAGTTTTGAAATTTCTAAAAAGATTTTATAAAGTTTATTAAAGTTTTGGAAAAAAAATATTAAATTAAATATTTTGAAAATCAAAAATAAATTTTTAAATTTTTAATTTGAATTTTTAAGTTTTGAAAAAAAAATAAATATTAAATTAATGAAAATCAAAAATAAAATTTGAAAATTTTTAAATTTGAATTTCTATTTTTTGATTGGTTCATTTATGCAATGACTAATTTCATGGTGTTTAAAATTAAATTGTCAATTTTTTTATTTATTTAAAAAACAAAAAAAAAAAAAACAAAAAAAACAAAAAATTCTTGTATGCAACCAAGTGCCATAACAACATCTATCAAATCTAAATATTTATGAAAATGAATTGTCATTGTAAGAAGTACCAAACCATCTGTCATAACATTTATCATAACATTTAATAAAGAGTACACCTATCAAATCTAGATATTTATGGTCAGTAATTTATTTTTACACTTTCACTTTTCAATATTTATTTTTACTATATAGTTTTACTAATAAAAATGTATAAGACAATAAATATAGTTATTCATATATTATATTATATTATTTTTAATTTGATAGTTTTTAATTTTTTAATTAATAATTGAATAATGAATTTAATATAAAATAAATAACAACATATTTTTAAGTTACAATATTCATTTAAATTAATTTATTTGTATAAACCATTTAGATTTATTTGTAGATATAATTTATTTAGATAATGTTTAATTTATTTAATTTTTATGTTTTTTATATGAAAAATATTGATGTTGCATTTCAAAATTTATATATTTATAACTTTTAATACAAATTTTTAAATAGTAATATTAATAATTTAATTTTAGGAGATATCAATATGATATTATATGTAAGACTATTTAAAATTAGGGTTTATGATTATTATGTATCATACTTTATATGTACATGGTTTTGGAGGCTTTTAACTTTATAAAAATTTAAATTAATCTAAAGTAGCTATCAATTACATAGTTTTGTGGGCTTTTAACTATAAACATTTAAATTAATCTAAAGTAGCTATCTATTATTTTTTACATAAAAATAAGATACTAAGTAGCAATGCTGTAAATTACACTTATTTCATAAAACATAGCCTTAAACCTAATGTAAGTTTCATAAGGAAGATATTTTCAACTTTTACATGTAGTTAGAAAAACTAAAATATTAACGCTCAATTTTTTTCCCTTAGTAATATTATTGGTAAGGTGTTATATTATTTGCATTTTTAGCATAAAATATAACATAGGGAGTTTACAAAGTTATCTTTTGATTTAAAAAAAAATATAATTATATATTTTTTTAATATTTTTAAATTAATGGTTTTTTAATTAAGTGTAATATAATTTTAATTAAGGAATCTATTCTATGTTAAAATATTAAGATTTTAGATGTCATGGAATCTTATATATTATATTGTAAATAAAAAATTAATAGAATGAAAATTGGGTGTAACGCTATATATTTGTTAGTTTTTTTTATTAAAAATTTCTAAAATAAATCTCTGAATATTGTGTATGAATGTTATTATTTACTTTTTGTTTTATAATTTTTTTATGTATTATATTATTTTGTATAATAAACTTGACAATTATATTAAAAAATATATATAAACAATTACCTCTTTCATTATTTAGATCTTCTATATAAAAAAATAAAAAAATAAAATTATTCTTTTGTTTAAAAAATATTAATATTAATACTACAGATAAGTAATCCATAATTTTAAATAATATCTCTTAAAATTTGATTCCTTAAAACGAATTCGAGTGAATAATCTGTAATCCATAATTTTAAATAATATCTCTTAAAATTTGATTCCTTAAAACGAATTCGAGTGAATTTGTATTTACAAGAAAAGCTCTAAATCTTTAAAGCATAGAGTTTGATAAATTATATAATTATATAACCTAATAATTTGGATCAATTTAAAACAATAAAAATAGCATAGAGTTTGATAAATTATATAATTGTCATAACCTAATAATTTGTATCAATTTAAAACAATAATTTTTAATCGTCTAACTTGCATATATAACCTTGCATATATAACCTTGGTAATATTTTAGTTGACTATGTTATTTTTTACATAAATAAATCATTTTTTTAAATATTTTTAAGTATAGAAAGTCACAATTTTTTTAATATTTTTAAGTATAAAAAGTCACAATTTTAATTTATATCATATGTGTAATATTAATTTTAAAAAAAATATTTAAAAAATGATATATATATATATTTATATATATATATATATATATATATATATATATATATATATATAAACCTCCATCTCAGACTTAAAATATGATCATATTTGTTGGATTTCCCAACAAGAGATGCTCAAAAGAACTAAAAAGAAAAAGGATCATGATAGCAATCAACATAATAGAATAAAGACTAAACTAGTGAATTTTTAAAACAGAAATTAGAAACTTGAACCTCATAAGAACAAGGAGGTGTCCAAATTGATAGGTTGATTAGTTCCTTTGTTACACGATGGTCTGGGAGATCCTAGAGGTGAACTAGACCAACCCATCTTCGAGTTGTGAGTTAGACAACCCTCCATATCCAACAAAATCTCCTTGAGCTCATCAAGTTTATGCTAGAGGCAATCATGTGCTTCCTTTCTATTGAAGAGGAGCTTTCCCACTATAATCTTTACATGCAAATAGAGACACTATTTGTAGACAGTGGTTCTGGTTGCCTCTAGTATCCAAAATCCATCCAACCACCCCCTCCATAATCATTGAATCTAAGATCTTTTGTCACTCCTGACACATGTCAACTTCAACCTCATTGATTTCATAATGTATTGCAAGGTGTGTATGAGTATGGTAGTGACAAGCCAAGGAATTATCTTGAAATAAAACATGAGAGCCTCCAACAACACTTTGACCACTACTCCCTCGATGGCATCAGGCACATTCTCACTACCTAACCATAGTTGTTTAGGGGAGGAGTAAACTGGTGAAATTGAAGAAACACTTAGGGATAACGATAATAGAGACCATCGAATAAGAAAAGTTTGTCACCTTGTAGAATGTCTGAAATGACTAGCTGCAAAGATGAGCCCCCTTCGTTAGTTGTAGCTTGCAAAGAAAGGAACATAGTGAGTAGAGGGAGATTGAACAAAGGTGTCCATGACATAAGAGGTTTCGACCAAAACTCATGCTCGTTGGAGAAAACACGAGGAAGAAGCCAAAGTAAATTGGTAACCCACACCATGCATTGAAAAAAGGAGAAGGCCTTGGAACAATCTTGGAAGTGATGGCATGCAGGTGATAAATAACCTGCCTCAAACGTTGTGGGTGGCACTGCATTCAACATCCCTCATTAATTTGATGTGATAGCCATGGTTGACGTGGGAGGGAAATGGTTCCAAGCTTCATTATTTCCCACATATCAACCATTTTGTGTTTATGGTTTTTATCCCATCAGGGATGCGATATTGTGGTGTGCTAGCCTCAAGAAATCCTTCTTGAGCTGAGACTCTAGGAAAGTTTCCCATGACTGGTTGTCTAAAGAGGAGGGGTAATTGGCTCCCTCTTTTTCCAATCTAATAACAATTTTATTGCCCCATCACAGGATGTGAGAAGAAATAACCATAGGAACTTGGTAGAGAAGGGTAGAAATATGCTCCAAAAAGTTTTCCAACTTCCAACTATGAGCAATCTATAGACTATCAGGACGTAGCTCCATTTAACATCTTGCTGACTAAGAAGATAACTAGGTGAGAATCTCCCTCAATGCATAATTTGGTGAAGTTCCTCATGATGACCTGCCTTAGCCCAAACTCTAGAGCTTATAACTCAATTGCATTATTATTGTTATGGCCTATGTAGCGTACATAAATATGGAGAATCTCTTTAGAGTCAAAGTGAAAGACCCCCCAAACTTGACTAGCCCTAGATTACCTTTGGAAGAACCACCAAAGTTGAGTTTTATAAAATCAGTTGGAAGACATGACCAACACTATGGAGACGATGGAAGAGATCAATAAGAATTGTGAGAAGACAAGCTAGACCTATATGATAGTTGTATATCTCTTAGGATTTGAGCCTTGAAGCCATTTTCTTCCCAATATAATTGTGCCCAACAAGAGATGAGCATGGTTTCTTTGATATGCTTGAGAATGATGGACCAAATATTGGAACTCAATGTTTGGGAGCCATGAAGATCCATTGGTTGCAATCTTTCCAAATGATCCACAATAAGAAGCTAGGAAGAGGAGTCTAAGCCCTTTTGAGAATGTGATTAGAAAAGGGAGAGGAGCTCCAAAAGGATATAGTGTTGAGGATGCTGGAAGGATCTCTATTTATTTGCTTGAATAGTGACATTGAGCAATTCCATAACTATTCTACCAGGGGACATAGGTTGAATAATTTCTCACACATTTCCTAATATTTGTGACATAGAAAACATGGTGATGACCCTTCAAATCCCTTGAAGAGTAGTTTACCCCAAGTGAATGAATTCTTGTGTGCCAGGAGCTAGAGCAAGTGAGAAAATTTTGGCCATAATTTGTATCCCTATATTTTATTCCAAATATGATGGTGAAGAGTTTTAGCTTGATTGGTTTCAATATGATAGGCTTCTTTGACTGGAAATGTGCCACTAGGGCTATAACCTCGCCTAATCTAATTAAGTTCTATTAAGAAGGGAATCTATCACTGTTGTAAAGTGTCATCGGGATTATTCCAAGTCATGTCAGCATGAATGAATCCCCACTCCTCTTGATATTTCGACATGTACCAATTTGTTTCTAGTGAGGTACCATTTTAGTACTCATCCATGGGCACCTATTAATGAGATGACAAGAGTACGTGAATGTCTTGGAACTCTAGTTGAGAGGCTAATTTAGGAAATTATTTCCATGAAACTTCTCAAAAACAAGTTGTTTTTCCATCCCTTACTTCCCAAAAACAATGATTAAGAATCAAACACTTACCCTTGCACGCAAGGTTCCATATGGAAAACTCGAGAGGAAAGTGTTGAACTCTTATGCATTGTTGAACCAAAATGTGAGCACTATGTTTGTGGCTTTAGATTTTTCTCAATAGCTCACGTCCTCCTTGGAGCCACTGCCACCAAAGTTTGGCTCCAAGGGATGTGCTACTTTTTTTAGGGTCGTGCAAACCCAACCATCCCTCAGACTTGGGGAGACAAAGTTTAACCCAAGATACCAGAGCCCACTTTTTTCTTTCAAGGCTTCTCTACAAAGAAACTATTCATGGAGAAAGTGAATTTGGCTCAAAATACATTTTGGGGTTTCTAACACAAAAAAAATACACGAGGAGCAACTAGAGTATGAATTTTAGAAGCATTCAATTTCAATCAATATTTAAGGAGTGCAAAGTCCAATTGTCCAATCCAGTTGATATATTTTGATTCAGAATGATCTAGACTTTTTTCTTGAGAGAATTGGCTGTGATGGGAGCCCATGTTCTTAGAAGGGAGGGTACATTTCAAATATTTGAGGAACAATGTGATGTGGTCTTGGGCCTAGGAGGAGCATTGAGGAAGAATATTTCTGGTTTGTGAAGATTGAGTTGAATGGTTGGAGTGGCCTTGAAGTCATCCAAAAGGTTGTTTAAACCTAATGATTCTTTGACAATAGGAGTTATTTTCAGCATAATGTCATAAAAAAATTTTGGGAGGTAGGGATAGCAATACCAAACAAGTGGCTTCATTTGATTTTCATCTCCATAGCAATTGCTTTCACTATTCACCCTAACCCTTAAGCACCTCGAATGAAGAGGAACAACAATAAAGTATCACCTTGTTTTATGCCATAGGAGGGATTGAAAATAGCCAAGGGGGGAACCATTAACCAAAATTGAGAAGAAATATAATAAGATGAGGGTATGAATCCAAGATGTCAAAGATGCAGAGAATCCAAAAGTGAGGAGAATTTTATGTAGATATGACCATCTTAGATTATCAAAGGCTTTATAGAAATCCAATTTAATTATCATACCTGCTTTCTTTGATTGATGGATGGAATGGATGACCTCATGTGCCACCACAATGCCATCAAGGATTTGCTTGCCTTCCACGTAGCCTGACTACTCTTCAAAGATGAGTGAGGTCATAATTGGTTTTATGTGATTGACTATGACTTTGGATATGATCTTTTATATGGTGTTGCAAAGTGCTATGGGTCAAAATCCTCTCGGATCATCCACCTTTCCTTATTTATGGGATAAAGTAATAAAGGTTGCATTGAGAGCTAGTAAAACATAGGTCATTTGTTTGGACTCTTCCAACACTTCCCAAATTTCTTGTCCAAGAAAATACTAGGCCACATGAAAAAATGTAAAGTGAAGCCATCTGGTCCTGAAGCTTTGTTTTTTGGCATGCTCAACACTGCTCTCTCCATTTCCTCCAAGGAGATGGGTCACATCAGGGCATCATTTTCATATGCACCCACTAAAGAGGGGATATGACATGTGATCAATGAAATAGCTTCATCACAATCCCTTTAAGGCTCAGAAAGAAGAGCTTTGAAATATCTGACTAGCTCTCCCTCAATGTCCTTATGCTCTAGTAGTTTGGTGCCTTATGCATTCCTTCATGAGTAGATTTAGGTTTTGCTTCGATGATTATCATAGAATTATGAGATAATTTGTTGGATTTCTCACCTTCTTTCAACCAATGGATTTGAGGCTTTTGATGCCATGATATTTCCCGCTATATATGGTGATCCTTTAATTGGTTTATGAGAATGATTTCTTATGCTACATAGGCATACTGTCTACCTTCTATTATGATCTACTACTGTAGGATAGCCATTATTTTTTCGAGTTTTCTATGGGCTTGGAAGATGTTATCAAACTCAATTTGATTCCATATTTGAATACAATATTTGAGATACTTAAGTTTCTATGGAAATGATTGAATTCCTGATAACAATAGACATACCAAAAGGAGCCTTAGAGGTCAAACCACAACCCACATTTTTTTTCGTTGTAGGTTATTTTTTTTTTCAAACTTTAGGGAAGGTGAAGCAAATCACCCTTTGCAAACTCGATTCTCCACAGTCTGGCTTGTCTCCCAATTCAATGAATGTTCTCCACCTGCCTCTCCTCATCAAGGATCCACCCTCACTTAAGTTGGCGTTCCAAGTTCCAATCGAAAGAATGAGTCATTGCTTATTAAAAAAGAGGTGTTGCGAAGATAGTTTAAAGGGACGTAGTAAATGGGACACTCACAAATAACCACAACTCAAAGTCTGATTTGGGAGGCATATAACATTTCAGGAATGGTCACAACGAATGATGAAATTAAAATAAATATATAAGTAGTTTGATTGGAAACCAGATAAGAGAAATGTAGGTTTTAACCCTGTACAGAAATTACTTGCAAATGAATTCTTAAAATAGAAAATATACAATAGGAGAACATAAAACAAATATACACAGATATTTTCCCTGGATCCAAAATTCGGAACTACCAGATTGATTTTCCCATATATATATATATATACATGTCAAAGCATTCATAAACCCCAATCCATTAACCGTGGATTATGACATAACCGTAGTTCCCTTTACCAGATCTACAAAATATCATGGGAAGAAAAACATCATGCCCAAAACCATGTGCAAAACCCATGCACAAAACCATGGGTAGGTATTCCCACCATCTTTGGGTCTGCCCACCATCCTTGGGGATAGTCGTGGAAAGAATATAACACATACCCAACATTCTCCCACTTGTTATTTTCTTTCCACATAGGGGGTCACAGGAGAGATTTTTCATTGGTCTAGGCCTGCAACGCCCATTGTTTTTCTACACCAAAAAAACTTCTCAGTGCTCACTGACTTCGTCAATGCATTTACAACATTCTTCAAAGTGTCCACCTTTACCAACAACACCTTTTTGTCCTCAACCATATCCCTCACAAAGTGATACTGAAAATCAATGTGCTTTGTCTTCAAATGATAAGCAGGGTTCTTAGCCAAGAAAATTGCACTTTGGCTATCATAGTCTATCCTTATAGCTCATTGCACCAACCCCATACTTGAACACAATCTCTGCAACCAAACTGCTTCCTTGCTTGCATGAGTGGCTGCCATGTATTCAACCTCTGTAGTTGAAAGTGCCACTACAGACTACCTCTTACTCATCCAACTGACTGCTCCTCCAAATAGGTTAAACACATACCTACTTATAGATCTTCTTTGATCCAGGTCTCCAGCCCAGTCTGCATCAACAAAGCCACGAATTTCCAAAACTTTGTCCAATCTTGGTCTTCCTTGGTAACACAAACCACAATCACTAGTGGCACACAAATACCTGAAAACATGCTTCATTGTTGTCCAATGCTCCTTCCCTGTTTTCGACATAAACCTACTTAATACTCCCACTGCATGTGTAATGTATGGTCTGGTGCATACCATTGCATACATTAGGCTACGAACTGCACTCACATATGGAACATAGGACATGTCCTCTTCCTCTTCCTATGCCTTAGTATACTGTTCAACAAATAAATTTACACCTACAAGAATAGGAACCTTCACTAGTTTACTATCCTGCATTTGAAACCTTTGCAATATTTTCTCAACATACTTCCTCTTATTTAACCAGAGCTTCCTCTTTGCCCGATCTCATTTAATTTCCATGCCCAAAATATAATTTGCAACACCAACATCCTTCTTGTCGAAATTGGAGGACAATTGGGTCTTCAAATCATGGATAATTTCTTTGTCATTTCCAATCAGCAACATATCATCCACATACAAGAAGAAATAAATAACACAATCACCAATTAATTTAAAATACACGCATTGATCTGCTTTTCTTTTGGTGAAGCCAAGTCCCCGTATATCTGTATCAAATTTCTGATACCACATCCTTGGTGACTATTTTAACCCATACAGAGACTTTTTTAACCTGCATACCAGTTCTTTCTTACCCTTCACTGCAAATCCTTTAGGTTTCTTCATGTAGATTTCTTCCAAATCCCGTGAAGAAAATTTGTCTTCACATCCATTTGTTCTACCTCAAAATCAAAAGTAACAACAATAGATAAAAGTAATCTAATAAAAGCTAACTTGGCAACATGAGAAAATTTATCACCAAAATCAATTCTCGACACCTGGGAATAACCTTTTGCTACCAATCGAGATTTTTGTTTCTCCATATTTCATTCTGCATTCATCTTCTTCTTAAACACCCATTGTCTTCCAATGGGTTTCCTTCCAGTCCGAAACTCCACCAGATCCCAAGCCTCATTTTTGTTCAAAGATGCCATTTCATCAACCATGGCCTCTTTCTAGAGTTTGCCATCCTCTAAATCTACTACCTCCGTGAAAGTTTTGGGATCATCATTAGTAATAGATAAATTAAAAATTGAATAGAAAGTAGATGTACTATACCTTTCTAGATGCCTTCTCTCTTGAATTGATCTTCTCAAAACTAGAGTTTGTGGCTCTTCCTCTTCTGATTCCTGTTCTGTTGTAGAGTCGGATTCTTGCTCCTTTAGCTCAAACTCTATCTTCTCAAGTTCCTTTGGTATGACTTCATGTTTAATAACATCTTTCACTTCTCTATACACCACATCTCGGATGTACACAACCTTCCTTGTTTATGGTTTCCAAAGCTTATAACCTTTTAAACCATCCTTATACCCAATAAAGATGCATATTTCAGATTTACTATGCAACTTGGTTCTTTTCTCCTTTGGTTCATGTACATATGCATCATAGACAAATACCCTCAGATGTGAAAGAGAGGGTTTCTTACTAGTCCATACCTCATGTAGAGTCTTATACTCTGATGCTGATGAAGGTGATATGTTAACTAAGTAACATGCAGTCTCCACTGCCTCTTCCTAGAATTCCTTTCCTAACCTGACACCACTAAGCATGCTTCTTGTCTTTTCTATCAACGTCCTATTCATTCTTTCTACAAATCCATTTTACTGAGGTGTGTATGGAGTATTCTTTTATAGTGCTATACCACACTTCTTACAAAACTCTCCACCATAATCTGTCCTCAACACCTTGATTTTCTTCTCTATTGATTTCAACTAGAGCCTTAAATTCTTTAAACCTGTGAAAGAATTCAGATTTCTTCCTGAGGAAATATATCCATGTATTCCTTGAGAAGTCATATATAAATGGGACATAGTACACAAAATTACCTAGTGATGGAACCGATATAGGTCTAAACACATCACTGTGCACAAGCTCTAATATCCCTTTCGCCCTCTTAGCACCAGAGGGGAAACTCACCCGATTTTTCTTCCCATATACACAATGTTCACGAAAATTGAAATCCAAAGAAAAATTATACATAGCTTCTAACATACCTTTACCATGCAGTATTCGAAGGCCCTCTCTCCAATATGTCCAAGCCTTTTATGCCATAGCATGGTCTTTTCTCTAGAGACCACTAGTTTTTTGCTCCATTTTCAGGAACCATAGAACTGTTACACCCATCAATAACAATTCTACCCATAAGTTTTTACAGAGTTCTAATCCGAACTCCCCACATCAATACTAGTGCTCCCCGAATTGTCTTGCATGTATCTTTCTCGAACACTATTTTTACACCTGCATCATCCATCTTGCATACAAAAATCTGATTTCTGGCCAATGTAGGAATATGTAGAACACTAGGAAGTGTTCATATCCTTCCACCTTGCAACTTCAACTTGATTTTTCTGCATCCGATGATTCTGGCCTTCCTGTCATCCCCTGAGAGTACATCACCACCATCATATTTCCCATACTTGCAGAACCAATCCCTATGGGGAATGAAGTGAAAGGATGCACCTGAGTCAATCAACCATGCCTCATGATCTACATGTGTGCTTGAAGAAGAAGCCAAGTTCACATCCCCACCTTCATCTGAGGTGGTTTTCGCCTCTGCAGAAGGAGCATCATCAAATCCATTTCCTTTATTAGGAGCTTTATATCTAAAGTCCCTTTTGTAGTACCCTTCCTTTTTGCATTTCCAACACATCTTTACAGATTTTCCTAGAGATTTAGATCTCTCTCTAGATTTATATCTCCCTCTCGAGGACTTATTTTTGTTTCTATTCTGGGATCGTCCTCGTACAAACAAGGCATCTCCATTCTGGCTCTCCATATTTTCCTTCTCATCTCCTCCAACAACAAGGATGAGATGATTTCATCAAAATTCAAGGTAGTTGTATTACTACCTATTGCAACAACCAAAATATCCCATGAATCTGGTAGAGAACACAACAACTCTGATACAAAATGTAGGTTTCAACCCCATACATAAATTACTTGCAAATGAATTCTTAAAACAAAAATATACAATGGTGAGAACATAAAAAAAAATATACACAGAGATTTTCCCCTGGATCCCAAAATCGGGACTACCATATTGATTTTTCATTATATTCCTTTCAATATTAAAATACATATATATACATGCCGAAGCATTCATAAAACCCAATCCATTAACCCTGGATTAGAACATAACCATAGTTTCCTTGACCATATCTACAAAATACCATGGGCAAAAAACCATCATGCCCAAAACCATGTGCAAAACCCATGCACAAAACCATGGGTAGGTTCGCCCAACTATTATTGGGTCTGCATAAAAAAAATAAATTCTTGGGGTGTTTCCCCCCTGTGAACCCCCCAACAGGGGGGGCTACTTCCCCCCCGTGACCCCCCCCCCATCGCACGTGAGGCTAGTCGTGGAAAGAGTATAACACATACCGAACAAGAAAAACATAGATTTATGTAATAATAAACAGATGCAGAACCTTTCTTTCATTCACCTCGATCTTACATACTTAGAGGCAAGAGAAGAGATACTACTCCTCCCATTCAAAGCCTCTTTTATTCACAAACTTCAACAAATGGTTCGTTTCCCCTTCCCTCCCAAATGAGGGAAGTCAAATAGAAAATTAGGTGAGAGAATTATTACACTGGGAAACAAATCCTAAATTCTAAGTCTTTGAATTACTCCAATCCTACACTTAAATTAAATATTTAGGATTCTAGAAAAACAACAAAAATAATTTTCTAGCCTTAACATGTGGCCAATCCACCACATTGTTAAGATCTTCTCCATTTCTTTGTCTCTTAAGCTCAGTCTAATGCACCTGCATCAAACTCCCCAGGAAGGAAAAATTCATGAGCTCCTACTTATAAGGTCCTCTACATAGCAACCCACTTTCTGTAGATATGCAACACTCATCCATGTAGAATCCTCCCTCAGACAGTCCTTCCACTTCACTAAAAACTCCAGATACTCTTTTCCCCTTGTGTGCTTTGTAACTCTGTTGTCCAAATTTTTTTCAGCCTCCAAACCGTCATAGGCATCTACTTCATCCAGCTCTGTTTACTAACTTCTCCATTGCTCTCATTTGCTGTAGGTGCACCTTCATCACCAACTCGATAGGGATATAAATCAACCACATTAAAAATATGCAAGATTCCTATGCCCTAGGTAAATTGAATTCATAAGCATTTGCATAAAATTTCCTAAGTATCCTACAAGGTCCTATTTTCTTCATCTTGAGTTTGTTATATTCTCCTCTTGGGAATCTTGATTTTGTTATATTGTCCTCTTGGGAATCTCTCCTTTCTCAGGTGGGCTAAGACCACGTCCCCTACCTCAAAGTTTACTTCTCTTCTTCTTAAGTCTTCTCTTTGTTTGTACTTGTGGTTATTTTCCTGTAGCTTTTATTTTATCTCCTCATGTAAGTCACTCATTGTTGCTGCAAAATCTTCCCCATCAACACTCCTCTGCTCAAGTTTTCCCAAATCTCTCAATTCACAAACTCCTCTAGGGTGCATTCCATACAAGATCTGAAACTAACTCTTCCTCGTGCTCCTATTTGGTGAATCATTGTATGTAAACTCAGCTTGAGCTAACACATGATCCCATTGCTTGGGATGCTCACCCACAAGGCTCCTCAATATGTTTCCAAGAATCATGTTCACAACTTTAGTTTTCCCATTAGTGTTATGCTCTTAACCTGCAAAAAGATACCCAAATACAGAATATGCGAAGAAAGATACCCAGAACATAGAATAGTGAGAGACAACAACAAATATTTTGTTGTTCAGAAAGCAATGTTCACTAGCCTCTTTGAGGGGGCAACCTCCAAATAATGCAGAGCTCGATACAAAAATAAGACACAATGCTCCTCGCAGGGAGTCTCTATCCTTTATATATGACTCATACATGCAATACCAAGGATCAATACCATGGTTTTATTAATACCATCTATCTAATACTACGACCCATTTGCAACTAACTGTGGTCCCATCATTAATTGCGGGTTAACCACTAACAATTATTAATATGGGCTTTATTGACTCTTGAGTATGACTCGATCCCATTACATAAATAAGGGGGTTAGAGTGGGACCCTAACATGCCCTCCCCCTTAAGACTAGCCTTGTCCTCAAGGCTAAAGCTGCGGAAACTGCTGAAGAATAGTGGCTGGTTCCCATGTTGCATCTTCCAGAGAGGTGTCTTTCCACTTGACGAAGACTTCCCTAATTATGCGGCCCCGCAGGTGCCTGTCTCATGTGTCTAGGACCTATTCAGGTTGGAGCCAGATTGACCCTTCTTCTTCCAATTCAGGTAGACTGGTTTGAATTCTGCAATTGTTCCCAATCACTTTCTTGAGGCATGAGACATGGAAAACTGGATGGATTTTTGCAGTAGGTGGCAAAGCCAACTTGTAAGCCACTTCTCCAATGCGCTGAAGTACTTGATATGGTCCGTAGAATTTTGGAGATAGTTTCTGACAACCCTTGTCTTTGAGTGATGTTTGCTTATATGGTTGCAGCCTCAAAAAGACCTGATCCCCTTCTTGAAATTGGCGCTCTGAGCGATGCTAGTCTACCTGGTGCTTCATGCGGTTTTGAGCTTGATGAAGATTCTATCTAAGATGGGCGAGCATGGTTGCGCGGTGTTGTAGGAGTTGATCAACTGTTTGTACCTTTGATCACCCCTTGAGATAAGAAGTAGGGGAAGGAGGGAGTTGACCATATACTGCTTCATAGGGAGTCATTTTGGTGGTGGCATGATAGTTGGTGTTACACCACCATTCAGCCAGAGGTAACCACTGTACCCAAAGATGTTGCTTTTTTGAAGTGAAACACCTAAGGTAGGTTTCCAGAAATTTATTGATGGCTTCAGTTTGACCATCCGTTTGCGGATGATAGGAAGTACTGAGTTTTAGTTGAGTGCCTTGTAGCCTGAAGAGTTCCTGCCAAAAATTACTGGTGAAGATCGGGTCGCGATCGGACACAATAGAAGTGGGCATGCCATGCAATTTGAAGATCTGATCCATGAAAGATTGAGCGACCAAAGTCGGTGTAAACGTGTGGGGTAAGGTGCAGAAATGAGCATACTTCGAAAGTCTGTCCACAACCACCATGATGACTGACTTGTTTCCTGACTTTGGAAGACCTGTAATGAAATCCATAGAAACCTCCGTCCAAATTGATGCCGGGATGGGCAACAATTGTAATGTGCCTGGTGTGTTGATAGTCTCCCCTTTGTGGCGTTGACAGACATCGCATTCTGCTACGAAAGTAAGGATGTCCTTTTTCATGCCTGTCCAAAAAAATGATCTTCTGGTGCGAGCATACGTCTTCTGAAAGCTTGAATGTCCTGCAATGGGGGATGAGTGCAATTCTGCCAAAATGCGACTTTTGAGGGTGGATGTTGGTGATATTATGACTCTGTCCTTGTAGCGAAGAATCTCATCCTGCCACGAGTAGGCCTTGGTGGAATTTGGATCTACCTGCAATTGAGAAATGAGTTGGGAGAGCCCAGGATGTGAAAACCATTCCCTGCGAGCCTCTTCAATCCATTTTGGAATGGGGAGGGAAATTGCTAGCAGAGTACTTTCCTCCTCAAATTGGCGAGATAATGCATCTACTACACTATTGTCTTGCCTTTTCTTGTAAATGATCTCATAATCATATCCCAGCATTTTGGCAAGCCATTTATTTTGTTGTGGGGAGGATAGGCGTTGCTCCAAAAAATATTTAAGACTGTGATGGTCTGTGCGGATTTGGAAATGTCGCCCCAATAAGTAAGGTCGCCAGGTCTCTACTGCATGTAAGATGGCCATCATTTCCTTCTCGTAGGTAGATTGGCCCAGATTCTTCCCACTTAGTTGCTGGCTTGTGAAGGCCAAAGGTCACCCTTCCTGCATTAAGACCACCCCAATACCTGTACCCGAAGCATCACATTCAATGACAAAAGATTTGGTGAAGTCAGGTAGTGCTAAGACTATAGTGGAACACATGGCATTTTTGAGAGCTGTAAATGCCTGTTGTGTGTCCTCATTCCAGAAGAATGAATTTTTCTTCAGGAGTTGAGTGAGGGGCTTCGCTATGCGACCATAGTTGCGGACAAATTTACGATAATAGCCTGTGAGACCCAAAAATCCTCTCAAGCTCTTCAAGGTCTTAGGTTGAGGCCAATCCTGCATTGCCTGGATCTTTTTGGGGTCCACCTTGACACCTTCACGCCCCACAATGTGGCCCAAATACTCAACTTCTTCCATGCCAAACGAACACTTGGAAATCTTGACAAATAATTTATGCTTGCGGAGCAGTTGCAAGAGTAGATCTACATGCTGAAGATGTGTGGCCCAAGTGCAACTATAGATGGGGATGTCATCGAAGAAGACAAGGACAAATTTCCTGAGATATGGTTTGAGAATGTGGTTCATAAGGCTCTGAAAAGTAGAGGGGGCATTACAAAGACCGAATGGCATGACCAAGAACTCATAATGGCCTTCATGAGTTCTGAAAGCAGTCTTTGGAATGTTGACTTCCTTCATGCGAATTTGGTGGTAGCTCGAGCAAAGATCCAGCTTAGTGAAGAATTGAGCCCCATTGAGTTCATCCAGCAAATCGTCAACCACCAGATGGGAAATTTATCTTTGACTGTCAACTTATTGAGGGCCCTGAAGTCTGGACACATCCGTCACTCCCCATCTTTCTTGAGCACCATGACCACCGGTGATGAATAAGGACTAATGCTAGGACGAATGACACCTGCTTCCAAAAGTTCCTTGATTATTTTTTCTATTTCATTCTTTTGGGTGAACGGATATCTGTATGGGCGCACATTTGGGGGTTGGGCCCCTGGAACCAAGGTGATGCTATGATCGTGTTCCCCTCTCGAGGGTGGAAGCTCATGAGGCTTGTCAAAGACCGACAGATGGTTATTTAAAATCTATTGCATCTCAGGATGAATCGGCAGAGACTTGGTTTCGATTGCCTGGATGGCATTAAATTGAACTATAACTCCATGATGGCCCTTTTTTAGCAATTTTCCATCCTATGCGAGCTGATGATAGAGGGAGCTACCGCCTGGAGTCCATGGAGGGTATGTGTGGAGTTGTTCTGCTTAAAACTCATATATAAATCTTGGAAATCCATTGTGATTGGCCCAAGAGTGCGAAGCCATTCAGCACCGAGGACAATGTCGCACCCTCCCATGTGTATGGCAAACATGTGGGTCTTCAACTGATAATCCCCCATTTGAAGTTTGACATTTTCACAGCAGCCTTCACATTTCATTGTGCCCCCATCCACAATTTGGACTTGGAAGTTAGAAACTGCTCGTACAAAACAATGCACTGCTTCCGCGCCTTTTTGATGGATGAAATTATGTGTACTTCCACTATCAATCAAGACTACTACTGGGCGATGTTTAATAAAACCTCTGATTTTGAGAGTTTGAGGTGAAGAAATCCCTGCCAAAGCATGCAGTGAAATAACTGGTTCGTCAGGGACATTGTCCTTCTGGTTGTCCTCTTCCACGGCCTCATGTTCCTCTAGTGGTGGATCTTCCTCCGATGAGCTATAATGAGTGGCATCAATTTGAAAAAAATTGGGCTCCTTGCATTTATGACCTGGGGAGTATTTTTCATCACAGTAGTAACATAAGCCTTGCTTTCTTCTTTCGGCCATTTCTGCAGGTGACACCTTTTGAACCTTAAGTGTTTGAGTCGTGCTATAAGCCTGTGGGGGGCGACCCTTAGCGGTGAAATTTGGGCGATTATACTGGGCTGCTAACGCACGTTCCACATTACGAGCTACCTTACAAGCCTCCGTCCATGTGGGAGGGTGGTGCAGTAAGACGTGGGCTTTTATGGCTTCTTTAAGACCGCTGATAAAACATTCCATGTAGAACACATCTATGAGACCCCTAGTGCGGAAGGCTAAGGCTTCAAAGGCTGTAATATATTCATCCAATGTGCCAGTCTGTCGAAGCTTAGTAAGACGACGCAAAAAATAAGATTCCTGGTCAAAGCGTTCTGTAAGAGCTTTTTTGAAGGAGTTCCAAGTCCTAAAAGGTCCATTGCAACGTTGATGCCATTCCCACCATTGCCACCTTTCATTGTCCAAGTACATGCTCCCCACCATAAGCTCAGTCTCATTATATAAGATGTTATTCAGATTGAAATACTGCTCCATTTGTGCTATCCATGCTGCCGGGTGAGAACCATCAAATTTATGCATATCCAACTTGGGAGGTCGCGGACGGGATTGTTGGTGGGGGCCCCTGAGGTGAGGAGAGTGGCTAGACTCACCCTCACTGTCTCCATTGCCAATATACGCCTCCTCATGGGCTTCCTCCTTGCCCGTCGGGATTATGCTCGGGATCAGGCTATTTAGTCGGTCAAGCTGAATGTGGAGGGATTGCAAGGATTCTTCAAGTTTGTACATCCTTTCATTGGCCATAGCTTGAGCTCTAGTTTCTACCATGCACCGACCTAATGTTTTTGAAAATTGGGACCGCCTAAATTTTTTTTTTCACTAAGAATTGAATGGTACCACCGTGCTCAGCTCGTCGTCCTGATTCTGATGGGCTAGATCACCAATAAGTACCCCGGGAGATCTCAAACTTTTTTTTTTCCTAACGGATTTTTACTCCTTCCTTATGAATACTGCAGTCGCCAAATCCTCAAAATGTCAATGCGGCCAAAAGTCCTGTGAAAATTATACCCCGGTATAGGAACCCCACACAACTACTCAGATCTGGTGGATCTGAGAGATCTGAATGGCGGATCGGATAACTCTGGGCGGCTGAACAGACTGCTGCTGCGGATCTGATGGATCTAATAGATCAGAATGGCTGGTCTGCTAACTTGGAACTGCGGGATTGATGTCTGCTGCTGCTGCACCTCTTTGCGCGCTGATCTGGCAGAGATGATGCGTGATCCCGAGATAGAAAAGGGAACTATGGTCTCGAGGAGTGTCAGGTGCTACAGATTGCAATATACATAAGGGTCTGACAGTAGTACTCGGCCCAATGTTTCAGGGCTCTAACTAAGGAGGATCAACCGTACCCTTAGCCGTACAACCCGACTACCTTATCGTACGGGCGAGTAATCTCTCCGAGTGCTGTTCTCGGTGTACTGTAGTAGCAAGACGGCCGACGGTTTATCTATGGCGAGGTTGCAGAGGAGCTAAGGGGCTTCCGATATACCCAGAAGGTACTTGGAAGACAGTTTGTACGTGGTTCTGTCTAATGCGCTACTACTCGAAGGGGTACCCACAGGGGTTACAAGGGAGTCCAACAAGCGTGACCACCTCTTATATTTCCTACGTGCATGCCTCCTCAAATCCACAGGTTTATGCGCTCAACGACAGATCCCGTGGTTTAAAGACGCCGGAACACGTCTCTAGCCAAAATTTTTTTTTGCTAAGAAATGGAGATCCCACTGGCCCTGGAAAGTGCTCTGATACCACTTGTTATGCTCTTAACCTGCAAAAAGATACCCAAATACAGAATATGCGAAGAAATATACCCAGAACATAGAATAGTGAGAGACAACAACAAATATTTTATTGTTTAGAAAGCAATGTTCACTGGCCTCTTCGAGGGGGCAACCTCCAAATAGAGCAAAGCTCGATACAAAAATAAGACACAATGCTCCTCGCAGGGAGTCTCTATCCTTTATATATGACTCATACATGCAATACCATGGTTTTATTAATACCATCTATCTAATACTACGGCCCATTTGCAACTAACTGTGGTCCTGTCATTAATTGCGGGTTAACCACTTACAATTATTAATATGGGCTTTATTGACTCTTGACTATGACTCGATCCCATTACATAAATAAGGGGGTTAGGGTGGGACCCTAACAATTAGACTGTCGATGATAAGCTGAACTGAAGTTCAATTTTGTTCCAAGCTTCTTCCACAAGGTCCTCCAAAAATTCCTTGTGAACCTAGTGTCCCTGTCAAAGATTATACTCTTTGGAAAGCCATGCAATTGGACAATCTCATTGAAAAACAATGATCCACATGTGTAGCATCACTAGTCTTTCAACACTGGATAAAATGAGCCATCTTTGTGAATATGTCCACAACTACAAGTATAGATTCCTTACCTCACTATGTCCTTGGTAAATCCAAACCAAAGTCCATACTCACCAAGTCCCATGGTCTGCTGGGAATGGGAAAAGGAGTATATAGTTGAACATTTTGACTCCTCCCTTTCGCATGTTGACACACTCTGCATTTGCTCACATATTTCTACACATATGCCCTCATCTTTGGCTAGAAATAAAAATGTTCTAGCTGCCCAAGTGTCTTGTCCACATCAAAATGCCTAGCCAATCCTCCATTGTACTTTTCTTGTATTAGGTTCTCTCCCATTGAGCAACAAGGAATACATAATTGACTATTCTTGAACAACAAACCATCCTGCAACATAAACTCCTTCCATGGGCTTCTATCTCTGCTCACGGGGTTCTTGCATGCTTCAAAGGCCTCTTGAAAATCAACATCATCCTCATACAAGTCCTTCAAATAATCAAAGCCAAAAATATGTACATGGAACTCCCACATGATAAAAATTCTTCTGCTCAAAGCATTGACTACCTTGTTCACCTTCCCACTCACATGTTTCAGAACAAAGGTGAAAATTTGTAGGAATTCTACCCACTTGGCATGCTTATGGTTCAACTTGTGTTGCTGTATTATATATTGTAATGTAGATTTGTTTTAGAATAGAACAAACTCCCTAGGCACCAAATAGTGTCTCCAATGCTTCAAAGCTTGAACCACTGCATAATTCCTTGTCATAATAGGAGCATTTTTTGTTTCGAATAATTCAACTTATCACTAAAATATGCAACATGTTTATATTCTTGACTCAACGTTGCTCCAATGGCTATTACATTGGCATCACATTTGACTTGGAAAAGCTGATTGAAGTCAGGTAGTTTCAACACTGGTTTCTTGGTGATCTTCCTCTTCAAGAGATGGAAACTTTTCTTTGTTGTTGTTGTCCAACAAAATGGTTGTCTATATTTCTTAATCATTTCAACAATGGGTGCAAAAATACCATTGAAGTTCTTGATGAAATTCTGATAGAAGCTAGCTAAGCCATGAAAGCTCCTAACTTCAAAAATTTTCTTGGGTGAAGGCCAACTTACAATTGCCTCTATTTTCTCTGGATCCATTTTCAGTCCATCCTTTGAAATGACAAAGCCTAAATATACCAACTCATACCTCATGAAAGTACATTTCTTTAGGTTAATCAACAATTTCTCTTGCTGCAACCTTTCTAGAACATACCTTACATGCCTAAGGTGTTCTTCCTTTGTTTAGTTTAAAATCAAAATATCATCCAAATAAACAATAACAAAATTACCAACGAACTCCTTCAAGACCTCGTTCATCAACCACATGAAAGTACTTGGTGCATTTGTTAGTCCAAATGGCATGACTAGCCATTCATATAGTCTATTATTGGTGTTGAAAGTTGTCTTCCACTCATGCCCTTCTCTGATCCGGATCTGATAGTAACCACTCTTCAAATCAACCTTTGAAAAGTAGGCTGCTCCCTTCAAACAATCCATCATGTCACCCATCCGTGGTAATGGAGATCTATACCTAATTGTGATTTTGTTGATTTCTCAAGAATCTATGCACATCCTCCATTCTCCATCTTTCTTTGGACTAAATACCATAAGGACAGTGCATGGACTCAAGCTCTCCCTTATCAACCATTTGTCCAATAGTCCTTGAACCTATTTCCTCATTCTTCTCGGGTGTCATCCAATAAGTAGATTTATTTAGAAGGCTTGCTCCTAGTATCAGGTCTATGTGATGGCTAATACTTGTCTTAGGTGGCAGCTTAGTTGGAAAATCATCTACTACAATGTCATTAAAATCATGGAGCATCTCTTGAATCTCAACATGTAAATATGCAATTTCAGTGTGTAGAAGTATTACCTTTGGTTTGCAGACCACCGCATAACTGACCTCTTCTTTCTCCATTTGTTGTAGAATTTTTTTCCTCCTAACAACAATGCTTTTGAGCTATTTTTCCCAATTGTACTCTCCTCCTTCAATGGTACAAGAGTATGATTGATACCATCCTTTTCAAACTTGTAAGAGTTTTTCTCATCATCATGCACCACTTTCCTATCAAACTGCAAGGTTGACCCAAAAGGAGGTGATAGACATCCATTGGCATGATGCTACAAATCATCTTATCCTTATATATGCTTATCTGGAACTCCACTTCGCTCTTCTCACTCACGAACAATTGGTGACCTTTTTGCATCCATGACACTTTATATGGTGTTGGGTGCTTAAGCTTCTTCAATCTGATTTTCTCCACCATTTGTGTGGAAACTAGATTGTTAGTGATTCCACTATCAATCACCACTTTGCAACACTTTTCTTCAGCCTTTCAAATTGTCCTAAACAAGGCTCTTATTTTTGTTGGTTCAACAGTCTCCTTGGTTGGCTTCAACAAGACTTTGTTCATCATTAAATTTTCTCCCATCTCTAGTGAATTTTTTGCCATAGGTGCATGTGCTTTTGCTGCTTCTAGCTAAGCTACATATGCATCTCTCTGCCCTACTTTCTCATTCTTAGGACACTCAAAAGATTTGTGACCCAACTTCCCACATTTATAACATTGATAGACAGTCTCTTTGCCTTTTCCTCTACCTCTACCTCTCTAGTAAGGTCTTCCTCCTCTGGATTCACCTTCTCTCTCTTACTGCTCTTGTTATATTGGGTTACTTGCATCTTTCATTTGAAATGGAATCTTCCCCCTTCCAGTTGTTTGTCCTTTTCCTCTAGAAAAACCACGACCTCTACTTAAATTTTTCTTCCTTGTTATCTTCTCTTTTGCCTTCAAGGAAAATTGATATGCTTCTTCCATCATTCTGGTAGAAAGCATGTTGATTTCATCTTGAATCTCTAGCTTCAAACCATGGTTGTTTTCTCCAGGGTTTCTTCTACATAACTTATCCTCAAATTCACCTTGTAAAACTCCTCGATATACTCTCTAACTATTAGCATTGTTTTCTTGAGGTTATGCACATGCCTGTAGAGGGATAGCTGATAGTATTTCAAAAAACAATTCCCCTACATCTTCACTACCATCCTGTCCCAACTCGTTATCAATGGTTTTCCCTGTTTCCTCCTTTGAGCTTGCACATTGTCCCACCATAATGTAACATGAAATTTCAATCTAGTTACAACAAATTTTACCCTCTTGTCTTCTTCAATCTCCTCATACTCAAAATACTGGTCTAATTCACTAATGCAATCCATCAAATTATCGGTTACCAGGCTACCATCATAGGTAGATAATTTAGGCTTTGGTCTTAAACTTGAGCTTAACACCGACATCAATAATTTAACTTCCGGAGCTTCATCGATAGGTACCGCTCATTCTTCTCTAGCTTCCTCCTTCGATTTGTTGTCATCTCTGGCCTCAGGGTCACACTGCCTACCCAACTCCATGTCCTCTAAGAGAGCTTGCAGCCTCTATATCTTCTTGGAGTTACACATTAGCTACGTGTCTGCCTCCTTGACCTCATGTTCTTCTTGCTCGCATAGTCATCTCCCTATGTTGTAGACAACAACACCAATGTCAAATGTGGCTCTGATACCACAAATTGATAGCAATGGAAAATCCAAAAGGAGCCTTAGAGACTAATCCATAGCCCAATTTTGTTTTCTATATGCATTACAAAATGATTGCTCTGATACCACAAATTGATAGCAATGGAAAATCCAAAAGGAGCCTCAGATGCCAATCCATAGCCCAATTTTGTTTTCTATATGCATTACAAAATGATTGCTCTGATACCACAAATTGATAGCAATGGAAAATCCAAAAGGAGCCTTAGAGGCCAATCCACAGCCCAATTTTGTTTTCTATATGGGTTATAAAATGATTTCGTAGTGCTTTTTTAAAAACTTGTAAGCACTACACAATGATTTCTTAGCAATCTAAAAAATCTGTTTTCAAACTTTAGGGAAGGTGAAGCAACTCACCCTCTGCAAACTTAATTCTCCATGGTCCGACTCAGGGAATGTTCTCCTCCCTCCTCTCCTCATCAAGGATTCACCCTCACTCAAGTTGGTGGTCCGAAATCCAATCAAAATAGCGAGTCATTTCCTGCAAAAACAAAGGCGTTGCGAAGATAGTTTGAAGGGGCACAATAAATGGGACACTCACAAATAACAATAGCTCAAATTCAGGTTTGGAAAGCATATAACATTTCAGGAATGGTCACAACGAATTCTGAAATTAAAACAAATGTATATGCAGTTCGATTGGAAACTAGAGAAGAGAAAAACACAGATTTCTTAGTGATCTACATACTCAAAGGTAGGAGAAGAGTTACTCCTCCTCCCATTTGAAACCCCTTTTATTCACAAAATTCAACAAATGGTTTGTTTCCCCTTCCCTCCCAAATGAGGGAAGTCCAATAAACAACTAGGTGAGTGAATGATTACAATGGTAAATAACTCCTAAATTCCAACTCTTCGACTTACTGCAATCCTAAACTTAAATTAAATATTTAGGATTCTAGAAAAACAAAAAAAAATCATTTGCAAACCTTAACATGTTTCCAATCCACCACATTTTTAAAATCTACACCATTTCTTCATCTCTCGAGCTTGGTCTAATGCACCTGCATCAATTTCTAAAGTCACTTGTGGAGTGGCTAAGGTCCACAAATATTTTTCCTTGCCAACGAATACAAGGTCTTGAATCTAGAAAATATCAAAGAAAAAAATTATTCTTTGGGTGCATCTCGATTTCAATTATTAAACACATCAGTTGATGCTCTAAACCCCTACATGGGAGAATTGAGACTTTAAGTAATACATCTTTTTCTAGGAGGGGTTATGATACCAAGAAACGATCTAGGTGAGAGGCCTCTTGATGAACACCACCATTTTGATTATTGCAAACAAACACCCCATTGATTGTCTCTGTATCCACCACTTTCAACGTATGTATTATATATTTGAATTGATTTGCATTCATATCTACGTGCCAAACTCCCCCACTCTTCTCCTCCAAATATTTGATCAATTTTAAGTCCACCCCCAACAATTCATGGGCGCCTGAGCATCAAGGATTTAGAGTTGTTGAATGAATGGAGGAAGCTATGTTTTTCCATTGGAAATATATCCTTCCTCTGAAGAGTTTACAAGTCTAAATTTCTCGATCAATGTTTTGGGGGATTCCAAAAAATCAGAGAGATGGACCTCTTTATGGTTCCAAAGAATTTTTAGCCTACCATCTTTCCCATTGGCATCAATAGCTATACATTGAGCCCTTGTCCAACATTTGGACAAAAGAATTGATATTCTAGCACTTGAGCATTTAATTTCTTGGATCAGAGTAATGTCTCGTTGATATTGACAAATTCTACATTTAGCTTTACAGATGAGGCCTCTCATATTCTAGGATATTATCTTCATTAAGAAGGAGGATATGGGGAGGAAAAATATATGTAATTAATGTGATTGTTCCTAAGTTAATGAGCATTTCTCCAAGCTCTTAATCTCTTGTTGCTTCTTTTTCCTCTGCATCTTTCTTTTTTAGTTGGTTGTGGTTGGTCATTGAATTTTGTAGGTTAATGCCTAAATTAAAGGAAGACATATTTTTACCTAGAGATTTTGAGGGTTGGTGTGGCTTGGATTTAAGTAAGGCTCTCTTAATAATTTGGATCTAGTGCTTTGGGATGTATTTAGGGTCTTTTCCTTTAAATTCTGCCACAATGGCTTTAATATCTATGGAATCAAACTCCATTTCATTAGATCCATCCTGTGAATAATAATGCATGGATTTTGTCATAATTATTTTAGTATATTTGATTAAATCAATGATTGATCATTCTGAGGTGGTTGAATATGATTAGGTATTTTGAGGGGTTTTCCTTTTTTATTTCAATATGTGCCACTGAAGGATCACCTGGCTCTATAATAGAGCCTTCCCCCACTTCCCTAGTCCTAAGTTCCATGAGGGTTTCAAATGAGTTGTGAATAGGGATTACCAAATTTGGTGTTGTTGGAGACTGGGTTTGAGAGTGCTTGTGTTGGAAATTAGGTTGCACAAAGAAATCCTTATCTTTAGGTAGATCTGGCTTCTATCATAGATCTAGTTGTAATAGGGGACAATCTATGAATAGGTGGACATGTTCATGAACTCTCCTGTAATGGAAAAGGATATGATCATAATCCAATGCTTGCTTCCATAATTCATCTTGATACTATATATCAATGGAGGTTGGTATAGGTTGGGAGATGTCCATAGAAACACAAATTTTGGTGTATTAGTGTATCATCCTCACCTAGTAAGCTTGGGTACCTTTACATAATGACCTAGCACGTTCCCAATTCCTTCTAGAATTTCTTCCTCCCATAACTCCCTAGGGAGGAAAAAAAGATGGATCTAGACAAGCGCTATTATGATTTTTTTTTCTATTGTGGCTAAATTGTTTCATCTAGAGGTGAAGGTTGAGCCCTGCAAAGTTGAAAAATATGGACCTCCATCAAATATCTCTTTCCAATCTTCCAAAATGGGAAAAATGATCATAAATAAGCCCTTAGACCCAAGATCTAGATATTTCTGCAGCTTAAGCTTCAATTTGTTTTTGATCTAGGTGATAAGGGGTTAATTTATGAACTAGAATCCTAGAAATTTACTATTCAAGGCATGATATTGTATGATTTCGATGTATTGGGCAATTTTTCTAGATTTGATATCAAATTTGGGTTCCTTTGCAACCTTGGAGAGGCATCTTCCAAAGCAACGAGATTGCCAGGTTGTGTTAGCTAGCAATTTACAGGAATAGCCAATATATTGCCGACCATCTCCCTAGAAAATCCTGATTGAGGATCAAGGTTGTCAACACTAGACGAGATTTTGATCCTGGCATTACCCATTATCATATTTTGATGGGAGGGGAATGGACCCCGTCCCTGTGCATGTCGCATGTGTATTCAGAGTCCGGGAAAGCAATTAAACCATAATGTATAGAGATTAGCAATCAATATACTCTTCTTGAAAAATATGCTATCATTAAAAATAAAAGCTAATAATTCTATCAATATATGATGTTAATCATAGTTCAATGCCTTTTAAAAAAGGAAAGATAAATATATTGAGATTTACGAATATGAAATTTTAAAACTTAGAAGTTTTACTCTTATTCTCTAAATTCATGATATTTTTAATCAAGTAATTAGGAAAGTTTTTCTAAAGTTTTGGGTGAAAACTCTTATTGTTCTTATTTTGAAAATGGGTGAGAAAAATAATCCTTCAAATTATAGGCCTATTGTGATAAGTCCTTTGCTTCCAAATTTGTGTTAGAAAGAATATTATCATGTGAATTGAAAGTCATGATAATGGAACGGAAGGATAATTTGTTTTTGAAGTTATTATTAAATTTTATACCATCTAATTTCTCTTAGGATTATTTTTGAAGATTGTTGGAACAAGGTTAATCTCCTATGTTGTTTTTTTACATAGTCCCCATAAATAACCTTTATGAATCCTTCACTTTGGTTGAGCCACTAAATTTCCTCTACTATATGGTCAAGTGGCATGGAACCTATTGACAATAGGGATATCAAGGAATGCGGTTTCTTGACCTACTATAGTAGGGACTATAGTAGAAAATGGAGTGGAATAGATTCACTCTCCCAAGTAAGAGGTAGAGGAACATATGAGAGGCTAGAAGATGTTGGTGTCCCTTTTGGGTTGATAGGTATAATAATATGGTTTTATGTGAGAGCTCATGTCAATTTTACAAATAACAAGGGTTGGTTAGGAGTAATCATTTGTAATTAGAATATATGTTATATAGTCCCCATAAATAACATTTATGAATCCTTCACTTTGGTTGAGCCACTAAATTTCCTCTTCTATATGGTCAAGTGGCATGGAACCTATTGACCATAGGTATATCAAGGAATGTGGTTTTTTGATCTACTATAGTAGGGACTATAGTAGAAAATGGAGTGGAATAGATTCACTCTCCCAAGTAAGAGGTAGAGGAACATAAGAGAGGTTAGAAGATGTTGGTGTCCCTTTTGGGGTGATAGCTATAATAATATGGTTTTATGTGAGAGCTCATGTCAATTTTACAAATAACAAGAGTTGGTTAGAAGTAATCATTCATAATATAGTGGTTAACTAAGGTTTTCCCTTGTTGCATACCATTTTTGGTATCTATATGACAAGTTAGAATAATTTTTGGAGGGAATAGGATGTGCTTTTTAACATCCTAGAATTTATTTTGATCATAAGATAAATTGGAACTACAATGTTGAAACAATATTCAATGGAGGTTGCAAAGCTAATTTTGGTCTTAAGAATAGTTGCAAAGCTTCTAAGTTTTGGTTTTAGGAAAAAATAATATATATTTTTAATACACTTGATAACCAATGATTTTTTCCTAGTGAGGTTTGAGGTTGTAGTATTTTCAATGGGACTTGGAGGAAAATAAAGCAAATATATAATTTATTTGTAATTGAATACTTTAAAACTAATGGTAATACACTTTATGCAGTCCTCCTTTCAAAATATGGACTTCCACCCTTTGAGAGTAGGCGTATGACCATATATTTAATGTATAAGTACAAGTTAATTAACATGAAAAATGATAGGCTTCTTATTATTTCTTCAAACATTAATAAAAGACATTCAAAGCTTAAAATTAGGTTGGATTAGAAATGTAATTTTTTTTCTAAACCATTTGGGCATAGTGGAGGAGAATTCTCTTCAATATATCAATACCATGAGAAGAATTATCATCACTAAGCTTAAAGATAAAGTGTGGAGTAGTAGGGAGATTGAGAATAAGAGAAAGTTGATTCATTACAAAGTAGTCTTTCGCCCGAAGTTAGAAGAATGAAAATTATATTTCTATTATTTTCAACTTAAGAAAAAAAATAATATTATGAATATAAGAATAAATTCTCACCAACTTCATAATTAAATGAGGCATTGGAGAAGACTTAAAACACCTTGGAACTATAAAATATGTAAAATTTGTGAGATGAATAAATTAAAGGATGAAAACCACTTTCTCTTGGAATGTCCAACCTAACAATACCTTAGATCTAATTTTTTAAATATTTGTAATAAGAAAAATATGTAACTTAGTAACATATAAAAATCAAAACAAACTTATAATTTTCATTTCCAATTTATTTAATTATAGAAAAAACATGACAAATCAAAGTAATTAATCTATTTTTATGGGTCCAATAAATCAAATGTGTTCTAAATGTGTATTAATCATTTCATCCTCATCATAAATGGATAGTGTATACATGTATAAACACACACATCATTAATATATATGTGTTTTACATTGAGATCTAGTCTTGGGAAATTTACATTTACATTTTATTTTAATCTATCTTGAGGCCTAATAGATTTGAGTTTAAGGTGAATCTATAACTATTTATGAGTTAAATGTATCAATATCATTTCTCAAAAGCCCCATTTTAGATAATAATTGTTAGGGATTTTATATGTTTATATTAATTTCCCTTCACTAAAGTGTCAACCGAGTTTCGTAATCTTAGAGATGCAAAATATAACTGGTCTACGTACACTTAGCAAACCTATTTAGAATATAATACTCTGTTATGGAAATTTCACCAATTTAATTCACTCTGTTTCTCTTAAGAATCTGTAATTGATTTCATTATCTACCTAGTACAAAATTAAGTACTAGACTCATATTTTTTCTTTAACTCTTAATAAAAACCATTGAAACCCTTTAATCAAAACTTGATGAAATGAAGAAGCCTATTAACCTTATTTTCAGAAATAACACAACATCATAAATCAAGAAGAACTAAGTTACTCTACCAATACAAAATAATTACAATACTAAAAAATATAACTCATTCAATCTACTAAGGATTACACAGCTCAGTATCAATCTAAACCATTTACTCACACAAATTCGACAGAATGTAACTTGTCTTATTTCTGATGTTAACTAACCAAATCTAATCCAATCTCAATCAAATATTAACTTGAATAGGTCTAACAATAGAAGGATTCCACTCGCTTAGAATTCTATCTATTTAACCAGGAATTAATGTACCAAATCTTCCTTTAAACCTCGCCTCTAACCGATTCCAATTCTAACTCAATTCCTTACCATTTATCATGTAAGACTAGGGAATGTTCTTCAACTTAAAAGAAAACAACAATAGATCAATCGAAAGCCATGAAAACAAGTGTTGGATCTAAATCAAAAACTACATAAATTTGGAACTGGAGATGAAAACTACAAAAATTTAGTACTTAAATAAAGCTACAAAATTTCGGTACGTACAAAAATTCAATACTAAATTTCTATCTAAATCTAGTTGATATATCTTGGCTAGGAGAAGTGGTGGGCCCTTGCCACGACCTGTGTTAAGCTAAGTTAAACACATTAAATTAAATTACTCACGGGACATCAACGATTAAGAAATAGAAGTTGAAATATTATATTATGCAGTCTTTAATAAAGCATGTACAACATAGCTCCAAGCTTCAAATTAAAACATAGTTTTGAGATGTTCAGATATAGTATTGTCACTATGCTCTTGCTTCGTTTTCATCCTCTCCCTTTTTCATATAGAAGTCCTCTTTTAAAAGAGAACTGATCTGGTATAATCAAAACTAAAATTAGCTCATATATGAGCAAATAAACCCACTTTGGCTAAAACATAGATACGTTACTTCAAATGGTTAATACACTAATTGCTTGGTTAAGATGCTTTCGTGGATATATGAGACAAGATAAAAACAACACACAACCATCTTCTCGAGCCCATTAACAATCTTCCATTCCAGCTGGAAAAATCTGTGATTTCAGGATCTGGTACCTAACTAGGTACCAAAATTCTAGAAACTACTGAACTTATGGACGCTGTTGAACTAGTACCGAACTAATTACTAAATTTTTGGAAAATTCCAAACTGGTACCGAACTATTGTATATGGAATTTGGGTTTGATTGTAACTTTGAATAAGGTCTTGAACTTCATATGTGGGCTAGGTGCGATCTAATGAAAAAGCCATCCATAATCATATAGTTGCAACTCATGTTAAGAAGTGCTAATGTGTTAACCTTTTCTTGGTGCCGAACTTATATAAGTACTAAATTATCAAATTCCAGTATTAGAACTTGTTGTTTGGGCACATAAACATATTAGTAAACTATCATTGGAAAAACCACATTAAAAACTCATTTAACCATTAAAAATACAAGAAATCATTAATAATTAACCACAAGGTAAAATGAATGCATTTAGTGAAAATTGGTAATATAATAGTTACAAAATATGTTGTAAAGGTATGAATATGGCTTGTAAATGAAAAGTTTGGATAGCCAATATGATAACATATCTGGGGCCCAACATCCCCCCATGCCTAAGACTTTGCATGCCCTCATGCAAATAAAATATGGACTAGGAAGGGATGGTAGATGATATAAGGTGATGATGAAGATAATGGCTAAATAAATATGGACTTGGAAACTTGTAAAACCATTACTCATTTTGTGGTCGTTTTCTCAGATAAGCAACATTGAATTCATCCTGTTATTGACAACATTCACATGATGACTTTGCGAATACTTTATGATGTACAAGAAGAAGACACTATAGATGTTTCTTTGTCTTCATGTAACACAATTATTTTTTCATTCTTATGGTCTTACTAGAATATGCATTGATGGATTTGAAAATGGGGGTTTAATGGTGGTTTAAGAAAGGTGAATATTTATGGAATAGAAAGTGGTTAATCATCAAGATTCCTTAAATTTTAATGAGTTAAAGAGTCTCAACATGTTTTACCTCAACTATACCTTTTGAATTTCGATTTTTACCACAGGCTGCAATGGAAGTTGTATGAAGATGAAGATGAGGCAGAGTAAGATTGAAAGTATGGAATGATTGGGAAGATATAGAGTTGATGAGTGCCAATTTGATATGCTAAAAGAAGATGAAGAGAATGAAATGAAGATGCTGAAAAGGTCCCAAAGGTACCAACAACCACTCCCTCATGCCTGAGGTTTTACATGTCCTCATGCAAATAGGGTGAGATACTGAAGAAATGAGGAGGGATGCTAAGATGGCTCTAGCACAAAGGAACCTGAAAAACAAAACAATGGAACTAATGAGATGAATACTGAATAAAATAATTCCTCTAAAACTAACACTAATCATAAAATAAATTCCAAATCACTCATTACATATGATTTCATCAATCTTTAACAATCTTATGCTCAAGAAATAAATTTAAGGAGCTCTCCTTCTTCGTAGACAGAAAAGAAGGACGCTTATTATGATCACAACAAATGATGAAGCAATGAAAAAATAGTTATTACTAACCAAATCCAAAAGTCTTATAGTTATCCAAGTATTACAGATAAGCTTTGCAGTTGAGTTTTATTAATTCTCTGTGATCATAGGTCCCACTTCTAAGGTAATTAAATCTTAGATATAGTATGAAAAACCAATGACAGAGGTCTCAAGGTTACCTTAAGGCCATTCTTTAGTAACAAATTTATGGAGTTCATTTTTCCCTTGACTTCATCCACACATGCTTCCTTTTGATTGTAACACTATAGAGTAACCATCATACATGTAGACAAAAACCCTGGTTTGGTTGACACTTCTTTAGGTAGAATGCCCCATTTCCTGCGAGCATCCATAACCCCCATGAGTTTGCCTAGTGGTATCACATATCAGTACCAGCTACCAGCAAGCGTCCATAGCCTCGACGAGTTAACCTCTTAAACCTATTTTACACTGAAGGATCTAGTCCCATGCTTCCTACCATTTTAGGTTTAGATTATGGACATTGCTTTTTCAATTGGTAGATGGGGGAGCGGCCTTAGAAAGCCCCTTAAAGGCATAGGATGATACCTTTCAGAGTGACTTTGATTACCTACATAATGTCTTAGAAGCATAAGGTAACTTACAAGTACTCAAAGGACATATCATGAATGAGCCATTTTAATGTGAGATGGATGAGGCTAATCAAAGAATAACCAAAATACACCTAAAGTCCTACCAATCATATTTTTCATGTATGATTTCACTTTTTAAAGTAATGTTACAATATGACCAGAGACTTTAGTAACTCTTATGCAATTCTTAATAAAGATAATTGTATATCATGCATTGGTGTTATGGTTATAGTATTTAGGTTGATTTTTTTCATTGGTATCATTGTATGGACCTTTTAACTTGGGGTTTAATCCCCTTAATATCCTTTGGTAACTATACTTTGAGAAACTTCTTCGTATTGATAATCAGAAATCTATATGCATAAGAAAAATGAAATTCAAAAATAGAAATGGTATATCAACTATGAATAGTTTGGAATTATCATTCAATTCAACTTTTATGAAAATAATTGCTTATTCAATAATCTTTGTGAAATATCAATCTTAAAACATATAAGTAATGATAAAGCATGAATGCATCATTTTTAACAACTTATGGAAAAAGGGAAAATGTTATCAAGTACTCCCCGAAGTGTTCCATTCTGTTGATGAAGGTATTTTTTGCTTTTGAAAACATTCTTCCAGTATTTAAGCATCAAAACCAACAAGATCCTTGAATCTAGCTTTGTCTTGCAAAATAGCAAATTTGTACCAAAATTATGGTACTGGTCGGCTGAAATATGGTACCAGAAAGTTAGTATGTGATGCAGCCCAGGCCACCCAGGCCGCTTCTACCAGGATCCTCCGATCACCATGCATATGAAAGCGTTATAATCTCATGATTTACAAAACCCATGCTTGGAATTAAATCCAATTCACAACTTAAATACTTCGAACATTCACATAAGCGATCTCAAAATATATATGGGTTGGACTCACTCAAAGAGTGCGCCTTACCTTCTAATTGACCAGAGTTCAAATACCAATAACACAACATTATAAATGTAATTTTACTATGGGCCGCAGGCATATATATATATTGCGCCGGGAATGGATATACATATATCTCCGCTCCTCCAACCTTCTGCAACTGAAGTTATATAGCTATAGCAGTCACGTTTTGTAAGTTGAACACGCGCACAACCGGTTTATAGCGTCGTTTTTCCTCGGTCATTAAACATACATTAGATATACAAAGGACGAACCTTCAATTTAAACCTGCGCATACATTGCTATATCTAAGGGCTACCACGCCTCCAGCCCACTTACGCAACTGGAATTGCATCTCTATAACAGTCGAAGTTGTAATCCTCGGTAATTAACCACACAGCAAGCATATAATTAATGAATTTTCAATGGTTATTAACATCCGCATACCCACCTTTTACGCTGGCCGATTGACACATATATGTATAAGCCTTTTATAGTACAAAGGCCGCGCTTCCCTTCTTCTGATCCACGGTCTAGATGACAGACATAACCACGGATTATAACGGTTTCTAATTTACTCTCGGTCCTAGTTACACCACGATTCCTTTCATAACCGAAAGACTTGAACACTATCACCCCGCAAACAGTTCTAAGGTTTTTCGATGCTGGTTGTGGCTCAACAGGAATGACAACCTCCAGGTATCAATTTAAGTATAACCAGAGATGGAAAATTTAAGAGTTCTGCGAGGCAAAGATTTAACACCAGGCGGATATCATTAGAAAAGAACACCTGCATAACTGTAATTCAAGGCGGTCTATCACCATACGAAAGGCAAACAGATTCAGAATTTGACACACATCAATTGCGCATTGAACAAATAAAAACCATAAGCACTTCATGCGATTATATAAACACCAATTTCGGCCATCAAGCACAGAACCATCTGAGCATTCATTAAGACAATCATGCTCATAAAGAACTCAATTAACATACTCATATATACATAAACAAAACCATTCCCACAGAGTTTTCTTCATGGCCAGATATGCAAATCTATGGCCCTTTTACAAACTGCCCGAAGGCTCCCAAGGAGAACCCTTGCTCACTCCTCACACTCACTCTTCACACACACTCAATGCCTTCCATGCCTTTGAGCTCCCTAATTTATTAAACTTAGCATGATAAAAAATCCTAAAATCACTCAACTAAAAGCTCTAAAACTCTACATGCAATGCATACACATGGCAAAAGCATCTCTTCAGCTTTATTCTGTCTTTTTCCCTGTCATATCTTGGATTTTCCAACCAATATTCCAACAATGCAATTTCTCTATGGCATTGTTGAAGCATATCATCATCACCTGCATTCATACGAACTTCCTCTTGTGCTGTAACAATTGCACAAGGTTGCACATCCTCCTCAGTAAAACCTGTAATCACATCACAATTGTCAGCTACAAAAATACATGGTTTTACATTATCCATTTGATCTAGATTTGCGCAATAACTCAAGAAATCATCAATGATATTCTCCTCTGTTAACTGCATGCTTATCTGTAAATCTCTTCTCTGCTGTAGCCTCTGCCACTTCACTCTCTTCCTCATCAGTAAACCATGTCTATGGTATTTCTCATTTTCCCGTAACAACTCCATCAATAGCTCAAGCTGAACTGCTATCTCGACTTTCTCTTTCTCATACTCTTCTTGAGTCAACTGCTATCTTATGCCATTCGCCTTGGCATATTTCTTCTCTTTGTTTCTGTGGCCTCTTTCTGAACCTCTGCTCTCTCCTTTATGACCTTCAGTAGTTATCTCCTTCGCCATAAGTTCCTCACCTATGAGTTGCATGAAGCTTCTACCACAGCAAACTCTCTTGCTGCCACTTACCTCACCAATCCTTCCCTCCGGATCTGGTCTTTTGGTAATCATTGGTCCTCTGCTGGAACCTTTCGAGCATCCTCTACTGCTCCTGTAAGCTTCTCTCATCTGCAACTTTACTCAACCTCTGTTGAATCTTTAGGTTCTGCCACATTCACTTAGAATCCCTTTCTGGACTCCTTTATCACTGCACTCCAGCTGTGATCTACTTCTTCCTGCTGAGATTTCTTCCCTATTCCTGTAAATCAAATTATCAAGCATAACCTTTAGACCAGAGATAAATAATACCTGTCGGCTCACCTTTCAAGATCCTGTTGATCTTGTTTCACTTCATCATCCGCACTGCATCTCTGTGCTGCAATATTCGTCAGTTCCAAAATCCAACATTCATTCATCACATGCAATTAACTGAACTTAAAAAAACTTGAATCTTCAACCAGAACTATTCTAGCTCTGATACCACCTTATGTTAAATCTTTGCCTCGCAGAACTCTTAAATTTTCCATCTCTGGTTATACTTAAATTGATACCTTGGGAGATTGCAGAAGAAAGAGTTCAGTACAGTGCACGAGAGCAGAAAGATATCCTGGAGATAGATGATAAGAAGGCAAGACTAGCTGACAGTCTCATGATGAATAGAATCAGCATACTGATGTGCTGACAGAGAAGCTGGGAAGAAACTCAGAGCAGCATACTGAAGTGTTGCCAGAGAAAGCTGAGGAAAAAGTTGCAAATGAAATTGCAGATGAAATTGCAGGTGACAAGCAAACGAATGTTGCAGAGGGACAGGAAGTTTGGGAGGCAGCAACATTCATAGTGACAGCTAGAGCAACATGTGGGGCGACATTTATGATGGCAGCTGAGACAACACTAGCAGCAAAAGAGGCACTGATGCCTTATATTTTTTATTCTAACAATTGTTTTGTGAGTACAGGTCTTACTGAAGAAGCTGGAGAAAATCTGCTAGACAAAGAAATTGAAATGATGAGGCGGATGATGATGAAGGAATTCCGGAAGAGACCAGCAGCAGTGAAACAAAAGAGAAGCAGCAAGAGGAAGACAGCAGAAGATTGTACAGCTAGTGGAGCAAAGCAGCATAAAGTGTGGAGACCTGGAGAAGAACAACAGACAGAAGCAGCGGCAAATGGAAAGTTAGAGTACAAGATATGGGATCTAGGTAAACATAGAATTGAACACATGATCAGGAGATCATGAATTTTTCTACCTTGGGAGTATGATGCGGAGCATCCAGCCAAAAAGGAAATTATTGTAAATAATAGAAATAAGGGTCATGCATTAGTTAATTAGATATTCTCAAATAAAACTAGGAGAGCTTTTAGGCATAAAGGAGTGGATGTGGACCTTTAAGTGATAAGGAAAGCTTTTCTATTTTAGAACAGGGAAAAAGATGAAAAGATGCTTTTGCCATATGTATGCATTGCATGAGCTTTAGTTGAGTGATTTTGGGATTTTTTATCATGCTAAGTTTAATAAATTATGGAGCCTCATAGGCATTGAAGGCAGGGAAGAAGGAAGTGTGAGAGTGAGGGAGTGAGTGTGAGAAGTTCTCCTTGGGAGCCTTCGGGTAGTTGTAAAAGGGCCATAGATTTGTATATCGGGCCATGAAGAAAACTCTGTGGGAATGGTTTTGTTTTATGTATATATGAGTATGTTAATTCAGTTCTTTATGAGCATGATTGTCTTAATGAATGCTGAGATGGTTCTGTGTATAATGGCAGAAATTGATGTTATACAACTTGAATTTGAATGAGGTGCTGATGGTTCTATTTTTCTAATGCGCAGTTGCTGTGTGTATCAATTGTAGCAATCGATTCCCTTTCTTTTATGTTATTACAGGCTTGAACTCCGGTTGCATGTATGTCTTTGTCTACACTTGGAATTCTTGTGGCTTTAATGGATTTACAATTTTAAAGCGGTCTTGATTCTTCAATGGCACATATGGTTGATATCGTAATTGTTTTGGCGATTTACATTTGATGGTTTAGCGAAGAAAAGGTCTATGACCATAAGCCGCAACCTCGTGGTTATGATATATGCCGGCATAGTGCTCTGTTTATAAAGACCTGTGGCGGACAAGAGGATAGCGTAATAAAAGGGCGAGTTCCAATTTGGAACCGAACAATATAAATTGTGTTTATATAATTCGGGGGAATCCGGCATCGCATGGATAACATTACCACCTGTATCGAATAGCGAACCATGGAGTTATGAATTCAGCGGATCTAAAACGTATTGGTGCAGGGTAATTGTATAGAAGATAATTATTTTAAAGACGCTTCTGGAGGCGCGTGATTTCCTTCGGCAATCGTATTGACATATCAGAGGTGAGAAACCGTTAATTGAATCGACCAGCGCAAGCGGAACTGGCGACATATGCTGCATATAAGTGGATCGGTCCGTTGGGAAGACCACTGTTGAATCAAGCACCGAGTTGTGTATGCGTCAGTGGAATTTGTATGGAGGGTGCAGAGATCTAAATCGCAGAAAAAGAAGAGAACAGTTGTATAGATAACGAGGCTTACATATGGTAAGTGCATACGAGCCTTGTCTTTGGTGATCATGCCGTGAGTAGATATATAGATAAAGTGGATATAGATGTTGTGTGAGCTATTTCCTTTAATTTCCCTCGAGAGCCATATATATATGAGCCTGTACCACAAATGAGTGCATATATATTTTGAATGCGCATGACCATTCTCAGTGTGGTGTTCCTTTTAAGAGTTTTATGAAGAGCGCGTGAGTTAAATTCAAGCTCGGTTTGTGTTTAATCATGAGATTACAAGCCATGAATCAAGCTTTATATGCTTGATGGGAGAAATATCCTGGTAGTAGTGGCCTGGGAGTGGCCTGGGCTGTATCAGTATGAAGTAGTAGTCGATGTTTCAATGCAATCATTTCCAACTTCAAATAAGATTCCAAACATAATGGTCATAGCTTACTTTATTGAAAAAAACTAGAAACAAATCTAACTATAAAAAAGAAATGATAAGTGGGAAAGAGAAGTAATAGTTGAACCATGTTGCTGTTGGAAATAAGTTTGAGTGGTAATCTTCATTAAAACAATATGCATCTGAAAGAGACCTCAACAAAAATATGCAATAGGAACATATATCTCCCATTTTCAACTAATTAATTTTTAATTGTTAACATCCCCACTTACACAAATCAAATGAGACGATGTTGCACTACATTTTATAACTAAACTAACTAGTATATATAACATTTATTTATTTATTTATTATCCTACTCTACTTGAGAAAAAAAATCATTTCCTCAAGTATAGGAGTATTTCCAATGTAACTATGTGTGTAACAGATACAAAAATGCATTCATACTCAAGTTTAAAATGCAATATTCAATGCATATAGCTAGGTGTTTTAATGATGCTTTCAAGAAATAAGGAAGAATGAAGGAGTGATATGGTCTTATAGTCGCTTGAAACCAATTTTCAACAAAATCAAAATGCTCTTGGTTTACCTCGTTATTTGGCTCACTTAGCATATCCTCCTTTATCGTGCCATGTAGATCTTCTAGGTTAGATGAATATCCTTTTGTGTGCTTAGAGGATCCATATAGAGGTGTGTTAAAAATTCTTCAATCTCAGGTTCTAATGGTTTCTCTCCATTAGATGTGGTCCCTAATTCTCCAGATTCATCAGCAAGTTTGCAAGGGTGAAGATATTCTTGTGGATTTGGTTCATGGAGTTGTTATTCTTCTATCTCTTCTGGAGAGGCAGATAAGTTCTTGACTACTGTTAAGATTTGTTCTTCTTGAGAATCATAAATCCGAGTTGCTGTTAGGATTTGAGAGAGTTATTTCAAACTCTTGATCATCCTTGAACATTTTTTTGTTGGTTGTTAATCCTCGTTTCACACATGGATTAGTGTAGGGGGTCCTTACTAAAAATCCTAAAGAAATAAGAAGGAAAGACACTTAAAATAAATGCAAGTAAACTAATCATGTACTCGAAGCACCACCATGCTACTAAGATCCTGTTATCACCAAGTTATCTGTTCACACAAGTTAGGATTCTTTTATTTTCATGAATTAATCTAAAGGAAAACACACTTGCAATGAAGAATAAGGAAACAACGAGCTCTGGAACCTACCTTTAATTCCACATATGAAAAATAAACTGGAAAATAAATCAAATACAACTATACTTTGGAGCGACCCCACCATAGTGGATGCGTGGTTCTTCACTCACGTCTTATCGTACTTTCTCCACCCTCTAATTTTCCTGCAAATCTTACCACAAACATTAATCTACTGAAACTCAACCTACCAAAGCAAAATGTTACCTAGATTGTTTGCAACTCCCCGACAATGACACCGAAAATGTTAGGGGTTTTATATGTTTATATTAATTTCCCTTCACTAAAGTGTCAACCGAGGCTCACAATCTAAGAGCTGCAAAATATCATCGGTCTAGTTACACTTAGCAGACCTATTTAGAATACAATACTCTGTTCTAGAAAGTTCACCAATTTAATTCAATTTGTCCCTCTTAAGAAACTGCAATTTATTTCATTATCTACCTAGTACAAAACATTAGAGGAAATTTTAGCCTAAAAGTGCCAATGAAATTTCAATGTCATAATATGTAAACCAATCAAAATCCTTTAAATTTAAAATAGGTATATGTAAATATTTTGGAGGGAAAAGAAGAAAAACTATTTTATTTTAATTGTATTTTTGGCTTATCTCCTTATAGGTTTACTCATATTTCATGTGTAGACACTCGTTGGATATGAAATTAAATTCCACATCCTATGAGTTCCAATGATGCATACTTTTGAGAAGACCTACATTGATAAAAATTAAAGATACATTAAAAAATCATGTTCACCACGTTTTTTTAATGTATCTTAATTTTCTTTATCAATGTGGGTCTTCTCAAAAGTATGCATAATGGGTGCTGGTTGGATGTGGAATTTAATTTCTCATCCAACGAGTATCTACACTTGAAATTTTAGTAAAGCTATAAGGAGATAAGTCAAAAATACAATTTAAAAATAGTTTTGTTGTTTTCCCTCCAAAGTTCATAACTCTTATTTTATTATTTTAACTATTATTTTATTATGTTAACTTAGGAGGCTACTTTCAGGTTGAAATTCCCTCTAATGTTAAGTACCAGACTCATATTTTTGCTTTAACTCTTAATAAAAAACCATTCAAACCCTTTAACAAAAACTTATTGAAATGAAGAAGCATATTAACCTTGTTTCCAGAAATAACATAACATTATAAATCCAGAAGAACTAAGTTCCTCTACTAATACAGAATAATTATAGTACTAAAAGAACTAACTCATTCAATCTACTAAGGATTACATAGCTCGGTATCAATCTAAACCATTTACTCACACACTTTGACAAAATGTAACTTGTCTTATTTTTTATGTCAACTAACCAATTATAATCCAATCTCAATCAAATATTAACTTGAATAGGTCTAACAATAGAAGGATTCTAGTCACTTATAATTCTAGCTCTTTAACCAAGCATTAATGTACCAAATCTTCCTTTAAACCTCACCTCTAACATTCAACGCAATCAATTCCAATTCTAACTCTATTCCTTATCATTTAACATGTAAGACTAGGGAACGTTCTTCAACTTAAAAGCAAACAACAATAGATCAATTGAAAGCCACAAAAACTAAGTGTTAGATATAAATTGGAAGCTACACAAATTTGGTACTCGAGATGAAAACTACAAAAATTCGATACTTATAGAAAGCTACAAAAATTCGGTACTTACGGAAATTTGATACTAAATTTCTAACTAAATCTAATTGATATAGGTTGGCCAGGATCAGTGGTGGGCCCTTGCCATGACCCGTGTCAAGCTAAGTTAAATGCAAAAAAATAAATTACTCATACGACATCAACGAATTAAGAAATAGAAGCCGAAATATTATATTATGAAGTCTTCAATAAAGCATGTACACCATAGCTCCAAGATGCAGATTAAAACAAAATTTTGAGATGTTCAAATACAATACTGTCACTATGCTCTTGCTTCATTTTCCTTCTTCCCTTTTGCATCTACAGGTCCTATTTTAAAAGAGAATCGATCTGGTATAATCAAAACTAAAGTTAGCTCAGATATGAGCAAATAAACCCACTTTGACTAAAACAACGATACACTACTTCAAATGGTTGATACGTTGAGTGCTTGGTTAAGATTCTATCGTGGATATCTGAGACAAGCTAAAAACAACACACAACCATCTTCTTGAGCCCATCGACAATCTCCCTCTCCAGTTTGAAAAATCTGTGATTTCAGGATCTAGTACCGAACTAAGTACCAAAATTATGGAAACTGTTGAACTTCTGGAAACTGTTGAACTGGTACCAAACTAAGTACCAAATTTTTAGAAAATGTCAAAGTGGTACCGAACTGTTGTAGATGGAATTGAGTTTGATCGTAACTTTGAATAAGGTCTTGAGCCTCATATGTGAGCTAGGTGTGATCCAACGAACATAAATCCATCCATAATCATATAGTCGCAACTCAGGTTAAGAAGAGCCAATGTGTTAACCTTTACTTGGTGTCAAACTAATATAAGTACTGAATTGTCAAATTCCAGTATTAAAACTTGTTGTTTGGGCACATAAACATATTAGTAAACTATCATTGGAAAAACCACGTTAAAAACTCATTTAACCATAAAAGTACAAAAAATCATTAATAATTAACCGAAAAGTAAAATGAATGCATTTAGTGAAAATTGGTAATATAATAGTTACTAAATATGTTGTGAAGGTATGAATATGGCTTGTAAATGAAAAGTTTGGATAGCCAATATGATAACATATCCGAGGCCAACAAAATCTACTCCAAAACTTTTAGATTGACACTTTACATTCACAAGTCCTTTCATAGCATCATCCTAAGTTTAGTTTGTGTCTTAACTGCAATTAATTTTTATTGGTTTATAAACATTTTTGAAATTTTATTTCAACTTCTCTTTTAATCTTTTTATTTTTTCATAGTTATAATTTAATTTTTACTTTCTTCAGAGAAATATCTTTATATTCCACATGAGAAATATATATTTATGTATTTGGTCTTTGAGAGTTTGTGCCCAAAACAATTACAAAAATATACTCATTATAAACTCAACATGTCACATACTTCAATAAAAAAAAATAACAAAATTTTCCGAACTACATAATCTACATACAATTATTATTAATAATAATATATTTTATCAATAAATAATAAATATTTATTTTAATGTAAAATATTATAATGAAACATTTATATCTCATCCATTAAAGTAAAATGTAATTTTTTTTATTTTTCCCAATTCGCGAAAGACTTATACCTAACTTCAACTATATAACAAAAAAGAGCTTGCACCTGAAATTCAACCATATAATTTACTTATATATGCAAACAAAAATGCGAAGAAAATTCTTACTGCTAGTCGATGGGATATCTTATTGTTTTATTAACCTTGTACTCTGATTTGGAATTTGTGAAACTTAGGTGGTTGATTAAGTCATCCTTATTTGTATGAGACAAACTCTTATTGTGTTACAAAATTTTAAATGTTTTTAAAAAAATTCAACACCTAAAATTTTTAAATGTTTTTATTATCTTAAGTGGGATCTTACCTCATATTGAATGCTATATGTGATATCATTTCAATTTGAAGCACATGATTAGAGGATTACACTCTAAATTTTCAACAGTTGAAGTTAAAAATGTCAATCATTAAAATTTTTTATTTTTATTTTTTTATATAATTTATTTTCATTTGCTTTTTAAATTGTTTGAGTTTTTCAGAGATTATTTCAGGTTTAATTTGTGGTTTGAGAAATTATGATTTAAGATATTTAAGTTTTTAAAATCGCTTGAGAATGACACCGACACTAATTCTTAATATAAATAAATTTTTACTCACGAAATTTCAAACCAACAATTTTCATATCATAAAATAACTTAATAATACACCTTATCACTATTTATTTTATTCATATAATTTACTTAAATAATTAAATATAAATAATTTATACGATACCAAAAGTTATCATTAAAACACTACTAATATATATTTTCATGATGGTATTCATAAGTTTGTTACATTTAAATTCCTAATGTCAACCATTTAAAAATATTTTATTTCTTTTGACTTTTCCATATTATTTAGTGGAATAGATATGTGTAAATGATCTATGTTGACGCCAAAGATTATTATAAGAAAATTGCCCAATATAAACGCATATGTTTTCATAGATAGTTTTCATAAACGGTTTAATCTAATAATAAAATTTGAGGTTTTCTAAATTCTGGATTAGAATTCCCATCATTTCTGAAAACCAATTCTTTCACATTATTATAATAAGTTAGCTTTTATTTAAATTATATCACATTATTTAAAAAAAAATATACATTATAGGTGGGAAAAAATTTAAAAATAAATTTAATTTTAGAAATTATTGTTTAATTATATACCACTACATGATTCTTAAGATTATTGTAGAGGAAAAGAGGAATATTAAAATAATAAAATTAATTAATTTTATTATTTAAAAGAAAATTGAGACACTACCTTAAAACAACTTGTGGAAGAGATTAGAATATATAAAAGTTTTTTTTGGGTTAAGTGTTGGTACAATAAAGTTGTATACGAAAGTAATTGATAAATTTAAGCATAGGGAGGATTGATTATATAGAAATTAGTTGTAACATAGATATTAATTAAAGTTGTCTTTACATTTTTTTTGGTATTTATATTGATTAGTTAGAGGAATGTTTGGAAGGTGCGAGTTGTATTGGTATTATTTTATTATCTATGTCCATCATCATTTTTCTCTACACTAACTATGTTGTATGTCTATCATCATTCTTCTCTACACTAACTATGTTGTTCTTTTTGCAAGGTGATCTCATCAAATCCAAGAACACCAACTACTCTATTTTTTATGTATGAGAATAGCAACCTAGAGGGAGTTAGAGTTAGTTCATACAAGTATCTTGGAGTTGACCTTCATTGCACACTCAAGTGGAACTATAGTATTGATAAAAAATTAATGGAGGACAAAAATATATTTTAATTTTGAGAACAACTATAAAACAACATATTTTTGGTTTTAGAAAAAAAAGAAAATCATTTTTTTTTGGTGTGGTTCACGGACACCCTAGTCATTGGGTGGCCGCTACATCCACAGAAATATCTGGGTTGATCAACCCCGAAGGGAATCGAGCCCCGCGGCCGATAACTAGGCCTAACCCCAAGGTCTTCGAGGAGAATTGACCCTGTGACCTCTCGATCGGCAAGGCACTGATTTAACCAGTTGAACTAACCCTTGGGGCTAAAAAGAAAATCATTTTTAATATACTTATTTCTCTAATTATTTTATATGGATGTGAAGTTGGAGTTTCATGATTTCTAAAGAAAGTTGGAGGAAAGTAAAACAAAGTTAGAAGTATCTATAATCTATAATTTTTAAATTTAAAGAAATGCACCTTATCTAGTCCTCCTTTATAATAGGCTTGCATCAAGTGAGAACAAGGCTATGATTAGGTACCCAACATACAAATACAAGATAGTTATGATGAAGGAGAAGAGGTTTCCTAACATTGCTTTGAGTTCTAGTAAAAGTCCCCAAGGACTTAAAAGAGGGTGACATAAAGATGTTCATTTTATGTTAAACCGCTAAAAAATAAAAGGATACACCACTTTACAAAATATTGATATTATTAAAAACAATATGTTAACTAAATTTAAAGAGAATTGGTGGTGCAATAAAGAAATAGAAAATAAAAGAAAGTTAGAGGATTATAAAGAGAACATTAGCCCCAATTTTGATTTCATCAAAGCATCTTTTTATCATAAATAATTTAAAGAAGAAAATTAGCATGCTAAAATATGAAAGAACCTTACTACATTCATAGTGAAAATGGGTAATGGGCAAAACTGAAAACATTGTAGGTAGGTAGAAAGAATTGTAATCTTCATGATACTAAAAAAGTGAAGGATGAAAAACACTTTATCTTCAAGTGCCATTCTTATGTACACATTAAATATCAATTTCAAAATATTTGTAACATTATTGATCTCCATAACTTGTTACTCTTAAAATTATAGAGATCTGAAATATTTTCTCAATATCTAAGAGATTTTCTCCACAGTCTAATCAACCATAAGAACAAAACGTTAAAAAAACCAAATAACTATTTATTTATTTTCTTATAATTTAATAAACTAAAATTAATCTTAATAAACAATAATAATTATCCAATATCTATTAAAATTAAGAAAAATAAAAATAAATCCATAAATCTAGATGTAAACTTTTAAGTTTTAAAATTAAAATAAATTTCTATTAGCTTATTATATTTTATAATAAGGCGAATAATTGTAATGCAGCATAGTTCCTGCCTCTACTGTTATTTAATTGATCAAGGTTGTGTTTGTTGTGCATTTAACCATTAGTGTGGAGTCCGCATGTCATCCTTATTCGAGAATCTTCTTTTGCTTCCACATAGCTTTCTCCGCACAACTACTTGTTTTTTCATTTATTTGTTATTAAATCCACTTTTCGTTCTTATTCGAGAATGATTTTCGCATTTGCAATTTGTCATTATTTTTGCCTTCACACACACAACAGAAGCCACCTTCACAAATCTTCTTCCGCTTCTGCATAACTTCTTCCACATAATTAGTAACCGTTTTGCCTCTTGTTCATAATTATTATCTGTTTTAGTTAAAATAAAATAAAATGAAACTATTTATTGCTAAAAGATAGCACCTCATTAAAAATAGATAAAATTAAAGTTTTGCATTACTAAACTAATAACAATAATTCATAATATAGTATGGAAGGACGTCATTGTCAGAGGTGCAAATCATGTGCACCTCTCTGCACAATGAGCCATCTTCTATATTTACCTTACAAAACAAGTTTGAACTAACTATAATAATGATAATCAACGGATAAACTGCCAAATGCAAGTAGAAAATCGGTAAAGGTGAATTGTTAATGTGGGGTTCACATTTCATTCTTATTATTTCGCATTTTCAATATGTCATTATTACTGACTCTCAAACGCACAATAAAAGCCACCTTCCAACATCTTATTTCGGTTCAGCAAAGCTTCATCCGCACAACTAGTCGATTTGTCATTTATTCGTTTTCATTCTATGCGCTTTTGCACTCCGTAAAATCCATTAATAATAAAATAAACTTGTACAACGACATCCGCACAACTACTTCCGCACTCAATAACGCCCTTAGTCATTGACAAAAAAAATTGATATTAATTAATGATTATAATTTGTGAAATACGTCCCTAAATAAGAATTGAAAAAGGGATTTGTATATTTATTATTTTAATAAAATTTGCACAAAACATTCGCATAAGATCCGTACACCAACAATCACCTATGCACACTTCGTCCATACAACTACTTTTGCACTCAATAACACCATTCGATTAGTTGCACAACTACTTCTGTGGTTGTGAAAAATATTCCAAAATAATAATTAAAAAAGGAGACTTGTATATTTACTATTTTAATAAACCTTGTAGAAAGCCTTCCACACATTCGTTTGACCACACAACACTTTTTCTTCACATGTTTTGCACACATATCTTGCACTAATGGTCATTTTTGAATGAATATAATGGTATGCTAGACATTGGAGATAGCGGTTGCCAGAGAAGCGTATCACTGCATGCAGTTCTGTTTGCGCTCTATCAGTAGGAAGAAATACAAGCGAGTTAAATTCCAGCGAGCAAGAGAGTTGGTTATTGCATACGATAGTCAATTGAATAAAGTTTGTGTGCATTGCAAAAAAAATTCTATAGAAAACAACATTTCATTGAACAAAAGATTTGTTTAGCGAAGTGTGGAGTTCGCAACCTGTAATGAAGGATTTTATTGCTAATATTTTAGTATTAGAACATAATCCATATTTTCTATTAAGAATAACATTGCTTGTGTTTATTATTGATATAATTTTAATTGTAAATGCTCCATAAAATTTATTATGTATTGCACTCGCTAATAAACTTGGCGAATTACGGTTCTAATCTCTAACTCTTTGTTTGCATAGTCACTATAGACATGTAAATATTTCATCAATCTAACTTTCCTTGATTTTAATGTAAACATTGAGGATGGTGTATGGGTGAGAAAACAAGGGTGAATAAGAATTAATTTAACTATGAATAAATTTAGAATTAGTATTACTATGTTTCCTTTGTGAAGCTTTTACTGTGCGGAGGGTGGGTAATCTGCCGAAGAATGGGGACATTTTACAGTTTGTTTTTTTACAATAAAATATTTGATTCAATTTTCGTGCTTTGGACATATTTCAATTTATGGAGTTTTCTTCACAGTTCGACAGTTCCTTTTAAAGTGAGCTAATAACATAGTAGTGGGCACTGACATTGTTTATAGACATTGACATGAACAAAAGTATTTTTTGTAAATTCTATGATTAAAAAACTTGTTTATGAGTGCCAGTGTAACAACCTTGGTGAAAATTCCATGTAATAAAAGTAAATAAAGGCAAAATAATAACCACAGATGATGGGACACCTATTCCAAGCTGAATGTTGGGCATAATCCTAGTGATGGGGATCACTTGTGATTGTTTATGGCTAAGGAAATTAGAAAATGAATTGGCTAAGGCTTTGGAAAGGAAAAATGGAACTTTTGGCACAATTATTTATGAAAATAATGGAAATTAGGAGAAAAGGGAGGTAAAAAGTCACAGGTTGCATGTGAGGAGGAAATTGAAGGAAAATAATGGAAAATGAAGATAATAGAGGCCTCATTCATAAAAACAGCTTCTGAGGATCAGTTGGTAACCTTTTGTCAGGAGCTCTCTCATTATTCTCTCTCTCTCTCTTACTCTTGGAGATGTAGAGTTTTCTTGGAGCACTCTTAGTGGGTGTGGCATACTTGGACTTTTGGAGCAAGAAGGAAAAGGAAGAGAAGGAAAGCGTAAAAAGACATTGGGATAAAAAAATACATTGGATTTTCTTGCAGGTACATGCATGTGGTTTCTTGGTTGTGATCTGTCATTGGCATGGAGGATTATCTGGATTGACAGTGGATTGTCTAGCCTTACCATTTCCTGGATAGCCATGGTGATTGTGCGTTTACTTTCATTTTTTGTTTTTGGTTGTTTCTCATGTTTCCTTAGGTTGGTTTGAGTTATTAATTCCTGGAAGCCCTGGTTGGACAAGCACTCTGGAAGCCCTGTAACAGCTTGGGTTGAGTTACTAGTCCTGGAAGCCTTGATTGGACAAATTCTCTAGAAGCCCTTGGTGGGTTGAGTTAATAGTCCTGGAAGCCTTGGTTGGACAAATGCTCTGGAAGCCCTTGGTGGGTTGAGTTAATAGTCCTGGAAGCCTTGGTTGGACAAACACTCTGGAAGCCCTTGGTGGGTTGAGTTAATAGTCCTGGAAGCCTTGGTTGGACAAACACTCTGGAAGCCCTTGGTGGGTTGAGTTAATAGTCCTGGAAGCCTTGGTTGGACAAACACTCTAGAAGTCTGGTGACAACTATGGGTTGACTTACTAGTCCTGGAAGCCTTGGTTGGAACAAACGCTCTGGAAGCCCTAGAAGGCTTGGATGGAGACCAATTTGATGATGGTTTTGTAATGTCTGACCGTGAGGTGGAATCACTATTTGATGGGTTGAGGTGGATGGCTTGTGGAAGCCCTGTATGATTTTTGGTTGACGTGTTATATGAGATCCCACATTCATGCTTGGAATATGACACTGGGGTGAATGGTTGAAGAGAGATTTGGCTCAACCATTCTACGATCGGGTGAAACGTCGAAGTCTCATCCCGAGTTTGGATTTTGCACCATTAATGAAAGGTTATTTCTCCTTGTATTTCTATGAGCATTTTGGTGGATTATATGTGGTCTACATAACTGTACTTTCATGAGTATTTTTGTTGTTATTATGTTGGTTATGTATGTGTTTTATGACAATAATAATGTGTGCCTCTCATCACGTTTTAATTGTAATTGAATGATCAATGTATCTATGACCTAATGGATGGATTGACAGTTGATGTGTTGAGACATCAATGGTTCTTAGCGAGTCTCAGCTAAGTATGAGACCCCTATTCTTAGAACTGTTAATTACACCTATAGATTACACATTTGCAATATGTTTGATGAAATACCTATCATGGCTAGTAGGGTCCCAGTCAAGGTCTTGAACAAGTGATTGATTTAGCATTGTCATTTCCATGTTATTTTTCTAATTTGAAGAGATGGTTCAATTATGGGTAGTGAATTAGGCTTTGGGCTTGAAAAAGTGGCTCAAATCTCGGAGTTGCTGGCATAGCAGTGACAATTTTGGTCTCTGGGCACTAGCAGACAAGCCTGTGAGAGCTGCTTTGGGTTTCTGGTCGCCCTCATGCATATAGCATGAGAGCGACTGGGTCTTAAGCTATCCAAAACTTCAGTGGGACCCCAAGACAAGGTGTATAAAGTATTAGATTGGTTCATGGAGGTCTTGTGTATGGTGTGTTTCTGTTAGTTCCACTTCCTTAACGTAACTTAGGAGGTCGAATCATGTCATAGTGGCCTCTCGTCGCATGTTTACCCCAACTGATCGGTTTCTTGGGTAGATGTGGAGGAGGGTGTTACAGAGTGGTACCAGATAATGGTTCACCCCTCAGACTAGATGGGCTATGTGTTGGTCATGCATGCATGTCAGTTGCATGTGTGTCTCTCACACTTTCATTCCATGTGCTTGTTGCATTTGCATGATGTTGTTCATGGTTGTAGTGATGTCATCATGTGAAACTTGAGGTTGTTGTGGTGGAATGTAGTGTCATGAGTGTATGAATGGTTACATGTCGATTTATGTCACTTACATGTATCATTGTAGTATTTCGATTGCAATCTTTCTTGTTGGTTACATTTTTGTATGCTTGGTTACATGTATCATTCTGGTAGGTTTGATTTCAAGTATCGTTCATTCATGCTTGATCATACATGTTAATGCATATGTGTGGATGGTTATGCATCTCTTATGGATGTTCAAGGTTTCATGTGGTAAAGTGTATAGTGACGTAATGATGGTGGTTGTCATGCATGAGGTTGTTGTGTGTGTTGTTGTTGAGGTCATGCATTGATGACTGGACCCTAGCTAGAATGGCGGTTGCATGGTCATATGATTATGTTTTATGTTTCTATATGTTTTCATGATTATGTTATACATGTATCACGCTAATTTGTTGATCTGGTAGACAAGGTATCATCCCTGAGCTATACTAAGGTACATTGGTTTATTGTGATTTGGTTTAGCTGAAATGATACACCTTACAGGAAGAAATATCAAATGGCTAGCAAGATGGTTGACTACAAAGACTCTCCCTATGAGTTCGAAGAGCAGTATAGTGTTGGGAACCCTTTCGATTTGGAAGTTACACTAAGAAGCTTAAAGGAAGAGATAAGGAGTTTTAAGGCAGATAATTACAGAATCATATAGGCATAGGAGAAACAATCATACGTAAATGCAGTAATACTTCAGATTTTTTGAGAGTTGCAATGACAGGGACCACGTCGGATCAGCTATGAGTAGGAGGATAGAACTAATGGGGCATATGGTAGTCAATCGCATGGAGGTCACAGGTTAGATAGAGATGACACAATTAGAGACGACATATTGTTGGACACTCTGGATAGGAGAGGGGATATACACAGGTATTATTCTAGTTCTGATTCAGATAGGCATCATGATCATCATCAGTATCATCCTTACAGGAGGAGTGATAGGGGATATTTGTTGGATTAGTTTGAGAAAGCAAAGCCACCAACATTTTATGGAGAGATGAAGAAACCACAGGATTCATAGGCATGGTTGCTTGGCACGCAGAAATTCTTCAGGTTGCATGATTATTCAGAGAACATGAAAGCTAGAGTGGCTACATTCAGTCTCAAAGGTAAAGCATACATTTAGTGGGAAGATGTGAAGAATGCCAGATGCATTCATGAGAAGGATTTGACTTGGAGTGAGTTTGAGTGACTATTCAAGAAGAATTATTTGTCGGAGAGATACTTTGATGATAGGGAAAAATAATTTTATGAGCTAAATATGGGATTTATGATAGATGATGAGTATACTAGCGGGTTCTTAGAGTTACTAAGGTATGTGCCTTATCTCACAGAGGAAAAGGCCAAGATTCAGAGGTTCATTAGTGGGTTACCAGTTGCATTTAAATATAGAATTGAGTTTGATGAGCCTAGATCATTGGAGGAGGCCATTTGGAAGCTAAGGCATTTCTATGAACAATCGAAGTGCAAAACCGAGACTAAGCCAGACTGGAGAGGTAATGCAAAGAACAAAGGAAAATGGGACAGAAAGAGAGAAATGCCTCAGGATACATGTAATAAGGAGAATGTTGCACCACCTAAGAAGTTCAATGCATCAGATAAAGGATAGGGATTTTGATCAAGAGAACATAACAAGGAGACATGCTGGAATCATATAAAGTGTTGGATTTGTGGAAAGGATCATTGCTGGAGAGGTTGCCCACAAAATTAGGGTGGTGGACCTCATATATACAATATGCAGGAGGCATAGATTGTTGGGGATGTTGGTTAGAGTATTCTGTGTATCTATGCAACATTGGATAACAAATAGGCAGAGCATCAAGCCTCTATCATTGAGATGGACAGTAAGCTTGGTGATCAAGTTATTTCTATTTTGGTTGACCCTGGATCTAATTATAGCTATGTTAGTCCTAACTTGGCGGATAAGTGTGGTTTGAGTAAGGAATTACATGCAGAGTCTTGGTTAGTGCAGTTGGCTACAGGTACAAAGAAGCAAGTTCATCATTGGGTAAGAGCTTGCGCATTTGACTTGAATGGTATGTCTACCACAACACATCTAAACGTATTACTGTTGGGTTCATAAAATATGTTGTTGGGCATGGATTGGTTGTATCTTCATATAGCCAAGGCAGACTTCTAAGATAAAGCTATTGAGTGTGTTGATGACAATGGGGAACCAAGAGTCTTACAGGGTAATAAGAAAGCTACATTAGTCAGGATGGTGACAACTATGCAAGAAAAGTGTAGTGATAGGAAAGGGTGTAAGTTATTCACAATGCACATTTCTAGTGATAAGGGTAAGGAAGTTGAGGATATAGATGTGTTGAGAAGGTACCCAGTTTTACAACATTCTTGGATGTATTTCTTGAGGACATTACAAAGTTTCCACCTCATAGGGAGGTATAATTTTATATTGAGTTAGTGCTAGGGGCAGCTGTAGCATCAAAAGCACCTTACAAGATGAGCACACCTGAGTTGGTTGAGTTAAAGTTGCATTTGAAGGAAATGTTGGACAAGGGATACATTAGGCCAAGTGTATCACCCTGGGGCACACCGATATTGTTTGTGAAGAAGAAATATGGTACTCTCAAATTATGCAGTGACTATAGACAATTGAACAAAGTGACCATCAACAATAGGTATCCATTGCCGAGGATTGATGACTTGTTCGATCAGATGAAGGGAGAAGTAATGTTCTCCAAGATTGACTTGATATACGGATATCATCAAGTACGCATCAAAGAGGAGGGCATTTACAAGACCACATTCAGGACTAGGTATGGGCATTATGAGTTTGTTGTAGTTACATTTGGCTTAACTAATGCTCCAAATACATTTATGTGTTTGATGAATAGTGTGTTGCGTATATATTTGGATAAGTCTATTATCATGTTCATTGATGATATACTGGTATATTATAAAAATGAGGAAGAACATGCTAAGAATTTAGCAGCATTGTTGAGGTTGTTGAGAGAGCATCAGTTGTTTGCTAAGCTCAACAAGTTTAGTTTATTTCAAAATAAGGTACACTACTTGGGGCATGTTGTCTCCAAGGAAGGCATTGCAGTAGATCCAGAGAAGATAAGGGCCATCATGTTATGGATAGCTCCTAAGAGTGTGGATGAGGTGAGATCTTTCATGGGTTTGGTAGGCTACTATAGGAGGTTCATCAGGAACTTTTGCAAATTGCTTATCCTATCACATCACTGTAAAGGAAAGGTAAGAATTTTGAATGGACTAAGGAGTGTGAGGCTAGATTTGAGCAACTTAAGAAGTTGTTTACACATGCATCGGTGCTACAAATTGTAGATCTGGAAAAAGAGTTTGTGGTATGCACAAATGCTTGCAAGAGAGGACTTGGTGGAGTCCTTATGCAGGATGGACAGGTGGTATGTTATGAGTCCTGGAAACTAAACGAGCAAGAGTAGGAAATGGCTAAGGCTTTGGAAAGGCAAAATGAAAATTTTGGCACAATTATTTATGAAAATAATGGAAATTAGGAGAAAAGGGAGGTGAAAAGTCACAGGTTGCACGTGAGGAGGAAATTGAAGGAAAATGATGGAAAATGAAGAAAATAGAGGCCTCATTCATAAAAAGGCTTCTGAGGATTAGTTGGTAACCTTTTGTAAGTTATATTTTTGGAGCTCTCTCATTATTCTCTGTCTTACTCTTGGAGACTTAGAGTTTTCTTGGATCACTCTTGGTGGCTGTGGAATACTTGGTTTTTTGGAGAAAGAAGGAAAGGGAAGAGCAAGAAAGCACAAGAAGGCATCAGGATTTGAAGCTACATCAGATTTTCTTGCAGGTACTGAGTTACATGTATGTTTCCTTCACTAGTTTTGGTATGCATGACACATACATGTGGTTTCTTGGTTGTGATCTGTCATTGGCATGGAGGATTTCCTGGATTAACAGTGGATTTCCTAGCCTTGCCATTTCCTGGATAGCCATGGTGATTGTGGATTTACTTTCATTGTTTGTTTTTGGTTGTTTCTCATGTTTCCTTAGCTTGGGTTGAGTTATTAGTTCCTGGAAGCCCTGGTTTGACAAACGCTTTGGAATCCCTGTAACAACTTGGTTTGAGTTACTAGTCCTGGAAGCATTTGTTGGACAAATGCTTTGGAAGCCCTTGGTGGGTTGAGTTACTAGTCTTGGAAGCCTTGGTTAGATAAACACTCTGGAAGCCTAGGGACAACTGTGGGTTGAGTTACTAGTACTAGAAGCCTTGGTTGGAACAAATGCTCTAGAAGCCCTGGAAGGCTTGGATGGAGACCAATCTGATGATGGCTTTGTGATGTCTGATTGTGAGGTGGAATCACTGTTTGATGGGTTGAGGTGGATGGCCTCTAGAAGCCCTGGATGAGTTTTGATTGATGTGTTCTATGAGATCCCACAGTCATGCTTGGAATATGGCATGGGGGTGAATGGACGAAGAGAGATTTGGCTCATCCATTCTACGGTCAGGTGGAATGTGGAAGTCCCATCTCGGGTTTGGAATTTTCATCCTTAATGAAAGGTTATTTCTCCTTTTATTTCTATGAGCATTTTGATGGATTATATGTGGTCTATATGACTGTACATTCATGAGTATTTTTGTTGGTATTATGTTGGTTATGTATGTGTTTTATGATAGTAGCCATGTCTGGTTCTCATCATGTTTTACTTGTAATTGAATGATCAATGTATCTATGACCTAATGTATGGAATGACAGTTGATGTATTGAGACATCAATGGTCCTTAGTGATTCTCAACTAAGTATGAGATCCCTATGCTCATAACTATTAATTACACTTGTAGATTACACATTTGCAATACGTTTGACGAAATTCTTATCATGGCTAGTAGGGGTCCAGTCAAGGTCTTGAACAAGTGATTGCTTTAGTATTGTCATTTCCATGTTATTTTGTTGATTTCAAGATATGGTTCAATTATGGGTAGTGACTTGGGCTGTGGGCCTGAAAAAATGGCTCAAATCTTGGAGTCGCTAGCATAGCACTCACAATTTTGGTCTTTGGTCAGTGGCAGGCAAGCCTATGAGAGCGACTTTGGGTTTTTGGTCGCCCTCATACCTATAGCATGAGAGCGACTGAGGCTTAAGTTGTCCAAAAGTTCAGTGGGTCCCCGAGGCAAGCTGTCTAAAGTATTGGACTGGTTCTCGAGGGTCCTATAATTGATGATTAATCTCTGTATGATGTGTTTCTATTGGTTCCACTTCCTTAACATGAATTAGGAGGTCGAATCATGTTATAGAGGCCTCTCATCATATGTTTACCCCGGTTGGCCAGTTTCTTAGGTAGATACGGGAGGAGGGTGTTACAACAAGAAAGCATGAATTAGGTGGAAGGTTTATTCTTGTGTGGAGTGCGAAGGTCTGTACGATGAAAGCTTGAAAGGTTCCTCCACACAATGGATTTCATCTACAATTTGGCACATATGCCTATTTACACAAAGATAGCCATAAACAAAGATTTCGTTGTGCAAAGAACACAACCTTTAAGCTAATGATTAGGGAATTATTTAGTGCAGAAGAAATTAATTTTGCTAGAATGTGGAAACCACACTCGGTCTGCAATAGTTTTTGACATTTGTGCTTAGGCAAAAAGTTTCTTGTGGATAGATTTCAGTGTGTACAGAGGTTTCACTGGGAATATAGAAAGTCTAATAAACATTTAACTATAACCTATAGTTATTCTGGTCTATAGCTTCCGATGTAGTTCACAATTATAACTCATTGTTTAATAATTAGACTGTATTTCAGAATACATAGTAGGAATTAGGAAGTGTGTGCAGAGGAAGCTATGTGGAGATGAATTTCATTGTGCGGAGTGTTGATGTGTGGAGGAATCTTGTGTGGAGGCAGGAATAATAATAGATTGAAGAGATGACTGCGAAAACAAAGCATTCTCAAAAAATGACAAATTGTGGACCCCACGTTGCCTTGATTAATTAATTAGAAGAAGCGTATGCAGAGGAAGTTGTGTGGAGATGTAGATGCGAGCAAAATACAGAATCCATTAAAAGAAACATGGCGCTAATCAATTAATTATAGGGATGATCATGTTGGAATATGTTATTAAATGATAAATAGATTCGACTGTCGTATCTTTGTTTATGCTCTTGTGCGAAGGAAGACCATTGTATGGAGAAAGTTTTTTGTGCAGAACTTCGCACTTCACACTAAAATATTTTATTACTAATATTATTGGTAATGTTTTAGATATAAATAATGCATATCTTCATGTAAAGCGTTCATTGTGCGCATTTCGACAACATCTTACTAAAGGTTTCTATTGCTAATATTTTAGAATTAAATTATCCATAATTGTTGTTGGCAAGTTCAATTTTTTGTTTGAGTGTGGAGCTTTGTTTGGGTGTGGAGGTTGAGTGCAGAAAAGTTCAATGTTAATATACCATACCGCAAAAAATTCTTCATTGCGAACTTTTGCTCATATTATATAAAATATATCAGATCTCTACAATGTCAAAAAATAAACACAAGTACCGGTTAATAATAAATAATGCATATATATGTAGTCAATTTGAATAGAGATATGGTTTTACTATCTGAAAAAGCTTCTTCTGCACAATGAAGCTTTTCATTGTAACCTTTGGACAATGACAACTATGTACAAGGAACCAAGCAATATCAAATAACACAAAAGTAGCAAACGAAGCTCATTAATTGATTAAAATTTGTAATGATATAATCAAATATTAACTGAGATGAATTGTAGTTAGTAATTATATTCTTAAGAGATATATGTCTCAGATCCAAAACTATTGTTAAATGTTAATTTTTATTTTAATCAATAACACAATATGACATATAAAACAAATTTTCAAATGTTTTCGAATACAAATAAAAAACATTATCATAAATTGATACAGTCAAGTAAATTTGCTCAACATTAGAACTAATTGAATTTAATTTATATCTATGTTTTTTGGGTTTATAGTTTCTTAAGTACAATATTCCTTATGTGGAGCTTTCACTATATAGAAGAAATTTGTTGTGCAAAACGAAACTTTTTGTGTAACCTCTGCATAATGAGAGCTTTGTACAAAGAACTAAATAACATAGAATTAGAAAATAAAGCTCAACACAAAATTGAATATAATAGAAAACTTGAAAGTATTCTTTGGGAAATTTATAGAAAACACTATCATAACATTGATACATAATTAGATTCAACAAGAATTGTATTTAGAATAAAATTCCAATGACCGCGGCCACACAATATTTCTTTTTGTAGAGACTTCATTATGCAGAAGAAACTTGTGCTGCACAATGAAACTTTTCGTTTTAACCTCTACACAATGAGAGCTATGTGTAAGGAACCAAATAACATAGAATTAGCAAACAAAGTTCAACAAGTTCAGAACTGTAAAAGTGAGAGTTATCTCACTATAGGAAGAAAGGGTGTGTCAGAAACATAATTAATTAATTACTTTGTGGAATGAAATTTGTGCAAGTCTGAAGACATTGTGCCAATATTCTATTATTAAGAGATATATGTCTAAAATTCCAAACCATTGCGAAATGTTCAATTTCGTTTAAAGCAACAACATAACACTTAATGTAATAGAAAAGATGAATGCATTTTTTTTTTTAAATTTAAAGAAAACAATATAATAACATTGATATAGAATTAGTTTTAGATTTGTATGAGATCATATCAAAACATATTCTTAAAAGAGAAAATTGTTGAATAGAAACTATAAAGTAAATGGATTTATTGTAGTGGAAATTGGTGTTGTGATTCCTTGAATGCGACAACAATGTGTGTTATAGACATATTTGGGCACTGCAACCCTAATCACATATGTCCATAAACCAAGGGCTTCTAAGTCCCTAAAAGTGTTGTTTCATACCCTAAAGGAGCAAGGTCAGCTGATTACATCATCTCCCAGAAGTTCTCCCTGAAAAACTACTCAGAATTGGTCAAAACAGGACCATATAGACTGCCCAGTGCTAAGGGTGCGATGCATCTCACCTTCCACATGCAAAAATTGTGATGCATACTGAAAAGCCCTTCTGTAGGGTGCAATAAGCGAGAGCAGACAAATGGCAGAGACAATTAGCTAGGTGGAAACCTAGAGAATCTTCTAGAAACTGCCCATTTGACACTTGCCTCTCTGAATTCGCCGAGGGATGAGTAAGAGATCATGAAATCTCAATGTGGAGCCAAGAAATATCAGAGAGATGACACTAATCAAAATCCCAGAAGCTGACTCACCCACCTGCAAACATCTATATATGGATCCCTCATCCTAGAGATCCAAAGACTGGAATTTTGTATTTTGTAAGGAAGTGCTATTGGTTTCTCTATGCAATACTGTATTGTTGGGTGATCTAAGCTTTTCATGAGGTGAAGAGGGCTTTCATGCTAGGAGGATGATGCTGGATCAGATAGCCTGGTTGTAATCCTCTCTTCTACTACTTCTATCAATAAAGCTATTTGAGTTTTCCTCCATATGCTTGTATATCTCTGAATCTTGTATTTGTATATGCATTTGTATGGTTAATGTACATATGATCCTACATTATTTATGGTTATAGATCTCTATGCTTTGATGGTATTTTGCTGCCTTGACTCTACAGGTGTTCTTTGAAGCGGGACAAGTGAGAAAGGAGTGGCGAAAGCTCTATCAAAGGAGAGAGGAAACAAGCAAGGAGACTAGCGAAAGACCGAGGTTGGTACTCTCTGCTTCTCTCTCATCTATCTCTCATAAAGGAAAACACAAGTAACTTTAATCTGTTTGTTTCTAAGATAGCTACCCATCTTAGTGGGACTAGCAGCTCTGAATGGACACTAGTTTTCCCGATAACAAAATGGCGACTCCGCTGGGGAGCGAATAGTTTGATTTCTTGTCTCTATTTGTTTGATTCATAAACTATAGATGGAGTCTAAAGTTAAGCCAGCTAGCCTTCGAACTGCTTTTGCTATGCAAGTGAAAAGTAGATCAACGCTACTTCAGTCAATCTTCGGGTTTGTTTATGAACTGTACAACTGACTTGCAAACATCCAATGTGCCCTGGTGGTAGCTCAAGTAACCTCATTAGATCAGCCCCTATACTTTGTATTTACTGACTATCATTAGCTCAGCTTAAATCCCTAAACTAAGTTACAAACTGTGAGCAAAAACCAAGCCCAATGTCGTCCCTGGACCATCGCACTGTCTCCCTTTGACAGTCTGGATGCATCGCACCTCCCATGTGCTGTAGGTGAGATGCATCCCTGTTTCCCTGTGTTACAGGTGTGATGATCAAATAAGACTGTTTCTGCCTCCAGATTTTGGTTTTTTCTTCATTGTCTTCAGCTTTATTAAGGAGTTTTGTTGTCTGTGATCAGTATATCACTGTTGAAACTCCCTTCCTTTGCATTATTCAGCCTCCATTGTATAAAGAATTGTGAATGTTTTTATGTATTTTTTTCCATTTACAGTTCTCTTTTGGCAAACAGTAGCTTAATCAAATTGTCGTCTTTTGATTTGAAAGTGTCACAAGTGTCATTTTCAGTCAAAGAAAAGAGTCTTCCTCTTTCTGATAGTCGATTACACTTTTGCCATTGTTTTTGATTTGAATCATCAATTCTTTGAAGTGTCGAAAGCAGTTTTCAAGTTGAAATTGAAAGTGTAGCTCTTAGTCTCCCTTTCGTTTTTCAAATTCGAAATCGCAAAGTATTGTCTTAGCCTTCCTTTCGTTTTTTGAATTTGAAATCGCAAAGTATCATCTTAGTCTTCCTTTCGTTTTTTGAATTTGAAATCGCAAAGTGTCGTCTTCGTCTTCCTTTCGTTTTTGAAAAGAAAATTGTTAGTACTGTCGCTTTGAAAGAAAAATAGTTCAGATCTGTACTTAGCATTCTTTTTGTCATTCACACATTAAGAAAGTGGAAAACAAATACATGCATGTGCATTTGCATTTAGACTGCTTGTGGAGATTGATTTAGGACAGTGCATCTTAGTGTGTGCTCTCTGCTCTATGTTGAAAGAATTTCGCTTCTCTTTCCTTAGTAGCTAGGATTTTCATTGCAAAAAGAAAGTAAATGATTGTTTATCATCTTAGATTGCATATTTAGGATTTGTATATCTACATCACGCGGTGAAACTTAAAGGAAAACTTCTTAAGAAAGATCAACTGTAAAATAAATTCAATGAACATAAAAATGCTTTGGAACCTAATGCACAACATTTATAAGTCTAGGCTAGAGACGTATTCCGGTGTCGTAAAGCCTGGTAACTATCGCTTTCATCGTAGGTTGGGAGATTCCTCCTTTTTGAGACGACAAGTGCCAGTATGGAATTTTGCTCCCACGTACCATCGAGTATATATTGGGAGACCACAATAGGCTATATCCTTTATCCTTAGGAAGCCGTGCTTGCCACCCTATCAATCGCAATGCATTGAACACATCATTTAGGAAGATTGACTGCCGTACTGTAAAAAGTATTCTGCAGTTTTGCGATTGGTTTGGTAATCCCCCTGTCTAGATTTCCAGAGTAGTCACTTTCGTTCCTTTTCAGACCCCTTAAAAGAAAAGGTCCATTTGAGCACTTGTCACTCAGGCTCATTAAAAATCAAAGGTGACTAGAGTCATCTTTAGCTTTTTCTCGACTCTTAAAAATTGAAAAAGCGAGTTGTGTCAAAGCGTTATAAACTTTATTTTAATCGGAATAACGTCACTGTTCCCTTGTTGGTCTTAGGTTGAGAAAATGGAGTCCACCAATCAAGGATTTCCCCTTGGGGGAAATCCGAGTCACTTCTCCTCTTGGGAGATGTTGGTGCACCTCATATGGCCACATTGTCCCTTCCAGGACTAACAATTGGCCTGCCGATATGGATTTTCTCAGCCTCTGTTGTTCAAAACACCGTGATTCCTGAGCAATCAAATCAGTAACTAGATTATACTAGAGGTACCCCCCAACCTTCTACTTCATTTGCTTCTCCCTCTCCTTCTTCCTCTTTGCTTGGTGAAGCTAGTAAAACTAAAAAACAAGTAACTGAGAAGAAGAATAAAGGGAAGGAGAAGAAGAAGAAGAAGCCAATGACAAAAGGGGGCAACCAAGCATCATCTAGCGAAAATCCACACACTGCACCATCCAAACCTAAATCCCTGTGTGTCATTTGCAAAGGGGACCACTATCATTGAGATTGTCCTTGCGTCCCACGGATCTTAAGGGACTGGTCTCCCCGCTTGCACAATCCGGTGTCATCAACCTCTGACGATCATGTTGAGAGTACACCATCAACTAGTGAAAATGAAGTCAATGGATAGAAAGGAAGATCTAAATTTCCTTGTAGACTGTGTGAAGGTGATCATGCCCTCCACCGTTGTCCCTTCCTAGATGAAGCTAAAAGAGTCTTGGACAACCGTCCTGCTTCACCGCAACGACTTCCTCCTGGATACAAGAAACTCATGCCGTGTCCATCGCTAGTTGAAAATCCAACTAACACACCTTTGTTGTCGGTCGAAGAACCTATCATTGAAGACAAACCCTCTGAGTCCACATCGGACCAAAGTCAATAGGTCGAGATGGCAGTCGACCCCATCTTGTCTTCAGAGGATCCACCTTCAGATGATACTATCACCAAAGAGAATGAGAACGACACCATTCAAATTATTTTCGTAAACACAAACTCTGATGAACATGGGGGCAATCTACCCGTTCCTTTATTGCAGGAAGGAAGTTCATTAGAGATTTATCCGGTCGTCTATTCGGTTCCACCTCCAAGAAATCTATTCATTTCCTTCAATTGGAATCTACTAGGCAAACCCCGCTGTTGGGTGTGGAGCCTGATTATCTTCTATATTCAAAGGTATCGCCACATAGGACCCCAGTTCGAAATGGGGGCGGCAATGCCGCCCGTAAAATATTCGCTGCAGGGGGGGTCCAAGGGGGGGCGGCTGCGACCTTTGGGAGCCCCCCCTCTAGCGGGGGGTTTCAGGGGCAGCGCCCCCGAAGCTAAAAACAACTGTAAAATTGCCTTGTAAAAGTATAGTAATTTTTAGTCAATTTGGGCCGTTCATTTGGCGGATGATCTGACGGTAGAACTTATGTTTAGTTTAGGGTTTTTTTCCCTAGAAGGCAACCCCTCTCTTTGTATGAGGGTATTGTATTTGAGGCTGTGAGATAGATGTGTATTTGGTGAGCGAGAAACAGAGAGGTGAGACTGTGAGAGAAAACAGAGGATATTACAGCGGATTTGCTGTAGGTTGTGTCTCTTCATTTTGCTGGATAATAGAAAGGAAGGATTGGCTGTTCGGGGTGGACGTAGCCCAAACTGGGTGAACCACGTATATCTGTGTCTCTCTTGTTTTGTGCGTTTTCTGTGTTTATATTTCTGCAATATTTTATGTGTTCCATTGCTCCGTAATATATAATTTTCTAACACCTGCCTACCATCTAATATACCATTCCGGATCATAGTACAATCTTATAGAATGATCATGGATGGTACTATCATAGATGAAGGGGCTTCTGTGAGTATCCTTTCCTCAATTTCTTGGAAAGCGCTTGGTTCGCCATCGCTTCTGCCTCAGATTCGAAACCTGACAGGCTTCAACAAAGGAACCAGTCGACCGTTAGGGATCTTTCCAAATTTGCCTATAACTTTGAGAAGCAAAACCATTCATCTAAACGTGATGGTAGTCCAAGGACCTTTAGATTACAATCTACTCCTTGGACGTTACTACATTTGTAGCATGGGAGCTATTGTTTCCTCACTCTTTCGAGTGATGTGTTTTCCACATGAAGGCAGAGTGGTCCAGCTCGTAAACCAGCTTTCATTCCCCAGTTCACACATAGATAATAGTCAAATGCCATCCCTAATTGGTCTTTTTGCACAAGGAATGTCTCATCAATCTCCAGTCCATCCACCTGATGAGCGCGAGTGATTCAGTGATTGTGACTGAAAGCTAGGAGGCATGCGCCCTTGTTTTCTTTGGCAGAAAAACCTCGGATATAAGGTACGTTTCCGCATAGGAATATGACTATTCTGATACCCCTGTCTGTTTACAAAAATGGATTTGGACTGGAAAAGATTCCCTCGTCAAAAGTTATGTGATTGGGACTAACAACAGTCACCTTTGTCTATTTCGATGGACATCGCCAAGGAAGTGTTTTGTCTGCGATGTGGGTGGAACAATCTTGCTAATGCAAGAACTTCCATATGGGGACTTGGAAACTTTACTTTATACCTGGGGGCATGCAAACATTTTGCACGCAAGTGAAAAGCAACTAGCGTAACTCTAACCTCGTAGTTTTTACTAACTTCAACTGCTTAAGTTAGGTGATTGGTCTGATCAACCATTCACCTTTTCCGGGACCAACGGAAATGGCAAAGTAAAGGAAATGTTTCCCACCGAGAAGCTATCCTACCTAACCTTAGTAGTTCTTTAACCCCTAGGACAGTAGTTGGTCGTTCCTAGCTGGCATACGAAAGGCTTCGAAGCAAAGTTTCGATTGGGGCAAGCTCCCTAAAAAATGAACCTATCGATGAGACATCCTTATTATACGACTGGCACGAGTAGTTTTACGTAAACTTCAAGCTCGCTAAAAAATAAACCTCGCCACGAGAAGTTTTACGCGAAGTTCAATCTCGTTAAAAAATAAACCTAGCAATGAGCATATGTTCCACCAGAGCTTAATCTCATTAAAAAATGAACCCACCTTCGGTGAATAACCATTGTGATCGCATAATTATCAACTTTTAAACCTTGGTCATGTTCTTACCATTACCTACACTCTTTTTTGACTGATCATACGCCTCCATTTTATTGTTTACCCCTTTTGAGGAATAGATGCGATGAGTGATCCTATTAGCCACCTTCTTTACATTGCCGTGATTGAAAAGTTCCAAACCTTACCTGGAACCAGTTGCTATCTAAAAACATCACTCGTTCCTCAAAAAACGAGTCTCCTTTAAGCTCTTTTCATATGACTCGTAAAATATGAAAATATTGCTGAGCAATTGGCCTCTCCAGCTCGTTAAAGTGACCGGAAGTTCCATCCCTCCTCTAGATTTTAATCTTTTTGGACCTGAGGGATCATTACACAAAAAGATCGAGTGCTTGTCTTGTTTGGCTCATTAAAACTATCGAAAATTCATCCATTTCGTATTATTTTACATTTTTTTGGACTTAAGGGATTACATTATGAAAAAGGAATATTGGAGTTTCCTTTTTGTCTCTTTTCAGACTCTCTAAAATTGAAAAGAATCGAGTTATCGTTGTCGTTAAACTCGTCAAAACAATAGCGACAAACTTGTCCATGCAGACAAGAGCGAGTTTCAATGTTGCTAGGCTCGTTAAAACATAGCGATGGGTTTGCCCGAAGGGAAAATTATAGAACAAGCATATATTATCCTCCTCAAGCTTGAAAAAAATAAAGAGGTACTGGTCAGCAATGACTGGGGAAAAATTGGGAAGAAAACTTGAAGAAACTTTATTAATAGCAGGTCACTCTTGAACATGAAACTTTCACTCCATCACCATGATTGAGTCAGGTTGGGTTATTTCGGTCACCGGTCATATCACCATTGGTCCTCTATACCATCCATTTTGGGGTTAAACCTAAAAATCCATTTCAGTGTCACTGATATGTTCAAGAGAAGTCACTCAAAGAATTCACCAACCCAGCTTTTGTCTCATCCACTGCAATACCTTCACGCTTCATTCTTTCATGACCGCCACCTTGAACCTTGTATCATCAAATTGATTTCACCTCCACAAAATCGTTTGCTCCGTTTCGTGTCGTAGATGTGGGATTCATTAAGGCCCTCCTACGACGGGTCGCTTCTTGTCGACATCAGCTCATTATCCAAGAAGTCGACTTAGGAACAACCCTTTCAGTACTTTGAAGCTTGCATGCCTCAATGGCAAGTTTCTCACTTCCGGCGACAGGTTTACGTCAATGGCCTTTGATCGAAAGATTTTGTGTGTGTTCGACATCGACTCATGTATTCACACCACGTGAATTGTACTGTAGTACCTTGAGGGTCATCATCATTATCGATGATTCCTCTCATGCCTATTAACAGCTTACTTCATTGGGTGGTAATCAGGCAATGTCTTTCCATGTTCGACATCTAAACATCTTTTCACATGGATCGACTTGTACTTCAGGGGAAGATTGAACGAGTTTTGAAGACCTCGGATCTAGTTTCATCCATTTGGGCTGTGATATATTCAGGAAAATAAAAACATCAAATGTACATCATAGCTGCATAGATAATCATCCAAGCTAAGGGATGATGGCTCTACCAGAATCATCAGTCTGCCACACAAACGGTTGTCTGTCCTATGTACATGAAAATGAAATATAAATTTGAGCATGGGAATGCTCGCCTCAGCTAGATCATGAAAATATTATGAAGATAATGTATTGTATTGTATCTTATTACAGGTCACCTTCCAGTTCGAAAAACCTCAGATCCTCATGATAAAGCATTTCACCCGACATCAGAAGATTTACGACCTCATGCTTTAGGGGGCAACTGTTATAGACATATTTGGGCACTGCAAACCCAATCACATATGTCCATAAACCAAGGGCTTATAAGTCCCTAAAAGTGTTGTTTCATACCCTAAAGGAGCAAGGTCAGCTGATTACATCATCTCCAAGAAGTTCTCCCTGAAAAACTACTTAGAAGTGGTCAAAACAGGACCATACAGACTACCCAGTGCTAAGGGTGCGATGCATCTCACCTGCCACATGAAAAAAGTGCGATGCATACTGAAAAGCCCTTCTGTAGGGTGCTATGAGTGAGAGTAGACAAATGGCAGAGGCAGTTGGCTGGGTGGAAACCTAGAGAATCCTCTAGAAACTACCCATTTGACACTTGCCTCTCTGAATTCGCCCAAGGATGAGTAAGAGATCATGAATTATCCAAGTGGAACCGAGAACTATCAGAGAGATGACACTAATCAAAATAATAGAAGCTGACTCACCCACCTGCAAACATCTATATATGGATTCCTCATCCTAGAGATCTAGAGGCTGGAATTTTGTATTTTGTAAGGAAGTGCTGTTGGTTTCTCTGTGCAATACTGTATTGTTGGGTGATCTAAGCTTTTCATGAGGTGAAGAGATCTTTCATGCTGGGAGGATGATGTTGGATCAGACAGCCTATTTGTAATCCTCTCTTCTACTACTTCTATCAATAAAGCTATTTGAGTTTTCCTCCATATGCTTGTATATCTCTGAATCTTGTATTTGTATATGAATTTGTATGGTTAATGTACATTTTATCCTACATTATTTATGGTTATATATCTCTATGTTTTGATGGTATTTTGCTTCCTTGACTCTACAGGTGTTCTTTGAAGTGGGACAAGTGAGAAAGGAGTGGCGAAAGCTCTATCAAAGGAGAGAGGAAACAAGCAAGGAGACTAGCGAAAGACTAAGGTTGGTACTCTCTGCTTCTCTCTCATCTATCTCTCATAAAGGAAAACACAAGTAACTTTAATCTGTTTGTTTCTAAGATAGCTACCCGTCTTAGTGGGACTAGAAGCTCTGAATGGACACTAGTTTTCCCGATAACAATGTGTAACATGTATTATGAGTCCATGTCTTGGAAACTGCAACTTCCATTTTCATGTTTTTAGTGAAAATCTCTTGTTCAATTTCCTTAGTTTCTTCATGCACCTTGACAATCGACTGAGAATTTTGCTTATTGACCTTGGAAAAAGTAAATAGTCATGCACCAATGTGTTCTACAGTAAAATCAGTGATGCTATAAAACTCCGCTGCCATTTTCTATTTTTTCTCTTCCAATTGAGTTTTTAACATGTCATTTGAAATTAATTCAAAATCTAGCAACATGGGTAGACCGTCTAAGCCTTTTATAGTATCCATTACTCCGAGATAGGAATTAACTCTCCTTTTGCATAGGTCACTATAGGAAAATTGATATTCTCAAGTGTAGTGATCCTTTCTGCCCATCCAACTTCCAATTGCTTCACTCATTCAATATCTAGTAGTTGTTGGTTTTTCTTTTTGAAATCAAAGAGTAGTTCTAGCCTCTGCTTAAAAGTATCTAATTCATTGTCAACAAATTTCTTTTCTTCTACAAGATTAATGTTAACTAAGTCCATAAATATCGTCATTTTCTCTTGCAAATGCATTAAATTGAAAATTGCTTGCCATGCATCATCAATAATTTCTAATATTTGGCATATGTTCTCGAGGATATATGCCTTCACTATAGTAAGAAGACTCGTAGCCTTGTTAAATGTTTGCGGTGTTGTAACAACAAAACTTGACAATGAAGGTGACCATACTACCAATGGAGTCATTAACAAAGGAACTAGATTTGCAATGTCTTGTAGTTCTTTTAATTTCCTTTTCAACATGTGATTTTCTGCAAGCATGTTGGTAATATTTTGAGTAACTACATCATTAATAGATTGATGAAATAACATGAGCCCCATCAGGTCAACAATAGACATCTCAATATCCATGTGTTCTTGACTAATAATATTTTTATTTTCAACCGTTACCTTTTCAACTTTCAATTTTTTGTTGGCCTTGTAATATTTTGCATTTTTCAATGTGGCAGCACGTTCATAAAAAATAATGTCCTCTTCCATAATTTCCTCCATTATCTTTTGATTCTGTGCTAAATGAGTAGCAACCTAGTTAGGTGGTTCACTGCTACCACTTCCCACATCTATACCCCGTTGAATTATTTCTTTGTTTACAAAATTTTTGGACTTGGTTTCTTGAACTGTATGTGTTTGGTCTGGAAAGAATTTGTGAAAATTATCTTGCTAATTTTGACACTTGTTGGGTCACAAATGACTAGTTTTTCAGAATCAAGATTTTTTCTCTTTCCTAGAGTTGTGGATGACGTTACATCGGTAAAAGGTGCGGAAGGTGAAGATTGTTGTGTAGGATTTATGGATTTTGTTTCTGTCTTTCTTCAGGTACTCTTTGGGTGTTCAGTGTCGATATTTCATACTTGATTGTCCACAAATTTAATAAACTATGTGTTGTAAACATATTTTGAATTAGAAAAATATTTAGAGGTGGTATTTTCTTGCACATTATGACAAGAAAAATTTGCATTTGTTCTTTATTCAAATGCAATTTAGGTTATTAAGGAAAAGAAAATTAAAATACCATAGGCAAAACAAAAAGCAATATTGAATTCATAAGATATAATGCCTACTGCATGCGTTGAAACTTTTGTAAGGGTTCCTATTTTCATAAAGTTTGAAATGAGAAAATAAAATCCCTAAACAATTGCGAAAATAAAGAAATAAGTTGTAGATAAAATTGTGAAAGAAACTGCGCAATTGAGAAAATGAATTGTTGGATAATGTTGAATCCACTGAGATGTGAGATCAGGAAAGTATTTTCTAGTGCAAATATCTATGTCTCTCTTATTTTTTGTTGGCATATTCAAATACCACTTGGTTGATTGTATAAGTGAAAATAGATTGGTTCATTTATCTTCTACTTATATTTTTCTGCAATGTCGCGTAAATTCACAATTTTCTACTCTAGTCCCAATTACCAACTATTGCTATTCTTGTCATGGAAACTACCACATTGTAAATTTTTCTATAGATTCAACCACTCATGTGATATGCTAAAACATAAGACAATAATCTACTCTACTCTTTACGGAAGAAACCAATAATGATTGATGAAAACAATAATGAGAAAGAGGAATAATATCAATCACACATAACACAATATTTATCTTGGGAAAGCAACTGCTCAAAACCTCTACTATCTGTATTTCATTAATAAGAAGATCTGAGAAGAAAATACAATGCTTTTCCACTCTAGAACAATCCCTACACAAGTATGATATAAGTCTCTACCTCACAAGATCGCTCTAGCCAATACTTAGCCAATTTTGTTGCCTGCCATGCCCCTACTTCCTTGCACAATTCCTAAGAGAATCAACCCATATTTAATTGGGAAATCCTTCCTCCATAACTACGCAATCCAAACTTAGGTCCTGAATTGATTGCATGCACTATCTGTACAACTCAGAAAATTATACAACTAATAGTACACTGTCCTTGCACTCTAATATCAACTGGGTCTTCCTCTGAATTGACATGCATTAATTATTTGTGATTTAATCTTCAGTTAACTGGTGTGGTACTAGTTGATGCACTGGTGCACTAATCCATTACTAGACCTCTACTAGTTCCTCTAATGGTTAGAACTAGTTTAATTGACTATAACTCAGTTAGACTAAGTTATCTAATTACAACTCCAAAGAACTCAACTCGGGCCCCTAAAAATTAGGGAACTCTTTACATGACTCTAGATAGACTTCCAACTCAAATTTCCTAAGCTAACTAAGTCAACTTAACTTAGTTAACTGTTACAAGTTGCTATGAGAAAAGAATCACAATTTTAATTCACAATTTAATTCAAGAACAAATTAAATTGGAATTACTTGCTGTTATTTTTAACACTCCCTCTCAACAAGAAAGGGATTATCAGCTAACCCGATCCTGTGTCTGTGAAAATCGAATTTACATCTTGACAATGCCTTTGTCAAAATGTCAGCATCATGCTCCTTTGTGGGAATGTACTCCAAACATAATTTGCCTCTACACATAATCTCAAATATGATGATACCGATATCAATATGCTTGGACCGATCATGAAAAACCAGATTTTTAGAGAGATTGATACAACTATGATTATCACAGTGAATCAAAGTTGGATACATCCACTAACCAAAAAAAAAACCAGAATCTTACTCATCCAAATGGCCTCACAATCTTCTTGACTAGCAGCGATGTACTCTGCCTATGTTGAAATGAGTGTAGCTGATCTATGTTTCCTACTGTACCAAGAAATAACTACTGACCCAATAATAAAGATCCCTCCTGGTGTGCTCTTCCTGTCAGATGGAATCCTTGCCCAATCTGCATTGGTGAAGCCTTGAAGATTCACTCCCTCTGCCTGTCTGTACCACAATCCATATTGAGTAGTGCCTCTGAGGTATCGCAACACATGCTTTGTCACCTTCCAATACAACTTGGTCAACCTAACCATCACTTGACTAAGCTGGCTAACTGCATAACACATGTCTGATCACATGTTCACCAAATACATGAGTGAACCAACAAGCTGCCTATAAATGGTATCTTCCACTACTTCATAGGAAGTAGTATCCGCTTTCCTCCAATTCCCTGTTAGAGGAGTCTCCATGGGTTTACTATTCTCCATGTCGAACCTTTTCAGTATATCGTTGGCATACTTTCCCCGAGAGACAAAAATTTTCCCATCACCTTGCCATACTTAGATACCCAGAAAGTAGTGCATGAGCCCCAAGTCCTTCATTTCAAACTCTCTTGCAAGACTTGATCAACCTATCATCACCTGTCAAAATCAAATAGTTGACATATAAAACAATAATCAATAATTTACCTTCCACCATAATATGGTATAGGTTTGCATATGCTTCACTTTTGGTGAAGCCCAACCTGGTGAAGTAGCTATCGATCCTGGTGTACCAAGCACAGGGTGGTTGCTTCATCCCATACAATTCTTGCTTGAGTCGACACGCATGCGACTCACGGACAAAGGTCTCAAAGCCTTTAGGTTGCTCAATATACACCTCTTCCTCAATCATGCCATTAAGGAAGGTTGTCTTTACATCCATCTGATGTATATTCCAACCCATCTGCGCTGATAGTGCCAATATGGATCTGATTGATGAGTACCTTGCAACAGGAGAAAAATTATCTTCGTAGTTAATCCCCTCTACCTGAGAAAAGCCTCAGGCCACAAACCTGGCCTTGTGTTTCTCCACACTACCATCCACTGCTTGCTTTACCTTGTAAAGCCATCGAGAACTCACCACTGACTTGTCTACTAGTCTTGGGACCACATCCCAAACACTATTATGAACAATGGAGTCATACTCCTCCACCATGGCATCAAACCAAATCGATTACTACACTTCCTCCTCAAAAGAAGATGGTCTGTCTCAATACATCTGATCACAAGATCCATGCATTCAGTGTACCTCTCAGGTGACATCCTCTGCCTGTGTTGTGATGTGGGTGCTCCCACATTCTCTCTCGCATCCTGCAATAACCTGTCAGCCTCTCTAGTGCGCTTTCTCCCATCTCTGTAAGACTCTACCTAAGTGGATGTCTCCACTCCCGGATGCTCTGCATGTGGCTGCTCAAAATCAATCTAATGCTCCTCCTTAGGAGATGAAAGCTCCTCAACCACATGTAGCTAAATCTCCCTCTCAAGGGAACATCTCATGACTTTCTCTTCATCGAATTTGACATCCCTTCGAACCAGTGTCATCTTGTTGGTTGGAAGATACACCCGATAGTTGTGAGGTGTATCAGTGTACCCAAAAAATATCCCGAACTCTGGTATTGGCTCAAGCTTCTTCTGTAATTATTTGGTCACATGGAAATATATCGATGACCCAAAAATCCTGAAGTGACCCACATCTAGTTTCTTCCCTAAGACAACCTCCTCTGGTGTACTTATCCCAAGAATCCGATGAGGGCTTCTGTTCTACAAATAAAAAAATGTCTTGCATGCCTCGGCCCACATGTGTAGTGGTGGTCCCTAATCATGCAACATCACCCCTACTGCCCCTAAAATGCTTTTATTCTTCCTTTAAGCCACCCCATTCTGTTGTGGGTTATGGGGTATTGTCAACTCTCAGTTAACCCCTTTTGTTGCACATAAGTTTTTAAACTCATTTGACACATACTCTCCACTGTTATCACTCATGAGAGCTTTAACCTTCTTGCCAATATCTTTCTCAACCAATGCTTTAAATTCACAAAACTTTTCAAAAATTTTATATTTCTTCTACATGAAAAAATATCCATCATTTATGAGAAAAATCGTCCAAAAATATAACATAATATGTGTGTTTGGCCATGGATGCTGTCGAGAATGGTCCACACACATCTGAATGGAATCGATCAAGGATCACCTGTTCTCGAATGTCTTTGTCGTGAAAGGAATCTTTGGTGGATTTTCCCAAAGTACACCCTTTGTATGTGTCAACTTACACTAGTGTACCTTTGGGAAGACCAATAGATATTTGTTGCATGAATTTCAAAGTGCCATGATGCAAGTGACCCAATTTCTTGTGCCACAACTCACCAATGTCTCAGATCTGCACCTTCTTTGCTTTCATGCTGAAGGCAACACAATCTTCTACCTCTAACTTGTAGATATTCTTCACCTGAATCCCTATCCTCTTTACCTGTCCTGTGGTTGTGTGATGAAGGAATGCCTTTCCTTTACTAAAGATCACATCATAGCCTCTATCCTCCAACATGGAAACAGATACCAAGTTCTTCTTCAAACCAAGAACATACATAACATATTGGAAAGTGATGGTAACACCCGACTCCCTCTGCAAGGTAACTGTACTCAACCCAGTAGAACTATACCTCCCATCACCACCCATCTAGATATGCATCTGGAGATCCTTCTCCTCCAAGTCATTGAAGACCTCCTTGTTACCAGTCATGTGGAAAGAAGCTCCATTGTCTAGGTATCATACACTACCCATCATCGATGCCACCATGGTAAAGTCCAATTAGAATTGCGAGGCAAGCACCTCACCTACTCCTCCTCCTGAGGACTTGTTCTTGGAATTATTGAGTGGACAATTTGTAGAAAAATGTCCCAACTCGTGACAATGAAAGCACTTGACTTTTGACATTTCCTTCTTCTTGCCTCCATGAAAAGAATCCAATTTGGAATGGGATGCCTTCCCCTTCCCTTTCTTTGCCTTACCCGCTAAGGCACCATTTTCCTCATCATCAGTGTTGATGAGGATTCATCTCTCGTGTTCCTTTAAATCTCTTCCTATACCAAATCTGACCATAGTTGTTCCCAATATGGAAGCTTCTCCCTCACATTGATAGAGTCTTGATAACTATGACAACTCATGGGGAGTCCTAGAAGAGCTAGGCCCACCATATCATCCTTGGAAACAATAATCCCAACACTTCCAAGCTCATCACGACAATGAGTGAACTTGGTCAAGTATTTAGGAATTGAGTCGCCCTTCTCCATCCTTATCTTTCTGAGTTTGTCCTTCAATGCCAACTTCCTATGGTCATTGCTATTCTGAAGCAGGTCCATCAATTTATTCCACATGTCATATGGAGTTTTATTTCCATGGAGACTCGAGACAATGTGGTCTTGAACTCCCTCAAGGATAATTTGGCTCGCCTTTTCCACACACTTTCTCCATTCGGCCAAATCATTAGCATCCGATGCTGGAGGCTTAGGAATGTATTGATCAATGAATTCCTTGAGGCCATTTTCTTCCAGCACTACTTCCATCCTGTTCTTATAGGCTATGTAATTTGAGCTACCTTCAAAGGCATATTCAAGTCTCAAACCGTAGAAAGTCATTTAACGACTCTGAAGTATGAACTGCAAATTCGAATTTCACTTGCACAACAAACTCGAAATCTCCTTTTCTATACTATCTTCAGCTCCGATACCATGTATTTTTTTTTTTTTTTTTTTTTTTTTTTTTTTTTTTCTGTAGATTCAACAACTCATGTGATATACTAAAACATAAGACACGAATATACTATACTCTTTACAGCGGAAACCAATAATGATTGATGAAAACAATAATTAGAAAGAGGAAGAATATCAATTGCACGTAACACAATATTTCTCTAGGGAAAGAAACTGCTCAAAACCCCGACTATCTATATTTCATTAACCAGAAGATCTAAGAAAAAAATACAATGCTTGTTCACTCTAGAACAATCCCTGCACACGTATGATCACACTCTCTGCGTCACAAGCCCACTCTAGCCAACACTTAGCCAATTTTGCTGCCCGCCAAGCCCCTACTTCCTTGCACAATTTCTAAGAGAATCAAACCATATTTAATTAGGAAATACTTCCTCCATAAATACACAATCCAAACTTAGGTCCTCAATTGATTGCATGCACTATCATACATCTCGAAAAATTATACAACTGATAGTACACTATCCCTACACTCTAATATCAACTAATTCTTCCTCTGAACTGACATGCATGAATTATTTGTGAGAGAATCTTTAGTTAACTGGTGTGGCACTGGTTGATGCACTAATCCACTACTAGACCTCTATTAGTTCCTCCAACATCTAGAACTAGTTTAACTGGCTATAACTCAGTTAGAATGAGTTCTCTAATTACAACTCCAAAGAACTCAACCAAGGCCCATAAAATTTAGGAAACACTTTACATGAATCTAGATAGACTTCCAACTCGAATTTACTAAGCTAACTAAGTAAACTTAACTTAGTTAACTATTACAAGTTTCTATGAGAAAAAAATTACAATTTTAATTCACAATTTAATTCAAGAAATTGGAATTTCTTGTTGCTTTTTTAACACACATATGAAACTCTTAATAAATAACCACTGAAAATATCAAAGCCAATGTTTACCAGAAGTAATGGAAATAGGTATCAATATTCCAAAACAATTTTATTCACTTACTGCATATTTTTCTCTTGATTTAATGCCATTGAAATACGTGTCATACAAACAGAAATTTGTGATACAATATAAGGTCATTGTCTATTTGTAATATGTTTTGAAAGGTTTTCCAGTGCATTTTTTGGCTTAAGTTACCCAAAATTTCTCAATGATTTCTTGGATTCACGATTTTGGGTTGAAATTTTTGCACTATCTAACAACTGTACAAGTATTTGAAATGACTAATTTCATATATGCAGTAATAAAAAAGGTCATGACAATTATGGCAATTAGCTTTGAAACTGACAACAATAATTGTAAATAAATATTATGCATAGACTTTCTTGGTTATTTCTATCTTGAATTGATTTAGTTATTGAGTTGATCCCCACTACTAAATCATAGATGATTTTATTATTATTATTATTATTTATTTATTTATTTTGATAGTATAATATGAAAAACGTTGAAGGGAACTTGATCACAAACACTTTGATACATGATTTTCAAGATCACGGTACAAAGCTTATTGCCATAGCACATTTTAGTTGGTTTTGTATACATTTTCTCATGATTTCAGACAAAGGTTTTCGTTTACTAAAGCTATTAATCATGATTTAATAATACAATGCAAGGCGTCCTTAATGCAATTTTTTCTTATCCATTGTCAGATTCATATATGATTTATAGATTTATCGACACGTTTAACACTTTCAATAAATAAAAATTGAGAATTTCATAGAAAACGTTAATGGTAGCTTGTAAAATAAATATTGAAATTTGAAAAAATATTTCCTTTCTTACTTTGATGGTTATTGCCTTATTATTGTTGATATACGTGTGTTAAAGAGAAGGGATGCATGGAATAAAATAAACACGAGTTCATTGTGATCATGTACATTATTGTACATGTATTCAATACAATAATACAAAAATATCATGTACAAACATGATCGCTTAACGTTAGCACAAACACGTGGTCTAATGAGGTTGCAATTTCCCCTTGAAAACAGTGGAAAATTTGGCATGATTTTGGTGAAATCTGACATTTTTTTTTGGAAATCCTAGTTACAGCTGTCAAGATTCAATATTTTGGATGCCTCAAGGGTTTTTGATGGCGCTGAATCCATTTCCACCATGAAAAACAAGTTTCAAGCACTATTACCATCAATTGTTTTAGGAAAAAATGGTCAGGTTCCGACAGGTTTTGGATGTCTGGTATAAAATTACCACCTCAGTAGACAACTCCATAGCATAAAATTATTCCATGGCTATGGTGATGTTCTATATGTACCACAAATTATCTCTAACTAATAATTAGATAACTTTGACAATTATGAGAATTATGACAATTGGCTTTGAAATTTCCAACAATAATTGTAAACAATTGTAAATAAATATTATGCATAGACGTGATTGTCTATTTCTATCACGAATTGATTAAGTTATTGAGTTGGCCCCCACCACTAAATCATAGACAATTTGTTTTATTTTGATATTGTAATACGAAAATTGTTGGAGGGAACTTGATTACGAGCACTCTTATACATGATTTTCAAGATCACGATACAAAGCTAATTTCCATAATGCGTTCTAGTTGGTTGCGCATACATTTTCTTATGATTTATGATAAAGGTTTTCATTTACTAAAGCTATTAATCATTATTTTATAGTACAACGCCAGTTGTCCTTACTGTCAACTTTTCTTATCCATTGCCGAATTCAGATCTGATTTATGGATTTATCGACGCGTTTAACACTTTAAATAAATAGAAATTTAAAATTAAAAAAAAACATTGACAATAGCTTGTCAAATGAATCTCGAAATTAAAAAATTATTTCCTTTCTTACTTTGGTGGTTATAGATTTAATGTTGTCGATATACGTGTATTAAATAATAGGGATGTATGAATTAAAATAAATACAAGTTCATTGTGATCATGTACATTATTGTATTGATATTCAATACAATGATATAGAAATATCGTCTATAGAAACGATTAGTTAATGTTAGCAAAACACATAGTCTAACAAGGTTGCAAATTTTCCTGGAAAACAATGGAAATTCTAGCACGATTTTGGTGAAATCCAACAATTTTTGTTGGAAATCCTAGTTACTGCCTGTTGACGGTGCTGCAAATCCATTAAACAAGGGGATCTCCCCGATGTGAAGTCCCAATTAGACCTCACATAACCTTGAGTAGAAGCCCCATCCAGAGCATCGTCTCAATGACCATGTATTCTTGTATATTTTCCTTGTCTAAAAAGTTCAACACAAGAGAGTAATGCACAAGTATCTTTGGATCAACAAGTGAGTGTGCCTTGTGAAATGTTCAGCTATGGAAAGTATCAAGGTCCTTCTACCGAAATGGAAGAGAAAAGTGGGCCCTTTAAAGACAAGTAATAATACTAATCTAGAAAAGGTACATGATCATATACATATGAATGAATCATTGATCAACCAGTGAAATAGTTCACAAGGAAGCAATGATTGTTAAAGCAAATAGAACACACCTTCAACAAGATAAGTACCAAAGCCATTGAAATAGTTCAATTTCATTAGTAAATATGAAAAAAAACATACATCGCAAATATTCAAAGAATAGTGTTACAATATTCATGAAATATTCATGAAAGCGTGTTGGCTCAATGAGCTTCTAAATTAAGTAAAAGTTCCAAGATACATCAAGACAGTGAACACCACTAGCCCCAATAATGGATCATTAGAGAAGTCACTTGCTCCTCCAAAAAAACTACCTTCCTCTTCAATGCTTGGTAGGAGGAGCCAAGGTGAAAAATCCCTTTGCATGAACAATTAGGGTGTATATATATATATATATATATATATATATATATATATATATATATATATATATATATATATAAATGGGGTGATCATTCACCTCCCTTGTGATTCTTAGACTACCCTCATAACTCTTTGACTTCTGTATGAACTTTTAACTTCTTACATGACTTTTCACATTACATGGATGAATCTTGGACTTCCACTTTACATTACATTTCTCCCATATAGAATTTACATAATATACCAAATGATGTGGCACATTATGACACATGACACTGTCAACATGGACTTTGTGATGACATAGCAATGTTATGTCACCCTTTTCTTGATAGTTTCTTTGTCTTCTTGAAAGATGGCGCATTTTTTTTTTCTTCCTCCTCCCCATGACTTGAAGATAAGGAGTCTTCAATGCGATATTGATCTGTTGTAATCAATTGTTCCTTCATCTTCTCACTTGATGATCATCTGGTTTCTTAAAATCCATAGGTGTCTTCTAGCATTGTCTCCTTCTCCATCTCCTACATCATCATCTTATCATAGCATGAAAGAATACCCGTGACTGAAATCCACTCATGACAAGACGAAATCATTCTAATAAACCCCTAATATAACATGTTTCATGAAATCACTTGTTAGGGCTAGAACTGGTGATTGGTTGACTAAGGGATTTTTTAGTTCCAGAGGTCAAGGTTCGGAAATAGGGCTTGATAATGCACAATGTGCAGTTCAAGATGGCCAAGGTTAAAGGATTGTGTAGTTGAGGGGATCAAGAGCTCAAGATTGGGGCTTGAGAGTTGAGGTTTCCCAATGCATATTTTTGAGAGGCTAGGATATGTGACTACATAGTTGAGGGGCTCAAAAGCTCAAGGTTGAGGCTTGGGGCTTGGAGTTGCCCAATGCATAGTTCTGGCAAGAGAACAAGTTGAGAGATTGCACAGTTGAGGGGTTCAAGGGCTCAAGCTTGAGGCTTGAGGATTGAAGTTTCCTAATGTGTAATTTTGGAGGGAATATAGTCTAATGGATTTCACAATTGTGCAGCTCAAGGTGTTAAGCTGGAAGCTTGAGGCTTAACATTGGCTTGACACTGTGTAGTTAAGGTTGACTAGGAGGCATAAATTGCATAATTCTGGAGCTCAAGGATCAAAGTTGGGATTTGATACTATGAAATGTATAGTTCCAAGAGGAAGGTTAGGGATTGAGGGCTAATACTACACAATGCACAGTTCAAGAAGGCTGAGTGAGGTCAAGTTTCTTGAGAGTGAAATTTTCCAGATGAGGCTAAGTGTGGAATTAGTGAGACCAAAGTGATCAAGGAAAAAATTTGAGCATGATAAAACACTTAGAACTATTGAAGGCACAACATTTATCACTCATAATACATGAACAACCTACTTCTCTCAATGTGACGTCATTGCGACGACTTTCCCCAAGTGCGACACTAAAGGTACAGTTTGTGACGACACTTGTGCGACAGTTCATAAAAATTTAGGAATGTGTGTAAAACATGTCTACATGACTAGAGGGACTCACTAAAACCAAATTTATGATTTGAAACAAGCCAAAACTCCACTTTACACAGTAAATGACACTTCCCATGCCAAAATACAACATTTTGTATAGGAAGAGAAAAGTGCGAACAACACTTGCGATATGTGAACGATGATGAAAGCGACACATGCCATAATGAATATGACATGAAAATGAAAATAATTAAAGTGAAATAAAGAAAAAGAGACAGGCAAAAACATGAACAAAACATTCGTGAAAGCAAAGGTGCGAAAGTGACAGTTTGAAAAACTCACCGAAATAGAAGTACAAATGTAGCCAGAAGTGAGAAATTGTCAGTGACAGTGTGCACTGACTATCAACATGAATTGAACATTTCATAGACACTATCTTGGTGGACTGTGCTAGGCTTTCTCAATATTACGTGAAGGAATTCCCTCATGAATTCATTACGGTTTGAGCATGTGTGTGCATGTGACTTCGACACTTACAATCCAAGCAGGGAGCTTAAAAAATTAATAGATTATCAACCGACCAAGAAGTGACTATGGAACGACCGATCACAAGATCCATAGTAGGCTCCAAAATTCAAGTATAGAAAAAATTTTGGAGGGTTTTTGTCACAACGGAAACACTTGGCGACACACTAGTAGAACTCCAGCTTCTCTACCTTGGTAAATTCTTTTTGCAGGGACTAGTTATTCAGGGAGTGTTGATTCATCGTTCATATTTCTTTGGCTTCCCCACTTACCCCATGTATAAACATAGTCCCCTTCATCCTTCCTCATCTAAACACAATCATAAGACCAATTATATCACAATGTTTCGAATCATGAGAAGGGTAATGTTGTTCGCAAGCTTAGGATATTTAGAGAATAGTTTTACATCTATGGCATTGATCTACTACCAGCAGGCCTAGACAGTACCCCGATGAAGTCACTTCAAAAACACAAACATTTCTCTGCTTCCAACGAGCTTGTACAATAGCTCGACATAGTTGCTTTCTTCACCTCATTGTGCAGGAAGCCTTTCTCTTCTTTCACCCTTATTTATTTATTTTACAGGACTGTACATCGACACTTATTCATTTCATGGGTGGAAGAGGGATCCTGAATTATTGAGAGCATAAGAGGTTGTTCCTTCAGAGAAGCATATATAAGACCTATGATATTTTTTTTTCCCATTTTGATTTTCCGATTGTCCTCCTCTACTTGACTGGATAAGCATGGATAACACCGAAACATAAAGAACCGAGTGTAGGAATGAGGTTTCCAGAGTAGACACGAATATCATGGTTTGAAACAGAGCTTTCCACATGCAAGGATTGTATTTTCTGTCAGAATATCATTGACCAAAGGATAACCAAAATAAGGAAGAAGGACTGATGATTAGCCAAATGTTGCAGTGCCACAAAGCCCTTTTCTATTTTGCCACATTGTCTTTGATCCAAAGGGGACATACTTCATGTGAAGTCTTATTAAACAAAACACGAAGAAAAGACAAGATATAAGAAGAAAACAAAACCAAAAGGAAAAATCAAAAGGATGCTAGACTGAAAATAGAGTGCGAGACAAACGTCAAAAAACACAAAACTGACTACAAAAAATGAGTGTAGGATGAATGTGTAGGTAAACTAATATGAATATAGACCTACTCCTAAACTAACTAACTAGAAGGTCAAGGTTATGTATAATGAAATGTTCGAGGTAATCACTATAGCTACTCCTGACCTGCATACACAAAGATATGAGAAATAAAAAAAAAATATAAAACAATGTGCAAAGGAGAAGGTAAGAGCTTGAATAACTTGCACAAAAAATTGAATGTCTTTCCTATCAATAGAAAAATGTGTCATAGTCACTACTTCTACCCAACTTGTGATCTTACCTTCACAATGAAAATTGTAAATAAGAAAACCTCAAAAGCTTCTTGTGAATGCACCTTCATTTGTGTCATCCTTCTTAGTAGGCATGAGAAAAAACTAAAACTTATTGTTAGAAAAAGGGCTTGCTAAGTAGGATGCTTCTAGGAAATCATATATTGGATCATAAAATTTGAAGCAATCCTCTTAAAAACCCCACAATCTTCAAGAAGATGAATTTTCAATTAGAAGAACAAGGTTTAGATGAGAATATTGTGAGGGAAAATGGATATGATCATATTCAATAGACATGCCAAGATAATGAAGGCCTAACAAAACCAAGGTGAAGGATGAAGTGCCTCAGCTGCTTGACAAGTATTCGAATAGCGAGGAAAACCATAAAGATGAATTGATGTGAAATAACTTTGATCAAATATATTGGTGGGAAAATGATAGTGTGAATGAAAATTAATATTATAATTAGATGGACCGTTTGTGGAAAGAGATTCTCAACTAGAAGATAACAAAGATATATTAGTTTGAACATATTTACAAATGCCTTGAACATATGAATCATCTTCCTCGTATGATAAATATCAAAAACCATTTCCTTGTAACTGGAAACACACTGCACTAGCATCATAACCATCGAAATAAATGAAAATGAATTCCAACATAGTAAGCACATGAGACCAGCCAAGCTATAGTGAAAAAATAAGAATTTGATTCACACAATAACTCATGCATTCATTAGCACTCAAGATGATTTCAGGTGTGATGAAGAACATGATTTGCAATATAACATTCACAAGAAAAACAAGGAGCTGCTTATTATGAAATGAATCTGATAGACATGATTCCTTCGACCAAAGATGATCTTTGAAGTGATCAACCTCACAATTCCATGACTCTATGAGAGATACACATTCCAAACCCAAGTTTGATACAAGATTTATGCATGGAGATAAATCATCTGAAATAGAATCTTGAATCCGATCAGAAACCGGATCCCGAAAGTTTGAAAGACTACATCCGAAATACCAAACATATTTCAAGAAGGAATTTACATCGAATAAAACCATGCAAGGAAAAGGATTTTGTGAGAGAAACCAAATCTGATTTAGTTCAGGGATCTCACTAGAGTCGCGAGAACCTAACATCACCATTAACGAAAGTTGAGATGAGTCGACTTCCTGGAAAGTCTCAGAATTCTCAAGGATTGTAAAATCACAGTTTGCATATTGAACTAGATCATGCATGGCGTAAGGATACCTACCACCAGTGATTTAAATAAACCCACTACTAAACGAATGGAAGCCATCTCTGTCACTGATTTGATCGGATCTTACAACTTCAACAACCAAGTTACTGAAGTTGAAATATTCTTGTGATCACAAATCCGAAGATGTATGAATTGGGGAAAGTTAATGAGCAAGTTGGCTTGAAGAGTTGCCTTCATGCAAAAAATGAGGTGATGAGAGATGGAAATAATATTCAATTATTTGATTGTTTTCATTTTCATCATGGATAATCTCACCACCTTGTGTCAATTGAAAAGTTAATTCTTCAAATGAATAACTTGAAGAGCATGGAGTATCTTCATCGCAAGTTGATGCATTAAAAATGGTAGGGAACAAGGTATGGTGAGATGAAGAGTAAGTTTTGATAAGAAAATCTTCTTTGAATGAATCAAATTCTAGATGAGACACTGAAAGATCAACTAGTACACTCGAGCATTCATCATCTTATACGTCAATAAAGTCATCGTCCTTATGATTCTTTTTTTCAAGATTTGAGATTGATCAAGCAAAGATATTTCATTTTATTCATTACTGAAATTAGTGGACTGAAAATCAGCCAAGAATGAGGAAGTATCATCTTCACATGGGGTATTTTGCAAAGGAGAAGAAAGATAGAAATAATATTTACCTTCCTGCTCCTCTACCTGTGAAATGTGCCTACCTTGCACTTGTTCACTACTTGTATTTGGAATAGGTTGATCAAGAAAACCATGGGGAGAGGGATTACGCGAAAGAGATGATAGAGAAGGACAAGAATCCAAATCAAACTCAGAATTAGTCTTCACCATAGGCTTCATGAGCTATTATGGGATTTCCTCCATTAGATCTGAATAATGGAAATAATAAGGGGAATGAGAAGATGGATTACGAATTTGATGTGCAGATTTCCCAACTTCATTATCATTGCGAGGAGGCACCCTCATCAGAACTAGAAAAGGAGGAGGACAAGGAACAAAAGGATTAATAGGTTCCACTTGTGAAATTCGAGGTGTCTCATGATTTACAAGAGTTGGGGAAGTAAAAACATCAAGGGGTTTAGATTCACCGTGCAAAGAGATATGAACCAAATGCTTAAAATTTTGTTTAAAGAAATCCCCATCCATGTCTTCTCCTAGAAGTTCGTAACAAACGTGAAGGAATCGATTAAAAATATCCTCAATTGATTCATTAGGCTTAATTCTTAGTTGATTAATTCTCTTAAGAAAATTCCAGTAATCATACCTATTAAATGCTTTATGAAGCTCCTTCGCAAGCTGGTTGAATGAATGGATAGAAGCAACATGTAATTTATGATACCATTTCTTAACACGAACTTCAAAAGTGAGGGTGAGAAATCTAGCCACAACATCCTCACAATGTATTCCATTAGAAAGGAAAAAATTGACAACTTGAAATAGATTTTCATGAAGAGCTAATTCACCCTCGCCATCAAACTTAAATTGGGACAGGTTGTGGAAAAATTTCGCAGGGATGGTAATCTTGAGCTCTTTAAAAAAACATCTCGGGATTATGATTGGGGAAGAGCCATTTTGGATAAGAGATTCAAAGAAGACCAAATAAGAACATCCTTTTATCTAGCCCTCCTTATAGTGCCATTTTGTTGATGTTGTTGGAAATCCATTAACCAACAGGGTCTCCTCAATGTGAATTCCCAATTAGACCTCACACCATTTGGAGTAGGAGAACTATTCGGAGTATCGGCCCAACGACCATGTATTCTTGTAGATTTTTCTTGGCTACAAAGTTCAACACAAGATAGTAATGCAAAGTATCTTTAGATCAGCAAGTGAGTGTGCCTTGTGAAATGTTCAGTTGTAGAAAGTATCAAGGTCATTCTACTGAAAGGGAAGAGAAAAGTGGGCCCTTTAAAGACAAGTAATAATACTAATCTAGAAAAGGAACACAAGCATATACATATGAATGAATCGTTGATCAACCAACGAAATAGTTCATAAAGAAGAAATGATTGTTAAATAAAATACAACACACCTTAAACAAGATAAGTACCAAACCCACTGAAATAGTTCAATTTCCTTAGTACAGATGAAAACAACATACATCGCAAACATTCAAGAAATAGTCTTACAAAAATCACAACATATGCATGAAAGTGTGTTTGCTCAATGAGCTTCTAAATTAAGCAAAATTTGCAAGATACTATGTTGGTGCTTTTGTTTCTATGGGTTACCAAAAGACACCTTCTTAGCAGTTGGTTTTTCCTTTCACAGAAATTACATATAGAATTGGTTGTTGTTAGTGGACAAACATGAGTAAACAAAACACTGTTAAATGGTTAATACAATGGATACATAAACGGAAAATGAAAACTAAGGAACAAACACATAAACAATGCTTGATGAAGCAAACAAGTCAACAAATTAATGGAAAAAGTCTCCCTTTATTGATTGTTAAAAGTAGAAGATGAATATAATATATGAATACTAAACATTGGAGAGAAGTTTTTAAGCAATGCTGCTCAAAATCCTCAACAAGGAGGTTCCTTTCCTCACTATTTTTGCAAGCTTCTCCTTTCTCTCAAAGAAGTATCAAGGATCTCTTAATGGTGAAATACTCTTCACACTAGAATGATGGATTGTTGAGAAACAATTTGTCTAGCATAAAAATGCTCTACTTATTATCCAACAATGGAATGCATGATTGCTTGAGAGAAAATTTTCCACCATAACATTGCCTTCATTTTGGTCTTCTAATGGTCTGTTTATATATAATTTTGAATCCATCTTCCCTCTCTTGGTCCATTAATGAGAAAATGACTTATGAGTAGGATAAGAGGATCCCTTGGGGGTTGCATATCTCTAAGGCAACTCAAAATCGGTTGTTTGACTGGAACATTTAAGGGAATCCAATCTTCCAAGTGTGTGGAGTGGTCCCATATTGCTAAGTCATAATTTCTCTAGACCACATGACTATCAAAGAAAAATTCGTGCAGTCACTAATTTTAGCCTTTGGATAGGCCGCATGGGCAAAATTTATACTTGAGACCTTTGGAAAACTTTGATTTTTATTTTTTATGATGTCTTCATCTGGAAGGTATTCACTTGTACGCTTTGCTAGTTGACTTTGGGTGCCATCTGGATTGTACAAATGTGTGTACAATTTTTCCGTGTTAACAGTTCCCCCTAATGTATGAGGTTAGGAGAAAATGTATAGCTGAAATACATCATGTTTTTCTATTTTGAGAGTCTGATCAACTTCTTGAGAGAAAAAAGTAACTTGTTGCAGAGATGAGTAGGGAAAATCCTTGATTGAGGATAAAGATAACCATGCTCTAGAAAAAAAAATGTTTATATGAGGTAGGCATGTCCCATGCTTGTTATTATGACTAGTGACTAAGTATTACAATAATATAGGAAATATTCTTGTTAATTCAACATTTCAGTGGCTGACATTCTAATGGCCGATGACGATAACTACTTATGCCCTCATGGGCGCATCTAATAAATAGATCGAATCAGGTGTTCCCATCCATCAAAAGTGAAGCATTACTGAATGAGGTGTGCATGGATGCATGGGTCTTCGACTCTAGGTACCTCAAATGCATCAAAATTTAAGCAACATTGAACGAGCAACTGAGTGATGCATGTGTATTCGACTAAATGAAAGAACTACAATGGTCACTGTGTACGATACTACCCTGACATGAAAAAACAGATGTTGGTGTCGAATTTTAGGACTATCAATGACATCATTGGGTGATAGTGATTGCCACTGTGCCATTCGAGGATGTCCCTTATGGGGGAAAGCACCCAAGGTACTTCTTTGATCCTGGAAGATGGGTGTTGAAGTTGATAGGAAAGAAGATTCAACTACCTGAAATAATGATTCATGGAATCATGATGGATAAAGATGATTGTAATGTGGTGGGTCTGTAAGGCATGATAAGGAAATATGATAGTATGAGTGGATACAAAAGACTACCTGAGGTTGGAGCTTCAAAGTGAGTGGCAACAACCAAAACAATTCTTTTGGGGGAATGTACCTAGAGTTGGTAGGACATCCAGGGTAGGTGTAAGTATGTTCAGACTATCATAATGAGTGATGAATGAATGGTTTGGTGATTAGAAAGCTCCAACTAGGGGTGACTAGGGATTGTCGTCGGGTACGAGACATGAAAATATGGGTAGGAACCCTTTTCCTAAAAATTCTTTGTACACTTTCCAAAAGAATATAAAGATGGTTTGGGATGTACATACATAGACACAAGTGCCCCATGAAAATGGTGACCTGCATGATGATGGAGGCAAGGTGTTTTGTGTGGAGAGTGGGGGTCCCATTGGTTGGTCTCGGTATATCTCAGTATGGGGTTGATGAGGTAGATGAAGTGACACAAATGAGCTATTCCACATGGAGGGATGGTAGGCCAAATGTAGAATGAGGGAGTGCATTCAACTTTATCTATCACAAATAAACGAGGTGGCTCGGGGCAGGGGGGCGGGGGGGGGGTTGGTTGGTAAGAAATAAGTAAAGGAGAGAAGAATGAGGCTGATATTCAAGACATGCAAATGAAATGGTTCCCAGACCTGAGTGGATGGTCATGGATCCCAACGGTGTGTGGGGTCTACAACATGGGGTGATCCATGAATGGGAAGTTTCTATCGACCGACTGTTATAGAGCCTTCTGTAGGTTGTGATGGGCGAGAGTAGACAAATGGCAGAGGCAATTTGCTAAGTGGAAACCCAGAGAATCTTCTAGAAACTGCTCATATGACACTTGCCTCTCTGAATTCGCCCAAGGATGAGTAAGAGATCAATGAAATATCCAAGTGGAACCAAGAACTATCAGTGAAATGACACTAATCAAAAACCCAGAAGCTGACTCACCCCTCTGAAAATATCTATAAATGGATCCCTCATCTAAGATATCTAGAGGCTGGAATTTTGTAATTAGTAAGGAAGTGTTGTTGGTTTCTCTTTGAGAACAGACATTGTATTGTTGGGTGATCTTAATTTTCATGAGGTGAAGAGGGCTTTCATGCTGGGAGGATGATGCTGGATCAGACAGTTGGGTTGTAATCCTCCCTTCTATTTCTACTATAAATAAAATTCTTTGAGTTTTCCTCCATATAATCGTGTATTTGTGAATCTTGTTATTTGTAGATGCAATTATATGGTTAATGTATTTATGATTCTACATTGTTTATGATATCATAGATTGAGATGCTTTGATGGTGTTTTGTTGCTTTGCCTCTACAAGTATTCTCTAAAGCGGGACAAGTAGGAGAAAAGTGGCGAGCTCTATCAAGGGAGAGAGGAAACAAGCAAGGAGCCAAGCGGAAGATATAGGTTGGTCCTCTTTGCTTCTCTCTTATCTATCATACATAAAGGAAATCTTGAAGCGCTTTGAATTGTTTGTTTCTAAGATAGCTACCTGTCTTTGTGGGAGTGAATAGTTTGTTTGTTTGTTATTGTTGTTTACTTTATAAACTACAGACAAAGCTTGAAGTTAAGCCAACTAGCCTTCGAACTGCCCTTGCTATGAAAGTGCAAAGTAGATCAACGCTGCTTCAGTAAATCTCTAGGTTGGTTTATGAATTGAACATCTGACTTGAAAACATCCTAATCACCCTTGTGGTAGCTCAATAACCTCATAAGATCATACCCCTGTACTTTGTTTTTAGTGTCTGTCATAGCTCAGCGTAAATCACTGAACTTAGCTACAAATTTTGAGTGAAAACCAAGCTCAGTTTCGTTCCCTGGTCCATCGCACTATATGTAACTAGAAGCCTGTATGCATCGCACCTCTTGTGTGTTGCAGGTGAGATGCATCCATGTTTCCCTTAAGGACAGGTGCAATGACTGAATGATACTGTTTCTCTCTGTGGAATTTGCATTTTTCCTCCTTTTTTCAGCTCTATTCAGTAGTTTTTCTACTTATGATCAGTGTATCATTGCTGAAGCCTCTTTCCTTCACATTATTTAGCCTCCATTGATCAGGATTTGTGAATGTTTTTATGTATTTTTCATCATTTACAGTCCTCTGTCAAGAGTAGCTTAATCGAATTGTTGTTTTGATGCAAATAAGTGTCGTGACTGTCATTGTGAGTCGAAAAGAAGAGTGTTGTAAAGTCTTCCTCTTCTAGATAGTCAATTGTACTTTTGCCATTGTATGTGATTTAAATTGTCAATATTTGAAGTGTAGAAAGCAGTTTTCCATTCGAAATTGAAAGTTTCGTCTTAGTCTTCCTTTCGTTTTGAAGAGAAATCGTTGAAATGTCGCTTTGAAGAAAATAGTTCAAATTTGTACTGAGTTTTCCTTTTTGGCATTCTCACATTAAGGAAATGGAAAAACAAATATATGCATGTGAATTTGCATTTAGACTACATGCAGAAAATGATTTAGGAAAAGTTCATTTAGTGTGTGCTCTCTGCTCTCTGTTGAAAGAAACGTACTCTTCTTTCCTCAGTAGCTAGGATTTTCATTGCTAAAAGAAAATAAATGACTGCTTATCATTTTAGATTGCATATTTATGAATTTTACATCTACATCACGCGGTGAACCTTGAAAGGCAAACTTCTAAAAAAAAATCAACTCTAAAATAAACCTCAATGAACAAAAAAATGTTTTGGAACCTAAAACAACACATCTAGAGGTCTAGGCTAGAGACGTATTCCGGCGTCGTAAAACCTGGTAACTATTGTTTTCATCAAAGGTTGGGTGATTCCTCCTCTTTGATATGACAAGTGCCAGTACGGACTTGTGCTCCCTGTACTGTCGAGTATATATTGGGAGACCACAATAGGCTGATATCCTTTATCCTTAGGAACCCGTGTTTGCTGCCCTATCGATCGCAATGCACTGAACACAGCTTTTGGGAAGATTGACGGTCATACGTAAAATCCTTTGTAATTTCTCTTTAATTTACCACCAAGGTGTATATTGTAGTTTTGCGACTGGTTTGGTAATCCCTCTGTCTAGATTTCCAAAGTAGTCACTTTCGCTCCTTTTCGACTCCTTAAAAGAAAAGGTCCATTTGAGCACTTGTCACTTCACGCTCATTAAAAATCGAAGGCGACTAGAGTCATATTTAGCTTTTTCTTGACTCTTAAAAATTGAAAAAGAAAAGTTGTGTCAAAGTGTTATAAAATTTATTTAATTCGGAATAACATTTTCCCCTTTAAATTTTGAGTTGATCAAGTAATCCGCAATCGTGGAAGAAAGTCAATCAAAACCCCATCCTTCGCGGAGGCTAGAGATTCAACCGTCTTTGACTCTGGAAACGAAACCATTCCAGGAAAAATGGTCTCATTTAACTGAGTCCACCTCTCTTGGTTTATTTGAAACTTGTGTTTCAACATCATCAGAGACTACAATTACTCCGATCATTTCTAGTACATCTGCCTTTACAAAAAAAGTTCTCCAGTTACAAGAGGACATTAGAACTGATCCTAGTCTAACAGTAGACACCTCTATACCTGAAACAACTCCATTTAGAGCTGATCCAGAAACCAAAGTTCACTTACTTGAACATCCGGAAGCTGAGTTCCAAAATTCAGAAGGTGTCACCCCTCTAGTATCTGTCACTGCAGAAACTATACCTTCTTCGGCCCCAGAAATATTTTACGGACCTGACGGTCTACCTCTTCCACCTGGACTGATTGCTATAGAAGAAGTTGTAGAGGATCCTCCATCTGGTACTCCATTACATTTTGGAGCTGGGATCCACTTATATCCTTCTATTCCTGAAGTTAGTTCTTTTAATCATCCTTCATCGCAAGTTCCTGTCGAATCGCTAGGAAATCTTTTGGATAGACTAAATATGTCTGAACAACTATCGACATCTAGGACTATGTCATCTGATACAACCGCAACAGAACTTCCTGCTACCACTCCTACGATGTTTGCTAGTATACCATCTGTCCCAACTAGTTATCAATCACTAGATGGAGTCCACCCAGGGACTGTTTCGATGACATGGTCTGTTCCCATTGGTTCCTCCAGAATCCTATCTGGCATTTCTTATGTTGAAGCTCAGCAAATTGATCCTGTATTCCAATTTCAATTTGGGCAACCCAGTATTCAAAGACCCATCTATCCTTTGAGCACTGGATTACCACCATACGGGGGGCAGTATGCTTTTTCATTGTTCCCTCCTGGAGAACAACCGTATGAGAGCTCACAAAAAAATTCAGGTCAAACAGGAATTACATCTAGTGGTTGGATACCAATACTGCCTCAACAACCAAGGTTTGTATATTCAATGTAGCCAACCCAACCTGTGTCGAATATTACCACTACACCTGCTATTGTGGTTGTGTCGCAAGTACAAGCACAACCTGTTGTATGTCAACCTCAAATTTCTCAGGTTGTAGTACAACGGCCTCTTGTCTCTATGGCTCTGTCACAATCTCAGATTAGTTCTTCCTTAACCAAAACGAATTAGGCTCAAATAGGTGTTATCACTCCACATCTTGGTCAATCATCCAGTATTGGGCAACAGAAAATGGTTCAAAAACCATGGCTGGTGCAATATCAACAACCCTAATTCCAGCAAGTTTACTGAGGACCTGAGCATCAAGGTGCTTTAGGTAATGGACAACTGCATTTTCAAAATGGTTATCAACAACCATTCTATACGGGTTATGTCCATCAACCTTATCAAAGTTACCAACATTATACATTATGTTGGTATGCAAATACCCACTGCTCAGGCGATCCCATCTTATCCTGGGTATGCTTCGCCAAACCTAAATCAATAGTTTGCCTTTGTAGCAACTCTAGAATTACCAGATTTGAACCGGTTAACAAATGATCCAATTGCTTACGCCCCTTGGTGGCTAGTGATTCCTCATAAACTTCCCTCATATTTTCCTAAATTCAATGGAAATCCAGGTGAAAATCCATAGAATCACATAATGACCTTTCATTTGTGTTGTTCATCCAACACCCTCAATGATGATTCGATTAGGCTTCGCCTTTTTCAATGAACACTAATTGGTCTGCCAATGAAATGGTACATCGAATTTCCTAGAGCTTCATTTGATAACTTCAGCACCCTTGCCACTACCTTTTTAACCCACTTTTAGTTACCCATAAGGTACGAAATAGGGATAGAACTCCTTACCAACTTTAAACGGATAATAGCCACTCACATATCTGATCATATTCATGAGTGGCGAAGTCGTCGTCGAATCGTAAAGACATATGTTCCTAATCAGCTTCTAGCTGAGTGGTTTATTAAGTCATTATTACCTTCTATTACAGAAGATGTGGCAAAAGGAGGAGTTGTCACTGAAGAGCAAGTCATTGCTCATGCACAATATTTGGACTTGATCTATACTTAGTCTGGCACGCTTTATGACAAAATCCCTGACGATCCTAGACCAGAATTTTCCATTCCGCCCCCTCCTAAATCAAACAGGGACTCTCATGCCGGCGATGGCGTGATTGGTACCTCAAATACGCAAACCGCAAAGGCTCAATCTAGTAAATCCCTTGTTGTTTATAGTAAAAAATCAAATGAAAAACTTCCTGCCTCGGAGATTAATGCCATGTCATCCGACAAAAGAAAAGAACCGAAGCAACTAGGGGGCAAGAAGAAAGGAAAAAACGAAAAGAAGAAACAAGAAGATTCAACTCCTGAAAAATCTTCTGAAAATCCTACTGGGCAAAAGAAACCTAATCAGCCATGTTTCATATGTAATGAGGACCATTATACAAAAAATTGTCTACATTGAGCTGAGGTCAAGAAATTTTTAAAAACTTCAAGCACCTCAGCAGTATTGACTGATCCGTTTCCAAACCCAGAAACTAATCTGGTTGCTATCGATCATGCTTCCCCATCCCAAGTGCTTATGTTATCCGTCTCGAAGCAACAAAATGATGCTTTGATATCTATGAGGAATAAAGATTATGGGAATCCACAGATGTCAAACAACAAGGCTACAGATCAACCCAGTAGTTTGACAACAACTTCGTCAAAAGTTGTGCCACCCATCATTCCTGAACTAACAATAAAGCCGCCAAAGGGAGTAGTACATAAATCGACATTTAATCCTTGTGCTCGAGCAACACAGAATTATAATATAGTAGAGGATCTGGCTCAATCACCATCCGCTATGTCGACACTTGAAGTACTACAGAATTGCCCCTCCCAAAAGCAAGCTTTATTATCAGCAATAGGTGGGATTGACCCAACGGATTCCAATCTTGTGGCCTTTAACCACAAAGGATATGAACCTCAGTTACTGGCCCAACTCGCTTTCCTTATACAGGTAAAAGCCCTCAACAAAACTGTTCATAGAACAATCATTGATGAGGGGGCATCTACCTATATTATGTCAATGAGTTGCTGGAAAACTTTAGGCTCACCACCCTTGTCATGATCATCAACGACATTAAAAGCGTTCGATGGAAGAACATACACGCTGTATGGGATATTAAGTAACTTGCAAGTTGAACTGGGGGGAAAGACAGTAGAAATTGAAGTTGAAGTTATTGATGGAAACCTTGATTACAATATCCTACTGGGAAGGCCCTGGATTTATGCTATGGCTGCTGTTGTGTCAACATATTTTAGAAAGATTGCATTTCCCTTCCAAGGCGGAATTACAATTGTTGACCAACTAACCTTTTTCCCCAACAGTTCACAAGATACGGGAAGCATTCCAATGATCCATGGAAGCTCCCAATCACTTCAAAATGTCGGAGTAGGCCTCCTAAAAGACCCTACCTTGATGGGTACTTTTTCCCTCCCGCCTCTGAGTAATTTGGCGGAAGTGGCCACGGTGGAAACCTGTCATATGATATCTTCAACATCATCAAAGATTAAGAAGATTTCCAAACATTTTGTTAGCATGGATCATCGCCAGGTATTGCCCCCAATCCCCATAGAAATTTTGCAGTGATCAATTTTCTAGGCCTAGGTGGCAAACCAAAATCAACAGTCATCAAGTGTGTGGATAGATAGGTCTCTAGAATATGGCACCTCTTCAGATCCTTAGTCATGTATACATTCTACAGACGAAGGAATCATTCAGTCAATGATGATAGGAGAGGCACCATGGGAAGATTACCACCATCGTTCCCATCCTCAAGATAACGACGAAGATTATTCCCGTGACCTTAATCATCCTTCAGTTTTTGATTTTCTATCAAATACTGTAAATACGGTGGATTCCAAATGAAATCTGTCCAATATTGAAGAGATTATCGCCATAAATATCTCGACCAAACCTAATGTTGTAGAGAATATTCATGTTGGAAAATCTTTTTCTTCTTCAGAACTAGCAATATACTACGCTCTCTTTCATGAGTTCAGGGATGTCTTTGCATGGTCATATGAATAAATTCTAGGCATTGACTCGAGCATCGTTGAACATGAAATCAAGATGTATCCAGATGTCAAACCAGTACGATAACGACTTCGACTAGTTCACCTGAAGAAAGCCGTTGCCATCAAGGTAGAAGTTGAAAATTTTTTACATGCTGGTTTCATTTACCCTATTCCTCTAACTTATTGGGTATCGAATATTGTTCCTATCATGAAAAAACAAGGAACGATTAGAGTGTGCGTTGATTACAGGGATGTAAATCAAGCTTTTCCAAAGGACAACTACCCTACACCCTTCATCGACCAGATAATTGATGAATGTGCCAGATGCGAAATCTTTTCATTTATGGATGGATTTTCCGGATACAATCAAATAAACATCCGCCCACAGGACCAGTCGAAGACTACATTTATATGTCCGTGGGGCACATTCGCATACCGTAAACTACCTTTTGATTTAAAGAACGCAGGGGAAACTTTTCAGAGGGCAATGAATTACACCTTCCATGACATCAAACACATCTTTCAACCATATCTCGACGATCTACCAGTTCATTTGTAAAAACAGAATGATCATCCGCAGCATTTGAGAGCTATATTTATACGTTTCCAACACTACAAGATACGACTCAATCCACACAAGTGTGTGTTTTGTGTCAGTTCTAGTCATTTACTTGGTTTCGTATTTTCTAAGGACGGAATTCGACTCGACCCATGTAAGGTTCAGGCAATCATCAACATGCCTCCACCTTCAAGTTTGCTTCAGATTCAGAAATTCCAAGGGAAAGCAAACTTTCTAAGGAGGTTCATTCCAAATTATGCTGAACTTGCTAAAGGTTATACACGTCTTTTGAAAAAATAAGTTCCCTTCAAATGGGATCAGGTTGCGCAAGCTTCCTTTGATGCTTTAAAGGATTCCCTAATAAAAGCATCATTAATGTACGCTCCTGACTATCAAAAAGACTTTAACCTGTATCTCGCCATAGCAGACACAACCATTGCAATGGTTTTAGTAAAAGAAGACAATGGAATTGAACATTCAGTCTATTATTTAAGCTGAAAATTAAATGATACAGAAAGCAAGTACTCCTATGTTGAAAAGCTGGCTGTAGCAGCTGTTCAAGCAGTACAAAGATTTCGACACTATATCCTCTTTCGCAAAACTACCATTCTGTCAGATTGCAACCCTATGACCTACATTCTGTCACGTCAATTACTAGGGGGTAAATATTCAAAATGGATAGCCATTTTGCAAGAGTTTGATATGGAATTCACAAAATCCAAATCAGAGAAATCTCTAGTTTACGTAGAGTTACTATGCAACCTCCCATCGTCGTCCAATGATGTAACATCTAAAGCGTCAATTGTGGATGAAACTCTATTTCTGATATTATCAAGTGATCCATGGTGTGGAGATATACTGATCTATCTCCAAACCCAAACCTTTAGGCCTAACACCTCTCACTTTGAACAACGGCGTACTCAATACCAAGCCAAAGACTACATGATCGTCAGTGATACACTTTACCGTCGTGGTGTCGATACAGTTCTGCGAAGGTTCCTCATGCATGAGGAGGCCGAAAAAGCCCTGAATGATTGTCATTTAGGTGCGTGTGGGGGGCATCAATCTACTTGCGCTACAGCACAAAAGATCTTACGAGCAGGTTACTTCTGGCCTACTATATTCAAAGATTGCATAATCGCAGTCAGAAGTTGCCATGCTTGTCAAATCTTCGACTGCAAAACCAGACTACCACCCGCACCGCTGCATCCAGTAGTTGCTGTTGGGCCATTCGCCAAATGGGGCATAGATTTCATGACATGTAACCCCACCTCGGCTAGGGGACATGGGTATATCATAGTGATAGTCAACTATTTTACAAAATGGGCCGAGGCGATGCCTACATTAAACAACAACGACGAAATGGTTGCTCTTTTCTTTTTCAATCATGTAGTCTCCAGATTTGGTGTTCCAAAAGCTATAGTCACAGATCATGGAACACATTTTCGCAATCACATGATGGTTGAATTGGTTGCCAAATTAGGACTGTCCCATGACAGTTCTACTCCATATTATCCCCAAGCTAACGGACAAGTTGAGGCCATCAACAAAGTCCTGAAGCGCATGCTGTAAAAGATGATTAGAGTCCACAAACGGAATTGGCATTTAATCCTATACTCAGATTTGTGGGCATATAGGACATCAATGAGAAATGCGACCAGATTTACACCCTTTCAGTTGGTGTATGGTCTGGAAGCAGTCTTATTGATTCATTGTAAAATTTCATCTCTCAAGCTCGCAGTCGATCTACTTCTCGAAACTTCAGAGGAAGAGGCTCGTTTCTTGGAACTAATCCAATTGGATGAAACATGTCATGATGCCTCATTGGTTAACGAAGCTCATAAGAAACGTGTCAAGGTGCAATTTGACAAATATGTCAAACCTTGTGTCTTCTCAGAAGGCGACCTGGTATTGCTTTACGATCAGGACTCTGATAAACTGGGATCAGGTAAGTTCGAACCATTGTGGATGGGCCCCTACATTGTTAAAAGAGTATTAGTGAAAGGAGCCTACGAGCTAGTAGATTATGATGGGATTCCATTGTCGCAACCTCAGAACAGGTTGTATCTTAAGCGCTACCATGCTTGATTAAGTGTAGTACTCTCTTTATAGATTTTCTTTTGTTACATTTTGTTTTCATCAAGAGTTATCATTTTGGTTAGGTAATCCCCTTTGCATTTGTTGCAGATTTCAGACCTGTTGGAATCATTTGTTGGATACGTCGATGGAGCTAGTCGTAGTACGCGGAACCTATCTTCTATAGCTTGGGCCATTTTTGATCCAAGTGGCGAGTTAATGAGCTTCAGAGGGATATGTATTGGTCGATTAATGAATAACATCACTGAGTACAACGCGTTGATAGAGCTTCTCTCTGATGCCATTGCACCTGGCATACGCTGACTTGTTGTCAAGCTAGATTTTCAACTCATCATCCTACAACTTACTGGCATCTATTTCGTTCGGAATCAAGCTATCTATCGTATGTTCCTAAGGGTTAGGATTTTGGAAAGGTAGTTTGATTCTATTCAATATCAACACATTTCCAAAAACCTAAACACATTAACTGATTCATTAGAAAATTATGTGTTAGATAGACATTTGCAGCATTTATAAAGGAAAAGCATTTCACATTAACATTTGCATCAGGATCACCTAACTTAACCGAAATAAAACTCTGAAATATATAAACTGTTTATAGTTTTTATAAGATGTTCAGTGTCCAGGAAAAAATCGGTCATACGACCCAAAAACTAAAAAATGTAGAAAATTACCATAAACTAATGGTGTTGGTGATAGCAAGTCACTGCCTGTGCGATAATACGTAAGAGCCTAGTCCATCGACTCGACACGCTAGTGGTATCACGCTGTAATCTCAGAGGTAACTCATCAGTCCTCACATCCTGAATACCAAGGGTGAGACCCTCGATCTGATCCTGCAACACTGCAAGGGTCTCTGCTATGTCTAGATCGCAAAGGACAACCCTCCCTACAGCCTCTCTTGTTGGAACGACAACTGCTACCCTTGGGCGTGCTGCTGGTTGCACTGGCCCAACATCTGCACACATATATGAGTTTGATTAGTCTTGATAACATTTTAAAAAACACAAGAACATTATAAAAACCAATAAACAAAGATATGGTCAGATCATTTTTACCCATAACACTCCACTGCTCGCCAGCCGGTAATGCCAAATCCGGGTCACCTCGGAAATCCATCCCAACGTATGGATACTCTGCGAAGACCATCTCCTGACGGTCGAACCACTCAAAGAAGGCATCAAAGAATGAAATCTGTGACTGACCAACATGTTTGGCCATGAGGTCAACCCATCTCTGCATCCGTGGTTCCCTCGGTGCTGGAAATCCTAGTGAAATAAAATGTGGTTGCATTAGTGGAATCCTCTCCAAGGCGAAAGTAGTCAGAATGGAACCATAACCAAAGTTCTTGGATCTTCCATTATTTACCTTAGAGAGATATTATTTTATGACCGGAAGTACTGCCTCATACCAGTTGAATACCTTTGGTTCTAGGCATTCCAGGGCATGCTGCATATAAAAATCTGTTGGCCAAATGAAGAGCCACGCTACCAGCCAATCTAGCAAAGGTGAATAAAATGGTCCTCAAGGACCGATCAGTGACATCTCGGATACTAATCTTTCCATCCCTACTCGGTTGAGATCCATCTCTACAAAATTGGCGAATATAATCCCTCACAGATTCACCCCCACGGGCGGATCCTGATAGTGAGAGAGGGGCACCACGCCTCGATAACCCAGTGAAAAAGTAGATATCCTCGACTGTCAAAGGAATGGATTTGCCTTTGATCTGGAACACCTGGTTGATTGGATCCCATGCATTGAGAAGATATTGCAACAAATTGATTTGTTGCCTCATGCTAAATATGTAGAAGAATTTGAGAAAGCCACAGTTTCGTAATGCAGTAACAGTACCCAGATCATGTAAGGAAATCATGTCCTCTTCTTCATGCTCACGTTCACGCCATGTAATGACCATCTTGATCCAATAAATCTCTAAAACACAAACAAAAGATGAATTAGGATCATGATTTGGGGAAAAACAGGCAAAAATTTCATGAAAAAACACTATACAAACTTTCCCTTCTGTGCCCATCGCACCCTGCTTGTATACAGGGTGAGATGCATACTGATTGGCCAATGACCAGCTCAATATGCATTACACTTTTCAATGCAGAGTAGGTGCGATGGGGAGAGAATGAATTCTTCAAACCCCTGGGGCCCAAAAGAAAGGGAAAGCTTGCTGAAAATAAGAAAAGGATGAATTGCAATTGAAGAGGTCAAGGTTAGCTCTTACCTGGTCCTGACGGCGAGGAGAATAGTCCACTGAATCTCCCGAACTCAGCTGATGAAATTTGGGGGGAAAACACCTCCAGAGCTCCAAAAATCCCAAATTTGAATGAAATGGTAAAAATGAGAGGTAAAACTTTTTTTATGTTACTATTCACGTACTTCAAGTAAAATGTTGGTTTTTAACTCATTTTCAGGCATGTATTTGTATTTCTAATCAATTTAATAGAGCAATTTGAATAGGGTGTACGACTGTCGAAAGAATCTAGTGTTAATGGTAAATTGAACATCTCTGGCTATTATCATAAGCAAGGTTTCGCATGGTACAAGCTCACTAAAACTGAACCTACTAATGAGAGACATCTTTAAACGACTGGCATGAGCAATGTTTCCGCAAGGTTCAAGCTCGTTAAAAAATAAACCCGCCACTGAGCATAGTTTCTTCTGATGCAAGCTCATTAAAAAATGAATCCACCCTCGGTAAATAACCTTTGTGATTGCCTTGCTATCAGCCTTTTGAGCCTTGGTTGTGTTCTTACCATCACCTCCATTCTTTTGGCCGATCATACGCTTCCACTTGATTGTTTACCCTTTTGAGGAATAGCTGCGACGAGTGATTCTGTTAGCCACCCTTTTTACACTGCCATGTTTGAGAAGTTCCAAACTTACCTGGAACCAGTTGCTACCTGAAAACATCACTCGTTCCTAAAAAACGAGTCTCTTTTAAGCTCTTTTTAGACTCATAAAATATGAAAAGATTGCCGAGCTATTGGCCTTTCCAACTCGTTAAAGTAAGGGGAAGCACCATCCCTCCTCTACATTTTAATCTTTTTGGACCTGAGGGATCATTCTACAAAAATATCGAGCGCTTATCTCTTTCGGCTCGCTAAAGCGATCGAAAAGTCATCCCTTTCATATTATTTTATACTTTTTCAGACTTAAGGGATTATGCCACGAAAAAGGACTGTTGGAGTTTCCTTTTCGTCCCTTTTCAAACTCTCTAAACATGAAAAGAACTGAGTTATCTTTGTCGTTAAAATAGTTAAAACAATAGCAACAAACTTGTCCATTCGGACAAGAGCGATTTTCACTGTCGCTAGGATCGCTAAAAAATAGCGACAGGTTTGCCCGAAGGGAAAATTATAGAGCAAGCATATGTTATCCTCCTCAAGCTTGAAAAAAATAAATAGGTACTGGTCAGCAATGACTGGGGAAAAATGGAAGAAAACTTGAAGAACTTCATTGGTAGCAAGTTGCTCTTGAACATGACACTTTCACTCCATCACAATGATTGAGTCAGGTTGGGTTATTTCATTCATTGGTCACATCACCATTGGTCCTCCGTACCATCCATTTTTGGGGTTAATGCTACCAATCCATCTCAGTGTCACCGATATGTTCAATAGAAGTCATTCAGAGAATTCACCACCCAGCTAATGCCTCATCCACTGCAATACCTTCACCCTCCATTTTTCATGACGACCATTCCTGAACCTTGTATCATCAGATCGTTTTCACCTCTAGAAAATCATTTGCTTCGTTTCGTGTCATAGATGTGGGATTCATTAAGGCCCTCCTACAATGGGTCACTTCTTGTCGACATCAGCTTATTATCCAAGAAGTTGACTTAGGAACAACCCTTCCAGTACTTTGAAGTTTGCATGCCTCAATGGCAAGCTTCTCACTTCCAGTGAGAGGTTTACATCAATGGCCTTCGACCGAAAGATTTTGTGTGGTGTTCGACATCAGATCCTATATTCACACCGCATGAATTGTACTACAGTCCCTTGAGGGTCATTATCATTATTGGTGATTCCTCCCACGCTTGTTAACATCTTACATCATTGGTTGGTAATCAGGCGATGTCTTTCCATGTTTGACTTCAGAACATCTTTTCACATGGATCGACTTGTACATCGGGAAAATATTGAACAAGTTTTGAAGACCCCAGATCTAGTTTCATCCATCCAAGCTGCGATATATTCAGGAATATAAAGACATCAAATGTACACAATAGCTGCATAGATGATCATCCAAGCTAAGGGATGATGGCTCTACAAGAATCACTAGTCTGCAACAACGAACGATTATCTGTCCTATGTACATGAAAATGAATTTATAAAGCTGAGCATGGGAATGCCCACCTCAGTTAGATCATGAAAATAATATGAAGATGATGTATTTTATTTTATTTTATACAGGTCACCTTCCAGTTCGAATACCTCGAATCCTCATGATAAAGCATTTCACTCGACATCAAAAGATTTACGACCTCATGCTTTAGGGGGCAATTGTTATAGACATATTTGGGCACTGCAACCCCAATCACATATGTTGATAAACCAAGGGCTCTTAAACCCATAAAAGTGTTGTTTCATACCCTAAAGGATCATGGTCAATTGATTACATCATTTCCCAGAAGTTCCACCTAAAAAACCACTCAGAACTAGCCCAAATTGGACCATACAGACTACTCCATGCTTAGGGTGCGATGCATACTGGTTGCTACACTGGCCAGTGCCATGCATACTGAAAGAGCCTTTTGTAGGGTGCGATGGGCAAGAGTGGACAAATGGCAGAGGCAGTTTGCTAAGTGGAAACCCAGAGAATCTTCTAGAAACTGCTCATATGACACTTGCCTCTTTGAATTCGCCCAAGGATGAGTAAGAGATCAATGAAATCTCCAAGTGGAACCAATAACTATTAGTGAAATGACACTAATAAAAAACCCAAAAGTTGACTCACCCCTCTGCAAATATCTATAAATGGATCCCTCATCTGAGAGATCTAGAGGCTAGAATTTTGTAATTTGTAAGGAAGTGCTGTTGGTTTCTCTTTGAGAAGAGACATTGTATTGTTGGGTGATCTTTCTTTTCATGAGGTGAAGAGGGCTTTCATTCTGGGAGGATGATGCTGGATCAGGCAGCTGGGTTGTAATCCTCCCTTCTATTTCTACTATCAATAAAGTTCTTTGAGTTTTCCTCCATATAATCGTGTATTTGTGAATCTTGTTATTTGTAGATGCAATTGTATGGTTAATGTATTTCTGATTCTGCATTATTTATGATATCATAGATCGAGATGATTTGATGGTGTTTTGGTTCTTTGCCTTGACAGGTATTCTCTAAAGTGGGACGAGTAGGAGAAGAGTGGCGAGCTCTATCAAGGGAGAGAGGAAACAAGCAAGGAGCCAAGTGGAAGATACAAGTTCGTCCTCTTTGCTTCTCTCTTATCTATCATACATAAAGGAAATCTTGAAGTGCTTGAATTGTTTGATTCTAAGATAGCTACCCGTCTTAGAGGGACTAGCAGATTGAAAAGACATTAGTTTTCCCGGAAACACCGACATGGATGTTTACCATGTGCAAGGGGAGGTGGTGGTTAACATGGCCAAGGGGATGGACCATATGGTTCATTTCATAGAAATGATGTCAAGATATGCAAAGATTTGTAGGAACCTTATCATGTTAGGTGGAGAATGATACCTTCATTGTTGACGACCACCGGGGTACTGATTCTAGTGGGAAGCTTTTGATGTACCTGCAACCTCGAAAACCAATAACCCAAGTGAAAAAATTGTTAATGAAAACATATATAAATTGAAATCTCCTGAACAAGATGAATAGAAGAACATGACAAGGCACACTTAAAGGGTACTCTGAGCATGAGGCGGGCCCAAAAAATGAGTTTGGGGTTGAAATGGAACAAAGGGTGCCGTGATGAAGATGACATGGTCCTGATCCTTATGTCTCTTATCATTTTGAGAACGCAGGTCCTAAGCGCCTGTACTAGGCTCTAGAAGATGAAAAGGAGGGCGATATATAGGGAACATTGGACCATATACCACCTCATTTGTACCTGTTTTCCTCAAGTGCAGAGTGGTTCTAGGAGCATTTTTTATCTTTTGCGGTGAGCCTGTGCACCTAGGAAGCACGAGAGGATAGTAAATTAAGAGATCATAGGCTGACCTTTTTGATTTTGGGAGGTTAGTGTAGGTAGGTCATACATGGTGACTTGTGCACACCTATTTTTAGGGTAGAAAGGAAGATCGCGTGGGCAACTACGAGACAATCGCACAGTGCTTATAGGCGATTGAGGGATAGTCACATGTTCTCTGTAGGTTTAGGGAATTTAGCCTCATTGAGTGCATGTATATGGGAAAAATAGTTGAGGATTATTTGGTTTGACTACCCTATGAAATTTGGGGTTACATATTCGTAACTTGCATGACTTCCAATGGAATAGCCACGCGTTTGTACGTAGAACATATGCACGATTGTGGGCCGATGTACTTGCAATTGAAAAGATAGAAGATGCATTGAATGTGCATCTAGGTGGAACCATTACACAGTATACCACACGTATGTCAGAGAAACATAAGTTTGGCTACACGCTTATTATGAAATCAGGTGCACGGGGTTGTAAAAAGAGCTATTTTTTGAGCCTGTGAGTCTAATTTTTTGCTTTTCTTCATCCTTTTTGGTAGGATGGGGATGACGTGGAGGGAGTATGACTGGGAGTAGTTTCAGAAAGTAGTTGTTGGTGATGCGTAGGCCAGTGCTACCCTAGTGAGATGGGGGTTGCTAAATTATAGTCAAAACTCCTTAGTCAGGTCGCAGGATGAGTTCCTGTATTTTCTAATACAATAGTGGGATCGAAATCGAGAGGTGTTCAAGATTTGTGGTCGATATTTGGCATTCACTATGGTAGTGGATTATTATTTTGTGATAGGGTTGGTGCCTCATGGAGAGGTTTTACGGATGCCACTTCCACTAGTCTCGATGGACATACACGAGTGGGTAGAGCACTACTATGGTCCTTGGGCCATCGACCAAGGGTGCATCTAGATTGAGAGCATATTGAACTTAGCTAAGCGAGATAGTTTAACGATTATCATGCATCTCGCTAGGTTAGTCTCCCCTCACCGAGTGTCTGAGCCACATATTTTCATTCTAAAGGGACTCCAGTGGGGTCATTTCTATGACTAGGTAGGATTTGTCTACAAGGGAATGACATCACACCTCACGCATGTGCGTATGGGTCAGTCCCAGAGTCTTTTCTATCCTAGTATCTTGTGTAACATCCTATCTGGGAGGGTGGTGATGCTACATCCTATATTAGCATTTCCACTAGGGCATACGAGAGACACACAAATGCGACGGTGGGCTCCTATGATGCCTCGCGTATGTGGGGGCGAGGTGGGGTACTACTAAAACCCCACGGTAGAGGGTTGGTTTAGATCCAACCGTAAGATGATTCTAGAGTACCCCTATGCTGATGTAGACTTTAGGGGTGACCTAGACAAGAGAATTACTCCTAGCAACGCTTGGGGTCCGACAAGTATGTGGTTTGTGTTTTCTACAATTGTGCCTACTTTCATGTATTTATAATGTATATTTATGATGATACTAATACCATGTATGTTTTCTTGCAGATGTGGGGCCCCGTGGATGACTGTTGGCCTACTTGGTGGGAAATGATCCCCAGAGATTGGGCATAGATGGTGCAACATATGTGCCAAGGCAACAAAAAGATGATAGGGTTTAGGAGGACCTTGAGAGACCAAATCAACATTGGTGTATGGATATAGTTGGTCCCTCTGGAGTAGGAGGTAGTTCTGCCACTCCCTTAGAGCTGACAAGGCTATGGGAGTGGGTAGAGACTGTGGAGGCTCGGGCGATCACTCTAGAGGTGCAAATAAGGGATGAAGAGGATGCATTGGGTCGTCCATATGTCCTTCATAGGGGGATTCTTAAGGAGGGATGGGCGGGGCTAGGGGAGGACAAAGTTGAGAGGGTGATGGCTCATGATAGAGCGTGACGTCTTGTCCTTCATTGTCTTGTGATGGTAGTGGAAACAAATCATCCTATCCTAGCTCTAACACCAAAGGAGATTGGGGGGCCTTAGGTGGGGGATGATGGGCCTCAAACTTGATGTATTTGTATGTACCAGGGAAAGTGTTATCACTTAGATTTTCCTTAGAAGTTATTTGAGAGAAGGAAAGGATCCAAGGTAACTACAAACCAATCTTTTAAGTATAGATCCTAGCCAATCTACACTCAGAGAGGGCTCTCTCTTTATGATTTAGCATTTTTTTGATATGATATTAGGCTAGATATTAATGCTTAAGGGATTTGTTTTGATTTGTTTGGTGGAATTAAGGAAACAGATGGGCAGAGTAGGTATTCAGGCCATTGGGCTATGGAGTCAAGTTGGAAAAGTCTAATAGGATTTGATTAATCACTGAGGTAAGAGTTCACAAGGAGAGCTAGCACATCAAGGACAAATCTGAAAGTCTTAATGAATGGAATCTTAACCAGGGCCAAGGGCAATGAAGAATCCTAAATAAGGATCAAGATGAATAAGGGAAGGTTGGAAAATAGCAAGGGCAATTAAGAATCCCATACTAGGGGCCAATAGAAGGAATGAATTACAGAAGTGAGGGATCAATTAAGAATTCTCGGACTTAAGCAATTTAGTAGAAAACATTAAATAAGAAAACAGTTAAAACAAAGGACACTTAGGCTAATTCTGATGATATTATTCCTCGTTTGCTTTTAAGAATGATAAGAAAACACATATGATATTTCATAACATAAATGAAAACAATTTTCAAACTTAGAGAAATGATACTTATTTGTTTCCCACAGTGCACATGAATCGAGTGAAATGTCCTCAACTTTATTTAATCTAGTAAACCAGTCTAGCCTTGATTACAGTAGCTCCTTTAGCTCAAAATAAAAGTCTACAGAAATGCTTTTTAATACACCCTAATTACTTTAACTTTGGAAGTATTTATACAAAATTTGATACAAAATATCTCATAACTACATGAGAATTAATCTAGGAAACAAAAAATATCTTCAACACAAAGATAGAGACAGATGGAAAATAGATTGTTTGTTGTACCTTTATTTGTGAATGTGCTGGCTACTGGAATTCCGATCTAGCTATTGCAGTTGCCTTGGTAGTTATCTGCTAGATTTCACTCTTATCTTCACCTATTGATACTCTTTACCTGTGCCGATACTCTTTACTTTATTACTAGACTTTACCATAATAAACATTTTTACTCCAGTAAGTCAGCCAAATTGGTCCATAATTCGTTATCTGGCAATTTCACCCTGATCATCTTCCTCTAAACTTCATCAACTTCTGTGTACTTAGAAAAATTGGGTTTGAGGGTGAAAAAATATTTTATTTCATGTTCTATGTAAAATAGATTCTCCAGGCTATCATAAAGTACCTTTCCTGTAGGTAATGCTTTTACTACTGAAGAACTTGCTTGACTCTTGGCCTGTTTCTCTAATTTCTTGATATAGTCATCCCGTGTCATTAACTTGTCATGTATAACCATTAGACTGGGAAGGCCTTTTTCTCTCAAAATGCCATACTTCAACATGAAGCTATCTATATCTACCTGAATACTCTGACACCTTTTCTCTAAGTTAAGAATCAAGTTTCTTTTAGTAAGAACTTTCTTTATTTCAATGATAGTAGCTGTTTTGTCTTCAATCTCCAACTCATCTAGTTGGTACCTGTTCCTGCTGTTGAAAAAATCAATTAATTGAATTTCCTCTTCGGGCTTATCTCCCAGTTCTTCTTTAGTCTTCTGTATAACTTCTACAACCATTTTTATTAATTCAATCTGTTAAAAAATGACCTGGATAGAAGGCCAAATATCATTGATGGAATCAATGATATTGGCCCACAATATATTTCTCATGTCTCCTAGTGGTTTTTCTAATGTCAAGTCCTTCTCCAAGACTCTAATTCTTTCCTCCATCCTTTTGTTTTTCCTTTCTTCTTCTTTGTTTTGAATTTGTGCAAGTTCATAGTTTGTTTACATACATGATATTCGTTCTTTGAGCTTTTTCAATTCTGTGGCCTGGATACTCATTTGTTCCATGGCTTTAATCACTTCATTTGTTTTTTCTGGTGTTGTCCCTACACTGGTTGATGTACCTATAGTTAGAGTAGTCTCTGCTATTGGAAATGCTGTCACGGGTGGAAGTGTTGGTGCCAAACAAGCTGCCAGAGTGGAGGGTACTGTTGTTGAAGTTGTTGGTATAATAGTCTGAGGAGCAGTGGTCAGCTCTCTCTGCTTAGACTATATTGCTTTTTCCAATTCCTTTTCAGTTTCTTTTAATTGATCATTTAACTTAAGGGCTAGGTCCATAAGTTATTCCTCCTTTTGTTTCTCTATGACTTCTGCAGTTTGAGGATGGTGGAGAGGAGGGATCTTGAGATGCTTCTTTAGTGCAGCTATATCATCATTCTTCTTTTTAATCAATTGTTCAGCTGCTTTGACATCTTTGGGATCATGTCCCAATTCTATCACTAAGTATTCTAGAGTTTTTATCCTGGCATCTTTAGCCTGAGAGGAGGCCTTTTCCAGTTGCAGCTGTGCAGTGGTATTGTGCAACAAGTTTTGCAATTGATGTGCTGTGATGGCCTTATTAGTCAATGTAGAATAGACCATTTCACCAGTCTTCTTGTGCAGTTCTATTTGGTCAATAGGATGGATATCCTTTGCCAAAACTTCAAAATGAGTCTTAAAATAATCAGCCATGGATCTTGGCTGTTGCACAGTTGGCTTGAGGAAGCTCATCTACATTTGTCAAAAGCTAACCTAAGCCTGGTATGGTTAGTTGGAGCCATTTTGAGGTAGTGAGCATAGGTTTGGGCTTTCAGTTTCTCATTCATTGCTTTAATTTCTTTGTACTTTCCTTTAATGTCCAGACTCTGTTCAGAGGGAGCTTTAAAAGAAGATACCTGTGTGCTCTATTGCCCTTCCAATGCTTGTCTCTGTGAGACAGATGGTGTGCCTCCTGTTGGAATGGTTGGCCTACTATCACTGCTTTCGGCTTTTGAGTTGCCTGCTGTTTCCTCACTGTACTCCTCCTCTGCATATGGGTTTAACCTTTGCCTTTTAACAAAAGTTTGATCAGTAGGCATAGTAGAAGGTGTGGCTTCATCTTAGCTTCTCTTTAAATTTTTCTCTTCATTTAGAGGAGTCTACAAAACATGAGGTTTTCTCATGATTTGTTCAGTTTGAGCAAGCTCCTCTATAAATTCAGGCTGCTCTGACTCTTCTTGTTGTTCTGAATATTCTACTTGTTCTGAGGTTCCTTTTTGTTCTGATGGCTGTGTGCTGTGTTCCTGTGACTGCTTTGGTGATGAAGTTTCTCCAAGCAACTGTACAAATGAATCTTCATCCAACATTCTTTCTAAGTCCACCATTACATTGTCAACTTCAACTTGTGTGCTATCTTGATCTATCAGAGTGCCTTCCACCCATTCTGATTGATTGGCATATTGTTCAATTTCTGGGATCCTATGGTGGATATAAGGAGATAGCTTATGTTTCTGCCTTTTGTTACAAATGAATCCACGGGGTTCATAGGCCCAGATGAAACTGTGTTTTAATATCAATCTTTGGAGGATTTCATCTTCCTCCTTTCTTGCTTCTCTGTTATTGAAAATTAATGGGCCTAGATGATCCTTTATTCTTAGCTGGGCCTTCTTCTTGGTTTTGACAAAGTGAATCTCATCAGAATTGATCATTTGCCTTTAGTACTCGAGAGCAAATAATCGCATGGGGAGATATCTAGGTAACTTGTAAGGAGGAAGCTCACAACCATAAATTCTGATTTCAGTATGGTTTTGGTACAAGTACCAATCCCCTACTTTGTATTGTTTGGACAGCTGGAGAAACCTCTTAATGTTTGCACTAATTCTGGGAGGGGGACTTCCTAATAACATTGTGGTCATTGGATGTACAGATAGGTCAATAAGATCTGTGTATGGATGGAGAGAATAACAAGACCTATGGAATAGAGCAGTCCAGAAGATGATAGATCTAGGATTCCCTTTAGTATCAAGCTTTTGTATAGAGAAGAGAAACATATCAGTTTGGTAGTAGAGAAACAAATGATATAGGACTGATGAATACTTGAACACCCTCTCATTTTCAAGTCTCATAAACTGATCATGCATTTTATCTGCGATGAATTTTGCATAATCAAACTTGACTGCAGGAGGTTGACCGGGGGTAAAAATAGACATGGAAACAAAAATAGTCTCATCTACATACTTATTAGTGGTAGAACCTAAAATGCATGATAGAATTGTTATGATATCTTTTCCTAGATCAAAAAAGAAGGTTGACATTTAAGGAGGAGGGTCCTTTAGCATGTGCTTTTCTTTAGAAATGAAAGTCTGGAGGATTTGGATACTTCTGGAACTAGACAGCTTGGAGAATCTTTCAAGCAAATTAGCAATGGACAGGGGGGTGAGGTCTTGACCAGGCTGCAACTGTAACATCTTGTTTATGGACTCAGTTGTAATGGTGAATAGGATTTTCTAGTCTGGGGACATTACAACTTTCATAATAGGGTCATAGTTTGCATGGCAGTAATGAATAATTTTCGGGAAGACATGAACACTGGGGAATTGATACTTGGGCAGGTTTGATTCCCAGAGACCTATCTTATCTGCATGGTTCAAGTAGATATCTCGGTATTTGCAATGCAATTTCAAAGGGGTTTCGTCAAAGGTGAGGTCTTTTATCTGGAAGTCTTTGTCGGCCAGGGGAAGATGGTCTAAATCTCTGTGAGGAGTGGTAACTGGCATGACATTTAAGGCAACTGGGGCGTCCATCCTTGGTTCTTGTGGATTCAAGGACGGGGGCAGGGAATTTTTGGGGAATTATGAAAAATGGATCGTCTCAGAGAGTGTCAAGACTATCAAACGACTTAATTTCACTAAATTACTTATATCTTATAGTAATTTAGTTCAGTTTCAGTATGGAAAACATGGTTTCTTAGTTGAAACGGGGTAAATACATGGTTATGGTTGCATGGAGAGACAAATCGCTCTAGTGCACTGTTTGTAGGGAGCGCACTAGTCTGCAATGGAAATCTGGAGTTCAATGGCTTCTAGAGGTTGATGGTTGGAAGCAAGGTGATGGCTCGAACGTACTTTGAGTGTACATGGAGAACAAAAGGTTATTTTCTTGGTAAAACAAAAATAATGAATATTTTTGGGTTTATTGGCAAAGTCGATGCATTTGGCACGTATAATGGAAATGCGATAGTTGGCGCTAATTAATGGAAGTGATGTTTTGTTGTTTAGCGAAGGTGGTAAGCGGAGGCGGTAAGCGTAATCTATTGCACCGCTTATGAGGGTCTGGTGGTATTGGGAGAGGTCCACCCGATGCCATTCATCGGGCAACACGTAGCAGTAGGGTGTACAGTAAAACTGCTCACATCGGGCGGGTAAAGTTCAGCATTGGAGGCCGCCCGATATGAGTGTCAGCCATCAGATCTGAAGGGGTCAGATCATACAGTGGTCAGAGAAGGGACTTGCTTGAGATTTAATGGAGGGGCCTGACGGGATAATAACTTCGGATTTAGGGAGATTAATGACGTCGGGGGTGATGTAATTGGAGGAAGGCTCTTAATTAATCACATGTTGATTAATTAATTCCTTTTTAATGCAGTGGAGGGTTACAGGTATTAATTGATTGCAGATAGATTAATTAATCTATCTAATTATTGCATTATTAAGGTTTATATTTCAAACCGGGGTGGGATAATAATAAAAAGGATTTTAATAATATATACAGGGACGGGGTGTATTTTTCGGTAGTTAACTATAATAAATAAATGTTAATATAAAATGGAAACGGTGATAAGAATGCGCTAAGTAACATGTTTCGAAATATATTCACATTTTCGCATTTAAACATTATAACTTAGGCTTAGGTGCATTTTGTGGGTTTTTTGTGAGAAGGTGTTTTGTATGAGGATAATTACTTTTCTTAAGAAAATAGTGATTTTACTTTAGGAAAATGGGTTTTTAGTGGAAATGAGTGAATAATGAAGGGGGTTAATGTTGATGAGGGGGTTTTAGCACTTGGAACCTGTAAGTCATTCGACTGAGGGTCCGGTCCTTCCAAAAGTTGGAGAAATGCTTTGAGCCCCTTTGAATTAAGGTTTTAGGCGCTTAGATTGTTATTTGTGGGAAATTAATGAAATTAGGGGTAAAAGGAATGAGGAAATTAATAAGTTGACTTTGTAAATGTCTCATTGTTATCCATACTTTTGAAGTAATATGAAGATGAAAGTAAATAATATGAGTTTCAACTAATCATTCATCATACACCATTCTGCAACCATTCATCTACTTACCCACCTACACATCCTACCATTTTTTCTACTTTTTATTAGGGTGCACTTAAACTGGTAAACCCTTATCAAACTCTTCTTTTCTTTTACAATGGAAATCTATCTAAGTCTAACCTTATTATGTCAAAGGGCTTAGATTAAATAGTTGAGCTCCTTTTATTCAGTCTACCTAATCTAATTATCTGCCAAGATTACACTGTTTGGTCAGATTTTATTCTCTATCTATAGACATAGAAATTGAAAACATGAAATAGCCAAGTTTACACTATTTGACCATTCATGGATTGTGGCATAAGTGACAAGTTGCACACAATCTTTTATTTTTTACCAAAGTAAATAGTAGTGGCATTTGGACTTGCACACTTTCATGGTCTTTTTCTTTTTCTTGGGGTTCATTTTTCATCATTTTTTTTGACCTTTTATTTTTATTCTTTTTATCCTTTTATTTTCTTTTAGGATATACCCTCTTTACATTTTTTAATTCTTTTGATTTTTTTTTTGAATATGGAAAACATTTGCAGAAAGCAAAGGTATGTACATATTACAGAGATAAACTAAGTCAATCATAAATTATGACACCTATTGGTATAGGAACATGACAGTGGCTCGACTTGGGGATGGAATTCCATGGTGGAAAGTCAAGAACTATAGATCAATGGCCTATTGTAAGACTGTAATTTTATTCTGCAATTTTTCCTCTATTTTGCTGCTTTATTGATATTTATGATAGTGAAACTTTTGAAGCTTAGGGCCTTCTCTTCGGCCTTGAACTTCAAAACTATACCATCCAATCCACTCTAAACGATATAAAGGATATAGTATGTACAACTGAAACTGATAAAATTTAGTAATTTGGATCAATATAGTGTTTCGACATTCGACAATTTACTGGTCCTCCTTCTACCTCTACACCATTCAATTCTTTGAGAAAGTAAGCATTATTACCTATGAAGGCATATATAATGTATGGACCTTTCCACAGGAAGTCAAACTTCCCATGCTTCCCTTTATCTTCCCCTCTGGAGTCCCACTTCAAAACTTTATCACCAATATAGAAGTCTTTTGCTTTGGTTCTTTTATTAAAAACTTTCTTGAGTTTCTCTTGAAGCACTTGAGCTCTGATGTATACTTCCTCCCTGGTTTGCTGCAAATGAATGGTCTGATTGATTCTCCTCTGAATATCATCGGGCTCGACTTGGGATTCCTGGAGTAGTTTCATCACTGGGATTCCTAACGATGAAGGGAAAACTGCTTCCATCCCATAGACTAACTAATAGGGACTGGTACCAATAGATTTCTTAGTTGTAAGCTTGTCTTCCCATAAAGCATTGATCAGTTTCTTGTTCCATGTTTTCTTATTGTCTTCCAGTAATTTTTTAATAATATTCATTAGGCTTTTGTTGGAAGATTCTGCAAGTCTATTCCCTTGTGGATAGTAGGCTGTAGAGTGACCAAGGGTTATATGGTATTTATGGTAGAAAGCAATCATCCTCTTTGATTTAAATGCCACAACATTGTCTATGATAATTTTATTGGGGCAACCAAATCTAGACAGAATATTGGCCTCGAGAAAACCTATGATGACAGTATTAGTGGCTTGTCTGGAGGGAATGGCTTTTATCCACTTTATAAAGTAATATGTGGCAGTCAAGATCTGCTTATGTTGAGCAGAAAGGGGGGGGGGGGGTAAATTTCACCAATGAAGTCTATACCCCACTGTTGAAAAGGTTTTTCAGTAGAAATAGGTTTCAAAGGTAAAGGCGGAAGTTTTCTTTTCCCTTCAAATATCTGACACTTGTGGTAGGAGGTTACAATTTTTTTCACATCAGAAAACAAGGTTGGCTAGTAAAATCCAGCTTTGAGGATTTTATCAGCTGTTGTCTTCCAGTAGAGGTGTCCTCCACAATCACCTGCATGAAATTCTTGGAGTACTTTGTTAGATTCCTCCTTTAATAAACAATTCAACATAATGCCTTCATGATTTTTCCAAAATAGAGTATTATCAATTATGCAGAATTTCAAATATTTCATTTTCAAAAACCTCCTCTTGGTTCTGGACAACCCTGGAGGAGCTTGTAAATTTTGTAGAACGTATATTATATCAGCATACGAAGGTGAATCTAAAAAGGCCTGGCTAATCTGTGGAGTCGCCATCTCCTCTTCGTTATTCAGTTCTGCAATAAAATTTATACTTAGGGCTTGGCAACTGGTTTCAGCCATAAGTTTGGCCAACCCTTGGCCTTTAATTAATTTTGTAGGTTTAATCTCTATGTCATACTCTAATATGGTAGATATCCATTTTCCCCTTTGACATCAACTCCATTCTGTGTCAGAATGTCTTTGACTACAACATTGGGAACATAAGCTACTATGTGAGAGTACAAGATATAGACTCTGAAATCTTTGATAGATTTTACCAAAGAAAAATCTTGTTTTTCCATTATGTTATACTTTAAGGATGCATCTCTTAAAGCTTTACTAAAAAAGGCTATCAGTTGTTCAAATCCCTGATCATTCTTCTGTAGTAAAACTGCAGCAATACTATGTTCAGATGCAAAAGAAAAAATGATAAATTCTCTGTCAAACATTAGACTTATGAGGACTGGTGTTTGAGTCAAGGCTAATTTTATATCTTCAAATGATTTCTTAGCCTCTACTATTCATTTAATAGCCGAATATTTTTTCAACATGTTATTTAGCAATCTAATTAGCTCAGTTAGGTTAGAGATAAATCTTCTTAAAAAATTTATTTTTCCTAAAAATACCTGAAGTTCTTTGATGTTTCTGAGTGAGGTATTTGCAAAATAGCTTCAATCCTGGTTGGGTCAATCCTGATACCATCTTTAGAGATAATGTGGCCTAATAATTTTCCTTCTTCCAAACCAAATAAAGACTTTTTTGGATTCATAGAGATGCCATATTTCCTGCATTTAATAAAGACCCGCCTAATATGATCTAGGTTCTGTTGATCTGATCTGGAAAACACTGTGATATCATCAAGGTATATAACTAGGAAATCATGGATTTCCTTAGCAAAGGCAATATCCATTGCCCTTTGAAAGGTGGCCCTTGCATTTTTAAGTCCAAAAGGCATTTTAACATACATAAAGGTACCCCATGGGGTAGTGAAAGTAGTCTTTGCTTGATCATCAGGATGGACTAGGATTTGGTTGTAACTAGAGAAACCATCTAACAATGAGATCCTTGTGGAACCTACTACCCTTTGCAATATGTGATTAATTTTTGGTAGGGGATAGTTATCTTTGAGTGAAACTTTGTTTAAATTCCTAAGGTCAACACACAATATTATTTCTCCAGTTTTCTTTCTTGTAGGGACAAGATTAGATACCCAATCTGAAAACCTAATGGGTGCAATATTTCCTACTCCATACATTCGTTTGATTTCCTTTTCAATAGAAGGTAGTAGAACAGGGTTAATTCTTCTAAGCTTCTGTCTAAAGGGCCTATGATCTTCTTTTAAAGGGATAGTGTGTTGTATGATGCCAGTATCATAGGATTTTAGATCCTCATAACTCCAGGCAAAAACATCCTAGAATTCCTTCAATAGTTCCATATATTTCAGTTTTCCATTAGGAGGTAATGTTTTAGACAATTTTATTAGCTTGGGATTCTCTTCAGATCCTATATTACATTCCTCAATGTTTGATTTCAAAGGTTCCATTTTTGGCTTTTTAGGAATATCATTTGAGTCGAATAAGTCCTCCAAAGGAGTTAATCCTTTGGGCAAGAAATTATCTTTGAGGTTTATGACTTCGGTTTCATCATCAATTACTTCATCAATTTCCATTTGTTTTAAATCTTGAATATCTGTTTTTGTGAATTCTGTAGGATGAAGTCTATCTATTTGACCGTCTTCTAGTTTATTAATTTCAACTTCATCAATGCAATCAAAATCTACTGCTATGTCAGTGTCTATGTTGGTATTTACAAATTCATTATCTAAAGTTAAAAAATTATTGATTTGTTGATCATTCTCAAATACTTGCCAGTTCTTTAAATTGTTAGGAATTGCAGGTCTATGCCTAACCTCAGCAGTGTACTGATGGTTAGGCTTGAAAGGCAACTTACAAGTACTAGAAAACATGGCTAAGCTGTGAGCCTGCATGTTGTGTTTTCTGGGGATAACAGCAAGTTTGGTTTCTAAAAAGGTATTTAGTATTTCTATGATTGTTCCTCTATAAAATCCTAGCCTAGGATCCTTGGTCATGTAAATAGCTTTAATTTGTTTGATCACTAACTCAAAATCTCCCATGATAGAGACTCTGATGGCTCCTAACCTTTTAACTAGTTTCAGTCCTAACAAGAGTGCTTCATATTTAGCCATATTTTTTGTACACTTAAAGTTTAGTTTGTAGGCATGGCCCTCTACATGATCATTTTCTAAGCTATAAATCCATACACCTGCTCCTGCACCTAGCTTGTTTACCGAACCATCAAATTCCAGATGCCATAAGATTTCATGTTCATAATTTTCATCTGGGGTAGTGGAATCCTTCTTAACTAGGGCATCTAGATTTTCTTTGTTATCTGATATCTCATGAATTTGGACATTTGAATTTTCTTTTGCAATTTCTTTTGGTTCTACTGTTATATCACTTGGAGTATCTTCTCGATTAGTTTTAGCATTGTAAAGAATAAAAGAATCCATGTCAGAATGTATTGAATATATAGGAAAGTTCTGAAGCTTTTCCTGACTACTCACTACATACTTCATCAAAGTTTCTCTATGCATTTTCTTGGGATGTCCAAAAATTGAAATGGTAGCATAAGACATATCCAATTGCAGATATCCTTGGAGTTTAGCACCCCAGGATCTAGATAACAACATGCCATACTTGGGTGGTATATCAGCAACAACAATGTCCATGAGTATAGTTTTGGTAGGGTACTGAATTAGGGAGACACACAAATCTTTTATGAGACCTAAGAATTTAACCTGGCTTGAATCAAAGGAGAATAGATCTTTATAAGGTCTAGTGATATCCAAGTTAAGCTTTTCCATTACAGACTTAGGCATAAGATTGTGTGAGGCTCTAGAGTCCAGCATGGCATTGTGTAGGATTTTTGCATGTTAAGGCTGATGTAGTAAGGTGGTATCCCTCCTTCAACTAGCTTTCCATTAACATCTGGTCTGAAAAGTAACTCAGGTTGGTCATCAAATAGATTCACAGAATCTTCATTTTCAACATAGTTCAGAGATTTACTAATTTGAGATCTGTAGGTTTCATGTTTGATCAATTCTGTCAAAGGCACTAAAATTTTGAGCTTGGCCACCTCTACTCCCAAATTGAAAGGTAGAGGGGATTTATCTGTTTGAATATTTGGAATTTTAGAGCCAAAGCTCTGAGCAGTGTGTTTTTCTTTTTCATTGTTAGGAGTATTTTCAATTGGATTTTCTAATATGATTTTTGGGGGTTATTCCACTATTCCTTTGAGGGGGACTGAAGTGGAAGGCTGCTCATTAATAGGCTGGTTATCTGTTACATCTTCAATGGTGGGGCTAGGAGGATTTTGATGTGGTCTAGAAAGGATTTGTAAGGTTTTTGTAACTTGAGGATTCTAATTTGTAGCTTTTCCTTTCTTAGGCTAGCTAGGAATTGCTTTTTTATTCTGATCGGGAACATCAAGGTTCTTCTTGCTCCTTAAGTTATACTGTTTATGAACCTCGAAAATAGCAGAGTCATACCCTTGCTTATAGTTGAAAGATTCTCCTATTTGAGTTTGTAATTGTTGAAGCATGTATAATTCTTGATCATCCTGAGTTAGAAAGACAGTTTCTTCATCATCTAGGCCCATCAAATTTATCTGAGTGTCTTGTTCAGGGTCTTCTAGGTGTGAGGCCTCTACATAGTTTTCTTGGAAAGGTGGTCTAATGTTCTGATCAGGACCATTCTTGCCAGTGTTTTGGTTCTGGTTTTTCCTAAAATTTGGATTTCTCACTAGATTAGCCTATTGGTTATCCCAGTGAGGTTTCCTTTCAATAACTTCTATTCTATCCATCAACATTTCCATCCCTTTGGCCAAAGCATCCGTTTTTTGGTCAAAGGGTGAAGTTTCATCTTTCAAGGGTATTCTTCTCTCACTTCTAGTTCTGTCTCTTTTGGCAAGCAGATTAGCTTCAACGCTTACTGCCACACTTTGCATTTCTTCTAGAGTGGAGGGATTTCTTTCTTTTAATTGAAAAGCCATATCTGTATCAAATCCATCCGGAAATTTGATCAGGGCTAAGCCAAGGGGAGGTCTAAGGTCAAGTGGAATGGCATTATATACATTATTAAACCTATTGCAATAGTCCTGGATAGTTTCATTTGCCCCCCTTTTAAGGTTTTCATATTCAGATAAAATTTGAAGGGGGTCTTTCTTCTTTTCCCACCTATTCAAGAATTTTTGGTAAAGGACTATTAGACTATCTATGCTCTAAGGGGTTAAAGATCTAAACCATGTTCTCACTTCCCCAGCTAGACTTTGGATGAAAATTCTCATTTGGGCATCTGCTGTGTCAATCTCATGAAGTTCAAAGTATCCTGTCATCTTCCTAGTGTGTTGTTGTGCTGTGTATGTTCCAGTGCCATCAAAAGTAACAATTTTACTCTGATAGTCCTGTGGAATAACACCTTGGGGAGCAGGAATCACAAGGGGAGCATATCTATTGGCCATGATTCTAGGTTGGGTAGGAGTGTGAACTAGAGTTGGGGTAACAAGGGGGTGTTTGGATTGAGGAGGAAGAACTAGAGGTAGTGGTGGGATGTTGAGTGGTTCTTGGCTGAAGAGGAAGTGAAGGAATGAATGGAGGAGTGGACTAGACTTCAAAAAAGTGAGGGAATAATGATGAACCAACAGAAAGTGAAGCTGTTTCAGAAAGTCCAGGGGTTCTATTGGTGGTAAGGGATGACCGAGGGGAGTTCTGTAGATGTCGATCAATTAACAAATTGGCTCATTGGATTTCAAGTTCTCTGATGAATTCTGGATCTTGGACTAAGTCCAATAGTTCACTATCAGATATGGTTCTAAATAGAGAAGTTTCAAAATATTCGTCAAAAGGAATATCTTCTAAGAACAACCACTCAATAGGGCATCAATGTGATCTAAATAAAGGTCTAGGGCTGACTGAACTCTCTTGTATTCTAATGATTCTTGGAATTAAGTTGGGATTTTCAAACATAGGGGGAGGATTTGGATCAGGGTTAGCCTTGGTGTAATGAGTTCTCCCTGAAGCCAGATTTCAAGTCTTTTAAATGCTTTTCTTTTATGAATGTCCACAATAACTTCTAACAATCCTTTAAGATGCTTTAAATTAAACTTTTAGGTTTCTCAAAGGTTTATTTTGACTAAGGATTTGTTCTTCCCCAATATGTTCGCCACTGGGTTATCACTCAGATTTTCCTTAGAAGTTATTTGAAAGAAGGAAAGGATCCAAGGTAACTACAAACCAATCTTTTAAGTATAGATCCTAGCCAATCTACACTCAGAGAGGGCTCTCTCTTTATGATTTAGCATTGTTTTGATATGATATTAGGCTAGCTATTAATGCTTAAGGGATTTGTTTTGATTTGTTTGGTGGAATTAAGGAAATAGATGGGAAAAATAGGTATTCAAGCCATTGGGTTATGGAGTCAAGTTAGAAAAGTCTAACAAGATTTGATTAATCATTGAGGTAAGAGTTCACAAGGAAAGCTAGCACAACAAGGATAAATCTGAAAGTCTTAATGAATGGAATCTTAACCAGGGCCAAGGGCAATGAAGAATCCTTAGCAAGGATCAAGATGAAGAAGGGAAGTTTGGCAAATAACAAGTGAAATTAGGAATCCTGTACTAGGGGCCAACAGAAGGAATGAGTTACAGAAGTGAGGGAGAAATTAAGAATTCTCGGACTTAAGCAATTTAGTAGAAAACATTAAATAAGCAAACAATTAAAATAGAGAGCACTTAGGCTAATTTTGATGATATTATTCCTCGTTTGCTTTTAAGAATTATAAGAAAACACATATGATATTTCATAAAATAAAGGAAAACAATTTTCAAACTCAGAGAAATGATACTTATTTGTTTCCCACAGTGCACATGAATCGAGTGAAATGTGCTCAACTTTATTTAATCCAATAACCAGTCCAACCTTGATTACAGTAGCTCCTTTAGCTCAAAAAAAAAGTCTATAGAAATGATTTTTAATCCACCCTAATTACTTCAACTTTGGAAGTATTTATACAAAATTTGATACAAAATATCTCATAACTACATGAGAATTAATCTAGGAAACAAAAAATATCTTCAACACGAAGATAGAGACGGATGGAAAAGAGATTGTTTGCTGTCCCTTTATTTGTGAATGTGTTGGCTACTGGAATTTGGATCTGGCTCTTGCAGTTTCCTTGGTAGTTATGTGCTGGATTTCACTCTTATCTTCACCTACTGATACTCTTTACCTGTGCTGATACTCTTTACCTGTATTACTAGACTTTACCATAATAAAAAATTTTACTCCAGTAAGTCAATAAAATTGGTCCACAATTCGTTATCTGGCAATATCACCCTGATCATCTTCCTGTAAACTTCATCAGCTTCTGTGTACTTAACAAAATTGGGTTTGCTGGTGAATAGATGTTTTATTTCATGTTCTATGTAAAATAGATTCTCCAGGCTATCATAAAGTACCTTTCCTGTAGGTAATTCTTTTACTGCTGAAGAACATGCTTGACTCTTGGCTTGTTTCTCTAGTTTCTCGATCATCCCGCGTCATTAACTTGTCATGTATAACCATTGGACTAGGAAGGCCTTTTTCTCTCAAAATTCCATACTTGAACATGAAGCTATCTATATCTACCTAAATACTCTGACACCTTTTCTCTAAGTTAAGCATCAAGTTCCTTTTAATAAGAACTTTCTTTATTTCAATGATAATAGCTATTCTGTCTTCAATCTCCAACTCATCTAGTTGGTACCTATTCCTGCTGTTCAAAAAATAAATTAACTGATTTGCCTCTTCGGGCTTATCTCCCTATTCTTCTTTAGTCTTCTGTATAGCTTCTACAACCATTTTATTAATTCAATCTGTTCAAAAATTACCTGGATAAAAGGCCAAATATTATTGATGGAATCAATGATATTGGCCCACAATATATTTCTCATGTCTCATAGTGGTTTTTCTAATGTCAAGTCCTTCTCCAAGACTTTGATTCTTTCCTCCATCCTTTTGTTTTTCCTTTCTTATTCTTTGTTTTGAATTTGTGCAAGTTCATAGTTTGTTTCCATACTTGATATTTGTTCTTTGAGCTTTTTCAATTCTGTGGCCTGGATACTCATTTGTTCCATGGCTTTAATCACTTCATATGTTTTTTCTGGTGTTGTCCCTACACTGGTTGATGTACCTGTAGTAAGAGTAGTCTCTACTATTGGAAATGCTGCAACAGGTGGAAGTGTTGGTGCCAAAGAAGCTGCCAGAGTGGAGGGTACCGTTGTTGAAACTGTTGGTATAACAGTTTGAGGAGCGGTGGCCAGCTCGCTCTGCTTAGACTATATTTCTTTTTCCAATTCCTTTTCAGTTTCTTTTAACTGATCATTTAACTTAAGAACTAGGTCCATAAGTTCTTCCTCCTTTTGTTTCTCTATGACTTCTGTAGTTTGAGGATGGTGGAGAGGAGGGATCTTGAGCTGCTTCTTTAGTGCAGCTATATCATCATTCTTATTTTTAATCAATTGTTCAGCTGCTTTGACATCTTTGGGATCATGTCTCAATTCTATCACCAAGTCTTCTAGAGTTCTTATCGTGGTGTCTTTAGCCTAAGAGGATGCCTTTTCTAGTTGCAACTATGTAGTGGTATTGTGTAATGAGTTTTGCAATTGATGTGCTGTGATGGCCTTATTAGTCAATGTAGAATAGACCATTTCACTAGTCTGCTTGTGTAGTTCTATTTGGTCAATAGGATGGATATCCTTTGCCAAAACTTCAAAATCAATCTTAAAATAATCAGCCATGGATATTGGCTGTTGCACAGTTGGCTTGAGGAAGCTCATCTACATTTTTCCTTCCTTTATGTCAAAATATGACATAAGCATAGTCTGGTTAGTTGGAGCCATTTTGAGGTAGTGAGCATAGGTTTGGGCTTTCAGTTTCTCATTCATTGCTTTAATTTCTTTGGACTTTCCTTTAATGTCCAGACTCTGTTTAGAGGGAGCTTTAAAAGAAGATACCTCTATGCTCTGTTTCCTTTCCAATGCTTGTATCTGTGAGACAGATGGTGTGCTTCCTGTTGGAATGGTTGGCCTGCTGTCACTCCTTTTGGCTGTTGAGTTTCCTTCTATTTTCTCACTGTACTCCTCCTCTGCATATAGGTTTAACCTTTTCCTTTTAACAAAAGTTTGATCAATAGGCATAGTAGAAGGAGTGGCTTTATCTTGGCTTCTCTTTAAATTTTTCTCCTCATTTAGAGCAGTCTGCAAAACAAGAGGTTTGCTCATGATTTGTTCAGTTTGAGCAATCTCCTCTGAAATTTCAGGTTGCTTTGACTCTTATTGTTGTTCTGAATCTTCTACTTGTTCTAAGGTTCCTTGTTGTTTTGATGGCTGTGTGTTGTGTTCCTATAACTGCTTTCGTGATGAAGTTTCTCCAAACACCTGTACAAATGAATCTTCATCAAACCTTCTTTCTAAGTCCACCATTACATTGTCAGCTTCAAATTGTGTGCTATCTTTATCTATCAGAGTGCCTTCCACCCATTCTGATTGATTGGCATATTGTTCAATTTCTGGGATCCTATGGTGGATATAAGGAGATAGCTTATGTTTCTGCCTTCTGTTACAAATTAATCCATGGGGGTCATAGGCCCAGATGAAATTGTGTTTTAATCTCAATATTTGGAGGATTTCATCTGCCTCCTTTCCCGCTTCTCTGTTATTGCAAATGAATGGGCCTAGATGATCCTTTATTCTTAGCTGAGCCTTCTTCTTGGTTTTGACAAAGTGAATCTCATCAGAATTGATCATTTTCCTATAGTACTCCAGAGCAAATAATCACATGGGGAGATATCCAGGTAACTTGTAAGGAGGAAGCTCACACCCATAAATTCTGATTTCAGTATGGTTTTGGTACAAGTACCAATCCCTTACTTTGTATTTCTTGGACAGCCGGAGAACCCTCTTAATGTCTGCACTAATTCTGGTAGGGGGACTTCCTAATAACATTGTAGTCACTGGATGTAGAAATAGGTCAATAAAATTTGTGTATGTATGGTGAGAATAACAAGACCTGTGGAATAGAGCAGTCCAGAAGATGACAGATCTAGGATTCTCTTTAGTATCAAGCTTTTGTATAGAGAAGGGAAACTTATCAGTTTGGTAGTAGAGAAACAAATGATACATGATTGATGAATACTTGAACACCCTCTCATTTTCAAGTCTCATAAATTGATCATGCATTTTATTTGCGATGAATTTTGCATAATCAAACTTGACTGCAGGAGGTTGACCGGGGGTAAAAATAGACATGCCAGCAAAAATAGTCTCATCTACATACTCATTAGTGGTAGAACCTAAAATGCATGATAGCATTGTTGTGATATCTTTGCCTAGATCAGAAAAGAAGGTTGACATGTAAGGAAGAGGGTCCTTTGGCATGTGCTTTTCTTCAAAAATGAAAGTCTGGAGGATTTGAGTACTTCTGGAACTACACAACTTGGAGAATCTTTCAAGAAAATTAGCAATGGACAGGGGGGTGAGGTCTTGACCAGGCTGCAACTGTAACATCTCGTTTATGGACTCAGCTGTAATGGTGAATAGGATTTTCTGGTCTGGAGACATTACAACTTTCATAATAGGGTCATAGTTTGCATGACAGTATTGAATAATTTCCGGGAAGACATGAACACTGGGGAATTGATACTTGGGCAGGTTTGATTCCCAGAGACCTATCTTATCTACATGGTTCAAGTAGATATCTCGGTATTTGCAATGCAATTTCAAAGGGGTTTCGTCAAAGATGAGGTCTTTTATCTGGAAGTCTTTGTCGGTTCGGGGAAGATGGTCTAAATCTCTGTGAGAAGTGGTAACTGGCATGACATTTAAGGCGAATGGGGAGTCCATCTTGGTTCTTGTGGATTCAAAGACAGGGGCAGGGAATTTTTGGGGAATTATGAAAAATGGATCGTCTCAGAGAGTGTCAAGACTGTCAAACGACTTAATTTCACTAAATTACTTATATCTTACAGTTATTTAGTTTAGGTTCAGTATGGAAAATAGGGTTTCTTAGTTGAAACGGGGTAAATACCTGGTTATGGTTGCATGGAGAGACAAATGGCTCTAGTGCATTGTTTGCATGGAGCGCACGGGTCTGCAATGGCAATCTGGAGTTCAGCGGCTTCTGGAGGTTGACAGTTGGAAGCAGGGTGACAGCTCGAACGTACTCTGAGTGTGCATGGAGAATAGAAGGTTATTTTCTTGGTAAAACAAAAATAATGAATATTTTTGGGTTTATTGGCAAAGTCAATGCTTTTGGCACATATAATGGAAATGCGACAGTTGGCGCTAATTGATGGAAGTGATGTTTTGTTGTTTAGCGAAGGTGGTAAGTGAAGGTGGTAAGCAGAATCTATCGCACTGCTTATGAGAGTATGGCGGTATTGGTAGAGGTCCGCCCAATTCCATTCATCGGGCGACACGTAGCGGTAGCGTGTACAATAAAACCGCTCACATCGGGCGGGTAAAGTTTAGCATCGGAGGCTGCCCAATATGAGCGTCAACCGTCAAATCTGAAGGGGTCAAATCGTACGATGGTCAGGGAAGGGACTTGCTCGGGATTTAATGGAGGGGCCCGACAGGATAATAACTGTGGATTTAGGGAGATTAATGACGTCGAGGGGCGATGTGATTTGAGGAAGGCTCTTATTTAATCACAGGTTGATTAATTAATTCCTTTTTAATGCAATGGAGGGTTATAGGTCTTAATTGATCGCAGATAGATTAATTAATCTATCTAATTATTTCATTATTAAGGTTTATATTTCAAACTGGGGTGGGATATTAATATAAAGGATTTTAATAATATATACGAGGATGGGGTGTATTTTCTGGGAGTTAACTATAATAAATTAATGTTAATATGAAATGGAAACGGGGATAAGAATGCGCTAAGTAAAATGTTTCGAAATATATTCACATTTTCGCATTTAAACATTATAACTTAGGCTTAGGTGCATTTTGTGGGTTTTTTGTGAGAAGGAGTTTTGTATGAGGATAATTACTTTTCCTAAGAAAATAGTGATTTTACTCTAGGAAAAGGGGTTTTTAGTGGAAATGAGTGAATGATGAAGGGGGTTAATGTTGATGAGGGGGTTTTAGCACTTGGAACCTATAAGTCATTGGGCCGAGGGTCCGGTCCCTCCAAAAGTCAGAGAAATGCTTTGAGCCCCTTTGACTTAAGGTTTTAGGCGCTTAGATTGTTATTTGTGGGAAATTAGTGAAATTAGGGGTAAAAGGAATGAGGAAATTAATAACTTGACTTTGTAAATGTCTCATTGTTATCCATACTTTTAAAGTAATATGATGATGAAAGTAAATGATATGAGTTTCAACTAATCATTCATCATACACCATTCTGCAACCATTCATCTACTTACCCACCTACACATCCTACCATTTTTTCTACTTTTTATTAGGGTGCACTTAAATTGGCAAACCCTTATCAAACTTTTCTTTTCTTTTACAATGGAAATCTATCTAAGTCTAACCTTATTACATCCAAGGACTCAGATTAAACACTTGAGCTCCTTTTATTCACTCTATCTAATCTAATTATCTGCCAAGATTACACCGTTTGGTTAGATTTTATTCTCTATCTATAGACATAGAAATTGAAAATATGAAATAGCCAAGTTTACACTATTTGACCATTCATGGATTGTGGCATAAGTGACATGCTGCACACAATATTTTTTTTCACCAAAGCAAATAGTAGTGGCATTTGGACTTGCACACTTTCATGGTCTTTTTTTTGGGGGGGGTTCATTTTTCATCTTTTTTTTTTTGACCTTTTTTTTTTATTCTTTTTATCCTTTGATTTTATTTTAGGATATACCCTCTTTACATTTTTTAATTCTTTTGATTTTTTTTTTTGAATATGGAAAACATTTGTAGAAAGCAAAGGTATGTACATATTACAGAGATAAACTAAGTCAATCATAAATTATGACACCTATTGGTATAGGAACATAATAGAAATCACCCATTATGAGGATGCTCCCATGTTGATGACTTATTTTTTTGGTTTGTGCCAACATATGTATATATTTTTTGTACACATATATTTTTGATATATATATATATATGAGATGTGTATTTTTTGCGGCTCTCATGATGTGTTACGATGTGTATGCCTTTATACATGTGATTTATTTCTGCAATTATTTTATGGATATGATTTATATGATTTGTGTGTCTCGATAATGGTATATATGTGATACATGCTAATCTAGGATTTGACTAGCTATACTATTAGCTATATGATTGTGATTTCTTGATATATGTGAAAATGTGATATCTTAAAAACCACGAGCTAACCTTTCTGCATGTATTTGTTTCAAAAAAAGGAAAGGGTCACATAATATGAAGGTTTTGTTTAATTGCGATACAACTAGCTGGGAATCAAGGAACACATGCAGGTGACTGATACCTAGATGGGAGACATCAACCAAGAGGCCTATGATGACATCGTATTCTTCTTGATTATTGGTGGTTGACTTGATACATATCCCATTGTGGTGGAGGCGTATTAGGTCAAGAGATTATATGGCCCAAGATATTGCAACGAGGTTTTGCGACCATTGAGAAGCAACATCAATGAATCCATGATGATACATTGGTGGATGATCCATCTGCGACACAAGATGAGAGTGATTTTAGTGTACATACAAGATGAGGTGGTCATCATAAAAATAAGTCATGGTGCATATATCTATAGTTTAGGTCTATTTTGAGTGTTACGGATATAATTTTTTTGAGGTAAAGGCTATTGATAGGGTCTTTGAGGAAAGTCCCATTTGGTTATGCTAAAATGTATGCCCCCTTTAGGAGGAAATGGTTAACAATGTATGGGCCCTTCCATAATGTATCGAATTTCCCTAGTCCTAAAGATTCTTTGGAAACATCGTAGTAAAGGAATAACTCCCGCTCGATGAATGATTGAGGGGTGACAGTGCCGTCGAAAGAGGTTTTGGTCCATTTTTTGTGTGCTTCATTATGCTGGAGGGACTCTCGTCGACATTCATCGACGCGTTCCAGCTACACCAACCTTTTCTCTAAAGGTGTGGTGTCAGAGAGAATTTCAATGACCGAGTGTAAGGTAGGGATCTCACACTCGATGGGGAGAACAAATTCAAGCCCATAGACTAACTGGAAGGGTGTGAATCTCATGGATGCTTTTAACACGGTGTGGTATTCCGACAAGGTTGAAAACACCATGTGGTGCCAATTGGTTTTATGGTTTTTCACCATATGCTACAACATTATTTTGAGGACTTTGTTGACAACTTCTACCTGGCCATTGGATTGAGGGTAGTATGGAGAAGAAAACTCATGAGAGAAACTAAGATGTTGGGATAACTCCTGAAATATCTCATTCTCGAAGTGTTTTCCATGATCCGAGACCAACTCCTTGGGAACATCGAACCGTATTATGCCATTGTTAAAAAAATTGTGCAACAATGTCGAGGGTGTTATTGTATGTGGGAATGGCCTCTACCCATTTGATGAAGTATTCAACGATGAACACAATATACTTATGGCCACTTGAAGATGGAGGTTTGTAGGTCATGAAGTATATGCCCCATTTTCAAAAGGGTTCAGCGAAAATAACTGGGTTAAGGGAAGATGGTGCGACTAATGTCTTATGAGTGTATCTTTGGTAGTGCTCAAATTGCTTGACTTCATGAATGTAGTCAAGGAACAGGGTGGGCCATAAATAATTGGCATAGAGGATTATCTCAGCGATTTCCATCCTAGATAGGTGGTTGCTGCAAGATCCACTGTGGAAATACTTTAAGACCTGCTAATCTTGGTCGAGAGTAAGGCATTGTCAAGGGATGGTGTTTATGCCTCGATGATAAAGGACGTCTCCCATAAGGAGGTAACGGGGGGCTTGTTGGTGAATTCACCTTCGGTCATCATGAGTGAGTTGAGGTCTAAACTTTTGAGTCCGTAGAAAGATGAGGATGTCATTGTACCAATGCTTATATTTTGATACAAATAACATACGTTCATGAGGGAAGGCATGATTAATAGGCGACCCTTGGGTCTCTATCGTGATATCTGTGATGAAATCAACAAGGATAAGCACCTTCTTTCTCTTGGGGGAAGAAATTGTAGGTAAAATTATTGCATGATAACTATCCATCAAGCATATTTGTGGTTCAACATATGACGAGTGAAAAAATACCTCATGGGATTGATATTTTCTAATAAAGTGGTGGTTCGTAAGATGATGTAATAACGAAGGTTCTGTACAGAGTGTACTAGGGCTAAGACAATTTTTTTAGCTAACTCATACTTCAAGGTAGGCCTAGAGAGGTTCTTACTAATGTAATAGATTACATGTTCTCTATTATCAGGTCCTTTTTGAACTAATACCCTAGCAATTACAATTTCAGATGTTGATAGGTAAAGAGTGTAGTCCTTATTGTGGTGAGGGGAGTTAATCAATGGAGCTTAATATAGGGAATCTTTTAGGGCTTAAAACTATTTTTGTGCCCGCTTATCACGGTGGAATGGAATGTCCTAAAGAAGGAGGTGCAAGAAGCCATGCACAAAAGTGGCATAGTCATGTACAAAGCGACATAAGAAGTTGGCCTTACCCTACAAGTTTTGTAACTAATTTAAAATTTTTGGAGGGGGAGCTTCTTGGATGGCCTGGAACTTGAGAGGGTCGACTCTAATACCTTGCCAGGAAACAATGAATCCTAGTAGTCTTCCTACATTGACATAGAAGACACACTTGAGAGGATTCAATCGTCGGTTGTGTTGTTGACATCTATGAAAGACTAGGAGGAGATCCTCCAAATCATTTGTGTGATTTTAAGATCGTACGGTGAGGTCATCCAAATTGGTGAGGATGAGATGAGCCAGATCGTGGAACATGTAATTCATGGCTCATTGGAAGGTGGCACCAACATTTTTGAGGCCAAAGGGTGTGAATCAGTATGAAAATGTGCCCCACAGGGTTTTGAAATTTTTTTTATACTAATTTGTATGAAGAATTGGAATCTGATTATACTCAGAGAGCCCATCCATGAAGGATATTGCTTCGTGACTAGGACATGAATTGATAACTTGGTCGATGAAGGGTGTAGGGTAATTGTACTTGGGACATGCTTTGTTCAGATCTTGAAAATTAGTAGAGATGTGAATTGTGCCCTATTTTTTCATGACAGGTACATGGGTGGAAACCCAAGAAGTGTAGGCGATAGGATAAATGAAGCCAACTTTATGGAGCTTTTCAATTTCCCATTTGATCGCTTCTTCTTTAGAAGGATGGAGTTGACATTTCTTTTTCCTAATGGGGTGGGCATCCAACCATGTGTCAATATGGTGCTCCATGATGGTGTGACTGATGCCTGAAATCTCAGAGTAAGTCCATGCAAAGATATCCCTATATTATTGAAATAGGGCTTTGTATGAGGTTACCTCTTCTCGTGAGCATGTTGCCCCAATGAGATATATTCAAAAATGTCAGGTTTGTTTGAAATTGACTTTAATTGTAGGTGAGATATTTGACATGTTCCCTTCCTCAAAGTCATATGGTGATGGAATGGGATTTTAAAACCAATCTACCTCTCTTGGTGGCAGGAAATTCTTTGACACTATTGTGTAAATATCATGGTTTGGTGCATTAATAGGCACAAATGCTTTTTCAGTCAGGAAGAAATAATGGTGATGCATGGCATCCCACGGACACTTTGGATACATCACGGCCTCAAGAATATCTTTGTATGAGTGAAAAAATATTATCTAATGTTGAACTGGGTTGCGTGAGGTTGTTAGGGAGGATTTTAGGCTTAGATGTGCTGGAAGAGAATCAAGAAAATGATTCGGTGGTTGATTCCATAGAACCAAGCATATTTGACAATGTGTAGATGAGATGGGTTTGCACAGTCAGTGAGAAGACTGTCGTTGTGAAGGGTTTAGCCATATCAACAAAAAAAATGATGAGTAGACAACACAAATCAGGGTTCCTACGGAAGAGGAAATGAATCCTATGTGATGTTGCGTGTCATCAACATTAGGTGGTGGTAGAATCTCCATAATGTCATATTGATGGTAAGTGGGAGTAGGTTCTCGTGATAACATTGGCGTCCTTGGAGCCAATGTATCTACCTGCACGAGAAGCAATTGTTCAGGGATATGGTGAACTTGGGGATGTCGAATTCAAAGTTGTCGAAATGTTCATAACAAAGGACATGTCTCCGAACTATGAGAGTCATTAGTACAAATAGTGCATGCACGACTAGTGATAAAATGATATATGGCTTCAGTGTTAGTGTTTTCTGTAGTGTACGATGATGACTCCAGGTTGGTGTCATGAGATGGGGCGCTTCTGGGTGTCATCTGCCTCCGAATCTTAGTATTGGCATGCTATGTGACCCCAATGTTAGTTTTCCTCAATGTTTCTCTTGCTACTCAAAAATGTGGAAGGTACTAGCAATTCCATGTATGATGTGCTTGGGAGAAAAAGTGACAATGATGGTGTGAGCGTCTAGGGTGGTTTGTGCGAGTAGGTCGAGGAATATGGACTAGAAAGGGAAAGACATCTCTAATCTTTACCAATTCCTGACATTGATTTACCAAATGGTTGGTTCTATCGCATAGGGAGCACATGTGGGGTGGTTTTGACAGTAGTTCCTGAGGTCATTTTCTCTTCCTTCTAGATCCTGACCAAGGGTATGAGGTAACATGGTGATGGGTGCCTGGATGTATCACAGACGGTGTTTTTTCTCCAATACATATAATATGGTTCTAGATCTGTTGTTCCCTACTGGTGTGGCATTATCTGGGGATTGGGTATCTATTTAGACAAATGTTGAGTTCTCAACAATGAATTGGCACATAAAATCCAATGTTTCATGGTATTGAGGAAGGGTTGGGAAAAATCGATTATGATGGTTGTGGGTATAAAGGTGGAAACTATTGTGTCTGTGCCTGGGTCTGTTGTTAGGGGCAATGTGAAGAGAAGGGTAATACCTCCTAAATGTCCATAACTTGGGACATTACTTAATAAGATGGTATGGTTCATCACATAATGCGCACAAGGAGGCAGGTGAGATGTCATTGGTTCAGTTTCCTCCTCGTATGGTGGGAGGTTGTGTGACCATGGGTGTTAGGGGGATATGAGTGATGGGCCTCTAAATTAGACATAAGTTAAGGCCAATGCCTTTAAATTAAACATTAATTAAGGCATATGACCATCCTTCAACACATTAAACCTCTCTTTTTGCATTAGATAATGTATTTTTAACTTTAATATATTCATTAAGAATGTTTATGAATAATTGCATATTTGTGCCTAATATTATTTATTTTTGTGGAATATTATGAGAATATTGGGCAGATTATGAAGATTTGGAGGAAGAGATAATTTAGGAACTTTTTCCCTACTATAGGAGGATCACTATTAAATAATAAATCAACAAGATATTATGGAATTATGTTATAGATTATGGAACTCCAATGATTGAGAAAATCTAGGAAAGTGTTCCCTGCCATTTAATGCAGATTCCTAGTATTGGGAACCAAATCCACTAATCAAGGGATTTTGGTGGGGAAAGCTTCCTCCATTCATGGAGAATGATTCCTAATCATTTTTTATAAGTACCAAGTCGAATTTTCCTCTAGGGAGAGATTTTCATTAGTGTTCTTGTGGAGAAAACTCGTATTTCTGCAACTCCATTGTATTTTCTTGCAGGGATGTAATTGTATTGATGAAAATAATGAATATTGATGTCATGTTCAGCTTCTAAATCTTGTTCTCCTCGATAGGTCCCCAAGTTTACTTGGGCTTGGCCATCCCAGGAGCCTCAGATCCCTTTTATATCATTTTCTTTCCTTCTTTTCACTTCTTATTCACATGCATCTCTTGTTTTTATTTCTTTCTATTTCTGCATTTAGTATTAATGATTTTTTGTTGTAGGATTGGGTTAAATGGTTGATGTAAGTTCTTTTGTAGGATCAAAAGAATTATTTCATCCTTGAAAAATATTTTGAAGGTCATAGTAATCATTGAGATACTCGGATTTGTCTTCTTATTCCCAAACCTAGATTTCTGGAACTCCTTTGTGGCAACTAGCAATAAATTTCTGCTATTTTTTAGAGCATGCTAACGAGATTCAATCAAGTTAATTCCACTTGATTAGATAAAAAAAAATTCTATTTCATACAAAATTTACCCCATTGAATTTTCACTTGATTAGGTTAGGCATTTGATGGATTTACTAGCTCACAAGTTCTCAAATTTCTGATTTTTAGACTAGTAATTTTTTGCTATTTTTTAGCGTGGGTTAACATAGGTATCTTTGAGTGATTCCACTTGGAATGGCGACCTAAGACATCCTAGTCAATAAATTTTTTTGTCCCATCCAATTTTTATTTGATTTTCTTGGTCATTCAATGAATTATAATTCGTACAGTAAATCTGTAACATCCTGTAGTAAAATAGGGGATCCTGTAGGAGAACTAGGAGATCCTGTAGGAGAACTAGTACATCCTGTAGGAAATCCTGTAGCGGCCTGTTTTGAGCCTGAATTGATAAAAATCATCATTGAAGCTGGGATTAGGCCTCTACTTGACCTCCATGGAATCAATACCATTTTAACCCTCTTCCTCCACACTTGTCTCCCCTGCCAAAGATCAAGGAAATATTAGCATTTGCATTTATAAAGAAAAAAGATTAAAAAAATGAGTTCTTTTATATTTACACATGCACACAGCAGTTAGTACTCTCCAGATCAAATTTTATGCTTAGATTAGTTAAAACATCACATGTGACAAATAGGGTTAAAATAGGGTTCTTTTGCAAGGAAAGTGTCTTAATAAGTAGATAGAGAATTTCATGTTACTTTACAAGCATTTTTAAATTCAGTCTTTCGTTCCTGCAAATAGGCATCATTTATTTTCTCTCATGACAACAAAGGAAGGACACATTGTATGCTACACATATAGTGCTGATACATTTTAAGTTTGTACGATCCTCGGGTTGATAATTAAAGTCGGTAGCCTTGGGAGTTGCACCATTCTTGTTGCAATACCGAGGCTCAACATTTTTTGGCACTGTTGCCAGGGAGGTGTCAAAGAATTCATTGTTGTAGTGTTTTCTTCTCAATGATGTACGAAAAGAACCCACTTAATATTGTGGATGACAAACAATCTCAACAATAGAAATGACTGCTAAACATTATAGATCTGCAGCTATTGATAGAAGAAAAACCTGCCAAAATTCTGATCTCTGCTACGGTCATAGTTAAACAGTGAAAGAAAGAGTAATAACCCCAAACATCCAATGGAAGCCATATATGTAAAGAATAATTTTATAATAACACTTATGAAGAGAATAGATAAATTTTACCAGTCCCCCTCTATGGGATGGGTTCTTGGCTATCCTCAAACGTCTTTAGCTTTTGTAGAGTCTCTCTCCTCGATAATGCATAAACCCAGTAAAAATATGGTGTGTGACAATGAAAATAATCAGAGTTACAACAGTGAGTGCAAAAATGAAAATAATCAAAAGTGGATAATGAATGGAAAACCCTCATATTTATAAAAAAATATTGAGTTATCCTTGAATAATGAGCAATAAGAAAATATTATTGATCCCATTCTTGGAATTACCACTTCGAATATTTTATTATATTTGTTTAGGAGGGAAAAGTATTGAAACTTTTATTTATAAATAATAAATAAATAAATGATTTATTTATTATCTCAAGGAATTAGTTAAGGAATAATAAACAAATAATGATTTATTTAGTTATTCCTAAGGGATTTAGTCAAATTTAACAAAGAATAGTAATTAATTAATGATTGATTAGTTATTCTTAGAGAAAAAAAATAGAAAATAATGATTTACATATTTATTTTTCATGATTGGGTCAAATTTAACAAGGAATAATAATAAACAAATGGTTTAATTAATTATTCCTAGAAGAAAATCAAATAAATAGTGATTTATTTAATTATTCTTCATGGGTTTAACTATAAATTACTTAATAAATGTGGTTTATTAGGTAATTTCTCATAGTGAAAGCAATTTTACTATGGTAAAATTGGCTCTACATGGTGTACCCAATCCATCTAGTAAATTAGGCTAGATGATCAATTTTTTGGTGATAACAGATTTCCCCCCAACATATGAGTGTTAGGAGCAAAACATATGACTGAAGTACGTTGTAAAGACACAATCACTTAGACAACACATGGGAGTCAAAGAGAGAGAGAGAGAGAGACTAATGAAGTTGAATCTGAGAGAGGATAGTGACAGAGGGGGCGAGACTAATGCAAGTCTCCTTTTATGTTGTGGTACCAGACCTCAATGAGGCGTGGGAGGCATGCCCATACTCGCCGAGATAACTTAGTACAAAAATAATGGTTCACCCATAAATATGAAACTGAGAAATAAAGTACATGTTGAATGGTACATGACATGCTGGCATAGCAGAGCTAGAAAATAATAGAATGTGTCCCATTTACATAATGCACCTGGTAAAAACATGAGCCAGAAATGAATACAATAATATCTGAGTACATGAGATACAAATCCCCTTCCCTCAAAGATGGGTTGGAGGGAGGGTAGAAAAACCGGAGAAGCCCTGCTAAACAAGGAAGGGCTCTGCAAAATTGAATGGATCATCCGGAGGAGACGTGCATGCTATGAACACTGCGATTGGTAGGAACCGAACCCATCAAATCTGTAGAACTGCATCTGAGGCTGTAGCATAAGAGCTATGCATCCGGGCATGTGAAGGGCTACATGAATGGCCACCCCCTCATGAGGTCTGAAACACCTCACACACACACCCGGGAATCATTGGTACAATCTGCTGCATCACTGGACTATCAAGTGTATGGATCACGAACATGAAATGACCAAGTCAAAGGGAAATAATGAGAATCTCTACTCGATCCAAGGTGCGGAACAAGAATGGAATCTAGAACCGAGATACACCGCCCTCTAGGCCGTTCTTATGGCATAAATGAGCTGATGTCGACAGAATAGGGCCCACGATAGATGAGGCAATGAGGATCCTCAACTAAAGCATGAGGGAAAATAGTAATGTGAGTGATGTACTGACACCAAGGATAATGGGGAAAAGTGGGACCGAGGGACAAACATACGACTACCCTTGTTAGAGCATAAAGTGCATGGTTGACCTGGAAACAATTGACTTAACTCCTGAGGGGATGGGGAAAGTATGACTAGAGGCCAAAATGGGCAACACAGGATGAGCAGTATGAAAATATGGATGGAATATTGTGACATGATATGATGGGACATGAAATAGACTCCAAAGATGCAAGGGTGACTCGATGATGCTGCCATAGAGACTAGGCCCGTTTGGGATCATGAGAACATGAGTAAATTATGGTCACTCATGAAAAAATTGACATATGGTATGACAAGTGTTAAGAGGAGGTGGAACTCAAAGTACAATTGTTGCTTTATGATGAAATTCGATTTTGAGAGGCGACAAAGTGACCCTTCTTTGAAAAATGGTTTATAGGTGAAGTGTCAAATCATCCAAAACTGAGGAAGACCCATTATAGATCTCGGTGAGAGCTTTCCAATGGTGCTTATGGTTCATCAAACTGAGATACGGTCTAGTCGCAATGGGTGACAGAAAAATTGTGGAGTTTTCTATGAAAGGACGTTTTCCCTCCAATTTGGATTCATTTTCTAAGTGAGCTAAAGTGAATGTGGAGAGAAGGAAAAGGTCCTAAAACTTGTGGAGATCGTAGCAGAAAAACCAATTTTCGCAATCAATATCTGCGACTTTCAGGTAGGTGGCCTTACTCATCTCTTCAATTTCATCAGTTTATTTCCTAATTTTTGGCACCTGGCAACTCGCCGAGGGACCCTTGCCCTTGCTCACGGTCGCATTGCACTTTTTAGGTCTATAAATGTGATTTGGCTTGCAAGAAACAACTGGAAACCTACGAGCTTGCACTTTCTGGGCTGAAAATTATGATCTGTGGCTGGAGGAAGGGTTGGTCTGCTGGCCTGGTGGAGGCTGCATGTTGATCAATGTAGCCGGTTGTTTTCTTTTCTGAACTGACAAGACTTGTGGTGTTTTGCAGATATGGCAGAGCTGAAAATCACTGGCATGAACGAGACTTGGATACTCTTTGATTTGAGATCTAGGGGGATCATGTAGTTCGAGGAGCATTGGCTTGTTATGGGGTTCTCAAGTTGGTAGAGAACCCACTGATGAGGGCAGGTGATCCCTTTCTATTGAGAATTGTGAGCTATTAGGATCTGGACCAGGAAGTCTTTTTCATGCAGGGGCACAAGATCGAGTTCAAATTACAGGATATTTACTTCTTGACCAGACTTCCTCCCCTCGGAGTGGTGGGGGATATTCATCTAGTGTTACCTCGTGGGAGGAACATTACTGAGTTTGTGGAGCACCATTGTCGACGGGGTGTTCGTGTCAAGGGCATGACTATCCCGCTTGTTGATCTAGAGAGGCTAGAGACATAGGCTGTTGCCACAGCTGTGCTACGGGTCTTGGGTAGCCAGGCATTCCACCACATCACTGGAGGGCAGATGATGTTAGTTGAGAGTGTTTTGGCTGGGACCTACTATGGGTGGGCCTAGATGATGCTGTCATCGATGAAATGACAGTTGAGTATTTGCAAGAGGCAAGTGAATCGTGATTGCGCTTTTGGTATAGTACTATGTGCGTTCTTCTTTGAGAAGATACCCACTATCCGTCCTCATGTACAGATCCGAGATGGGGGCCCACAGGAGCCCAGGATGCACTGCTAGGGGAAGCTACTGTAGAGACGAGGAGGAGGAGGGGTTGGACGTGTGTTCCGACCTGAGTTTTTTGCACACAGGGATCAGATGCCCCTTTTCATCGATGATTACCCATATAGTGGGATGAACTATCAGGGGGATCCTGACTTACCCCTTCCACCCGGGCGAGCATGGGGACTAGACAGTAAGTGACAAGTTGCTATTTTTTATGGTGCAATTTATATTTTTGTCACATGTATATGGTACTTAGTGTGAAATATGTTGTATGCAGACATAGCACCGGTGAAGCCGACTGGATATGCAGGCCAAGCCGCAAGCACCTGGGGCTGCAGATTGGGAAACATCATCGTCACAGCAGGATCCAGAGGATACTACGTTGCTTGTTGATTTGCATTGTAGGTTTGATTTAATCTTGACTGGGGTTTCAGAGCATGGATGGCATGAATTAGAGGATCGATACACAGATGAATGCACCGGTCTTCCCTCAGAGTGGTGAGGTATCATGTGGTTCATGGCGATGGTAGGTCAGGCAGTACGTGATCTACGTGTAGGTGGGGAAGAGCCTTCGGCATGAGATCCGTCAGACCGTGACTAGATGTAGGGACACGCGGGTCCCTTTAATTGTGATTTTTGTAACATGCTATGGGCATGTTCGATGTATTTAGAGCTATGGCTCCAAACACTTTTATGATACATAATATGATTATGCATTTTATATGATGATGACGGTTCGCCATTTTTTTGTTTATGGTTGTCTTCTCTGGTATACATGTGATAAATTCCAATCTAAAATGTTGTTTGCAATGGTATCTACATAGTGATTTTGGGCTCTAGGCACAAGACTGAAAGTAATGGTTTTAAATTCACGTACCAATAGCTTCATTCACAGATATTTTCTAAATAGGACTTGGTTATGCACATGATACACACCATTCAATTGCATGACAAGTAGCAAGGAATCTAAACAAACATGAATATGAAGGATGCAATGAGCAAGGGAATCGAATAACAAACCTATCACTGCATCATACTCAACCTGATTATTGATGGCAGATCTAATGCACACACTGTTTGAGAGGACTAACTTATGCAAAGGGGTAAAAATGGTTGAGGCTAGATTCCGGGAGAAGTGACTTGCACCATCGGCATGGCCGACATACGATGTGGATAATGGATCCATATGAAAGGTGCAAAAGAAAACATATGAGATGATGCAATCTACCTGACTTCATGGCATAAATAAAGACACGCAAATCAAAGGGATGTGCTATGAGAGAAATTTCTTGAGGTAGGGCGCATTGAGAGAATTAGGAAGGAAATGACCTTCAAAATCCTCTAAAGAAATGCCCGCCTACTCAAGGGTAGGGGTAGTCAGGGGTAGACATAGCTTCCATGGTGTCCCCATTAGGCTAGGAGATGGGCGGACAGTAGGAACACTAACTAGATGGTGCAACGACATTACTTGGTGCGTCAACCTAAGAAATAAGGTTCACATGCGCATTGTCTTGAATGGTAGACGACGAACTGGTAAACCGAGGGTCTACTGATGTTGAGACCTCGGATTTTGTCGAAAAAGGATTGATAGAAATGTGCGCAACACCCTCAGGAAGGTTTTCCGGCAAGGAACTCAAGGATGACGACAGGTAAAGCATGGGGTCTGTGGTGTCTGTCATCTCGACATCGGGGGGAAGGATCACAATAGAAGGGCCAGAGTTTCCCTATTCTGGTTGACTAGTGGTACTAAAATCCACGGGTAGAGGAGCAGAGGTACCACTACAAGTGGCCTCATAATCATGAATCGTCCCAAGGAAATCGTGAAACTCATCGAGACGAGGGCAACAATGGGAATAGTGACCATGAAGATCACAAAGGGCACAAGTGTGGTTTGTGCGAAGCGTTTTGAGTTTCTTAGGTAGGACCAGTATGTTAACATGGACTTCCAGAATATTCGACTCAGGGAACGCTTCATGAACCAGTTATTTAAGTTGAGGAAGTTCAAGACAATTGTTGGTGGCATGCCCAATTACTTCACACAAAGCACACGGGGTGTCAGCTTTGGGGCCTTAGGGGATGGAGGAGGTTGGGGAGCCTTGTATTTTCGAATATTTCCTTTTGGCTTTCCCCCATGGCCAGATGCTTTCGCAATAGGAGATGGTTCCTGTTGAGGTTGTGATGGGATTGAAGCAACGACAGGGGTCATGGGGATTAGTTGAACTGGAGTCAAAGTGTGATAAGGTCTTGGCTGACTAGGCGGAATGTTTGTACGGGGATCGATGTAACATACTGAAATCCATAGATTCATGTTAGGAAGGACTAACAAAGCCTTGAAAGGTACAAAAAAAAGTCCTGGAGGGGTGAATAAGAAAGGTATCTGGCCAATAGGATAATGTCTCGACAGAACAACTCCTGGATGGTTGGGACCTGGAGGAACAATTCTTGGTGGGAACATAGGAGAGGCACCCACAAATGGAGGAGGTTATAGGGGAGTGGGTCTAGAGGGTTCAGCTGGAAGAGCAACAACAAAATTCTAAGGAGCTGGCTGTTGATCAGGTGTACCAGACTGCTTGAGGGTAGCCCATGATTCTTGTAACATGCAAACACTCATGGAAATAGGTTCAGAAATGGGAGGGGGAGGACCAGGGAAGGCACCCAACAATGAGGAATCCTTATAAACTCCGGGAGAGACACTGGTGAAAGGAATTAAAGAGTGGTTGTCGGACATCGACGAGATGATGGACTCGAGGGAAGTCACAGATGCCGGCTCGTAGTAAGTCAATTGATCAATGGTAACAATCTTCCCTTCATGGGGTAAGAACATCTTGCGGAAGACCGCATACACGACAACTAACATGGAATACGTGTAACTACGACCTAAGAGGATGTTGTAATCCAAAGGGGCATCAATGACTTCAATATCGACATGGATAGTTTTTCCCACAAGTGTCACTAGATAATTGTGGTACGTGCCAAGGGGCTTGGAGGAGTGTCCGTCCCAAGCACACAAGGTGATGGTGGAGGGGGACAACTCAGGTGACTTGAGTTGTTTCCAAACAGTAGAAAACATCACACAGGTGGATGCACCTTCGTTAATAATGCATCTAAAGATGATGGCATTATAGACTTTAACTGGTATCTGGAAAGAAACAGATGAAGGTAATGGGGGATGCTCTGATGTATCAACCGGGAAGATAATCAAATGATCGTTGGAAGGGTTCCCTACACCCAAGGTAGTTAGTAAAGCCTCCTTTTGGGATTGGCATGACTGGAGGACTTCTAGTGTCAACATGGCGGAAGGTGATTGCGCCAAGTCATCTACTATACTGTATGTATGGGCAACGAAATTGCACTATGGTGTAATGGTACCTTTGGGATCTTGGGAATGGACTAAACATTGGGTTAAGGGATCTATAAAGGATCATTTGGTGTTGTAAGAGGCTCAACAAACACTTTATTTTTGGACTCGGTAGTTGATGAATTAGAGGGCTTGTCATATTGACGCGATTGAGTTTGTAGTTTGATATTGGAGGGGTCCACCTGATCATAGTTCATCATTAGGATTTGGCAGTCATCGGGATCAGAAGGTTTAGGGAAGTGGGCTACTTGACCTATCTAGGGTTGAGCAGTGACAAATCCTTGTTGAGTGAAAGAATTTGTGAGCACAACCCGTTAAGGTGGCGCAAGATTCTAAGGTGATTTTTGACCTCGAGAAACTGCTTGAGCTTCCCACATTTGACACATCTGGGTTAAAAGAGGACACTCATGTGTATAGTTTCCATGTACACCTCAACATGCACAAGGCTTATTCGTACGAATATTCTTGTTCTGCTTGGGTTGGCCTCCTTGTTGCTAGTTATTGGTGTTAGGCTGGTTGCCCTGAGGTTCACTAGGATAGTTACTTTGGTTACCGTGGTTACCCTTGTTACCCTTCCCCTTATTATTTTTCTTCGAATTTAGGGGATTGGTAGCACTCTGCTGCGCAAACACCTGGCCCTGAGGGGGTGGTGGCTGCTGGGGCTGAGGATGCATGGGAGGTTGTGGCGCTAATGCTTGAGGGGCTGGAGTGCCAGGCTGTGCATAAGAAGGAGCAACAGTTTGGTAGATGGGTTGGGGCCCTGGAAACATGTTGCTAGTAGGAGGGGCATAAATGTTGGAGGAATTGGTGCCCCCCTACGGGTAGCCATAACTCTACTGAGAATATGGCGAAGAGTGTGAAAGGGATCCAATGATACCATCGGCGATGTGAGATGCCTCTGGTGCATTGGCACTTCCAAGACGAGGGAGGTCTAGAATGACGAACATAACTAGATTAAGCATAAATCAGATCATATCTCAAAGCGGTCTGGAGAGCTTCTTCCTCGATCTGAGGAAAATGGGACGTGACATCTTTCCCGATGGGGGATAAAAGGCTCTTGAGAAACCAATCTAGATAGACACAACCTTCGAAAGGTAGGGCATGACATGTTCTCCTCCTTCGATGCCACTCTTGAACATGGTCAGAAAGGTGAGTGGTAGAGGACTAAAGGAATGTGGTCAATATATTTGTACTAGTGTCATACCAGAGAGGTAAATGGAAATATGAAAGGAATGCTTTAGCAAGCGTCGTGAAAATGAAATGAGAGGCGGACGGCTGATCTACATACCATTTTACAACGTCTCCAGTGAGCATGCATTAGAAGAGCCGAGGACGAGTGGAATCATTGGTTATGGAGTTGGATGAACACCACATGTGGAAGGATTGAACATGGTTGGTAGGATCCTCTCTAGCAATACCCTCAAACTTTGGGATGTCGGAGGGAAGCTTAGTCGGCATAGAGGGCCAACTAGCATCATGGTGTATGGGGTTGTTTATCAACTGGTTAAGATTTGGTAGACTTAACCCTGCCATAAAGGGGAGCATGGGAGCTGTCGGAATGGTTCCTAAGACTGTTTCGCCTGATGTGACCACTGGTGTAGAACCAAAGCCACTACTAGGTTGGGTTCCTACACCAGCTGTGGGTCCATACATGGTGACAATATGTGGTGAAGGACGTTTGGAATCAAATGAGGAATTAGAAGGACCAGGAGAAGAGCCAGTATGGGGACTTAGAGGGCTATGAACTCGAACCCAATGGGGAGGGGTAATACGCCCAAGCAAAAACTAGGGGTGAAGGCCTAATAGTCTCCATGACTCATGCCTTAGTGGCACAATGGTGGAAGGATGCACTGAACACAGAAATGGTAAAGGGAGATCAACAATATATCTTTTGTCTCTGATGCGGTGAGAAAAATTTATTATGTTAAGTCTTGGCTTGGCAGTGTAAACCAAGTGCCCTTTGCTTAAGGTGTGCTTGTGTGTGCAAGTGTATTAATCGATTAAGCCCAGATCATGTTTATAAAAAGGAAAAAAGTTTACTGCAAATAAATTGAAATAAATAATAGAAAATAAACAGCAAAATGGTTAACTAAATCCCACCCAAACTAGGTTTGCAAACACTGTACTGCTTGGTGGCTAAACCAATGGAAAATACACTGAAATGGTAAAGAGATCTAAATGCCAGTGTGACAGGGATCAAGTGACTCTAAGCTACTAAAAATTGGTGCAGCAACAACAAAAATACCAGAGGGGAAGATCGCTACAAAAGGATAGGGAGATGGGTGAAACACCTAGGGAAACTAATGGGACCCTAAGGGAATGACCAAACAAGTTTAAATGTGAAACTGTGGATGATAGCAACCTATCTTAATAGGTTTGAAAAAAAGGTTACAAATCTGAAAAATGTGGCTAAAAGCGTTGAAAAAAACTCAGACTTCTCACTTAGCTAAACTCCTCCTAGAAATGTGGAAGTGTACTAGAATCCCTAGGGGAGGCTAAGTTTGACTTCGATGAGTAAAATAGATTGGAACAAGGCCTAAGTAGTATGAGACAAAGGTCAGACATCTAGTAGACAGCTCTCAGTAAAACCCAGAAACAGATATGAGAAAAACCCGAAAACCTAGAAATCGCAGGTTCTGACTTGTTTTTTTATGAAATCACACTTTTTGGGTTGAAAGTTGCATTCTGAAGCCCAGATCGCACCTTTTGGGTGGAAATTGCAATTTCTATTCCGAGACTCCCATTCTGCAAATTTCAGAAAAAATGTGTCGCCTTTGTCGCGATTGGTTCCTGAGACCTGCAGAAACAACCAGAAAGCTTGCAGAAGTTAGAAATTTATTAGATCTAGAGTTAAGCACTAGGAAACATTGATATAATTGAAAAAAGAAGAAACCATAAGCTAAAAAATCTCAACAATAGAAATGACTGCCAAACATTGTAGATCTGCAGCTATTGATAGAAACAAAACCTGCCAAAATTCTGATCTATGCTACGATCATAGTTAAACAGTGAAAGAAAGAGTAATAACCCAAAACATCCGATGGAAACCAGATATGTAAAGAATAATTTTATAATAACACTTGTGAAGAGAACAGATAAATGTTACCAGTCCCCCTCTATGGGATGGGTTCTTGGCTATCCTCAAACTTCTTCGGCTTCTGTAGAGTCTGTCTCCTCTATAATGCATAAACCCAGTAAAAATATGGTGTACGACAATGAAAATAATCAGAGTTACAACAGTGAGTGCAACAATGAAAATAATCAAAAGTGAATAATGAATGGAAAACCCTCCTATTTATACCAAAATATTGAGTTATCCTCGAATAATGAGCAATAATAAAATATTATTCATCCCATTCTTGGAATTATCACTTGGAATATTTTATTATATTTGATTAGGAGGGAAAAAGTATTTAAACTTTTATTTAGAAATAATAAATAAATAATGATTTATTTATTATCTCAAGGAATTAGTTAAGGAATAATAAAAAAATAATGATTTATTTAGTTATTCCTAAGGGATTTAGTCAAATCTAACAAAGAATAGTAATTAATTAATGATTAATTAGTTATTCTTAGAGAAAAATAAGAAAAATTAATGACTTATCTGTTTATTTTTCATGGTTGGGTCAAATTTAACAAGGAATAATAATAAAACAATGGTTTAATTAATTATTCCTACAAAAAAATCAAATAAATAGTGATTTATTTAATTATTCTTTTTTGGGTTTAACTATAAATTACTTAATAAAGGTGGTTTATTAGGTAATTTCTCACAGTGAAAGCAATTTTGCTATGGTAAAATTGGCCTTACATGGTGTACTTTAATCCATCTAGTAAATTAGGTTAGATGATCAATTTTTTTGTGATAACATGTTGATTTTAAAAACAAAAAATAATTGCATTAGGCATATTTCATTTTAAAAAATAGAAATGTGCATTGCATTAGTGTTTTCATTCAATCATAAAAACCAAAAAAATCTCCAACACCAACCCACCCCCCCATTTGATCACACGGTGTAGTAAGAGCCACATCACCATCCACTTTTGTAGGTAGAAGAAGAATATGGCAAAGAATGTAGAAGAAATGGATAGAGATGATGACAATGAGGAAGATCCTCTCGGATTTCCCATTCAAGATACTAATGGTAGTGTGCACATGAAGAACATCCCTCCATCTTTTCTTCCAAAATTTCATGGTCTAAGGTCAGAGGATCCGAAAACCTTTCTCTTTGAATTTTAAATTGCTTGTAGATCTTATGGTTACTTATTAAAAACTCAAAAATTGATATTGTTTCTGGCAACATTGAAGGATAGAGCTCTTAAATGGTTCATGAGTTTAGGGACTAATTCAATAAGATCATGGAGTAAGATGCAAAAAGTATTTCTAGAAAAATATAAAGATCGTGATTTTAAAGAATAAATATTTAGAATGAATCAAAATGAAGATGAGAATCTAGAGGATCTAGTAGAGAGGTTCATGTATAATGTTAAGAGGCAAAAACTACATCATTTAGGATCTGACACACTAAAAAGCCTCTTACTTACAATAATTAGGGATGAGTGGATTGATCTTCTTGATCTCATGAGTAGAGGTGATGTATACCAATTATCATTTGAAGAAATTTGTGAAACATGCAAACACATATCAAGAGGAAGGGCAAGAGTAGGTAAACCAACATCAAGATCAGTAAGTCAAGCTAAACTTGGAAATTTGTTTGATGATTTTAAAACATAAATTCTTAGCAATCTAACCAAACAAATAGAAATGTTAAGAATGCAAGATGAAGAAAAATAAGATGCTGATATTTGTGTTGTCCATGCAAAATCACATAATGTTAAACATTGTCCATCATCACCAAGGTTGAAGGAAGTTCACGAAGAGGAAAATGGAGCAAGACAATTGCCAATGTAGCTATGTTATGTAGGTCCAAGAGGGCTATGGCAGCCTATTCAAACTAATATGATACAAGAGCTTAATTCACAATTTCAATCTTACGTGCATCCATCTCAAAGTAATTAGAACACACCCTTTCCTTAGCAACATTGGCCATCTCAACCCCAAAACTAATCTTGGAAACAAGGAGGGCAAGGAACTTATGGGAGCCATCCACAATATCCTTAGTATTTTCCTCAATATCCTCCATACCCAACTCCATGTTATCCCTACCATTCACGTCCACCACAACCCCAACCCCAATCACATCCATCTCAAATATCCACTCCCACTCAACTACTCGTACTGCCATTTCCAAATCCACACATTGAAGTAGCTCAGCCCACTTATAATGCTGAGGTACAACACTTCCAAACATCTCCTCTTGATATCAATGGTATTTACCATAGCTTAGGAAGACTATTGCAAAAAAGAGATTATCTTGATATCATTGAAGGACCACATCCAGAAGAAGAAGATTCAAATGAGAAGACCACAAAATCATGGGCTGCACTTGATGAAGAGCAAACATCAAAATCAGAGATTGAGAAAGCTCCCTCATGGTTATCATCAAATCCTCCATGTATTCAAGAGAACAATCAGAAAAAAGAGGAAGACTTGAAGGTCATGGTAGAAGAAGAACTCCAAGATGATCCAAATCAGCAAGTGGACCAGAGGCATCACAACTATATTGAAATATGGTTCCAGATAGTCACTAAGGTGCAACAATACTCTCTCTCTCAATCATCCTTGATATCATCAAAGTCAAAGAATTTGATCACTCAAATTCAGGTACATGTCAAAACATACATTTCAAGCCTACACATCAGTTTTTCTATCAACTTGATGTGCACATGGCTCCATTGGAAGTATTCTTATACTTGAAATTGATTTTTTTTTTCAAGTAGGGTAGGGTAGAAAGAAAAAATGAAAAATAAGAGAAAAGAAAATAAAAATCTTAGGTGAAAACCTCCTTTGAGGTGCCCCAGATTGGCTCATTGATTGAAAACCTCCATAAGGTGGTCAATGGGTTGGGAAAAATGAAAAAGAAAAGAGAAAAAAGAAAAGATCCTAGGTGAAAACCTCCTTTGAGGCACCTAGGCAGACCTACTAATTGAAAACCTCATTGAGGCAATTAATAGGCCTAGAAAAAGAATAAAGGGAAAAAATAAAAAAATCCTTGCTCCATGTATCTCTTTGATGAATGTAGGTGCTCTATAACATTTACAAGGAACAAAAACAAGTTGCCACCACAGAAAGAAAAGATAGGTCAAACCTAGTCAAAGGAGGTCAAATTTTGACTTTCTCCTCCTTTGCTCAAATGCTCCAACAAGGCCAAGGCCATGCGAATCCATCACCCTCATCTATTTCCACCATCCACCCATCATTCTCAAGCTTTTCCCATTCAGTTTTCTTTTTGTCCTAAGAAACTACAGGAAGGCTTTATTTTACTACAGGAAACAAAAATACATAGAGCATAAATTTATTTTTGCCATAACTTGAAAACCATGCATCCATTTAAAAATATGTTTCATGGGGAGATGCATATGGATGATGGTAACATGCCCAAGCAATTTTAGAAAATTCCAGTGCATGGTTTCCAAGAAACAAGCCTCCATTACCTTCAGCCATTTTAGTTTTTCTCGAGATCCATGCATCCAATGACCAATTTGTTTTATGGGGAGGTGCATAATGATGATGGAAACATGTTCAGAAAGTTTCAGGTCAATCCATTCTACCGTTTGGGAGATAAGGACAAAACACGTCTGCTACAAGATGTTGACCTGAATTACTACAGGAGTTTCATATAGTACTACAAGAAGTTTTGAAAATCTTCAAGAAAGGTAGTCCGATGGAAAAATTATGATGCAGGCCTATTTTGGGGTAGGAAAAAAGGACATTGACTTCACCACATCTCAGCCAACACCCATCATGACCATGTCACTCTATGGCCACACCTTCCACTCATTCTAATACGTATTTACCCTCCAACAGAGAAAGGACACAAACATTAAAAAAAAGGGCAGCTAAAACAACCTATTTGGAAGTAACAACAGGCTCCAGGCCTAACCTTTAGCACCATGATTGAAAGAGGAGAAGCATAACTACAGGTACAATGAAACTCCTTTAGAGCTCAGCAGCAGCAAAGAAAGCCATCACCTACACATCAACACGAAGACAACCCATCAACAAAATAAGATCAACAAAAAAGAAAAAGGCAGTCAAGAAGATGTACCTGGGTCATGAGAAGCACAACAACATCAACTCAGTAGAAACATTCATGTCTCTCCAACAACCATTAGGTAGGTATAGGTATGCAATATTATTGACCTCTTCCCTTGAGCATATTATAGTTAGAAATTTATTATCAATGCATGAGAGATGAGGTTTTAGAAGCAAAGGATGGGTTAGTAGTCTCAACCGCCTTCAACTAGTCAATTGCAACTCACTCCTTCACTCATGCAATGTTGAAAAGCAAAATTATGAAGGTTGATGATTTCAATGAATGAGGACAACAGTTAAAAGAAGAAATTTTTTCAAAGTCCAAGTCACCACAACACTCCAAGCCCTCCATCCATTTCATATTCACTATTTCATCCATCCCATTTCATAATTTCAAGAACAAACCCTATCTCACCTTGAAAATTTCTTGAAAAAGAAAACAAAGCATCCTCTCCATTTTCACAAACCTACATCATTTCTCATCACTCCCATACAGTTAGAAGACTCTGAAGGAAGAAGGAATGACTACTACAGGAAGGCAGAATGTTGCTACAAGAAGGAAGAAAGAAAAAATTGTGCTAAAACCCAAAATGATAGTGCCTAAGAGAGACCTAATCAAAACAGAGAACTCCAAGGCCATTAGGCAACCATCTAGGCCACAAGAGAGAAGAAGAAGGCAACAAAAGGAAATGAGGCATCCACCATCAAAACATAACTCAAACTGCAGTGATGAAAAGAGACTTTCCAAGAGGTCTCTAATCTCTTTCTAGCTTTTGTCCAAGGCCTAAAAGATGTTATAGAAATGAGAGAAAGGCATGGGAGTCAAGTTGAGGGCCTATCCTAGGCTCAGACTATCATTTATGCTCAAAAATGGTTTCCTATAGTTTTAACAGGGTTTCCTGTAGTTTTGACAGAAATTACTATAGGATGTTCTAGTTCTCATCTAAAAACTTTTTAAATGTTTTAGAGGTTTCCAAATTGTGGAACAAGGTAGCAGGAGGTTGATAAGGATGTGGAAGACCTTGCCAAACTGAAAAATATTCAAGAACCATATTGAATAAGGGGAAGAAGGTAAAGTAATGGTCTCAAGAAACAAGGATTTTTCTTTGCACAAATATGTTTTTGGGCTTGTCCTTGCAAAACTTACAACCAAGATTTTTAATGCACAAGAGAGAGGCCACCAGGGCCATGAATGACACATAATGAGGTCACTAAGTTTCCCAGAGGATGAGCAACACTTTCAGTAGGGGGTATGACAGGCCTCTAAATTAGACATAAATTAAGGCCCATGCCTATAAATTAAACATACATTAAGGCCTATGAGCATCCTTCAACACATTAAACCTCTCATTTTGCATTAGATAATGTAATTTTAACTTTAATATATTCATTAAGAATGTTTATGAATAATTGCATATTTGTGCCTAATATTATTTATTTTTATGGAATATTATGAGAATATTGGGCAGATTATGAAGATTTGGAGGAGATAATTTAGGGACTTTCTCCCTACTACAGGATGATCACTATTAAACAATAAATCAACAAGATATTATCGAATTATAGCATAGATTTTGGAACTCCAATGATTGAGAAAATCTAGGAATGTGTTCCCTGCCATTTAATGCAGATTCCTAGTATTGGGAACCAGATCCACTAATCAAGGGATTTTGGTGGGTAAAGCTTCCTCCATTCATGGGGAATGATTCCTAATCATTTTTTATAAGTACCAAGTCGTATTTTCTTCTAGGGAGAGATTTTCATTAGTGTTCTTGTCGAGAGAACTCATATTTCTGTAGCTCCATTGTATTTTCTTGCAGGGATGTAATTGTATTGATCAAAATAATGAAGATTGGTGTCATGTTTAGCTTCTAAATCTTGTTCTCCTCCATAGGTCTCTGATTTTCCTTGGGCTTGGCCATCCCAAGATCCTCAAAGCCCTTTTGTATCATTTTATTTCATTCTTTTCACTTCTTATTCAAATGCATCTCTTGTTTTTATTTCTTTCTATTTCTGCATTTAGTATTAATGATTTCTTGTTGTAGGATTGGGTTAAATGGTTGATGTAAGTTCTTTTTCAGGATCACAAGCATCATTTCATCCTTGAAAAATATTTTGAAGGTCATAGTAATCATTGAGGTACTTGGATTAGTCTTCTTACTCCCAAATCTAGATTTTTGGAACTCCTTTGTGGCAACTAGCAATAAATTTATGTTTTTTTAGAGCACGCTAACGAGCTTCAATCAAGTTAATTATGCTTGTATTAGATTAAAAAAAAAAAAAAAAAATATCTCTTTCATAACAAAATTTACCCCATTTCATTTCACTTGATTAGGTTAGGCATTTAATGGATTTACTAGCTCACTAGTTCTCAAATTTTTGATTTTTAGACTAGTAATTTTCTCTTATTTTTTTTTGTGTGGGTTAACAGAGGTCTTTTTGAGCGATTTCACTTGGAATGGAGACCTAAGACATCTTAGTCAATAACAAAATTTGTCCCATACAATTTGGATTTGATTTTCTTAGTCATTCGATGAATTATAATTTCGTATAGTAAATCTGTAACATCCTATAGTAAAACAGGGGATCCTGTAGGAGAACTAGTACATCTTGTAGTGGCTTGTTTTGAGCCCAAATTGATAAAAATCATCATTAAAGCTGGGATTAGGCCTCTACTTGACCTCCATGCCATCAATACCATTTTAACCCTCTTCCTCCACACCTCTCTCCCCTGCCAAAGATCAAGGAAAGATTAGCATTTGCATTTATAAAGCAACAAGATTAAAAAAATGAGTTTTTTTTATATTTACACATGTTAGCACTCTCTAGATCAGATTGCATGCTTAGATTAGTTAAAACATCACATGTGACAAATAGGGTTAAAATAGGGTTCTTTTGCAAGCAAAGTGTGTTAATAAGTAGATAGACAATTTCATGTTACTTTACATGCATTTTTAAATTCAGTCTTTCATTCGTGCAAATAGGTAACATTTCTTTTCTCTCATGACAACAAAGGAAGGACACATTGTATGCTCACATATAATGTTGATACCTCTTTATTTTGTACGAACCCCGAGTTGATAATTAAAGTTGGTATCCTTAGGAGCTACAACATTCTTGTTGCAATACCAAGGCTCAACAATGAGAACAAAGCTTCTTCATCAAAAACATAAAAGATGGTTTTGGATCCATCATCGACCGTTGGTGTGGCTGGAAGTGATGGAGACACAAAATTGACTTGGGCGAGTGCGCTTAATTCATCTATATATCAAGGTATTTTGAGGCAATGATGAGTTTAATGCTCATAATCCCCACATATAGCGCATGGTTTTTGCATAATGCCTTATTACATGATGTTGTGGTCACTGGTGTTTCTGGGGCATGCAAAAGAGCTTTTAACTTGTTTAAATCAGGGGACATATTGGTAGGGCTATTAATTACTTCACAAAAAGCATAAGGTGGAGGTATCCTAGAGGAGTTTAGACCTCTACCTTATTTCCTTTTTTCTTATCCCTCTTGTTGGCACTGACTGGTGTTGATGTAGGAGTTACTCCATTTGAGGTCGTTTCCTGAAGGGAGTGTATAAGGATGATGTATGTTGAGGTGATATCCAAGTTTTCTGACATGGCCTAATGGGCTAGATACCATATCGATATCACGAGTGCCACATTGGGAAATGTAAGTGTTGCCATGACTTAGTGTGAGACACAACTAGGTGGACGGTATAAGAAGGGTGTTTGGGTAATAACATATGGTAGGAATGTAGAATCAATAGTTGCAGCAGTATTGGTGTGTGGAAATGGTTCCTGACTCTGGGGGGTGTTTGAGGAACTCATCATGCACACTCAAGATCCTGTGGTTGCAGGAATGTCCTCTAGCAAAGGGGGGTCTCTAGGGTATGTATCGAGGAGAATTGATTGTTTAAATTCTTCAGGTTTGAATTCAGTCTAGCTTGTGATCAACTCAGGGGAATATTCAATGAAAGGTAGAACACCCTTAGGGGCAGTTAATATCCTCTTCTCATAGTATGTGAGCTGGTCAATTGCAACAATTTTCCCATCATGAGGGAACATCATTAACCTGAATACAGAAGATGCTACTATGATCATTACATACATGTAACTTTGGCCAAGAAGGATATTGTAATCCAATCATGTGTCCATGACTTCTATGTCAATGAGCACCATTTTTCTAGAAATTTATACTGGAACATCTTGGTATAGGCATATGGGAACATAAGGGAACCTGTCGTATGCTCTGAGGGTGATGTTGGATGGTTTGATTTTGGGAGATCCAAGTTTTTTCCAAACTGGTTTGGACATAATACATGTTGATGCTCCCTCATTGACTATGTAGCAGTGGATGGTGATATTCCATATTGAGACCCAAATTTGGAAGCCGATGACTAATGGAATACACAGGGCAGAGTTATCCAAGTAAAAATCCATTAAATGAGAATTGTTAGGATCGATTGCTCCTAATGCAGAAATTAAGGAATTCCATTGGGTTGGGCATATTTGCAAGTCTTCTAATGCTGACATAGTTGAATGAGATTGGGCTAAGTCATCGACTATGCCATAAATGTGAGCAACCTTTGAGTTATGTCCCATTCGTCGTAAAGGCTCTTTGACCATCTTTAAGATGGATTCTATGGGGAAGCAAGGGATTTTCAAAGGTGTTGTAGGTGCCATGGGTTGGTTTCTGGTGGAGTTTTGTAATCCTAGTTCTGCGTCTTTAGGAGAATGCCTTCCCCTGCCATGTAAATGTCGTGACTTGAGGTATTTTGGGAAATTCCTCTAGGAGGATTATGATATTGTTTCTGGGAGGTTTACTACTAAGTATTTACTTCTCCTTGATGGTGGAAAGGATTTTTCATTACTACAATTTTATGGTTTTTCCCCCTTTCCCCTTAATGGGGGGAGGTTTTGGAAGCATCTAGAGCGACGGGGACCTGTGGGGTCCCCTATGGTATCATGTAGAGTGTGTGTCACTTAGTGTTATGAGGGAAGGGGATAAGTATCAAAGAAAGCAAATGACATACATAAAACAAAACAAAAAATAAAATATTACTTTCCCTTTAACTTATGCTATGTGATCAATCAAGCAAAAAAAAATGGTTTTCATCTGTTTTTACGTATGATAAAAGATCCTATGAAGACCTATTCGTCCTTATCATCTCAAAGTAATTGGGCTTTGCAAAGGTATCTTCTGATGGTATTGGGGCAACGTCCTATGAGAACAAGTGACGTTTTCAAGAAGCTGAAGAATCAACCAAGGTAACAGATAAGGCTTTAGTGTTGCACGCACCTCCACCTATAGGGAAAAGATGCCCTAATTTTGGCCACTAAGATTTCTTCATCCCATGGGAGAAGTTGAGTATTTATCTTCTTGGTAGGTAGTTACCATTACCGAGCACTAGAAGGGTCAAGTAGCCCCAAATAGTACCACACACCTAAGTTGAATCCCCTAAAAATTAGGTCTCTGATGTGCTCAGATATTATTTTCCATGGGACGATGAAGGATTTTAAGCATCCTAAAAGTCAACTTTTATGTTTCTGTTGTAGCAGCTACAACGCCCTCCAACATTTTGGCCTGCATCTAATTTTAGAGCCTTCCTTGGGCTTTTCCTTTATGTTTTCAAGCACTCAGGCTCATCCCATGAGCTCGTGATGCGTCTTTGCACCCTCCTCGCTTTACTGTTCAATGAACATGTTTTGTCATGTTGGTCACAATGTCATGATTGAAGTCATGTTCTAGCCATGCATAAGGTCCACCTTCATGTGTACAAGTTGTGTCTGCTATGTAAACATCTGTCGCACTCACACACGAAGTTGTATGCACTATCGTGCAAGCATTGTCACAATCGTTCAATGATGTATCACAAGTGTCATGTTTGTCACTCACACCTTCGGTCAGTCACACTGAGTGTATGTTGTCTTGTTAGTTCGAGGTGTCTTGTTGTTAAGTCATGTTGAGTGTGTGTTTGCGAGGTCATGCATGTACGAAGTAACTCATTCACACACAGTCATTTTGTTGAAGCTTTGTTGATCGGGCTATCCTCCAACAACCAAACATCTGCTGAGTTACATTATGCAGTTTTAGCTCTTAGTGATTATGTATTTCTTCCCAGAATTGTGCAAAGCTTGAGGTTGCCTCCTAGGCAGTCTGCACTGTGCAACCCTAGAATCAACTCGACTGATTGTCACCCAAAACAATGTAGAAGTTTCCCAACAAGCCATTTCAATCTACGTTGCCTGCAAGCACATCAACCAAGCCTCTAGCTGGTCAACCAAAGAGTTTAACCAAGCAGTGATCCCGGGAATCACCCCCCAAAAAATTTTGGCAAAAGCTACAAAGCATGCCCACTCTGCTAAATGAAGAAATTGCGCAAACATGCCAGAAAAACACCCTGTGTCCGTCACTATCTCCCTCAAAAAATTGTGCAGTTTTTCCAGCTAGTCACCCAGTGATCTGACGTGCTGCTTGCTCAAAAAACTGCACAATTTTCATGAACAGTTCCCCAGCTGCCCAGCATCCCTGTCAGCATAGAAACTGCACAAGGATGTCCAACAAGCTAGCCTCCTAGCATTGTGGAGTTTTTGCCAGCAACACTCCCAAAGCCCACTACCATCTCCCCAAAAAAATTGCGCATTTTTGCTAGTAGCACTCCTGTAACCTGCTGCCAGCTCCCCAGATAAATTGTGTAGTTTTTGTTGCCAGTCCCCCTCTACTGCTTGTACTACCTCCTTGGAAAAATTGCGTAGATATTCCCTCCATCTGATCCAGATCCTGTGGAAAGTCATTGCTGATCCAGATTATCTATCTCAGTCTCCTAGTGACCTCTATGTAATTTTCACCAGTAGTGCCCAAAGCCTGCATCCCAGCTTGAAATATGCCTTGCATAGTTTTAGGGCCTTGTCCTCTCTCCTAGTCCCCTGCATCAGAAAGAGAATGACAATGCATCATGGTAGACTAGGAGATTTCTGGATTTGATGTCGTCTTGTCATGAGTGATTGCAGATATAGGTACATGGATGAGACATGATGCAACGATAAACAGGAGGAACAAGGAGAGCATGTGAGGAGATTTTTTCATGAACGAACGAATGAGGAATGCATGAGAGGATATTGTTTTGCGAACGAGCGATCTAGGAATGCATGCGCAGAGATTGTTTCATGAACAGATGAACGTGGAATGCATGTGAGGAGATTGTTTCACGAATGGACGAACTAGGAATGCATGCGAGGAGATTTTTTCGTGAACGGATGAACACATGAAGCATGCCAAGTACAAGTGAAGGAGTGATGTGCATATGAAACATCAAGTGAAAACCAAGACCATCGAGGACTTCACACACCTTTCCATGTGGAGGTGAAGCTATGATACACCAAGAAGACATCCATCATTGAACAACACTGCAGATCGACATGAACACCAGCAGCAGCATGAACACATCAACTCTGTTGTGTTGAGTCATGTCATGAGTCATCTCAACCACATCAGTACTGTAAGCCACACTGTTGTGATTAATGTAATGTAACGTGGAATTCCAAGAGACCCAAATGTAAATATGAAGAGTAATGTAGAGTTGAAAAGTCATGAAAGTCAAACAGTCATGAGGGAAGTCAAACAGTCATAAGGGCTAGTTTTACCCTTGAATATAAATACCCCTCATTGGTACATGTAAAGGACTTTTCACCTTGGCTCCTCCCACATAACATTGAGAGTCTGTGATATTTTCTTTGAGGAGCAAGCAGTGGCTCCAATGCCCCGCTATTGGGGTTAGTGATGTAATGGTGTATGGATGTGTCTTGGAACTTTCACTTAATTCAGAAGCCTATTAACAGGAAAACACGTTTTCACTCATGTATTTTAGTTTTTTGTAAGACTATTCTTTGGACACTTGTAATGCATGTTTCTTTAAACTATGTTAAGACACTTGAACTATTTTGACTGTTCTAATACGCATTCTTACGAAAATGTGTTGTATAAGTTGTTAACATTGTCTCGACCATGTGGGCTATCCCATGAGACACTCGACATATTCATTCTTGTAACTTGTTATAATGCCTGTCGCACTCGTGTGGACTATTTCGGTGGGTGTTGTCCGTGCTATCTATTCACCTTGTGTTTGTGGTTACCGCATCCGTGTGGACTAATCTGTTGGAAGTTGTGCATGTCCTGTTATGTTGTGTGTCTCTAGCAGAGTTAGGACTATTCCCTCTCAACCTGAGACTCACTTCCACCATTTCCCTCTGCATTGAAAGAATTTTGAAAAAATTAACACCAAAGAACTTACCAAGCATGCGAATCTCATTGTTCAAAGGCAAAGCAGACCACTTTCACGTGCTGACAAGCAACATCTAAGGCATATCTTTAAGATAATGGCAACCTGGCCATTGTATTGGATGGGAGTCTTACACAAAATGGTGTGAGGTCTAGTTGGGACTTCATATCGAGGAGATCCCCTGAATGTTGGTTGGTCCAACACCATCAACGGTTTCAAAGATATAACATAACCATGGCAGATAATGGGATGCCTACCCCCAATGGTCCTAACCTGAACTATAAATTATTTTTTGGCCCCTATGGAGAGATTTAGTTGGTTCAAGTTCTGGTTGATATTCAAAGGCTTTCTTCACTTAGGGTGTGAGAATGTAAGCCAAATAAACTAAGTTCAAAAATCTTCAGAAAATAGATTCCCTCTTGTACAAAGCTTATAGAATCTTATTGTGTGACGTGTAATGTGTGTGCAAATGGAAAACTGAACATAAAAAATGTGATAAGATGTGGATATTTGATGATCCTTTATAAGACCCACTAATTACACTAAGTGTTAATAGTTCCTTGCATAAAAAAGAAATTATATGTTGATGATGGGCCACTTACTATTTTTCCTCTTACACTATGTGTGCCTAAAGGGAAATGGAAAACTCATGTGTTTTAAGAAATCTTTCATATGGAAGCCCAGGTTTACCTAAAAGATGGGAAGCAAATATTACTTACTTTCTATAGTAACACTTGGTACGAGTCCCAAGAACTAATGAAATAAAAATGCTTTGAGTAACAAGATTTGTAGATAATGGGGAACTTACTCATTTACTAATTAAGCTATGTGAGTTGTGAAAAATATCAAAATAAATTGAAAACGATATGTGGAATGTGGCCACTTATTTTTCCCCTAATTAAGCTATGTGAGAAATGGAATTAAAAAGTAAAGACAATCTAATTACTCTACTAATAGTGATTAGTAAAGCAACTAAGAAATCTAAACTAACTGCAAAAAATTGGCAGAGGTGAAGGAAATTAACCAAAGGCTATCAATCACTAGGGAAAAGAAAAATTACAATGTTTTTTATGCTCTTTGTAAACCGCGTGGGTTTTCCCGCCAACAAACACATGTGCGTGTCTATCTGAATAAAAGTTTCACATATGATAAAAAAGATTGAACAATCAATTTTTTGAGTCAACCGTAGGTCCAAAAGTTCCTGCAAAAATTCCATAGATGTGATAAATTCCCAGGTAGTGACAATGCAGAGAGGAGGTCCTCCAAAAACAACCGTGAGAAAAAAAAGAAACTAATGGAGTCACCAAATATGTGTTGGTGTTTTTGTTTCTATAGGGTACCAAATGACACCTTCTTAACAGTTGGTTTTTCCCTGCAAAGAAATCATAGATAGAATTGGTTGTGGTAATGTACAAACATGAGTAAACAAAGCACGTTTAAATGGTTAATAAAATGCATAAATAAACATAAAAGGCAAACTAAGGAACAAACACATAAACAATGCTTGATGAAGCAAACAATTCAACAAAGTAATGGAAAAAGGGTTGCTTTATTGACTCTTGAAAGTAGAAGATGAATGCAATAGATGAATAATAAAAACTTGGAGAAGCTTTTTTGAGTGATGGTGCTCAAAATCCTAAAAAAGGAGATTCCTTTCCTCATTCCTTTTGCAAGCTTCTCCTCTCTCTCAAAGAAGTATCAAGGGTCTCTCAATGGTGAAATCCTCTTCATACTATAATTCTAGATTGTTGAGAAACAATTTAGCCATCATAACAATGCTTTAATTCTTCTCCACGTAGGTTTTAACCCTGTACAAAAATTACCTGCATAAGAATTCTAAAAATAGAGAATAAACAATGACAAGAGCATAAAACATAAAACCGATATACACAGAGATTTTTCCCTGGATCCGAAAATTGAGACTACCAGATTGATTTTTCATTATGTTCCTTTCAATGTTACAATACATATATATACATGTCGAAGCATCCATAAACCCAAATCCATTAACCTTGGATTAGAACATAACCATAGTTCCCTTGACCAGATCTACAAAATACCATGGATAGAAAACCATCATGTCCAAAACCATGTGCGAAATCCATGCACAAAATCATAGCTAGGTCCACCCACCTAATATAGATGTTGCCCTGGACCCCATGCAGGGGGGCTACCACCCCCCTACTTTCCCCTGACAGGGGGGCATCCATCCCCCCTGCTGTGCCCCACACAATGTACATGGGGGGATACCTCCCCCCTTGTGACCTTCCCACGTGCGGGGTAGTCATGGAAAGAATAACACACACACACAACACTCTAACAATGGAATGCATGATTACTTGAGAGCAATTTTTCCATCATAACTTTGCCTTCATTTTGGTCTTCCAATGGCATGTTTATATATAATTTTGAATCCCTCTTCCCTCTCTTGGTCCATTAATGAGAAAATGACTTATGAGTAGGAAAAGATGATCCCTTGGGGGTTGCATATCTCTAGGGTGACTTGAAATTGGTTGTCCTTGACTATAACATGTCAGGGAATCTCATCTTCCAAGTGTGTGGAGCAGTCCCAAAATTCTGAGTCAGAGATTCTCTAGACAATGTGACTATTGAAGAAAAAGACACATGGTCTCTAATTTCAGCCTTTAGATAGGCTGCGTGGGCGAAATTTATACTTGAAACCTTTGGAAAATTTTGTTTTTATTTTTTATGATGTCTTCGTCTGGAAGGTCTTCACCTATATGCTCTGCTAGATGACTTTAGGTGCCATTTGGATTGTACAAATGTGTGTACAGATTTTTTTATGTTAACATATACATCAAGATAGTAAACACCACTAGCCCTACTAGTGGAGCATTAGAGAAATCACTTGATCCTCCAAAACAACTATCTTCATCCCCAATGCCTGGTAGGAGGAGCCAAGGTGAAAAAGTCCTTTCCATGAACAATGAGGGTATATATATAACAATTGGGGTGATCATTCACCTCCCTTGTGACTCTTGGACTGCCCTCATTATTGTTCGACTTCCCTATGACCTTTTAACTTCCAACATGACTTTTCATATTACATGGATGACTCTTGGACTTCCACTTTACATTACATTTATCCCATATAGAATTTACATAATCCACCAAATGATGCGGCATTAATGACTCATGACACGATGTGACATGACATTGCCGACATGGAATTTGTGATGACATGGCAATGTTAAGTCACCCTTTACAACTAGTTTCTTTGTCTTCTTGAAAGATGGTGCATGTTCTTCTTCTTCTACCTCCTCATGAATTGAAGATAAGGAGTCTTAAATGTGATATTGATCTTCTGTCTTATGTTGTAATCTTGTGTTCCTTCATCTTCTCACCTAATGATCATTTGTTTTCTTCAACTCCATAGGTGTCTTCTAGCATGGTATCCTTCTGTGTCTCCTACATCATCATCCTCTCATTGCATTAAAGAATACCTGAGACTCCAATCCAATCATGACAAGACGACATCAGTCCAACAAACCCCTAACCTAACATGTTTCATGAAATCTCTTGTGAGGGCTAGAACTGGTGATTGTTTGAGTGACTGACTCAAGTATTGCGTAGTTCCAGAGGTCAAAGTCTAGTACTGAGGCTTGAGACCACACAATGTGCAGTTCAAGATGGCCAAGGTCAATGGATTGCTCAATTGAGGGGCTTAAGAGCTCAAGACTGGGGCTTGAGCCTTTAGGTTTCCCAATGTGCATTTTTGAGAGGCCAGACTAGGTGACAACACAATTGAGGGGATCAAGAGCTCAAGGTTGAGGCTTGAGGTTTGGAGTTTCCCAATACACAGTTCTGGCTGGAGAATAAGTTGGGAGATTGCAAAGTTTAGTGGTTCAAGGAATCAAGATTGAGGCCAAAGGCTTAAAGTTTCCAGATGCGTAATTATGGAGTGAGGACAATCTAATGGATTGTGCAATTTCGCAGCTCAAGGTGTCAGGTTGGAAGCTTGAGGATTGACACTGTACAATGCACAATTAAGCTTGAATAGGAGGAAGAAATTGCACAGTTATGGAGCTTAAGGGTAAAATCTAGGTACTGTGACTGTGAAATGAAGATTTCCAAGAGGAAAGGTCAGGGCTTGAGGGTTAAGACTGCGTAATGTATAGTTCAAGAAAGCTGAGTGAGGTCAAGTTTCGAGGGGGTGAAATTTTTCAGATGAGGCTAAGTGTGGAATCAGTGAGACCAAAGTGAACAAGGACAAAAATGAACATGATCACACACTTAGAACAATTGAAGAAGTAACATTCATCACTCACAATACATGAACAACATACTTCCCTCAATGCGACGACATTGTGATGGCTTTCCCGAAGTGTGACACTAAAGGCACAGTTTGCAACGATAATGATGACACTTGTGCGACAGTACACAAAAATTTTCTAATGAGTGTAAAACATGTCTACATGGCTAGAGGGACTCATAAACACCAAATTTACCCTTTGAAACAAGCCAAAACTCCACTTTACACGATAAGCAACACTTCCCATGCCAAAAGCTGACATTTTCCATATTAAGATAAAAGTGCGGATGACACTTTTGATATGATAATGATGATGAAAATGACACATTCCAGAGGGGAGATGAGATGAAAAATACACTAATTAAAGTGAAAGAAATAAAAAGTGACAGTCGAAAACATGAAAATGAAATTCGTGAAAGCGAATGTGCACAAAAGAGACAGTTTGAAAAACTCACCAAGATAGAAGTACAAACGTAGCCAGAAGTGAGAAAATGTCAATGAAAATGCACATAAACTATAGACATGAATTGAACTTTACATAGACAATATCTTGGTGGATTGTCTAGGCCTGTCCAATCTTGCGTGAAGGAATGCGCTCATGAATTCATTACGGTATTAGCATGTGTGAGAAGGTGACTTCGACAGTTACAATCCAAGAAGGGAGATTAAAGACTTAATAGAGTATCAACTGACCAAGAAGTGACTACAAAACTACCGATCACAAGTTCCATAGTAGGCTCCAAAATTTAAGTATAGAATTTTTTTTGAAGGGTGTTTATTGCAGCAACAACAATGCCTCATGTGTTTTTTATGGTGTTGAATCCATTTCCACCATCAAAAACAATATTCAAGTACTCTTACCATCAAACATTTTTAGGAAAAAAATGGTCGGCTTCTAGCAGGTTTTGGCTCTCTAGGAAAATTTATCACCTTCATAGACAACTCCACAACATAAAATGATTCCATGGCTCTGGTAATGTTCTATACATACTTCCAATTATATATAACTAATAAGTAGATAAAAAACAATGGATAATACTACATCTAGATCAGAAGGAAAGATGCTAAAAAAGTAAGACTGATCAGTTGGAAATATGCCAAAATGGTTTACATTTCATCTTGTAGTGAAGACCCTTAATTGATTTTTTTATTGACATGAAAGCATGTCGATAAACATTGGCATACAAATTCCTTCATACAATGGCCAGTCATTGACATTTGAAACCATTGTTAATTAATGTGGGTCCCAAACCTTGTGAGGAGGAAGCAATGTTTGCGAAATACATTACTAAATAACAATTCAAAAAGAGGTGGATAGTTGTTATTTTGATAAATAATGGAAAAAAATATTTTTTAATTTGATAAATACTAGAAAAGGCTTTGGGCACATACAAAGCGCTAGCACACATGCATTTGTTATCGGATATGCACAACCATCTATGAATAACTACTTTTGTATTCAATAAAATGTACTGGTGGATAAAGTCTAAGAAATCTGCATCTACATTTGTTTTCTGCACACACTTCCTATGAATAGAACATAAAACATCCAGTAATATCAGAGGAATAAATACACCTTCATATAGCTTCCACCACAAATGATAGTTAGTAGGTTCAATGTTATTAAATAATTGTTATTACAATTGGATCAAAAGATGGTCTTGTTTCTTTGAAATAACAACATAACAATTTCAAATATTTGCAGAAGGATGATGTGTCAAACAAGGAACATAAACCTATGCATTCACATAGGTCCACACTTCGACGTCTCATATCGCTATGTCTATGATATTATTTGATACAGGGGTTAAAAAATATGTTGAAAATCTCCCTAAACTAGCGGAAAGTCATAGATCTTGCCTTTCTAATTCCAACGACGCTTGAATCACCTCAATTTGACATCGTATGAGAAAGTTATCATGTTCAGAAGTTTTTTACAAATAACTAAAAAGTCAAGTTGCAAGGATGACTAGGCAGACCATATGCTGATATGGTAATGACATCAACAAGGTGATTTTGCAGTACAAGGTGATTTTTCAGTACAAATCCAATATAGATAGGACATTAGGCATGATCGTATAGAGGCAGTTAGCGCAATTTGATTGGTTGGAGGAGATTTTGTTTGGGGTCAATCATAGGGTTCCACATGGCCTTATGAGAGGGCACCACGTGGCGCTCAAAATTTGTGCAATTTTTTTTATGTGCCAGATGATCTTATCAAATTTTACAAGAAACCTTCAATTTTAATTTCAAATCAATTTGGTATAAGAGCATGGTTTTTGTGAAGGTTTGATAGTTTTTGCAAGTGTTTTTCTTAAATGATGACTAGGTCTAAATTGAAAAGAGGAGGAGTGCTTGAAGAACCAAATCCTCATATTGGTTCAAGGAGGCCACAAACTCCACAAGTCATGGCACATGTATAAGGACAAGGACCATAGTTGATCTTTGAGGATGAGAGATCTTTTATAAATACTTTCTATGACATGACTGAGATGGTGAAAGTGTTTTATAATGAAAGGACAACAAGGTTGCAACGAGAAAGTTCTAATCAACCAAAAGGTAATGGTGGTAATGGGAGAAGTCCCCCACCTCCACCTCCTCCTTCACCTTCATTTACACCTCCATTGCCACCTTCTCCTTCTTCACCTTCTTTATCTCACAGACCTACTCCTCCTCCAACTCCAAAAGGAAATGCTAAGTCTCCTTTGATTAAGCTTGATGTCAAGTCTGAATTTCCTATGTACAATGGGAAAGTGAATACTGAAAAGTTGGATAATTTGGTTCGTTAAATTGAAGTCTATTGCAGGATTCAAAATATTGATGATGATGTCACAAAGATCCAATTTTCTTCTCTTCGCTTGGAAGGTGCATCCCTCATATGGTGGGAGGCCTGAACTCAATAAGATTTGAAGAAAAATGGTAAAACTATATTGAATTATTTTATATCTGCATTAAGAAGGAATTTTAATCCATTATCTTACATGGAAAAATAAATTATGGATTGGAAAATTTTTAGACAAACTAAAGGTCAAAATGTCCTAAGTTACACACAAGAATTTAGAAGAAGAGATTTAATCTTGGGTGTTGATTTGTATTCACAAGATACTTCCATAAATATATAGGTGGACTACGCATTTATTTGAGACATACTATACTTATGTTTAATCTCACCAATGTAGATGAATTATGTGTTCAAGAAACTCATTTAGAATCAATAGGCAAAAATGTTCCTCAAGATAATAGTAAGAAACCTTTTAAAACTAGAGACAAGGAAAGGGGAAGTTTAAAGGCAAAGGAAAACATAATGCTACTGTCAAGAAAGAGGGAGAGAAACTTACCTGTAAACCATGTTCAAAACATGGCCATGATGAAGGCCACTATTGGAAATTACATCCAGAATTGAGACCAAAGAAGTTCAATAACAAGGGGAAACAAAAGACTATTGCTACAATTCAACAAGATCTAGGATCTGATTTTGGTGATGAAACCAAAATCACATCCATGGGAATGAAAGGTATAACTTCTAATGCAAGTACTAGTTCTTCTAGGAAGCCTATTTAATCTGAAAATGATAAAGAAAGAAGTGAGCTTTTTCATATCACGATCATTACAAAATAAACAAAATTTGATGCATTATTTGGTAGTGGATCCCAAGTCAATCTTATCTTTGAAGCAATTGTCAAGAAACTTAATTTATAAATGTTACACAGTAATTTGTCACTGCCTTCCTGTCAGTCACCCTGCTGTGTCAAAGAAGTCACAATCACTGAATGTTGTGCCCTGAACTGGCTAAAAAACCCATTTTTCCAAAGTTTTGTGCATCAGCGCGTCTGTTCCTAAAATAACCGCGATGACCAGCGCCCCACAGTCTATTTCGTGCGCTGCCATCGCGGAAGAACATCACTTTTCCGCGATGACGCACAGCGCGGCTTTCACGTGTCCTTCCGCGCTGACATGGCTTGCTCAGTTATTGTCATGTGCTGACAGCGCGGCAGTCTCCATATAATCCGCGCTGATCCAGTTTGGGCGAATTTGTTCAAACAACCAGCCTTCCAGATCTCTCCAGGCTTGGTTGTTAGCTTTGTGAATATCGACTCCCTTCTATGGCATGTCTGTTCGACCCTTTGCAACTACTCCCCTTGAAGATAAGCTCATCCTTCCACCTTTTTAGGAGACTCCTTCTCCTATATAAACTTCCACCATTACCATGAGCAGCTAGTTTTTGATAGTTAGAAAATAGCTAGACTTAGCTTGGATTATACAAGAGCTTGTAGTGCTCAGATTGCTGCTATAGGTGTGGTGTGTTAGGAGTGGAAGTGATTGATTGCTTTGGGAAGTTTGTTTGTGACATTTGTGTGAGAGAGAGAGACTAGTTTGTCTTGGGAGAACCATCCTCAAAGGTGAATGCTTGAGATACATGCTGACTGATCCCGCCTGAGAAGTTTATCGACGTCAGAACATTTGGTTGTACTCTTCTCTATTCTGATTAATAATAGATGACTGCTATTATTGTTCCATTCTCGTTTGTTTATGCAATGGATAAATGTGAATTATGTCTTTTCTGACTGGCATATAGTTACTTTTACTAGATTTCACGCTTGCGTTTGCTTTCCCTTCGTGTGTGCAGGTGTCCGTTCGCGAGGATCGCGGAAGACTATGACCAGCTGAAGCGAAGGAGCAAGGGAAACATCCCCTCGACAAACGACAGCGCAGGAATCCAAGTAGGTGCTCTTTACTTCTTGTCTAATTGTAACTAGGAACATGCGTGGCAGCATTGTGTGATTGTTGCTAGACCCCTGTTGGGCTAGTAGGGATCGCCTCTATCCGTAGAGGGGATTTACCTTCTCAACAATTTGGCGACTCCGCTGGGGATCAGCCTTTTTGTCTCTTGAGTCCATCTTTGTGTTTGAATTTGATTGCTCTCTTTTTGAAATTGGGGATTAATTATCAATCTTTTGCGTTTTCTGGGTTGATCTGGAAGTGCCCCTGTTTGATTGAAAGATTGGCTGTTTTGATTTGGGATTTTTGATTTGCCTGTCACTATTTTTGAGCTCCATCGCGGATTTAATTTTAACAGTCGCGCTGAAAATCGGATCATCGCGGAAAAGACGTGTATATCCGCGATGTCAGCGCAACTTTCTAGCTTAATTCCGCGCTGACTGTGTTTTTCTAGCTTAATTCCGCGCTGACTCTGATTTTCTGAGATCATCTCGGTTTTTGGGGCAAAAGTCGCGCTGACAGCTCGGGTGGCCTGTGTAAAAGTTGCGCTGACCCTTGATCATCTCGGGTGCTCAGTGTAAAACTTGCGCTGATTCCTAAAAGTTGTTTTTATAACTTTATCTCCTGAATTCATCAATCTTTCTTATCCCCTGTTGTTTCTTGTCCCTCATTAGCTTGTTTTGATTGCTTTTGGTTAAGGGACGCTCTCTCTTTGATTTCATTCAAGTGAGTCTTGTGACCATGTGACCTAGCCCTTTAGAAGTTTCATCGAGAAACCATTTGCTTGGGTTACTTGTCTATTCAAGGTTCATCCACAACCCTCTTATTGATTTGCTTGAGGCTTTTCCACTGCTTATTGCTGGTTGATTTTTAGTGTCGATTATTGAACCACCTTTTTATGTTGATTCGATTTCTTCACTACCAAGCATAGATTACGATTGTTTGGATCGATCAGTTCACATTCGCTTCCTCCTTGTTACAATCCTTGCTTGTCTTGACGAGCTTAGATTACATAGCTCGTGCAGACCTTTGTTTTCCTTTGATTTGGAAGCTTTGGTTGAATGTTTAGGGAACTTTGTGTGCTTTCATTAAGTAGTTTACTTGGTGTTCCGGTTCCTCCAAATTATTTTAGATGCTTTGTGTCACTGAAAGAAAATCAAACTAGTGGCTTTGCTTTTAAAAAATCGAAAAGGAAAAGAATGTTTCATTGATTTGCATTTTCAAAAGAAAAAGTTTCCTTTCCTCGCTTTTAGTTGCATTAGGCTGTTTGATTGATTGTGTTCGTTTTGTTTGATTGAAATCTCTTTACCTTTCCATAGCTAGAATTCATCGAACAAAATGATTCTCGTTGACATGTAGTTTGCATCTAGGTAATTGTGAGAGAACATACGATAGAGCTTGAAATCGAAACTTAATCTCAAGATCAACTATAAAATGAACCAAATGAATCTAAAAACGCATTGGAACTAAACGCAAATATCTAGAGGTCTAGGTTAGAGACGTGTTCCGGCGTCTTTAAACATAGTCACTGTTGTTTCACATTAGGTTGGGTGATTCCTCCTTCTGTGACTCGATAGTGGTCTAACACGGACTGCGCTCCCACGTACCGTCGAGTATATAGGGAGACCCCACTAGGCTTTTATCCTTTATCCATAGGAAGCCGAGTCGGCCGCCCTACGATTCGCAATGCAGTGAACACAGCATTCACGAAGATTGACCACCCGTACCCTAAAAAGTATTCTGTGGTTTTGCGAAGAGTTTGGCACACCCTCTACCTAGAATTCCAGAGCAGTCGCTTTTGATCCTTTTCGGACTCCCTAAACGAAAAGGTGCCTGTGAGCGTCTTGTCACTTCGTGCTCATTAAACATTCGAAGGAGACTGGAGTCATCTTTGTCCTTTTCTCGACTCCTGAAATATGAAAAGGTCAAGTTTGGTCCTTGCGTCTTAAAATTAATTTGGCCACGATAACATCACCTGGTTAGATCTTGTGTGCGTTAGCTTGAGTAGGTTTCGTTTTCATTTGCTATGGCAACTTTTCCAGGATTCACTAACCCAGGTTCCCCCTCTGATGGGAACCCAGGACAATTCCCTCCTCTTGGGAATGTTGGTGCTCCGTATATGGCGACGTTGTCCCTACCAGGGTTAACTGTCGGGTTGCCTGTGTGGTTGTTTTCAACCTCTTTGGTCCCTACCGTATCGGCTGTTAGTCCATCAGTCCCTCCACCTGAACAACATCATGTTGATCCTAAGGTGGATCTCTCCCCTTCGACGCCTACTCCTACATCATCCTCTTGTACTTCGCCTGGTGAAATTCTCGATGGGAGTAACCAGGTGGCTAAGAAGAAGAAGAGGAAGACCAAGAAGAAGAAGTCCCCTAAGGGAGAGCCTACACACACAGTCCCCCTCTCAAGTCCAGCTATCCACTCCAGTGCACCTGAAGTCGGGTCACCTTCTGCTCCTCCGCGGAAGGTCAAGTTTCCTTGTCGATTATGCAAGGAGGACCATCTGCTTCGTGATTGTCCCGGCATTCCCAGGGTATTAGAAGTTTGGTCTCACGATCCGGCCCGCCCTTCATCGTCCACTGATGATCATGGCGATGCTACCTCATCAGTTGGGAATGGTAAGGAAAGGAAGTTTCGAATCCCCTGTCGACTTTGTGAAGGCAAACATCCCCTTCACCTTTGTCCCCTCATGGATAAAGCCTCTGCTGTGTTGGAAAGTCTTGCTGCTCCTCCGAATCCATTTCCCGCCGGTTATCAACGTCTTTCTACAACTGTAGATCGCGCCCTTGTTGACAAAGAGATTGTTTCAGATTCCTCTTTTGTCCAAGCCCCTCTTCCCGAACCTGGTTGTTCCCAGTCTGTTCCAGACCCGCCGTTGGTCGGAAAGAGTGTTGATTCGAGTTCACCTCCTCTCAAGCACTCTGTTTCGGAAGAGCAAAATTCTCATGTTCTTCTCGTCTCCTCAGATTCTCCTGAGCTTGATAAAGGTTCTCCTGAAACCTCTCCGGAGAATTTAGATTCGGTTCTTTCCGAGCAGGGGGGCAACCATATGGTTCCCCCACCAAGTAGTTCGGTCATTTCCTTTGATTGGAGTCGTTTGACTACCCCTCCCCTTCCATCCCACGTGCCTTTCTGGGTCACCGCCTATGCTTGCAATAAGGCGCTGCCTGGCACTGTGTTAGACGAAGGAGCATCGGTTAGTCTTATGCCCGTTACTACTTGGCGAGCTTTGGGTTCCCCATCGCTTGTACCTGTCGCACCGCATCTCACCGCGTTTGACGGAGGAACGAGTCAGCCATTAGGGATCCTTCCAAAGTTTCCTATTACTTTGGGGGGCAAGACTGTCTATATAGACATCTCAGTTACCCAAGGTTCTTTAGACTTCAGTCTTCTCCTTGGTCGTGATTATGTGTATGCCATGGGAGCCCTTGTTTCTTCACTTTTCCGTGTGGTTTGTTTTCCACACGACGGAAGAATCGTGACGTTCGATCAATTATCGTTCGTTCGTCCACAAGCCCCTCCGGCGCACTCGTCCTTCCCTCCTGGTTTTCATCCACAAGTTGCATCTGCCTCGCCGCAAATCAACTACGTGGCCACCTACCCCGTGCCCGTACCTAGTGATGACACCATCGTGCATAGTGTCTTGGGGGCATTAGGTCCTGATTTCCAAGATGTCGGCCTTCCCTCCGGAGCCACTTTCTTGGGGGCCTCCACTTCCCGTTCATTATGATGAAGTCTAGTCGGAGCATAGTTCACTTTCCTATGTCAAGCTCCCTAAAAAATGAAATTAGGTCGAGATGGAGCATAGTTCTTTTCCTGTGTCAAGCTCCTTAAAAAATGAAACTAGATCTGGTTGGAGCATAGTTCCTTTCCGGTGTCAAGCTCCTTAAAAAATGAAACTCGGTTTGGCCGAGGATAGTTTTGATCTTGTGGCGACCTCGTTAAAAAATGCAACAAGGGTTATGAGGATAGTTCTTTTGCTGTGTCAACCTCATTAAAAAATGAAACACCTCCCTTTCCAAATCGAGTCTTTCCTAGATCTCGAGAGTCAACCTTCATTCCATCCACTTTGTTGAATGCAATGAAGCTTGGGGGGCATGTACCTCGTTTTGCGTCATTATGCTGGGGGCATGCGAACTTATAACAAGCATAGTTTTTCGTTTCAAGCTTGTGTAAACATGAAACCGAATCCAAGCAAAGTTCTCCATGGTTCAAGCTTGTGTAAAAATGAACCCATACCCGATTTCCAAGCAAAGTTCTCCATGGTTCAAGCTTGTGTAAAAATGAACCCATACCCGATTTACATCTCGTGATTGCCATTTTTATCCGCTGAATTCTGCTAGATGAGCCTTGGTTGTTTCATTCCATCGCCACCATCTCTTTGGCCGATCATATGCTTTCACTTGGTTGTTTATCCTTTCCTGAGGAACCGCAGCGATGAGTGGTTTTATTAGCCAGCCTCTTGACCATTACACGTTTTGAGCAGTTCCACCATTGCCGGAACCAGTTGCTACCTTTTATACCACTCGTTCCTCTAGGACGAGTCGCCTTTAAGCTCTTTTCTGACTCGTAAAATATGAAAAGATTGCCGAGTATTTTTCCCTTTTTGACTCGTTAAAGAGAATAAAAATGGAGGTCGTCTCTAAGCTCTTCTCCGACGTTAAACGAGAGAAGATGGCCGAGCTCTCTTTCAGCTCGTTAAAAGGAACGAAAGACGGTCGTTTTTAAGCTCTTTTTCCGACCGTTAAACCAAAAAGATCGCCGGGTGTTTGTCGTTTCGCACTCGATATTGGCTCTAAAACGACGTGTCTTCGACCACTTTTTTACTTTTTCCGGTCGGCGACACTCTTTATGAAAAGTACTCCTCGGTTGTAATGGCCGGGCGGTTCTTTCGAGCATAGGTTTACACTTTTTCGGGCTCGAGAGACACAACTGTACGAAAAAGGACCCCCCTGGAGTCTCCTTTTCCGCATTCTTTTCAGACTCTCTAAATAAGAAAAGACGCCGAGTTTTCCCTTTGTCAGGCTCGTTAAACACTTAATGACATCGGACATCGTCGAAATGACACTCTTCAAGCATATGTTATCCCCGTCAAGCTTGTCACCCAAAAATAATCGGGGTACCTGCCTGCAAAGGTGGGGAAAATGGAACTTTGATTGCAGTCGTCTCGGCAGTACGTCGCTCTTGAACATGGCACTCCGCTGTTTCGTGTCTGGGTGGGGTCATCTCACCTCGTTTTCACTAGCCTCCATGGGTTTGGGATATCCTATTTGACCTCTCATCTGTTCATTGCTATCATCATCTTATCCGCTGCTCATTTAATGTCAAGTACTGCCAAATCCGTTATAGTGCCGTTATGTGTTCAAGAGAAGTTGTCCTCTGCCACAAAGCAACCTCGTTCGCTATCTCATCACAAATTATTATACCTCTGTCTCGTGTCGCTGATGTGGGAATTATTATGGCCCACCTTCGATCAAAGCCACTTCTCGTCGACATCAACTCATTATCCGAGAACGTGACTTAGAGACTCTTTCCAGGTGCCTTGGAGCCTGCATGCCTCAATGGCAGGTTCTTCGTGTTCGACGCAAGGTTTGCATCATTGGCCTGCGATCGGATGATTCCGTGGGTGTTCGACACCAGCTCATTGATTCACACGCTACGGATTGTACCTATAGTACCTTGAGGGCCATTGTCATTATTGGTGGTACCTCTCGCGTCTGTTAACGGTTCTCATCATTGACCGGTAATCAGGCGATGTTCATACATGTTCGACTTCAACCCCTGTATTCACATGTGTGGACTTGTACTCTGTTCGGGTCGAGATGGAGCGCAAGACCCTGGATCCTTGCTCACTGTGGTCCAGGTTGCGATTTTGTGGATAATCATAACTCATCAGTGGATGGCTGCGCCCATACCTGAGTCTTCATGGATGGCTGCGCCCATACCTTGTCATTATTATGGTCTTTTTATCTGGGTGGCTGCGTCCACACTATAGACCAGTTTTGCATGTCTTTTGGATGGCTGCGCCCATGCCGAGACTGCGTGTACATGATTGTCAGAGATTTTTCGGTACTTCCTGGTGGTGTTTCAGTTCGGCGTGTGTTGTAAAGCATTTCACCCCTCCCACTCTCTCGGTCTTCATGCTTTAGGGGGCATCTGTTACACAGTAATTTGTCACTGCCTTCCTGTCAGTCACCCTGCTGTGTCAAAGAAGTCACAATCACTGAATGTTGTGCCCTGAACTGGCTAAAAAACCCATTTTTCCAAAGTTTTGTGCATCAGCGCGTCTGTTCCTAAAATAACCGCGATGACCAGCGCCCCACAGTGTATTTCGTGCGCTGCCATCGCGGAAGAACATCACTTTTCCGCGATGACGCACAGCGCGGCTTTCACGTGTCCTTCCGCGCTGACATGGCTTGTTCAGTTGCTGTCATGTGCTGACAGCGCGGCAGTCTCCATATAATCCGCGCTGATCCAGTTTGGGCGAATTTGTTCAAACAACCAGCCTTCCAGATCTTTCCAGGCTTGGTTGTTAGCTTTGTGAATATCGACTCCCTTCTATGGCATGTCTGTTCGACCCTTTGCAACTACTCCCCTTGAAGATAAGCTCATCCTTCCACCTTTTTAGGAGACTCCTTCTCCTATATAAACTTCCACCATTACCATGAGCAGCTAGTTTTTGATAGTTAGAAAATAGCTAGACTTAGCTTGGATTATACAAGAGCTTGTAGTGCTCAGATTGCTGCTATAGGTGTGGTGTGTTAGGAGTGGAAGTGATTGATTGCTTTGGGAAGTTTGTTTGTGACATTTGTGTGAGAGAGAGAGACTAGTTTGTCTTGGGAGAACCATCCTCAAAGGTGAATGCTTGAGATACATGCTGACTGATCCCTCCTGAGAAGTTTATCGACGTCAGAACATTTGGTTGTACTCTTCTCTATTCTGATTAATAATAGATGACTGCTATTATTGTTCCATTCTCGTTTGTTTATGCAATGGATAAATGTGAATTATGTCTTTTCTGACTGGCATATAGTTACTTTTACTAGATTTCACGCTTGCGTTTGCTTTCCCTTCGTGTGTGCAGGTGTCCGTTCGCGAGGATCGCGGAAGACTATGACCAGCTGAAGCGAAGGAGCAAGGGAAACATCCCCTCGACAAACGACAGCGCAGGAATCCAAGTAGGTGCTCTTTACTTCTTGTCTAATTGTAACTAGGAACATGCGTGGCAGCATTGTGTGATTGTTGCTAGACCCCTGTTGGGCTAGTAGGGATCGCCTCTATCCGTAGAGGGGATTTACCTTCTCAACAATAAACTACACCTCATTCTAAACATTACCCTTTGGGTTTGGTATGTGATCATTCCAAATTACAAGTGACAAGAAAATGTAAACTCAAATTCACCATCACTGCTACTTTTATAGATGAGGTAGAGCTTGATGTTGTACCACTTGATATTTGCGGGATTGTTTTGGGGATTCCATACTTGTATGACCGAAAAAACATATTAAATCGTTATGATAACAAATATCATATTTTTAAAGATGGAGTTGAGTATATTGTTATAGCACATCGTAAGAAGATGAAATTATCTCTTGTTACTATTGGTTAGATGAAAAGGCTTGTAATTGCTAGTAAGAATTTTATGTTGTCGATGATTAAAGCTAAAGACACTGCTGAATATGAAGCTTTCACAGGATGTGATTCTAAACTCAAGCATGAATTGGCTAAATTTGTTAACACTTACGACAAGATGTTTCAGGAACCTAAAGGGTTGCCTCCTAAAAGAAGAATTCAACATGAGATTCACTTGCAACATGATGCACCACTTCCAAATATTGGAATGTATGGAATGTCATTTTTGGAGAAGGTAAAGATCAAGAAGAAAATTCAAGAGATGCTTGACACAGGGGTCATTAGGCCTAGCACATATCCTTGTGGGCCTCCTATTGTCTTGGTTCCAAAGAAATATGGTACATGGTGCATGTGTGTGGATTTCTAATCACGGTAAAGAATCACTATTCTCTTCCTCACATTGTTTATTTTCTAGATCAATTAAAGGAAGTTGTCTACTTTACTAAGTTAGATTTGAGAAGCAGTTATCATTAGATAAGGATGGCTAAAGATGATATTTGGAAAAATTATTTCAATAAAAAACAACGGTTGTTTGAATGGTTAGTTATGTCATTTGGGATTTGCAATGGACCTGTGAAATTCATGAGAGTTATGAATGATGTGTTGTGAACATTCCTTGATTATTTTGTCTTTTTTCCCCAAGTAAAAATCTTAACTTTCATTATATAATATATTGAAAATTACATGTTGTAGATGCTTCAAAAGAGCATATTTGAAAAAGGTTGATCATGGTTGATCACACTACTATAACAAAATCCATAAAGGTATGGCGGAACCTGTACAAGTCCATAAAATGAAACATACAAAAAAACACATAAGATATCGACATATAATTACATCTATCTAATCAAAATAAACATGAACATCCAAAATATGCATGTGAGGAATCATGTAGGATTTACATGCTCTGTTTGGTTCTCGGTAAAGGGTTGATGATAATATTGATAGAAACCTTTTCCTCTCTGTTCTGTGACCATCCAAGAATAAAATAATTATTGTGCTTCTTCTTTGGATAAGATGTTGAAAATTTGATTTTTTTCCCTGTAAATATGATGAGAGACAACAGATTCAAATTTGGATTTTAATAATAAAACTTCTTCCACCAAATTTCTAAGTGTGTCCACGTGACAAGTAGACTGTTGATTGAACTAGTTAATGATGAGTTTATAGTCAACAAAGATCTATAGTTGCCGACATCCTTTCTCAAGTGAAAAAAGGAGAAAAAGTGTGAGACTATTTAGTTTTTCATAATTATTTGTTCCCCTACCTAGTCCCATTTTCTTTTGAAAGAAATGCTCATCATTTAAAAAAAAAGTTGCACCACCTCCATAGCCATATTTCTGTGCTGACCCATCAAAATAAGCCCAAGGAAAATATTTGTCTATAGATTCAATGTGGATATTGTGAGTCTTCTGATTTTGATCATCATCATGTATCATATTATAAATTGCCAATTTTTTGGCACCGATAAGAGTCCAATGGTTATGTTATTCCTAGAATATTTTTAGGTTCCTTCCTAAACAGATACCCCAATTAACCAAAAGAGGGAGGTTCTTGAGTTTTGTATGATGTTCCACATCCCACCATGCTTTCTAGGCTTCATTAAAGGAATCTCCATGCCATCTTATATTAATTTCCAAATATTGATATAATAGGTTCCAAATTTGTGTAGAAAAAGAACAATGAAGAAATAGGTGGTTTACCAACTCATCACTGTCCCAGCACATCAAACACCATGATGGTCCTTGAAAAGTTCTACGCTTCAAATTGTCCCCAGTCGGGACATTGTTTTTCAAAAGACACCACATGAAAATATTTGATTTTGTCGGACTTTTTAGCTTCCATAATTGACGCCAACACCAGGAAGAAACCTCATGTTCATGATAAATAAAAATAAATGGATAACCTACTTTTGGGGAATATCTACCATGGGATGACATGGTAAAAATGGGCTCATCTTCACAATCCTGAATTCGATGTGCGATGCAGAAAGAAAATTGGTGTATTGTAGCCATACCTGGTGCCAATGATCAGGAAGCTGAAGCTCATGAGGTTTTAGCCATTTTCCCCCAAAATAGTAGAGTTGACCCTATCAACAATCTTATCTAGAGTCTATTCCCCCCTGGCAGCAAGGAATTGAATAATTTTTGGGGGGAGAATTCCTTGATTATTTTAACATAGTCTACTTAGATCATATTTTGATTTGTAGTAAGATGTGCAAAGAGCATGTCAAGCATGTGAAACAAGGTTTAGATGTCTTGAAGAAGGGAAAGTTGTATATGAAGATGTCTAAATGTGAATTTGGGAAAAGCTCTTTGGTTTATTTGGGTCATATTGTAGGAGGGGGTGAATTGAAGATTGATCCCTCAAAAGTTGTTGTCATTGTGAATTGGCCTAAACCTAACAATGTAACAAAAGTTAGGAGATTTTTGGGAGCAACCCAATATTGGAGAAAACTTATCACTAACTTCTCATTCATTGTAGCACCATTACATGCTTTGACAAGTGTGAAACATGTATTTCAACGTGGAGTCATGTAACAAAAAGCCTTTAACACTTTGAAAGTGAAAATTAGTACAATACCAGTTCTAGCACTTCCATAGCTTAAGAAGCCATTTGAAATTCAAACTGATGCAAGTGAATATGCTACGGGAGAAGTTTTGATGCATAATGGTAAGCCAATATGTTATCATTCTGAAACCTTTACCAATGTAGTAATTAGCTATCCAACTTATGATGAATTTTTGTATGTTTTGGTATAAAGCATGAAGAAATGAGAGTTTTATTTTATGGGTAAAGAAATGATTATTCATACTAACCATCAACCTTTGCAATATTTACAATCATAAACCAAGCTACAACAATTTGGACATTTTAGGTGGATGGGATTCCTACAGAAATTTCATTTGTTAATTAGGTATAAGAAAGGTATATACAACAAAGTTGAAAATATGTTATCAAGACCTATAATACATCTATTATAATTAATCATAACTCAATCATGCATGAAAGTTATATTTAATAGTATGCTCGAGATGAAGATTTTAAGGATGTCTATGCAACTTTGAGTCAAGGAAATCATGTTTAAGAGTTGGATTATCATGTTCATAATAAGTTGTTATATCCTCTTGACAAGTTATGTGTTCCACGGGGTGAAAGAGTCAATGTCATAAGGGAAGCCCACACTTATCTTATTGCTAACCACTTTGGTGTAGGCAAAATAATTTCTCAAATCCAGAGGTATTGTTATTAGCCTCACATGAATGAAATTGTTTCAAGATATGTGAAAGGATGTTACATGTGTGCTACTAGAAAGACAAGCAATAGGAAATTGGGTTTGTATACTCCACTTCCTATCCCTTCTTGTCCTTGGGAAATTTTTTATATGGATTTTGTTGGGGGACTGCAAATGTCTAGGAAAGGTCATGATTATCTAATGTTGTTGTGGATGGTTTTAGTAAAATGTGTGTGTTGATGCCATGTAAGAAACAGGATATGGCTAAGAAGACTACAAAGATGTTCTGCCAAAATGTATGGGTTCATTTTGGGTTACCCACTTCTATTATTTTTTATCAAGATATTCAATTTGTTTGTAAGTTTTGGTCAAGTTTATGGGAACTCATGGACACAAATTTGAAGAAGAGCACCACATTTCATCCACAAATCGACGACTAGAAAGAAGTAGTAAAAATAACAATAATGAATCTCCTTCAAGGATATTGTGGTAAGCATCCTAAACTTTGGGATGAGAATTTGCATTACATTCAACATGCCTACACTCGTGCCAAGCATTTATATGCACAAGTATCTCCATTTGAAGCTCGTTTCGGTTATTTGCCAAATTCTCCTTTGGATTTCATATTTGGTAAAGATATTGTAGTAGATAGACATAGTGATGTGGAAAAAGCCAACCATTTCATTGAATAAATCTAGCTAGTGCATCAAAGGGTACAAGAACAACTAGAGAAAATAAAATCCAAGTAAAAAGCAAGACATGACAAGCATAAATTTAATCATAATTTCCAAGTGGGAGATCAAGTTTGGTTGTACATTAGCAAGGAAAGACTACAAGAAGAAGGTAAAAACTTAAGCTAATAAGATATGGTCCTTTCAAAATATTGGAGAAGATTGGTAACAATGCTTTCCAATTATATTTTCCACCTTACATGAAAATTTATTTTGTTGTGAATGTGGATAACTTGAGATTGTATGAGCCTCTAACAATTGATGATCAAGAAGAGAATGTTCAGATTTCATCCATAGAATAATTTTCTCCTGAATATTTAAATGAGTTGCAGGAAGACTCAATTCTTGACATGAGGATAAGGAATTCACCCAGAGCTAATGTGGATGATCTTCAAGTGGGGCTCAAAGTTACAAATCCAAGTAAAGTAAGGTGGATTGAGATCGGGGAAGTGATGGAGTTGTACCCTCACTTTCTTGCTGAGTAAAAACAAACTTTTGGTAGTCCAAAAGGTTCCATTGGGGAGGAATGATCTAGGGGATCAAAAATATGCTCAAAATAAAAATGCTCAAAATCTCCTAAAACCAATGCTAAATCATAGATCTCATTTTTCTGATTCCAACAAAACTTGAATCTCTTCAATATGACATCGTATGAGAAATTTATAATGTTATAATTTTTTTAACAAATAGCTAAAATTTCAACGTGTAGGGTTTACTGGGTAGACTGTACAATGATGTGGCACTGAAGTCAACAACCTGACTAGGAAATACAATTTTTAGAAGGGCCAATCCGATGAGGACAGGTGGCATGTTTCCATTGGTTGAAAGGATTGTGGTTAGGCCAATCATAGGCCACCACATGGCCCATTGAAAGGCTACCATGTGGCCTTATGAAAGGCTACCACGTGGCTTAGTTTTTGATGCCAAATTTTTTATTTGTTTGACCAATCGACCTCCATGCGGTTTGAATCCCACAACCTCTCAACTATAGAATAAGCACCCTACCATTGCAACATCACAGTTCTTATTATAACTACACAATGAGTTTTCATTTAATGTGATATGCGTTCGTTGTTGGGGGGAGGGCTAGACTAGCGAGCACGCTCGACTATCCTAGCCCAAGTCATATTGAGTGCAATGAAACCATGGCACAAGGAAGAAGGGATGTGGTGCATGGCCCTAGCCCTTGGTTTTATTATATTACGTAACCACTGGTGGAAAATTTGAGAGGGGTGAGTGTGTGGAACCCTACCCATTCCTAGCATGTGTTTCTATAACCATAATGCGACCAAGAGTGGGGCTGACGAGCATGTGATCTCTGGGCCATGTCCCATGGTCACATTACATTCCATATGATTGCCCCGAGGGTGGAAGAATAGGGGCGTGAACCTATTAGCGAGCCTAACTGTCTGATAAATTGCACTCGACATGGCGTGTTTCATGGCCGAAACTGCCACCTACAGTTGAGAGATTGTTACCTTGCATATCTACCAAAGTTGAATTTCATTGCTAGTTTTGATAGAGGGCTGAATTTCTAGAACAACTAGCAGAGAAATGAAGAAGTAGGCCTAACTTGGCCATTCTTCAGCCTTTGTGAGTCCACAAAGAGCCTACACAAGGGTTTTTGGATGTTCTGGACACAATGGCAGTGTTATTTTTGCAATTTGAGCATTGTATGTTGATGTAATTACACATTTGAGCATATAATATAAAGGTCCAACATTGGAAGTTGGACCTGGAGACGTAGCCCAGGAGGGGTGAACTCTGTCATCAAATTGTTGTTTTTTTATGCTTCTTGTTGTCTATTAGTCATTTTTTGAATATGCAAAATTTAACTTAGTTTGTGTGCTTTCCAATATCAATCTATTTCCCATAAGACATAAACTAGGTTGAAAATTTTTACAACAAACCTTAAATTTTAATTTCAGATCATTATTGGTAACATTCATTTATAACATAATAATATTATTTCGATATGTGCAGAAAAATATTTGTATAAGCACATTTGTAAGTAGACATTTTTGTAATATAGCAGAATCAAGATCTTTTGTGCTAAAGACTCTACCAATAAAGTGATTAAAGAATTAAGCATATGTGCAGGGTTATATTATTGTGAATATTTTAATAATAAATAACTCATAGAAGTTGATTGTGTGGCATTGTATATTAGCTTTAACTTTCTTGGGCTCACTCCTCACACTCAAACAAAGCTCTACATTTAGGCACATCAATGTTAAATTTTTAAAAGTTCATTAATTGAAAAAACAACTCATTTGAAATAAGACCATCCTGATCGGATATTCATCCTACTAGTCCACTCTGTGCATGCACAAATATGTTCACACAAATTCTTTCATATATGTATAACTACTTCTACACAACTCCCTCTAGACAATAATCTTCATATATACATGACCAATTGTGCATAGCTTTTTCGCACAACTAGTTGAAGAAGCTCTCAAGCTTTCATTATTCAAACTCTGGTACTTTGCACAATTCTATGCAATTACACTTTTGCATTGTTGATACTAATGTATACTTTGCAAATAAAAAAATCAAGCCTAACATTATCTTGTGTTATTTGGTTGAAGAATCTGACTATTTTCGAATAGCTTTTCTGGTTTATTAAATCATTAATATTTGGTTTAATGTTATAACTAGCAATATTAGAACCTATGGAACTAGGAAATAATGATTTCTCTGCATTCTCACAAAATGATTTTCTTCTGAAATAAGTACTTTGGACTCTGTATTTTTTATCTGAACATGTATGGAAGTGAAAATATTTGTTTGGATGTGGAGAGTAAGTGCAGAAAGGTTAGAGCCATATACAATATCAAATATCATTTATCAATATTTGTGTTGCATATTGTAATGGTTCTTAGTGAAATTAATGTTTGTGTTTACAATATATTATATTTTGTAAACATCATAATAATAGAAAGAAACATACAAACTTTGAAAGAATTCTCCGCGTTCCCAATGTAGAAACTTGGCTTTCACACATATCATGCAAGAATTAATCAATGCCAAGTATTGCTATTAACATCCATTTAGTAAATCCACACAAAATCATGTTATCACAACTAGTGGCAAAGATATCGAGAAGGCTATATCGGTTTATATTATAAAATACTCTTTTTGATATCTATTCATTGAATTCAAGTATATGTTGGGTGTGTGTTATCTACTAAAAAATGTCCCAAGACACAAGAAGAGGAGGAGGACATGTCCCACATTCCATATGCAAGTGCGGTCGGTAGCCTGATGTATGACATGGTCTGTACTAGACTAGATATTGCACATACAGTGGAAGTATTGAGAAAGTTTATGTAAAAACCAGGAAAGGAGCATTGGACAATAGTGAAGCAGGTTTTCAAGTATTTGCATGTCACTAGTGATTATGGTTTGTGCTACCAAGGAAGACCAAGATTGAACAAAGTTTTGGAATCCGTGGATTTTTTTATGTAGACTGGGTTGAAGATCTGGATCATAGAAGATATACAATTGGGCATGTGGTTAACCTATTTGGAGGTGCAGTCAATTGGATGAGTAAGAGACAGTTTGTAGTGGCACTTTCAACTACAGAGGCAGAATACATGGCAACCACTCATGTAAGTGAGGAAGCAGTTTGGTTGTAGAGATTGTGTTCAAGTATGGGGTTAGTACAACGAGCTATAAGGATAGATTGTGACAACCAAAGTGCAATTTTCTTGGCAAAGTACCCTACTTATCATTCAAATACAAAGAACATTGATGTTCAATATCACTTTGTGAGGGATATTGTTGAGGACAAAAAGGTGTCGCTGGTAAAGGTGGACACTTTGAAGAATACTACAGATGCATTGACAAAGTCTGTGAGCACCGAGAAGTTATATTGGTGTAGAGAAAAAATTGGAATTGCAGGGTTGGATCAATGACTAAGCTCTCATGTGTCTCCCTATGGAAAGAAAACAACAAGTGGAAGAATGTTTGGTGTGTGTTATATTCTTTCCACAACTACCCCATGCATGGGGGGCAGCAGGGCGCCCTGTATGTTGCATTGAGCATAGCAGGGCGGGTATGCAGGGAGGCAGTAGCCCCCTTGCAAAGGGTCTAGGGTAGCACCATGGGAATTTTTTTTGGACCCTATCTTAGGTGGGCGGACCTACCTATGGTTTTGTGCATGGATTTCGCACACGGTTTTGGGCATGATGGTTTTCTATCCATGGTATTTTGTAGATATGGTCAAGGGAACTACAATTATGTTCTAATCCATGGTTAATGGATTGGGGTTAATGGATGCTTCGACATGTATGTATATGTATTGTAACATTGAAAGGAATATAATGAAAAAATCAATCTAGTAGTCACGGTTTTGGGATCCAGCGGAAAATCTCTGTGTATATTTCTTTTATGTTTTATGCTCTCACCATTGTTTTTTTTTGTTTTTAGAATTCGTATGCAGGTAATTTTTTTACAGGTTGTTTTATGTTTTATGCTCTCGCCATTGTTTTTTTTTGTTTTTAGAATTCGTATGCAGGTAATTTTTTTACGGGGTTAAAACCTACAGTACATGTATTACATTTAAAGGACCGACATTTAGCATTTGATTGAGCTGCCTTAGATTAGAGAAAAGGTTATGAGTTTTGGTTGGATGTGCTATTGGTGTTTGTGCTGGTGCGTCCCTTATTGTTATAGTTGTTGTTGGTGTACTAATGAGTAGCTCATATCTATATGTGACTAGTGAGATAATTTAATTATAGACAGAGGACATGTGTAGAGGGTACAGTTAATGAATTCAATATTAGGTTGGATACCAAATGATGCTTATGCGAATGGACCTATTTTTGTTCCTTGCATCATTGATTGAGCCTATTTTCCAAAATATTTGTTAGATGGATAGTCTGAGACTCATTTCTATTACGTTGTGCTAATACAATGATGCAATATTCATATGGATCGCTAGTTTTCATTTTCTTTTAGTTGTAAGTTGCGGAGTACTATTTGGTGGAGGTGGTTTTGTGTGTACATAACTAGTGGTTATATTATTATTAATAGATTGTGTGAAGTGCAGAGGTTAGTACAATGAAAGCTCGAGAGTTTTTTGCGCATTATGAGTTCTCTCTGAATTTCTACATGTATGCATTCATGTTATGTTGTTTTTGTTGTTATTATTATTATTATTATCATCATTATCATTATTATTACTTATGAATTTATTCTGCAACTACGAAAATAGTTATTTGAAGAAAGCTATGCAGGAGTGGATGTGTGGAATTGTTTCTCTGGTGAAAATGTGTTCAAAAAGGAACAAATGCATGTGAATAAACATAAAGATCTTTGCATACACTACAATTTCAAACCATGATAAATATGCCTCAGTTACAATGCTAATTATAGCTACATTGTTCAATTTCAGAATTACTAATGTCTAAACCATTTGGAATAGAAACCTTTTGCAATTTGATTTTGATACTCATGCTTTTTGATATGAGAGCTTCATTCAACAAAGCTCTCATCGTATCCTTTACATAATGAAATTAACATTATTTATCTGTTTTTTTTAACGATTTACTACATATCTTGAAGATGGACATGCTATCGACATACGATTTTTTTAGTTGTTGCGACTAATAATTTCAGCTCTTATTATCATTTCATTTATATTGGAGGAAATAAAAAACCTGCAAAAAATAGAATATGATAAGCTAATATTCTATAATTGGAATTACTTTTCTACTCTGTGACAAAAAAACTTTACAAAATGTTATTATTATTATTATTTATTTGAAAAACTGAGTTTGTTTAACTAAACTATTTCGAATTGGACTATTTTGAATTGGAATTTAAGTGAAAGGCATATGATTTCAAATAAACATTTTTACAGTAGTATTTTCTAATCAAATATCTAGCAAAATAAATATCAAAAAAATTGCAAGAATGATGACAATCATTGCTTAATGAATACCATTAAAATGGATAGTAGTTAAATGTCAATTCATATATGGTCTGCTCAATTATAACAGAATTAAGGAAGTTGCAAGTTCTTTGTAAAAATGAGGGAGGGAGAAGGGAGCAGGAGGTTAAAAGAAGAGATCTTATTATATGAAGTATGGAATGATTTAATACATTAGATATCAATTCATCTTGTATGTGAAAACAATTTGTTAATGTTAATTTTCTATAATATATAGATAAGAGAATATAGCAAATTGCAAATATTGGTCAAAGCTACGTGACAACATTCAAACTAAAAATGGACTTTGTTCTATGTGTTATAACAAACTAAAATATGTCATTTGAATAACAAGAATTATATTCATATTCAAAATGTAAATACCATAGCTATGATGAAAATAAACATCAAATCCAAAACATATTTTGACAATCGAAGATAGTTATTGAATACTCATTTTTCATTTCTATCAACAAAAGGGAAATCATGTTCGAATTGTTCAAAAAATGGGTAAAAAATATCATAATTTGCACAAAGCAATGATTTTTTAACAATAAGGTATACAATTAGAATAACAATAATACTATATGGCTACTCATAATAGCTATTATGTCGATAGTAACACTTTTTTTGATATCCCAATTCACTAGCATATTCACATCTGCAATTTCGATTTTTTTTGTCTTGTTAACTTTGTCCTCCTGCATTTATGAAAAATAGAAACAATTTTTTTGCAATAAATTAAATAGATATAATAAATGATAATGTAAGTCTGAAACAAAGCTCACTTGTTTCTTTTTGTTAAAAAACAAAAACATGTGTAGATGTAAACCACGCAAGTAATTTTGGGTACAGAAAATAGCATTCAATTTCTAAAGAGTTTATCAAAACCTTTATGCCTAGTTCAAAAATTAAATGAATTGGAATCTTGTGAACCATTCTATGAAAAATCCATTTGCAATGAAAAACAGAAAAATGCATCCAAAGATTGACTCAATTCATAATAACGTATATAGAAATCTAAATATTTGATGACTAGTAAACAAAAAAATGAATATTACAAGATTTAAGTAAACTTACAATGTGTAAAATCATAGGTCTTAATTGTTTAACTGTTAACTATTTTCAAAGTTTGTGTATTCTTGAAGAATCTTCTTTGTTTTTTCCTTTATGCAATCTTTCATAGGAGTAGTTGTAATTTGAATTTTTACATTTTGACTGGATATCTATTTTTCAATTTCTCTGGTTTCTCATTGCAATTTTGCGGCTAAAGAAAAGTTTTGTTCATTAATATTAACAAAGCTAATTAGCCATTGCATACTTTCATGTATACTAAAATCATTGATATTTTTGAATTTTTTTTCCTTTGACTGTTTCAAATAATCCAGTTCAACTATTAATGTTTGTCTTGAAATTATTCTAGAGCCACATGTGATACGTGGACCATTCAGATTCTGCACAACCTATATGACCTTGACATATGCATTTTCTCTTTGATTCTCTATGTTTTGATATTTAGAAATATTGTTCTTCATTCTTTCGATTCTTTGAGACCATGCAAATTTGAGTTACTTTCGATTGATTAGCATTTGGTAGTTCCTGCCCTCTTTTCTCTGTATCATAAAGAAATCAATTCTTTGGCTGAAAGATAATAAGTCATTGTTCATGAAATATATGTCTCCTTCAAGATCATGTTAAATGCACTCGAGAAATGACTTAGTTCTTTGTCCCAAATGATTTAGATCAAAAGTTGATTTCCATGCATGTTCAATGATTTGTAATCATTGGCATATATTTCTAATAATATATGTTTTTACCGCATTGAGGAAATCAATAGATTTATCAAGTCTATACATGCTATGTCATGAATAGTAACTGTCAAAATTGTTATCCCTATTTCCAATGAAGTCATCAACAAAGGACCCAAATTTAGAGCATCTTCTAGGTCCTTTATTCTTGTTTTTAGGCTCAATTTTTTTGCTTCCTATTGACTAAGAGAGTTTGCAAACACGTTATCGGTAACTTGATGTAGCTCCATGACCAACGTTGTTGCAACTTCAAACAAATCAATATGTATTTGGTTTGGTCTAAAACCTTATTACTATGTAGATTTACATTCTCAATCTTCTTTTTTTTACTGCTACCTTCATACTTTCCATTTTCCAATGTGACAAAACCGTCATAAAAAATAATATATTCCTTGGCAATTTGTGTTATTGTTCCCATTTTTCTGTAAAACAAACACTAATCCAATCAGTTCACATAACGCTATCGACTTCTATATTTATAGCTTCTTCCACACTTACTGTTTTCATAGGACTTCCGGAGTTAGCTTATTCACCAGTATACACTTCTAAAATAAAACTTTGATCAAGCTCTTTGGGCTTCCTGTTATCTGATAGCTTGTTAAAATTAGTTTTGTATTTGTAATATATTTTGTCTTGTTTTCACTTGATAATGAACTTGCATCAGTATCATTTATCTAGTATATAGATTTCTCTACAAAAGTATTGATACCTATTTTGTTGATGATTTCTTCAACATTTATGGTTAGCTATTGACTTCCATGAGTATCATTTATGAAATGTACAAATTTATCTTCAAACATACTGATACTTGATTATTCGATGATATCTTCAGCGTCTATAATTAGTTGTTTTTTTGCCAATGCATTTTTAATTTGTTCACTTTGATCTCTAATTTCTGGAAACAAGTTTCCATATCCAATTGTTTCCAAGTGTGCATGAAATATACCCTCCTCAACAAAGGCTTTAATTGCTCCAACTTTCCTTAAGTTAAAAATATTAAAAGTCTTTTCCAGCTTTGTAACATGAGCCACAATTTTCACTGTGATCTCTCCAACATTAAATGACAAAGGAATGAATTGTTTTGTCATTTTTCTTTAAAATATATTCAGCCAATCAAGGTATTTCCTTTAGACTTTAGCAGCCAAATATTTGTCTATAACAAATTTCAAAAATAACAATGGATTAACTTGATATCCATATATTCGAATTAGCGTATTACTTTCTCTTTCTTCATGCATACCTTTGCCCCATAGGAAAACTTGTTCCTACCTAGATATATGATGAGGCTCTTGCCCAATTATCATGTAACTGACTTGCCTTACAAAAACATCTTGAATTAGAAATTTTTTTAAAGAAGCATTATTCTTCCACAATATAGGATACCATAATTGCATTGGTTTTACAATTACATGGCAAACCACTAAAGCCATCGCTAGAAATCAAAGCTATTATGAGACATGCCATCATGATGAAGAACCTATTGGTCTTGGATAAATTGGTTAACTGAGAAGCTAATTCATTAGAAATTATATCATCTTAGTCGAATACACTATAGTTTTTGTATGTGTGATAAAGCATATAGATAATGAATTTTTGAATACTTGTTGTAGTTTCTTAGCCCATGACATGTGCATAAAGCCAAAAAAGTCCCTAAATATTTGTTTAAATAAATATATTTCTATAATACCAGGTCCTAAGTACTAGTAAACCGGCCAACACAAGAGCCAAGGGGTTGGAGCTCCCTTCCAGTAGTAGCTGGAGAACGAGTGAAGGTTGTACCCTTCTGTAGGTCGGTGCCTACATACTAGTAAATAGATCAGCTAGTACAAGAGTCAGGGGGTTGGAGCTCCCTTCCAATAGCAGGTGGAAAACGAGTGAAGGTTGGATCCTTCTGTAGGTCGATGCCTACGTTCTAATAAATGGATCGGCTAGTACAAGAGCTAGGGGGTTGGAGCTCCCTTCCAAGAGAAGTTGGAAAATGAGAGAAGCTTGTAGACTTCTATAGGTGGGTGCCTGCATACTGGTATGAGTTTGCACCAGTACAAGATTGTAAACAAGTTTTTCTTATATTAAAATAAGACAGCAACATGTGGTTTTTGTCCCACATTGGTTTTCCACCTTAAATCTTGGTGTTCATGTGTGTTGCTTATGTATGATGGTTTATTATGTTATTACTGCACATGGTTACTGTTTATATGGTTAATGAAGTACTGATGCACTGATTAAAGATCAACATATGATGAATTAACTAAATCATAAGTTTGTTGGATATACACTGGTTGCTTTAAAGACAGTTGTGTGTACACGTGATTTACATTCATTGAAGTAGCGTATATAAATTTGAGTATGAAAAGAAAAAGTTATTGATTTGTAAACACTGATTCCCCCCCCCTCCCCCCCTAGTATTATTTCCAACAATAAATTCCCTACTTTGTCTGCTAACCATATTCGTTTTGTAGCTCAAAACACTTTTTGAATCAATAATGTTGTCAACACCACTGAGCTGCACAATTTTGTTTTTGGATTATGTATATATTCACTAGATCTTACTTTTGCAAATGCAAAATTGTCTCCAATAATTGCAACTGTAAAATTTGTTACACAGAACATTTGTCAATAAAAAATAATTGAGTATACCAAAGCTAACATTTACAGAAGCGAGTGAAAATATACCTCAAAGCTACAAAACTATCTCATCCATTTATTATGCATCCTGTTTCTGTGTGACTATAGATAGTTTACAATAATGGTAGATAACTCACAGACTGTCGATAATAATTCTCACAGCAAAAAAGTGTGCCAAATTATGCCTATTAAGAAACTGCAAGACTTTATAGTTGGTGCCTACTACCTAGTCATTATTGTTTTTGAATTATGAATAACCTGACAAAAAAAAATCAAAAAACTTAGAGACACATGCAACTTGACCAATTGTTTCAAATTGCTTTGCTCTCTTATCCACCAACCTAAATAAATGTTGGTTCAAAAATTAACGGATTTTTTTTAAATTCCATGAACATACAGGAAATGTGTCACGTAAAATGGGAATATACAGAGAATATATGCAAAGTATCAAGTATGTACAAAGAAAGGAAGTTGTAAAAAAGAAAACAACACTTGTGCACATTTTCAAGTTCTGCATAACATTTGTGCATTTTTCCTATATTCTGCAATTGTGCAATTACTAATTAGATAAAGTTATAATAATACAATTAACAAATCTGAAATTGTTATTGCCTTGAAATAGTTAATTACCTATTCATATTGGAACTAAAATGACAACGAATAAACAAATCTATCATTACAACTTATATGAAAATAGCTAAAATTTACAAAAGTGTGTTGTATTGCATTTATAATTTCCTATGAACTTTATTACTTCAAAACAAAAAAACGTATAGATTTTGCAGTCTTACAATCACTCAAAGTATAACAAAGCATGAACTATATCATGGTCACTGCAGTATGAATGTGAAATATGAACATGGCATTCCTCCAGAGGGAAAATTGTCCAAATGTGACCGATAATTGTCTTATTCCAAGAAATAAAATTCCTCATTATTTCTTGTAACTGCTCGCATCGCATATATTCTAGTAGTTGCTTACTTCTTTTGTTATTTTAATAAATGTCAATATTTGAATCTCCAATAAGTATAACACTATAGTCAAGAAGTGCGAATTGTGCCTTTGCTATTGCAATTTATTCAATGATTGTGGAAATGGGTACAAGTGGCACAACATATACATTTATTAAGCATATTCGATATTGGAAATATAATTTGGACAAACCAAGTTCAATTTTGTTATTGCAAATGCTTTTCATTCATACAATTTTTGTTAAAAAGTTTAAATAGGTTCGGTCTTCGTAATGACATGTGTAATTATGATTTTATGTAATTGATGTAAATAAGAAAATAAAAATATTTTTGGAATGCTTGTCTCATGGGTTTCATGGGCAAGGAATTTTATTTTTTAGTTAAGACTCCCACTGTGAGCCTTAAAGATTAGTCATCATGCCATAAAAGTCTATAGAGTCAATGTCAAAGATGAAAGACCCATTTGGGTATGTTACACATTGTAAAAGAGAATTTGTTTGTGTCATAAGCCCTCCAAGAAATTGTCACAAACATCCCTTGAAGCTGGCCTTAAGATGTTTGTAGTAGGACATATCAGCCTAGGTAGTAGTACAAGTCAACTTAATTTGGATGCAATGACCACTATGTATAGGCAGCTCAACCTTCATTTGGAGACAAGAAATTCAATCAAGAAATATACAATAGGAAGAGGTGTGAATATCATAAGGAGCAGTCTCATAATCAACAAAGAGAAGGGCAAGAAGAACAAGGAGGTTCAACACTATTTTGGGTAAGTTCTCCTCAAACATGTGGCATAAAATTAGGGTTTCTACAGTAGGGATATAACAATATCTAGAGAAGCCAATAAGGAAGCCATCAAACATCATTCTTGTTAGTTGAAGCCTCAAGGAGGAATCTCAAAGTCAAGTGAAGAATAAATGGTCTCCAAATTATCTCAAATCATGTTCACATGTGGGAATTACAGAAGTATAGTTGGGACGAGAATTGCATGACTATGGTAGAAGGCTGAGAAGTAAGAGCAGCTGAAGCTAACAGTACTAGAATCCAGTTTGACCAAGTGTTATCTTGGGAAAGGAAGAGAAGCAGCGAAAGGGATCTTGTGACTTGGCCTTGGAGAGTTCAAATAGGTCAAGGGTCTTGGTATTGTTATTCATCAGTAGAATTATTTATAAGAAGAAGAATTTGTTTGGTTTTTTCCTCTCAAGTTGGAGAAGTTTTGCCTCTAGTTGATTTCCTATATTTTGTGTCTCTTGTCTCTTTATTTTTTATGCTTTGGTATTTGTTTGATGAAGAAGAACACTACAATAATCTAAATAAAGAGAATATCATAAGCTAATGAAGTAAAAAGAATTCACAAACAATTATCATTAAAAGAGAAATCACCTAATTGTAATTCCCTAGATTTCTCAACATGGTATCAGAGCTAAGGTGACAAAGTCAAGGAAGGGAATCTTATCAAGGGACACTTAAGGATCAAATATTGAGAAAGACATCAAATCAAATCTAAGGAGATCACCTTAGAATCAAGATCTACAGAGAAGTATCAAAACCCTATATCGAAGAAGAAGTCTACATCAGAAGAAGCCTTGGGATCCTCAAAATACCCTACTCAAGTTTAAGGGACTTATAAATCAACTTTCTTGAAGACTGCTCATCCTAGAGAAGCAATATCAAGGACATTGTCATCATCTTCACAAGTTCTAAGGGTTTTTTCTCTTGTTGAAGCAAGGACCTTACCATTGTAGAAGATCATTCGAGAAGCATCAAGAATTCATCATTTATCATCATTACCAAGGACATCACCATCAAAGGATCTAAATTGATCTCCCTCTTTGTAAGGTCAAGGATCGTTCTTGAAGAGAACTATCTTCGTCAAGGAGAAGCTCTCTATTAACTATATCATCATCAACATTAAAGAAAGAAACAAGTGGAAGAAGAATCATCACGAGTATGTATATTTATGTTTGAATATGTAAAAATGTCTATTTGCAAGGAAAACAACAAATTGGTTTTGGCTTTAAACTATCTTGCATGGAAGAAGAGGAAAAATTTGAATCTCATGGAAAAAGATGATATGGATCATGTCAAAGGATCTATCGCCAAACCATAAAAAGAAGATGATCAAACACTTGCAAATTTTATGAAAGGGGAAGTGAGAGGGCTCAAAGGATTCTCATACAATACATCAAGGATCCCCTCATTCCATATGTATTTAAACTCGACACCTAAAAATAAATATATGACAAATTGGTAGAGTTTTTTTCTGTAAGCACTGCATGAGAAGTTATCTCTCTAAGGTAATAACTCTACAAGCTAAGGATGTAAAAAGAAGAAGTGGGGGTAACTTTACTTCAATTATTTATGGGAAGAAAGAGGCTAATCCATTCCAGGATCTATGGTCACTATGCAAGATTGAAGAAACCAGGATGAAGGCTAAAACTGATCAAGTGAGAAAAATCAAGCATATGCTACTATGACAAAGAGAAGTGGAAAGTCTGGGACATTTGGTCCTCAGAAAAAGAAGAAGAACCTGGCGAAGGTTCAATGCTATGGATTTCAAGAATATGGGTATTACAAAAGAGAATGTCCTAATATCAAGAAGGATAATAACAAAAGAGGAAGAGAAGAATCTTATATCACTGAAGAAGTGGAGGAAGTTGAAAAGAACAAGTCCAAGAAAGAGGAAGTAAGAGATTGTTAAGTTATGGTATGTTCTATGCTTATAACAGTTTACTTATTTTCCCTATTATATTCCACATATTAGCAATCACATGTACATAAAGTAAAGTGCATATAAAACATTAAACGATCGACAGAAAACAAGCCAAGATAAGAGACACAAGATGTGGCGGCTAGCTAGGGACAAACCCCACAATGTGTGGGGAAACCCTTTGATCAAATATTGTTTTATCTTCAATAATTCAGCAGAGAGAAATAGTACAATAAATATGATTCATATCAGCAGTAGCAAACCCTAGATCAGCAGCATCAACATTAGCGACTTCATCATCAAACTAGGGCAGATGATATCTCACAAACCGATAGTTGGATCGGCTTGATTCCACCACCAAAAGTTGCAGCTTCTAGAGGAGGTTCAAATGAACCTACAACGTAGTTCAGATGAGGATATCTTCTAGTCCACGTAGGTCAAACTTTACTTCTACAGTTGTAGCTTCAGTTTTAGTATTTTCCGGCTTCAAACTAGGGCAGCCGATATCTTGCAAACCGTCCGTCGGATTGACTTGATTCCACCACCAAAAGTTACGACTTTCAGAGGAGGTTCAGATGAACCTACAACATAGTTCAGCTAAGGAGATATTATAGTCCACGTAGGTCGATCTTTACTTCTGCGGTTGCAGCTTTAGTTTCAGCAGCTTCTGGCTTCAAACTAGTGCAGTCGATATCTTGCAAACTGTCCGTCGGATTGACTTGATTCCACCACCAAAGTTGCGGCTTTCAGAGGAGGTTCAAATGAAACTACAACATAGTTTAGATGAGGAGATCTTCTAGTCCCCGCAGGTCAATCTTTACTTTTTCAGTTGCACCTTCAGTTTCAACAGCTTCCGGCTTCACATGTGTGAGGGAGAGACCCTTTTCTGCGCAGTAGAGAAGAGACTCTTTTCTGCGTAGTAGAGAGAGAGAGATGTGATGATATGAGTGAGTGCAAATGAGGAAAATTCCTCTTGTATTTATACACAACTGATGATGTTTGAATAGGTGCGACTGTTGGGCTTCTGAGCCTACATGAGTTGTAGGTCGACTTGATAATAATTCCATAATCAAAATAATTCATATCTCCATGAATACTTATCGGAATCGGATGATATTTATATCAATCCTACACCTCTCAATGAGAGGAATCTAATAAAAATATTATCAGCCATGAATAAGATGACCCACATGAATTTTTCCTTAGTTGCCAATTTTAACACTCCCTCTCAACTAGGGAGAACTTCATCTGCAATCTGTCTATCGGTCGTTACTATTCATCCATCAAATGCACTGCCCTATACAACTTGACCCTTGCCCTTCTCTGCTCTATTCTGCCTATTCTGCTTTGTCTTGTTCTGCCATGTACTGATCTGTACGACTCTGCTCTGTTATGCGTCGCTCTGCTTTGTTTTGTTTTGCTCTGGTTTTGTCTGAATTATGAAGAAGAAGAAATGATCGAGGATGTATCATACTGACTCAAAGTCAGTCTCAGAGTATGTACCACTAGTCCCAGACCATTCTGAACAAACCCGAAGTCAGCGTCATAGTGAGTACAACTCCATTGGTCCCAGACTAGTATCATCCTCCACTGACTCAAAGTCAGTCTCAGAGTGCGTACCACTGGTCCCAAACCAATCTCAATCGACCCAAAGTCAGCTTCATAGTAAGTACCACTCCTACCACTGGTCCTAGACCAGTATCGCAGTCTCAGAGAGTGTACCACTGGTCTTAGACCAGTCTCAACCGACCCGAAGTCAATGTCATAGTATGTACCACTCTCACTGGTCCCAGACCAGTACTGCACTGACACGAAGTCAGTCTTAGAGTATGTACCACTAGTCCTAGACTAGTCTCAACCGACCCGAAGTCAACGTCATAGTATGGTACAACTCCTACCACTGGTCCCAGACCAATATCGCAGTCCCAAAGAGTGTACCACTAGTCCCAGACCAATCTCAACTGACCCAAAGTCAACGTCATAGTATGTACCACTCTCACTGGTCCCAGACCAGTACTGCACTGACACGAAGTCAGTCTTAGTGTATGTACCACTGGTCCCAAACCAGTCTCAACCGACTCGAAGTCAGCTTCATAATAAGTACCACTCTTACCACTAGTCCCAGACTAGTATCGCAGTCTCAGAGAGTGTACCACTGGTCCCAGACTAGTCTCAACTGACCCGAAGTCAATGTCATAGTATGTACCACTCTCACTGGTCCTAAACCAATACTGCACTAACACGAAGTCAGTCTTAGAGTATGTACCACTAGTCCTAGACCATTCTCAACCGACCCAAAGTCAGCGTAATAGTATGGTACAACTCCTACCACTGGTCCAAGACTAGTATCATTGATCCCAGATCAATGGAGGTCATCCTAGCATAGGGAGTATGGCAGATACAATGATGCATCCATCGGTACTACTATGGTCCCTAACTTCATTTCCTTGCTCATTGATCAGATGAGAGGTACTTCCCATGAGTCCCAAACTACATGGGTAGGATGCCTTGACAGGAGAATTAAGCAATCTTGTCCTCACAAGAGAACACATCAATCCTGCTACAATCGCCATGGAGAACACATCAATCCATGCCACCATGGAGAACACATCAATCTAGGCCTCACAAGAGAACACATCAATCTTGCTACAATCGCCATGGAGAACACATTGATCTAGGCCTCACAGGAGAGCTAATCATCCTGCTACATAGGAGAGCGAATCATCCTCTTCCACAAGGGAGTGAATCATCTTCTCCCACAAGAGAGCGAATCATCTTGTTCGAGTGCACACCACCAGGGGAGGGTGAGTCACCCTATGGTCGTATGTTGCTCCAGTAAGAACCACAAGCACTCAGAGCTCCCAGAGCTCAATGTATGCAACATGCAGGACCCTTGTACAAGGGTTTCTTGATGACTCCAAGTCGTTTGAGAAAATCACAAATTAGATCTTTCCTCAGGGCTTTGACAAGGTGTATCGACCTGTACATCATCTTAATGTGATGGAGCCTCCTTTCTCATCGACTTACCATATCCTAGATGATGTTTATCTGCTGGAGAAATCAATGAATACAGGATTCCTCAATAATCGAATCCCACCTCTGGTTGTTACAGAGAATCACAGTGGTATACAATGTAAATCCAAACAGCTCATTGAAGAGCTTTTGCAACTAGACTACCTCACAGGAGGCCATGCTAGCAGCAATATATTCTGCTTCGGAAGTGCTCAAAGCCACTGACTTCTGCTTCCTGCTCATCTAGGATATCAAAGTAGATCTAAGGTGAAACAGCACCCGGAAGTGCTCTTACGGTTCACCTCACTACCTGCCCAATCAGCATCAGTATATCCAAGTAGTCTCACATCTCCGATAGTGTATCTTAACCCATTAGTAATTGTGCCATGAAGATATCTCAGAAGATTCTTGGCATCAATCCAGTGAGGCTCAACCAAATATGAGCTCACAATGCTAACTGCAAAACATATGTTTAGACAGAGGTTCACCAAGAACATCAATGTGAATGAGTTTATGAAACTCAGAGGCATTTCCCAAATCTAGTCCGACATCACTACCATGTAACTTATAAAAGTTAATATCCTCGAGGTAGTCACAGGCTTGCAGTCCATCATACCGAATCTTTCCAATATCTTTACCACATATTTTCCTTGAGATAGGAAAATTTCCCCTGGCTTCTGCCACACTTCAAGTCCTTGGTCCTTCATTTCAAATTAAGAAGCCAACTCCCTCTTACATTTGTGAATGAGAGAGTCTGCACCTGTTAGAAAGAGGTCATCCACATACAACACCAGTATGAGAGGCTTTTCATCTTCAACCTTAAAGTAAAGGTGAGGATCAACTTCACTCCTAGTGAATCCTAGCTTCATCAAGTAGCTATCGATCCTCTCATGCCATGCTTGGGGTGCTTGCTTCACCCAATAGAGAGCCTTTTTCAACCTGCATACATGAGATTTTCAATCATAAATCTCAAATCCTTTGGGTTTCTCCACATAGACCTCTTCTTTGATCAAACCATGCAAGAACGCGGTCTTGACATCCATATGATGTAGGTTCCATCCTTGTGAAGCCACAAGGGCTATGATCAAGCAGATGGTCGTATATCTAGCAACAGGTGCAAATATCACATCCTAGTGTATACCTTCCTTCTGGGAGAAACCATGAGCAACAAAATGATCCTTATACTTTTCCGTACTTCCATGTGCTGCATGCTTTATCTTGTAAAGCCATTTGGAAGTAACAATGGTCTTGTCCCGGAGTCTGGGAACTACTTCCTAGACATCAGTCTTCATAATGGTCATAGCATCCTTCCATACTTGATGCTTGACGACATATGAGAATGATGAAGGCTCATTTTGTATGATCGTGCTCATGATGGTCAGGTATCCTTGATACCTGTTAGGTTTCTTATTTTCACAGAAGGTTCCTTGGGGTGCAACATGTTCTTTAGCATCATCAAGTATCCCCCTAAGCCATGAAGGCCTCTTCCTAGAAGAGGGTGTTGGAAATAATACTGGGGGGGGGGGGTGAATCAGTATTATCAAATCAATAAGACTTTTTCATTTCCATATTAAGATTCATATATGCTACTTTAGTTAAGGATACCCGCGTATATACGCGACTGTGTTTAATGCAGCTAGCGTATATCCAGTAAACTTATGATTCAGCTAGTTGATCTCCAATTAGTGCATTAGAACAATATTAATCATATGAATAGTCAACAGGTGCAGTAAACAAAACATATCATCATACACAAAGAGCACACATGAACACCATGATATAAGGTGGAAACCCAATGTGGGTGAAAACCCTGCTGCAATTTGTTTCTATCTTCCTTTAATAAGAAACTTCTTTTACAATGTACTGGTGCAATCCTTTACCAGCAGGCAGGCTGGAACCTGCAGAGGGCTACAACCCTCTTAGCTCTTGTACTAGCCGATCCATTCACTAGTACGTAGGCATCGACCTACTGAAGGCTCCAACCTTCGCTCGTTTTCCAACTGCTCCTGGAAGGGAGCTACAACCCCCTAGCTCTTGTACTGGCCAATATGTTTACCAGTACGTAGGCACCAGCCTACGATCATCCAGGGACCACGTTTCATACATTTTCATACTGGATCCATAAATACAAAATAATCACCACTGCAAGACATCCATCAATTACACCTGCATCACCGATCTCTGAATCACCCAATACTGAAACACTGAAACCCTGTCAACAACACAGTCACCAGAACACATAACAGACAACAGAACTCTGCAACAATAACCAGATACACCTGCAACTTCAAATATAATGCATACGCTACTATGATGAACCAAACCCGTATACATACGCACTTTCACCAAATCCAACCCGCTTATAGATCTGCAAATATTTACTCATAACTTTGCAGCTGTTCCAGACATCAGTCATACACAGATTATAACATTCATATAATAAACATGCGTCCCTAGATCTAGTCTATCCATAATCAAACCATATAATGATAATCATTCCAAGCCTTAAGATCCCATTCCATCATTCATCATCCTCCACATGAGTGCAACCTTGGTTCAGATCAAGCAAGGCATCACCAACCCATAACCAGCATCTGGATCTCACACTTCATCAGATATTCATCAGTTGCTCTCTCCCTTTTCTTGGCCTAATGATCTTCTCCTTATATAGGTTTAGGCTTCTCTCAATACCATGGTCCAAAACCATGTTGAACCAATACCTTGGACCCACTACCTGGGGTCGACACTTCGGACCAAATACCATGGACTAATACCAAAATACCATGGACCAAATACCACAGACCAAAACCATGGTTTCCAACATGTACGCACCTTTCCTTCTGTGAAACCGTGTGTGTACGTATACGCGCCTTTTGTTCCGCTAACCCGCGTGTATACGCAGCTTGGTCACGATGAACCTGCGTATATCTCTCTCTTGACCTGTTGTACTAAGATCTGTCCTCTGATTGAGATACCATCACCTGTATCATACCTCTGAGTGAGTTGCCATCAAGGACAACACTTGTATCATAATGCCAACAATCTCCCCCTTTGGACTTGATGGCAACCACCACACCAAGTCACTCTCCCCTTTTGACATCAAGGGCAAAGGGCGGACCAAGATATTCTCTTCTTTGATATACATTCTGTTGTCCATACTCCCCTTGAGTACATGCTAAAGTTTCTGATTGAACTCCCCCTTTGTATACGCCAAGATGTATCAATCCGTCCATGCTCCCCCTGAGCACATGCAAGGTCTGCAAAAGCATAACATGACTCTATACATACATCAATCTCCCAATCCAGTGGGAATACACCATTTTGACTCATCCACCCAACCAAGTGGGGATATACCAAATGTTTATACATGAATCATTACATCATCCATCCCATGCATTGTGGGGTAACAAAATATATCATATGACTCACAAAGACCAAGGACCTAAACAAGACCATGATAGTTATCAGCAGCTATCATACACCATATGATCTACATTATAAGCATCTGTCACTAGCATCCAGACTTGTAACCTGCAATCCATTCTTTTGGTCAAGCAAGATATGTCAATAAGCATCATCATCAAAGACTTCTAAACATAATGCCAGCAATGCATTATTTGAAGTATATGCTCCCCCTAAACCTATGCCATGCCATCATCAAAACAGTGACTGGATCATATCAAATTTCTGTACTGCTGCTTTTCTTCAGAACATCATATACGCGACTGTGCAACATATAACTCGCGTATATACGCGACTTGTCTTCATGAAACCTGCGTATGAGATTTAGAACACTGATGTTCCACACTTCCAGCTTCCTTTGAATCTGTCATGTCTGTGTATGCCACATCTTTCTGACTGTACTTCCTTTTTCTTCCATATCTTCAACTGTGATGATGTTTTCTTCTTTTGGTTTGGTGTCCACAATCTTCTCCTGCATTCTTTCGCTATATGTCTAGGCTTGTTGCATGCATAACATCTTACATGTTTCATATTCCTCCTAAAACAGCCAATGGCTTTGTGACCAAACACATTGAAAGAAAAACAATATCCCTTAAAGAACCTGGAACGTGATGATCTTTCTGTTTGATGGTCTTGAACCATTCTACTTCTGCATCTGGCTGCAACATGTCCAAGATTATGACATACATAACATTCAACATTATTCATTGGAGGAAATAATCGTCTATCACTTCCAAAGTTAGGAGCAAAATATTTTCTTTGAGGAATTCCTTTCCTTGGCTGTTGATGGGGTTGTCTTCTCATCTCCTTGTTGATCATTTTTGATTTCTCATTAGAGTTCCTTGCCTCACCTTGTGAGCTAGATTCACCTTTAGTAGATTCATAAAAACCAAGACCAGTTTTGATAGCAGGCGACCTTTGACTACTAATAATATCATCCAAGATCTTAGTACTATCTTGAATTCGTAATAGTTTATCTCTTTCTGCTAATTTACCTTTCAAGATATTTACCTCAACTTGATGTTGTTCTTCCTTTTCCAAACATTGCTTCGTCAAAGTTTCTTCAGACTTTCTTCCTTCTTCCACTTGTTGCCTTAGTTTGAGAATCCCATTTTCTTGCTCTTCATTCAGCACCTGCAGCATTTGTCGTACTCTGGAGGACATTCCAACTGAGCTTTTAAGCTGATAATTTCTTCTTTAAGGGCACTCTCCCATTGGCTAGGTAGATCTTGTTGATCTATGGTTTTAACTGATGCTTCATTTGCTTGTCCATCTTCAATCTGATGTGATTCAGGATCTGAATACTTTCTTCCACTCAATAGCAAGTTGTCATTGTTCCTTTGAGCTATCTTCTTCTTTTGACGCGATTTCTTTCCCATTGTTCTACAGATCTCCTTCAAGCGATCAAGCTTCTACCGAAGGACCTGCTCTGATACCAATTGTTGGAAATAATACTGAGAGGGGGGCTGAATCAGTATTATCAAATCAATAAGACTTTTTCATTTCCATATTAAGATTCATATACGCTACTTCAGTTAAGGATACCTGCGTATATACGTGACTGTGTTTTATGCAACTAGTGTATATCAAGTAAACTTATGATTCAGTTAGTTGATCTTCAATGAGTGCATTAGAACATTATTAATCATATGAATAGTCAATAGGTGCAGTAAACAGAATAGATCATCATACACAAAGAGCACACATGGACACCATGATATAAGGTGGAAACCCAATGTGGGTGAAAACCACCTGCTGCAATTTGTTTCTATCTTCCTTTAATAAGAAACTTCTTTTACAATGTACTGGTGTAGTCCTTTACCAGCACGCAGGTTGCAACCTGCAAAGGGCTACAACCCTCTTAGCTCTTGTAATCCATTTACTAGTACGTAGGCGCCGACATACTGAAGGCTCCAACCTTCACTCGTTTTCCAGCTGCTCCTGGAAGGGAGCTACAACCCCTCGGCTCTTGTACTGGCCAATATGTTTACTAGTATGTAGGCGCCATCCTACGATCATCCAGGGACCACGTTTCATACATTTTCATACTGGATCCATAAATACAAAATAATCACCACTGCAAGACATCCATCAATTACACCTGCATCACCAATCTCTGAATCACCCAATACTGAAACACTGAAACCCTGTCAACAGCACAGTCACCAGAACACATAACAAACAATAGAACTCTGCAACAATAACTAGATACACCTGCAACTTCAAATATAATGCATACGCTACTATGATGAACCAAACCCGCGTACATATGCGCTTTTACCAAAGCCAACCCGCGTACAGATCTGCAAATATTTACTCATAACTTTGCAGTTGTTCCAGACATCAGTCATACACAGATCATAACATTCATACAATAAACATGCGTCAATAGATCTAGTCTATCCATAATCAAACCATATAATGATAATCATTCCAAGCCTTAAGATCCCGTTCCATCATTCATCATCCTCCACATGAGTGCAACCTTGGTTCAGATCAAGCAAGGCATCACCAACCCATAACCAGCATCTGGATCTCACACTTCATCAGATATTCATTAGTTACTCTCTCCCTTTTCTTGGCCTAATGATCTTCTCCTTATATAGGTTTAGGCTTCTCTCAATACCATGGTCCAAAACCATGTTGAACTAATACCTTGGACCCACTACCTGGAGTCGACACTTCGAACCAAATACCATGGACTAATACCAAAATACCATGGACCAAATACCACGGACCAAAACCATGGTTTCCAACATGTACGCGCTTTTCCTTCTGTGAAACAGCGTGTGTATGTATAGGCGCCTTTTGTTCTGCTAACCTGCGTGTATACGCAGCTTGGTCATGATGAACCTGCGTATATCTCTCTCTTGACCTACTGTACTAAGATCTGTCCTCTGATTGAGATACCATCACCTGTATCATACCTCTGAGTGAGTTGCCATCAAGGACAACACTTGTATCATAATGCCAACAGAGGGAGGCTCCGGTGGATAAATAAGATCCATGGGTTCCTCCACATCAGGCATTGTTACATCATCTACCCATAGAGACATCTTCCACAATCATACGGTTCTTCCTTTCCACCACACCATTCTGCTCAGGAGTATGTGGTGTAGTAGTCTCCCTCTTAATGCCAGCCTCAGATATGCCTGAGTGAACCAACTGTAATATATCGGAGGTCTTGCTTTGGCTTGAGGGGAATGGTCCCCGTTTGAGCTTTTCTTCGGCACATCCTGGACATACACCTTCTTTCTCTACTCAAAATTCGGGCATCCCTGTCACCATTTGTCTTACACTGGGTAGAGCTTTATAATGAAGGTGGGCAAACCTCCAATGCCAAATTTTGGACTGAAGAGATGTGTCATAAGATATGACACCTAGCGGACTTCCATCGACCTGACATAATGAATCAACACGAAACCAAAGAGTAAAGGCACCTTTAACATTATTTTTCCATATACGTACCTTGCCATTGTTGAAGGTTACCTTGTAGCATTTTTCTTCCATTGCCGAGATGGACACCAGGTTCTTTTTGAGGTCAGGTGCATTTAATACATGTTGGAATTTCTAGCCTTCTTGAATGGTTGTCCTCTTCCTTGATTCCCAACTCTCCTCTTAACTTTGCTATTGAATTTGTCATTCCTTTGATTTCCATTAGAGGGATTTTGGTCATTGTCCCGGTGTGAGTCTTTTCTATCAGGGCACTCCTTTGCATAGTGACCCACTTTATCGCAGATGTAACATCGTCCTTTTCTTGCATCCTTAGGTCCAACCTTTCCTTTTGATTTAGTCCCAGAATTATTTATTTTCTTAGCATGAGAAGAAAAGGAAACAGGAGGACCTTTAGGCATGGGCATTTCTTGCTTTTCTACCCTTGTTTATTTTTGAATGCATCTAGCCATTAATTCCTCGAAACCAGGAATTAGATTATTGTTCAGAAGAGTAGTCCTGAACACATACCATTCAGATGGTACTCCTCCAAGAGTTGTGAGTGCCATTTCCCTGTCAGTAATAGCCTCCCCAATAGATAGGCGATTGTTCCTAATCTCGGTGATTCTTAAGAAGTATGCTTTCATACTCTCATCTTTACCCTTCTTGATCTCCCTCAGCTTATTTCTAAGAAACAAAACTTGGTTTGCATCATTTACTTTAAATAAACTCACCAGTCTATTGTAGATTTCCTTGGAGGTGTTCAGGTTGGAGATGTAGGCCACCAAGTGCTTGTCGATAGAGTCTTGAATGATCTTCTTTGTTTTGAATTCTCTGGTTTTTCCATTTGTTCTTGGCAGCAACGGATGCATTTGATGGAGGCTCAACAATATTGCCTCTCACATGATCCAACACTCCTTGATCCTTAAGGGTTAGATCGATAGACATCTTCCATCCGTGATAGTCAGCTTTCTCATGGAGCTTTTCTTCGGCAGGAAAGCGTGTTGAGGACCCCATCGTTCTTTCAGGATAGCCTTGCCAATCTTCTCTTCGGTGATTGCTCTTGCTCTTGCTCGGGCTTTGTCTTCACCTCAGCTCTGATACCATGTTAAGTTATGGTATTTTCTATGCTTATAAAAGTTTACTTCTTTTCCTTATTATATTCCACAGATTAGTAATCACATGTACATAAAGTAAAGTACAGATAGAACATTAAACGATCGATAGAAAACAAGCCAAGACAAGAGACACAAGATGTGGCGGCTAGCTAGGGAAAAACCCCACAATGTGTGGGGAAACCCTTTGATCAAATCTTCTTTTATCTTCAATAATATAGCAGATAGAAATAGTAAAATAAATCTGATTCATATCAGCAGTAGCAAACCCTAGATCAACAACATCAACATTAGCGGCTTCATCATCAAACTAGGGCAGATGATATCTCACAAACCGACCGTCGGATCAGCTTGATTCCACCACCAAAAGTTGCAGCTTCTAGAGGAGGTTTAGATGAACCTATAGTGCAGTTCAGATGAGGATATCTTCTAGTCCACGCAAGTCAAACTTTACTTCTGCAGTTGCAGCTTCAGTTTTAGCAGCTTCCGGCTTCAAACTAGGGCAATCGATATCTTGCAAACCGTCCGTTAGATTGACTTGATTCCACCACCAAAAGTTGCAGCTTTCAAAGGAGATTCAGATGAACCTACAGTGTAGTTCAGATGAGGAGATCTTCTATTCCATGTAGGTCAATCTTTAATTCTGCAGTTGTAGCTTCAGTTTCAGCAGCTTCCGGCTTCAAACTAGGGCAGTCGATATCTTGCAAACCGTCTGTCGGATTGACTTGATTCCACCACAAAAAGTTGCGTCTTTTAGAGGAGGTTCAGATGAACCTATATCATAGTTTAGATGAGGAGATATTCTAGTCAACTCAGGTCAATATTTACTTCTGCAGTTGCACCTTCAGTTTCAGCGGCTTCTGGCTTCACATGTGTGAGGGAGAGACCCTTTTCTGCGCAGTAGAGAAGAGACTCTTTTCTGCACAGTATAGAGAGAGAGATGTGATGAGATGAGTGAGTGTAAATGAGGAAAATTCCTCTTGTATTTATACACAACTGATTATGTTTGAATAGATGCGACTGTTGGGCTTCTGAGCCTACATGAGTTGTAGGTCGGCTTGATAATAATTCCATAATCAAAATAAATTCATATCTCCATGAATACTTATCGGAATCGTATGATATTTATATCAATCCTACACCTCTTGATGAGAGGAATCTACTAAAAATATTATCAGCCATGAATAATATGACCCACATGATTTTTTTCCCTAGTTGCCAATTTTAACAGAGATCTCTACTATGATTGAGATAGTCTTCTTCACCTAGTTCTTTTCAAGATCCCGTTTTGAATTTTTTATGTTGTAAGATATAGCCATCACGATTCACTAAGGAAAATTATAGGATGCATCATGGAATCATAAAATAATTAAAAGAAAGAGCTCATAGATAGTTGAAATAGAAGTATATGACAATCTCCTATTGAAGGATATAGCTCTTGGTAACCTCATTAGAAGCATAAATGGCACTTATGGGAAAAAGAATAAAAAATCATCTAACACAAAGCTCATTATTCATTAGTCAAAAGGAAACATTTATTGGATGAGGATACTCAAGATCCTTTATTGGAATCTTCATCGGAAGGTTAATAAATCAAAAGAAAGAAATAGTTTCATCAAGAATTCCATCTTATGGGAATTCATGGGATGATGGTATGATGAAAAAACAGGTGAAGAAGATCAAGGGATTAAAGTTATTTCAATCAAGGAAGATGCTAAAGAAACTCTAGATGACCTAAAGGAAAATGAGGTATGTATGCTTGTATTCAATATTATATAGTCATGTCATATGGTTGCAGGTAACATGGATAAATGCTCTATCTTTAGAGCATGATGAAAAGAAAGGGTCTCCTCCTTTGAAAGAATGCAGGAAAACATGGGTCACACATTTTCTACATGAAATCAACATAATATGCCCTCATATGATACGTGATATGGTTGACACAATTGGAGGAACTATGACTAGAAGTTCCTAGAAGGAAATGTGTCAAGAAAGAAAGGAAGAGATCATGAAATATACAACTATGGAAAAGGAAATCAACATCTGAGGATTGATATATTTGACTAGGCTATCTCCATGAAATATATGAAGACTTTGATGAAGTCTGGAAAAAGAAAGAGACCCTTGACAATATATATATCTTGGAGATATGTTAATGTGTATGCAGAATGTTGATTTGAACTAGAAGATGTCATGATGAAAGACCATCATAAAGGTAATTTTGATTTAATGTTCATTCCTTATTTTTGAATGATATTTGGATGGGCATATACATGGATGCCCAGGGAAGAGATATGGATATATTCCACCACTAATGTCCATGTAGTAGGATTAAATATCCTTAAGGAAACATGGAATGAAGAAGGAAGCATGGCATGAAAGAAGGCCAAATATGAACTGATGGATCACTTTCCGATGAAAGGAATAATCACATGATTGACTCATGGATGAAAGTAATGGATGGTATGTGCCCTACGAAGAAGTACCAAAACATGAACACTCTTTAATAAAGAAAAGAAGTTCATGACATTGTGAGGATGAGTTCTTCAAGTAGCTAGTTATCCCATCATCTCCACCTAAAGAGTTGTTGTAGGTCCCTAATTAAGAGGGAGTCTGGAAACAAGTTTCTAACTTGGTAGAAACTTGGATGTAAATTCCTATGCTAAGAGGGAGCTTAGGTACATTCCTTCCATAGGAATGAGTACATTACTTCATGGGAATAAGTATATCCTCCCTAATTAAGAGGGAGAGATAGACATGTCCTTCTTGTCTTCACTTGTGAAGAAAGAATGAAGAATTGGGTAAACATCTGTCATCCGATGCTTGTCGATGATGCGTTAGGGCATCGAAGGTAAGAATAGTCATAGAGGACTGATATTATTTGAGGACTGAGAATCCAAGATAAGAATAGTCCTGGTGGAACATACTCTAAATGAACACAAGTGGGGTATGTTTCGAGAGAGACAATGATGAGGGTGTTTATACATCATTGGTCTCGCCAACATTGTGCTCTCACCTTGTGGAGAGATATAGCTGTTAGTGAAGGCCTTGCTATGTGAAAATGTTGGTTATATGATGCTATATAGTTGGGTTACTAATCTGACTCCTCTTATGAGAATTAATCAAATTGAGAATGTCCAAGTACCTTGTATGGATTATGAATACATCCCTAGTTAAGAGGGAGTGTTGAAAAGTGTAACTAGGTTTGGTCTTCATAATGACATGTGTAATTATGATTTTATGTAATTGATGTAAAGAAGAAAATAAATTATTTTTGTAATGCTTGTCTCATGGGTTTCATGAACTAGGAATTTTATTTTTTATTTAAGGCTCCCATTGTGAGCCTTTATGATTAGTCATCATGTCATAAAAGTCTATAGAATCAATGTCAAAGATGAAAGACCCATTTGGGTATGTTACACATTATGAAAGAGAATTTATTTGTGTCATAATCCCTCCATTACCTTGTCACAAACATCCCTTGAAGTCAAACATAAGATGTTTCTGGTAGGACATGTCGGCCTAGGAAACAATACAAGTTGACTTAATTTGGATGCATTGACCACTATATATAGGCATCTTGATCGTCATTTGGAGACAAGAAATTTCATCAAGCAATCTACAATAGGAAGAGGTGTGAAGATCATAAGGAGCAATCTCATAATAAATGAAGTGAAGGGAAAGAAGAGTGAGGAGGTGCAACACTGTTTTGGATAAGTTCTCCTCTTATGTGTGATAAAAAATTAGGGTTTCTACAGTAGGGATATAACACTCTCTAGAGAAGCCAATAAGGAAGCCATCAAGAATCATTCTTGTTAGCCAAAGCCTCAAGGAGGAATCTCCAAGTCAAGTGAAGAAGAAAGGGTCTCCAAATCATCTTAAATCAATTTCATATGTGGCAATTACAGAAGTACAGTTGGGAAAATAATTTCAGGACTATGGTAGGAGGCCAAAAGGTCAGAGTAGCCGAAGTTAGTAGTACCAGAAGATAGTTTGACCAAGTGTTGACTTGGGAAAGAAAGAGAAGCAATGAAAGGGATCTTGTGACTTGGTCTTGGAGAGGTCAAATAGGTCAAGGGTCTTGGTCTTGGTATTTGTCAATTGAAGTGTCTATAAGAAGAAGAATTTGTTTGGTTTTTTCCTCTCAAGTTGGACAGGTTTTGGCCCTAGCTGATTACATATATTATGTGTCTCTTCTCTCTTTATTGTTTATGATTTGGTAATTGTTTGATGAAGAAGAACACTACAATAATCTAACTAAATAGAATATCATAATCTAATGAAGTAAAAATAATTCACAAGAAGTTATCATTAGAAGAGAAATCACCTAATTGAAATTCCCTAGATTTCTCAACAATTAATTCTATGTTTTCTTGTATGAAAGTACACCATGAAGGAAATTTGATATGTTGAAATTGAATTTACAAAATTTAGTGTTGGATTATAGAAATTTTAAATGTGTTTCCTGGATACATAGAATCATAGCATTCATTAAATATTCATCACGCACAATGTAATTCACATGAGCATATAGACTTCACATATTCAAACTTGCAATCATTAAAGTATTTTCACTTTCTATCGACTTCTCTATGTTCCCTGATTTTCATGATGCTTTATTTCTTAAGCGTTTGTTTCTTTTATTACTTTCTTATTTACACAAAAGTTCTTCTGCATTAGTTTTTGAACAAGATACAATAATTCCATCATTTTAACACATGAAAGTGTTGTGTAAACTATTCCATGTGTGGATATGCCACTTGGATCAAATGAAAGTCCATTTAACATTAAACCCTGTAATCAGTGAATTGTTCTAACACAAGCTAACTATATCAGAAATTGTTTGTGCACTATAGTTGCAAAGATCTTGCTATTACATGTCAATGGTTTTGAAACACACAATATTGGAGTCCAATTAGATGAAATGTTTTTGTCATATAGTTCACGATACTTGTTTCTTTGAAGTTTGTCGATATCTAGATTTATGAAATCTATCCATAACACATCAACATTATTGCTATTTTTCATATAATTTTTGCATATGCCATCAGTGTCATTAAGGAGACCATATTCTGTGTTATAGTTCCTTGCATATAACTTAACAAGAACATTGCATTTGATAAGGATTCTCAATGGTAATCTCATTTCCTTCTCATATGCAACAAATCCTATTTCTTTACTATGATATTCATAAATTACATTAAGAACTATTAGCTCTTCATTTACATGTGACAACATTTTTTCATTATGCTTTTGTACATCCATGTTTCTGTAAAATAGATATGGAAACAATAGATCCATTAGAGCAGGTTGTTGACGATCTATAATTTTCCACCAACGACACAAGGGATCTCCCCGGTGTAGGTTCCCAACTAGAGCCTACACTGTTTGCTTTAGGGATCCCTTCTAGTTTGTAGGCACGATTGTCGTTCAGGTGTGTTGAGCTTACCTCGGATGGAGGTGAGATGTGAGCTCAATTGAAAGCATGAACTTTAATAAACATAAGAAAATAATTGAAAAATATCTTATAACATGCATACCATGAATAGCCAGACTATTAACAACATAAACCTTATGTAAACTAATTGTTAGCAGGCTTCAAATAAGACTCATGTGCTGCAAGATAAAGAGCCTAACAATTGTAAAGTAGTTCACAATAATCAAACATCTATGAGAATAAATAAACATACAGTCAACAATAGATTATACCAATACCAATGAAAAAGTTCATGAGCACGAGTATAGAGTTAGTGAATCAAATACCATCCATGTGAAGAAACACAAAGTTTGTAGTATGAGACAACATATGACAAGACCACACATCAAAGGACTCTCAGGAACATCCAATCCATCAAGCGAAGAAAATACTCATGGCATTACGACATAAAATATTTGAGGAATCCAATAATGGAAGATTACAATCACTCCTTGCATCAATTAGAAGAGCATAATTTCTCCTAAGAAATATTATATCTCCAAAATGTCCTTTAAAAAAAGGTACTTACAAATGTGTCATGAGGGTGTATTTATAGAGTGAGGGTGACTCATGGCCTACCCTTGACTCTTGAACTTCCTCATGACTCTTCATCTACCCGATGACCCTTGGTCTCCCTCATGACCTTTCGTATTCCAAAATGTCTTATTCTACCAAAGTACATACATCACAAAAATAAGCTATTAACCTAATTCATCAATTTAACAATAGCAAGTTCTGGGATGTCCAGATTGAGTTGTTCTATCAAATAGGTGCACCATAGGTTGTATTCCGCTGCGATGGGAGTGATATGTGGCTAGTCTTCATCATGTCTCTGTAGGCACTCAAGTGCATCTCGGATGAAGGTGGCCCATTTGACATTCACCTGGTTATTCAAGGTCACCAATTTGGTGTAAATGCTTACTCGTTCTACCACATAATGTGTGTTATTTTATTTGGTGACTGGCATGTCCTCTACGTAGGCTACTTGTTTATATGTATCCACAAAAATCTGCACTTCCTTTGAGATATGTTCCTTCCTCCTTACTTGCCCGACTTCTACGATAGAAGGAACCCCATGAAGTTGGATCATATATTCTAGGCCGCCAAAAAGATTCCTGTATGAATCTAATACCCTATCCACATCTTTGGTCAATTTGTCTTTCGATTGAATCTTGATGCAGAGTTGAACCTTGGAGTTCTGCATGGTGATCCAATCTTTCTTAGGGACCACCACTGGTGCTCCTGGGTACTTAACGGACCATTCATGTATTTTATCTAGAGCAATCACAACCTCCTTTAGCATTGCGACTCTTTCCTTTGTGTGAGCTTGTATTGCCAAGATTGGGGCCACTGTGTGATGCAGTTTAGACATCTCTTCGTAGACCATTGCCATGGCTTCCCCAAGGGTCTCGACCTCTCCTTTGATCACTGCCTGAAATTCTTCTGTGCTTGAGTGAACTAAACAGAGAGTTGCATTCTCTTCCTCTACTCTCTTTCTCTCTTGCTCTGCAAGGGTGGCCCTTTGTTTAGACGTGTAAACCCTATTCTGAAGATTTATGATCTTCTTTCTCATCCGGGCCACATTGTGTTTTGTGGAAGCAACGAAAGTTGTCCCAGATGAGGCAATCATTTCCAGGTTCGCTGTGATGTTGGGCACAATCTCCTTGGTCGTGTTGACTGATAAGGGCTTAGCTGGATTCCTAGCACAATATGTTTTCCTTTCTTGCACAATTTTGAGGCTAACTTTGTCAAAGGTGAGCCTTATGAGATCTAGGACCTCCTCTTGTTCTCCTTCAGAGAAACCCAGTTCTTGCAAGGGAAGGTGCCCACAAGTGAGGGGAGTAGAAGGAGGCACATCCAATGGGGGCAGCTCACTTTGATCTATATCTAGCTCGGTTGTTTTACTAGTCTCTCCTTGCACAACTCCCCTCGTTTCTTTTTCTTTGTGCTTCCTTATTTCTTCCTCCCGCTGCTTTCTTTCTTTTTTTGTGAGCACTTGTTGCCTCTTGATCTCGTCTTCCATATTTTTTAGCTTCTTCTCCAATCTCCTTTTCTCCTCTTCTTCCCTAGCCTTATGCTCCTCCTCCTACTTTTTATTCTCTGCCTCTTCTTGAGCCCTTCTTTCCTCCTGCAACTTTTCTTGTAGTTGTTTCTCCTTTTCCTTCTCTTCTTGTCACCTCCTCTTCTCAAGTTGGCCTTGGTCGCTGGAATATTGAGACTGTTTTATCTTTTTCTCTCTTCCTCTCTTAAGCTCTTGCTTTTTTCTTTCCAAGGTGGCATTTCTCTATTCCAGTGTTTCATTGATGTCCTCCTCTTTGGTGTCACTCAAAATATCTTCAAACTCTTTCCCTTTTTTTCTAGTCAGATCCCCTAGTGTCGTTCTGTGTCTCTGACTGTTTTGTCTTGATGGTTGAGGCTCTTTCTTTAAGATTAACATTTTCCTTGAAATCCTCAAGGAGCTCCTGATCTATGGCTTGCTACTCACTCGGACTAAGTTCCCTCATGGCGTTATACCAATTCTTCACCCCGTCTTCATGATCTTGTCTGGTGTGCGAATATGACCAGCTGAACTTTTCTTTCTTGCAATCGGTAGCCACAACACTCTCAGGATCGTACGCCTGATAGTTGAAACTTACGAAATGGTTGCCCTTTAATGCTTCATCCTATGCTTACACTTGTTTAAATTTTTCCACTACATATTCTCTGATGGTGAGAGGGAAGGCAAGCCATGGTTTCTTCTTTCCTTTGTTCAGTACCTTTGAAAAGCCCTGTGTCATTTGGTAGCAGACTTCTCGTAGGAGTGTCCTATCCATGATGAACCTAGGTAGGGCATGGGGGGCCTTATGGGTATTGAACACTCTGATGAACATTCCCTCTTGGATGGGGAACCAATGTGCTACCTTGATCATTGTCTCCATAGCCCTCTTTGACATGCATGGTGGTTCCTCACCAAATAGTAGCTAGTATAGTGGGGCGATAAAAGATTCTGAAATCACATATAATATACATTTGTAGGCAGTGTCCCAGAAAACCTTGTAGTGGTGGTGCACGGGGTCGGCCACTGATGTATCCCAGTTATAGCTCCAGCCCTCAAATTGGCATCTTGTGCAAACAACGTCTAGGAGGTACGAAGCCATGTAAAATTCTGGAGGTTGTTCTGGCTGTGGGTGCTTAGCTGCAGCTATGTTTGTTTTCAAAGACGAGGCCATGATGTTTTCCCAATTGAAAATAGTTCCTCGAGTGGCGACAACGTGCATGAGAGGCACCCAGGTGCCATAGAATACATTGTAGTCTGCCTTACCATACAAGTGGCACATCATAGCAGAAATTAATTTAAATACCTTCTGTAACCCCTCTTTCCTGTATGTCTGATCTGATCTAACCCAGAACTTTGACGGGTCCTGCCACCATTCCCTCAGGATATCTTTGACTGGGGTTACAAAACCTGAGAGCCACTTGGTATTGAAGGTCTCTCATTTCTCTAGGAGTCTGTAGTAGGCGGTAATGTCAGCAAGGGAGATTGCAGCCAAGGATGCTCCAGTGTGGTCTCTAACCATCCATGAATTCGTAACTATATTTTGCAAGATCTAATCAATAGTCTCTGCACATGGCAAGATCAGCGGGTGTGATACTATCTGTTGAAACCTCGACCTTTTGACACGTAGGTATATTGGGAAATTCTCTTGGGTTTCCGGTATGTCTGGCCTTGTGAAATATTTGTAGATGTCATACCAAGAGAGTTTTGTGGTTTTATTAATGTTGCAAGCCATATTCCCATAGATGGGTGGCTCCTTGTCCTAGTATATCTCTCGCAAATTGCTTCTTGAACCTCTGTGAGCGGCCTTAGTAGATGGGGGAGCCATCTTGTCTTCGAAGGAGGAGATGGATATGCACTCGAGGTCCGCGTCACCTGGCACATTGAAAATACAATCCCACGATGAGAGCAATGCCATGAAAATCAAGTAAAAATTGCCTAAATGAAATCAACTTTAAAAGCTGGCAGGAGGGTTTTCAGCAGGTTGCAAAGGGAGCTAGGTCACATGGTCATGAGGAAAAGAGTGCAACTTAGCGACTTAGCATAAGAGTCACAGGTCGCACAGTCACACGGTCGCTAGGTTGCACAGTCATAGGGTCTCTAGGTTGCACAGGTCGTGCAGTCGCTAGGTCGCGGGAAAAGTGGTATCGCGGTTGTTGGTCGTGTGACCTACGTTTTAGGTGGTCCAAGGAGGAATATTTGAGGCTTTGGGGAGGTATGGACTTCTTTTGGGAAAGATGATCAGGCCTACTAGAAAAAACAAGGATGATCAAGGTCGAAGAATAGTACTGAGGGGGTCAAGAAAGGTTGAACAGGGCCAGGGCAATTGCTTCTTTGGTCTGAGGTGAAAATCCTAAGAAAAGGGGGATAAACATCCCTCTGGGGTGGAAGGTGGAAGGTGGAAGGTCGGGAAGGCATGGAATGACACATGGTTAAAAAACATGATTACCAGGAAGGTGAAAGGTTGTCGACCTGGAGAAAACGTGTGTGCGCCCAAGTCACTAGTTTCTTCATCTTTCATGCGACCAAAGGAGCCGTTACAATGAATGGGGCGGCCTCCCTATTTATATTTTTGGTCGCATGTGTGAAGGTCGCACGGGTCTAAAGTGTGACCTTGCAACCTATGCGACCTGGTGGTCATGAGGTCACAAGGGTTGCATGGTCGCATCGAGGGTCAAGCAAGACCTATGCGACCTGTGCGACCTTGCGACCTGGTGGTTGGGAGGTCGCAAGCATCACATGGTCACATCGAAGGGTAAGTGCGACCTATGTAACCTTTGTGACATAGAGACTTGTGGGTTGCATGGGTCACAATAGTTACAACAGTCGCAAGTGTTTGACATAGTCGTGTTCTGAAGCTGCGACCGACTTATTTAAACAAGATCTTGCGACTTAACTTCACTTAGACAGAAAACTTAGGTTTTTATGGGGTTCTTCTAGTCTAGTAAACTTCTAATCAAATCTCAAAGGTGCAACAAGCCTTGCACGATAGAGGGGCTCCAAAAATTTTAAGGATTTCAGAATTTTTGGAGGGGTTGTTGCAACAACTACAACAATTGATGATTCACTGGGAGAACTCCAATATTTCTAACGTCTTTTGGTATAGCTTAAGGGGACCCAAATAAGTGTTTCTTTTATAGATTTGTAGGTCCCGCTGATGATACTCGGGCCTCTCCTTTGAACTAGTCAGATGTCCTAATCTGTGGAAACTGACCTTTATCACACAAGGTAGGGTGTTAACTCTTACTATCCTAGGAAGGAAAAGGGAAACTGAAGTTATTATATGAGCTTAAAGTTTTTTTCGGTATAGTGGTCATGGCACTCTAGTGTTGCTCTACTACCAGCGAGCCTGAACAGTACCCTAGTGGAGTCACTACCTACAAATTGTGAACGTTGCTTCACTACCAGTGAGCCTGGTCAGTACCTCGATGGAGTTGTTTCCTTACCCCTTTGCGCGGGAAGCCTTTCTCGCTCCTTTAGCCCTTATTATGAGTAATTGGATGTGCTCATTGGCCCTTATTTTTCTGTGCTTATGTGCACTTATTCGATGGTGGCTTAAAGCCTAGGTGGACGAGGGATCCTAAATTATTTAACTTGAAAAGAGGTTGTTTCTAGGTTTTCAGAGACCTTATTATTTTCCTGAAATTTATGTATGCTCAAAATGTTTCTTCAGTCCCCCCTTCATTCCCAGAATCATAGGTGAGCTAGAACAATTCAAACTCATCGGCCATGCAAGAAGTTTGGATAGACCGACATGAGCTAGAAAGGAGGTCGCGTTTTCCATTGAGTTCCCCACTATTGCCAACATTGCACACTATATCTTGGTCCTGGCTTAAGTTTCAGTCAGTGAACGGTTCCATAGAGCATTCACAGAAGCCAATGTACAGGGTTGTTCTAACCTCTACCTGTCATCCCAAACTTTTATTATGAAATGAAATGAACTTCAAACTATACTAAAAACAAAGGGAGAGAAAACAAAAGGGAGCTATGGTACAAGATGGGGCTAGCAACCTTGGGGCTGCTAGGTAAAATAGAACTTAAGGTCTTTCCCATTCATAGGGAGGGGTTCAACTCACCCTCCCAGGGTCTGCAACTTAAAGGTGTGCTGGCCAATTTTCTCTTTGATTTGGAAGGGGTCAATCCACAAAGCTTGGAACTTAGTGTGTTGTCCCCTGTCCTCATGGGCCTAATCCCATTTAAGAACCAAATCCCCCACACTAAATTCACAGGTCCCTGCACACTTCTTGTCAAACCACTTTTTAATCCAAGCTTAGTGAATGAAAAATTTCTCTTTGGTTTTTAGTCTCTCCTCTTCCAATCTCATAAGTGTGTCAATACAGCTCTGAATGGTAGGGCACAGGGAGACTTGTGACTCTTGAACTAGTTTGAGGAATGAGAGGTACATGTTAGGTGGCAATATGAATTCTTTCCCATAAACTAGGAAGTATGGGGATGTGCCAATGGATGGTTTTGGGGTAACTCGGTCAGCCCACAGGGCGTTGCTGAGTGCATTCTTCCAGTTCCTTTGATGAGAAAGAAGGGTTTTCTTGAGGATGCAGATGAGGTTTTTATTGGTAGATTCTACTAGGCCATTCCCCTGAGGGTAGTAGTTGGTTGAATTCTTTAACACGATATTGTTTTCCAAAGTAAAATCATACAATTTTAAAGATGAAAAATACGTAGCATTATCAAAGACAAGTGAGGTTGGGACACCAAACTTGGCTATGATGTACTGATTAATGAAAGATATTACCTCATCATCGTTGACTTTCCACAATGGAATGCCCTCGTCCCACCTGGTGAAATAGTCAGTGGCCATGAGTATATACATGCGATGTTTTGACATCCAACCTCCATTGTGGGAAAGGCTCTTCAACTGCTATGGGTTGGAGTGGAGCGGATGATATTGCTTCCCTGCTTGTGCTTCTAGAAGATGGGACATTTTTGAGCATAGGTATGCGTGTCTTTGAACAATGTGAGCCAGTAGAAACCTGCCCGCATGATCTTTTGGGCAGAGGTGTCGCTCGCATAATGACTTTTTGTGGGTCCATCATGTAGATATTTTAGCATTCTCTGAGCCTCATCGTATTCTAAACATCTTCACAGTATGCTGAGGTGGTGCTTTCTGAAAAGGTTTCCCTGAACCATTTGATATGAGATGGCCTTAAGCCTAACGACTCTCTTCTATTTGGCAGGCATGATCTCGGGTAGAGATCCTAGCACTAGGTATTGCCTCAAGTCAGAGTACCATGAAGAGGAGTCATGTGAGCTGAGTAGTTCATTCTGGTACATTTCAATCTCATGTTCCCAACCTTCTGCCTCCGAAACTGGTTGATCTACCTCTAGAACCTATTGATCTACCGCCTCGGTGGTTGGTTTACAGAGTCCATGTCCTTTCATGGTGTGAGAGGGTATGAAATCCAAATCATACTCTTGGAGGGAGGTCATACAGTTGGCTCTCCTATCACCCAACTCTTGTTGGACGAAGAGTGATCTAGTAGCCAAGTGTGGGACCATTACTGTGATGCAGTTTTTTAGGATGTATGGTCTAATGTGTTTCACCTCTTTATAGACTGCATATTATTGCTTATCGATCTCTGGGTAATTTAGTTCTACACCTTGTAACCTTGTACTCATGAAGGATATAGGACATTCATTGTGGTCACAATCCCTTTGTGTGAGGACCATGGCCAAGGACGAGTCTAAGGTGAAATTGTATAAGATGAAGTCCTCACTGAAATTTGGGCTAAAAAGGGAAGGAGCCTCAGCGATCGTTGTTTTCATGTGATCAAAAAATTCCTTTTCTTTTTGATTCCATTTGAACATTGCATCTTTCTTTATCATATTCTATAAAGTTTTGACAATTTGTGCAAAATCTGAAATAAATTTGCGAAGAAAAATAATTTTACGAAGGAAATATTGCATACCTTTTTTGGTGCTCGACGGAGGAATATGATCGTTGTTTTCATGTGATCAAAAAAATCCTTTTCTTTTTGATTCCATTTGAACATTGCATCTTTCTTTATCATATTCTATAAAGTTTTGACAATTTGTGCAAAATCTGAAATAAATTTGCGAAGAAAAATAATTTTACGAAGGAAATATTGCATACCTTTTTTGGTGCTCGACGGAGGAATATGTGCTATAGCCTTCATGCAATTGGGGTCTACGGTGATTCCATCTTTGGCGATGATGTGTCTGAGTAGGTTGCCCTCAGAAACCGCGAATATGCTCTTTTTGAGGTTGAGAGAGATCCCATATTTCTGGCATCATTTGAAAATCTGTTTTAAATGGTGAAGGTGGTCATCCCTATTCTTCGAGAAAATGGTGACATTGTCAAGGTAGACCACTATGATCTAACCCATTACACCTCAGAATGTGATATCCATTTCTCTCTAGAACGTTGCCCCAACTTTTATGAGTCTGAAGGGCATGCTGCGAAATGCAAATGTTCCCCACTTTGTTCGAAAATTTGTTTTGATCTGATCAGGTTTAGCTACCAGGACTTGATTGTAGCTAGAGAAACTATCTAACAAGGAGAATACTTCCTATCTCGAGATTGTTTGGAGAATCTGCTCCATGGAGGGAATTGGGTAGTTGTCTTTATCTAATGCCTGATTGAGGCTCCGAAAATCGACGCACATATGTATTTCTCCAGATTTCTTTCATACTGGAACCAGATTGGATACCCAAGAAGAGTGCCTAACCTTGAAGATGATGTGAGTGTCTAATAGTTTCTTGAGTTCCTTTCGGATGAGGGGTTCTAATGCGGCATGCACTTTCCTCAGTTTTTGTTGAAATGGTTTGGCCCCTTATATTTTAGGGATGACATGCTCGATAATCCGAGTATCATAAGTTGTTAGGTCATCATATGTCCAAGCGGAAATATCATGATACCTTTTGAATAGGATGATGAGTGTATGCCTTTCTTTAAGCATGCATCCCAGCCCTTTGTTGACACACTTGGGGTTAGATTTGGTCTCGAGGTCGATCTATTCGTGCCAGAGAGTGGAACTATGAGTCTTGGTGTTTGACGGGCCTCGGAAATGGTTCTGTAGGTCGAACATATTCTCTAACATGACCACCCCTTTAGATATGGGGTTTCCTTTCTGCGAGTCTGATTCTTCTTGTAGGTACCTCTCATGTTTTTCTTCGTTGATGGTTGTGTCTTTAAACACTTCCGCACTTGTCATGAACTCCAGAATATGTTGGTAATCATTGAAAACACGCAAGTTAGTTATGTTAAGGGGCACTGCCTGTTTATACATGAATTGAATAGAAAATCCATCCCTAAGGGACGTGAATCTAGTTGCAACATTAGCTAAAGTGTCAGCGACGACATTATTAAATCGAGGAACAGAAATGACATTGAAATATTTAAACACATTTATGAAATGCCATACCTCTTGCTGGTAATTCTTGAGGTGAGGGGACAAACAGTGAATTGTGTTGTGTACTTGCCTTGTAATGATTTAAGAATCCCTAATTACCTTCAGACAATCTTCTTTTATATCGATGGATTTTTTTAGGCTGAGGACCAATGCATCATACTCTACAGTGTTGTTGGTGCATTGGAACTCTAATCTACAAGAAATAAAGAATCATTTTCCTTTGGGGTCTAGCAGGACACAACCTGCTCTAGCTCTGTCATGAGTCTTGGATCTGTCATATTATAACATCTAGATTCCAACACTGAGGGAGGGGGGATCCAGAGTATGCAAGTTCAAGGCAAAAATTTCATTATTATGGCTTGGGTTTGCATTGGAAGCTCCAACTGGGTATTCGTGGGAATAGTCGATGTCTAAGGCTAATAGCAACCAAAAACGGTCTCGAGGAGACACACCTGTAATTTTTCTTTGGCGTAGCTGATTGGTTTGTTAGAGCCCTCAAGGTCACTTATGGTGTTCTTCATGCAAGGCTCAATTTTAACCCTGATTTGGTTATTATTTCCCTTGTACGACAACCATAAGTGGGACCAATATGTGGCAAGTAGCCTTGAAGCTTGCAGGACCAATCTTTGCTAAGGAGTAAACCGTAGGCTTCTCAAATGTCTACAATGATTATGTCAATGTACTGATGAACCCGAGAATTATAAGACAACCGAATAATAACGTTATAACGTTATTTAACTCTTCCACAATCGGAACTCAGGATCTATCGATTTGGATGATTTTAGCGTCAGTTTTCTCTGGTTTGATGTTTAGCTTTTTGCATATTGACCAAGGCATGACATTGGTTGACAAACTAGAGTTGATGATGCAGTTGTGTACATTATAGCTGAAAATCTCAAAGGTCAAGAGGAAAGGAGGGGTCAAACCTCTCAAGTTTGCATTTGTGTCATTTACTATGGCTTGAAGGTCAATCATGACTGGGGATCGGCCTGAGGAGTTTGCCCTACTCGATGAGGAGGGTTTTGAAGGGGTAGGAGAGGTGGAAAAGGTTTTGGAAATCAACTCATGCTGGCTAGTCAACTTGCATAACTCATACAATGAGATATTAGCTTGAGTCTTCTTCATATCCTCGATGATATTGTAATCCAAGTCTATGGACAAAGGCTCTTGTGTCGAGCATTGCATTAATGAGGTACTTTTATCTATCACTCCTTTGGTCGAACTTTTCGATGTGGATGAGTTCCCTCTCACACCGATTGGGGACTCCTTAGAGCTTAGCTAGTTCTTCCCTTTGGGGAAAGGGGTGGATGGTTGTCTGGTATTGGTAGGTGGCAGAATCCTTCTTAACAATACCCTTTTCTTATCTTCCAGCATAGCATCCAACACGGGACCTTTACTCTTAAGGTTGTAGTTTTTTTTGGGTTTGGGGGGAGCATCTCCCACGATGGCCTCTTGAGCGGTCAATACCTCTCCCCCATGGATTACTTCGAAGGTTAACACAATGGATGGAGCATCATTGTTGGGAGGGGAGTCATCCTCTTCAGGGTCATTAGTTTCTTCTTCACCCTCTCCTGTGGCCTAGTCTTATAAAATATGGGTGACTACGGCAGTCATGTTATGGAGCCATTGAGGACAGGTCTTCTCAGAGTGAGAGGCCTGATGGAAAGTGCATAAGTTATCCTTTCCTAGCTCTTCCACATTGAAGTTCGAACTGGATGCCTACGAAACTTTAGGAGGGGCGATTATTAGTTTTCTAGAAAAAGGGTTTAGTGATTTTTCCTCCTCCCAAAGCATCACTAGCCTTTCCCTTTAATTAAGACACTTCGTTAGTCAACTTCTTTAAGGATTTGGCCAGTCCTTAAAAATCGAAGGAATCCTTGTCTTTATCTACAGTTTTACTTGAGGGGGCCCGAATTTTCTTATCAAAGGGTATTTCCTCCTCCTAGGACTCATGCTCTAGGGCATTGATAGAAAGGAGATTTCTTTCGACCTCGAGCGCTGTAGCAAATTTTTCTACCAGGGTGGGTTTTGCTTCACATTTAACGAACACGACAATATCCTGTGGCAGGGCCCTGGTGTAATAATCAATCGTGATGGAATCATCAAGGGCCACGTCCATCGGGAACTTATTAAAAATGGAGGTGAATCATTGGTTGAAATATTTCTCCTTCTCCTTCTTGTGACATTTCATCATGCTAAGCTCGGTGAGGAGCATAGAAGGTGTCTTATATTTTGAAAACTTATCAAGAAAGATTTTCTGGAACTCATCCCAAGTTCAGATGGAGGCAACGGGAAATGACCAATACCAACTGGCTACCTTGTTCTCGAGAGTGTGAGGGAATAAATGACAAGCCACATCGTCATACTGTACCTTCATCATTTGCAATGCTAGGTAGAAATTTCTAATATGGTCGTTAGCCAAGGTTCCCTTTTCGGGGTCGAACTTCGGGAGGTGTTTCTCGGAATGGTGAGGCATGTCATGGAGTTGGCCTCTAATGTTTAATGGGGATTGAGCCATCCAGGCCAATGGCTGTTGGCGTAGGTTTCCTCTAGGGTGGAATAGGACATGACTGTCATTTCCCTCTGATTTTCTATTGGTGCCTGATCCCCCACTAGTGTGAGGGGGTCATCTGCCTTCCCCTCGAGGCACTCTGAAGTGTCCTAGATCCCTAGTGTTTCTCACATTTCTAGTATTCCTCAAGTTCCTCAGGAGATACTGATTTTTGTAAAATTTTATACGATCTCTAAGGTATTCCCTACCCTAGGGTCCCCTCAGTATTCCCCGTCAGAGGTTGATTGTTGACTGGGGTATCCTTTGTGAGGCGTCGATCATTTCCCTATGTCTCTCCCCATTGTGACCAGTTGTTTTCACCGGTGAAGGTATTCTTAGGGCCACCTCCCTCATCTTCGGAATGACTATCCAACCCTTCGATGGATAGCCTCTCAACAACGTCCACATAGTCATCAAGTGCTAGGTTTATTAACTGCGATATGAAGTTAACGAGGATGCCTTGACACATGTGATGAGGCGTGGAGGTGCATGGGTTGGACAGGGAGTTAGTGGTGGGAATTCATTTCACACCCCTAGTGAATTCTTGAGTAATAGGGTACATGGCCCTGAGTTCTTCGTTGGTGACATCAAACAGGGGAAGTTCCTCTCCTCCCGGGGCATCTTCAAGAGGGGGGAATCGGGAATCTTCTTGATGCAGCCTCGTGAAAGCTAGATCATAAGGGGGAATGTATGATATTTTAGGATGCATGGGGGGTCGGGGTTGGTTACTAGCTTGATGAGAAGTTTTGGTGTGAGGGAATGGATTAGTACTTGCCACAACCCTCCTTCTAGTGAAAAATCTATTGATGAGATGGAATTTTCTGCCAACAACACATGGGATCTTCCCGGTGTAGGTTCCCAACTAGAGCCTGCACCATTTGCTTTAGGGATCCCTTCTGGTATGTAGGCCCGACAGTTGTTCAGGTGTGTTGAACTTGCTTCGGACGGAGGTGGGATGTGAGCTCAATTGAAAGCATGAACTTCAATAAACACAAGGAAATAATTGACAAATATCTTATAACGTGCATACCATGAATAGCCAGACTATTAACAACATAAACCTTATGTAAAGTAGCTATTAGCAGGCTTCAAATAAGACTTATGTTTTGCAAGATAAAGCGCTTAAGAATTGTAAAGTAGTTCATAATAATCAAACATCTATGAGCATAAATAAACATACAGTCAAAAATAGATTATACCAATACCAAGGAAACAGTTCATGAGCATGAGTATAGAGTTAGTGAATCAAATACCATTGATTCGAAGCAACACAAATTTTTTAGTATGAGATAGCATATGAAAAGACCTCACATCAAAGGAATCACAAGAACATCTGATCCATCAAGCGAAGAAAATACTCATGGCATTATGACATAAAAGAATTGAGGAATCCAATAGTGGAAGATTACAATCAATCCTTGCATCAATTAGAAGATCATAATTTCTCCTAAGCAATATTATATCTCCAAATGTCCTTAGCAAAACAAAGGTCCTCACAAATGTGTCATGAGGGTGTATTTATAGAGTGAGGGTGACTCATGGCCTACCCTTGACTCTTTAACTTCCTCATGACTCTTCATATACCCGATGACCCTTGGTCTCCCTCATGACCTTTCGTATTCCAAAATGTCTGATTCTGCCAAAGTACACACATCACAAAAATAAGCTATTAACCTAATTCATCAATTTAACAATAGAAAGTTCTGGGATGTCCAAATTGAGTTTCTCTGTCAAATAGGTACTCCATAGGTTGTATTCTGCTGTGATGGGAGTGATCTACAGCTAGTCTTCATCATGTCTCTGCAAGCACTCGAGTGCATCTAGGATGAGGGTGGTCCATTTGGCATTCACCTAGTTATTCAAGGTGACCAGTTTGGTGTAATCCTTATAGGTTCTACCACATAACGTTTGATATTTTCCTTGGTGACTGGAATTTCCTCTACAAAGGTTTCTTGTTTATATGTATCCACAAAAATTTGCACTTCCTTTGAGATATTCTTTTGCCTCCTTAATTTCCCGACTTCTCCGATAGAAAGAACCCCATGAAGTTGGATCATAGATTCTAGGTCGTTGAAAATATTCCTGTAGGAAGCTAATACCCTATCCACATCTTTGGTAAATTTGTCTTCAGATTGAATCTTGATGCGTATTTGAACCTTAGCATTCTGCATGGTGATCCAATCTTTCTTAGGGACCATCGTTAGATGCGTAAAGCCTATTCTGAATGTCTATAATTTGCTTGCTCATCCGGGCCACATTGTGTTCTGTGGCAACAACGAAATTTGTCCCAGTCGAGGCGATCATTTCCGGGTTTCTTGTTATGTTGGGCACAATCTCCTTGGCCGTGGTGACTGATAAGGACTCAGCTAGATTCCTGGCACAATACTTTTTCCTTTCTTTCACAATTTTGAGTTGACTTCATCAAAGGTGAGCCTTGTGAGATCTAGGACCTCCTCTTCTTGTCCTTCCGAGAAACCTATTTCTTGCAAGGGAAGGTGCCTGCCAGTGAGGGGAGTAGAAGGAGGCACATCCAATGGGGGTAGCTCACTTTTCTCTGTATGTAGTTCGACTGTTTTACTAGTCTCTCCTTTGTCGACTCCCCTAGTTTCCTTTTCTTTTCTCTTCCTTAGTTCTTCCTCCCACTACTTTCTTTCTTGTTTTGTGAGCACTTGTTGCCTCTTGAGCTCGTCTTCCATATTTTTTAGCTCCTACTCCAATCTCCTTTTCTCCTCTTCTTCCCTAGCCTTGTGCTCCTCCTCCTGCTTTTTCTTCTTTGACTCTTCTTGAGCCCTTCTTTCCTCCCGCACCTTTTCTTGTAGTTGTTTCTCCTTTTCCTGCTCTTCTTGTCACCTCCTCTTCTCGAGCTGGCCTTGGTTGCTGGGATCTTGAGACTCTTTGATATCTTTCTCTCTTCTTCTATTAAGATCTTGATTTTTTCTTTCTAGGGTGGCATTTCTATGTTCCAGTGTTCCATTGATGTCCTCCTCTTTGGTATCTCTCAAAATATATTCAACCTCTTTCCCATTTTTCTTGTCGGATCCCTCGATGCCACTCTATGTGTCCTGCTATTTTTTCTTGATAGTGGAGGCTCTTTCTTTAAGATTAACATTTTCCTGGGAATCCCCGAGCAGCGCCTCATCTCTATCTTGCAGCTCACTCAGACTAAGTTCCCTTGTGGCATTATACGAATTCTTCACCCGGTCTTCATGATATTGTTTGGTGAGCAAATATGACCAGCTAAAATTTTCTTTCTTGCAGTGGGTGGCCTTGACTCTCTCGAGTTCATGCATCCAATAGTTGAGACTTACGAAATGGCTTCCCTTTAATGCTTCATTATTTGATTCTGCTTGTTTGAATTTTTCCACTACATATGCTCCAATGGTGAGAGGGAAGTGTAGAATTTTCCCACTGTAGATCAACATATTATGCAATATACTAAAGAAAAATACAAGATCTACTTCTACAACAAACTTTCGGAAGCTTAATCGATTTTGAGCAAGATCAATTAGAACACATATAACTGAGAATGAGAAATCAATCACACATGAACACAGAAGAATACTCTGGGGAAAGCCTCAGCTAAAAACCCCGATCTCTGTATTATCATACAAGTGGAAATATGTTTAGATTACACAAAGTATTAGCTCACAAACTATCCTGCTCTCTGTACAATCCAACAATACTACTCACAGACTGAATAGACACAAGATATGCCTTCCCTTAGCCCTCCAAGCCTCCTATTTCTTTGCATAGTTTCTCTTGGGGTTCAATGTTGCCACCTGTGTGAATTGGCCTCATCAAACACTCATCAAACTCAAAAGTAACTGTGAATCTCCAAGGAATGAAGTCCTTCTACATACAAGAGATATCCTCCATGGAATATTCCTACAACTGATAGTACATTGTCCCATCATTTGATCTCAACTGGGTCTCTGTCTAAATTGACATGCATGAGTTATTTAAGAGAGAATATTTAATTATCTGAAGTGCAGTAGTTACATGCATGCATGCATTAACTAACTAAACTCACAATTAGTTCAACAAACTATTTGAACTAATCTAATTGGACTTAACTCAGTTAACTGATCTAACTAATTACAACTCAAATTACAACTCATCCTGGTCTCCTTTAATCAAGGGATAACTTCCTCAATCAATGGAGAAACTGTTGCATGTCTTCACATAGACTTCATGTTTGATTTTCCACAACTAATTAACTCAAGATGAATTAATTAATTATTTTACAAACAACTGCTAAGATCAAATTCGAATTTTAATTCTCAATTTTAGTTTAGGGACTAACTAAAATTGGAATGTATCCCGAAATGCTATTTATAGTAGTGCTATTTTTAGCACTTCTATTTTTAGCATTTCTTGTTGCTATTTTCAACAGGAAGGCAGGCCATGGTTTCTTCTTTCCTTTGTTTAGTACCTCTGAAAAGCCCTGTGACATTTGGTAGCAGACTTCTCGCAAGAGTGTCCTGTCCATGATGAACCTAGGTAGGGCATGGGGGGCCTTATGGGTATCGAACACTCTGATGAACATTCCCTCTTGGATGGGGAACTAATGTGCCACCTTGATCACTATCTCCATAGCCCTCTTTGACATGCATTGTGGTTCCTCACCAAATAGCAAATGGTATAGCACGGTGATAAAAGATTCTGAAATCACATCTAATATACCTCTGTAGGAAGTGTCCCAGAAAACCTTGTAGTGATGGTGCATGGGTTCGGCCATTGATGTATCCCAGTTATAACTCCAGCCCTCAAATTGGCATATTGTGTAGATAGCGTCTAGGAGGTACAAAGCCATGTAAAATTCTGGAGGTTGTTCTGGTTGTCAGTGCTTAGCTACAGCTATGTTTTTTTTCAAAGACAAGGCTATGATGTTTACCCAATTAAAAAAAGTTCTGTGAGTGGCGACAGTGTTCATGAGAGGCACCCAGGTGCCATAGAATATGTCACAGTCTGCCTTACCATAGAAGCGACACATCATAGCAAAAATTAATTTAAATACCTTCCATAACCCCTCTATCCTGTATGCCTAATTTGATCTAACTAGGAACTTTGACGAGTGTTACCACCATTCCCTCAAGATATCTTTGACTGGGGTTACAAAACCTGAGAGCCACTTGGTATTGAAGGTCTCATGTTTCTCCACAAGTCTGTAGTAGGCGACAATGTTTGCAGGGGATATTGTAGCCAAGCATGCTCTAATTTGTTCTCTGATCGTCGATGAATCTGTATCTGTATTTTGCAGGATCCAGTCAATAGTCTCTATGCATGGCAAGATCGGTGGGTGTGATGCTATCTAGTGTAGCCTCGACCTTTTGAAATTTAGGTATATTGGGAAATCCTCTTGGGTTTCTGGTATGTCTAGCTTTGCAAACTCTTCGTAGATGTTATACCAAGAGAGTTTCATGGTTTTATTAATGTTGCAAGTTGTATCCCCATAGATGGGTGGCTCCTTGTCCTAGTAGATCTCCCACGAACTACTTCCTGAACCTCTACAAGTGACCTTAGTAGTTGGGGGAGCCATCTCGTCTTCGAAGGAGGATATTCATATGCACTCGAGGTCCACGTCACCTGGCATGTTGAAAATACAATCCCACGATGAGGGAAGCAACATGAAAATCAAGTAAAAATTGCCTAAATGAAATCAACTTTAAAAGCTAGCAGGAGGGTTTTCTAGCAGGTCACAAAGGGAGCTAGGTCGCATGGTCACAAGGAAAAGAGTGTGACTTAGCGACTTAGCATAAGAGTCACAGGTTGCACAGTCCCTAGGTCGCAAGGTCACTAGGTCGCGGGAAAAGTGGTATCACGGCTATGGGTCATGTGACCTAGGTTTTGGGCGGGCCAATGAGAAAGTTTTAAGGCTTTGGGGAGGTATGGACTTCTTCTGGGCAAGATGGTCAAGCCTACTGGCAAAAACAGGGATGATCAGGGTCGAAGAATGGTACTGAGGGGCTCAAGAAACGCTGAATAGGGCCAGGGCAGCTTCTTCTTTGGTTTGAGGTGAAAAACCTAATGCAAAAGGGGATAAAAATCCCTCTGGGTGGAAGGTGGAAGGTCAAGAAGGCATGGAATGACACATGGTTAAAAACCATGATTATAGGGAAGGTAAAAGGCCGCCTACTTGGAGAAAACATGTGTGCGCCCAAGTCGCAAGCTTCTTCATCTTTCGTGCGACCAAAGGAGTTTTTACAATGAATGGGATGACCTCCCTATTTATATTTTTGTTCACACGTGTGATGGTCGCATGGGTCTACATTGCGACCTTGCGATCTGGTGGTCACTAGGTCACAAGGGTCACATGGTTGCATCAAGGGTAAAGTGAGACCTATGTGACCTTGCGACTTGTGCGACTTTGTGACCTAGAATTCGCGAGATCGCAAGGGTCGCATGGTCACATTGAGGGGTAAGTGCGACTTGTTCGACCTTTGCAACTTAGCGACTTGTGGGTTGCATGGGTCGCAATAGTCGCAAGTGTTTGACATAGTCGCATCTCGAAGCTGTGACTGACTTACTTAAACATGACCTTGCAACTTAGCTTCACTTAGCTACAAAACTTAGGTTTTTACGGGATTCTTCTGGTCTGGAAAACTTGTGAGCAGATCTCAAAGCTATAGGAAGTCTTGAATGATACAGGGGCTCTACAAATTTTAAGGATTTCAGAATTTTTGGCAAGGTTATTGTAGCAGCTACAACACAGGTCTATAGCACTTATCATTTATATATTTTATTTCTTCATCATATTGTGGATTCACTCGCATTTTGTTAAGAATTTAAATGAGCTTGTTATATTTTTGACGCATCATTGTATGAAATTCATAACATTTGACTTTCCCTTTCTAGAAATTGTATACTATTTTTTGCCCGCTAAAATTGGTTGCTCAACAATTAAAGAATCTTTGCTTGGTTGCACTTGGAAAAATCACCTGAAAATATTACATCAATAATTAAATAATCTTTGCTCATTTGCACTTAATTTTTCATAAAAAAATTTAAACGTGGTATACTAATGTTGAACCTATCAAAGATGCCTCATCAATGTGCATAACACAAAGTTGTTCGTAATGTTTTGTCAATGTGTCTAGTTTTTCACCTTTAAGCGAAAGATATTCTGATTTGTTAAATGGTAAATGGAATGTGAAATGCAATGACATACTGCCTACATTGAACCTCTCCTTCCCCATATAAGTTATGATGATTCTTTTTAATTGAGATGGTTCATATACAAACATGTTATTGTACAACCGAATTAGAGATTGGAATATTTCAATAACAATAAACATTTTCCCAATGCCCACGCCACCTGTTACAAGTACATACAATGGGTCATTTGGATTCTTTTTCTTCTCATAGACTATTTCTTTCACTATATTTGCATCTTCTGGTTAAGCATTCTCAATATTTCATAGAATTTTGTTTCTTCTAGTACTTGTGGCTGCTTTATAAGTTGATAAGGTCTCTCAACAATTGATTTTTCATTTTTAGCATTTTGCAAATATAGTATATCTAATTCGATATCATATTCTCAATAACGTTTTTCACTTTTTGTTTCTTCACATGGAGGTAAATTTCTTTCAAACAATTCACTCCTCTTGTTTTCAAGCTCAATAATTGTGCTATCAATATCCGTCCACACTGTCATTGTTTCATTCATGAATTTTCTCTTGTTACATTTAAGATATTTTCAAATAAGAAATATGCATTCTCCCAACTCGAATATAGTTCTTTAAATATATTCTCATCAATAGGATACGGGACATACAACATTAATTGTTCTATGAAATAATTATCGGCATCAATATTATCATTATACTTTACGTGCCTTATAACATATGGTCTCTCAATGCCTCCTCGTTTTTTGACTTGTAGCGTATAACACATGAAAATTTTGATAAACATACATGTTCAATGTTTTTTGGTCATTGCAAATAGCGATCGATAATTGATAAACATGCTATGTTTTATGAATCATCTGGTTCATGTCTTAGGTCTCTTTGTTTCTTTAGTAAAAATGTTTGATCATTTATTATTGAAGTATTAATAAATATCTGTTTCCTTGAACTAGTATTCAGTGGCATTGACAACACTGTATATACATCTTGTTATGCAAACATTTGTTGTAAGTTCAATAAAGATTTTCCAAGTCTTGCAATTATTACTATGATATCACCATTGTTTTTTTGACACTAACTTTGCACACATTTAAACATTGATGTCATTGTTTTATCTAACTTTGTCATATATAAAATACAATAAGTAGTTGTAGCATATGAACAAAATACAAATTGAGCATCAGTATTTTCACCCCGAATTAATGGAATATGCCGACCAAAGCTAATTGGTTCTCTTTTCAACAAAATTGTTCTTCGTTTTAGTGTACACTGAATTGCATGGATATAATTACATTCGGTTATACCTATTTTTTATAGAAAAAATATTAAATGTATATGTCTCATCATGTTCCATATGCTCTAGTGCATCAAATATCGTTGTTGTATTTTCCTTTGTTTTGGCATTGTCAAATTCCATAGGCTCAAGTATTCAAGTTCTTGGTATTGATGGTATCAGAAAATTGAACCTACAATGCATTTGCTTTCGTTTCCTACAAGTACTTGTGTGACGATGACGTTAAAGAGTTTTCAAATTTTAGGTAGTTTAGTTGAATCGTAGGACAAGTACTTGTCAATGAAGTTTTTGATTTCAATATTAGTACTTGTTCCATAGATGGGAGCATTTTTAACCCATATCAATCCATGCTCACGTTGGCTTCCTTGATTTTGGAATTTTGTTACAAAGAAATAGTCAACAACATAACCAAAGTACTTGGAATCATGTGAAATCAACTGATGTACAACATTCATCCTGCTTCTATAATATCATACATAGGTAACATGGTCATTTCTTATCAAGTTAGCAATGTCATCCTCATCTACTTCATTTTCAGTACATGGTTTTTTTTCCCAATGTATTTGTTCCAAAGCCTTTACTGAAGGCTCACAGATTTGTTCAACATTGCTAAACAAGAAAAAGAAAGTGGGTGGACATTAGGGGAATTTTGAGGTCTAAAATGGACCTCCTAAGAAAAATTTACAACCAAAATAAACTTTATAAGAACCAATAGGATTCAATATGATGATTTCAACCATGGGAAGTGATTAACCATTTTTGAAATAAAAAAGTAAAAATAATAAAAAATAATAAAATAATAAAACTACATTTTCAACTCGTATTTTAAACTTATCTCCCTAAGGTTTTACAAATTTCGAGCGGGAGTACTCATTGGATGCAAAATTTAATTCCTCATCCAAGGAGTACCCATGTTTCATGCCTTTGATGGACCCTACTACACGAAAAATGAGAAATACATGAAAAAAAGTGATTGCATTCACGTTTTTTCATGTATTTCTCATTTTTAGTGTAGCAGGGTCCATCGAAAGTATGAACATGGGTACTCCTTGTATGAGGAATCAAATTATGCATCCAACGAGTGTTTCCCATCGAAATTGGAGTAAAATCATAAGGGGATAAGTTGAAAATACGAGTTGAAAAAAATAGTTTTTTCTTTTTTCCCTCTAAATTTTGATTTTGTAATCTAATCTTATTTTATTATTTCCACTATTATTTTATAATTTCCTTAGGAGGTGCATTTTAGACCTCAAAATTCCCTTAATGCCTAGTTGTCGGATCATTGCATATAAGTTCTTGCGTAAATGAAAGAAATAGTTCGACGATGTTCGTATTCGTCTAATATACATATAGGAGATGTTTGATGCAAGAATGTGTTTCAAATATTCCATTGTTTTAACATCTTTAGCTATTAGTTTTTTTCCTTTTAACCGGCTTTTTCTTATATGAATCCAAATACCATTGAATACTTGATTAAGGATAATTCACACTATTTTTTAAAACATATTTATTATATGATATGCAGATTCACGATATTGATGTAAAAACTTCCCACTTGGAAATATCATGATATGTAAAGATTATCGTAACACTATCTAATCATTTTTTCCATAAAAAAAAGTGGGAAAACTCATCTCTTTTGAATACTTGTCCCTGAATATGCCCAAATTCCTATAGAATTCACTCGAAGTAATGTTTATTTGATTATTACGAAGATCATAAATACTATACAAATTGCTAAATCCATGTAACAATGTTTTTTTCACATTCTCTTCATCACAATAATCATTCTTGTCACTGCTTTATGTATCTACATTTGTCTCACGTGCATATGCATCTTCATTTTGAACAAAGACTTGTTTCCATTTTTTGTTTATTCTGAAATTCTCCAGTCTACAGAGTGGAGTTTTACACAATCATCTCAATTCCTTCATTACTTTATGAACACATATTCACCCAACAAAAAATATTCTTTTAAACATTAAATGCCTTTTAATTTCCATGGCCACAATACTAGATTCATTTATGTCATGAGGAAGTGCAATTTGAATTCAAGATATATCAATGGGTATATTGATTAGTCCATCAGTCAAGGCCAATTGTGGTTTTCTGAAAGGTTTTCCAAGTTCTCATATTTGAAAAAATGGTAATTGTAATGATATCAATCATTCCTCTAATTCATTAAGTTCTTTCACTATACAATTTTTCCTATTATGGCTAATTTTCTATAGAACTGCAAATTTGGTAAGTTTGTCGTTGTATAATGCCTTTATGCATTTTTTTGCATACATACTTAATTTTGGACACATTGCTGATTTGTTTTACTATGACATCTCTTTTAAACCATGTTTTATTGCAAATTGCACAATCATAAACAAGAACATCCTGTATTTCTTAAAATATTGTTGTTCAACCATTGTTTCAATTGTATAATCAAACATATGTAATGATTATTTATGTTCATTAGTAAATTTACTATTATGTATTGAATTTCATTGTTTCGATTGTCTTGTAATATGATTTGTTTTGATGACTTTTTTGTTTCTTATGTATTTTTTGAGTTCATGCAAAGAAAAATGTGGTATTTTGCTTACATTGACATATTTTGTAGTAAGTTCCATAATATTTTCATTAATGTACATGCTCCTAGAACTATAATTTAATGTCTTGCATAGTTTTCTAAGAACACTTGTTTCAAAAATGTCCTTGTTTCTTATACGTGTTTTGACTTGATACATTGATAGTCATGATATCTTATTTGCATTGATAAATTTTGCATCAACTTCTATGCCAATTTCATCCATGCCCATGTTTTTGAACTCATGCATATTAATGCCACTATGTTTTTTTATTAGATTCTTCTATATATTACTTTTCGTTAACTGCTTCAGTAGGGCATGATTTTTGTTGTTGTTATTGTACTATCTCTTTGAGACGTTCATCATGAAAATGATCTACACTTGTACCAAATTGCATAATATGGAATATTGTTTCTTCTTTCTCTAACCCACAAAATTCAGAAACAATAGCCAGAGCTTCAGCAAACCATATGCATATAATTACGTTCAAGATATGCCATATCCATTCATAGAAAAAAAAGACCACCTTCTATCTTCCCTTTTTCATATGACATTGCTAATTGTATAATGTATCCTTGCCAATCTACTATTCTAGGAAATTTCTTAATTGCATCTTCATTCATATATTCTTCTATGTAGCTTAATGCAAATGAATTGTTATGTATCATTGCATTGCAAAAAGTTTGTGCAATTATGCGTCATAAACAGGGAACATCATACTCATTCTTCATCAATTGGTGTATTTGTTCAAAATAACTTTCACCGTAAATACTCTTGAACCTACAAAATCTCTTAACCATATCTTTTTCCATGCTTTCTTCTATCTGCATCCATCCATGTTATGTTTTTTGTATGTTGTTATATTTATTATAGGTTCATGATACATTTCAATTGAGTATTTTTTCCTTTCACAAGAGTGTTTTGAAATGTCTGCCAATTGAATTCTCGTCATGGAATAATATATCATAACTTTCTTTGAAAAAATATAAATTAAAATGAAAATAGATTTTCATTGTTGTCTTTAACCAAATTCTTATGTGAATTTTTTTCAAATTCGATAACCAATGTATACAAAATGTCTCCCCAAAGTCCTCATTCTTTCCCCATGTTAGTATTTGAAGTTTCTTTTGTCATTTTTTCCAAGTAAACATCTGGGCTATCTATACCATGCATGTGTATTAATTCATCTTCATAAGATAATATGGCTTTGGCCTTTCCTTCAAGTAAACAATTCTTGAAATGTTCTATTGTTCCTCCACACAATTCTATTGATGTGTATCCAAAATTAAATAGAGTTCACAAACTATCCAAGAGGCAATCTCCCACTTAATATACAAAATTTTTCAAACCAAATAGATTATGTTTCCTTAGTATTGCATATGTACCAATCCTTTCTATAGTAAAAAAGTTCTTCTTGATTAATGCTTTAGAAATCATGCTTCAAACATGTTTTTTCATTCATTCATGCTATAACAATTACGTTTCAAAAAAATATTTTAATTTCACTATGAATTATTGCTCAACGATGAGCACAACATAAGTAATGTACAGGAAAACGAGTAAAACAATATAGATACAACTAATTCTCTTAAAAATATTTTCTATGAGAAAGATATAGAGTCACAAAACAAATGAACCACAACATGCCTGATATAAATATCATAAAATCTGTATCTGTTTCCGAAAATAGATATTGTGTATAATTCTTGGCACTAACAAGAAAAATGCACATTTCTCATAACAAAGTATCAAATCCAACATCTATGAATAAAACCATTCGTAATGAGCCCCCCCTCCATAAAACTATGAAATATATCAATATGCATTAGCAGCAAGCATCCCAAAATAAAAAATAAAAAAAAACATGATCAACACCTACCTAATGCAACCACCAACACATTACTTGTTAAAATTATGCCACAATATCTTTATAAAACTTAGAACATTTGATTTATTATTCTTAGGCTAATGAGAAAAATGCAGTGACATGTTACTTGTTATTATTATTATTACTATTATTATTGTGTCACAAAAGCTTCATAAAACTTAGACCCTTTGATTTATTATTTATGCCAAAAAATGAGTATCCGCAATAACAAACACAATCTTTCTATGGACTTCCGCATTCACTTCCCCCCGCGCCCCCCCCCCCCCCCCCCCCCCCCCAACACACACACACACACATACAATTTACTTCCACATAATATTGATTTTTAAACAAAAAAAGCCACTTAATATCAATCATTCCATATAATGTATCATGCAATTTCATATTTATTTAACTTCCTACATTTCTGTGATTCACCATGAATATGTATACATGATCTGTCCTATCTAACTTGTCACACACAAAATAGTTACACGTCATTATTATACACAGAAACAAGATATATAGAGTTAGATTCCATTGAAAAAATCACTGATATGTATTTTTCAACACATCATAGATATGAAAGACAACCAACTCTTCGACGATTACGCTCTCCCCTTTCTGTCAAGCCCCAACACAATACAACTAGAATTAGTTTTTCTCCCTTCGAATCATTTTTTTTTCTTCATTGAGCCATTGTTTCTCTATTTAACGATAGAACAACCTTACAACATATATCCAAAGAAGCAATTTTGTAGAGCTCTGAATTTGCACAAAATAGAGAATTTGAATTGTAGTTCGCCAAGTTTATTAGCGAGTGTAATACATATTGAAGTTTATGGAGTGTGATTCTAGAGTTGCAGAGCAAAAGTTCAGTACTTCTTTAACTAGAATAGTCGATGCTCAGAAATTTCTCAAAAAAATTACAAAAAAATACTTTTTTTCATGTCGACACCTATAAGAAATGTTGGTCCCAACTACTATGTTATTAGCTCACTTTAGGAAAAACTACAAAAGTGCGAACAATAGTGATTTTTCCACACACCTACATAATCAACTTCTTTTGCACTAAAGACTTTGCTAGTTAACTAATTAAAGATCATGCTATTTTTTGGCACAATTCTTCTGCATTATTATTATTATTATTATTATTATTATTATTATTATATTGGTAATATTCTAACTCTAAATATTGCTAAATAATTTACTAAACGTTGTACCGAGTCCAACGAAAATGCAAAGTAGAAATCGTGCTCGTTCTTGCACACATTACCCATCCTCCACACAGTAAAAGCTTCGCACAAGGAAAGATTCACAAAAGGAAACGTAGTAATACTAATTCAAAATTTGTTCATAGTTACATTTATTACATGTCGATGAAAACATTTTCCTTATGCACCCCCGTTTTCTCACCCATATGCCATCCTCCAAACATCCTTCGAACAATGAACATTTACATTGTGCAAACTCAAACCTAGCATTACCGATAAAGACGAAGGCCTAAAATCAAGGAAAGTTAGATCGACGAAATGTTTACATTGCTAGAGAGACTATGGCAAACACAGAGTCAGAGATTAGAATTGTAATTCACCAAGTTCATTAGAGAGTGCAATACATATTCAAGATTATGGAGCATGATTCTGGAGCTACAGAGCAAGAGATCAATACTTCTTTAGCTATAATAGTTGGTGCTCTTGAATTTATCATGTTTAATTCGACCTTATAAATCAGAAAATGGCAATACTAGACTTGAATATGAAGTGATTGCAATTGGAAAATGAAATGTTGAGTTTTCGTTTGGATAATGCGGCTCCTGAAAACACCCCATCCTGTACATAGTAAAATATCAACACAATAAAAGCTTCACACAATGAAACATATAAATATTGATTATCATGTTCTCCCACACATATCCCTTCCTCCACAAATATTCAATTCTAATACTAATGCTTAGAGAAATAACACACTGTCAGAGAATTTGCGAAACCCCTTGTTCTCCATAGCTCTATGCAACTAATCTCGTGTGCATACTTCAAAGAAATTTCCAAATGAAAATAGAAAATCAACATGAATCAGTTTAGAAGGCTGCAATATTGTTCAACTTTTGTATTTCTACACTACTACTATAATCCAAGCTCAACTTCATAGATAATAGTTTATGTAAGGGAACAAAAGCTGAGACAATACTCCAAGATATTAAATGTAGTTTGCAAAGAGAAAACTCTACATGCCCCACTATTTTTTCTATTACTGTAAATAATAGTTTTTCCCTCACTATAATGTTTGCAGTCTTGTTTACCTAGAAATCACCATGTTTCTCCTTTTATTAATAGAAAACAGAGCCATAGGAAAATACAAGTCATCTCAGCATTCAATTCACCAACTAGGTACCTACTCACGCATTAAGAAAACCACATAAGCACCAAAAAATCAAATCTAGAAACATGATTTTGTGTACTTTCAAAATAATACATATGCATATATGCAGAACCACAAAGAAAATCCATTTATGCACAATAATATATCACACAAAACTACTTACGCATATCTTCGTCTGCACAACCACTTCCACACTCAACAATGCCCTTCCATTAGTCATTGACATTTTCAAGTTAATATTAATAAATATGGGTCCCAAATATCGTAGGCAAGAAGCTTTCATTCCAAAATAAATGTTAGACAAAGCATTTGTTCTCCACACACACTACCTCTAAACAACACAGTCAATTTTGTGAAAAAAAACTCTCAAGCTTTCATTATATGCACTTTCGCACTCTGCAAAAATTTTTAATATTAAAACAAGCACTACTCTTGTGCACAATCTACTAATATCAAAATGCATTACAATTAAAATATCGCCTTGCAATTCCCTCATGTCACACAAATTCCACACATGCATTTGTTCTCTGCATAACCTCCACACACACACAACCACCTCCACACAACTTCCTTTGCACAAATAATTCCACACTTAGTAATTCCTTGAGTCATTAAAGTCGAAACTGATATTAAATCACCACCTGCCACCATTTTTTTTCTGAAACATGCTACAAAGATAAAGTCGCCATCCATATATGTTTCTTCTCATATTAACAGAAAACAGAGTTATAGGTAAATACAAGTCATCTTAGCATTTAATTCATGTACTACACACCTTCTCACACATTTAGAAAACCACATAAGCACCAAAACATCAAATCTATAAACATAAATCCATTTACACACAAAAATATCTCACGCACAACCGCCTCCACACAACCACTTTCAGACTCAACAATGCCCTTTCATCACTCATTGACATTTGAAATTGATATTAATGAATATCGGTGCCAAATATCGTGGGTAGAAAACATTCATTCTGAAATAAACGTTGGACAATGCATTTTTTCTCTACACATTCAACCTCCGAACATCATAGTGCATTGTGTGCAAAAAGATCTCAAGCTTTCGTTGTATCCACTTCCACATAAAATAAGCATTGCTCTTCTCCACAATATACTAATATCAAAATGAATTACAATTAAAATATCCCTCTACACTTCCCTCATTCCACACAAATTCCACACATGTATTTGTTCTCTGCATAAATTCTTCACATGCACAACCACCTACGCACAACTTCGTCTTCACAACTACTTATGCACTCAGTAACTCCCTCAGTCATTGAAATTCTAAACTAATATTAATTAATGATCATATGTCTTGAAATACATCCCTAAACAAGAAATAAAAAATGGATTTGTATATTTATTATTTTAATAAACTTTGCACAAAATGTTCACATAACATGTGCACACACACAACCACCTTTGCACAACTACTTCTGCATTGAATAACGCCCTTTGATTAGTCATTGACATTCAAAAATTTGTACATGCTACGTCTGAACAACCAACTTTTCACAACTACTTCTGCAGTTGCAGAAAACGTTCCTAAATAATAATTAAACAAAGTGACTTGTATATTTATTGTTTCAATAAACCTCACACAAAAATTTCCCCACATTCATTTTACTGCTCAACATGTTTTCTTCACATGGATTGGAAACAAAGTTTATTTGACACCCCTGTCTATGCAAAAGAGCTCCAATTCTCCCGCACATACTCCTTAATAATTTCAATTGCATATTTGTTCAAGCCTATGTAAAAAAAACCTACAACCACACCAATTCTCACATCGTTGACTAGAGCACTAATATAACATTGCTCCATAACTGCATGTCATATCGATTGAAAACATGGTTTATTTAATATCGCATAATAATAATAGCTTTTATAGACCAATGTTTATGATAAGTGTTAAAAAAAGATACTAGCTACCTTTGCACCCTAGTATATGCAAAACACCCCAATTCTCTTGCACATACTTCGTCATATGCATAGTAAAAGTTTTGCACAATGAAACCGTACCAATTATCATATCATTCATTAGTATCACAACGCTCACTATGCAAAGGACCCCATCTCTCCCACACGTACTCTGTCCTATGCATAACAAAAAACAATAATATTAATTCAACATTTGTCTAGTGCCCTGCGCGTCGCAGCCACACCGGCCCCCATCCCAACCCCCCCAACCCCCACTGCGACCTATGTAAATAACCTGCAACCACATCAATTCTTGCATCATTGAATAGAGCGCTACTATAACAGTGTCCTACAACCACATCGAGCAAAGCACTAACAAATAGTGACAGTGTCAGAGCACTAACCTATGCAACGATCACTCACAAAAATACTTTTATTTTAATTTTAAAATGAATTGTCAAGCATTGGAGAAAAACAAAAATAAAATCCCCCCCACCAAGGGAATTATGTCCCATCAAAGCTTCCTCAGATAATTGGAAATTAGCAACAACATTTACTGAAAATTTAAAATTATTATTGAATTTATGCAAAAATAGAAATATTAAGCATTTTCTCGAAACTTTGGTTTAAATTGCAAAAAAACAACCAAATAATGCACAATCAGTGCAACTTGACTGTGAAGCAAATGCTATAGTCCCTAAAGGAGTAAAGACTAATAATTAGTGATTTTTTTTTCATTTTGTTTCTTTAATTTATTTTTGTAATTTTAATTTATGTATATGAACCATTCCAATAATCAAGTATTTATATTAAACTATAAAGTAAATCATATAACATAACATACAAGAGTTGCACATTAGCATAATTGGTATATTTTTTTAAATAATAAAAAAATGAAAATGGTATTGAATTTGAGTGTTTGATTTTGGTTGGTTTGAAATACTTTTATAGTTGTAATAGTTAGTTAATTGGATGTTGTATTTTACATATTTCTCTCTTCAATCTTTTTCAAGAAAACCAAATTTTATGCTCATGATTAATCCTCACTTCAACTCTTTTAGGAAGAGTGGTGCTAAAGGTTTAACAATAGATGTTAGCATACACACTTATATTATAATAATAAGATTTTTGAGTCCTTATATTTATATGTTTGTAGTAGATTGGCATGACATCTTGATAATAAATAAAAAAAGTGTATGCCTTCTTCCATCATGTTTCTCTTCAGCATAGATTTATATGTTATCTAAAACAAATAGAGGTGCATTGACTAAGAACTTGTAATAGGTGATCAAAAATTGGTTTTGAGAATTTCATATGTATAATGGATTTAAGAATATTAAACCTAAAGTATTGGTGGTGAATTGATTTCCCTGAGCCATATTATAACGAATGCACCTAATAAATGCAAGGTGGGCATTTCGTCCTTATATATCATGAACAAAAAATAAACTATGTCATATTCAAGTCTTTAGAAAATGTGGGTCTAACTACATAACATTAGTATGCATTATTTACACCTAAAAAAACAAACAACTAACCATTTGGTTCCTTGCTAATGTCAACATATTAAAGTAGCCTCATGTACTTAAGACTAAATCCTTTATGTTAAGCTGAATTGTTAAAACAATTGTGATATTGTTCATTGAATTCATAACTACGTTAGCAATCATCTTACATCCCAAATTATAGTTGTAAAATTCTTTAGGTTAAAATTTAAAATACATGTCTCTGTACAAAATCATTACACTAGTATAGATAGATTTTCAAGTTAAATAGACACATTAAATTAAAAAAAATACACTCATCTCGAAAGAATCATATTGCATAAAAATCATGGAGTTCTTGATCAAACTACACTAACAAACCATGCATAATACATCAATATTTTCGAAAAAAAAATGAGATCTTTGGAGAAGATAGTTTCGCAACATCTCTGTTGTGGTTATATTGATAATAATAGGTATTATGAGGAGTGCACTATAATAAAATAAACAAGTAACCAAAAAAAACATCCATAATGTAGTAAGGTGCTACAGTGATGCCCAAAAAACTTAGCACTTTTCCATCAATGGATATTTGGAACTGAAAACATTATATTTTGGCTTATTTGCATGATGGATACATTACCAAAGGAACTTCTATTAACCTATTTAAGAACCCTATTAAAAAATTCAAGAGTTCAAAAGATAGTTAATATTTTTTAAAGAGAAACATTAAATTGGCGAGGAATATTGTGAGTTGTGAGTTTAACATTATAGAATGATTTAACAATATAGAATGGTTTTGAATGGTTTTCGAATAAATAAGAACTTGTAACAAATAATAATCAAACTTCACAATGTTTTCTGGACTACTTTTGGAAACGAAGTTAGGATGAGTGGGAATTGAAAGGCCCCAACGTACCATTAAGATGTTAGTGCAAACATTCACAACGTAGTTTATTGATTAAGAATGATGGAAAACTATTATCATTTTACAAGTTAGGATTTCAGGTGAAATGCTAACAAAATAAGATTACATGGCTCTAATTAGAGAACTTGCCTAATGCACGAGACATGTAGACAAACACAAAATATTACAAAGGTGGCATTAGGAAAGATCAGTAGACTTTGGGTACATTTACTTAAAAACATCAATTTAATGCATTTCATGAATAATTTAGTCATCTTTTATTAATTATACAAATAGTGATTAAATTCACGCACTATAAAACTCACTAATAATGCATATTTCTGGGTCAAGTTATGAGAATATAATGCTAACAGCAAGGAACCCAAAGCGAACTGAAATATGTTATTCTGAAGGCACACTTATTGCAACTTCATTACAGATTAATGTCAAATTTAGTATAAACTTTCTCCACTTTAGCTTTTAGATTTTCATTGTCCTTATTTCCCAACAAGCCTTGGTTGAAATTCTGGAGAAGTTTCATGTGCTCCTTTTAGATAACCAAAGTGATGTTAATAGACTAGTGGATAAAGTCTTTGATCTACTCAAAATTAGATTCGTATAGACCAATGGAGGTCATGATTGGGGTATCTGAAATGAAAGAACCAACCAGTTATTGAAATATAAACCCTTAATGGAAACAATCAGGATTCAACCTCTATTCACCCACTATTGGTCATTGTTTATCTATTAATTTATAATCTAAGCCTCTTTGACATATGAATTGAAGCATCCAATTGAATAAAGTTGAAGCATGATTACTCAAAGCATGATTATGCTTATATATTATAAATCATATTAGCATAATTCCCCAGTTTTGCAACATGTCTTCAGAGATTTAAATGCAAAACTCACTTACGAATACAAGAACCACCCAGAGACATGGCATTGTTGTCACCATAAGCCTTTTTTTTCTTTTTTGGTAATGTTACATGAATCAAAAACTTTCTCGTAAAAATTGAATAATTGATTGCATTTTCCTATGAAGGATTTCAAATTTATTAATAAAATGAAGTAAAGCAAATTAATTGCACATTTTTCAAGGACATAGAATGTTGTTTTCAAGACTATGCACTAAGTGATAAATCAAATAAGAATCAAGATAAGTTGTTCATAAGTTAGTCTAATTGGAAAAATATCCCAGACAACTAAGTGATTTTTCTGCCTTACTCGTAACAATCTTGTATCTAATGTTAATCAAGTAGCTACCAACAGCAATTGCATTTTCCTTGTCCTGCTTAGTATAGGGCTTAAATCTAGTAGTCATGACCTACTTAAGAGCCATAATAAATGTTGTAATTTGGTGGTTATGTGGCCCTCCGTGAAGAGATGAGAAAACATTAAAGTTCACTCTATTCTCATAATAATAAATTGTGCCATTTAGTTGTTCCTTTTTTAGGGGTTCATGATGTAGATTTATGAAGGAAAGAAATGAAATACATATTTAAAATAAAAATACAAAGATACAACATAATTGAACTTCAATTAATAAATAGCAAATGCTCAAAATTGTTTACATGCAGGATGAAAGAAAACTAGCTCAGGCGATGGTAGCTTATCTCCGAGAAGAGATATGATAGGTACATTCCTTCTAAAATGTGTTATAATGAGGCTCGAGGGCATTTTTTCATGAATAAACAAAGATAAACCCTAAACATCCAAAAACCGAACATTAGGAGATGAAGTGCCGAAAGGTATGGACCCTTATGGGGTTAGTTGGAATGTCAATTTCCTATGGTCATAACTTTGGCATACGATCTTCATTTGGTGTGCACGATAACCCATTAGAAAGGCCTGCCCAAGGAAAACAAATTTTTTCTGCAATAATCCATGTTTTTTGTTTCCCAAATAAACATTGTTTAGGGCCATAAAACTGATTTGGATGATCAAGACCCAAAAACTGCAAAAAATAGAAAATTATCGAAATAGGAAAACGTACTGAAAAATAGGAAACTGGTAGAAAACAGTGTTGGGGGTCCAAGTGGAATAGGCACATGGCCAATAATATCCACTTGGATCATTACTCCCCACATAGGAAGAAATGGTCCCCATTGTGTTGAGTGTCTCCATGAGGTGAGGAAACTTATGTTGAACTCGGTCCCTGGTGAGACACTTGTGTTGGTGCAGGAGTTAGTCAATTTTGACAACCTGATACATTTGGATCCTCTATTGGTGAGTTTTCTTAATGTGTGTCCATGATACAGTTAGTTGTGGCATGTTCAATGCAATTTGGGTTGAGCTATATTGGTGTTAGTTTCCTAGCAATGCCTAATGTGTCCAACAATGGTGGAAAGTATGTCCGAAGGCAGTCCACATTGAATATTGGGTGCAGGCCAAGGAATGGGGTGATACATAGCTCAAAATCATCATCACCCATATCCTTGGTGATGGTGTAAGGACCGTATTGGAGTGGTCGAAGCTTTCGATGGGCTCTGGCAAGGTGTTCCTTCTGCAAATGCAACCAAACCTTGATGCCTAATTGAAACTTATGTGGCACCCAATTTTGATCATGATGTTGTTTGTACTTAGTATTAGCTTTATCCAGGATATCATGAACCTGCTAGCGGATGTCTTGAATGTGTTCAATAAACATGATGGCCTTATTTGCTTCAGATTGAACATGTGCAAATTTTTTTTGTGTAGCTGAAAGATGCATTACAACATCAATGGAACATAATGGTTGAAATCTTAGGCCCGCTTGAAAGATACTCTGGTCATTTTATTGATTTGAGGCTTCTACGATCTATATTTTGTGTGGTGTTACCTTTTGGAGTCATCGCATTCATGTTTTTTGGAATCGATGTTTTGAACCATCCTTTGTGTTTCATCATCAAGATAGACACATGAGTGAATAACCCAGAATTCAATAGTGTAAATAAATAATGGCGAGGGTAGGGTTGAGAATGAATGGTAGTCGACAAGAATGGTAATGCTTTAACACAGTTTTTAATTTTAATTTTTAATTTAATGTTTAGTTTTCTTTTAAAGTATTTTTATTTTTTAATTTGTATTTCTTAGTTTTTAATTAAATGATTAAAAGTGAATAAGTATTAATTGTTCCTAATATTTATTAATGTTGATAAATTAATCTATTATTTTTCCTTACTTTCCTTATAAATAATTAATTTTATTAATTTCAAGATTAAAATGAATTTAATTATTTTTATTTAGTAAGTTGTATAAAGTCATTTTTGGTTTCAATTGAATAATTAAAAATAATTAATATTTAATAAAAAATATTTATTAACCTATTATTTTTGCATGATTAATTAATTGAAATTTGATGTTTAAAATTGAATTTTTTTTATTAATCTTTAATTTTGTTTGAAAAAAAAAAAAAAAAAAACCTTTTAAATTTGTATTTCTTAGTTTTAAGTGAATGATTAGAAATAAATAAGTATTAATTGTTCCTAATATTTATTAATGTTGATAGATTAACCTATTATTTTTCCTTACTTTCTTGTATAAATAATTATTTTTATTAATTTCAAGATTAAAATGAATTTAATTATTTTTATTTAGTAAGTTGTATAAAGTCATTTTTGGTTTCAATAATTAAAAATAATTAATATTCAATACATACTATTTATAAACCTATTATTTTTGCATGAATTACTTAATTGAAATTTGAAGTTTAAATTGAATAATTTTTTTATTAATCTTTAATTTTGTTTGAAATAAATTGAGAATTATAAAAAAAATTAATCTTTATTAATAATAATCCTTAAAATGTTAATGTTGTTACAAAGTTTTAGTGCTTATCAACTTTATTATATCATTGTTAATTATTATTAATTAATTTGTAAAGTTTCAAATTAGAATGGAATATAATGAATTAAACTAAAGTTTTAGTTAAAAATTAAAATAAATTTATTTATTTTAAATTGAAATTCTAAAATTTTATTCATACTTGATTTTAGATTTTTATTAAAATATTTTAATAAATTTTTAGGGTTGGTATACTATAGGGAAGACCATGGAGGGCAAACCTAGCGATAAGAGGGTGGGGAGCATCTAGGAGAGGGTGGAATCAGAGGTTAGAGTGGGAATCCAATTATCACTTATTTTCCAACCATCGTCACGGTTAAGGTTGTTAGGGTGTTTTCCTATTTCAATAGCTTCTCTAAATTTCCTATGGTGATAATGATCAATTTTGGCCACAACACAAGAGTTTTCAATACAAATATGATGATTGGTTTTTCTAGAGTGAATGGCCAAAGCTGAGTTTTTGGAACAATTATGCTTAATGTCAATGGTATGCTCTTGAATCCTAGTTGAGATTGATTGGCTGGTCTCACCAATGTAGGATCTGCCACAGGAACAAGGAACCAAATAAACCCCTTTGTGGAATTTACAATCAATAGGATCTTATTGATTTCAAGCATCTGCTAATGGTGTTCATAGGCTTGAAGGTGGTTATTGTTCTTCTTTAAAGTATGAGAAATTTTATCAGTGGTTCCCAATGTGTAGGGGAGGTGGACCTTACCAACACAATCATCCATTGGTTGTTTGGTTTTAGGATTTTGCGGCTTCTTGAAAGCTTTGATTCCTTGGTGTCTTCTATAATCATTCTTTTCAAAAACATCCATGAGATGGTTCTTCTCCTGTTCAAAATGATCATGATATAAAATGTGAACAACCCTAGTTGCTAGAGTGTTGATCATATACAAAGTCAAGAATCTATAATTGGTTGTAACTCTCTCCTTCATTTATTAATACAAAAAACACTTTTTTTTCCCTATACTTATATCATGTTGATGCTTATGTATTTCAATGTCATTTGACTCATTGATTAGAGACATTATATTATTATATGTGGATATTATAGTGCTCTTTCTTGTTTTAGTCATTCTTTCAGGCTCCATTTAGAGCATGTGGAGCTAGAGTTGGATTTTACAAGCAAGGAGAAGAGGACTTACTACAGATTCTAGGTAGGTCTCTTTCCGTATTCTAATCTCTCTAAGGAAAACATAGATCCTTTTTCCCTCTGTTGTTTCTAGATCAGACTACTAGATCTACGGAGTTCATTTATGTCCACAAATTGAATTTTCCACATAACAACTTAGTGACCGTAGCAAGTCTCAACATTTCCCTTAGTGGTTTCCTTGGCCTAGGCATTTCAACCTTTTAAGGTGACCTTAATCAAATTATCGAGACTGTAATTTACCTTAAGAAAACACAATTTTGAGCTTGGTAGTGTTTTTTGTGTCACGTTTTGAGAAAATTAGCCCCAGTGCACTCTTTGTTTTGAGACAGAGCAACACAACGCAATCTCTCCTCTCTACAAGTGTGATGGTTCACATTGGTGTCCATTCTGGATGTGTGATGGTCCTGTATAATGCAAAAAAATTCATTTCTTTACCCTGGTCTCAATTTTTCTTTAAACAATAAGGTTTTCTTGAGTCTCTAAATTTTTCTATGTCTCTGTAAATCCATCATTGTGTTCACATTTGATTTTGTTAGCCTTTGATGAGAGTTTATTTGATTTTTTCTTTCTTCTTATCAATTAGGTTTTTGTAAAAAATTGGCTTGATTTTTTATTGGCTATAGAATTTTTTATATTACAATCTCATTCTGTGTGATTTATTTCATCAATGATCTAGCTCCATTTCATTTTTCATCACAGTTTAAAATTAAAAGAAAGTAAAAAAAAAAATCATTGTATGTATTACATATAAGGATTTGAATCTGAATTGGAGCAGTGCATTAAAAGATTTGTTTAGGAAGTTTTGTTTGATTCATCATTGATGTATTCATTATTCTTTGTTTCTTCCCTCTCATAGATAACTCTTCATCGAAAAATAAAATATTTCTTGTTATCATACTAGTTACATCACAGGGAATTCAAATGAACTCGTATTGTGAGCCTTGAAACTGAAACATAAGTGAAGATCAACTTCTAAAATTTATTCAATCAATCTAAGGAGCACTTGGAACATTAATGACAGACATAGAGCTTTAGGCTAGAGACATGTTCCGACATCTTTAAAGGTAGGATTTGTCATTACTTGTATGTGTTACATTCTAGGGGTAGTCAGTATTCCATGTACATAAGTATATCAGATTTCTCTCCACATACCCTTGGGTATATCATATGGTGTCCCATAATACTTGCTATCATACACGATACATTAGATAGAACTACCACATACTACGCTTTCACGTACATCCTGATATATTTTGCAATTCCACTATAGGTTGTTATCTTGCCATAGGTAACTGATTCTGCCAACTTTTCCACTGTGATACACTGAACACAGCGTTCGGGGAGATTTCCTGCACGTACTGGAAATGGTATTCCACAGTTCATAGTGACTTGGTAATCCTTATCTACCTAGTTACCCCTTTGTTTTATTTTGTATCTTTAATTTGTAAAAATTATTAATCTATCATGGAATAACACCCTCAACAACCCTCGTTGTTCATGTAGAATGCAAAGATTTCCTCCTTTACCTCCTAAGGAAACACCTAGTCATCATAAGAATAAAAATATGAAAACTACCGAAACTGGTACTTCAGAAGCTTCCCCTTCTGGAACTACATTTGAAATCAATCAGCTAGAGTCATCACTTCCCATAAGTATTAAACCTAAAATTACATCTTTACCAGTTGGTGAGTCTGACGCAGTCAAAATTGAAGCCCTTGAAACTTCAAAACTTGAGGTCATTGAGCCTAAATTTCTTGATTCAGATACCTTACAACATGAGGTTATACAACATGAGGAACCTTATTTAACTAAACCCATTACTTGAGGTCCTTCTTCTTCTCTTCCTCTACCTTTGTCTCAACCACAACCTGTATATTTTGTTCCTGATGGAGAACAAATTCCACCTGGTCTTTTGAGTACTGAAGAGATTACTGAAGAAGAGTCTCGACCTTCATCTCCTATCTATTTAAGAGGGAGTCCTCTTTATCAAGCTCATTATTTTCTTACTCCTCATACTCAAATCCAAGCTCCTTCACCTAGCATGCCTCATTTCAACTCATCATTGAGTTTCCCTCTGAAAACTCCTTTGAGAAGTTTAACCATGACTGAGTCAATGACGGTTTCTCAACTTGTATCTGTTATCATGAGTGAGCCAACCGAAGTTGCAACTACTTCTATGTTTGTAAATTTTCAAGAAGCTAATTTTTATGGTGGTCCATCAGTGCCAATTAGCTACTAGTCACTACCTAGAATATTTTCTGGTGTGTCGACTAGTCCATGGACTTCTCCCTAGTCATATTCACCTAGAATTCTATTTGATACCTCTTTGATAAGCACCTAACAACCTATCCCACATATTGCACCAAAATCTCTTTGGAGAAGCAATATGGCTCATTTATTAGTGGATTGGGACATATACAACAACATACTCCATCCTATACTTGGTACTCTCCTCTTGGAGAGCAGTTATCTCCATATTATACTTATCCCTCAGCAAGGGGTAATAATACTTCTGGAATTTTTCCATCTGTTGACGAAATGCCACAAGTTGGTGCTCCATCCTATTTGTGTCCTCTTCCTATGATTCCTCCATTTCCAGGAATGGATTCTAATCCTTGGCACCCTACATTTCCTGTTCAACCTGTTTTGGTTTTGAATCAACTTTTGACTTCTCAACATGCCTCTAACACACCCCAAGTTCCTACTTGCCAACCTATTCAATCCATACCTCAACCTGCCCAAGTTTTATTTCAAGTGAGTCAACCTGTCTAGGTTATATGTCAAACACAACCTATTCCATAGGTATTAGGGATTTCTCAAGTCCCATCTACCCAGCCTCTTCAGGGTCCATTACAAATTCCAACACTTGGTTAGTCCATACCTCATATGTAAGCAAATCAACCTATACATGGTATGACAAAGGTACCAACCAGTCAACCTAATATAGGGATGATGCAAAATCCCTATAGGCAACCATTCTAAGGTATCCCACAGATGCCTTTTGGTCAAACTATTATTCCACAAATACCTAATCAAGGCCGACAGATTCAAACATACCCATTTCATCCTTTTCAAGGTTTTATTGAACTAGAAAACCTGGCTACATTTATCTCGGTTATCAAAATCCCCCCTTACCCTGGAATGCAAATATTGGTTGCTCAACCTATTCCATCATACCTAGGATATCCTCCACTAGACTTTGATAGGAAGGTGTCATTTGTTGTGACCCTTAAGTTACCAAATTTAACTCATCTAATGAATGATCCTATTTGTCATTCTCCTTGGTGGCCAACCATTCCTACCAAATTTTCGAGTGACATTCCAAAATTCAACATAAATCATGGAGAAGATCTGTCTACTCTTGTTATGACCTACATTTATGGTGTTCATCCAATTCCTTAAATGATGATTTGATTTATTTACGGCTTTTCCAGAGAAATATTATTGGTACGACAAGTAAGTGTTATGATGAATTGTCATGTGTTTCAATTAACAGCTTCAATACCTTGGCAACTACATTTTTGACCCATTTTCAATTACCTATCCGATATGAAACTAGAACCGAACTTTTGACCTCTTTGAAACATTTTGACTCCATTCATATCTCTAATCATATTCATGAATGGAGACATCGACATCAATTTGTCAAAACTTTCATTCACCAATCAGTTATTGGCTAAATGGTTTATTAAATCCTTGTTACCATCCATAACTGAAGATGTTGCTAAAAGTGGAGTCATTCCCAATACCTTGATTTGATTTATATTCAATCTGGAACACTTTATGACAAGATACCCAATGCTCCACGACCTCAACATACCATTCCACTAACTCCCACTAAAGAATCAAATATCGTTGATGATGTGATTGGTTCTAATAGTCAATGAACATCAAGTAAACTATCTAGTTCATCTCCTACTATGACTACCCAAAAACCATCCTCTTCTACTCATGTGACTACTTCTAAGATCAATGTCACTCAATCTATGAAATTCCAAGTCTTAGCAACTTGGAAGTAAGAAGAAATGTAAAGGAAATAAGAATAAAGACAATTCTTCCCAAGAAAAACAAAACAATCAATCTCTCAATGAAAAATGAAATCCTTGTTATCCTTCCCTTATTTGCAATGAGGAACATTTTAGTAGGGAAGTTAACCAATTCTAAAGTTGTCATCTAACGCACCTGTTGTATTAACAAATCCCTTTCCCAACCAGGAGACCAATATGGTTGCACAAGATCAAGTGTCCCCTTCCCATGTAATGATGTTATCTTCCACCAAACAAAAAGATGATATTATGGTGGTTGTAACCAGAAATAAAGACTATGGAAATATGAATCCTTCGATTGGTAAGGCTAATGATCAACCTTCCAGTTCCAGTCAATCTACCTCAAATCCTTCTCCAAATGCAATATAGACTGAATTAACCATTAAACCCCGTAAAGGCATTATTCGAAAATCAACATTTAATCCTCATGCGAGAGCTGCACAAAATTAGAATATAGTTGATGACTTAGCCCAAACTCCTTTTATTATGTCAATTCTCAAGGTATTGTAGGATTTTCCTTCCCAAAAGAGTTCTTTACTTGGAACAATTGGAGGGATAGATCCTTCAAATTCAAATCTTGTTGTCTTTAATCATGAGAACCATACTCCTAAACTTCTACCCCAATTGGCATTTATGATCCAAGTTGTTGTTAGAAGTAAAACTATCCATTGAAAAATTGTGGACGAAGATGCTTCGACTTGTATCATGTCGCTTTCATGTTGGAAAGTTATTGGTTCTCCACAACTTAATCAGTCACCCACCACTCTTAAGGCTTTTTATGGAATAGGTTTCAAACCTTACGAGATTTTGAATTCATTGCAAGTAGAATTAGCTAGAAAAACAATTTCAATAGAAGTTGAAGTCATAGATGGACCTTTGGATTATAACCTCTTACTGGGCCAAACATGGATTTATTCCATGGAAGTTGTGGTCTCAACCTATTTTAGGATGATTTCTTTCCCTCACCAGGGGGGCATCATGGCCATCGATCAACTTACCTTTTTTTCTAGTAATTCTCAAACTACTGGAAGCATTCCACTTGTGGGTGAATCCCCACAACCTTATCAACATGTTGGGGTAGGATTGCTTAAAGATTCCTCTTTAATGGGATGTTTTTCACTCCATCCTCCTGACATTCCTAATTTGGTTTCCTTCGTTAATATGATTTCCTCTTATACTATTCCATATGATCCCTAGATAGTACTAGACATTTTTAATTTTGATACATTTGGTGATCATATGTTGCTCAGTCCTGTTAAGCTTGAATACGAAGCAATTTATTTGACCTGTTTGGAAAATTCTAATTTTAATTCCTCAATAAATTGCATTGGTCATTCCCAATATTCTGGTTCATCTTCTAATCCTTTCACTGGTACATTCTCTACCAATAAAAGCATCATGGAAATCATGATTTTAGATGCAACACCATGGGATGATAATCATCATCATTCCTCATTACTTAAAATCCTTGAAAATAACCTGGGAGCTATTTACTCACCTAATATTACTGATACATTTCAGGATTTCGTATCCATTCATTACATTGATTCCGAGAAACTTAGCAAATATTGAAGATATCGTTCTTCTTGATATTTCAATTAAACTTGGAGTTATTGAAAATGTCCATATTGTTTCATCTTGTTATCCTGATGAGGTCAAGATATATAAAGCCATTTTTCAGGAATTTCGTGACATTTTCACCTAGACATACGAAGAGATGCCAGGTATTGATATGAATATCATAGTACATGAGATTAAAACTTATCTGAATGCTAAGATAGTTCAATAATTCCTACATCCAGTTCATCCTAATAAAGTTGTTGCGATCATGACAGAAGTTGAAGAACTTTTGCGTGTTGTTTTTATTTACCCAGTCCCTCTCACTGATTGGGTCTCAAACATAGTCCTTGTGATCACGAAACAAGGAATGATTCAATTATGCTTTGGCTATCGGGATATTAATCGTGCTTGTCCTAAAGACAACTACCCAACCCTGTTCATTGACCAAATTGTTTATGACTATGATGGAAGCAAAATATTTTCCTTTATGGATGGTTTTTCCGGTTACAATCAAATCAACATACTCCCATCATACCAAAATAAGACTGAATTTATTTTTCCATGGGGTACATTTATTTATTGTAAACTCCTTTTTAGTTTGAAGAACGTTGGTGCAACTTTCCAGAGGGCCATGAATTATGCCTTCCACAATATCAAACAAATTGTCCAACTTTATTTGGATGATTTACCTTCCCACTCCATAGATAATGAATATCACCCGATGCATCTTAGGGCAATTTTCCTACTTTGTTGGCATTACAATATCAGACTAAATCTGCACAAGTCTATGTTTTGTGTTCAATTCGGTAGACTTCTTAGCGTCATTGTGTCAAAGAAAGGAATACACATTGATCGAATAAAAGTACGGGTGATTATTGATTTGCCTACACGTTCCTCACTAGTTCATTTACAACGCCTCCAAGGGAAGTCTAACTTTCTATGGCGATTCGTCCCGAATTATGTAGAACTTACGGAAGGATTTACTCACCTATTGAAAAAATTGGTTCCCTTCCATTGGGATGATAAAACCCATAATGCTTTTGATGCTTTGAAATATGTCCTAGTTTGAGCGTCATTATTGTACCCCTTGACTATCAACGAGACTATTTCATGTATCTCGTTGTATCTATTACCACCATTGCAGTGATATTGCTACAAGAAGATGACCTAGGGGATGAACATCCTATTTATTATTTGAGTCAAAATTTAAATGGCACTGAAACCAAATACACTCACATTGAAAAGTTAGTTTTCACAGTTGTGCAAACTATCTAGAGATTTCGCCACCATATACTACTTCGAAAAACTATGGTAGTTTCTAATTGCAACCCGATGACATATAGTTTGTCACATCAACTGTTGGGCTTGAAATACTCTAAGTGGATCATATCCTCCAATATTTTGATTTGGAAGTCATCAAATCAAAATCTAAGCATTCCTTAGTATTCTCGGAACTGATATGCAACCTTCCCACATCTAAAATTGAGTCTACATTTGGCGATTCTATTCCCGATGAGTCGTTGTTTCTGATTGATTCATCATATTTTTGGTATGGAGATATCATTATCTATCTCTAGTTCCAAAATTTTCAGCCTAACACCTCTCGCTCTGATCAGTGAAAGATTCAATACCAAGCTCATAATTACATTATACTTACTGACACTCTTTATCATCATGGCATCAATACGGTATTCAAATGGTACCTCACTCATGAGGAGGCTGAGAAAGATTTGAACGAATGTCATGCTAGAGATAGTGGAAAACATATGTCTAGCTATTCTGCTGCCCAAAATATTTTTGCGATCCGGTTAATTTTGGCCCATGATGTTTTGAATTACATTCTTACAGTCCAAAAGTGTCATGCTTTCTAGATTTATAATCATAAATATCATGCTCCACCTACTCCTATGCAACTTATTATCGTTGCTAGACCATTTGCGAAAATGGGTTATTGATTTTATGACCTGTAACCCTCATTCGGTCGAGGGACATGGCTACATTATCGTGCCTATAGACTATTTTACCAAATAGGCTAAGGCGATGCCTACATACAACAACAGTGAAAAAATTGCACTATTTCTTTTCAACCATGTCATTACCAGGTTTGGTGTGTCGCAAGCTACAGTTACAAACCATGGTAAACATTCCCAACATTACATGATGTATAAACTTACCGCCAAGTTTGGCTTTCAACATGATAGCTCGACTCCCTATTACCCACAATCCAATGGGCAAATAGAAGCCATTAACAAGGTTTTGAAAACAATGTTGCAATGCATGATAGAGATTATAAGATGAATTGGAATCTCATTATTTTTTCTTCTTTGTGGGAATACCGAACATCTGTCTGAACTGCAACTTGATTTATACCCTTTCAGTTAGTGTATGGTCTAGAAGCACTCTTTTCCATGGCATGTGAGATTCCATATTTAAATCTTGTCATAGATCTTCTTCCCGCAACTTCACAGAAGAAGAGCGTCTTTTGCATCTAGCCCACATAGATGAGACCTGAAACGATGTCACAATGGCCAATGAGGCCCACAAAAAATGCATCCAAGTGTAGTATGACAAAAATGTTAAACCTCATGCCTTATCAAAAGGTGATCTAATCCTTTTATATGATTAGGAAGATAATAAATTAGGGGTTGGGAAGCTCAAACCGATGTTGCTAGGATTGTATATAGTCAAATGTGTACTTGCGAAAGGGGCTTATGAGCTCATTGATTTTGATGGAATCCCTTTGGCATAGCCTAGGAATGGGTTGTACCTGAAAAATACTATGCCTAGATTATCTTTGCACAGTCGTTGTGTACATATTATATAGGTGTAATTAGTGTGTTTATAGTTTGTTTCCTTCAGAGTTTCCTACCATCTATGTTAACCTTGAATTACATTTGATTTGCAGATGTCAATGTTCCCTCAGCCATATGTTGGTTATGCTGATGGCACTAGTCATAGAACTCAGAACCTTTCCTTTGCAACATGGGATTTATGCTCCAAATGGTGAGTTAGTGAGTCTACAAGGGATTTGTATTGGTTTCTCAACTAATAATATTGTTGAGTATAACGCAATGATCGAGTTATTGTATGACAATATTTCACACGGCATTCACACGACATTCTCCATTTAATGGTAAAAATTGATTCACAACTTGTAGTACTACATCTGAACAATGTTTATTCAGTATGAAGTCCAACTATGCCACACATGTTTTTAAGGGTTCTCCTTCTAGAAAGACATTTAAATTACATTCAATATCAACATATTCCTATAAGTCTAAATACATTAACTGATGCATAAACCAATTATGTTTTAGACAGATATTTGTAAAAAAATGTTAATATTTCAATTAACATCACACATTGAGCAAGAAAATAGAGTAAATAGGGAACATCGATATATAATTATATACCAAGTTTGGTTTTACAAAAAACTATGTATGAGACACATATGTCCACAGGGCCTATAATATCAAAATACATGTAGACAAAATATGGCTAAAAGGCCTCCTAGTCAACTAGTCCCGATGATGATCGCGATAACACACAATTGTGCGTGAAACTTTGCACAACAACTTACTAATGCGATCTGGCACTCCAATAGTGCATCATTGGAATCACATAGGAATCTCATTGACCCTGGTCTCTAGAACACTATGGGTCAATCCCTCAACATGATGCTCAAACTTGGCGAGAGTCTCAGTGACGTTGAGATCCTACATCTCCCACTCTACCCCTGCAACAACTCTAATTGGTGCAAGTTGTGGTTCTCCCCACCATTGGAGATATGGTGATCCTACTGGTTGTACAGGTACAATATCTACATCTAAATCCAATAGTTAGTCTCTGATACATTGAAAACATTCAAAATAAAAAATAACATTCAAAATGACATTTTTTAACTATATCACCCCATTGCTTGCCTTTAGGTAAAATGAGCTCTGGGTCTCCTCGGAAATCAACTTTGACATATGGATATTACACAATCATGATAAGCTATACCTACATCCATCGAAAAAAAGTAGGGGTAAATATCATCGCAAGTGCACCCCCATGATGAGACGTGAGATCTACCCATTCCCTCATCCGTGGAAACCTAGGTCTTAGAAGCTCACAAGAAATATGATGAGGTCAAAGTAGCGCTATCCTCTCCAAAGCGAAGAATATCAGAATGCAACCATACCCAAAGTTATTCAATCTCCCATAACATTACCCCTTCACTCCAGTTGAAGGAGGTAGGTTCTATGTATTCCAACTAGTAGCCAAGTGCAAAGCGACACTGTCAACCTTTCGACTGATGGTGAAGAGGATCGTCCTAAGAGGCAGTTGAATCACATCCTTTATTTCTATCTTCCCATATTTTGTTTCTTAATAATGCGGCATACAATGAAAAACTATGTAGTCCTTAACAGTTTCACCACCTCTTCTCATGCCAGGTAGTGGGATAGGAGCTCCTCACTGAGATAACCCTGTCATAAAATAGATATCCTCCACCTCTATCGTGAAAATGTGTGCTCTGATCCTAAAGCACTATCCTTGAAGATCCCATGCCCTAACCAAATATTCCAGTAAATCAAGTTGAGCTCTCATGCTTGGAATCCCGAAAAACATAAGGAGTCCACAGTTCCTTAAGGCTTGTATTGTTGTCAGGTCATTTGCAAGATCCAAATATTGGGATTCATGTTCTCGTTCTCTCTAGCCTAAACCCAATTTGTTTCCAGTGAATAGCTGCAAAATCACATGAAAAACATTTACAATCAAACTTGTGCAAAACGTTAAGAGCAATCTAGCTCAAAAACATAAAAAAAATTCGCCAACTGCACCCATCGCAGCTGCCTTTTAGGGGACAGAGCGGCCCAATGCACTTTGACTTCTTGGCAGGTGCATTGGTTCGCTCTTCCTAGTGTGGATTAGGCAGACCCAACAAAAATTTTGATACAAAGAGGGTGTGATGGGCCTAGGGAGAAAATTTAGACACTAAAATGCTGAGAACTCTCAAAAAAATGCATCAAATGAAAAATGGAAACTACGAAAAAGGAGAGAAAGGATAGATTTCCTACTTGGAACTAATAACGTTGGAAATGGTCCACTAGAGTCACAACAATCACCTGTTGAAGTTTCAGGATAAAATGCACTCAGATCAACTCATTCACAAAGAGGTAAAATGAAAATGGTAAAAAATGTTTTTTTTTTCATTATTTATGGTCAATTAATTATTATTTTGTTATAATTTTAATATTTTTGACCTAGTTTTTCCATATAGCATATATTTTTAATATTTTTGTGGTGTTTTGAGCAAGTTAAAAGCTAATTGAAGGATCTAATGAAAATTTTAAGTTCAATATAGGTCATTTTGATGAAAGATCACACTTTTATCACTTTTTCGGGCTCTGTAAACTTATGAAAAAGGAACCCCCTGGAATCCTCTTTCAGCTCTTTTCAGACTCGCTAAACATGAAAAGATTGTTGAGCACTTATCTTTTTTAACTCGTTAAATTAAAAGAAAATATGTTTACCTAGTATAATTTTAACCATTTTTGGACTGGGATAGACTATTTACGAAAAATGAATACTTTAGTCGAACATGACTAAAAGGTTCTCCTAAGTATCGTTTTATGCCTTTTCAGACTCAAGAGACTAAATTTATGAAAAGGAACCTTTGGATTTTTCTTTTTTGCCTCTTTTTCAAACTCTCTAAACATGAAAAAGAAGTCGAGTTATGCCTCTGCTAGACTCGTAAAATCATCAAATATCATTGGACTCGTTAAACATGATGGGACTGAACCACTCCTTCTCAGGGTTCATTAAAAATTCTTAGAAGGATTCATCCACAAGATGAACTTATAGAACAAGCACATGTTATCCTCCTCAAGCTTGTCAAAAATAAAGAGGTACTAATTAGAAATGGTTGGGGAAATTGGGAAAACATGGTACTTAACCTATTAATGACAGTGAGTCGCTCTTGAACATGACACTCTTCCACTTCATCTCTGAGACTATTGGGTTGGGAAATATGCTTTCATCTTTGGTTAATCACGCCATATCAAAGCCTCTGGAATCATATTTGAGTCAATGCTTCCAACTCCATAAAGTTTCACCGATATGTTCAAGAGAAGTCCTTCCGTTGAAATTTTCTACAATACTCTTAGGCCTTCATTCATGTTTGTCGTTCTTATACCAGCTCTACGCCAACATCATTCTGTCTCAAATATTGATACACATTTTGTCTCGTTGATGAGGGATACATCAAAGCCCTCCTACAATGGGTTGCTTCCTATCGATGTCAACTCATTATCCAAAAATTTGACTTAGAAACTATTTTTGGTGCCTTGGAGCTTGCATACCTCAATATAAATTTTCCTCGCTCTTGGTGATAGGTATTCATCATTGGCCTTCGACCAGAAGATTTTGTGTGGTGTTTGACTTTAGCTCATTCATCCACACCGCATAAATTGTAATATAGTACCTTGAGAGCCATTTTCATTATCGATGGTTTCTCTGGCATGTGTTAACAACTTATGTCATTGTTCAGTAATCAGATGGTGTCTAGCATGTTCGAATCCAACTCATTTATTCACATGGTTATAATTGTACTATCGAGTGACAAGGTAGAAGACCCTAGATCTAGTTCCATCCATACGGGTTGTGATTTTAGGATTCATACAAGATTACAAAGTATTATGGCTATGATCATTCAGACAATCATCCAAGCATGGGTCCTCTCTCCACCATCAGTGGACGAGACTTATTGATTATTGTACATGTAATATTGGATTGTATGATGAGCATGGGTATTCCTCCATCAAAAATGATATCATGATGATAATATTTATTGTAACATATGATGATTTCGACCAATTTTTTCTTGATCTAGACTTCTCACAAGTTAAAGCACTTCAATCCTTAGCCATTTCTTCTAACTTTGTACTTTAAGGGGAAATCTATTACAGGAAATTTTTTCACATCTGCTCAAAAGGCGTGAAAATCAGATCAATCAACATCCTTGAACACTTTGTCATCATCCCTTTGCAAATCCCTAAGCATCACCTCTCCAAAAAGTCTATGTTTTTGGGTCAATAAGCTCAAAAACAATGTTTTTATCCCCAATGCACTTTGCATGCCTATCCACCTGTAATGGTTGCAAGTTGCATAACTGAGCACCTGCACTGACCAGTGTAGGTTTCTCTATTTTCCTGGTGTGATGGTTCTAGAATTTCAGGAAGAAAAAAAAAGGATCAAATATTCTCCTTCTACAAGATTCTAAGGCAGTTTTAACCATTTACCATGGATAGAGATCTCAAATTCCTACTTTAGAGGTTTTATCTCTTATCCTTGGATATATTCATCCTTCATATGTGGATCTCAAGTCTAGATTAGTAAATATTAAACTACCACTTTTACCCTATAAATCTATTGCCTTTTGTAGATTCTAGGTTGGATTTTGGAGATTACTAGTGCCCTCACGTTGCTTCTTTGGGCTTAAGGAATCATCATCCATTTATGAATTAGGGTTGAGTTTTAAGGTTTACTTTGTGATGAGGAAGGACACAACAATTGGGAAGACATCTACATAGTCAAGCATCTATAAATGGTTGTATCTCTCTCCTTCATTTATTAATTAAAAAAGCACTTTGTTTTCCTATACTTGTATCATGTTGATGCTCATGTATTTCAATTTCATTTGACTCATTGATTAGAGACATTAGTTTAGGCTATGTGGATATTGTAGTTCTCTTTTTTGTTTTAGTCATTGTTGCATGTTCCATTTATAACGTGTGGAGCTACAGTTGGAGCTTATAGCAAGGAGAAGAGGAGGACTTACTACAGATTTCAGGTAGGCCTACTTTCCATATTCTAATATCTCTAAGGAAAACATAGATAATTTATCCCTCAGTTGTTTCTATATCAAAACACTAGATCTAGGGAGTTCATTTTTTTCTGCAAAAGTGAATTTTCCACATAGCACGCTTGCTTGAAAGAACACAAAGATGTATTAGATAACACAATAGTCCATCTTGAAGGTGGAAGTCTTGAACTAGATTTCCATCCATCAACATCTTATAGTTGGAAGTAAATTCTAAGTCATGTTTGTATAACTACGACCATTCAAGTTTCTTGTGCCCAAAAGAGTCAAGAATTGTGCTTAGTGCCATAATCGGGGGCAACTGAGGTAGTCCACGACATGATTGTTGCTACCCTTCTTGTATTTCATGTTCAAATGGATTTTTTGCAGGTATATTGACCATTTATGATGGTGATCATTCTAAAAATTCCCCTGTATCTACATAAATTGAAGAGGTAAGTGATCTATGTGGATGGTTGTCTCCTTCCCCATAATATAATGTTTTCATTGCCAGCATGCCCGCATGATAAAATACATTTCCTTATCATAGGTGGGGTACCTTTAAATAATATTAGAGAGAGTCTCATTGTGGTTGGCCATTGGATGCCCTTGCTAAGTGACAATTGCACGAATAGCATACTGGGAAGCATCTGTCTCAATCTCAAATGCTTGTTGCACGTCTAGAAAGGTGAGGATTGGTGTAGAGAAAAGGCAGTGTTTCAGTTTAATGAATGCCTTATGTTGTGACTTGAACCAAAAAAACTGTGCTTTTTCTCTACCCTTGGTAACTTGACTTAGGGGCCAAGCGATATGAGAGAACCCCAACACGAATCTCCGATTGAAATTAGTAAGGCCTAAGAAGCTTCGAAGATCTGTTAGGGTCATCGGGGATGCCAATCTTGAATGACTTGGATCTTAACTGGATCCACATGCACACCTTGCTCATCAATCACGTAACATAGATATTAGACTTGGTCCATGCCAAAGGATAATTTCTCCAGGTTGGCACATAGCTTGTGCTACTGCAGGGATTGAAGGAACTGTCAAATATGTTACATGTGATCTACTCAACTCTATTTAAATATGAGGATATTGTCCAGATATACATCCACGATTGAGTTGGTGAAAGGTCACAAGATGTCATCCATCAGCCTCATAAAAGTTGTAAGGGCATTTGTTAACCTGAATGGCATGACCAACCACTCAAAGAGACCCTCCTTGGACTTGAAGGTTGTCTTTCATACATCGATGGGTTATATTTGAACTTGGTGATAGTCGAACTTCAAATCAATATTGTCGAAGCACTTAGCCCCCTTTAGATGGTCAAGAAGGTCATCAATCCATGGGATTGGGTATCTATTCCTAACTATGATTTTTTTCAGTGCCTGATAATCAATGTCGAGTCTCTGGGTCCCATCTTTCTTTTGCATGAGTATAATTGGGCTCCCACAAGGTGAGGAACTTGGTTGAATGTGCACCTTTTATTGAAACTCCTCGATCTACCACTTGATTTCTTCATTTTCCATAAGAGAGCATTGGTAGATTGGCCCATTAGGTAGAGGTGCACTAGGGGTCAAATCAACCGAATGCTTGACCTAACAATACAAAGGTACCCCCATGGGTGAGGAGAGGTTGTCCCTGTAATCTTCCACAACTTCATCCACTTGCTTTTGTTGTGTGGAAAAGACCTTTCTAGAGGCCATGGATGTGGCCATGATCTTCCCCTTACTTTGAGAGTAAATCAAGAAGAAAAAAAATTCCTAGTCTGGGAGATGATCTTACTGCATTTCTTAGTAGAGATTAAAGAAATGGTGGTAGTTGGGGCTACCTCTAGTATCCTGCATAGTTTTCTTCCCAAAGTAATAATAACAGTCTGAGGTCTAGACTCATACACAGTATGATGCTTCCACCATTATGGTTGGCCTAATAAAACATCACAAACTTCAATTGGAGAAACATCACACAATACCTTGTCCATGAAAGGCATGATGTTGTAGGGCAGGAGGTATTGCAGGCTAACATAGAGATATCACCCTTGGTGGAGCCACCTGATGGTGTATGGTTATGGGTGTGGTGTTGTTGGCCGGCCCAACCACTTATTGACCTTTTTTGAGATGAGGTTATTTTGACTCCTACTATCAAAAATGAAATACAATGGAGCACCTTTCACCCACATCTATGAGTGGAAGAGACGCTCACCCTCCTACGGATCTTCGGGATCACGTTTCTTAACCTTTGTGGTGGAAACAATGGTGTTGGGTTCTGCATCAATGATTTGTTTCCCCTTGTTGGGTTTTAGCCCAAAGTCATAACATGCATCTAACTCTAAAGCTTTCATCTCAACTAACAGTGATTGCTTTTCATGACATTCACTTGTGTTGTCAGTGGGGATCTTGTGGAACTAACTCCACTTTCTTATGTCTTTCTTTGTCTTCCAATTGCTATTATTTACTTATGGCTTCGACGAGTTGTCTTGGGTCATTCCACCTTGTCTTTGTCCTTTTTTCTATGGTTTTCGGGTTCCCTTTCCCTGCTTTAGATTCATAGATTCAAAGTCTTGCTTCTTCTTTTTAAATTTATGCTCGATCTTGACAATATATCGGTATGTTGCACCAAACAAGGAGATGTCTAGGACTCCATTTCTTCCTGGATGTATTTGTGTAGAAAACCACATTACTTGAGCACTATATTTCACTTAGAGTCCTTGATACCTAACTTCATGCATAGGGTATGAAAGATATTTGTGAAGTCTTTCACTTCTTGCTCCCTTTCCTGTCGTAGTGTGATCCATTTTACATACTTTTCTTCATAGCTCCCAATAGGGTAATATTGCTCCTTAACAATATCTCAAAAAGATTCCCAAGAGGGTGCAGATGAAAATAGTGAGGATTCCTCCTCAAGCCTTTTCTCAAAATAAGTTTCCCACTAGTCCTTCACATGGGGGGTGGCCTTAAGGAGTGCAAAAGTAATATTTTCCCTATCGAAAAAATTATGGGCCAAAAAATATCCTTCCAGCAAATTTAACCATTTATTTAGAGCATTTTCATCCATCTGGCCTTCAAATATGGGAATTTCAAAATTATTTTCCCTTAAAGGGGGTGGTGCCTCCGAAGTGAATGTTGGATGAAGATGCTTCACCCATTGGTATTTGCAGGAAGATTTTGGAAAAAGTATCCATCATCTCGTTCCTCTATCACTCGAGGGCTTCTTCAAGCAACAATTTGATAGGATCTCCCGCTCTCTCGTCTTTATTTTCTTCCACCATGGGAGGTTGTTTGGGTCAGCGAGGATGACCTTGCAAGGGTTCAAGCAGTTCGAGTCCCAACTCCTTATACCCTGGCCTTTTTGGGGACATGCACAGACAAATAGAGAAAGAGAAGACCTCTCCGATACCACCAATATAGATTTATGAAAGAATGAAATCAAATATAGATTTAAAACAGAAGCACAGAGATACAGTGAAATTGAACTTCAATTAATAGATAACAAATTTTGAAAATTGTTTACATGCATAATGAAAGAAAACTAGTTCGGGTGATGGTAGTTTATCTTTGAGAAGATATGTGATGACTACATGCCTTCTGAATTGTGTTACAATGAGGTTCAAAGACCTTTTTATCATGAAGAAACAATGAGAAACCTTATACATCCAAAAACCTAACCCTATGAGATGAAGTTCCAAAAGGTGTGGGCCTCGATGGGGTTAGTTGGAACTTCAAGTTACCAGGGTCATAGCTTTGGCATACAATCTTCGTTGGGCGCACACGATAACCCATTAGAAAGGTCTATCCGAGGAAAAAAAACTTCAATTGAAAACATGTTTCCCTAAAATATTTTGTTTAGGGCCTCGAAACGGCTCCTAAAGTTCAGGATCCAAAAATTGTAAAAAATAGAAAATCATCGAAATAGGAAACTGTGCTGAAAAATAGGAAACTGATAAAAAATTGTGCTAGGAATCCAAGTGGAATAGGAAGGTGGCTACCAATATCCACCTAGATCAGTTCAAGGCATTCACTATAGAAGACCATTCCTACTCTTGGACCCCTCGAACTCTTGTGGGTTCTTAATGTACAAAGCCACAATAATAAAGTAGATTTTCAACTTCTTGAATTGCAACAACAGTGTAGACATGGTTAAAATTATGTAGCTAATTTACTATATCTCATGATTGTAGGCATTTGCATCAATAGAATAACATTTTTCTTGTGGTGATTAACATTCACATCGCATAAGTTCAATATTTTATTTTCCATGGAAGTTTCTTGAGGACCTTAAGCTGTGGACCATTTGGAATTATATCCTACCAGCATATAACAATTTACTAACACAATAATGAAAAAATACCAATTAAAACCTAATAGGAATTCTCCAAAAACCTTCAAATTCCTAAAAGCATAATCCACAACTTATCAACTAAACTAACATTAAATGAGCCAAAGTAGGTTTTATCTCTAGTAAGGAGCAATGATGGCATGCATCATTATCTATATATACCCTACACTACAAATCCTAATAATAAAAACCCTAAAATATAAGAATAAAGAATTATATGTTGGGCACCATAAAGCCTTCTATTCAATGCTTCTCTACTACCTTTTCTTCGAGGACCTTGTTGTATTGATCCTCAAAGCATACAATTTATATATGCTTCCTTTGTCTAATTCTAGCTGAGCGGTTGACTAAGGACCTTTAGAAGTCTAAGGAAATTCTATAGAGAGAATGGAAGGTAAAACAAGGGATAATTTGACCACATATTTTAGAAAGGTTAGGGTGTGCCATGATACGTTCCATAATATGCTTGAGATGAGTTGTCTCGTGACCTCTAATTTCCTACTAAATTAAATATCCATGATCCATTTCACTTCCTCTTACCAACTGTATAATTCTACTATGTATCTTGTAGAGTTAAAGGCACAATTGACCCTAGCTACATTGTTTTGCTAATTGTTTTACTTAAATTCTATTTTTCCTTTTCACATCTTATCGTTTTGATGACAATGCCACATTATGCTTCATCCACTCTCTTAAAATAAGGTTTGAGCCCTTTCTTGAATTCTCCAAGTTCACAAATAACACAACATCCAAGAGAACAATGATATTATGTGATGGTGAATTCAATGCAAGAAAACACTCATAATGCATCGAGAACAAAGAAGCTATGAAAGAGCTTACTAATCATTCGTAACACATAGTTACAAGTGGATCCTCTCTCTTGTGCCAAATACTTCACCATTATAAGATCCCAGAGGCCCTTTACTAAATAAGGGGAAAAACTAGAAACCAAAGAATTCTAAGGAAATATGTTTATCTTGTATATTAATCCACAAAAATCACTTAACTGAGAATGTCTATAGTCATAAATCCTCATTGATCCGTAAATTTTCATGGAAATTCCACTTGACAATTGGTCACAATAGATCTGATAATATTATATTAAATATACCAAATTCTATACTATTACTTTTTCATTATATTTCTAGATCTGTAGATTTTACTATAATTAGTGCATGCATGTGAATGGAAATTATCTAGAAAAGTAGAGAACCAAAAATAAGCTCACACACACATATAAGACATAAAATATGCTTTAGGAAACCTTTTCGAGAAAAAACCCAGCTAGAAGGTGAGGCTGCTTCGCTCTTTTTCTCTGTCTGGAAATATGGCTACAGGTACAAAGAAGTAATGCCTATGGCCCATGGGCTACTATAATGCACATATCCTCTCTATGTGCTCTACCTCCTATCTCTCCTGGCTATTTTTTCTCAACTATGGAACAAAATTCTTTCAAAAGAATGGAATGCCTCTTCCTCCTAATGGCCCAGTTATAACACAACCCGATAGCCTACTAATGGTTAAGTTGACTACATCAACTCTTAACTAGAGTTACAAAATAGACTCTTCTAGAGTATTTTACATCACAAACACGTGGCTATCCACTTTTCCATGAATAATGGGGGTCAATGCGGCATCCTCCCGAACTATAGGTGTGAAAACGGGAAGGTCAAATTTTGAGTGGCATAAGTTTTGTGTATGGACTCTAATTGACATGCTTCTTGCGTTGTCGGAAAGATATGTGTGTGTAGAATAGCATGAAAAGGTGCAGCACTAAAGCGGCAAAGTTTACCCCCAAAAAACGTTGTTTGATGCCTCAAAATTTTACCAGAAGGTTTTAGACCTCATTTCACCAAACTACGTCCCACGAGTAAAAACAATCCCATGAGCTAATTCCTCCACTTTTTGCACTCGAAATGCATCGATATGGATGACAAACAATATAATGATCCAATCTAGATAACACATGTAAGTGAATAAGGAAAAGTGACGAGAGGGTTTCATCACGCCCTAAATGGAGGTTCATCATCCATATGCCATCCATGATTTTGTAGGTTAACATATAAATCATCAATCCTATAGCATCCTTTGCGAGTGTTTGAAAATAATTTCCTTGTTTTATATTACATCACCCATACTTAGTTCAACACCCAAATTGGCTTGCGTATCAATAAGATATTTTTTTTCCAAGAACATGATAAAACACCTCTAATCAAATTTACAATCTCTTGAAGCATTATTTTCACTAAACTAGCTAAATCAGGGTTTTGGGAAGCATTTTTGCTCCAAACTACTCTTAAAATGACCACTGCATCCACCATCACTGTCATCTCACAAGTCCCTTGTGATTTGAGAAACAAGAGGCCTTTCAAGAATGTTAGATGCTCAACTATTTATGTTAAAGTAGTTTCTTAATTTTTCATGGAGTGTATGATGACCCCCTATAGACCTACCACCCCTAAGGGTGAAGTACCATTTTCCATGACTAAACAATCACCTATTAATTCATTATCTACATAGTATACCACACATAGTATGAATTAAACTAGGAAAAAATATTGTAGGATATATATTTAGCATGGAAAAAGATGTATAAATCCTATCAACTATATAAAACTATTAAGAAAACTAAAACTACTATTAGTTTGGAAGAATCACCATTTTAATCAGGTTGCATGAAGAAAATTCCTCCCTTAGACAATAGAGAATGGCCATGAACCAATACGAATCCCTCCCTAACAAAACAAAGACCAACCATGAAGTAATGTGAATCCCCCCCAAACAATCTTCAATAGAGAGAAGCCATGAAGCAACATGAATCCATCCCTAACATAATTAGAATAATTATAAACAAGGATGAGGTCCTCCATAACATATCAAAAACAAAGGGGAACCATGAAGCAAAACGCTCAGTAAAGAAACAAAACCTGGGATGTGACTACAATGAATGCAACTCACAAATGGTAGGTTTGATGCCTACAAAAAATAATGCTCGCATGCCACCACCTCCCATAACCCCTTGTCATATCAAATCTAATGAAAACATTGCAAATCCAGTAAGTAGGATAAATAATAATTATAAAATAAATCATACAAATACAAAAAGTTAAGCTTAATCTAAACTATAAACACTCAAAACTTTAATAAATATACAAATAAATTAATATTTTGAAAGAACGCTATATGTCCTCATAGATGGAAAAAAGAATGACGTCTACTCATTTAAAGGAGGTGTGAGGATGCCCCTGGGAGGAGCTCCCTATGACATTGTTATTTTAAACCTCAACTAACCCTCGGTATCACATGTGATCTAGATTGGATCATTTCATTATTTTTTATCCATCTTGATACTTTCATAGTGGAAAAAGTGGTGGAATTAGCTTGTAGGAGTAGTTTTACTAATTGGACCCAGTTTGGAGAATTAGGTTTTAAAACCTTCTAGGGCCATTTTGAAGCATTAAATGATGGTTTTTTGGGGGTAAAAAATTCATTATTAATCATAAGACCATGTGACATTGTTCTACACTTTGATACATTTACAATAATGCAATAAAGACATCAATCAGAGTTAGCATGCAAAAGTTATGCCTCTTGGAAGTTGATCTATCATAATTGACCACCATAATCTTAGAGGATTCCATGTTATCCCCCATGACTCATGTAAAAAATACAATCACGGGAACACTATGAATAAGACTCTATAAGGGTCAAAAGTTTAACTCTAGTTGAGAGTTGAAGGAGTCAAACTTAACCCTTAGTTTGCTATCGGGTTATGTTATAATCATACCAATAGGATGAAAATGGGGTTTCATTCATTTTTTTTATTATATATTCTTCCACAGTAGAGTAGGAAATAGAGAGTGGGAGTGAGAGAGCATAATAGAGGGGTTTTAGTATATGTAGCAACCTATTAGGAAATAAGTCTCAAGTAACTCGACAACGAGTACCTTCTCCTTTATACTTGCATTATTTCCATTCCATTCTATAGAGAGAGAGGATATAATAAAGGGTTTTTAGTGTTTGTAGTAGCCTATTAGGTCACAAGTCTCAGGTGACTCCATAAAGAGTGGCTTCTCCTCTATATTTGCATTATTTCCATGCTAGAGAAAGAGAGAGCATAGAAACCTCACCTTCTTACTAGGCTCCCCCCATAAGGGTTTCTTAAAGCATATATTGTGTTCATTGTGGCTCGCATGTGATTGTATTTTATTATTCTCTACTTTTCACATTTTATTTGTTACATGCATAAGCAGAAATATTCTAACTAATAAATCTAAAACCTAAGGAAATTAACCCTTATAACATAGGTTTTAGTCTATTTTTATGAGATCTATTTTGACAAACTATCTAGTGGAATATCCATGAGAATTTTCAAATAAAATTAGTATCAAAGAAAGTTTCTTTTGGGAATATCATGGGAATTTTCAAAGGATCCAAGAGTTGGTTCATGCAAGAAGTAGTAAACCCCAACCTTGGATAATGAAGTTGTTCATAATAACCCTCAAGATTTGGTATAGGAGAGATTCTTAAGGTTTAAATTGTAGGTTGTAGAGATCAACTACAATATGAACCTCCTTATGATGGCTCTAGAAAACAAGCTTAGCATCATAGAAGATAGAGGTTCCATCTCAAAGGTCAGATCAGAGGGAACATCAGGGGATAAGGAAGAGAAGGAATCCAGAAAAGATGCTTAAAATGATCACCCACGTTTAATTTTCAGTAGCCATTATGTTAGCATTATGGCTAATATGTTGTCCTTGATAGAAACCTACTTGATAAAGTTGTCAAAATTATGATAGCATGATGATCATGGACCTCATGCAAACTATATATATGTTACATGTGATATGGGCAGAGAAATGGCAGTTCAGAGACAGGTGGATGTTAAAGGTAAAGTTTGAGAAAGAATATGTGGATCCTATGCAGAAGGATCACGTACATACATAGGTCTTGTAAGTGAAAGTCACGTATAGAATCTGAACCATGGTATTTTGGATACCAGGGGTCATTACAATGGTATTAGCCAATAGAAATTGGAGTGAAAATGGTTATTTGATCCAGTCAAATAATACCAATGACATTACCAAAGAATTTACCTAACGTATTGGCTAAGGAAAAAACTATATAAGGATATGGAGACCAAGGTGTTATGTGTGCAAGTGATGAATTGCTTATGAATGATTTGATTGGAAACAAGTGTGCACTAGGGAACATGGAGATGGCTCAAATTTTATAGATATAAAAGGAATACATATTGCTTGATCAATTTATGTTTGTAGCTAACAATGATATATCTATGATGATGGTGTGAATCTGCATATAATGATGTATGACTGTAACACTATGTGTGTCGATATTTGGGTTTGACAGATGTTGTGAAGCTATGATTAAGTGATTTTAGATCCATATGTTGATTTGATTTTGAATGGTTGCATACATACACGAATCTGTTTCTGTAGGTCACATATATATTCTGAGATATGGTTTGCAGTTTTTTGAGATCTGTACATGGGTGTTATGCATGGTAGTCATGTACATATACTGATATGTTTCATTGATGTCGCATATATATTCTAGGGTTCGCAATGAGACTTGATTATAACATTCGATGAGTTCTGCTCTATTGTTTGTTGTCTATCAATGATGTCTCTGTCTTGATAATCTATATCTAACAGTGTTGATTGAGTTAATTGTGGAATTTTAATGATGCTACAGTGTGGTGATCTGTGTAGAAATTAATGTATAGATTCAATATTTCTCATGAAATTTACTAAATCACAAGACTTGAAGCTACTCTGCTCATCTGCAGGAGTTAATTCACCATCTAAAACAAGAATCATAGACATGCAAAAGGAAACATCACACATGCACGAATATTTATCTAGGGGAAATGAATTGTTCAAAACCCATTACTATATGTATTACATTAATTAGAGAATAGAGAATAAATACAATGCTTGCTCAAGCCTAAGCACACCCCTACAAGTGTATACTCTATCCCTCTACCTAACTGACTGAATCTCACCCAACACTTAGCCAATTTCAAGCCTTCCCAAGCTCTTATTTCCTTGCACTGCTCCCTTGGGAAATTGCCCCTACTTTTTAGGAATTTCACACCAAGGAATTGCGCAATAGCCTTAGGTCAATCTTTGACTACATTCACCACATGTACACATGGGAATATGTTACAACTAATAGTACACTACCTTGGAATCTCCATCTCAACAGGGTAGCATGATTTCTCTGCATGCAAAAATTATTTTGGGTTGATTAACCAGTTAATTGGTTGATCACTGAGTGTGGTTGAAGTTACACACCCACAACTTGACCTCCACTAGTTCTTTTGACAGTCAGAACTAGTTAAACTAACAATAACTCAAATTAACTAAAATAGGTTGCTACAATTTAGCAATCAATCATTTAGAACTGAACGCAAGTGTCTCTAACTTGAATTTACTGAGTTAACTAAGTGACAAGAGCCATGTCACCTCAGCTAACTACCTCCAAGTATTATTCTGAAATAGAAATTCAATTCTAATATAGTTTGTCCCAGGTAAATTCAAAACTTGTTTTTGTTGTTGCATTTTTAACACTCCCTCTCAACAAGAAAGGGATATCATATACCCCAATCCTGCTCCCATGGAACTCGAACTTGCCTCTTGAAAAATCCTTTGTCAAAATATTTAATCTTGCTCCTCTGTCAAAATGTACTGCAACAACATAATCTGCCTCTACACAAAATTCCATAGATGGTGGTATCAGATGTCGATATGCTTGGATCAATCATGAAATAATGGATTCTCATAGAGTTTGATACAACTAAGATTGCCACAGTAAATCACTATAGGATCCATATTCCAACCAAATAACCCAAAAAGAATCTTTTTCATACAGATAACCTCACCTGTTGCTTGACTTGTACCCATGTACTATGTTGCTTTTGAGTTAAGTGTCGTAGATCTCTGCTTCTTGTTGTACCAAGAAAATGCTAGTGACCCAACACTAAAAATTCCTCCTGAAGTGCTCTTCTTGTTTGATGGAATCCCTGCCCAGTATGCATCTATGAAGCGTTGCAACTTCACTCCCTCTATTTTTTTGTACCAAAGACCAAACTAACTAGTGCCTCTGAGGTATTTCAACACATGCTTTGCTTCCTTCCAATACAAGTTGGTTGGCTTGACCATTGCTTGACTAAGTTGGTTAATTGCATAAAACATGTATGGTCATGTGTTCACCAAATACACAATTGAACGCACAGGCTGCCTATAAATGGTGGCCTCTACTACTTCACTTGAAGTAGCATCCTCTTTCCTCCAGTTTCCTGCTAGAGGAGTCTCCATGGGTTTGCACCTGTCCATGCAAAACCTCTGAAGTATCTTGTTGGAATACTTGCATTATCCTTACCATACTTCCAATCCAAGGAAGTAGTGCATGAGCCCATGTCCTTCATCTCAAACTCTCTTGCAAGGTCCTCCTTGCAAGATATGATCAGCTTCTCATCACCAGTAAGGATCAAGTCATCAACATATAATACAATACTCAATAGTTTACCTTCTACCATAATGTGATGAAGGTTTTCATCTGCTTCAAATTTGGTGAAGCCCAAACTGATGAGACAACTATTGATCCTAGTATACCAAGACTGGGGTGCTTTCTTGAGTCTATTCAACACTCACTTCAGTTGGCACACGGGTGACTCTCTGTCAAAGGTCTCAAACCCCTCTCAATGCTCAATATACACCTCCTCCTCAATAACTATGTTGAGGACTTCTATCTTCACATCCATTTGGTGGATATTCCACCCCATATGTGCTGATAGTTCTTGAACTGACCTGATGGATGAGTACCTTGTTTTTGGAGAAAAGGTCTCCTAATAGTCAAGTCCCTCAACCTGAGAAACCCCTGGACACAAATTTGGCCTTGTGTTTCTCTATGCTCCTGTCTGCTACATGATTTACCTTGTAAAGCCATCTCGAACCAACCACTGATTTGTCTGTTGGTCCTATGACCACTTCCTAAACAATGTTTCTAACAATGGAATCATATTCCTCTACCATAGCATCAACCCATATTGGTTTCTATATAGATTCCTCATATGGGTATGGCTCAATCTCAATCTCACTCATCGGAGCCATATAGCCAGTGTACCGATCTAGTGATCTCCTCTCCCTGCGCTATGATTTGGGTGCTCCCACATTCTCTCTAACATCCTGCAATAATTTTTCATCTTCCCTGGTTCTCTTCCTTCCTTCTCTAGGTGTCTCTTCTTGAGTGGATGTCTCCACTCTCTACTCCTCTACTTGTGGTTGCTCCAAAACTTCTTGAGGTTCTTCCTTTGGATCCAAAATCTCCTGATCAAGCTGCAACTGAAGCTCCCTCTAAGGAGAACACCTCATTGCCTTCTCCTCATAAAATTTTACATCTCTTCAGACCACTATCATCCCGAGAGTTGGAAAGTACACATGATAGTTTTGAGGTGTGTCTGTGTACCCCACAAATATTCCCAACTTTGTTGTTGGCTCTAGCCTTTTCCTTGATTCCTTGGAAACATGACAGTAAATTGATGATCCAAATATCTTGAAGTGTGACACATCTATTTTCTTCTCTAAAAAAACTTCCTCTGGTGTACTCATGCCAAGAATCCTGTGAGGACTCATGTTACGCAAATAGACTGAGGCATTTCATGCTTCATCCCACAAGTGCAGTGGTAGGCTTTGGTCATGCAACATCGCACTTGCTGCTCCCACAATACTTTTGTTCTTCCTCTCATCCACCCATTCTATTGTGGGTTATGGGTTTTTGTCAACTCTCTTCGAATGCCTTTGTTTGCACATAAATTTTTAAACGCATTCAACACATACTCATCTATGTTATCGCTCCTGATATCCTTCACTTTCTTGCCAATTTATTTCTCAACAAGTTCTTTGAATTCAACAAATTTGGAGAATGTCTAATATTTCTTCTACATGAAGGAGATCCAACACTTCCATGATAAGTCATCTATAAATATGATATAATACTTGTGCTTGGTAGTGGAGGCTATTGAGAAAGGTCCACAAACATCAGAATGGTTCCTTTCAAGGATTGCATGCACCATGCTATCCCGATAATTGAAGGTGGATTTTGTGTACTTCCCCATTGTACACCCTTTGCATGTATCTTGTTTCTCTAGTACTCCTTTGGGGAGGCATGTAGAAATTTGTTACATGATCTTCAAATTTCCATGATGCAAATGGCCAAGTCTTCTATGCCATAATTCACCGACATCTCGGCTATGCACCTTCTCTACTTTTGTGCTCAATGTTTCATAGTCTTCCACATTTAATTTGTAGAGGTTCTTCACTCAAACTTTGATCTACTTCACTTGTCCCATGGTGATGTGTCTCAGGAAATCCTTCCCTTTGCTGAATATCACATTGTAGTCGTGGTCTTCCAAAACACCTATGGAAACTAGATTCTTCTTTAGACCCAATACAAACATCACATTCTTGAGTCTAAGAGGTGAGCTAGACTCACTCTGAAAAGTAACTGTACCAATATCAGTCATGCTATACCTTCCATCGTCTCCCATCTCGATGTGCATCTGGATATCCTTCTCCTCCAAGTCACTGAAAAATTATTTGTTCCCTGTCATGTGGAATTAGGAACCGTAATCCAGAAACCACAGACTACCCATCATTGTGCTTCCATGCATGCAACGAGGGTAAAGTAAAGTTTGAATTGTGAAGCCAAGGCTTCACCTGCTGCTCCTCATGTGTTCTTATTGCTTGCCTTCCTGTGTGGGCACTTTGTTGCATAGTTCCCAAATTCATGACAGTGGAAGCACTTGATTCTGCTCAAGTCTTTCTTCTTTCCCCCCTTGACTAGAATCTGCTTTGGATTTGGGTTTCTTCCCCTTCCCTTTCTTTTCCTTTCCATCCAAGGCACAGTTCTCCTTATCCTCGCCCTTGGATGAGGTCCCATCTCTGGTGTTACGCCTTATTTCTTCCTGCACTAGGTCAAACCATAACTTCTCCCAAATCAGTAGTTTTTATCTACCATTTACAAAATCTCGATAGCTATGCTAGCTCTTGGGAAGGCCCAAAAGGGCTAGAGCTGCCAGGTCTTCTTTAGGGAAATTAACACCGACCCTACCAAGTTCATCACAACATTATGTAAACTTGCTCAGGTACTACATAATTGTGTCATTCTTTTTCATCTTAATACTTTGAAGCTTTTCCTTGAGTGCCAGCTTCCCGTGGTCACTATTGTTATCGAACAATTATGTTAGTGCTTTTCACATCACGAATGGAGTCTCTTTTCCATGGATATTCGAGATAATATGATTCTAAACTCCCTCTAATATGATTTTCCTTGCTTTGGCCACATCCTTCTTCCACTGCGCAAGATTTTGGGTATTATGCTTGGGGTTTTGCTACATCTGTCTCAGATGTATTCTAGTAGCCCATTATCATCCAATACTACCTCCATTTAGTCCTTCCATGCAACAAAGTTTGAGGTGCCTTCCAAGGCATACTCAAGCCTCAGTAAATTGAAAGCCATCTTCTTAGTCCTGAAGAGAACCTACAACATTGATCTTCAAATTTGAATCTCCTGCAATGACAGCTTTGAAATCTTTGCTCTATAGTGTTGCCAACTTTGACACCATGTAGAAATTAATGTGTAGATTCAATATTTCTCATGAAATTTACTAAATCATAAGACTTGAAGCTACTCTACTCATCTTTGGACGTTAATTCACCATCTAAAATAAGAATCACAGACATGCAAAAGGAAACATCACACATGCACAAATATTTATTCAGGGGAAATAAACTGTTCAAAACCCCTTATTATTTGTATTGCATTAATTAGATAATAAAGAAGAAATACAATGCTCGTTCAAGCTTGAGCACACCCTGCAAGTGTATAGTCTATCCCTCTGCCTAGCTGATTGAACTTGGCCCAACACTTAGCCAATTTCAAGCCTTCCCAAGCTCCTCTTTCCTTGTTTTGTTCCCTTGGTAAATTGCACCTATTTTTTAGGGATTTCACACCAAGGAATTGCGTAATAGCCTGAGGTCAATCTCCAACTGCATGCACCACGTGTACACATGGGAATATGCTACAATTGATAGTACACTTCCTTGGATCTCTGTATCAACTAGTAGCTCGAATTATCTACATGCAACAATTATTTTGGTCTGATTGATTAATTAATTGGTTGATCACTGAATGTGGTTGAAGTTACACATCCACAACTTGACATCCACTAGTTCTTTTGATAGTAGGAACCAGTTAAACTCACAATAACTCAAATTAACTGAAATGGATTGCTACAAATTATCAATCAATAATGTAGAATTGAACTCAAGTGTCTCCAAATCGAATTTACTGATTTAATTGGGTGACAAGAACCATTTCACCTTAGTTAACTACCTCTAAGTATTCTATTGAAATAGAAATTAGAATTTTAATCTAGTTTGACCAAGGCGAAGTCAAAACTAGATTTTCTTGTTGCATTTTCAACAGTCTATGATTCATTTAGTGTTCTATGATTGGGTGATATGATCTGTGATTTTCAATGATCTATGAATGGTTCAGTGATTGATTTAGTATTACAGTTATTCATGATTCAATTTTTAGTAGTTTAAGATCTGTAAGTAGTTGTTATACAAAGGAAGCGTGTACGTACACAAGTTTTATTCAGTGAAATCACATATATATTATGATATTTGTTTGGTTTGGTTGGGTTCTACATTCAATGATTTGATGCTTCATAAATTCAGTTGATTTATAGTGTTTCAGTGACTTAGATTCTCAGTTCGACATGTTTGTTTGGGTTTATTGTTAATATGGGTCCAGTTTGAAAATGTGATGAAAGATGACCTACAAGTTGTTTGACGATTGTTTGACAGGTGGATCCGATGTGAAACATTTGAAAAGTGGTCCACAATGAGATGAAGGTTTCATCCTTCAGAAAGGGGGTAGGAGGTCCCTTCCAGTAGGAGCCGGTAAACGGGATTAGGGGGTTGTAGCTTCCTTCTAGGAGGAGCTGGAGAATGAGTGGTGGTTGTAGCCTCTTGTAGGCAGGTTCTTGCATACTAATAAGAGTCTACATCAATACAAATGTAATGAATATTTTATTTATATAATAAGAAAGAAGGTAGAGACAGCAGCAACGGTGGTTTTCTCCCACATTTGGTTTCAACCTAAAAATCTTGGTGTTTTATGTGTGTTTCTCATTTGTGTGATTTTCTTATGTTCTTTACTACAAACTAGAAATTAACTTATTCTCTGATGCAATGATTAATCATGATCATTTGATAGATTACATGAAAAATCAGTATACTGGATATACGTTGTTTTCTTTCTCTAAAGTCGCTTACATATGCAGGTTTCATTAAGAACAATATTGTACAAAATTCAGTATATGAAAATTGAAAGTTAAAGTTTTAAAAATACTGATTCAACCCCTCCCCCCCCCCCCCCAGTATGTTTCCCAACAATTGGTATCAGAGAAGGTCCCTTAGAAGAAGCTTGATCTCTTAAAGGGAGATCCATCAAGATGAGTAGTCAAGAAGGAGCATTTTCTATTAAGCCACCTTTTTTTAATGGAACTAACTTTGTATTTTGGAAAGTTAGAATGAGAGAATATTTGTAGGCACTTGGAGCTGATGTATGGGAAATTGTTGAAGGTGGATATCAATACCCAACCTCCATTCCCATAGATGATGCAAGGAAGAAACAGTATGAGACCAATGCAAAGGCAGTTAATGCTATCTTATGAAGCTTGGCTAAATCAAAATTTTGAAGGTTATGGACTTCAATACCGTAAATGATATATGGGACATGATTATCCAAAGATATGAAGGTAACATTAAGGTCAAAAGTGCTAGACTTCAAACGTTTAGAATTCAATATGAGGTTCTTAGAATGAATGATGATGAAAGTATTGCAAGATTTTTCCTTAGGGTAAATGAGATCATTAAATCAATGAAAAATCTTGGTGATGGAATAAAGGATTCTACTGTTGTTGAGAAAATTCTAAGATCTCTAACCTCAAAGTTTGATTCCAAAGTCTCTAGCATTGAATAAATGCAAGATTTGAAGAATCTCACTATTGAACAACTCCATGGGATTTTAACAGCTTATGATATGAGAAAAGGGGTTCCATAAGATATCAGAGAGAACACATTCAAAGCTACATACAAAGGGAAATAAAAGGAAGATCCTAAGGAAATAGGTTACATTTCATATGAAGAAGAAGCAAATTTTGTGAAGAAACTTCAGGTAGGACTGGCATGTTTAAAGGTAAGCTTCCTTTCAAATGTTTTTCTTGTGGAAGAGTAGTTCACTATGTTACTAAATGTCCTTATAAAGAAAATCATGAGAATGTTCCAAAGAGGAACGTTAAAAGAAGTTTTGATAGCAATAAAAGTTTCTATACTCATAAAGATAGTGAGTATTCTTCCAATAATGAGGATGATGAATCTGATCAAGATTATCTGTTTCTTATGGCATTTGAAGAACAATGTGTAGATGAAATTGATGAATATTTATGGATGTTGTAGAAGAAATTGATATACTCGGGGTTACTAACAAAAATCAAGAAAAAGAAATATGTATGTATAAGGAAAACACTCTTGTTGAAGAAATAAATTAGCTAAAAATCTATCTAGGAGAAGCCAAATTAGTTGAAGATATTTTGAAGAAACAAGTTCTAGAAAAGGAAAAGCACTGTGAAAACTTAGAACTTGAAATTGTTGGTATAAGGAAGGAACTTGAGAAAACAAAGGCTTTAAATATTAGATTTTCTAAAGGATCTGAGAGCTTAGAATAAATCATTAAAGTGAAATTCTCTCCTTTAATCAAGACAGGTATTGGATATAATCCAAATGGTGAAACGTAAAAAACTATGAAATCTTTTGAAATAGGTACATGACGTTACATCAATGCGGTAAAATGAAGCAGTCATTAGAATTATAAACCTCAGCAAAAGAATGAAGGATCAAATATTTCCCATGCAAAACAACCTTACCATGAACAAAAGGCAAGCTACTCAAGAAGGTATTATACTCCCAGGTATTCTTACTTCAATGGTAAATGCTTCACTTGTCACAATTTTGGTCACAAAGCAGTTCAGTGTGTTGCTTATAAAATAATTATGACTAGAGAAGCAAGAAAACAACGAAATGAGATCGGGGAAAAGAAATCTTCTTATAATGTTTTCTCACCTCTTCAGAATGAAATTGAATGTTCTATTTGCAATAAATTTGGTCATGAAGAAACTGAATGTAGAAGCATAATGAAGCCATCTTACCAGCATGAAAAGAATACAATACCACCAAAAGTATGGAAATGGAAAATTATTGCCTCTGAAAATTGTGGTCTAGCTTTGTATGCATGAGATCAAGAGAATATATGGTACACTGAAAACAAATGTTCAAAGAATCTGATAGGTGACAGAGATAAGTTTATTTCTTTTAATGAAATAAAGTAAGAAAAGAATGTGACTTTTGGTAATAACTCACCTACTACTATTAATGGGAAAGGAACTTTTTTTTTAAAGAAAAATGTCAAGGTTGGAAATGTATTATTTATTGATGGGTTAAGACATAACTTATTAAGTGTTAGTCAAATGTGTGATTAAGGGCATGAAGTCATTTTCAGATCAAATAATTATGCGGTAAGGAATCTAGATACAAGTAAGACCATAATAAAGGTCATTTTTGGGAACCTTAGCTTTCCTCAATTATAAAGATCAAGCGGGATGGGAGTAGTTCATGACTTGCCCAACATCTTCCCACCTAAAAATAACATTTGCAAATCATGTCAATTTGGTAAGAAAACCAGAGTTCAATTTAAAGCTAAAGAAGGTACTTCAAGTAAGCCACATGAACTTATTGACATACATTTATGTGGTCCTATAGGAAAGAAGTGTCCTCGTGGTGAAAAATACTTCATATTATTCATTGATGATTTTACAAGAATGTGTTGGATTGGCTTACTAAATCATAAAGATGAGGCATTTGATAAATTTAAAGTATTCAAGGCTCTGGTGGAACATGAGTTAGATCTGAAAATCTAAATTCTTAGATATGATAGAGGAGGAGAGTTTATATCAGATGAGTTTTTCAATTTTTGTGAACATCATGGAATCGAAAGACAATTTTCCATAGCTGAAACTCCTCAAAAGAATGGAGTGGCAGAAAGAATGAACAAAATAGTCCAACAAATGGAATGTGCCATGCCTGATGAGTCAGGAACACCTCCCACCTTCTGGGGAGAAGCAACACATAAAACAATGGATATACTTAACAAAGCTCATGTTTGAGTAAACAGTGATAAAACTCCACATGAACTATGGTTTGGTAAGCTTGCAATTGTAAAACACTTTAGAATTTTTGAAAGCAAATGTTGCATAAAGAAAAATGATGATAAGCTTAGAAAGTTTGAATCTAGTGTTGATGAAGGAATCCTCCTTGGTTATTCTTATAGAAGAAAGGGATATAAATTTTATAATAACAGGCTTCAAAATATTGTTGAATGCATATTAGATGTTGTGATTGATTAATCATCCACATGTACCAAAATAGAAGCACCAATAGATGACGAACCTCTCCCTACTCAAAGCCAAAAGGTTGTAGGAGAAGGAAATAGAGAAGCATTAGAAGAAGGAAATGAAAATACAGATATATCAAAAAAGACTCCATCAAGGTATGTTTAGAAAAATCATCCTAAATCTCAAATTCAAGGTGAAAAGGAAGCAGGAATACAAACTATAAGAACTCTTGTTGGAACTTCTAGTCACTTAGCATTACTATCCACAATTCAACCTCAAAATGTGAATAAAGCAAGAAAAGATGAATGTTGGGTTAATGCAATGCATGAAGAACTTGATCAAATAGAAAATAACCATACATGGGAATTAGTACCAAGGCCTCATGATAAAAATGTAATTGGGACAAAATGGGTGTTCAAGAACAAACTAAATGAAAATGGATAAGTAATTCGAAAAAAAGAAAGACTGGTATGCAAAGTTTATGCTCAAAAGGAAAGGATAGACTTTGAAGAAACATTTGCACCTAAAGCTAGACTTGAAGCCATAAGAAAGTTTCTTGCATTTTCAAGCTTTCATTTCTTTAAGGTATATCAAATGGATGTTAAATCCACATTTTTAAATGGGGATCTAGAAGAAGAAGTTTATATTTAACAATCTGAAGGATTCATTCTTGGAAATGATAAAAATCTTGTTTGCAAACTTAAGAAGGAATTGTATAAGTTAAAACAAGCTCCTTGTCCATGATATTATCCTCTTGACATGTATCTTCAACAACAAGGCTTCAAAAAGGGGTCTACAGATACAAACCTATATATTGATAAAGACAAACTTTTGATAGTTGTTGTTTATGTTGATGAGATCATATTTGGAAGCAATGTAGAATATATGAGTCAAGTATTTGCTTCAGTTATGGAGCAAGAATTTGAAATGTCTCTACTTGGTGAACTAACATACTTTCTTGGTCTTCGAGTTCAATAAACTAAAAACGGTATCTTTCTTTCCCAAACCAAGTACCTCAAACAAATTTTGAAGAAATATGGAATGGAAGAATGCAAGCCTGTGTGCACACCAATGGTAACATGATGCAACCTTAGTAAAAATGATGACTCTCCTTCTGTCAATCAATTAGAATACATATCTATGATAAGAAGCTTTCACTATCTCATGGGTACAAGACCAGGCATTATCCATGTATTGTTGGACGATTGCAAGAAAATCCTAAGGAAACTCATATCCAAGCAGTTAAGAGAATATTCATCTACAAGGCACTCAAGGTTTTGGTCTATGGTATCCTACAAATGTAGAATTTGCACTTCATGCTTACACAGATGCAAATTAGGCAAGTAATATTAATGATCGCATGATTACTATTGGAGGATCATTTTATTTGGGACCCTGCATAGTTTCATGGTTCAGCAAGAAATAAAGTTCAATCGCTTTATCTACTGCATAGGTAGAATATGTCATTGTTGCATCTTGTTGTACTCAACTTCTATGGATGATCCAAACATTGCAAGTTATTCAAGTCACTTGTCCTTGACATTTAACTATTCTCTGTGACATTACTAGTGCCATAAGTATCTCTAAAAATCTTGTCATGCACTCAAAAACCAAGCACATTCCAATCAAATACCATTTTCTGAGAGAGAAGGTGCTTAAACAAAAGGTCAAACTGGAATATTTTCCTTCAAAGGAACAAGTTGCAGACATATTTACAAAGCCACTTCCATGTGATTCCTTTGAATATCTCAGATAGAAATTAGGAATGATTATTGTCTCGTCACTCAGCTAATCTTTCTAACATGTATGTCATGTTCAGGGGGAGTTGTGGCAGTAATATCCTATAGTTTACTTTCTGTACGCATATGGTTTGAAAGATAGTCTCATATATGTGTGGTTTTTGTGTTCAATAGTCACATATACCTCTAAGTGATTGAAAAGAAGTGGAACGGACTCAGGGGGACCTTCCTATATGCCTTCATCATTTCATTTTTGGTATTTTGGTTCTGACATTGGTTTGCTGCAGTCTCTTGGTTCATGGGGAGCATCTAATTTGCCTCTCATAGTTCATTGTTGGCATTATGGTTTCTTGAGAATTTCATGTTTCATATCTTTGTTGTTGTTTGGATGTTACTATTTTTACTATTAAATATGCATATGTTGTTGTTTTATCAATAGTTATCAATAATGCATGTATTCCAAATGTTGAAGTTATGGATGATACCTATATGTTGCTTATCTTACATGATATGTCTGATGAGGAGGATGTGTATGCTATGGTCGATATTGATGTTGGTTGTTGTTTTGTTGGAGTTACTTGGTGATGCTTCAAAGCATTGCATACTTAGTCACATGTTGATGATGTTGAAGAAATTGATGCTATATTTTCTTATCTTACATAGCTTCTTGATTATGAGGATGTGCATGTTGCTTCTCTGATGCTGCTATTAGATGTTCATGTGGCAGGTTCCTATGTGGTGTATGGTTATTGCTTATAACTACCATGGTCTTGATACCTCACTATCAAGGTATCAGGTTTTTTATAAGTGTCATAAGTGTCTCTTGATGTAAAGGTCATAAAAAGACCCATGTTGTAAATCATTGTAAAATTTAGTCATGTATGGGATATTAGTATCAAGTCATGTCATGTATGTAATCTCATTATGTTGGTACATTGATGTAAAATTTTGATCCAATATGTAAACCCAACCCATTGGGTAATTGATGTAATCATGGGAGCATAGAATCAATGGTCATAGGAAAGTTCATATTTGGTTAGTCATGAAGCCTTGTACTCTGTTGAATATCTTTAGAAGGTTTATCATATGCTCAGGGGGAGCATGGTCAATATCCAGTTTTCATATTTAGCAGATCAGACCTACAGCAAGCCTCTCTAAAAAGGGGGAGAGAAGCCTTCATTCAACTTTGTTCATCCCTTTGCCCTTGATGTAAAAGGGGAAGAGAAGCTTGGGCTTTAGAAAGAGGCTTTTTACACATGTGTTTGCAGGTATTTACAGGTGGTGACCAAACACCAAAGTGGTTGTCATCAAGTCCAAAGGGGGAGATTGTTGGCATTATGGCTAATGTGTTATCCTTGATGGAAACCTACTTGATAAAGTTGTCAACATTATGATAACATGATGATTATGGAACTCATGCAAACTAGAACTCATGATAACATGATGATTATGGAACTTATTCTCTGATGTAATGATATAAGATAATCATATGATATATTACATGAAAAATTAGTAAATTGGATATACATTGTTTTCTTTCTCTGAAGTTGCGTACATACGCAAGTTTCTTTAAGAATAGTAACATACAGAATTCAGTATATGAAAATTGAAAGTTAAAGTTTTAAAAATATTGATTCACCCCCCCCCCCTAGTATTTTTCCCAACACATTCACAACCCTTGTTCAGGATGGAGGTGAAGGTTGACATCAAGTAATATCGAGGTGAGATCAATGATTTAAAATTAAATCACTATTTGCAGTAGATAGAGGTTTACTTCAGAATTCACAACATAGACGAGGAACATTAAATATCATTTGCTAGATTTAAGTTAGAGGAACATGCCTTAACATGGTGGAAAATCTATATGGGGACACTTAGGTTCGAGGGAGATCCCCCAGTAACTAAGCGAGAGGACTTTAAAACCCTCGTATAGTCCTAATTATACCCAATTAGGTATATAGATGACCAGTGGATCAAAAGGCACTACTTCAGGTAAAGGTAGGGGAAGAGTGTACAAGAGTTCACCACTGAATTTAGGAAGATAGGAATCATGTTGGGTATCTCTCCCAAGAGCACAATTTTACTCATTAACTATCTAAGGGCTATACATAACCATCTACAAAATCAAGTGATGCTTTTCAAGATTAGAATGGTGGATGAATCTTTTATATAAGAATAGTACATGGAACACACATGCCAAAATAAAAGGTAATGAGTGGTTCGAAACATAAATAAAACCAATAATCTTCTGAGGAAGGTAAGAAGAAGTGGAAAGGGGGAAGGACAAGAAGACATTTTCCACTGCACACTCGTGTAGGGATCCTAGTAGTCATTACAGTCATTGCAACATTGATATCCATGTAGAGAGATGTGGTGCAAATTCCATCTAGAGCTAAAACCAAAGAACTGAAACAAGGACAGGAAGAAAAAGAATATTCTCACCCTAGATTTGAGCAATCAAGAGGAAATCACCTCTAATTTTTATGAGAATATAGTTTTAACATCATTGTATAAGGAGGTGAATTTGAGTAGCCTTCATCACAAAGAAGAGAAGGAGATGACCAAGCTCTTTCATATTAATATCCAAGTCAAGAAGAGAAATATTTGTGTCGTGTTTGACTCAAGTTCACATGATAATCTCATACCAGAAAATTTGATCAACAAATGTAGATTTGAGGTTCAAGATCATTACATCCCATATCCACTGGGATGGGTAAATAAGGATTTAGAAATTGAGGTAAAAAGATAGTGTAGGATAAAATTTGCTATCAATGTTGATTTCATTGATGAAGTAGAATCGGATGTGATTCCACTTGTTTTATGTGGACTTGTGTTTCAGAGTCTCTACATGTACATGCATGATGCAATATTCATGCAGTTTGCCAACCAATGTTTCCTCATCAAGGATGGAAAATCAATCACCATTAACATGCATAAGGGAAATTCCAATATTTCACTAGTAAAATCCAACCAAGCCAATGAATTGATTAGTTCTAACATGAAATATGTTTTAGTATTTTTAAGAGAAAATCACTCTAGTGAGGAATCAGTAAGAGGATAGGAATCCCTAGACAGGTGTACTAAAGAACATAGACAACAACTGGAAGGGATGTTATAAACATACATGGGAGTGTTTTAGGACCTAAAAGGGTTACAACCTAAGAGGGAAGTAGAGCAGATGATCCAATTATTAGTGAAATACTTATTGTGAAATATTGGGTTGTACCAGACCATTCTAGAAACAAGTGGAGTGAAGAAAAAGAGTTGCAACAACTATTGGAGCAAGGTGTGATTTCACAAAGTATCTCATTTTGTGGGTCACCCATCATAATTGTGCCAAATAAGGATGGCACTTGGCAGATGTGTATCAATTATAGAGAATTAAACAAGATTAAGCTCAAGAATAGGTAACCCTTGTCCATGATTGATGATCTATTGGACCAATTGCAACAAGAAAAAAACTTCACTAAGTTGGATTTAAAATTAGGGTATCATCAAGTGTGAGTCAAGGAATAAGACACTCGAAAGACTTCCTTCAAATAGACAAGGTTTGTGTGGGTGGTTAGCCATGCCATGCACTAGCTATGTTCACAAGACAAATGAATGATATATTTTTCCCTTTATCTAGATTCATTTGCCATTGTTTATTTCAATGATATATTGGTTTATAGTGTTTCTTTGGAGAATCACATATCACACTTGATGTAGGTTCTAGAGAGTTTGAAGTAGCATAGCATTTTTTGGTGTATTTAGGCTATGTGATTAGTGGAGGGGAGCTTAAGATAGATCCTACAAAGATGGAGGCCCTCATGAAGTGGTCAGTGCCTACAATTTTTTTTGAAGTTAGGAGTTTTTTTTTAGAAACATAGTACAAGAGGAAATCCATAGCTTCATTTTTATACGTAGTAACTACACCACTCCACACTATAACAATGAGTGGCAAGAGTTTTCAATGAGAAAATGGTTAGTGGGCATCATTTGAAGAATTGAAAATAAAGTCAATCGAACATTGGTTCTTACATTACCAAACTTGAAACAACCCTTTGATGTGGAAATGGATGCAAGTGAATATACTATGGGAGCATTCTTGATACAAGAAGGAAGGCTTATATCCCACCATTCCAAAGTATTTCATGGGGTGGTTCTCAACTACTCTACCTATGACAATGATATTTATTCTCTAGTGCACATGATAAAATAGTGGAAATACTCTCTTATGGGTAAGGAGATCATCATCCAAAAATATCACTAGCTACTATAATACCTGCAAGCTTAGAGTAAGTTACAATAAACCAAAAATTATAAGTAGATTGTAGAAATTAATGTGTATATTCAAAACTTCTCATTAAATTTACTAAATCACAAGACTTGAAGCCACTCTACAAATATGTGGAAGTTAATTCACCATCTAAAACAAGAATCATTGACATGCAAAAGGAACCATCACACATATACAAATATTTGTCTAGGGGAAAGAAACTGCTCAAAACCCCTTACTATTTGTATTGCATTAATCAAAGAATAGAGAAGAAAAACAATACTTTCTCAAGTTTGAGCACACCTTGCACTAGTATAGTCTATTTCTTTGTCTGGCTAACTAAACTTGGCTCAACACTTAGCCAATTTTAAGCCTACTATCTCTTACTTCATTGCGTTGTTCCCTAGGGAAATTGCCCCTATTATTTAGCAAATTCACACCAAGGAATTGTGCAATTAGCATAGGCCCATCCTCTGACTGCATGCACTACCTGTACAACTTGTATTAGTTTACAACCGATAGCACACTACCCTTGAACTCCAATCTCAACTAAGTAACTTGAATCATCTACATGCAACAATTATTTTGGGTTGATTGATCAGTTAGTTGGATGATCACTCAATGTGGAAAAAGTTACACACACACAACTTGACCTCCAATAGTTCTTCTAACAGTGAGAACTAGTTAAACTAACAATAACTCAAATTAACTGAAACATATTGCTTCAAATTACCAATCAATCATGTATAAATGAACTCAAGTATCTCCAACTTTAATTTACTAAGTTAAATGAGTGACAAGATCCATGTCACCTCAGTTAACTACTTCCAAGTATTCTGCTAAAATTGAAATTCGAATTTTAATCTAGTTTAACCAAGGCAAAGTCAAAACTAGATTTCCTTGCTACATTTTCAACACTCCCTCTCAGAAAGAAACGGATTATTAGATACCCCAATCCTACTTCTATGGAACTTGAATTTTCCTCTTTAAAAGGCCTTTGTCAAAATATTTGCATCGTGTTCCTTTGTTGGAGTGTACTGCAACAACATAATTTACCTCTGCACACAATCTCGTAGATGGTGATATCAAATGTTGATATGCTTGGATCAATCATGAAATACTGGATTCTGAGATAATTTGATACAACTCTAATTGTCACAGTAAATCATTCTAGGATCAATCATCTGACCAAATAACGCAACAAGAATCTTTCTCATCCAAATAGCCTTGCATGTTGCTTGACTTGCAACCATGTACTCTACTTTTGTTGAGTTGAGTTCCACAAAGATATGCTTCCTATTGTATCAAAAAATTGTTGCTGACCCAAAACTGAAAATTCCTCCTGAAATGATCAACCTGTATGATGGACTCCCCGCCCAATCTACATCTGTGAAGCCTTGTAGCTTCACTCCCTCTATCTGTATGTACTAAAGACCAAATTAAGTAGTGCCTTTAAGGTATATCAACACATGCTTTGCTTCCTTGCAATATACTCTGGTTGGATTAACCATTGCTTCACTAAGCTAGTTAACTGCATAACACATGTTTGGCCATGTGTTTACTAAATAGATGAGTGAACCCACAAGCTTCTTGTAAATTGTATCCTCCACTACTTCACTTGAAATAACATCGTCCTTCCTCCAATTTCCTGCTAGAGGATCTCCATGGGTTTGCACCTGTCTATGTGAAATCTCTGAAGTATCTCGTTGGAATACTTACCATGAGAGAAAAACAGTTCCCCATATACTTTCCATACTTCCAATCCTAGGAAGTAGTGCATGAGGCCCATGTCCTTCATCTTGAATTCTCTTTCAAGGTCCTGCTTACAAGATCTAATCAGTTTCTCATCACCAGTAATGATCAAGTCATCGAAATATAAAACAATAATCAATAATTTACCTTCTACCACAATGTGGTAAAGGTTTTCATCTGCTTCACTTTTGGTGGAGCCCAAACCGATGAGGTAGCTATTGATCCTGGTATACCAAGCATGGGGTGCCTACTTGAGTCCACACAATGCTCACTTGAGTCTCCACACATGCGACTCTTTGTCAAAGGTCTCAAACCCCTTTGGTTACTCAATATGCACCTCCTCCTCAGTAACTCCATTGAGGAATATTGTCTTCACATCCATCTAGTGGATCTTCCACCCCATCTGCGTTGACAATGTTAGAATTGACCTGATGGATGAGTATCTTGTTGCTGGAGCAAAGGTCTCCTCATAGTCAATTCCCTCCACCTGATATAACCACTTTTCCACAAATATAGCCTTTTGTTTCTCTATGATCCCATATGCTGCATGATTTACCTTGTAAATTCATCTCGAACCAACCATTGATTTGTCTTCTGGTCTTGGGACCACTTCCCAAACACTATTTCTGACAATGGAATCATATTCCTCTACCATAGCATCAACCCATACTAGTTTCTCTACAACTTCCTCGAATGGGGATGGCTCTGTTTCTAAAAGTTCGCTCATCAGATCCATGTAGCCAATGTACCGATCTCATGACCTTCTCCGTCTGTGTTATGATGTGGGTGCTCCTACATTCTCTCTAGCATACTGCAATAAGTTGTTAGGTTTCATGATTCGCTTCCTTCCTTCTCTGGATGCATCTTCTTAAGTGGATGTTTCCACTCCCTTATCCTTTGCTTGTGGCTTCTCCATAACTTCCTAAGGTTCTTCGTTTTGAGCCAAAAGCTCTTGATCAGGCTACAACTGAAGCTCCCTCTCAAGAGAACACCTCATTTCCTTCTCCTCATCAAATCTCACATCCTATCTAACCACTTTCATCCTCAGAGATGGAAAGTACACCTGATAGTTGTGAGGTGTATCCGCGTACCCCACAAATATTCCCAACTCTACTATCGACTCTAGATTTTTACTTGCTTCCTTGGAAAGATGACAGTAAATTGATGATCCAAAGATCCTGAAGTGTGAAACATCTAGTTTCTTCCTTGAAAAATCTTCCTATGGTGTACTCATGCCAAGAATCCTACAAGGACTCATGCTCTGTAAATAGACTGTTGTGTTGCATGCTTCAGCCCACAAGTGTAGAGGTAGGCCTTGGTCATGCAACATCGCTCATGCTTCTCCCACAATACTTATGTTCTTCCTCTCAGCCACCCCATTCTATTTTGGGTTATAAAGTGTTGTTAACTCCTATCGAATTCCTTCCTTTGCACATAAATTTTTAAAATCATTTGACACATACTCACCACCATTATCACTCCCGAGAGCCTTTACTTTCATGCCAATTTCTTTCTCAACAAGTGCTTTAAACTCAACAAATTTGGAGAATCTATGGTATTTGGGTGTATCTTGTTGCTCTAGTTCTCCTTTGGGGAGGCTTGTAGAAATATTTTGCATGATATTCAAAGCACCATGATGCAAATAGCCAAGTCTTATATGCCATAATTCACCCACTTCTTGGCTCTGTACCTTCTCTACTTTTGTTCTTAATGTTGCATAGTATTCCACATTTAATTTGTAGAGGTTCTTCACTCGAACCCTAATTTTTTTCACTTGTCCTGTTGCAATTGTCTCAAGAAATCCTTCCTTTTGTTTAATATCACATCGTAGCCATCATCGTCCAACATAGCTACAGAATCTAGATTCTTCTTCATACTCAGTACAAACATCACATCCTTGAGCCTGAGAGGGGATCCAAACTCCCTCTGAAAATTAATTGTACCAATACCGATCATGTTATACCTTCCATCATCTCCCATATCAATGTGCATATGAAGATCCTTCTCCTCCAAGTGACTAAAAAATTATTTGTTTCCCGTCGTGTGGAATGAGGCACCGTTGTCGAGATACCACACAATACCCATCATTATGCTTGCCATGCATGCAATGAGGGTAAAATCAAGTTTGAACTGTGAAGCAAAGCTTCACCCACTACTCCTCATGTGGTCTTCTTTCTTGTCTTCTTGTGTGGACACTTTGTCGTATAGTTCTTGAATTCATGAAAGTGAAAGCACTTGATTCTAGACAAGCCTTTCTTCTTGTCCCCTTGACTTGAATCTGCTTTGGATTAGGATTTCATCCCTTTCCCTTTATTTTCCTTTCCATCCAAGGCACAGTTCTCCTCATCCTCACCCTTGGATGAGGTCCAATATCTAGTTCTCCTCCTTATCTCCTCATGTACCAAATCGAACCACAAGCGTTCCCAATTTGGTAGCTTCTCCCTCCCATTAACTGAACCTTGGTAGTTGTGCTAGCTCTTGGGAAGGCCTAGAAGGGATATGCTCACGAAATCATCCTTTGCTATAGTAACACCAACTTGACCAAGTTCTTCGTGCCACTGTGTGAACCTACTCAGGTATTGTGGAATGGTCTCGTTCCTTTGCATCTTAATATTTCGAAGCTTGTTAATAAGTGCCAATTTCCTGTGATCACTACTATTTTGGAAAAAAATTGTTAGCGCTTTCCAAATTGCATATGAATTCTCTTTCCCATGGAGATTGGAGACAATATGGTCTCTAACTCCCTCCAATATGATCATCCTCGCCTTGGCAGCAGACTTCTTCCAATATACAAGATTCTTAGCATCAACTACTGCGAGTTTCAGAATATCATTATCAATGAATTCCTTCAACCCATTATTCTCCAGTATTGCCTCCATCTGGTTCTTTCATGCAACATAATTCGAGATTCCCTCAAAGGCATACTCGAGCCGTAGTCCATTGAAAGCCATCTTATCGGTCCTGAAGAAAACCTGCAACCTGATCTACAAATTTGAATCTCCTGCAATGACAACCTCGAAATATCTTATCTATAGTGATTCCAACTCTCATACCATGTAGAAATTAATGTGTAGATTCAAAACTGATCATGAAATTTACTAAATCACGAGACTTGAAGCTACTCTACTCATCTATGAAAGTTAATTCACCATCTCAAACAAGAACCATTGACATGAGAAAGGAACCATCACACATAAAAAAAATATTGATCAAGGGGAAAGCAAGTGCTCAAAACCCCTTACTATTCGTATTGCATTATTAGATAATAGAGAATAAATACAATGCTTTCTCAAGCCTGAGCACACCTTGCACTAGTATAGTCTATCTCTCTGCCTAATTGACTGAACTTGGTTCAACATTTAGCTAATTTCAAGCCTCCAAGATCTTATTTACTTGTGTTGTTCCCTTGGGAAATTTCCCTTATTATTTAGGAATTTCACACCAAGGATTTATGAAATTACCATAGGCCCATCCTCTGACTGCATGCACTACATGTACAACTAAGATTAGTTTACAAATGATAGTACATTGCCCTTGAACTCCAATCTCCACTGGGTAACTCGGATTATCTACATGCAACAATTATTTTGTGCTGATTTATCAGTTACTAGATAATCACTTAGTGTGGAAAAAGCTACACACCCACAACTTGACCTCCACTAGTTCTTTTGATAGTGAGAACTAGTTAAACTAACAATAATTTAAATTAACGAAACAGATTGCTACAAATTAGAAATCAATCATGTAGAACTTACTCAATTATCTCCAACTCTAGTTTATTGAGTTAAATGAGTGAAAATGGCCATGTCACCTTAGTTAACTACTTCCAAGTATTCTACTAAAATTGAAATTTGAATTTTAATCTAGTTTGACCAAGGCAAAGTCAAAACCAGATTTTCTTACTGCATTTTCAACAATTCTTACAATAGTTTCATTTAGTAATTAAGTATAAGAAGGTAAAAACAAAAAATTCGGATGTCACGCTTTCAAGGAAACCCACATAAAAAATTATAGCTTTAGGACCTCTTATGTACATGTATCATTTCACCCATGATGCATACAAAGAGATATGCATAGACGATTACTTCAAGGAGGTGTTTTAGCAACTGTAGAGCCATAGTTAGGTATACAATCGAGACGAAACAATATTTTATCATCTTCAAAATGGGTTACTCTACAGGGTAGACCAACCATGTGTTCCTAACTGTAAGTGACCACCGCTAATCAAAGAGGCTCAAACCTCCAAGGTTATAGGGAATTTTGGTGTAAGGAAGACAATTTCCAACTTATAGAGATATGTGTACTAGCCTATAATGTAAGAAGATGTAGCTAGGTCCATTAGAGGATGTAAGCTTTGTTGTACCAACAATCCTAGTAATAGGAAACAAGTTCTATATCATCCCTTACTTGTATTAACTCATCCTTGGGAATTCATTTGCATGGCATGGATTTTATGGGAGGTTTACCACAAACTAGGAAGGGGAATGACTACATGTTCATGGTAGTTGGTATGTTCAACAAGATGTGCATTCTCATTCCCTTTAAAAATATCAGTAGAGGGAAAGAAGTCATAAAATTGTTCTTTAAATAGGTATAGGTGCACTTTGGGATACCAAGGAGAATTTTCAAATAGGTGTAACATCCCACTCCATATTTACCTACTTTTACAAGCTCTCTAGGGTAAACATGAGTTGAGAGTTACTATGAAATGATCCAACATCCAAGTTCCAGTTATGGAAGTGGGGTCTACTAACTAGAAAAATTACTGAAACCTCTCTAGGACACTAGACCACCCAAATGTCAAACAACATCTATTGAGGATATTTCCCTAAGCTATAACAATCTTTCCACCTGACCTCACAAACCAGTCGCACGTGCGCCAAGCCTTCAATGTGGCCATAGGGCTCCAACGGCACACACAAAAGCCTTCCTCCATGTAGCTCCAGCCAATATTTCTCAGTTAAGAGACTACCACTGCGAAATTGGTGTCACATTTTTTGGGATAGCCTACAATCCATTGCCCATAACTCTCTAGAATCAATCATAAGATAATCACAAGTATGCATAACCTATACTTAAGGTCATATCTTTCCCAAACATGATAGTTACATGATAAAAATTTAGACAAACATAAGATAAATGTGGTATAAATAGGTCATGAATACATATCTGATCATTGTCTCATTCATTTCATGGTAACATCATCGAGAAGGATCACTACCATCTCAAGCTAGCGGCAACAACACTTGTTATCTCAAACATTCACATAACCATTCAATGACTTGTCAAATCATGAACAATATCCATAACAAGAGAACATCATTTAACTTTACCTATAACCAACATTTAGCCAAAATGAAGCCATGACAAACCAGTCATAAAATCAATGCAATAACTAATACATGTTCTCATTGATCTCAATAAGAAATAGCACTTAATAGCATATACTTAAAGCCAGCCAATTCACGGAATTCCATGTACCACCCAACCATAGGTTGGGCTGAGCTAAATCTCTCTTTCAGCCAGTCATCCCTATGCCATATTCCAAGCATGAATGTGGGGTCTCATGGGATAAAACGAAACAAAACCAATCAGGGCATCTAGATGATAAACCACCTCAACCCTCAAACATAGTGATTTCACTATAAACCTTTCCAGAAATCACCAAATAAACACGAGCTTGGATGCCTCAAAATTTCTTCACCATACCCATAGGAATTTTCCTATCTCCACCCACCTATCAAGGGCTTCCCAAAGAAACCCATCTCCACCCCCAACCCTTGGGATTTTCATGAGACAACCTCACCCAGATCCAAAATCTTCTGGAAATCCAAAGATCAGCCAAGGATGATCCCAACCCACCATGGCTATCCAGTAAATGAAAAGGCAATGACATAATCATTTTCAATCCAGGAAAAACCCATGCCAATGATAACAAAAAAATCATGTAAATGAAATTCATGCACCATGAATTCAAATCCCAACAAGGAAATCACACATGCAACATGTTACTAGAAAATTCCTCCCGCTACAATTGCTCTTCCAATATTATCCTTATGCTTCCTTTCTTTTCATTTGCTTGCCTGATTTCTTGTGTCCAAGTGCTCTTCCTCTCTCTCAAGTTGTCTAAGTCTGAGCAAAATATGGCAATTGTTTCTCATGTGTCTCTTTATCATTGATGTTTGATGTCTCTTACTTTCCTTTTCCTCTTTTCTTTCATTTTTCCTTTATTTTCTCTGTAATTTCCCTTACATGCATATTATTGTCTCTTCATCTTCCTTTTCTCCTAATTTTCTTTATTTATTTTATTAAATTTTCATTTATTGCCTTTTGGCAATGCCAATGCCAATTTCCATAGCCATTAATTAACTACAAGTGACATCCACTTTAATTTTTTTCCCTCCATTCATCTTGTAATGTGTGTCCCATGACCTTGGTATTATTTTTTTCCTTTATAATGTCCTTCCATTTACATGGAAAATAAACCCGTAGTTGTTAGAAACCTCTCCCCATTGGGGGAACATTGTCCTCAATCTTCTATGACACTTATGACCAACAAACCGTTGAAAACAAAACATACTACTTATTGGATCTTTATAACATAGCTCGTTGCAGTATTTATAATGACAAACTATTGAAAACATGACAAACATACTACTTATTGGAGCTTTATAATGTAGCTCGATGCATTATATATATGCCAAAAACCTCATTTTCTTTAACCAACAAATAAAGAAGGATATAATACCTACATCTAATCAACGATCTCCCATGTAGCTTCATCGGGCCCAAAGTGCTTCCACTGCACTTTAACTTGCTCTATTTCTTAGTTCCAGAGCATGAGTTGTTTTCATTGCGATATGAATTATGGCTCTAGTTGGAACTCTCCCTCTGGTTCCACTTATAATACAGACCAATCAATCACATGATCAACATCCTATACATATATCTTAATCAATGAAACATGGAAAACGTAATGGACTTTGACTGATGGAAATAAAGTAGGTCTGTAGGCCACTGGTCCAATCCTCTCAAGGATCTCAAAATGCCCACAATATCTAGGTGCCAGATTGGCACATGACCCAATCCTCAAGGAACTCCTCTTAGGCTTGATGTTCAAGTACATATGCTCCCAAACCTGAAACTCCTTGAATGATCTATGTTGATTTACATAACTCATCTGCATGTACTATGCTACCTTCAAATTCCTTTTAATAACTTGCATCTCCTGCTGCATCTCTGCCAACATATTCTATCCAATTAACACCCTTCTCATTGGATCACTCCAACTAATAAGAGTATTACAACTCCGCCCGTAGAGAGCCTCAAATGGACTCATATTCAAGGATTCATGATACCCATTATTATAAGAAAACTCCACTAGTGGAATATACTCCTCTCACTTCCTCTACTAATGCATGACATACATCCTCAACATATCCTCAAGCATCCTATTAACCCTCTTTTTCTATCCATCTGTCTGTGGATGATAAGTTGTTCGAAAGTTTAACTCTATCCCAAAACCTGCAAATAACTCCTTCCAAAACTTATAAGTTAACTTGGCATATCTATATGATATAATATTCTTGGGAACTCCATGCAACCTCATTATCTCCTTGATGAATATCTAAGTTACCTCACTCGCTGAATTAGTAGACTTCATTGCAATGAATTGAGATACCTTACTCAACCTTTCAACTACAACCATTATGAGGTCATGTTGCCTTGATGTCCTAGGAAACCTTGTAATGAATTCCATGGAAATGACCTTCCATTTCCATTATGGCATCAAAATAGGCTACAATAAACCAACTAGATGCTTGCATTAAAATTTCACCTATTGAAAGTCCAAGCACTTAGCAACAAACACAAATGCCTCCTCCTTCAAATTGAATCCAATAATAGAACTTATTAACAACTGACAAAGTCTTCTAGTATCTTATGTGGCCTAAATATGGCTTGACATGAAACTTTCTAAAGGTAAGATTCTTCAACTAGCTATTATCTGACACATAGATCCTGCTCCTAAGGCTAACAAAGTTATCTACCATGAGGTGATACTCCTCATCCCTATCACCTTCATCTTGTTGCTACAATCTATGCTTCAGCTTTTGATACTTCTCATCATGATGCCCTACCTGTAACATCTTATCTTATGAATATGTCCCATAAGAGCTCACAACTAAAATATGATTCACCTGCACTCTCCTACTGAGAGCATTCTCAACCTTGTTCTCTATTCCCTTGATGTACCTGATCTCAAAATAAAACTCACTGAGAGTATCCAAACATCTATCTTTCCTCGCATTCAAATTGGGTTGGTCAAACAAATACCTCAGTCCAATATGATCACTCATCAAAATGAACCCCCTTCAATGGAGATGTTGTAACTATTACAAACCCCCCCCCCAAATTTTCCTATGCCTTGATTTTGGAGCCTAACTTTTTTCCATAAGGATCTATCTTTCACTGTCATCAAGTACTCCTTTTGATTATGAAGGCTTATCTTTGCATGTAGTGCTTGTGATGATTTGATTAATTTCTTTTGATCTTAACTAAGCATTTTCTAACACAATCCATCTCCTTCTCTGATCTTGCACCTACTGTCAGTCTTCCCTCTTGGAACTATGCAATTCACTATCCCTAGAAACTGCGCTAACCCTTGAGGATCAAAATTACACATTCCTTGAAGACAGACAACCATTAAGCACATAAACTGCATTGATCCTTCTCTCTCAGTCACAAATTGCGCAATTTGTTGAGTCAATGAACTGTGCAATCCCTGGTTGCTGGGAATTGCACAGTCCCTTCTGCCAGTATAAATGGGAAGTTTTCTGAAAAAAACTAAGTTGTCATCCATAGAAAATAGGGAATGCACTATTAATGTCTAACAAGTGGCACACAGTTTCTTTTTTCGATCATAGGACAAGTGACGCTTTTCCTTAATTTTAAGCATGCACATCATAAACCCTATCTCAACTAAATCTATATAATAGACACCTATAGAGCTCATTTTCACACTTGAATTTGGAGCTCTGTCCTTCCCAACGAGATCAAATAGCTTTCGACTTAGTTTGTGGTGCATTTCTTGGTAAGTTTTGCATGTGTCGCTTTTTGTCACTTTTTTTGTCACTTTCGCTTTTCTTAGTGTTATTTTTCCTATTTATTTTCATAGTAGTTGGTTCTTTAACTGTTGTTAGTTTGTACAAGTGTTGTTTTGGTATGTTGTTCACATTTTACAAGTGTCGCGTCAACTTCTTTCTTTTTTCCTACCAGCGGTTGACACTGCTAGGTCATTTTGTGCGGGTTTTCTTCCTTTTGAATGCTTGTTTCTGGAACTTAGTTTTCACTGATATAACTTCCCTTGAATTTGATCTACATTCCTTCCTACCCCAACACTCAGATCTGAAAAATTTCTCTCTCCTTCCTAGGAAAATATGTGCAATCATGACCAACTGCTACCCCTTCCCAACTGTGTAATTTTCATCATCAAGGATCAAGCTTCATGCTTAGCCTCTGAGACTATGTAATGCATAATCACTGGATTTCCTAACTACAAATTGTGCAGTGTCAAGCCTCAAGCCTCAGCCTTGGGCACTAAGACTGCAAAATGCACAGTCTCCTCCCTCAGTCTGCCAAACTGAGACTACACATTGTGTAGTCTCAAGCCTTAGTCTCATTCCTTTTCTACTGAGACTACGCAGTGAACAATTCATGAGCTTAGTCTACCACCCTGAGCCTAGAAAATACACAATATTTTTATCCAGTGACTGAGTTTCTGCTTTATTCTTGTTGAATGAACTGATTTGTTGGATCTAATTTGTCTTCGCTATGAGTGTATCTTGTGATATAGGTACTGCAACGTTTTGAGCTTATCTCTCTTTTGTTAGTTGTTGTCATCATGTCTCCAAAGAGATTAGTCTCAAAAGAAACTACAGAGAGAAGCATCAGTGAAGTAGTTGAGAGTACCCGTGTCACGATGCCTATTCTTTAATACACTCAACTCTTCATTGAGAAAGATTCAAATTTCACATGGTACACATTAAAAGATGCATTCATAGCCACCAGTTACAAAGAAGATCTAGAAGACAAGAAGGTTTACATAAATTTCCAGAGGTTAGGATTTCATAATTTTTCATGTAGGTATCTACCCTTCCCTTGTGCAGACATCATCAAGTGGATCCCGTCGCACATAGACACAAAGAGCATGATCCTCAACAGTGTTAGTGGACAACATATTGCTTCATATTTGGCCCATGACATTCATCTCATGTATCAGTTTCCTAAACAATAAGCATACATGGATTCTCATTTCTATGTGGTCACCAGTTACTTGAGCACTAAGGATGTTGTCAAATCCTGGGTGAAAGAGCCATCCAAGTTCTGCTAGACACCCAATAACACATACAAGGCCAAATCCTTAAGAAAGTGTTCTAGTACTTGATTGTTTTATGCTGCTAGATCTATGGTCAAAAGAGTATTGAGACCCTTCCCGAAGGCTGGGAATATCTTTCGCATCATATTGTTAATGAAGGAAAGATATTCGACTGATTGGATCTATTGGTCCAACAATTGTTGATCAATGTGACCAATGAAAATAATCCTCCCAATGACAAGTAGGCCAGATTCTATATGTTTGCATAGTAGTTGGACGGGATATGTCCTAAAAATATTTCCGTGGAATGAGCTAGAATTGGACACCAAAGGAGCTTGTTGTGATTATTTACTGCAAGTTTATTTTAGAGTGCAACTATAGAGGAGTCATGGAGAAGTTGAATCATAACTTCATCATAGTATTGTATTGTATGATCTTTGAGGAAGAGCCACCTTGAATGTCTCGTGAGGAAATGTAAGCAATAACAAAACTTGATGATTGGTTTGCCTCACCTGATGGCACTTACCTTAGGGTGTTTGGTTGTCAAAAGTAATCAAATTTTCTATTGAAGTATGTCGCTGACAAATTCTTCATGCAGGAGGTTGTGTACCATCTTTCCATAGGCTTATCAAGAGTCTTGGAAAGGAAGAAAAAATCACCTTCGCCCACTGTTCCTTTATAGATATGATCGTACGAGAATAAGAATCTGAGGGTTGAATTCAATCTTATGGAGTACCACATGTATGATCCCAAAAGTGTTTGCAAGAAGCATTGTGCAAAGATCACTTCAATTGACCAAGCAAGACCTATTCTAGATCTAGGGAGGAAAAGATAAAAAATTGTTATAATCCCTCTAAGCCCTGTGCACCAGTCAAATTGGAAGGTCCATCACATGTGACTCCAGATCCGGAAGCTACTTTGGAAGCAAGGCCATTAGAAAAGCACAACCTAGTAAGCATAAAGTATAAAGGAAGGTTTCACACAGTCTAGTAAAAGAACAAAGCCGCAAATACAAAGCAGATCCAATTATCTTGAAAGCGGCTATGGAAATAGAGAGAAAGAGGAAAAAAAGAGACAAGAGGAAGAGTTAAGGAACAAGGAAGAACAAGAGCAGAAATAACAAGAGGAAAGACAAGTGTAAGAAAAATAAGAATAAAGGCACATGTAAGAAGAAGAAATAAGGAGAAAAGAAGATGAAGAAACAATGTTGAAGCAAGTCGAAGAAGAAGGGAAAAATCGACTACTTGAAGAAGAAAGCTATCAACAACAGGATGAGGGAATTTCCCATGAAGTTTAAGATTTGATCGTGTTTCAAGACATAGAGATAGAGTCAGAGCAACAGAATTAGGATGTTGATCTCATGCCTTGTACACAGTGGATCACTACTCAGTCTCCCCCTCCTCCTATAGAAGGGAAAGCTCTAGATGATGAAGAGGAAATTTCTCATCTTAATGAAGGTCTAGTTATGGATATTTGTAGCTTGAATTATGATGAGTTTTAGAAGAAAAATTTTCAAGCTATAAAGAAGAAATTTTTGGACGATCTCACACATCTTACTTTTATCATGGAGAAGGTGATTGTAATGGACACCGGGAGGAATTCCGAAGTTATTTTCGCAGCCAACTTGGCCTTCGCAAGAGATTCTAAGTCAAACACAGAGTATTTGATTACTGAGAATAGAAAAATGGTGAAGAATTTAGAAGATGTAAGGAAACAAATTAAATAGCTCTAGGAAGAGGTCTAGAAAGAAACTGTCACATAGATGTACTTAGAAGAAATTTAGGCAGCTATACTTGGTGAAGTATTAGCACTGGGAGAAACCATGAGGAACCTTTATGAGTAGTTAGTCACCATGCAAAAATAAGTTGTCCCCTTGCACAAAATGCAGTCAAAATCAAGAGAGAATGCAAAAGCTCTCAAGGTTGTTCACGTAATTATCAATGCAGTGCATGAGTGGGGAATGAAGTATAAAGGTGCACCGCTCGATTGGTAAAGAATATAAGACAACAAGCTAAGTTGGAAAAAGCAGAAGTCCAGATGCTTATACAAAGCAACAAACAAATCAACAGCTTCATTACCAACATTTTGTCCTCTTATTCACGTTATACAACAACATGGATTCTATGGTGAAATATCGTAAGATCCCTTCAGTAAGCACACTCACTAAAGTCAAACGCATGAATAAGATCAGACAGGAAGTTGAAGAATACTTGGACCAGTTCAGGAAGATTGCTACCAAATGGAACCTGGAGGTCAACAAAAATGATATGTAGAAGTATATTGGTGGTCTTGCCAATATCAACACCATATTGTTCTTGTTGAATAAGGAAACAAAAACTGGCTCCAAGATACTATACCTAGATGCAATGAAGGCCAGAGTTCATTTGTAACCTGACCCTATCGCAAATTCTAAGAAATCATCGCACAGTACAAAGCTTAGCATTGTTATGTAATCGAAGATCTACAAGTTGAATTTGTTGAGCTAGAGTTTCCCCAAACTCAAGATTGATGTGTTTTTTTGTCTTATTAGGCTTGTTTTATTAGAATCTACCCAATTTTGTCTTATATGGGTATTTGTAATATTGTATTTGAAATAATTTGTAAGTGTAAGTCCAAGTGTCAATTGTGGAATATGAAAGGTCATTAGTTAGAAAAAGACAAAAGAAGTCAAAGAGTCATGAGGGAGTCCAAAGGTCACAAGATGGATATTCATCTCATATGCTATAAATATACCCGCATAACTCATGTAAAAGGATTTTGGCATAGGATCGAAAGATTGGGAGTATTGTTGAGAGCCTTGGCTTCTCCTTTAGCATAAAAGGATTATCATTCTTTGGAGAAGCAGGTCTTGGCTTCATGTTTCAAGTCTCTTGGGGCTAGTGTTTTTTCAATTATAAACATATGTTTGGAAGTTTCACTTTTAATAAAAGCTCAGAGCTAGAACACCTTCATGCATATGTCGTGGATGTAGTAAAACTATTCTTGTTATGTTTGTGATATGTGTTATTTGATTTACGCTAATGCTTATGAAATATTTTGTTTGACTTAATATGAATCTTGTTGAATGCATGTTATTGTTATTTCAATCATGGTTATCTTGTGAACTATTTTGTAGGTTAACTTATGATTCTTTTATTGCTTGTGTGTCCATTTTAAGCTAAGTACTATTACATTCTTCTAAGGGGGCCCACTCCCTTCCCCTTTTATTTGATGGAACTACTCATGCATCACACTTGACACTTCACAAAGTTCATATACTTACCTCCACAAAATTCATGTATACATCATTCTATGGTTTTATTGTGGCCAAGGCACCCTATTAAAACCCACCACTTCGGTAACCAAATGTATTCTGGTTGGGGCTACTACTCTAAACAGTGTGGGGTCTAATTGGGACTTCACATCGATGAGACCCCCTGCCCTGTTGGTGGCTTCCAGCACTTGTCAATAGGAAATAATGACATTACATATACAATCCATGAATGAAGGCTACCAACTCAATATCACGAGTCACATAGTTTTGCTCATGCTCATTCAGCTTCCTTGATTCATAGCAAGCCACATGTCCTTCTTGCATCAAGAATACACCAAGTTCTTCTCTACATGCATTTGTACAAACCACAAACTCTTTATTAGGATCTGCAATCTTCAAAATTGAAGCATTTGTAAGCAAATGCTTCAACTAATCAAAGCTAACTACACACTTAGCAGTCTATTCAAACTTCTTCCCTTTTCTCTGCAAATATGTGATATGATAGCCAATATTAGAGAAGTTCTTAATGAACATCTTATAATAACCCATTAGTCCTATGAATTATTTGAGCTCATCCAAATTCTTCGAAGTTGGCCACTCCATGATAGCCTTAATATTTTTTGGATCCACTTCTCTCCCCTCCTTGGAAACAATATGTCCCAAGTAATGAATCTGAGTCTTAAAGAAATTGCACTCGTTGAGCTTGGCATACAACTGATGCTCTCTCAAAATCTCAACACTGTTGCCAAGTGTTCTACTTGCTCTTCCTCATTCTTTGAATATACAAATTATCATCAACAAATATTGTCACAAACGTATCTAGGTAATGGTGCAACACATTTTTCGTCAAACACGTGAAGGTGGTTGGAGCATTGGTAATACCAAAATGAACCACCACGAACTCGCAATTCCCATACCTTGTACAAAATTCAGTCTTGTAGTTGTCTTCTTCTTTGATGCGCACTTGATGATATCCTGATCTCATATCAATCTTTGAAAATACTGCTACTCCCTTTAGGTGATCAAACAAATAATAAATCTTAGGCAATGGGTACATGTTATTGATAATCACCTTTTCTGAATTCATGTAATCAATGCACAATCTAAGAGTACCATCCTTCTTCTTTACAAACAACATTGGTGCACCCCAAGGCGACAAATTTGGCCTTATGTATCTCTTATTGATCATCTCTTTAAGCTGCAACTTAAATTTCACCAACTTCAGAGTGTCAATCTTGTGTGGTTCCTTAGATGCTGGTGTTGCTCATGGTACCAACTCAGTAGAGAAATCCACCTCTCTATGAGGAGGAAACTCTAGAATCTCTATAGGAAACACATCCTGAAACTGTTGCAATATAAAATACTTCCTCAAGACTTCATCATCCTTGACATCCTTCCCCTTGTCACTGGAAACACGAACTGCAAACAATACATACCCTTTCCTACAATTGTGCTTAGCTTGCATAGTTGTAACCATTCTCACTGATGTAGGCTTCTTATTTCCCTGTAAGACTCTCTTTTCTCCATCATCATCCAGGCACTCAATGGCCTTCTCATAAGAATCTACCTTAGTCTTATGAGTAAACAACCAATCCATGCCCAAATGCATGCTATATGCACCCAAAGGAAGAACATTTAGGTGTGTTTCTGTAGGAATGACATTAAGCTCAAATGCTTAAGATCCCACCCAGTGATAAACTCTTCTCTTCGTCCTTGTAGCCAACTTCACCAACCAATAATCTGCATGCACTTCTTTATTCAAACGACATTGATCCACCAAGTTAGGACTAACATAGCTATAATTACATACATGATCATTCAAAATGGAAATAAATTAATTGTGAAGCTTACCTTCCATCTCAATAATAAATGCTTGATAGTATGTCTGCCTATTATCAAGTGTTACATAGATCCAAGGAATGCTTTGACCAACATCCCAAATTGTCTATGCCTCCTAAGCACTGTAGATTTGTGGCCTGCCAACCTGGTACGTAGGGACAATCCTTCTTGCCAGGGTCTTTACCACAAATCCAACACTTCAACGTTTCCATGGAATTTCCTTTATTCTGCTGCTCTCCAGGCTAAGACCCCTATCCTTTCTGAATTGCATTAAACTTCTTATGAGGGGCTGCATTTTCCTTGTCATCTGCATCCTGAGATATTCCTCACTTCTTGGGCCATTTTCCTTTATCCTTCTCATTACCTTTCCAATCACGCTTGAACTCAAGCTTACGCTTTGAATTCTCATAAAAATGCTTCAAAGTCATAATAACCTCCTCAAATGACAGAGGCTCATCAAACTCAATTTTGTCATTGAATGACAATGGAAATCCACTAATGAATCTTTGGATATTTCCTTTCTCATCCTTGATATAGGGCACATACCTCAACAACTCTAGAAATATAGTTGTGTACCTTTCATCTTTCATGGAACTCATTCTAAGCTCATAAAACTCTTTGGCCTTTCCATTATAATATCTCTTAGATAGGTTCTTCTTCCTGAAGATTTTTTCAAACTCACCCCAATTCAACTTATCTTCTCTGATTCCTTTGACATTCTTAATATCTTCCCACTAGATATTTGATTTTCCTTTGAGACTAAAGGTGGCTATCTTAGCTTTCATGTTCTCTAAGTAATCATGCAATATAAAAAAATTATGCATTCCAAGAAGCCATGCTTCTTCATCTTCTGATTTCTTCATTTACCCATCAAAAGTAGCAGGCTTGAATTTATTTAATTCCTCTAGCAAGTACTTTCTCCTCCTATGATGTTGGTGGTGATGGAAATGATGTCTCCCGGAAGAAGAGATATGATAAAACCCATGTGTACCAATCCTCTTGTCAAGTGTATCCAAGAGTATGCCACTCTTCATTGTATCATAATTGTCCATCTTGTACCTTCTCTGAGACCTACTTCCATCCACCCCATTAGTCTTCTCCTCCTACCTATCTCCATGACTACTCCCCAACTGTCCCTGCTTCTGTAAGTATGAAAGGATTTGAAGAATCATTGCATTGACTTCTGATTATTTTTCTTGAGCCTTTGCAAGTATTTATTGTGCCTAAATAAACATATTATTATCCGCTTTACAACTTCTAATCTCATCCCTCATGCTCCTCAATGTATCTTATAGATAAGGATAATATTCCTCTCCTTATTGCTCAACTGACTTTTCCCATTCCATTGATTTCACTTCGGGGTTGTACGGGGAGTCATGTGAATTATAATACACCATTTTTTTCTTCATCTTTTGACCTTTTATTCCTTGAAAATGTACCATGTTAGATAAACCAAATAGAAGACATAATCAAAATCATACCTCAATATATCTCAGGAGAGGATTTTACATATGTATAAGTTGGTCCAAATTAGCACGATATATAATAATAACAACAACATCTCAACATCATGCATGAATCAAGATGAAAATACAAAATTGTAACAATAACTACATGCATGATAAACATAACCATTTGTATTCACCTCGAGGTCCAATACTGTAAACCTCTCTTTGATGCCTTTCTATAACACTAGTACCAAAGAAAGGTTTATAGGGAACAAAATTTCTCTGGTACCACTTTGTAACACCCTACCCCACATTTACCCACTTTTACAAGCTCTCTAGGATAAACATAAGCTAAGAGTTACTACGACATAACCCAACATCCAATTTCCAGTTATGGAAGTGGGGTCTACTAACCAGAAAACTTATTGAAACTTCTTAGGCATACCATACCACCTAGATGTCAAATAAAATCTACTGAGGACCTTACCCTAAGATGGAATTATCTTTCCACCTGACCTCACAACCCATTGGCATGCATGTTAAGCCTTCCATGCGGCCAGAAGGATCCAGTCATACACACAAGCCTTCCTCCATGAAACTCCAGCTAAGATTTCTCAATTAAGAGACTATAGTTGTGAAATCAATGCCACATTTTTAGGGCTAGCTTACAGGCCACTGCTTAGAGCTACCCAGAACTCTCCAGAATCAAGTATAAGATAATCACAAGTATTCATAACCTATACTTAGGCTCATATCTTGCCCAAACATGATAGTCACATGATAAAAACTTAGACAAACATATGGTAAACATGGTAGCAACAGGTCATGAACGCATATCTAATCATTGTCTCATTCATTTCACCAGAGCATAATTGAGAAGGCACATTTCCCTCTCAAGCTAACTGCAACAACACTTGTTAGTTCATACATTCATTTAATCGTTCAATGGCTTATCAAATCATGAAAATGATCCATAACAAGAGCACATCATTTAACCATGCCCATAACCAGCATTTAACCAAAATGAAGCCATGAAAAACCAGTGATAAAATCAACACAATAACCAATACATGTTCTCATTGATCTCAATAAGAAAAAATACGTAATAACATATACATAAGGCCAACCAAATCAAGGACTTCCACGTACTACCCGACCATATATTATGTTGAACCAAATATCTCTTTCAGACAATCACCCTCGTGCCATATTCCAAGCATGAATGTGGGATCTCATGGGATAAACCAAAACAAAACCAGCCAAGGCATCCAGAGGTTAAACCACCTCAACCCTCAACCACAATGATTTCACCTAAACCAATCCAAAAATCACCAAACCAACACAACCTTGGATGCCTCAGAATTTATTCACCATACCTAGAGGAATTTTCTTGTCTCCACCCACCTATCAAGGGCTTCTTGGCGAAAACCATCTCCACCCCCAACACTTGGGATTTTACTAAGACCGCCTCACCTAGATCCAAAATCTTATGGCAATCCAAATATCAACAAAGGATGAATCCTAACACACCATGGTTATCCAGGAAATGGCAAGACAAGGTTGTAACCACTGCCAATCTAAGAAAAACCCATGCCAATGATAGCAAAGCAATCATGTAAGCCAAATGCATGCACCATGCATTCAAATCCCAAAAAGGAAATCACACATGCAATCTGTTACCTGTGAATTCACCATGTTGTAGTTGCTCTTCCAATATTCTCCTTATGCTCCATTTCTTTTCCTTTGCTTGCTTTTTTTCTTGTGTCCGAGTGCTCTTCCTCTCTCTAAAGGGTTCCAAATCTTAAAATTGATCAAAGTATTAGCAAAATATGTCAATTGTTTTTCAGATGCCTTTTTATCATTGATGCCTGGTGTCTTTTCCTTTCCTTTTCCTTTTTTCTCTCTAATTTCCTTTGCATGCATATTATTGTCCCTTCATCTTCCTTTTCTCCTAATTTCCTTTCTTTCTTTTATTAAATTTCCATTTATTTTCTTTTTCCTTTTGGCAATGCTAATGCCAATTTCCATAGCCATTAATTAACCACAATTGATACCCACTTTAATGTTTTTCCCTCCATTCATCTTGGAATACGTGTCCCATGACCTTGGTATTATTTTTTGTCTTTATAATTTCCTTCCATTTACATGGAAAATCAACTTGGGGCTGTTACAAGAGGGACACCAGATTTTTTAGTGCATTGTCGACTATTGTACAGAACATGGACATGAAGTTGAAGAGGTATACACCATTCCATTCATAAATAAAAGGGCAAACAAAATTAATCAACAAGATTTTGGTGTAGCTTTTGAGGGGTTACCATAAGAAACATCTGAAGACCTATAAAAATTATAGTGTATATACAACACTATTATAATAGATAAGTCCACACTTATATTGGTAAGTCCCCATTTGAAACTTCTTTTGGATATTTGCCACATTCATCTTTGGATGTTGCATATGGCCAGCAAGGAGGATTGAGGAATGATCTCAAAGAGGATGCTTTAAGAGTAGAAAAGTTTGTTGAGAAAATTAGGTAGATCCATTTGCAAGTACATGAGACACTAAATAAGTCACATGAAATGTACAAGGCTAGGCATGATCAACATAGAGAAAAGAAGTCATTCATAGTGGGAAATAAAGTATGGTTACAATTAAACAAGGAGAGGCTACAAGGTCCTAGTAATAAAATCAAGGCTTTGTGATATGGTCCTTTCAAGATAATAAAAAAAGGTGGGAGATAATGCCTAAAAGTTTATTCTATCTCCATATATGCACATTTACTTAGTGGTGAATGTGGAAAATATCAAGCTCCACGAGTCTTCCATGTTGGATCTAGAAGAGGAGCATGGCATGCCTTCCATAAAGGACTTAACACTAGATGCTATGGAAAAATTGACAAAGGATACAATTTTTCAAATGAGATTAAGAATTACAAGACAGGGGTAGCATGACCTTTGACAAATTGGGTCAAAAGGATAACTTCCATACAAGGCTAAATGATACTTTAGGGAGAAGATAGAAGAAAAATTCCTCACCTCATTAGCAAAATATTTTAGGGACCAAAATCCTCTCAAACTTGGGAGGTATGATCTAGATTGGATCATTGAAGTATTTTTCATCCATCTTGATGAGTTCAAGGTGGAAAAAGTGGGTGAGCCAACTTGTAGAAGCAGTTTTGTCTGTGGGACCCAATTTGTTGAAATGGGATTTGAAACCTTCTGGCCCATTTTGAGGCCTTAAATGATGTTTTTTGGGGTGAACTTTCCCACCGAAGGTTAATACCTCGTGACATATTTATATTCTTAGACACATTTCCAACAATGTAAGAAAGATGTTGACAAAATTTGTATGCAAAAATTATGCCTCGTAGATGTTGACCTATCATGATTGACCACCATAATTTGAGAGGATGTCATGTTAACCCCCATTGGTCATGGAAAAGGGGATAGCCATGTCAATATATGAAGAAGAATCTAGGAAGGTCAAATTTGTAACTCTAGTGAGAGTTGAAGGAGTCAAACCTGACCCCTAGTTGGTTATCAAGCTATGTTATAATTAGGGCACTAGGAGGAAAATGGGGTTAAATTATTATTTTTATTTTATATTGTTCCACATTAGAGAAGAAAAATAGAGGGTGGGACTGAGAGATCATAACAGAGGGGTTTTAGTGTCTACAGAGACCTATTAGGCCATAGGTCTTAGGTAACTCCATAGAGAGTCTCTTCTTCTTTATACTTGCATTATTTCCATTCTAGAGAGAAAGAGAGGGAGAGCATATTTTTTGTAATATGTCATCACGCCACAGGTCTTATGTAACCACAGTGAGTGATTTATCCTTTGTGCATGCATTATTTCCATACCAAAGAAAGAGAGAGCAAAGAAGACTCACCTTCCAACAAGATTCTATTCTATAAGTGTTTCTCAGGGTATATCTATGTTCATTATGATTGGTGTGTGATTGTATTTTATTGTTATGTATTTTTCGCAGTTTGTTTGTTACATGCATGAGAAAAAAACAGTAATTTACAGATCTAGAATCCAAGGAAATTAATCTTCATAGTAAATATTTAAATCTATTTTTGCCAAATATATTGTGGCAAACTATTTAGTGGAATATCTAAAATGGTTTTTGGATCAACGTGCAAGGTAAAATAACTACACCTAAAAGTTATAGTGATAAAGGGCGAAATAGATCCCATATGACACAAGTACAATGTCACCTTAATTGTTTATTAGACTACATAAAAAATAAATAAATATATATATATATATATATATATATATACACTAAAGAGTGAAAATTTTTATTTTATCAAAAAACAATAATTCAACTCTTAAAATCCTCGCTAAAAATATAATATTTGTCATTTATTTTCAATGAATTACTTTGTTTCATTTTTTATTGTTGCATTATTTTAAAATTCTTTGAATGCAATAAGTGTATGGCATGATGTAGAATTATCTTTATGAGAGAAATATAAATTTTCATGAATGCTAGAGCTTAATTGTATGGTTATTTGATTAAGGGTATAAAGTTGTGAAGATGTTACTGTTTGATTGTACAAGTGATAGATGGAGTTATTTTGTGATCAATTTCTTTTAATTTAGGCAGTTAAGTATATTTTTATCTAAATTTTATTTGTAAATGTGACATATTTGTTTTTTAATAAATAGATAAGAATTTTAAAATACCAATAATACTAATTTCAAATAATTAAGAATAAGAAAAATGTTTTTAAATATTTTAATTAGTTAAAACTAATTTAAATTGTTTAAAAAATTATTATTATTCTAAATTATTATATATACAAATAATTATAATATTATAATCTTTTCAAATTTATCAATCCCACACATATAGATATTTAAAAAACACACCCTAACGGTGACATGTTTGTCTTTCTTAAAATAGAAATTTCAAAATACCATTTATATCAATTTTATTTGAATAATTAAGAATGAGAAAATTGTTTTTAAATATTTTAATTTCATTAAATTTAAGTTAAATGATTAAATAAATTATCATATATATAATTAATTTTATTTATTTATTTATTTTTATATCAAGATAAACCAAAGTTATTTTTGATAGAGTTACTTATATGATTTTACAAACGAATACCTTAATAAAACACTCAATCACCAACAATTCCTAGGAACAACTCATATATACAATTAATTAAAATATTAAATTTATTCAAATTTATCTACTGAATAATATATATATATACATGAATATGCATATATTACCCCAAAAAAAACATTCTATAAATTAAAAACAAATAACTAAAATAATTTCATGTTTCAATTATTTTTTTCTTCAATTCAGTGCACAAAAAGAAGTTATGGTCCATGATGGTTATATACACTTTTTGTGCAGGGAAGATGTCTAAGTTATACCATGTCTTTATCATTTATAGTTACAACAAACAAAATTTCATAATGATAAATAATAATTTCGTTATCTTAATCATGAATTTCTTTGTCTTTCCTAGAACGAACTGCATTGATTTATAAGTTGGTACCTTGAGTTCCAAGAGATTATTACCCTAAATTTAAGGGTCTCTTATTAGTATTACAATGATTGTTATTTAAATACAACTGTCATTTTCAATGACAAGAATGGACCTTAAAAACACTCGCGAAAATTTTATTTTATTATCCCAATTATTATTAAAAAATATTGTTGTTTCATTTAAATAACAGCAATGATTTTAAATTGGTCAAAATATTCCATGCACGATAATGGCCCTTTTTTTTAGAGTAAGCATTACATTTTCTTGGATGTGTTTTAATATTAGAATGACATGAGATGGATCGTGTTTATATAATCAATTCTCTTTTGATGAGTTTGCAATAACTACAATTGCTTAGGTAATTTTATTGTGTAATTTCATAAACACTATTCACATATCTCTCTTTGACAAATACACATTTTATAAACACTAATCACATATCTTTCTAACCAATACATATTTAATGACTCTTAGGGGTATTTTCTACTTCATAAATACTATTTACATATCTTTCTAACAAATACACATTTAATGTTATTATTTCTTACATTTAATGTTATTATTTTTACCATTGTAAGCAAGGATGCATATTTATTGAATATTTAAAATCCTATTATTATTATTATTATTTGTTATTGTAAGCGAGGATGCATATTTATTGAATATTTAAAATCTCTTATTATTATTATTGTTTGTTATTGTTTTATATTGTGTGAGTTATTATTATGTTATTTAATAGTGTTATCTTTTAATTTTTAATAAAAAATAATTTTTATTGTTATATTCTAAAATTATTGTATTTTTTTTTGTAATTTTGAGTTAATGATTTTTGAGTTAATGAGTTAATGTATTTATAATTGATCATTTTGTTCTATATTTTTGTTTTGTACACAATTTTCTTCTTATTGTCACAGTTAGTTTCAGTATTGTAAGTCTAGAGTAGCATTTATCTTGTTAGGTTGATTTCCTCTTCCTATGTATTGATTATTGTCAAACATGCATAAAAAATAAACCATTTGCCTAGCATATGTTCTATTTCCTATTCAACCCGTAGATGCTAATGATGTTTGATAGTGCCAAGCTACAACTAGAGTGAGGGTGTTGTCTCCTTTCCTATTGCCCCTTCAACAACTAGATCTCTTCACTCAAATAAGATTTTGGAAAGTAATAGTTGATGTTGTCTCTCAAGAGTTTGATATGTTTATTTAAACACATATGATAGGTTTGACGAAGACAAACATTTTGTTGTGTATTTTTAAAGAGTTTAAACAATTATAGATCCTTGAATTATTGATTGCCAATTAACTCCTTATGAGGTTAGCAAGTTCAAACAATGTCAAGAATTTTTATATTAGAGATACATGAACAAATGAACATACTTTCTAGGTGAGTGCAATCAAAAATTCTAAACTCAAATTTTTAAATGACTTAGGTCACATTATATAAAATCAATTCAATTTAAATTCATTTTGTTCTTGAAATACCTATAATTAAAATGTTAGGTAATTAAGGATAAGAAGACAATGGTGTTCCATTATTTTCTCTCTTATCATAAAAAAGACTTATATTATATTCCTTATGAGATCCATCCAAAATATTAATTCATTGAAGAAATAAGTTTGGATTATTTTCATTTTATTCCTTCTTCTATGTGGAGATTTCTTTTTTATTTACACATTATATTTAGTGAACTTTGTAAAAATTACCATTTTATTGCATCATTTAATTAAATAGAAGAAAAACATTTTCAATAATTAATCAACAGTATAACAACATTTAATATGTAAAGTTCTATAATGAATAATTGCATAAAATTATTACATTTTAAAATACATTTAATAATGTCAAAACAAAACATTTAATACAATTTTTCTTACTATATAGCTAAATTATATTGTTTTAGTAAAAATGAACGTCACTCAACCTTCTTCTCTTTATCAAATTCATTCTAAATTTAAAATAAAATAAAATAAAATAATTGGATAAACTCCAAAATATTGAGTTTCACCTCAAAATTTAAATTTACAATATTTAATTTGATATATAGTTACTTTGCTTTATAATATATATATATATATATATATATATTTTCCAGTGGAAAAATCTGTAACCTTTTATTAAAAAATGAAAAGTTACAATTGCAGATGCATTAAGCATTTCCGTAAGCTGCCCCTTGGGCTCAAGTGCTTTCGCACTCTTCACAATAATACACTACTAGCGTGCCAAAATGAAAAAAAAGAAAAAAGAGAGAGAAGAAGAGGGGAGATGGGGAAAAAAACAAGGAAAACCGAATTTGGTCTTCAGGTTTTCCTTCCCTTTTTCTTTTCGACCTTGCGCCACTCTCCTTGAGTAGGCTCGATCGAGGCTATGACTAACTGTGTTTCTGCTCTCTGCGGGCCTAGTTCCTTGTCTGAATCTGAAGTATCTGATTGGTGAAGTCGTTTAATCCCTCCCATGCTCTGATCTTCGATTGTCTTCTCTGCCTGATTTGGATAGGACTGAGGTGTCTTGTTTTCTGATGTATTTTCCTTCTGGGTTCCCGTTGCTCGGGGTACCTCAGCATTCTCCGTGGGGGTATCGTCTTCTTCTGCTTCTGATTCTTCCTCCTCTGAGTCAACAGGGGTGAATTTCCATCCTTTCCTCTGCTTCCCTTTCTGCTTTCTTTTACTGTTAACTTTCTTAGCTTCTGGACATGTGCTTTGCAAGTGTCCTGTTTGTCTGCACATCCTACATCTGAAGGCGGTATTTTCATAGTCTAGTACTTGCAGCCAATCTTGTTGTTTGTAGATCAGCCTTATGTTATCTGGCAGCCCTTTACTTAGATCTACTTCCACACAGATGCGTGCGAAAGTGAAAATCCTTTCGTCAATCCTTTCTAGATCTGTTTTGATGTATTTCCCTATGCTGTTCCCGATTCCTTCCAAAACTCTTTCACTCCAAAAATGAAGGGGAAGGTTATGTAGGCGTACCCAAACCGGCACTTTTGAGACAGTCATTTTGTTTGGGTCAAAATCTTTGAACCATGGGGTCATGAACAGCCCCGCAGTTCCCCAGAACCAGGGCCCAGCACTGATGATAGTATCTCTTACCTCCTTAGATGTAAATCTGACTATGAAAAACCCTTTGGAACATAGATGAATGTCGCATTCCATGGTCCAATTGGTAAAGATCCAATGAAATAGGTCCATTGGTTTTGGCCAGAAGCTGTTGAAACGGCATATTAGAGCTTGTGTTTCATAAGACTTTACATAATCGTCAAGCCCTGTGTCCTCAATATTAAAGGCTGGAGTTTGTCCTAGCTGGTCAACTATATAAGGCCGGGGTGAATATCCACCTAGATCTGGGGAGGATCCTGATTCTCTGTTGCCTTGGAGAATGTTTTTGTAGGATGACGCTCCCTTAGGTTTGTGCTGGGGTGCTGTTTTCCCCTTGTCCCCTCCTGAACTGCTTGGCTGTCCCTGAGATGGTGCCCCTCCTCTCAGCCTGAGATTCAAAACAATGGTTTCTCCTGGACTAATCTCGTAACTTCCCAGGGTTCTGTTGTCCTGTAGGGACCACCTGCCACTGACTAAGTGTTGGGTCTGGCCAGGATAGCCAGTGGATGCATAAATTTGCTGCTTTAGCTGCGAAACAGAGCTATCTGCACTTACCCATACTAAGAGAGATTTCATCTCAGGGGTTTTAATAAAGATCTGAAATCGATTTTTAGTTACCTGATGTCTGCATTTTGGCTGAGCTTTGTCTGAATCGGAGTCTTTGCTGGTTGCCAGATGGTCCAGGTGTGTGCATTCTTCCAGATCTTGCCTCCTATTGGGTCGATCTGCTGCGTGCCCTCTGCTCAATCGATGCCCATTCCCGTCGATCTGCTGCCTGGGTTCTTGAAGCTTGCTCCAAGTAGTTTGTTCTGGCCTGGATCTGTAATATTTGGGCCTCAGTTCGAGCAGATCCGGCCCAGATCTGCAGAGATTGGGCCATGCAATTATGTGATGGGGCAGATCTGCATCATGCAGTCCCCCATCTTTGCATGCAAAGGTCCTGGGAGAAGGAACAATGTTGGCGTGAACGATCAATCCAGATCTGAGCCCAAACTCTGCTTCAGCTGTGAATGTAGGGCTGAGTGTGCTCGTTAGAACCCAGAAAACGTGTTCATTCAAGGCCTCGCCTCCGTCTACAATCCTTTCGCTCCTTGTCGCCCTTGGCTCTGAATCCGTTATGGGTTCTAACCCTAGCAGATCCGTATTTCTCTTCAAATTCCCCAGAAATTCCAAGACCCGCCTGAGATCTGCCACACGACGGAAGCCGTTGTATAGCTCCACCATGGATTCGTGCTCTCTCTGTTTCACTGCCGTTTTGTCGTTCCAGATCTGCCTGGAAGATTTGGCCACGTTTTCTATCGCTGCGGAAAGAGAAAAGGAGGGGGTCGATATCGGATCCGTCACATATGTTTCAGGGTTCCTGCAACCCTCATACAGACCGGAGATTGTAACCACCGCGGGAGCCATAGAATAGCAGGTTTTGGGTTCGAGTCGCCCGGTCTCCTCCAATCTTGCGCTCCGATTTCCACCGATCAAGAATGTAGATTCCTCACAGTGCTATTAACCTAAGATCTAAAAAAAATATATATATTAGGTTAGATTGTTTACAAATTCTATAATAAAAATCAAATGAATGCTTAATTTAACAATTCTAATAAATAATATTAAATTTATAAATTCCATTACAATATAAAAATGCATATTGATATTTAATTTATCCAAACACCATTATATATATATTGTTTTCTATTGAATTTTGTTCTCAAAATACTTTATAGCCGTCTTTTTTTAATTTAATCTATTTCTAGGATAGCAAAATCAAATGTACCGTATTTTTTCAAATGAGATTAACATCTAATCATAACCATACATATTGATATTTAATTTATCCAAACACCATAACATATATATATACATATATATTTTGTTTTCTATTGAATTTTCTTCTCAAAATATTTTATAGCCGTCTTTTTTTTATTTAATCTATTTCTAGGATAGCAAAATCAAATGTACCATATTTTTTCAAATGAGATTAACATCTAATCATAACCATACTCATTTCATTTGAATTTTATGTAAAAAGGCGAACATTTCAAAGAGACATGGTAAATTAAATATAAATGTACTAAAAAGTTATAGGTCACTTGTCAAAGATAGTGCATAAAAAAATATGTTGCCATATTTTTATATAATAAACTAAAATTTTAGCAATTGTGAACTTGATTTGTAAATATAAAATTAAAATCAATTTTAAATATTTTTAAAAAATTAATTATATATGATTATTAAAGTAAAAATAAATAATTTTATTTAAATGAAAAGTAATTGTACTACTTTGTTATGATATAGAATAAATTTCAATTCTCTCAAAACTATTTATAAAACGCACTTTATTCTAGAGTTGTTATTATATTATATATTTATAAGTTTTTTAAATGTATTTATTATTTATTATTTATTATTTATTATTTATTATTTATTATTATTATATTTATATTTAGAAGAGTTTTTTTGGCAAAAATTATATAGGAAAAAAATAATTTGCCAGCTAGTGTGATTCATCATTCGGACCAGATGATCATACTAGCTGGTTAATGTGTTGATGTGTTGGTCACAACCAAGCTAAACACTAGCTAGTGTGATTCATCATCAGGACCAGATGATCATACTAGTTGGTTAATGCATGATCCAACTAGTGTGATGATGATGATCATACTAGCTAGTTAATGCATCATCAGGACTAGATGATCATACTCGCTGTTAATGCATGATCATAGTAGCTGGTTAATGTGTTAGTCACGACCAAGCCAAACACCATTTTTTATGATGAGCCACAATAAACGCGTTGGTCACAACCAAGCCAGATACCAATTTTGATGATGAACCATACTAAAACGCGTTGATCACGACCAAGTAGACACCAATTTTGATGATGAACCGCACTAAACGTGTTGGTCATGACCAAGCCAGACACCAATTTTCTCCTATGTGATTTCTACCAATTTTGATGATGAATCACATTAAACGTATTGGTCATGACCAAGCGAGACACCAATTTTCTCCTATGTGATTTCTACCGAAAGACTCTTCTTAATGTAATATGGATCATGGTCATGTCCAAGCCAAACACCAATTTTCTCCTATGTGAATTCTACCGAAAGACTCTTCTTAATGTAATTGGTCATGACCAAGCGAGACACCAATTTTCTCATATGTGATTTCTACCGAAAGACTCTTCTTAATGTAATATGGATCATGGTCATGACCAAGCGAGACACCAATTTTCTCCTATGTGATTTCTACCGAAAGACTCTTCTTAATGTAATATGGATCACAGAAGCCTGAATTAAGATATTATTATTAATTTTAAGGTCACAACCAAGACCAAGCCAATTTGACTCCTAAGTCTAGGAAGACATACATACACTATCAGTTTCTGGTTTTGAACTTATAACCTCTTTAGAAAAAAACACATGCTCTTAACCATTAAACCTGCTCAAGCTTTATTTTTCATTTATATTTTTTTATCACAAATTATTCTAATTAATTCATTAACCATTTTCAAATTCTATTGAAATTTTTAAATATGGTTGTTGACATTTTTTCAAAATAAATTTATATTTATAATTTAGGTTTTTCATAAATTACAACTTTTTATTAATATATGTAAGTGATATTTTAAAATAATCAATATAGTAAAATAAATATATTTTAAAATTTATAAAAGTTATAGTAAATATTTTAATTAAATAAATATATTTTACAATTTCTTAAAAATATATATTTTTAATATATAAAAAACTTTATTTATTTTGTGTTTAATAATATTTATTTTCAAAATTGTGAAAATTTCAAAATATTTATTATATTATATTTTTTATTTTTAATTTATTAAAATAATTTTATTTTATTTTTTTAACATAGAAATATTCATGAACAAATTTAAATTTAACCCACCTCAATTATCATTGGCATTTTTATATTACTTATACAATCAAATTAGAATGCCAAAATATTTACTATATTATATTCTTAAAATTTTAATATATTAAAATAATAATAATTTTTTTTTAATTCTAACATTAAAAAAACATATATTCATAATAAAATTTAATTCTAACAAAATTTAATTAGCATTATCATTTTTATATTACAACTTATATTACATATAAGTTATGATTTTTATATTACGACTAATATTGTATATTAATTATTTAATTAAATTTGTAACATTATGTGATGATTACCACATATCCCATATCAAGCATGTAAATTAGTTTTTAATGATCTCTTGACTTATGGAGATAAGTACAATATAACATTTCTAGATGATTTATTATTTTAATTGAAAAAAAAAAACATAAAACATATGAATGGTACATGCACTCATTTATATTTTTCTGTCATTGAGACAACAAAATTTATTGAAAAACGACCCAATATCCTCGCTCATAATATGAAAGTATATTAATGGTCAATTCTTTATATTTAATAAAATAAATGTAATGTACAAATATTTCTTTCTCTTTATGCATTACTTTGTTTGAATATGGATTATGCATAACATCACTATTGCCTCAAAAATAATGAATTTTTTTCAAGTTCGGTTGAAAAATACAGGGGATATACTGGAAATTTTTAATAATTAGGTTAAAGTGATTTGATTCTATATTATTTTACTTTTATTTTATTTTGTAATATTTTTTATATTTTTATTTAAATATAAAAATTTAAATTTAAAATTATTTTTTCATTAAATAATATTGTATTGATAGATTAATAATTATGATGATGAATATAAATATAGCAATAAATATATGTACAAATTATATCTCAAAAATATTAAAGTAATAAAAAAATAAAACATGGATTATAATGTTAGATAAAATTAACTACACCATTCAAATTAAACAAACATTTATAGATATATGAATGTTTGTTTAATATGAGTTGTGTAGTTAATTTTGTCCAGCATTATAATTCATCTTTTATTTTTTATATTACTCTAATATATTTTATTTGGGATGTGATTTGTATTTATATTTATTGTTATACTTTCACAATAGGGTATTGATATTGAGGTTAACACGATTACGTTTTGTGTTTTGGTGGTAATTTTTTACCTTTGATTTCTATATTGATTTTTATATTTTATATTAGTTTTTTTTTTTTTTAATTCATGCACTCTAGATTTATATTAATCCCTGCACCTTGTACTAAATTATTTTCTTTATATTAATTATTGTTCTTTACATAGGATTCTTTATAGATTTTTTTAGATGAAGAAGATCTTCAAGGAGACTCCAATACTAGTTTCTTCAGTTTACCATTGTACTGCTATGAAACAAGAAATAAATGGTCTTTCTAATTCGAGGAGCTCAATAATGCTAAGTACACTCATAAATTGCCAATATCGTAAAAGTTTCTTAGATAATTGTAGAGATGAATTCAAAGGGTGTAATTTTTTTTCTTGTTATATCTCTATTTCACATTAGACTAGTAGTGTAGAACAAAATAGAATGAACCTACCTCTATTTGTTTTTTATGGGAAAAACCTCAAGCAAACTAGAGATAGAGACAATGATTTTAAGAGTTTGGATGAAATCCATTTGAAGAGTAAAATATTACCACTAACGAGTCAAAAAATCCAACAACAATCATGCTTCCTCAATCCAAAAGAGGTTTTGCATCATTTGTTGCAACTGGAGTGAGATTAGATATAGTTGGTTATATTGGAATGGGATTGGGTTTGGCAAGTCCATTTTCTCACTTGATCCGATTAACAATTATTTCTCTATAGTGGCCACCTTCATTTCATTCCTTTCTCATAAACTATTGTTCAAAGAAAATGTTTGTTCATGCAAGAGTATTTTGTTTCCTTGTGAAAAATCTTACATTGTACACAATGTCCCTACATTATATGATTTCCTTTACTAGCCAAGTTGTTTGTCTACTTTAGAAAACATGAGGCACTTGACTTCTTCTCTACATTGTCCATGTCTACAAATCCCCCTTTGTTCATTTTTCTTTTCCCCTATAAAATATCTCTTAAGCTTGATCTTGGAGAGGAAAGAGTGACCTTAAAAGCTTGAGTTTCTGAGTTAATTACATTGTCTATGGTTTTTTGGAAGGCTTGTTGAGCATGGGTTGCTTCTATAAATATCAATCTCAACCAACTCTACAAGGTATCGTTTAATTTCATATTCTCTTGGTGTCAGTGCATCAAAGAAAGAAGCAGGAAAGGCATTTAACCTCACTTACACAAAATGTGTGTCTCTAAGTTACAATAGACTTAAGTGTGGATAGATGTATAAGTGACCATTTACTTAGAACCCACGTTAGTTTAACCTATTGATTCACCCATTGATTATCTAGTGGAGAAACTAGATACTTGGGAAAAGGAGAAAGAAGTTGCTCTATAGCTACATTGATCAAACAAATAAGTACCTCCAAGAGTTCTTTAAATTTACCTAATGAATTTAAATACTCCTTACCACCCTATTGGGAAATCTAAACTATTAATGTCATTATTCATTCTTTGCGCCCATAGTTGAATTTGACATTCATTTAGCTTCTTATGACAAATATAACTAATATGTTTCCATTTATACATGTCATTAGAGTGGTATCTAGAGGGGTAGGCTTAGGAAATTGATGGTCACACTAATGTTTGAATTAAGATATGGGGTTCTTGGTTAAGTGTTCATTGTTCAACACTCTAGTTTCATGAATCTGTCTTTATGTGCCACACATTATTTTCTTGCTTCTATATGTCAACTATTCAAAGTAGGGTTGCCTATGTCCTTGCCCAATATTAAACACATGACTAATGGTTTTCAATATTCAACATCATATATCTTATGAGGATTAATTGACCTTTTCTTTTGAAATTTTAACTCAATGCCCTTTTCACGAGTGTTATCTTATGTATAAATTGTTCCTAGTTCCCTTTTGGGGAATTTATATTATCATTATTCACTAGATTTAACTCCTAATTCTATTGTGTTTTCTTTGATTAAACATGAAGGATTTGGTCATTGTAATTTAGTTTTTAATATATGGTTTGTTATTTACAGCTAGCTTGTATTTCATGTCTTTGTAAAGGTTTTGGAACTTTGCAACAAGATTTTTTCCAAAATATACATTGGTCATATTAATAATAAATATTGTATTATCTTTCACATTTTCTATGACCAATGGAGACTACATTTTCAGTGGATCAAAGGGTAATTTTGCATATTTATAAGATCTTCAAGATCATACACCCTACAAAGAACAAAATTGCTTATGATGCATTGCAAAATGAAAAATCTCCATGGATTTGAATTTCAAGATATTAACCAAACAACTTAACATAACTTTTTTAACTCCATTTATTTCATATTTTGATAGATGTATTGTCACTTACCCAAGGAATCATTGTATATATTTATTTGTTTTGTAATAGAAACTTGATATAAACCTTGTAATAATTCACAAGCATGCAATTTTTTCCTCCATTGAAAATTTTGCTTCAAGCATTCCAAAGGATTTTTTTTTCTCACCTATTGGTAATAATAAACAATATACATGTAATATCACTTATGCACTAACATATATGATGAGAACTAGTTTTTTATTGTCTTTTTTTTGTAAATAATAACATTATATTTCATTATGTGAAGCAATTTACATAAGGAACAACAACATAATATAATCTTCCGAGGCCATAGGAGGCCATTTACCACACCTCAGAATACATAAGTAACGACAAAAACAACCTCCATTTTGGGAAAAAAAACAACAAAAATAATTACAAAAAGTAAATACATCAACATTATAACCATGACCATCGTCGACCAGAAACACCAACACACAGAGCAAAACCATGAAACACATAGATGGCCATGCCAACCTCCACCAAAATAATTGTCCAACACCACCAAAACTACATGGAAGAGAGCCTTAAAGAAAATGAAGACCTCCAACAAACACCAGTCACAGTTGAAGCACGTGCCATCCCACAAATACACACAGTCCAAAAAACACATCGCCAACCAAAAGGGAATTAAGAGTCGATAACCAAACATTAGAGAAAGATTCAACCGTGACTAGATAGCAGAGAGAGAGTACGTCATAAAAACTATATCATCTTTACCAAAATTCCATTTACATAATTGTCCAAAGAATGCACCCAAAAGATGCAGTATCGTACCCATACCTCAAAAAATGATATAATAGTAGAGGAACAAAAGATATCGTCATTTAATATGACATAGGAATCTAAGGGTCCAAAGAGCTTGCAAATGGAGTTCTAGTAGGGTCTCTTGGGGGCTATGTGAGGTCCCTAAAACTCGAATTAGAAACCAACTTTTTCTCCACCCAACATAGATGTGCATCCATTGATCTTAAATCTCACATTTCTAAGAATTATCTTAATATCCTCCAAACCCGAGAAGTTGTTGTAGTTATGAACCTAATTGTCTTTAAGAACTAAGCAAAATAAACATTCAAATTGCAACCACATAGATATGGAATTTAGGAAAAACAATCATGTTTCCTTATTTTACCAAGATCTGAGATCCCTAACCAACTAGCATTGATGACCTCTGAGTATGAGAAATAGGGTCGTTCCCCAAAATCCTTGGATTCTAGAAGTATAATCTCCCTATGCACCTCTAAGGGTACAACATTAAAGAAAGAAACAATTGAGTCCCCTATAAACTGACAACTTTGTCTGACCCCCCCATTGACCAAAACAACCCCGACAACTTACCATTCATTTTCGAGGAGCCATAACTTCCAACACCAAGAGATGAAATAGACAACCATTTGAAGGAGCACTTTGAACAAAAGAAACCAAAGGGAAAACCACTGACTTTTAAGACCAGACCAAAGGACAATAATATCATCCCCTAAAAACTAGAATAGAGGATGTAACGTAAAAAGAAACTAGTAATGGACACACCCAGGACTACAAGACCAACCTTGGTTACCAAATTGCAAGGACTGAGTTTGTGGTGATACCCAAGTTCCCCAGACTTGACACCAGGGCTCTCGCAGCAAAGCCTAAGAATTCAGAACCAACACAATCAAGGATGAAGATTGTAGAATATGACCTCTAACCACCAACAATAGACACCATGACGAGAAATATAAGGGATAATTACTCTAATTCCATTCTATGAACCGAACATGTACCCATTGAAGCAGAAAAAACCAAGACTTATAACCATAATGAAAAATGACCAGAATACCAACAGCCGTAAACCAACACCAGACAAGGGTACGAGATAGTAGAGGATTCTAACTTTGAAATATGTGAATTTACTAAAACTGCCACCAATTCAAAAATCGTCCCTTGTGGTGTAGAGTGCAAGAAGAGAAAAAAATACATCGGAACATTACACAAACCATCATGCATAAAACCAACAGTAGAAAAAATCCAGAACCTACGAGAATCACCACCACAATCAACATGGCAAGGGGAATATAACGTACACCATAAGCAATGCCATTAAAACCTTGAATCAGGTGTCCATAAAACCATAAGTGTGGGGATGGGTGGCATGCCTCACCTCCATTGTAACTCATAGGTTCATTTCACGACCCACGTGCATGAATTTAACTTAAGGGGACGTCAGATGTTTAGCCCAAATACCACCTCCATCAACTTGCCATGACGTGAGAATTGATCACCAAATGTCCAGCCTCAACGTAAGTTTCAATGGATTAATTAATGTCCTTACGGAAAGAATTAAGGACACCCCCATTAGGGATTTTTTTTTTAATGTCATTAAACGGAATCAACTTAGAAATAAGTCTAAAATAGTGAGGAAAAAAGTTCCTTTTTAATTCAATATTTCAAGTGTCCTTATTGTGTTCTCTCATGGTCCAAAGGTGGATAGTTCTTTTTAATTGTAATTCACATTTTCTTAGATCTATGTTGGTACCTTCATAAGGCATAATTTTTTTTACAAAAATAATTTGAATCATATTAGAGTATATGGCTTTCATAATTGATTTTCTGGATTTACCTAAGAACTAAGTAGGGATCAACTTCTTTGCATCTATCTCCCGTGTTTGTATTATTATTATTATCCCTTTTCAAAAATGATAAAATTTGTATGCTTTTAGCATGCATGTAATACTTTGCATGTTTCCTCCTTTTCCTTGAAATAAATAAATGAATGTAAGTTGATTTAACTACCATCCACAATAACAATAATTTTAAGGGATTCATATAGATTTGAACCTTGGAGGTGTGTGAAGTATGTTCACGTTGAAGTCAAGGTAAGTTTGAGTTGCATGTACCTATTAAGACTCTAGTTTCTACTCCATGTGGTCTATCGCATGGTATTTTACACTTATGTGAAGTATATTCGTATCAAACTTGATGTCCACTCATCAAATGTGTGTTGGATCTATGTATTACCTCATACATAATGTAGAGTTGCACATTAGCATCATAAATGTCAGGGGAACCATGCCTAATTCATATAAGTTACAAAGCAAAAATTATTTGTTCTAGGGGAAATGGTTTCCATAGGAATGAACTAGGGCTCCTACTAATTTGAAGATATTGTGCTTGAAGTCTCCAGAAGATGGAGGTTGTGTAAACAAAGTTGTAAAGCAACAAATTTTTTGTTATAGGAAAAAAAATTGCATCATTATCATACTTGTTACTCAAGTTATCTTATACGGATGTTGAGTTTGGCGTTGCAAGATTTTTAAAAGACCTTCGAGGAAAATTGAACAAAAGTAGAAGGATTTATAGCATTTAATATTAAAATTATAAGTAATGCACCCTATCCAATCCTCCTCTTAAATGTTGAGCTTGGACCTATTGAGAATGAGGTTGTGATAAGGTATCTAATGTATAAATAAAAGATAATTATGATGAAGGACAAGAATCTTCCTGACATTGCATCAAATTCTAGAAAACTCCCCTTAGGACTTAAAAGAGGGTGGTATAAGAATGTTGGTTCTTTATTGAACCACTAGAGAATAAAGGGAGAGATAGCTCTACAAAATATTGATACCATTAAAAGAATCACCATAGATTAATTTAAACAGAAATTGTGATGTAATGAAGCAATAAAGACTAAGAGAAAGTTAAGGTATTATAAAGATATCATTAATCCCAAATTAGAAAATCAAAGTATATTTTTACTATTGATGGCTTAAAGAGTAAAATTAGCATGATAAAATAAAAATGGACCTCATGACATTCAAAGTGAAATTGGGAAATGGATAAAATTGAAAACACCATGAGAAGAAAGACTTGTAATCTGCATGATGCTAAAAAATGATGAAAAACACTTTCTCCTTGAATGTCATGTTTATGCAGACATTTAATCTCAATTTCAAAATATTTGTAACATTATTGATCTTCAAAACTTGTTTCACTCTTGAAATTAAAGATATTTAGGAGAGTTTGGTTAACCACATGAACAAAATATTAAATGAAACAAATCAATTCTTCATTGATTTATTATGATTTAATAAATAAAATTTGATCTCAATAAACAATAATAATCATCATATAAAAATTATTTTTATCCCACTATTATTAAACATAGATAAAACTAAAATCGAATTATTTGAAGTGTAAAATTTTAAGCTTTATGTTGAAAACATAATCCTTAGGGATTATGTAAATTTGTATTATTCAATTGAGAGTAAGATGAAAAGCCACAAGTGAATGCAAAGAATCATAAGGAGTCAAAGAGACCTCTCGGAAGATCAAACTAGGCGTCAGTAAATAATGTATTTGTATGTATCATATGAATCAGAAATGTATCACATGCCTTATCAATCTCTCTTGCATTTTTGTGTGTATTCTAACAACGGTATCAAAGTGGGTATTTTACTGCTCTGCTTGACTATATTAGAGTCACGAGTGTGTGGCCTTCCCTAACCACAATTTTTTTGGTATTCATCAACTAAGGGGTTTCATACATGACTGTGTTGGAGAATGTAACTAAGTTTGGTCTTCATAATTTGTAACATTTTATATTTATGAAAATGCATAAATATAAATATATATATATATATATATATATATATATATATATAAATATATATATATATATATATATATATATATATATATATATATATATATATATATATATATATATATATATATATATATATATATATATATATATATATATATATATATATATATATATATATATATATATATATATATATATATATATTAGTATTATTATTATTATGTTCTTCATGCTTCTAGGTTTTTTTATTAAAAAATTCAAAGTCCTATTTGGACCTATTGTAAATGAAAAACAAAAAAAAATTAATACGTAATTTTGGGTCAAAAACCCCTCTAGGTGACAATTCAGCCCTGGCCCAATGGACATGTCTATTTGCACCCCTCTAGACAGTATAAATAGAGGGAATATGGAGCTTGTTTGGAAGCACACTCTTGATCGATTACAGCCTAAAGTATCACAAAGAGGACAAACAATAAATGAAGGGCCAAAATCTAAAAGAGAGGTTTTCTTCTTGAGCTAGAATGTGTGGAAGTTCTGCCTTGGTACATCTCTTGTTGTTGGTCTCTTGTTGATGCGTCTACTAGAAATAAGGAAGGTTTGACTTTGAAACTTAAGGTGAAATTCTTTTGTGGTTATGGGTCTTGGATATCTCATTTGATTTGATTCTATAAGAAGAGAATTTTCTGAGCTTTCCCCTTGGACAGGTTTTTCCCTAGCTTAGAGCCTATATCTTGTGCTCTATGTTTTCTTGTGATCTTCATGTTTATGTTTTTTATAATTGTTTGATGAAGAAGAACATAATTAAATGAATAATAAGTTAACAAATTTCACAAGCAGTTATCAAGGAAAGGAAATCTAATCTAATTGTAAGGCCTCCCAATTTTCCAACAAACCGAGGCTATATTTTGCAGTTTACCTAGGTTCAAAGTTGATCACGTGATTTTATTTCAATTTTCTATTGATGTGTAAAGAAAATGGATTGAAAATATTTGGTGGTGCTCAACAATTTCTTACATGGCTTTTGAAGTTCATTGTCACATGTTTTTCCCAAACTTTCTTCTATTTGAGTATTTGCGTCTATTGAGCAATCCCAATTATGAAACAGTTGATATATCTTGATCTTCAATTAGATGAACTTGTATTGTTGCATTGTAGCTGTTATAACCCTTGATCTCAATATGATATTATGAAAAATCCCTCTACTTCGACATATAACACTCCTTTAGCACCTTGTTGTTCAAAAATTCTACCATATGAAAATCCATCCGTCATTGAGAATCCCCACCTAGGGCACAAAAGTCTAGTTGAGATCTATTAATAATATCGATCTATTGAATTGTGCAACAAGAAGTGCTAAAAATAGCTTTTCTAAAAATAGCATTTCGGGATCCCTTATTATTTCAGTCAGTCCCTGGACTAAACATAGGAAGTAAAATTCGAATTTGATGTTAACAGCTATTTGTAAATTGATTAATTAATTCATCTTGAGTTAATTAGTTAAGGAATTATGAACATGAAGTCTATGTGAGGACATGCAACAGTTTCTCCTTTGATTGAGGGATTTATCCATTAGTTAAAGAGATAAGGATGAGTTGTAATATTGAGTTGTAATTAGTTGGCTCAGTTAACTGAGTCAAGTCCAGTTAGATTAATTTAACAGTTTGTTAAATTAATGAGAGTTCAGTTAGTTAATGCTTGCATGCATGTAACTACTGTATTTCAAATAACTGAGTATTCACTCATGGATAACTCATGCATGTCAATTCAGTCAGAGACCCAGTTGAGATCAGATGGAGGGACAATGTACTATCAGTTGCAAGAATATTCTATTGTGAATATTCCTTGCATGCAGAAGGAATAGTATTCCTTAAAATTGCACAATTGGATTAGAGGTTACAGTGAGTGTGATGAGGCCAATTCACACATGTGATATCATTGGACCCCAATCAAAACTGCGCAAGGAAATAGGAGGCTTAGAGGGCTTGAGGAAGATATATTCTATGTCTATTGAGTCTGTGAGTTGTATTGTTTGATTGCAGAGAGAGTAGGATAGCTTGAGAGCTGATTCTTTTTGTAAATTGAACAAGATTTCCTCTTGTATGATAATACAAAGTTGGGTTTTAGGCTGGTGCTTTCCCCAGTGTTATATCTTTTGTGTTATGGTTGATTACTTCTCATTCTCAGTTATATATGTTCTTGGTTGATATTGCTCATGTTCGATTAAGCTTCCGCTAAATTGTTTGTAGAAGTAGATCAAGTTTTTTGCTTTAGTACATTGCATTACCAGGTGATCTACAGTGGGAATTTCTACATGGTATCGGAGCAAAGGTGATCAAGGAAGAACAATATACAAGCAGGAGAATTTCGAAGTTTGGTTTCTGAATATTAAATTGAGTTCTTATGACATCTATTTCAATGATGGCGTTCAGTGGTTTGAGACTCGAATATGCCCTTGATGGCAGTTCGAATTATATAGCCTGGAAGGATCACATGGAGGCAGTATTAGAAGATAACGGCCTAAAGGACTTCATTGATCAAGAAGTCCAGAAGCCCACTGATGCTACTCAACTGGTGGCAGGGAAAAAGTGTGTGGCTAGAGCAAGGAGAATCCTCCTAGAGGGAGTTTGAGATCACATTGTCTCGAGCCTCCATGGGAAGGAGACTCCATTTTCGATGTGGAAAACATTGAAAGATCTTTATCAGAATAGCAGCGATCATAGGAAGCTGGCGCTAAAAGATAAGCTTCGAAAGATCAAGTGCAAAAAGGGTGACACAATCTCTATGTTCCTGAACAAGCTCATCACCTGCAGGGATGAGCTTGGAAGCATAGGGATCATGACTGCTGATGATGATATGGTGAGTCTTGCACTCCTCGGTCTTCCTAAGAGTTGGCATAGCTACCAGGACTCAGTTAATGGAAGAGAGAAACTGCCAGATTGGGAACGACTTTGGTCGGATCTAATGCAGGAGGAGATAAGGCGAAGCACCAAGGATGGATCTTCCTCAAAACAAGATGATGAAGAAAATATAGATTTAGGGAGTAAATCTAAGAAAGGGAAATGGAAGGTGTCCCAATCCAAATCTTCTCATGGTGGGAAGAAGGTTGACAAGTCGAAAGTGCGCTGCTTTCACTGTCATGAAGTGGGCCATTATGCAATGAATTGTCCGCTAAAGAAATCCAAGAAGGGCTCCTCCAAGGGATCTGATGGTGATGCATTAGCCTCACAGTTTGAGCTGGATTTCTTGCTTGTCGCATGCATGGTTTCATCCATGGTGGGATGTGTTTGGTACCTGGACAGTGGAGCTTCTTTCCACATGTCGGGTGATAAGAATCTTTTCAATACATTGGAGGAGAAGGATCTCTAGATGCGGATCGAGATGGGCGATGATGGAAAGTACTGTGTCTCAGGTGAAGGTACAGTTGTGTTTCAGAGGGAGCATGGTGCTCCTCTCACCCTATCTGTTGTTAAGTATGTACTAGGTCTGAAAAAGAATCTTGTGTCTGTTGCTATGCTAGAAGATAAAGGCTATGATGTAGTCTTTAGTAAAGGAAAAATTTTCCTGAGGCATATTGGCACCGAACAGACCAAGTGAACAGGGATTCAAGTAAAGAATCTCTACAAGCTGGAGGTAGATGATTGTGCTGCACTGAGTTCCAAAGTAGAGGTGGTGCAAAGCCAAGATGTTGGCGAGTGGTGGCATAGAAGACTGGGCCACTTGCATCACGGGGCCTTGAAGATCATGCAGCAAATTTCTACTGGCTTACCCAAGGGAAAACTAGAGCAAACAGATACATGCAAGGGATGCACCCTGGGTAAATATGAAAAAGCTTCCTTTCAGGATCGGGATAGTAGAGCTAGAGCAATCCTGGAGTGATTTCTCTCAGATGTATGTGGACCATTCTCTACAACCTCCACCGCTAAGCAAAGGTACTATGTTATTTTTATTGATTATTTTTCTCGTAGATGTTGGATCTAATTTATGCAAAATAAGGATCAGACCTTCTTAAAGTTTTGTGAGTTTAAAGCCTTAGTAGAGAAAGAATCTGGAAAGAAGGTAAAAGCCTTGCGTAGTGACAATGGTGGAGAGTATGTTTCCCAGCAGTTTAAAGACTTTTGTGCTGCAGAAGGAATTAAACGAGAATTGACGGCACCTCATAACCCACAACAGAATGGGGTGGCCGAAAGGAAGAACATATCTATTGTGGGAGCAACTCGAGTGATGTTGCTTGACCAAAGCCTACCACTTCATCTGTGGGTTGAGGCATGCAATATAGCAGTGTACCTTCAGAACAGAAGTCCTCATTGTATCTTGGGGATGAAGACACCTATGGAGGCTTTTTCGGGGAAGCGACCAGATGTGAGTTACTTTGGCATCTTTGGATCATCAATTTACTGTCATGTGACCAAAGATGCTTGGAAGAAGCTAGACCCAATAGCTGAGTTGGGGATACTTGTGGGGTACATAGATACACCTCACAACTATCGTGTGTTTCTGCCTGCTAGTCAGAGGACCATAGTGCGCAGGGATTTGAAGTTTAACGAGCACAGAGCCATGCAAGTGTCACTTGAGAGGGAGCTCAAGTTGCATGGTGATGAGGAACTTTTAGTTCCAAAGGAGGAGGAGCCTCTTGATTATGTGGATCAGCCACATGCAGAGGATCCAGTAGTGGAAACCACCACTCCTAGAGAGTCTTCCAGAGACGGGCAGAAACGCTCGTGGGAAGCTGACAAATTGATGCTAGATGTGAGAGAGAATGTGGGGCAGCCATCCTCTCAGTGAAAATAGAGGATATCTCCCGAGAGATACACTGGATACATGGCCCTGGTTGGGGAGTGTGTAGCGACCGAACCTTCTTCTTTTCAGGAGGCAGTGCAACAACCAGTCTAGGTTTATGCAATGGTATAAGAGTACGATTCTATCATACAGAACAGTGTGTGGGATGTTGTCCCTAGAGCTGGGGAAAAGTCAATGGTTAGTTCCCAATGGCTTTACAAGGTAAAGCAGGTAGCTGATGGCAGTGTTGAGAAACACAAGGCAAGGATTGTTGTCCGAGGTTTCTCACAGGTTGAGGGGATCGACTACGATGAGACCTTTGCTCCCGTAGCAAGGTACTCATCTATCAGATCGATGTCAGCTCAGATGGGTTGGAAGATCCATCAAATGGATGTGAAGATGACGTTCCTCAATGGGAAGATTGAGGAAGAGGTATACATTGAGCAGTCCGAAGGATTTGAGACCTTCGATCATGAGTCGCATGTTTGTCGACTCAAGCGAGCACTGTATGGGTTGAAGCAAGCACCTCGTGCTTGGTATACCAAGATCAATAGCTATTTCATCGGGTTGGGCTTCAGCAAGAGTGAAGCAGATGCGAACCTTTACCACATCATGGTAGAAGGTAAGCCATTGATTATTGTACTTTATGTTGATGATCTGATTTTGACAAGTTATGATCAGTTGATTAAATCTTGCAAGGAGGACCTTACAAGAGAGTTTGATATGAAGGACATGCGCCTCATGCACTGCTTTCTAGGCATGGAAGTGTGGTAGAAAGATGGGGAAGTATTTGTGTCTCAAGGAAAGTATGCCAATGAGATACTCAGGCACTTTCACATGGAGAAGTTCAAACCCATGTAGACTCCTCTAGCTGGGAATTGGAGGAAGGAGGATGCTACTTCAGGTGAGGTAGTAGTTGCTACTATTTATCGGCAACTAGTGGGTTCACTTATGTATTTGGTGAACACACGACCTGACTTATGCTTTGTGGTGAACCAGCTGATTCAAGCTATAGTTCAGCCTACCAAGCTATTTTGGAAGGCAGCGAAGCATGTACTGAGATATCTCAGAGGCACTACACAGTATGGATTGTGGTACAGACGGACAGAGGGAGTGAAGCTACAAGGCTTCACGGATGCAGATTGGGCTGGTAATCCATTAGACTGGAAGAGAAATTCTGGAGGAATCTTCAACCTTGGTTCGGCTGCAGTTTCTTGGTATAGCAGGAAACAGAGATCAGTTGCACTTAGCTCAGCAAAGGCTAAATACATGGTTTCCAGTTAGGCAGCATGCGAGGCCATTTGGATGCGGAAGATTCTAGTGCAATTATTTGGTCAAATGATGGATCCTACAGTGATATGCTGTGATAATCAAAGTTGCATAAAACTCTCTGAGAATCCAGTGTTTCATGACAGGTCCAAGCATATAGATATCCATTACCATCATCTACGGGACTGTGTGGTCAAGAGGATCATGATGTTGCAATATGTTTCGACCAAGGAGAAGGATGCAGATATTTTGACTAAGGCATTGTCAAAATGCAAGTTCGAGTTCCACAGAGATAGGATCAGGGTTACTGATAATCCCTTTCTTGTTGAGAGGGAGTGTTGAAATGTGCAACAAGAAGTGCTAAAAATAGCTTTTCTAAAAATAGCATTTCGAGATCCCTTCTTATTTTAGTCAGTCCCTGGAATAAACATAGGAAGTAAAATTCGAATTTGATGTTAACAACTGTTTGTAAATTGATTAATTAATTCATCGTGAGTTAATTAGTTAAGGAATTATGAACATGAATTCTATGTGAGGACATGCAACAGTTTCTCCTTTGATTGAGGGATTTATCCATCAGTTAAAGAGTTAAGGATGAGTTGTAATATTGAGTTGTAATTAGTTGGATCAGTTAACTAAGTCAAGTCTAGTTAGATTAATTTAACAGTTTGTTAAATTAATGAGAGTTCAGTTAGTTAATGCTTGCATGCATGTAACTACTGTATTTCAGATAACTGAGTATTCACTCATGGATAACTCATGCATGTCAATTCAGTCAAAGACCCAGTTGAGATTAGATGGAGGGACAATGTACTATCAGTTGCAAGAATATTCTATTGTGAATATTCCTTGCATGCAAAAGGAATAGTATTCCTTAAGGATTGCGCAGTTGGATCAGAGGTTACAGTGAGTGTGATGAGGCCAATTCACACATGTGATATCATTGGACCCCAATCAAAATTGCGCAAGGAAATAGGAGGCTTGGAGGGCTTGAGGAAGATATATTCTATGTCTATTGAGTCTATGAGTTGTATTGTTTGATTGCAGAGAGAACATGATAGCTTGTGAGCTGATTCTTTTTTATAACTTGAACAAGATTTCCACTTGTATGATAATACAGAGTTGGGGTTTTAGGCTAGTGCTTTCCCCAGTGTTATATCTTCTGTGTTATGGTTGATTACTTCTCATTCTCAATTATATATGTTCTTGGTTGATGTTGCTCATGTTCGATTAAGCTTCCGCTAAATTGTTTGTAGAAGTAGATCAAGTGTTTTTCTTTAGTACATTGCATTACCAGGTGATCTGCAGTGGGAATTTCTACACAATCATCTCAAGAATGTAAATTAGTTAAGAATAACAACCTTCCAACTGGCCATTGTTTAATTCTATTAGTTCATTAGACCATGCTATATTAGGAGACTTTGCCATGATTCTTCTTTTTTAGTCCCTTTAGGGTCTTGTTGATGTGTTTTTATGTCACACATAAAATAAAGTGATTATGAAATAACAATATTTTAGTCAATTGTAATGTTGAAATTATTTTATACACAAGAGAAACAAAGATGGTTTCTCTTTTGAAAAGAGAGAAGAATGAAATTTCCTTAATTGTAACAAGTAGAATTTAATCTTCTATCTACTTAATATTATTTGTATTTATAATTTAATCATGGAAAATAAAAATTGGATCACTATTACAATTTCCACAAATAAATACAAGAACTAAGAAATAATGTGCACAAAAAAATAATTCGCACTGATATTTTGGGACAAATTGTCCCTGGAAAAACCCCAGTGTGAGGAAAACTAGTTCTGTAGATGAGGGTTTCTATTATTAATAAATCTTCATGAAATTGAGAAATACAAACATATTTTGTCTCACTGGAAAATCTCTTCATATAATATCTCCACTGGAAAAATCGATTTGGAAACACAAGTTTCCTTCTACAAAAATAAAGCAGCTTGCTCATTGCAATCCACACTCCCTACCTGCTACACGCATTGGGTATTATGGAAATGCATATGGACCTATCTGTAACTCGCACTAACTATAGAAATCAGTTTCGGAAATGATCTTTGCCTCCTACAATTTTCTTGAGAAACTCTCACCTCCTCTAGAACCTGTCTCCATCAACTGGAAATCAATTTGTTGCCCAGCTATGCACCCTAGCTAATTCACATTGCATCGTACAACCTCACTACAAAATAATTTTGCCTCCCTTCTTATCTCTAGAAACTGGAAATCACTATGGATAATTTATTTAGAAATTATCTTCCCAATATCTCTATTGAAACCCTACTGTTGGTGTCTCCCTCTGTGCCCTTATTGTCACTGCAAATCACTATCTTTGAGTGATCTCCAATGTTGCATCGACTTTCTCCTATAATCTCTCATTGAGCCACCAACGTCCATGATCTAATCTCAATCGATGGCTAATATCATCTTAACCCCAGCAAGTGATTTTTCTGGAAGTCTCTAGAGAAAAATCAATTTACTTCAATTAATCTAATTTAATTAACCAGTTTTCCGAAGTTATACTTAGGAAAATATTTAACAATAGTCTAATTAATCTAATTAAGGCATTTTCCTTGGAAACATTTTCTGGGTCTTGGAGATAGTAATCCTCCTATATTCCTTATCCTCATAGACACCATAGAGACTAGAACACCTATCCACTACTACAAAAAACTAACACTCCCTCTTAGTGCGGAAGGTGTTCTCCACTACTCCCAACATATCTCTGAATTAGACAAATGTTTCCTTACCCAAGGTCTTCGTGAGAATATATGCAATTTGCTTATATGTGGGAACATACTGTAGTTGAACTAATCCATACTGTACACAATCTCCGATGAAGTGGTATATGATGTCAATATGCTTCGACCTATCATGAAAAGTTGGATTCCAAAAGAGCATGATGCAACTATGATTCTCACAATAAATAATTCGTTGAATCCAATCATTGACCAAACAATGCCACTAGAAACTTCTAAAGCCAAATAGCTTCACATGTGGCCATTCTCGCTGCCATGTACTCTACCTCTGTAGAACTCAATGCCACGAAATTTTTCTTCCTGTTGCATCAAGAGACAACCCCCAATCCAATACTGAAGCAGTCGCCTTGAGGTGTTGTTCCAATCCACTGAACTGCTTGCTTAGTATGCATCATTCTATCCCATCAAACTAACACCATCACCTCGAGTATATCTTAGACCATACTCAATTGTACCTCATAGATACTTCAATACATGTCTCATTTTTTTCCAATGTACTCTCTTCAACTCCATCATGATTTTTCTAAAAGAGTTGACCGTGAAACAAATTCCTTGCCTTGTATTGACTAGATACATGAGAGATATGATGAGCTACATATATAAGTTTGGGTCTACTACTACATCCTCAGATGCATATGTTTCCTCCATTTTGTAATCATATGTGTATAAAAGGGTCTACAGTCTTTCATCCTTAACCTTTTCAAGATCTCCATAGTATATCTCCCTTTCCCAAGGAAGATATCCCCATCTAACTGTCATAACACTAGTCCTAGGAAGTATTGTATCAGTCCCAAATTCTTCATCTCAAACTCAGCTTCCAAGTCCCTCTTGAAGTCCTCTATGAACTTGATGGCCCTATCAAGAATAGATAACCCACATAAAGCATCAGTATGAGTGGCTCATATCCTACCATTAGATAGTATAGGTTGGATGATGTCTTGCTCTTCATGAAGCACATCTATTGCAAGTAGTTATCAATTCGACCATACCATTCCCTAAGAGATTTCTTGACTCTGTATAGCTCCCTCTTCAACCTACATACATGTGTATATCTCTCATGTATCTCAAAACCCTCTGGTTGTTTGATATACACCTCCTCTTCTATTGCCCCTTTCAAGAAGGTTGTATTGATGTCCTTCGGGTGAATTTTCCATCACATCTCCATTGTTAGAAATACCATGGCCATGATGGAATTGTATCTAGCCATTAGAGAGAAGGTCTCCTCATAGTATATGCCTTCCTTTTGTGCATTCCCCTTGGCCATGAACCTAGCCTTATACTTTTACATGTTTCCATCTGCAGCATACTTGATCATTAGATCCATAGTGAGCCAACTATTGACATGTCCACTGGTCTACACATGACCTCCCATACATCATTGATCATGATGGATTTGTACTCCTCCAACATGGAATATTGCCACACCTAATTTTGTGTAGCCTCTTGATAATTGGAAGGATTTCTGGTGCTCACCCTAGGAGCTCCTAAGAACTCTTGTCCGTCCTTCAATATCTAAAGCACCTCCCTATTTATTCTTCCACTAGTGGTGGTTGGAGCTTCATGCTCCTCATCCTTCCCATATTTATTTGTCTGCTATCAACTCACTAGACCACTTGCACTTGAGCTAGTGCTTGTACCAGTAATATTACTTGTGCTATGTTGTCCCTACGATTGTTGCTCAAACCTTGGAGCTTTTGCTGACCCACTCTAATCATCTTCTGGAAATGCACAAGATCTTATAAATGATTTCTCCTCCTAGAAATTGATGTCCCACGATGATCCTCTTGTTATTAGGAATGTAGATCATGTATGCCTTGGACATTTCATTGTACCCAACAAAATAGACCTTCTCTGAAGTCTGATCCAATTTGTTGGATTTGTCTTTAGGAACATGACAATAAACTATAGTGCCAAAGATTCTAAAGTGCCAAACGTCTAGCTTCTTCCATACAAAAGTCTCCTCTAGTGTCATTTTCCCCAATGCTCTATGAGGAACCATGTTCTATATGTACACTTTTGTGCTACATGCCTCTACGCATAGAAACTTAGGCATTTCCTAGTCATATAACATTTCCCTCACTCCTCTAACTATTTTTCTATTCTTTTTCTTTGTAACCCCATTTTTTGTGGGTTGTATGAAGTTTTCCACTCTCTCTTGATACCCTCCTTCACACAAATACCTATGAAGGCCTTCCCTGTATACTTGCATCCATTGTTCGTCTGAAGCACCTTGATCTATTTACCCATCATGTTCTCCATAAAATCCTTGAACTCTTGGAAACGACTGAAGACCTTGTCCTTCATCTTCAAAAAATAGATCTAGGTTGTCTTGGAGAAGTCATTGACGAAGGTCACGAAATATTCATAACCCCTAAGATATATGGTAGACAACGGGCCACAAATATCTGAGTGTATCAATTGAGAAGACCACTAGCTCTATCGTTACTCCTTGGGAATGCTTCTTTTGTGAACTTCCCAAGTACACCCCCTCTGCACACATCGTCATGTTCTATGCTCAATTCTGGAACTCTTGTCATGGTATCCCTGAGAAACTTGAGTGCTCCATTATGTAAGTGTCCCATCCTCCTATTCCATAGCTCTCCCAAGTATCTTCCACTAGTACTGTTGTTGCCAATTAGTTCCTTTGGAGAATTGAACTGCAACTTGTACAACTTGTTGCTTCGAACCCCAATTTGTTTTGCCTTCTTCCAACTCTGGTGCTTGATGTACACCTTCTACACATGAAGTAGACATCGTACCCCTTATCATGTAGTGTAAAAACTAAAGTCAGGTTCTTACCTAAACTTGGCACATCTGTAACATCGATGCTCTTTCTTGACTCCCTCTAAATGTTAATGGTACCTCTCCCAAATAGAGTACACTTGGTATTATTTCCCATCTCTATATGTAAGTCCATCTCCTCTTCCTTGTAACTACATAATTAGTCTCTAACTATCATCATGTGCGTTCATGCTCAACTTTTGATATATCATAATCCGAAGAACGTGGAGCTGGAGATGCAATCTATGAGAGTGAATTCATTCTCTAATCTCAAAGAAATATCCTCAATGTCCATTGAATTTGTTTTTACTTCCCCTTATTTTCTCCCTTTTTTGGTTAGGATATTGGTTGACATAGTGTCCATGCTAACTGAAACCAAAACACTTTATTTTACTCAAGTATTTCTTCTTCTTATCTCCTTTTGAGTTTGATCCCTTGTTGGAACCGTTCTTTGCCTTCTCTTTTCCGAATAGGGATATGTTTTCTTATTCCTTCTCGACCTTTGGAGTCTTTCTATTGCTACTAGTTCCATTGACCAAGTTGAGCCTAAGCTCCTCCTGAATGAAGTCACTCCTTAAGCGATCCCATCCTAGAAGTGTATCTCGCCCTGAAATTACCAAGATGAACATACTCCATTCTTTAGAAAACCCATTCAGTTCATTTGCACTAGCTTGTCATCACTTGGCTTGCATCCTAAGACAATCAATTCATCTCTGGAAAGTCAAACTTTGGTGAGACAGGATACAACATCCTCACCCTTATGCATCTAAATGGTCCTCAACTTTTCTCAGAGAATCAACTTCCTATTCTCTGTAGGATTCAAGTACAAATTGATATTCGTGTTCCGCGTCTGCTTCATTGTGTCCTTCTCTGTGATATGCAGAAAAAATTGGTCCTTAACTCTATCAAGGAGGACCCTATTCGCTTTGGATTTCTCCTTTTTGTGGGTGTCCAAATGTTTTGGCTTTGTTTGTACGAAAATAACATTCTCTGCATACTCCTTAAATCCATACTCATTGAATAGGAATTTCATTATGGCTTTCCACACACCAAAGTTGGAGCCTTTGTCCAACCTATCCTAATCTCTCAAATTTGTTGCCACCGTTTTTGGAAAATATGGAAATATAGAGAATAATAAACTGGGTTATGAGCCCCCGTCGTTCTCTTCATGTGCCCTACCTTGATTTACTCCTGCAAACCTTCTGTGTTTATCTGCGCTGATACCATGTGAAATTTCCTTAATTGCAGCAACTGGAATTTAATCTTCCTTATACTGGAGATTAGTATTCAAAATTTAATTACAGAAAATAATGATTAAATCACTATTGCAATTTCCAAAAATAAATACAGGAACTGAGAAATAATGCACACACATAAAATAATTAAAACTGGTATTTTTGGAGAAAATTTCCCTGAAAACCCCTAGTGTGGGGAAAACCAGCTCTGTAGATGACAGTTTATATTATTAATAAATCTTCAGGAATTTGAGAAATAAAATCATCTTGCCTTTCACTGGCAATGCTTCAGCATAAAATATCTCCACTCGTGTTGACAATGTTGGCCCCGCCAATGTTCAAGGGATCTCCCTAATATGAAGACCCAATTAGACCTCACGCCATTTGGTGTAGGATTCACATCCGAAATACGGCCCAGTTGTCGATGCAATGGGTTTTAATGATGTGCCTTGGTTGCAATAACGCATAGAGTGATGTATGGTGACTTTGGTGGGAACAAGTGTGTGACTTTATGGAAAGTCAAGTGCAATGCATGGAGGTTATAACACACGAAGGGAAAATGAGTGAGTCCCTTAGAAGCCTGTAATAGTACACATCTTGAAAGGAACACATGAGCATAAAGACATCACAAGCTAATCTACGAAATAGTTCACAAGTTAATAGTGATGGAATTAAACAACAACATGCATTCAACAAGATTCGTACCAATGCAAATGAAATAGTTCATAATCATAAGTGTAAGTTAAATAACATACATTGCAAACATAACAAGAATAGTCCTATTATATTTACAACACATGCGTGAAAACATGTCGACTCTGAAATTTTATTAAGTGAAATTTCCAATCATACATATACCATTGATGAACCACTAGCCCCAATAGTGGAACATGAAGTCAACACCTGTTCCTCCAAAGAAAGAGACTCCCTCTATGCTGCGAAGAAGCCAAGTCTCTCACAAACTCTCATGCTCCTGTTTCTAAGCCTAATCCTAGCCAAAAGCTTGGCTCCCCAAAATCCCTTTACATGAGTGATGAGGGTGTATTTATAACAAGAGGGGTGACCCTTCAACTCCCTTTTGTGACTCTTGGACTTCCCTCATGACTCTTCAACTTCTTTACAAAATGATTCATTACATTACATTGTGGCTCTTCACATTCCAATACTCACAATTGGAATTACACTTACAAATTAATTAAAAATAATATTACAATTTACACTCATACCCATATAAGACAAAATTTTGTAGAGCCAACTAGATAGCCTAATAAACCAAAAACATATCATGCTTGAGTTTGGTGAAACTCCATCTCATAAACTTCCACTTGATTTTTCTTGGTGATGTAGTGGTGCCAAGATTTGTACTACGCGATGATATCCCAAAACTATGTGATGGTGTCTGGATGGAAGCAGGCTCTAACCTCCACGGCATTTGGGTACATTGACTTGGAACCATTTTGTGTTTCCTTATTGAGTAGGAGAAACATTGTGTTGATTTGCACATGGCCACTAATGTACTTGTGCATACTATGTCTGATTACTTCAAGATCCTCCTTGTTGGTTACCTATCTCCATTGTCCTAAGTATTCATCTATCTCTTGCCTAACCTAGCTCCTGTGCTTGATCTAACTTATGGGATCCTGTGGGACTTCACCAAGATTTCCGAGTTGTTGTATAACCGTGAATATGAGGCTTGAATGCTACCAATCAATGAGGTGAGTTATTTGTTATTCTAAATAAGTATTTGAAATTTTGCTTTCTCCAACTATGCATGTTGCTTTATTTTCTTTCCCAATTCAAGCAGTGCCCCTTTGTATTGCATTGACCATTCATGCACGACAACGATGGCATCTTGTACATTCCTGAGAGTTTTGACAAAATATTTACACTGTTGTTGCAAGCCATGCAAGTGGACAGTTGCTTTATGCACGGCAACAAGCTCCTCATAAAGGCTTTGCATGTCTCTGCCAATGTGTATACTTCACGAAGTATCGCTGCCTTCAGTTCTTCCAGATGGACCTGTACGGAAGATGTGTTCTGAGATACTGCTCAAAGTTGTTCAACCTCTTTCCTAGAATCCTGCAAGTTATTTTCCAACTATTTATTCTCAGCAAAAAAATAGTTTTTATTTCACTTTCAAGCACCTACGAAGGCCAAGTTGGATACAGAAATGGCACCTGGATTTCTTCTTGTGTTGATCATGATTACCCTTTCTTTGATGAATGCAGGGTATGCGAGGTAATCTAGGAAGTATTTCGTCCTCGCTTGTACAATCTTTTTCTGAAGCTCGTCATAAGTTAGATTGTATTGTATCCATAACTGGACCATCATCGAGGGGAACAATATCTTGTTCCTCGTTTGGAGCTTTCTCTGCTGGAGGATGGGGAGACAGAATGGTGACTTGTTTTGTATTGGGCATCAGGTCTATAGCTTGGTTTTGCGACTCTAGTTCCTCAATGTTTTGTATTTCAATACTCCTCAATATCTTGAGCGAGCTCTTCATATTGCATTTGTTTTCTCTCCTCCTCTAGCTGTCAATTTTGTTCTAGCTCTTCATCTTATCTCTGCATTGTTTCTTCTACTATTGCCTCTTCTATTTTCCATTTTTATAATTCTTGCTTCTACTTCTCTTCTTCCCTTTGCCTTCGTTCTTCTTCCCGCACCCTCTGTTTCCTCTTCTTCTCCATTACTATAACCGCTCTTGTAATGGTTGGATCTACTTTCATCTTACAATTCGTTCTCCCAAAGGACTATACACAACTTTCCTCTTTCCCTTCTCGTGCACTAGGCTGCACACTTGTATTGGTGTTGCATCTAGAGTGACTTCCTACTACAAAGCCACTTGCGAAGTTCCTGCAAAACTAATCGGCTCGCAGGACTTGGAGGCATCGTAACAATTCCTCCATCCATCCTCCTCCGGCCAATGAAAGGTCCTGCTTAGCCACTAAAACTGGATTCTTTAATTGTGGTATTTGAAAATACTCCTTGAATGATATGGATTGAAGTCCTGAGTATTGAATTCAAATTCTCTATTGCCTTCCCTACGGTATCCATAAGTTTCAAGTTCTTCATTCAATGAGTTAACTTCTCAATTAACAAAAGATGGTGATATTATCCATGATGATGAAAATGAAAACAATCAAATCATTGAGTACCCTTTCCACCCCTCGTCATATCTTCTCTTGCATGAATATAACTCTTCAAATCAGATTTCTCATGAAAATTATCCAATCCATGCATCTTTATATTTTCGATCAAAAGAATCTATCAACTTGAGTAATTTGGTTGTTGAAGTTGAAAAATCAGTTCAAATTAGCGATGGAGTTGGTTTCCATTTGGTGAGCAGTGGTCTTATCGAAACCAGTTATAGCAGTAATCCCCACACCATGCACGGTCTGGCTCAATCTTCAAGATGTGATTTTACAATCCTTGAAAGTTCCAGTACTTGTTGGGAAGTCGAGGCACTTCAAGTTCCATTAATGGCTACTTCAGGGTCTCGTGACTCTGGTAAGCCTCTCGAACTAAGTCAGATCTGGTTTCTCTCACACAGTCCTTCTCTTTGCATGGTTTCACTTGATGTAAATTTATTTTTGAAAGATGTTTGGTATTTATGATGTAATTCTCCAAATTTCCAAGATTTCACTTCTGATCAGATTCAAGAATCTTCTTCAATTGATTCATCTTCATGAAAATCTCTTGCATCAAACTTGGGTTTGGAATGTTCATCTCTCTTAAATTCATGGAACTGTAAATTTGATGACCTCAAAGATCATCTTTGGTTGAAGGAATCATGCCTATCAAATTCATCTCTTAACAGTCAGCTCCTGGTTTTTTTGTGAATTTTATATTGCAAATTTTTCCCTTCATCGCACCTAAAATCCTCTTAAGTGATAATGAATGCATGAGTTATTATGCGAATCAAATTCTTCTCTGACCACTATGTCCTGAATGGTCTCATTTTTTTTTATGCTAGAATCCTTTTTAAATCCTTTTGATGATTATGATGCTTGTACAGTTTGTCACCAGTTACAGGAAAATGGTTTGTCACATTCGCCCTGCGAGGAAGTTGGTTCGATTATTCAGAGCATTCGTAGAGCTATTCAAATTGATTTATCTTTGTTAATTACAAACTTGGAAAATGATGCTTTAATCAGCCCATCTGATCATTATTTTTCTCTGATGGTTTTCATTCAGCTTATCATTTCCCACCATCACATTGATCCAGGTGGATCTTCAGAAAAGTACCAGTGGCATGCCAAAAGGCTCATAGCTCAAAGTGGTAGAATTTGGATAAGCTTAGCATCGAATTAAATTTCTCATCATCCTGATTCCAATGGTGCAAACGACACTCAAATCCGAGTCTAGCTGACAAAGTTAGAGCAACTCAAAGTTTTAGTTTGACTTGTCCAGGTAGCAAGGAGAAGATGACATGGCATAGTTTCAGAAAATAAGGGAGCGCCACGTGGTAGGATGCTAATGGACCCCACATATCGCATATCAGCAAAAAGGAGGAGCACTTAAAGAAGAATTGGACCCTAGCGTTTCCGGTTGCGATCGCGATATCACATATTGCAAGCCAAAGGAGTTACGAATCGGCCCCGGCAAGACTTAGTTGTGATGCGATATACATCGCATATCACAATCACACAAAAGGGTTGGTTCTTGCGATACGGTTTAGGGGAAAATCATTAATTTCGATTCTGCGGTGGGCGCCGATTGCAAGACTGCGATAAGGGGCCCGGAACCGAAATGTTATATAGTGTGATTAATAAACCCGGTGGGTCCATAGGTGCTGCAGAGTGCTAACCATTGCACCAAGGGTTTCACGCCGATTACGATAATGTGATGGGAGTGTCGGACATGAAGACATTATGCTATATGGTGAATCTTCTTGTCGGGTCCATAGTTATCGTAGCATGATGTGTCTGGGCATTGGATTGTTTGTCGATAAGCGAGAAGCACCAATGAACCCGCCGTCAAGAGTCATGCACCATTGAAATGGGTTGTTGGAAAGTTTTTCTTGAATCCTTCAGGCTTTCATGAATCCTTCAGGCCCACCGTTGCCTGCTAACCTTGGGTATTATGTTGAAACTGCCCTGATTTTGAGGGATACCACCGTGATCTTATATATATCATTGTTGTATCTGAGAAAGGAGGGGAGGACTAGCCGAATACACAGATTTACTACATACAGTAGACCCTGACCCTAGCAGCAAGCTGAAACCTTGCCTTGAGCAGTAGGGAGGTTCCAAGAAGGTTGCAAAAGGCCCGATTATCCAAAGCGAGAGTTTGGATAGGTGTTCTTGCACTATTTTTCGCCAGCAGTTCAGTGGTTCTGTTTGTTTTCAAAGTTTGGCTCTCCAATCTCTTCCCATTTATCATATTTGAGGTATAAGGGTTGAAATTGCTTGTTGCTATATTTTTATCTCTTTTATGCCACTAATAAAAATAAGGCCTCCCCACTATTGAGTAGGGCCCAGAGATGTAGTCCAAACTAGACGAACTCCGTAATAAAATCATTGTGTCATGGTTTTTGTGTTCTTCTAATTATTTCTGCATTGTTTATGTGCTTTTAAGTTCCATGGTTAATTAACTCTGTTATATGTAATTCCAATGCATCTGTAAGTAAAAGATCTTGGATCAAGTTTGGTATCAGAGCAGGTCTTTGTAGATGCGAATTGCATGAGTTTATGCTAACCCGGGACAAGCTACAAAATGGAGAAGTAACACTTAACTCCTTTTATCCTAAAGCAAGACATGCATAGTGAAGAAGAAACATGGCCAATGAAGAAGCTCGTTGGGAAGAGGAACATAATTTCTGAAAGGTATTCTACAATATGGCAGGAAAAGTAGATAAGTTGTTCGCAGAGTATGAGAAGGCACTTGGGCATGAGAAGAAGGATGTCGATGATCATGAATAAGAAAATTGGGAAGGCGATGGAGAATATCCTCCTACCTCTCCTTCTTCCAGTGATAGTTCTCATCACTCTCATGAAAATTCCAAACAGACCTATAAGAAACCTTTCCTTAATTTAACTAGATGTAAAGTTTGACTTGCCTATGTATGCTGGAGAGTGTAATGCAGAAAATCTCAACAGTTAGATTAGGCAGATTGAGGTCTACTGCCAAATCCAGCAGATCAAAGAAGATGAGACAAAGATCCAGTTGGCATCCCTTCGACTAAGTGGCACCACTCTCATTTGTTGGGATAGAAGATTGCAAGGCAGCAAAAAAATGGGTAACCTTCTTTCCTCATGGTCAAATTTTATTTCTGCATTGAAGAATCAGTTTTACCCTCTAGGATATGAACAAAAAGAATTAATGGAATGGCAACATCTAAGGAAAAGAAAGGATCAAAATGTGCAAATCTTCACCGAAGAATTTAGGAAACAAGCATTGAATTTGGGCATTCCATTAGATTCACCAGAGATTGTAACTAAATATATTGGTTCTTTGCATAGTTACATAAGACATTCATTATTATTGTTTGAGCCTTCTACTATCGATGAGGCAAGTGTGAAGGCTATGCATCTTGAGAGCAGGGGAATGCATGAACAAAATTCCACCCAAAAAGAGCCGAAGCAACCAAGAGAAGAGGAGAAAATCCCTCTTGTACACATTGTGAGAAAGAGGGACACGACGAAGAGAATTGATGGAAATTACACCCTGAGTTGAGGCCTAGGGGGAATGACAGAAGGGAGAGGCAGAAGACAACTACCACCCTGCAACATGATCACAAGTCTGAATCAGAGGAAAATGAGAAGGTCACAGCTGCAGGATTTACCTGAGGTAGACCAATTGACCTCGGGTCAAATTCCAGTGACGAAATGAAGATCGCAGCTCTTCGGATCACAGTAAATGGACCCATCGATATGGGTCTCGATTTGGGCAATGAAACAAAGGTCTCAATAGATATTGTACCAAAGGTGAAAGGGACACCAAATGTGGCATGGCTCCTGTAACTTGAGGATATCAACCAAATCATTCAAGTAGAGAATACTGAGCTAAGGAGACTCCTACAGGAAGCCGAAAAGGAGAAACAAAGGTTGTTACGCCAGTTGCAAGCCAAGGACGAAGCCTTGGAAAAGTTGCAACATAACCACCTTGAGGTAAAAAGTGACTCTTCAGCTTCATGTACCTTTCCTAATGATGATTTTGTTGTTTTTGAAAAACATACTACAAGTATCGGCTCCAAACTATTAAAGAGAATGGGGTATGAGGGGAAGGGCCTCGAAATTAATGGCCAAGGCATTATAAACCCCATCAAGGTGGAGGAATTGCCTCAACATGTAGGACTCGGGTATGTCAAGAAGGAAGTTGGGGAATTCTCCAAAATAGCTAGTGCCCAACCAACGACGGATGATGAAATAACTTCCTTGCATTCCAGCGATAGTGAGGGCTCCATGAACACTTATTAGAGGAGCACTAGGGGAAAGCGCTCCAAGATGACTCGGAAAGTTCGGAGGAGGAAGAATCGTTGTAGTGACTGCAACGAGGTGGGGCCAACGGGTGAAAATGTTCAGCAAACGAATTCACCACATTCATGGCATTATTCTTTATTAAGTAAAATAGGTTTTTTTTATATAGTAGCTTGTTATGGCCACAATTTGTAAATCATGTGTTGCAAATAAATGTAAAAGTGACAATTTGTTTTCCATCACTTCAAAATGCAACAATGATGTTTGTGGCCTTTTATTATGAATAATTGAGTTATTGGTTTTTATTATGTAATCCTTGACCAAAGAGTGTGTTATAAAATCTTGGAAAGTGAGGGGTTGTTTGAGTCATGTATGGTTTGTATATGATTGCAAAGGATGTACCAGTCTCACATATAGGTGATTGAAAGTGTGGCTTGGCGAGGACACAGACGATGTGTTGGATGTGTTAATGCTTATGTTAGAGTACCTGCGTGTTGGATTCAAACGAATGCATCCAAGCAAATCTCGATGGATGGAGAAGGAAAAAGTGAGGGAGAAATTTCCTCACTTACCAATTGACTGAAAATTCTTTTGGTGGTCCAAAAGCTCTTAGTGGGGAGGATTGATCCAGGTGGATCTTCATAAAAGTACCAGTGGCATGCCAAAAGGCTCAAAAATGAAAGTGGCAGAATCTAGATAATATTAGCATCAGATTGAAGCGCTCATCATCTTGATTCCAATGGTGTGAACGACACTCAAATCCGAGTCCAAATGACAAAGTTAGAGCAAGTCAAATTTTTAGTTTGACTTGTCTAGGTAGCAGGAAGAAGATACCATGGCATAGTTTTAGCGAATAATGGATTTCCACATGGAAAGATTCCACTGGACCCCGCATATCGCATATCGGAAAAAATGAGGAGCACTTAAGGAAGAATCAGCCCCTGGCGTTCCCGGTTGCGATTGCGATATCACATATCGCAGGCTGGAGGAGTTACGAATTAGTCCCGACAAGACTTAGTTGTGATGCAATATATATCACATATTGTAATCGCATGAAAGGAATGGTGCTTGCAATAAGGTTCAGGGGAAAAGTTTCAATTGTGATTTTGTGGTGGGCACCGATTGTGATACTGCAATAAGGGGCATGGACCCAAAATGTTATACAGTGTGATTAATAAACCCGATGAGTCCGCAGGTGTTACAGAGCGCTAACCATTGTGCCAAGGGTTTCACGTTGTTGCAATAATACGACGGGAGTGTCGAACGCGAAGATATTATGTGATATGGTGAATTTTCCTATCGGGTCCATAGTTATCTCAAGATGTTGTGTTTGGGCATTAGATTGTCTGCCAATAAGCTAAAACTATCAATGAACCCACTGCCGAGAGTCATGTGCCATTGAAATCGGTTGCTAGACAGTGGCTTACTATTTCAGAAGGGTGGTTGCCATGAATCCTTCATGTCTGCTCCTGCTTGCTAACCTTGGGTATTATGTTGAAACTGCCCCGTTTTTTAGGGATGTCACCATGATCTTATATATGTGATTGTTGTGTCAGAGAAAGGAGGGGAGAACTGGACGAATACACATATTCTAATGCATACAACACACCCTGACCCTGGAAACAGGCCGGAACCTTGCCTTGAGTAGCAGGGAGGTTCTGAGAAGGTTGCATAAGGCCCGATTATCCAAATTGAGAGTTTGGATAGGCATTTTGCACTATTTTTTTTCCAGGAGTTCAATGGTTCTGTCTGTTTTCAAAGATGAGCTCTCCATTCTCTGCCCATCTATCAGCTTGGAGGTATAAGGGTTGAAATTGCTTATTGTTGTACATTTATCTCTTTTATGCCACTAATCAAAAGAAGGCCTCCCCAATATTGAGCATGGCTTGGAGACGTAGTCCAAAGTAGACGAACTCCGTAATCAAATCATTGTGCCATGGTTTTTATGTTCTTCTGATTATTTCTGCATTGTTTATGTGATCTTAAGTTCCATGGTTAATTAACTCTGTTATATGTAATTTCGATGCATCTGTAAGTAAAAGATCTTGGATCACATACAACGGCAGTTGTTTTAGATCCTTTGATCTTTATGGTTCAACATTTCACTATTCGAATATTTTTCAAGCAATTGAGGCACTTCGGCATTCGCTATTGGTTATGTCAAGTTGCCACTGTCTTGGCATGATTCTTGAATATGATCAGATCAATTTTCACTCACAATATTCTCATCATAATCCCATGCCTCTAATTGAAAATTCATGTTTTCAAATATATCAAGGTTTTCAAGAGGATTATCATGAATTTTACAATCTAATCGCAGAATGGTTGGAACAATATTACCTGGTAAGATATGTTGCAAATAACAAGTTTCAATCTTTCCTCACGCTTGCTAAGGAGTTCAGTGTAGATGGAGACACATCTGCGAGAAGCTTCCAAGGTTTGTTGAATGATGGTTCTCATCGAAACCTTAAGAATGTGAATTGGTTAAAAGTAGTAACGATGACATATCTTTCTACTAATAGGAAATACATTTAGTTTTTTTTTTCAAGTTATACAACTCTCATCTTTTCCATTGCACATTATTTCATATTTGTTTTAATCGATCTCATCTTTGTGATTGTTGGTCGGGAACAATTACGGTGGCCACATTGGAAATTCCATTATACGTGACCCCGATCTTCTAGTTGGTTATGTTAGGAATAGGTCGAGTTTCATTTTAGCTTACCTGCACATTCATCCTACATTTGTTTCCTGTAGTTTGTCTTGTGTTTTCTAATTTTGTTTCACATCATGTTTTGGTTTAGTCACTTTCTATTTTGTCTTCTGGTTTTTTTCCCTTGTTGTGTGTTATCATTCCTTTCATTTGCTGAGACCTTGCATGAAGATGCTTTGTTGGCTCGAAATGGAATGTGGCAAAATAGAAAAGGAATTTGTGACACTACATCAGTTGGCTAACTATGCCATTCATCCTTGTCTTGGTTACATCTTTTAGTTGATGATGTTCTGATAGAAAATATGATCCTTGTGTTAAGAAAGCCATATGACAAACCATGACCTCCATGTCTATTCTAGAAACCTCATTCCTACACTCAAGTTTTTATGTTTTAGTGTTTTCAAGCTGATCCAGTCAAGTATAGAAGGACAAGGGGAAAATATAAACGAGAAAACCATTATCAGAGGTCTTATATATGCTTCACTGAAGGAACAACCTATCCTACTCTCAATAGGTTAGGATCCCCCTTATTCCCATGAATAAATAGGTTTTGATGCACAATCCCATATAAATAATAAATAAAGGTGAAACAAGAGAAAGGCTTCGTGCACAGAGAGGTGAAGCAAGCATCTTCGTCGAGGTACTGTCTAGGCCTACTGGCAGCAAAGCAATGTTTGTGTCCCTTAAGTGACTCCTTCGGGGTACTTTCTAGGCCTGCTAGTAGCATAGCAACAACAGAGATGAAAAACTATACTCTGAAAATATAAAACTCACAAACTTCATTACCATATCCTGTTTCAAAACATTATGCGATCACTGATCTTATGTTTGTGTTTAACCGAGTAAGGAATGAAGGGGACTATGTTTATGCACAAAGTAAGTTGGGAAGCCATGGTAATCTCAATGATGAATCAATACTTCCTAAAGAAGTAGACCCTGCACAAAAGAATTGACCAAGGCAGAGAAGTTGGATTTCTACCAGTGTGTTACTAAGTGTTTTCATTGTGACAAGCACCCTCCAAAATTTTGCATACACTCAAATTTTGGAACCTACTATGGATCTTGTGATCGGTCTTTCCATAGTCACTTCTTGGTTAGCTGATGCCTTTTTTGAGCTCCCTTCTTGGATCAAAAGTGTTGATGTCACTTTCTCACACATGCTCAGTCTACAGTAAGTTCATGAGCACATTCTTTTACGCAAGCTTGAACAAGAATAACATGATCCATCAAGATTTTTCCTGTGAAATTGTCAACACATGTTGGCAGCCAATGCATGCTCACATCAATATTCCTTCACTTTGTTTGTGATCATACCTCTATTTTGGTGAGTTTCTCCAACTCTCACTTTTGCAAATTTTCACCCTCACGATTCTTGTTTTTACGTTTACGAATATTGCTTTCATTTTATTTCCATTTAATTAGTGTCATTTTCATGTTATCTTCTCCCTGGCATGTGTGGTTTTCACCATTGTTCACATATCGCAAGTGTTGTTTGCACTTTTCTTTTCATATAGCATGTGTCATCTTTCGGCATGGGAATTGTTGATCATCATGTAAAGTCAAGTTTTGGTTTGTTTCAAAGGAAAATATTTGTGATAATGAGTTGTTATTATCATTTAGGCATGTTTCGCACTCATTCCCAAAGTTTCAGGCACTGTCGTACAAGTGTTGTCATTGTCGTCGCAAAGTGTATCTTTAGTGTCACACTTGTCATAAGTTATCGCAAAGGTTGTTGCACTAAGGGAAGTATGTGTTCATGTGTTTCGAATGATCTATATTGTGTCTCCAAGTTTCTAAGTGTGTGGTCATAGTCAATTCCTATCACTTTTCACATTAGTTTCACCGATCCCACACTTAGCCAAATTTCAGAAAAATTTCCATCAACTTAACCTCATCCGCCCTTCTTGAACTGCAAATTGTGTAGTCCCAGCCCTCAAGCTACAACCTTTCCTCTTGACATTGTGCAATGTGCATCCCCTGTCACCTAAGACTATGCACTACGCATTTTTATTGCTCAAGCCCGAGCCTTGGCATCAAAAATTGCACAATCCAACCTTCCAACCTAGACCCAACTGCACATTTTGCAATATCTAAACTCAATATCAAACCCCAAGCTCTTAAACTACATAACTGTACAATTACCAGGCCTACTTTTACTCCCAGAACCGTGCAGTTGGCTAAAATAGTGCAGAACCCCTCAGCCTAGCTCAGTGACTCCCAAAATTGCACAATTTCTCTCTCCTTCCCCAGTCAGAATTACACATTGCGTAGTTTCAAGGCTCATGCCTCAGTCTTGAGCTCCTGAACTGCATAATTGTGCAATAACCTAGTCTTCTCTATCTTCTATAACTATGTAGCTAGTTGAATTAGTGTCCAACCCCTTAGCTTGCCTCGCCAAGCTCCCAAACTGTGCAATCTTCTTCCTCAATCCAACCTGAATTTCCCATTGTGTACTCTCAAGGCTCAAACCTGACCCTTGACTGCCTGAGCTATGCAACTATGCAGTCACTGAGCCTCTCCCTTAGCCCACCACCAAGTTCTGGCTCAATCAGTGGATCATCGTGCAACATCTTAGACTAGGGGTTTATCGGACTGATGTCATCTTGTCATGACTAGATTGCAGATATAGGAACTCTATCATGATATAGCAAGATTATGAAGAAGGAGATGGAGGAGGACATGCTAGAAGAAACCTAAGGAGTTGAGGAGATAAGACTATCATCAGATAAGAAGAAGAAGGAACAGTGGATTACAACGGAAGACCAAAAATCAAGACCACATGAAGACTCCATTTGATTCACAACCATTTGGAGGGTAGATATAAAGAACAAAGCATATCTCTCATGAAGATGAAGCATTAGACACATCTCTTATTGAAGACATATACCAAGGAGCAACAACAGTGGCTTGACATTGCCATGTCATCAAGTAGTCTATGTCAGCAGTGTCATGTCATGTCATGTCATGAGTTGTCATATGCCACATCATTATTGTGGACCATGTAAATTCTTACTCAAAATGTATTGTAAAGTGGAAGTACAAAGGAAACATATAGAATATGAAGAGTCATGTAAAGTCAAAAATTCATGGGAAGTCAAACAATCATGAGGGTAGTCAAAGAGTCACACAGAAGGTGAAGCATCACCTCTAGGTTATATATACACCCTCATCGTATGAGAAAATGAATTTTTCACCTTGGCTCCTCCCGCAAGACATTAGTGAGACAGACTAGTTCTTTTGGGGAGAAAGGAGTGGCTCCAATGCTCCATTATTGGAGCTAGTGGTGTTCATTGTATACATGTGTCCAAGAACTTTTACTTAATATATGAAGCCTAATGGCCAACATGTTCTTCATGCATGGATTATGAATATTTGTAAGATTGTTCTATGAATGTTTTTATTTCATGTTTGTTTTCACTTGTGCTAAACTAGTTGAACTATTTCAGGTATTTTAGTGCCTATCATATTGAGAATGTGGTGTAATGGTTGTTATTATTTTCTCATATTTGTGGACTAATCCATTGGATGTTAGAAATATCCTTCTTAATAAAGTTGGATACATGGTCGTTGCATCTTTGTGGACTATTCCACTAGATGTTAGATGGATTCTTCCTTTTCGTGTGTGTTTCTATTAGAGTGGTACTATTACCTATCTCTTAGACGCTCACCTTTCTTCCCCTCCACAGTAGAAGATCCTTGACACACCTACGATCGAACACTCACTAGGCACACTCACTTGCCTTTAGAAAGTACATGTGTATCCCTCTCTCTTGCTGACAGTTAGAGCCAAGGAAAATCTATAAGAATATATGGAAACCAGGCCAATACTCCGGATAGGACTCCTATTCTAAATAGTGTGAGGTCTAATTGGGACTTCACATTGGGGAAACCCCCCTTGGTTGATGGATTTCCAGCACCGTCAACAACTATAAAAATCTATCCATAAACATAAGTTTCCTTTTGTAAAAACAAATTGGCCTCCTCGGTGCAATTCACACTCCCTGTCTGCTACACACACTGGCTATTCTGGAAATGTGTATGGCCCTATATGGAACTCGCAATGCCTCTAGAAATCAATTTTGGGAATCATCTCTACACTCTACATTTCTCTTGAGCAACTCACACCTCCTATGACAGCTAGAAATTGATTTTTTGCATAGCTATGTGCACTAGATAATTCACACTACCTGGTCCAACCTCACTATAGAATAATTCGGCCTCCCTTCCTCTCTCTGGAAACTAGAAATCACTATGTATAATGTCTTTGGAAATTCACTTCCCAATCTCTCTATTGAAACCTCACTTTTGGTGTCTCCCTCTGTGCCCTTGCTATCACTACAAATCACTATCTCTGAGTGATCTCCAATGCCCCATCTACTTTCTCTTATAATCTCTCATTGAGCAACCAACTGCCATGATCTAATCTCAATTGATGGCTAAGATCATATTGACCCTATCAAGTGACTCGTATGGAAGTCTCTAGAGAAAAGTCGATTTACCTCAATTAATATAATCTAATTAACCATTTTTCCTAAGTTAGACTTAGGAAAATATTTAATAATTGACTAATTAATCTAATTAATTCATTTTCCTTGGAAAATTTTTCTAGGTCTTGGAGATAGTTATCCTTTTGTGTTACTTATCCTTGTAGACACCATAGGGACTAGAACACCTACCTGATGTTGCCAAAAACTAAAAATATGAAAAGAAAAGATAACATAAATAAATAAATTTCTCTTGTTCATCTTCTTATTGGGTAGACCTATCTCTTAGCTTTGTCCAACATTTTACAAAAGAAAAAACAAAGGTCACATAGCAAATATATTACTATTTTCCCCACATATCTATGTTTCTTCATTTTTTATCATTATTTACATTATTTATGTCATTTATTGTTATGCAACCATCTCACAAAATAGAAGAAAAGAGAGATCAACGACTTCAAAATCAGCCTCTTTGAGGGGGAAACCTCCTTTACATTACACAAATGAACAATTATTTGATGACACAAATGACAAGACCTCCTTTATATATATAGGAGTCTAAGGGGTCACAATATAATGAGAGCTGACATAACAATAATAATGTAAGGGCACAACAATAACACTAGTGGGCTTCTATGGGGAACAATAATAACAATATGGGGACTACATGGGCACAAAAATACAATAAGGGGGTCGCACTAATAACAATAAGGGGCTACACTAATAGTATAGGGACTTAACATGCCCCTCTCCTCCAAAAAGTGTTTTCCTCAATGCTTGAGTAGTTTTGTATGCTTCTGTATAAAATCCTCGTCCTCTCATGTGGAATCTTCAGTGGGTAAGTTCTTCCACTTGATGAGATACTCTGAAATTGATCGATTTCGTAGCTGTCAGGTTCTTGATTCCATGACTGCTTTAGGTTCCAATAATATTTTTCCTTCCTCATCAAGTTCTGGCAATATTGTTTGAACTGGGAGCTTGTCATCTCTAACCTTCTTTAAGCATGAAACATGGAAAATTGGGTGCACTCAGGAAGATGGACGAAGCTCTAATTTGTATGCCATAGTACCAATATTTTTCAGCACCTTGTAAGGACCATATTACTTTAGTGATAATTTGTTATCCTTATTAGCTTTCTTGAGGGACATCTGTTTGTATGCTTGTAGCCATAAAAATACCCAGTCACCTAGCCAAAGTGAGTTTATCCTTTAAGAGTTGGAGAACTTGCTGTTGATGCTCGATGTGATCCAACACTGCTTGAACCTTAGATTTTTCTCTTAAAGATGATGTGATGGATGGTGGATGATATACATAAAGTGTTAATGCATTACATGATATGATCGGATTCATTTCTTCTTTCTCTGGGCTTGGTTCCTGGTGTATATCCTTTTCTTTTGATGTTTCTTGATCCTTTTCTTCCTCCTCTTCACAATCTATGTAAAATAATTTCTTTTGGGCACACTTATGCCCTTTAATGTATTTTATATCACAACTGTAACAAATTCCTTTTTCTTTTTTTTTTCCTCCAACTATTGTGGTGTCAACCTTGTAGGTTGTGGAAGGCTAGGAGCAGCAACACTTCCATCTTTATAGTTGTGAGTGGTAGACTTCCTCGTTGCCTTAATTTTTCTTTCCACTTTTATGGCCACCCTAAATGCCCTCTCTAATGAATCAGGTTCCCAGAGGCGAACTTCATGTTAGATGTTATCATTTAAAGTCCCTATGAAGACATCAATCTTGTGATCCTCTGGAATATCATTTACCCTTATATTCAATTTTTAGAAGTCCTCAATGTGCTCCACCATTGAACCCTTTTGTTTGAGATTCATCAATTGACTAAAGAAGGTGTTGCTCTTCGTATCCTCATAATGTGCTATCATTTCCTTCGTAAAATTGACCAAGTGACAATTTTTTTATGAGAGCAAAGCCATTGATACCATATAAACTGATTGGGTTCCACATATAAAGTTGCAATGTGTACCTTTTGTGTGTTTTGCACATTATGGAGATCAAAATATTGCTCCATCTGTAGTATCCATGTTACGGGATCATTGCCATCAAACCTCCGCATATCGATCTTTGGAACGTGGTGGGTCTTCAATCCAACGTTAGAGTCTATGAAATCATGATTAACATTTCTTTGTTCTCATCATGAGTTTCCTTTACTACCCTTTTTCCATTAAGAAGCATTTATTAAAGCAACTTTGTCAAATCTATCTTCAAATATTCCATGTTTCCTTTAAGCTTTGTTTCCATTCCATCCATCTTAGGTTCCATTCCATTCTTTAAACCATTCATCTTAGCTCCAGTTACTTTTTGTGAGAGCGAAACTTGTTGCACTTGGTCGCGTAATTTTGATATATCATGTTGCATTTCTTCCTCTTCTTCATGTGTCATAGTATAGATTTCGAGTTGCTTACTAGGTGTTTCCATTCTCTTTCTTCAGGTCATCAATTAATGATAATTATGCTTCACAATACCCTTTGAATCACTTCAAATTACTTTCCTAAACAAAACTTATGCAAATTTAAAAAAACTGCACACCATTTTTTTTTGCTTTATAGGATCTTGATAATGAATTTGATGTATCTCTGTAATTGCGTATCTCCAAGGTCTGAAATTTTGTCATGTAGAGCGAACTTGTACGAAGTGCCACGTGTCACTGTTTTGATATTTGGCCCTAAAAATGATACCCAAAAAAATACAATTTGTCCTCTTTCTGTCACTTTATATGAAATTCAAATCTGATGCTCAGAGAGAAAGTTATGACAATTTTCACAAGATCACCTATTTGAGATGGAATTCAGAAGCCTGCAAAAACCCTAAATTCCTCGACTTGTATCTCCAAAAATATAGCGCGAAAAGGTCTAAAATTCGGTCACAACGTTTATCACGATTTTGCCTCAAATGAGTTTTTTTTTAGCATCACAATGGCTTGTTTGAAGCAGCGAAACCCTAGAATCCAAAGCTCTGATACTAAATGATTATGCAACCAACTCATGAAATAGAAGAAAAGATAGATCAACGACTTCAAAATCAGCCTCTTCGAGGAGGAAACCTCCTTTATATTACACAAATGAACAATTCTTGGATGATACAAATGACAAGACCTCCTTTCTATATAGGAGTCTAAGGGGTCACAATATAATCAAAGCCGACATAACAATAGTAATGTAAGGGCATAACAATAATAATAGTGAGCTTCTATGGGGCAAAATAATAACAATATGGTGACTACATGGACACAATAATAAAAATATGGGGGTTTCACTAATAACAATAAGGGTTAACACTAGTAGTATAGGGACCTAACATGCCCCTCTCCTCCATTTTGTATTTTCTAAATTAAGTGTTATTTTCGAGCATAACTATCTTACCTCCAAGTGTGTGGAACATTACCCCACTTCATAACGCCCATCTCACCTTTGCTTCCAAATATTTTTCATGTCATTTTTATCCTATGCTTTTTGGCATATCTCTTTATGACACATGGTAGCCAACTCTGCGTAATAATATTTTTCATAGAATTCTTATCATGATTTCTTTTGGAATATCTCTTTATGACACATGGACGCTAGTTGGACATATCCTAGGTGGCACTTAGAAGGCATTATTTGGACTGAGACGACTGGGAAAATTTTAACATAATGAGTAGGCAATGAGGCAGTAATAAAAAACTACATTATGCATGAGCTATGCAAGCCTCAATGTCTCCTTTTACTTCACATCAAAATAGTGCAAGGAATCCATTTCTTTATTATTCATTATAAATTCCCTCCCTTCATGCATATGGGATGAGTAGGGTGGATTTATAAGCAAAAATGCCTTGATTCATGTGCAGTAATGCAACAATTGTTGAGTCACTTTGTACAGATTAATGGTGGTTAAGTCACGAACTTCCAAAGGCCATGACTTTAGTTCTTGATGTTCGATTTTAGAAAAAAAAATCTCATTGGGAAGCTAGAAGAATAAATAATATTTTGGAAGTGGTACCATGGATAAAATCACATCTATCATGATTAGAGAATTAAAATACAGTCGTGAAAAAGTTAAAACACTCTTCACTTTAAAAGAAATGATTCATATTTTAAGATGGTGTTGGTGAATTTTAGCATAGTCCTAAGGATGTGGTCTAATGGTTAGATGGGAGGTTTGGTCCCTACATGTCTTATGGTCCAATCAGATGGGCATCCTTATCTCAATTGCTGATTCCCCAAATATTTGGCAATTGGAGGGACATGGGTGCTGTCAAATTTTTTACTATCTCAATTACCGATTCCCCAAATATTCAGCAATTGGATGGACATGGGAACAGTCAAATTTTTTATCGTGCCTATGTCCGTCAGATTGCCTAATATTTTGGGAATCGGCAATCGAGATAAGCTCAGGGGAACAGGCCTATGTATGCTTGAGAGCTGCTTTGGGCATGATTTCATCAATTGAAAAAAAAAAATCTAGCAACATGAAAATGGTAACAAGATGTACCTTTAGATAAATTTATACATTTTTCTATCCAGTAAATCAATACCTGAAGAATTCATATGTAATTATACTGCAAGGTAGCAAGTTACTAGTGATCAACAATGAACCAAATGAGTATTTAAATGCACTAAATTTATCAAAATCAAATCCTGATAATATACTCGAACCACTTCATCACAACTAAAGTAGAAATGTGTCAATTATTGAAGGGATTGTTATGCAGTTAATGTCTAAGATAATATGACAATAGAAGCATGTACTCTTAAGGATGGGTAAGTAGACATACAAGATGTAGAAGAAGAGAAATTATGACTAAAGGTATTCTTTGAAGTAGCATTGACTATCCTTTTACAATTTGAAAGTTATTGAGATTGGAATATGCGGAATGCAGGTCAACATAAAATCCTCACACATGCTAAAATAATCAATCATCCTCAATATTGCGTGCTCCAGATCTATGGATCCTGACAACTCTACATGCTCAGAAGATAAGTGATAGGGAGTCATCGAGAAGTTGGAATGTAAAACCACCAATCATCAAATGTAAGGTCCACATTCATCCTAGGGGCACCCTCCCTAATTTTCCCAAACCACTATAAGATCCCTTGAGGGCGGTAAGTGGTTTGATTGTAACCCTCAGCGACTTCAAGCAAACCACCTCATCTCCAACACAACGTGGCACGTGATGGAATTAGGCCCGCACCGTCATCAGGTGTCCAATTCACCGCCCACAATTCATGTGAGGAGGACTTGGGGTCACATATATTTTGACACCAAATATTGATCAAATATATTGTATAAAAAGTTTGACATATATATTGCAGAGATTCAAAAAAAAAAGTATTATTGTGTCATTATATATCACTATGTAATTTCATTATTTCAAAATTTTCTCAAAAAGAAAAAGAAAAGACAATTTTAAAATTGTTTCAAAAATTAGTTGTGATATTGAGATCAAGGCAAAGATAAAAAGTAAGAAAAAGAGGCTTTTGGGGGTTAAGAGGTTCGAAGTGTGAAAAAGCTAGAAGTCATTATAATGAAGACATCTTTATGAAATTTAAGAACAAAGACCATTTTGATTCCAGTTTTTGGGGTAGTTACAAAATCATTTTTCTTATTATGTGTGATCATTTATTAGTGTTTTTCTTCCGCTAGCATGAGTGTAATAAAGTTGCAAATATTTTAAGTTATGATAGTGAATTTATCTTGAATGGTACTCACATTTAAAATTTAAGGAGTTTTAATGTGCACTCCCCTATACTGGAAATTCCTCCATTATCTTGGGCCTTTCCGTTGTTCTTTCTGCAGGTTTAACACTCAGATTCTTAATTTATTGGGTTATTAAAATCTAATCATCTTCATATTTCTTATAGACACCTTTAATCAGAGCCCCGCAACCCTCATCTATCTTGGACAATCTGGTTTTGAAGATAGGTTTTAGAACTAGAAGATTCGTTGCAATCTCTCATGGCTTATCCCTTCGACCACATACTTTAATGTTTTAATTAATCTTTAGATTTATCGGGCATTGGTTCCCCCACATCCGGGAATTGTCTCTAGGGTGACAACACAACCATTACATTTATCCAAGAGAATATTAAGAATCCTCCACATATTGAAAGAGGAGTACCACCTTTAAATAAACGTAGAGGTCACTTAGACAAGTCCCTAGGAGGTTGAATCTTGTCACTCATAGGAAAAGAGATCAACATGTTTGGTGGACATAGTGGGGAGATATTCATTTTCAAGAAATATGATACTTCTTTAAGGGATTAGATATTAATGGGAAACTTGAAGTTATATTGTTCAAGTTCTAATAGTCAAAGATGAAGCAGGTTCTTCTATTAGATTTCCTTCAATATCTTGTATTTGGAGTTTTGGGAACAAGTCAATTATTGCAATTCAAGACTCTGAAATGTGGTTGGAGAAAGAAAATGACTTGGTTATGTACTTGGGTCCATTGAAAGTCCACTTATACTTGAGAGTATCCCTTCTCTCCAAGTAAGTTAAGGTAGAAATATTTCATACTCTCACATTTATAATTTGGTCTTTCAACAAATTTTGATTAATAAGAATTTGTTTAGAGATTTAGGTAATAGCTTGCAATGACTTCATATCCCAATAGAGTAGTTTGCAATGACTTCATATCCCAATAGAGAAGGAAATTGGTTAGATTATGGTGTTCTCAATAACCCGCAAGGGGTCATTGACCCATTGTTTGAGCCAAATGATATGTTTTCATGTCACACACCAAAGAAAGTAATTATGAAACAACAAGATTTTAGTCAATTTTAATGTCGCAAATCATCTTCAATTTTATTATTTTAATTTTTTCTCAAAAAGAAAAAGAGAAGAAACAATTTTATAATTGTTTCGAAAATCAATTCTAGAATTGATTGTGACAATTAGACCAAGACATAGATAAAAGTAAGAAAAATATTTTTTTGGGGGGTTCAGAGGTTCGAAGTATGAAAAAACCAAAATTCATTATAATGAAAACATCTCTCTAAAATTTAAGAATAAAGACCCATTTGATTCCAGTTTTTGGGGTAGTTGTAGAATCATTTTTCTTATTGTGTGTGGCGATTTATTAGTGTTTTTCTTCTACTAGCATGAGTGTAATGAAGTTTTAGATATTTTTAAGTTATGATAGTGAATTTATCGTGAATGGTACTCACATTTCAAATTTAAAGAGTCTTAATGTGCACTCCACCATGCTGGAGATTCCTCCATTATTTTGGGCCTTTACATCATTCTTTCGCAGGGTTCAAACTCAGATTCTTAATTTCCTGAGTTATTAAACTGTGTTCATATTCATCTTTCTTCTAGCCACCTTTAATTAGAACCCTTAAACCCTCATCTATCTTGGCCAATCTGGTTTTAAAGATAAGTTTCAGAACTAGAATATTCATTGCAATCTCTTATGGCTTATCCCTATGCCCACATATTTTAAAGTTTTCATCAACCTTTAGATGGCTCAAGCACTGGTTCCCCCACGGCCAAGAATTGTCTCCGGGGTGATAACACACCCATTACATTTATCCAAGAGCATATTAAGAATCCTCCATATATTTAAAGAGAAGTACCACCTTTATATAAATGTAGAGGGCACTTAGACAAGTCCCTAGGAGGTTGAATCTTGTCACTAATAGGAAAAGAGATCAACATTTTTTGTGGCCATAGTGGGGAGATATTCATTTTCAAGAAATATGATACTTTATTTAAGGGATTAGATATTAATGAGAAACTAGAAGTTATCTTGTTCAAGTTCTAATAGCAAAAGATGAAGCAAGTTCTTCTATCAGATTGACTTTAATACCTTGTATTTGGAGTTTTGGGCACAAGTCAATTATTGCAATTCAAGACTCTGAAATGGGGTTAGAGAAATAAAATGAGTTGGTTATGTACTTGGATCCATTTAAAGTCTACTTATACTTGAGAGTATCCCTTCTCTCCAAGTAATTTAAGGTAGAAATATTTCATATTCTCACATATATACTTTGCTCTTTTAACAAAGTTTGCTTAATAAAAATTTGTTTAGAGATTGAGGTAATAGTTTGGGATGACTGCATATCCCAATAGGGAAGGAAACTAGTTAGATTATGGTGTTCTCAACAACCTGCAAAGAGTAATTATCCCATTTTTTGAGCCAAATGTTGATATCTTTTCATATTACACATCAAAGAAAGTGATTATGAAACAATAAGGTTTTAGTAAATTTTAATGTTGCAAATCATCTTCACACAAGGGAAATAAGGATGGTTTCTCTTTTGAAAAGAGAGAAAAAAATAAAAAATATTGGAAAGAAGGAAATTTCTCATGATCATCTTCTCATTAGATAGCCCTATGTCTCAACTTTGTCCAACATTTTACAAAAAAAAGGGTCATTTGCCAAAGATATCACTATTTTCCCCACATATCTTTGTTACTTTCTTTTTTATCATTGTTTCCATTATTCATGGTAGTTCTCTATTTTGTATTTTACAAATTAAGTGTTATTTTCATGTGAAATTAACTTACCTCATTTTCTACATTTACTTAGTCATTTTCCAAGTGTGAACATTACCCTGCTTCATATTCCTCCACACATACGTTGTACATTACTTAACTTATGCACCCTCTCACTTGTGCACAACCCTTTCCTCCCCTTCTTTTTCATAACCCTTTCCTCACACTCCATTTCCATAATCATAAATATTTTTCATGTCATTTTTATCCTTAGTTATTTTGACATATCTCTTCAATGACACATTGAAACCAACTAGACATATCCTATGGTGAAACTTAGATGGTATTAGTTGGGCACAGATGATTAGGCAATGACTTAGCACAATGATTGGGTAATGATGTAGTAACCAAAAACTACATTATGCATAAGCTATGCAATGTTCGAATCTCTTTTTACTTCATATACAAATAATGTAAGAATTCCATTTCTTTATAAATCCTTATAAATTACCTTCCATAATGCATGTGGAATGAAGGTAGACTTATAATTCAAAAGCCCAAGATTCATGTGGATTATATCAACGCTTACCGAGTTACTTTGTGCAGATCAATGGTGGTTGACTCATGAACCTTTGAAGGCCATAACTTGAGTTACTGATTTTAGATTTCAGAAAACCAAAACTCATTGGAAATCTAGAAGAATGAAGAACATGTTGAGAGTGGTTTCCATGGCTAAAATCACAATTATCATGACTAGAAAATTAAAATACAATAATTACTATTTTTAGCTTGGGAACAACGTTTTTTTGAAAAGTGATTTATTAAAAAAAAAATCCAAACTTCTAATGTATGGTCAATTTGGAGTATGATTTCACATTTACTAAAGGAATTTTTCTTTTGACACACATGGGTAGGAAAATTAACCATAAAGTATTTCCAAGAAGATAAAGAGAATACTATTAAGGAGATGTCAAGGACATTCAAAGGGGCTCTTATTTTGGTTCTTGGAATTTTAATGTTGGAGTTTTTCTTTGTTGGGGCTTTTACTTATGGCAAATTTTTCCTTTAAAATAATTTTGTGAATTTGCTTGCTTGACTTTCCCTTTCATATTTTCTTCTCATATTTCTTTCTAATAGGTTTCTCCATGTATGCTCAACAACTAGATTAATCTAGTTCTAAGTATGTTTTATCCATTATTCTAAAAACTTTCATGACATTTCAAGTCTAGGGGAACAATCCCTAGCTTGTAAAAAGTGAATGCAGTTTAATTGTGGTTTTTCTAATGGTACCAAACATTGTCAAACTTGTCGCATTGGGATTTTATTGTTATTTTTTCCCACAAAGAACTATTCTTGTGTCATATTGCATTTATCAATTTATGTTGTGATGCATCAATGGATTCTTGTGCAAACGATGCTTTATAACCTTCTTGATATTAATGCGACAATATTTTGATATTTGGTATCTATTTTATTTTCCTTTCATCTTTCAAAGTTATACGGTTGATTATGGATTCATATTATTTTAAAGAAAAGACAAATATTTGTTGAAAGAAGGCCTAGTAGATAAAAGGTCTTTGCATTCATACTTATATATATTCTTGATGTGGTTAATAAGAAAATATGCTAGATGAAAGCTTTGTTGGAATATTTGTTGGGGTTTGTTGTTTGGCACTCACCCATTCAATAATGATAATTTTCCACATATTGAAAGAGGAGTACCACCTCTAAAAAAGCATAGGGGGAACTTAGATAAGTCCTTAGGAGGTTGACTATTGTCCCTGATATGAAAACATGTCATTGGTTTTATGGTTTCCCTGCTTCATAGGCACATCACTTCCACATGATTCTCCTCCTCATTCTTAGTTGCATAAATTGAGCTTAATTTGAACTTTGTCATTCTACGATCTACATGGTCTAAGTTTCTAAATTGGATCTTTCAAGGTTGTTCTATTACCAGTTTTGTATTGCAATTGTTTGTTTACTTTATATGGCATTTCCATCCAAAATTGAAACCTTTGTGCCATACTTTGCTTGAGTGCCTTCCAACAGTGACAAAGAATATGAAGAGACTCCTAATGGTATTATCTCTTCCATTTGTTATCAAACCCACAATCCCTCAAGATCTCTCAATGCTCATGGGATTGTATGTGGATGTGAACTAGTTCTCCTTTTTTTGAGTGTATAGTTTGAATATTTTTTTTGCATGGCAAGAAATATCATAGATATGGACCAATAAATGGAGCAGGTAATACTTTTTTTTCTTGTTGGTATCGATTTGAACAGATGATGTAGGATTCCCAAAAGAAGTAATTGTAGGTATTTTAAATGTGGCACTCTTTCCTTTGATACCCTCTTCCTGATCTACTTTGTAATATTTGGCATCAGAAAAACCATTATCATTTACAGTAGTGACGTGAATAGGAAATGAAACTACAATTGTTATAAATAGTCCAAGAGATTTCTCAACACTAGTTCTTCAAATGTTATTAAATATTTAGCTAGAATATCTAAGGCGCCCTATAGTATATTTAGTTCCTCGTAGAAGAACAATGTATTTTTTTGGGCATGTTTTTGAGGGAAAGAATAAATCTCTATGTGGAGATCCTCCTCAAACATATCAAAACCACCATTGAAATGATGATAATCATGGTGATGTAGGGAATTTATGTGATTCACAAGAGTAAAATGTGTTTGTGATGGAACATGGAAAAATCTAAGTTAATATGGTTTCTTATATTGTTTTTCAAGAAAACATGAAGGGATTTCACATGTCATTTAAAGTTTCTTCATTCCAATTATTTGGAAGCATATAAGAATGCATGGACTTTGCTTGACTCACCTCATAGCCTCTTGTTAACTATATCACCTCAACATGCTTCTCTCTATCCTCAATATGCAAAAACTAAACCTAAATCATTGAAAAATGTATTCATTTATAGTGATTTCTAAGAGAAGTTGAATAGTCATATAACATGACTAGTCCATGTATACCAACATTCCAACTCATTATCTGAATAACAATGGGGATATATTTCATTCTAGGCTATCGGGCCTCTTTGATTTCCCTCTCACAAATCTCAATCCCTTATTGACTAACTTAATATACAAACCTTCACTTTTCATTTTATAGTGTGAAAAGCTAATTGACCTTCATTTTTTAGAGATGCAACAAATACTAAGATGGGACATGGAACAAGTTAATTCATGGATAGAAATTCACTTTAATTTAGTCATATCCTCAAAAACAAATCTTCAGTATCCTTAAAACACAACACATCCCTATTATTTATTGGTGCCAAGGTTGAACCTTGAATCATTATTGTGTATTTTAGTTTACAAATTGGATCAACCCAACTTATATATCTACCCTCGCAAATCATGTCAATGCAATCCATTATGGTCAACAATACATAGGTTCTTCTTGATATGCTAAGATCCAAATTTATTATCTAATTTTTCCTTAGTTGATTCTTCCAAAGATTGAGTATCAATTCTCATCCATTGTGTATTCCATGGTTGCAAGCTATTTCAAAACCTAGTTTGCTTGTAAAAGTTTCAGAGTTGAAGAGAGATTTTCTCGAAGTCAGTCCCATGGAGTGGCTTGTAATTTTTTCAAAATAAGTTAAATTGCATTACAAACAAGTTCATTTTCTATAGAATCTGACACCCTTCATTTTTTGTTCTTCAGTTCTTGAGAAAATGGCCATAATTTGTGAAGTATTAGAATTACTGAATAATTTAATACTCTCTATTGTTGACGGATTGAGCAAAATTGAAAAACCCATTTTCATTATTGTTCAATATCTTTATAATATGCAGTGGAAAAAATTGAGTTATCCATCTTGATTTGTAACTCTAATGATATGGACGACAACAAAAGAGTCACCCTTCTCAACCAGTCCTTATGTTTAGAAAAAAAATCTTTTTGAGATTAAGAAAGACTCTTATTAGCATTAAAAACTTGATCAGATCAATGGCGCCACTTAAGGAGTAACTTCAGCTAAAGATGAAGAAGTTCAACTTTATCTACCCAATCCCATCATAAAACCTTAGGTAGAACTCATCAACAATAAGCATATAATCGAACTTGGATATAAAAAGGAATTGACATTTAACATGCCCGACTATTCCAAACCAATATATTTTTAGTGGTTTAGGTTATTCAAGAAATTTCATCTTCACTTGCTTCACTTCCACGACATATTTATAAATGGCAACATCATCATCGAGTTGGCCACATAAAGGATTAGTGTTTTGATATTCATCCCTGTGGGCATGGTAGGAAACATAAACATCATTCAAACAATTGTTACAATCATAAGAACCCTACAAGAGAAAAAATTCATCTTGGATGGATCACTTCTTAGCAATGGTCATCAACAACCAAGAAGATATATTGGTTATACCATAGAACTCATTTTCAAGTATTGACACATCTTGTAGTAGAGATATTTTTGGCTTCTCAACTTATGTCTGATAAGGGAAAGTATTAATAATTGATAGCCATCTTCTAGTTTCAAATTCCTATTAATCAAATAGGAACAAGTGATCTTGAGCCACAACCAAAACTAGAACCATCAACTAGAGCTTAGAGCCAAAATCAATGAGAGCTAGAGTTAGAGTTGTAGCTAGAGTCATATTCCATGAGAACCATTTGGTTTATGGTCCTCCTTAAACCACCACTCAGTAGAAGACTTAGTGCTCCAACTCGAAAAAGATTATGCATTAAGCGCTATATAAGCCTCATTTTAATCCTAAACCCCTTATTAATCCCTAGATATTGAGTGATTGCATTTCTATTGTTATATTGTTATGTAGCTTAGGACCTTTCATGGTCTCATTTTATTATAAGTATACACTTTGTCTCCTATATATATACTAAGAAGACCTAGTATTAGAATCATAACATATTGCCTTGTACATGTATTCATTGTAAAATTAGGTTCCCCCCTCAAAGAGGAGTGTAATTATTGGTTTCTTGTCATTTTTAAGGTGTATGTTTCACAACATTTAGTATCATAGCATATGAACCTAGATTTTTTCTACTTCAAATAGGTCATCTTGGAATTTTCTCTATAACATTTTTTGTTGGGAGGTTTCAAATGGTGAAACTTGGAAAATAGTGAGCAAAAACCTTGGGGAACATTTGGTTCAAATTTCAGTTCTTGTTCACTATAAATTCTCTAAGGAAGTTAGGGTTCTTGAATGCTCATGAGATTAGTTTCAAACAAGTTAATTGGAATTTTCACTATAATTTTTTTCTAGGAGATTTCATACAATGAAACTTGGAAAATCTTGATGGTTGAAAGCATGGAGTTGGGTTCCACATTTTGGCGAGAGAGGGTGTATTTGGGTATTAAAAAAATGACTCAATCAAGCCATTTAAGAGCTCGATAGAAACTTTTTTAAGCGCTCAATCGAGCTCCTCGGGCGCTAAAAAACATTTCGATCGAGCATTAAAACTAACTCTCGATCGAGCTCATGTGTAACCCCGGGTTAGGAGCTTGATTAAGCCCTAAAGCTCCATTGAGCCTTAAAGCTTGAAAATTTAAATTTTATGTGAATATCAATAATGCTATACAAAAAAAAATAAAATTTAATTATTAATTATATTTGAATAGGTAATTAACAATGGTGTGGATTAATTTCTCATTGTATTTCTAGCATTTTGGCATATAAATTTGAAAAAAGATTTTATCCCACTTGCAATTGAAATTGTAATATTCTTATATTTATAATTTAGTAACTTAAAAATTAGTTTTTAATATGATTTAAATTTTCAATGTTATAATTTAAATAATAAATTTATTATATATATAATTTAAATAGTAAATTGATTAAACATAAGAAAATTTATCAATTCCATTTAATAAATATTATGCTTTTTATATGAACATAAGAAAATTTATCACTTCCATTTAATAAATATTATGTTTTTTATATGAATAAGTGTATCTCAAAAATGTGAATTTGACGTTGCTGGAAATGTATATTTTATAAAATTCACTGAAGAGTTAATAAACACAATTCCCTCGGTCATAATCATATATATTAGAACACACACACACACATAATGCAGTAATATCCACTTGTTCACGAAAAGAAATGAGTGCACTAATAATTAACTTAGTTGTAATAGTTGTAAGTTATAATTAATATAGTTGTAATGGATGCAATGGTATCTGGTTATAAATCTCTCTCAACCTATAAAATGAAATAAGTGCAGTAATAATTAACGTAGTTGTAATAGTTGTAAGTTATAACTAATATAGTTGTAATAGATGCAATGATTTATGTGGTTATAAATCTCTCTCAACCTGTAAAATGTGATTGTGCTCAATTTTGTCCTGAGCCTACACAAGTGTGAACTATATATAGAAATTTATACTCTTGACTTAGGTTTGCAATATATATTTTTAAAATAGTAAAAACATAAGGAAATTATAAATTTTAAAATATTATTTGACTAATTTGAATTTGAGTAATCTAGATTTAAATGTGTTACATGAAATTATTTTTAAAATATTAATATTATAAAATTTATTTTAGCTTAGTTTGTTGTTTTGTAATATATTTATTATAATTTGATTTATTTTTATTGAAAAAATCTACATTAAAAAAATTTATAAAATGATTAAGTATAAAAATATGTTATATTTAAAATCAAAACAATAAACCAATTATTATTTTGAGAATTTCAAAATTGGAAAAGGTTATCTATATATTATTATAATTATTTTCTTGGTAAAATAAAATAAAATTTGGATTTATAATTAAGGAAAATTAGAGTTTGGAATATATTTGAATATTTATAAAAAAAAATGTGGAATAAATAAATTTTATAATTCACTTATAGACAAGTATTGAGAGGCATCACTTTTTTCTTTCTTTCTTTCTTTTTAAGATAATTATGATAGCTCGATCAATAAGGGCTTCTTAAACCCTTGATCGAGCAATTTGAAAATTGAATTTCAAACACTCAATTGAATGCTTTATGCACTCAATTAAGTTGTCGAGGGCCTAAAAAATAGAGTTTTAGCTCCTCTTCTGCAGATTTTTCTGCAACACCATTTTGTACCCTAGCGGACTCCAAGCAAAATTTGTCTTTAAGTGGCGAAGTTCATCATGTTGGATTCTGGAAAGAACCCTCTATCCAATGGCATATGAGTTTGACATTTTCGCATACATAAGATATTTGTTTTCTAATTTATTTTAAACATAATTCTTGAAATTGTTTTGAACAATTTTAAAGAGATTGAATAAAAAATCAATATCATAAAATATACACAACTAAAAAATTCAAAAAATACCACTAGAATACTCTTCGTTTTTCACTTTATTTAAATAGTTGGAAAAAACCTTAAATGAACACCTATCTACAAAATGCAATAGAAATATTACTTTGTCAATTTCGAAAAATAATAAAAAAAATATAATTTTGCAAAAAAAAAACAAATTAATATGAAAAACTTAGTTCTTTCCATGTAGACTATGATCATATATAATTTTTTTTAATTACATATTTTGTACTAAGTTATGCTACATGAACACACATGTTTCTCAAGATGTGTGAAAATTTGCAAGGAAGCATTTCATTTAATGGAAAATTGAGATATTATACGACACTAAATATTTTTGCAAAAAGTAAGATTAGGACAACAACAAAATTCTCCACAATTTTTCCTTTTACTTTGAATCAAAATTCATAGTGCTTATATGAATTTTGAGGGCTTAAATTCAATAAAAGAGGAAAAACTTAAAATTTTATTGCCACATTTGGCCCAAAAGTGTAACCCAACTTCATGCTTTCACCCTGATGATAAATATCAAGTAATATATATGGTTCAAATTTCATATCTTTGTTCACTTTTCTTTTAGAGATATTCCCTGATCTGAAAATGAAAGGAAAAACTTGATCGTCCTCTGACACTTTACAAGACTGATAACTTGGGTCTAAAATTAGTTTCACAACCTCTTCAAAAATGAGTGGTTAAGTTTACAGTACATGAACTTAAAAGTGAAACAAATTCATATGCAACTCAAGATTATTATCTTGCAAAGAAGAAGCAAGCAAGTGATAATGGAGTTCACCCCTCCTAGGCTATGTATATAGGCCCTACTCCAATGGCTAGGCCACTTTATTGATTTCAACAACAAATGAGCACATTACAAATTGTTGACTCTGCAATGGCATTGTTTCTCCTACAAAGAAACATTCTTCTACAAAGAACTGTCACTCAAAAAGATGACGTCCTATAACATGTCATGATTATGTCAACAAAAAAAGGACTCTCTCACAATAGGTCCTTGTACTCCACCTCTAATTAGGCTCTTTCCATGCTTAAATATGCCTCCATCTGGCCTCAAAACTCTCTTTTTCTTTAGCACTAAAGGAATTGTCACTGCAAAAATTCCATTGTATACTACTCAACTCATAAATTTGAGGTTGTCATTAAGTTCAAGACACTCAAAAATCCCTATCTAGGCTTTTCTTGAGCTCGAAAAGGTTAAAAATTGAGCAAGATATGCTTCTTGGAACCAATTTATGCTATTTGTCCTACAAATTGGCAAAACCTACTAACTATTCTATGAATTCCACCTTTACACAATCCGTCGAGCGACAATTTTGCCTAGGACTATCGAACTCTTGCCGCAAAAGGTGCAATTTGTTGCCTCTATAAAATGTGCCATAACCCCTAAGTTTCGGGTTAGGGTCATGTGGATGGGGGGTACGGCTAACCGCCCGCCCCCGTTGGCTTAGCTCTGGCTCCGGTAGGTTCTGGTTGCATGGCACAATATGGTCAGGTGTCGGGGCTAACTGCTCACCCCAGCTAGCTAGGCCCTCTACTCTCATGATCAGGGTCACATGGATATTAATGATACTGGGGTTGGGCCTATCTGCTTGCCACCTCCACCATAACTCTTTCTAACGGTTATATCTATTGTCGAGAGGACCGAGGGTTGGAGCCTATTCGCCCGTACCCTTCATTGTGGCTCCTCTGCATGGTCACATAGACTCCCATATGCCTAGGGTCGAATCTGACCACTCCACCCAGCTTCCCTTCATACTTCGATGATCATGATATCATATATGACTTGGGGTTGGGGCCCAGTGCCCCTCCCCCTTCCCCCATTGTGTCACCACTAAAATTTAAATAGAACCAAGGCCATAAATAAGTTAGGAACCAATGTGATGGCCTATTGGTAATATGTTTTGTTGCGTTGTGGGATATTTAAGGTTTGAACCCCATCAAGGCCCTTCGACCCTTATATAAAAAATTTGACCAATCACGAAGGGCCATGTGGTGCCTTACCATTGGCCCATTTCAAATCAACCAACCAATAAAACTACGCCACCTGCCTCAGTATGGAACTGACATGTGTCGAGCCTGGGTTGGTTTGTACTATCTATTGTGCCTACCCAGTTAGATATTGACATCAACACACAACCTGCCCAGTTAGCGGCCTAGTCAACCCTACAAGTTAACTTTTTAGTTGTTGGGCCAAAACTTGAAAATGCAATAACTTGAGCATATGATGTTGGTTTGAGGCGATTCAAGTGATGTTTGAATTAGGACAAAGAACATTGTGATTTAGTGCTAGTTTTTGGGAGATTCCAAGAACTTTCATTTTTTAGCCTATTTTTTTATCTCCAGATCATACCTCCCCACTAGGAACTTTTGGACCTCCAAAAGTATATCTCCACTCCAAAAATAAGTGAGTAAACAACTCCTTTACTTTCCCGATCTCAATACTTCTTGCTCTGCTTGAATTGATGCATTTGAGCCTCATTCAAGGTACACCACATTGCCTCTACATGAATTCCTTATCCTTAAACATTCTCTCCAAGACCATATTTCTTTTTGGCTCAAAAAATCTTCACCTTGAAGTCTTTCTCTTCTAAAACAAAATTAGATTTCCACTTGGAAATCATAGGCAACTCAATGCTTGCCATGCATTGTTTTGTACTTTACTTTGTTGTCCTCAAGTTTCACTTGTACTCTTTAATGCATTGATTGCATTTGTTCAATGACATGCTTGACTTTGTCTACATTTCTATTGTCATCTTCTACACAATATTTACCAAATATCAACTCCAAAAAGACTTTAGCAATTCACAAACAAGATTCACATAGAAATACTTGTATAGGTGAGCATTGACACAATTGTAGATGTGTTGGATGAAACACAAATGCTCATCCCAAAAATCATATACAAATTAGCTCATCATCAATCCAAAATAGCATAACATGCCAAATAAATACATTGTTGCAGATAAGTGATTTGTACATTACTTTAATTTACAAAGTACCCAAATGGGAATATACAAGTAATTACAATTTTACAAAGAAAGCTAATTATAAAAAATATTCTACCTATTCTTTGCCTAACCAAGCTTATGGATTCTCTTTCTGGATCCACTCTGCTTCAAAGGTAGCTTTGGGAAATACATCAGTTTCCACTTTTCCACCTATTTCTTCCCTTGCAGGGGATCACATGACCTTATTTTCCTTCTTGGCACAAATTTTCGGATGGAGTTTCCAACACTTTTCAACTTGGTGCCCATTCATGCTACAATGGGTACAAAAATTCTTATGCTTTCCCATCAACAAGGAAGTCTTCGTACCTGGGAGAGGTTCCTCATATCTTGTCCCAAGGATTTGATCTATTTTTTAGACCATCATGTTACATTTCTCACACTCAGCCACATAATGGTCAAATGCATCACAAAATATACAGGGCAACATTTCCCATAAATGATCATAAGTACAAACATTTCTGGAATCCCCATGACACTTATACCTGTCTTTTGGACTATGACTTTGATGAGGAGAAATGGAATTGACATGTCCTTTAGAACATTCATCTCTCTGTATAGAAAATTTATCACTATCGCTACGATCATGGTGTGTTGTAATATCACTTCGTAGAAACCCCTTTGGCATGAACTTCATACCTAACGATTTCGCCTCATAAATTTTGGAGCACCCTCCAATTTCTTCATGGCCATAACCCAATCCTTCATACCATGGTCATTCCTTCACTTTGATAGGATTAATGATGCCTTGGCCATTGACTCTGAGGCCCCTTCCGTCATAACCCATCTAAGTTAAAAGCTTCATACCAATATCGTTGCTATGTTTTTCAAAAGATGCAAAAGATGAGTTATCAACATTAACTGAAGGAGTAGAATTGGAAATACTAATTACCTCCTTTGGCCAACAACCCATCTTTTTTCATTTTATATGTCGATGAAGGAGTGGATGATGTCTCAAACCAACCACTTTTACCAACTAGCACATGGGGAGAATCTTTCAGATGCTGGCAAAAATCGTAAGCCTCATTCTCATTATAGGATCCATATCTTGTACACTAACCATGCCCATAAATTGGTTTCACCTTTGAGTGACTCTTTGTTGCTTCTAGGATGGAACATTCACCAGTATGTTCCTCCACTATATGATGCAGCTATATGCTCATTTTCCTTTTCTCCTCCTCTGCAACTTCAAGAAATCTCCTTAGCTCGACATTCTCCATTTGAAGAGATATATTAATCTCCTCCAACTCTTGGAGTCTTTCACGCTTTAGTTTCTTTCCCATCCTTGCAATATGGTAAGAACCTGCTCTGGTACCACGTGATATGAAAATGAAAGAAAAATCTTGAACGTCCTTTGACACTTTTCAACCCTGATAACTTGAGTCTTTTAAATGTAAAATTAGTTTCACAACCTCTTCAAAGATGAGTGGTTAAGTTTCCACATGAATTAAGAAGTGAAACAAATTCAAATGCAACTCAAGATGATAATCATACAAAGAATAATCAAGCAAGTGATAATGGATTTCACCCCTCTTGGGCTACGTCTCCAGGCCCTACTCCAAAGGTTAGGCCACTTTATTGATTTCAATAGAAAATGAGCACATTAAGAATTGTTGATTATGGAGTGGCATTGTTTCTCCTACAAAGAAAAATTCTTCTACAAATAATTCTCACTCAAAAGGATGACTACCTATAGCAAGTCGTGATTATGTCAATAGAAAAAGGACTCTCTCATAATAGGTCCTTGTACTCCACCTCTAACTAGGCTCTTTCCATGCTTAAACATGCCTCCATCTGGCCTCAAAACTCTCTTTGTCTTTAGCATTAAAGGACTTAACTCTGAAAAAATTCCATCTTACAGTGCTCAAATCATAAATATGATGTTGCCATTGAGTTCAGGACACTAAAAAACCTCTATCTCGACTCTTCTTGAGCTCAAACAAGTTAAAAACTAAGCAAGATATGCTTCTTGGAACCAAGCTCTAGTATATGTCTTACAAATTGGTAAAACCTACTAACTATTCTATGAATTACACCTTTACACAATCTGTCGAGCAACAATTTCACTTGGGACCAGTGGGATTCTTGTCGTAAAAGGTATAATTTGTCGCCTCTTTAAAATGTGCCATAACCCCTAAGCATTGGGTCAGGGTCATGTGGAGTGTCATGTAGTTAGGGGTCGGGGCTAATCACCCATCCCAATCAGCTTAGACCCTTCTCCCGTAGGTTCTGGTCACGTGGTGCAATGTGGTCGGGGATCGGAGCTAACCACCCACCCCTTCTAGCCTTCTGCTCTGATGATCAAGGTCATATGGATATTAATGAGATTAGGGGTCAGACCTATCTGCCCGCCCCCTCCGCCATAACTCTCGTTGAAAGTTATATCTGTTGCCGAGAGGACAGGGAGTGAGAGCCTATCTTCCCACACCCTTTGTTGTGGCTCGTCTGCGTGGTCACGTGGGCTCCCATATTCCCGAGACTAGAGATACTCAATCTGCCCAAATCCCCTTCATATGTCAATGGTCACGCTATCACATATGACTTGGGGTTAGGGCCAAGTGCCCCGCCCCCTTCCCCCATTATGTTGACCACTAAAATTTAAATAGCATCAGGGCCATAGATAGGTTAAGAACCAATGTGGTGGCTTTTTGGTAAGACGTTTTGATGTGTTATGGGAGGTATAGGGGTCAAAACCTGCCAAGGCCCTTCAGCCCTTATATAAATTTTTTGACCAATCACGGAGGGTCACATGGCGCCTTACCATTGGCTCATTTCAAACCAACCAACCAATAAAATTGTGCAACATGCCTCAATACATAAATAATACATTTTGAGCTTGGGTTGGTTCATAATGTATATTGTTCCTACCCACTTAGTGTACATCCTGCCTAGTCAACCCTGCAAGTTGACTTTTTAGTTATTGGGCCAAAACATCATAATGTGATAGCTTAAGCATACAATGTATGTTTGAGGCAATTCAAGTGGCATTGAGATTAGGAAAACGAACACTACAATTTGGCAATAGTTTTAGGAGATTCCAAGCACTTTCATTTTTGAGCCTATTTTTCATCTTCAGATCATTCTATGAGGAAGTTAGGGTTCTTGAATGCACCTAAAATTAGTTTCAAACTAGTCAGTTTAACATTTTCACTATAAAATTATGTTTAGAATGACTTGGATATTAGAACTTGAACCATATTGAGGTGATATCTTAGGGAATATGTAGTTCAAATTTCATGGTTTGGTTCAATATGCTTTCATAGATATGATCTATGGAAGTTAAGGTTTGTGAAGAATTCTAAAATTAGTTTCAAACAAGTTAGCTTGTTTTTTTTCAATAACTTATTTTCTAGGACTTCCTAAACTATGACATCTTCGAGGATATTAGAAGACATATAGAAGCACCTCAGGTAAAAATTTTAGAATTATATTTGAAGAATTTGACATGTGGTATGCTATAAAAAAAAAATAAATATTCATAGGAAGAAGTCAAAAATCAGCGAGTTTTGGGAAAGTTACCATAACTTTCTCTTCGCACATTAAATTCTAGTAAAACCTATGGAATTGCAAAGAAGACATATCACATTGTTATAGAACAAAATTTTAGATTCAAAATGTCTCAAAACTTAGATATATATCAAAAAAATACCATCAATTCATAGATTCTCCAAATTAAGGTTTTAAAGGTATGTAAATTACAAGTGACATAAATTTTGATTAGAAGACCCAATTTTTTTTTGTGACTGAAAGTTGTGATAAAGAGGATTACTATTATTAGTTTCCATCACGCATCCAAAAGAAGCTACAACACCAATTAAACCTCCAAAAGGCTCATTTGAGACTCATGAAGAAGGTGAAGACTTAGAATTTAGGTTATCCCAATAGAGAAGAAATTCAATTAAATGGATCGTAGTATGTTGAAAAAAGATGAATCTATCAAGTTCTCAAGAAAACCTTAAAAGATAAATTATGGATGAAATGGAAAAGAAGATGAATAAAAATAATGAATAATTGAAAAATGTCAAGGAAGAAATACAAAAAACCATGAATACCATGGAAAATATTCTCTTGAAGAGGCTTCTTACAATGGATATCGAGATCCAAGGAAATCATGAAAATAAGGAGAAAAAATGTGTTGGAACTCAATCACCTATGGGGAGTATTTTATCATAATTGGATAACACAAATATTGGTTCTCATATTCATAATCATGAATTTTTCAATTCAATGTCTACATCATCATGTCTTCAAGTCAGCACCAAGGAACTACAACATTCCAAAGATTGATATGAGGAAGTTTAATGATAATAATCCTACACCATGGATATTCCAAATGGAGAAACACCTTTATCTACACCAAGCGACATCATTACATTATAGAAAAACCTATAGATTCACAAGCTCATGTAATCTACTAAAACAAGATACAAGAATCTACTTCTACTCTTTACAGTGGAAGCCCATAAACATCAAGCAAACAATAATCAATAGAGGAAGAGAATCAAAGGCACATAATTCAAAAAATATCTGGGGAAAGCCACAACTCAAAACCCCACTATTTGTTTTGTATTAATCAACGAAATCAAGATGAAATTACAATGCTTGTTCTCTCTATAACAATCCCAACACTCATCAAATTCAATCTCCAACTCATAAGCAAGCTCAAGGCCAAAGCTTAGCCAATTCACAAGCTCTTGAAGTCTTTATTCCAATGTGTAATTCCTATGAAGGATACCTTGTATTTAAAGGGAAATAAAGCCTCTAAAAATAGTGCAATCCCTTCAGGATCAGTTCCTGATTGCATGCACTATCAGTGCAACTCAGAAAAATCTAAAACAAATAGTACATTATCCCTGCACTCTAGTCTCAACTAGGTCTTTCTCAGAATCAACAAGCATGAGTTTCGATGGTGGAACCTTTAGTTAACTAGAGTAGCACTAATTAGGTCACTAGTGTCCCAACTGACTGTTTACTCACTATTAGTTCCTGAAACTAATCAGAACTAATTTAACTGGACTTAACTCAATAAACTGAGTTAACTAATTACAACTCATTCATAACTCATCCTTAACTCCTATAAGTTAGGGAGAATATATACATGTATCCTAAAAGACTTCCAATTCAAATTTCCTAAATTAATTAAGTTAATTAATCTTAATTAATTATTTTCAAACTTCTATGAGAAAAGAATTCTATTTTAATTCATAGTTTAATTCGAGGACAAATTAAATTGGAATTTCTTGTTGCCATTTATCAACACTCCCTCTCAACAAGAAAGGGATTATCCACTACCCCGATCCTATCTCTCTAAAACTCGAATTTACATATTGGCAATGCCTTTGTCAAGATGTCGGTATCTTGCTCCTCCGCGGGAATGTAATCTAACAACATGATCTACCTCAATACACAATATCTGAGATGATGATGCCAAATATCTATATGCTTGGACTGATCATGAAAAACTAGATTTTCATAAAGTTTGATACAACTATGTTTATCACAATAAATCACTTTCAGATCCATCTGCTGACCAAACAAACCAAACATGATCTCCTCATGCAGATAGCCTCACATGCACCTTGACTTGCAGCCATGTACTCTGCCTCTTGCGAACTGAGTGCAATCGATCTCTATTTCCTGTTGTACCAAGAAATTACAGCTAACCCAATACTAAAGATCCCTCCTGATGTGCTCTTCCGGTCAGATGGACTCCCCGTCCAATCTGTATCGGTGAAGCCTTGAAGCTTCACTCCCTCTGTCCGTCTGTACCATAACCCAAACTTAGTAGTGCCTTTGAGGTATCCCAATACATGCTTTTCCACCTTCCAATACAGCTTGGTAGGCCTAACCATCACTTAACTAAGTTGGTTAACTACATAACACATATCTGGTCATGTGTTCACCAAATACATGAGTGAACCCATAAGCTGCCTGTAAACAGTAGCTTCCACTACTTCCCCTAAAGTAGCATCCTCCTTCCTCCAGTTACCAGCTAGAGGAGTCTCCATGGGTTTACTGCTCTCCATGTGGAATCTCTTGAGTATCTCATTGGCATACTTGCCTTGAGAAACAAACAACTCCCCATCTCCCTGCCATACCTCCATGCCAAGAAAGTAATGCATGAGCCCCATGTCCTTCATCTCAAACTCTCTTGCAAGGTCCTCCTTGTAATATTTGATGAGCTTCTCATCACTTGTCAGTATGAAATCATCTACATAAAGTACAATGATCAACAGCCTACCTTCCAACACTATGTGATACAGGTTCGTATCTGCTTCACTCTTCATGAATCCCAACCTATTGAAGTAGCTATCTATCTTGGTGTACCAAGCATGGGGTGCTTGCTTCAGCCTATACAATGCTCTCTTGAGTCGGCACACATGTGACTCACGATCCAAGATTTAAAAACCTTCAGGCTTCTCTATGTACATCTCTTCCTTAATCGTGCCATTGAGGAAGGAAGTATTCACATCAATCTGATGGATACTCCAACCCATTTGTGCTGATACTACCAAAATAGATCTGATTGATGAGTACCGTGCAAATGGAGAAAAGATCTCATCATAGTCAATCCCCTCTACCTGTGAAAAGCCATAGGCCACAAATTTGGCCTTATGCTTCTCCACACTATCATCTGCAGCTTGATTTACCTTGTAAAGCCAACGGGAGCTCACAATTGACTTGTCCTCCAATCTCGGGACCACATCCTAAACATTGTTTCAAACTATGGATTCATACTTCTCCACCATCGCATCAACCCAAACTGGCTACTGCACTGCTTCCTGAAAGGAATATGGCTCAGTAACAACACATGCACCCATAAGAACCATGTATCCAGTGTACCTCTTTGGTGACCTCCTCTGTCTACGCTGAGAAGAGGGTGCTCCCACATTCTCCCGTGCATCATACAACAATCTATTAGCCTCTCTAGTGCACTTTCTTCCCTCTCTGTAAGACTCTGCCTAAGTGGATGTCTCTACTCTAGGAACCTCTGTATGTGGCTACTCAACATCAATCTGAGGCTCCTCATCCTTAGGAACTAAAATTTCCTCCTCCGCATGTAGCTCAAGCTCCCTCTCAAGGGATACTCGCATGGCCTTCTCCTCATCAAACTTGACATCCCTACAAACCACTGTCATCCGATTGGTTTTCATGTACACCTGATAGTTGTGGGGAGTATCAGTGTACCCCACAAAGATCCCCAACTTTGATGTTGTCTCAAGCTTCTTTCGTGCATCTTTTGTCACATGGAAATAACCCGATGAGCCAAAAATCCTGAAGTGACCAACATCTAGCCTCTTACCAGAATAAGCTTCCTCTAGTGTTTAACTCTCAAGTATCTGATGTGGGCTATGGTTCTAAACATAAACTGTTGTGTTGCATGCCTTAGCCCACAAGTTTAGTGGTAGGCCCTGGTCATGCAAAATCTCCCTTGCTTCCCCTACTATGCTCATGTTCTTTCTCTCGAAAACCCCATTTTATTGAGGGTTATGAGGTTACATCAACTCTTGTTTAATCCCTTCCACTACATAGAAGTTATTAAACTCATTAGAGACATATTCTCCACCGTTATCACTCCGTAGAGCTTTAAACTTCATGTCTGACTCTTTCTCGACCAATGCTTTGAATTCACAAAAATTTGTGAATGTTTGATCCTTTCTCTGCATGAAAAATATCTAGCATTTATGAGAACAGTCATCTACAAATATAACATAATACTTGTGTTTGGCGGTGGAAACTGTCGAAAATGTTCCACACACATCTGAATGGACTCTCTCCAGAATAGACTCTACTCAACTGTCTCTATCTCCAAAGGAAGACTTGGTGTATTTTCCCAAAGTACAACCCTTGCATGTATCAACTTTCTCAAGTGTACCTTTGGGAAGACCGGTAGATATTTGCTGCAATATCTTCAAAGCCTCGTGATGCAAGTGGCCCAATCACCTATGCCACAATTCACCAATGTCTCGGCTCAACATCTTTTCCGCTTTTGAACTCAAAGCAGCACAATCATATACCTCTATCTTATAGAGATTCTGAACTCAAATCCCTATCTTCTTTACTTGACCTATGGTTATGTGTCAAAGGAACACCTTTCTATTCGCAAAGATCACATCATAGCCTCTATCCTCAAGCATGGCAACGGATACCAAATTCTTCGTCAGTTCAGGTACATGCATAACATTCTTCAAGGTGAGTGGAGACGCATGATCCCTCTGAAAAGTAATAGTGCCAACACCAAAAACACTATACTTACCGTCATCACCCATCTCAATATGCATATTGAGATCTTTCTCCTCTAGTTCACTGAATAACTCTTTGTCGCCAGTCATGTGGAAAAAATCTCTACTGTCTAAGTACCAAACACTTCCCATCATTGATGACACCAAGCATGTAATGAGGGAAAAGTCTAATTCGAAATGGGAGGCCAAAGCCTCACCATTCGTGCCTCCTGAGGCCTTCCCCTTGGACTTATTCAATGGGCAATTTGTAGTAAAGTGACCCATCTTGTGACAATGAAAGCATTTAACTTTTGACATGTCCTTCTTCTTACCTCCATGATAAGAATCTGATTTGGAACGAGAAATTTTACCTTTCTCCTTCCTTGCCTTAATCGCTAAGGCACAGTTCTCTTCATCATCAGTCTTTGATGAAGAGCCATCCCTGGTGTTCCTCTTGATCTCATCCTGCATCAAATCTGACCATAGTCATTCCCAATCTGGTAGCTTCTCCTGAACATTGATAGAGTCCTGATAATTATGCCAACTCTTTGGGAGTCCAAGAAGAGCAAGGCTCACCATATCCTCCTTGGAAACTATGATTCCAACGCTTCCAATTTCATCCTGATATTGAGTGAACTTGGTCAAATACTTTGGAATCATCTCGCATTTATCCATCTTGATTTTTACGAAGTTTATCCTTCAGTGCCAACATCCTTTGATCACTACTATTCTCATACAAGTTCGTTAATGTTTTCCACATAGCATGCAGAGTTTCATTTCCATCAAGACTCAAGACAATGTGATCTTGAAATCCCTCAAAGATTAGTCGCCTTGCTTTCACCACACACTTCTTCCATTCTGCCATGTTCTGTGCATCCGTAGTTGCTAGCTTAGGGACTTCTTGATCAATGAATTCCTTCAAGCCATTATCTTCTAGCACAACCTCCATCCTATCCCTCCAGGCTATAAAATTTGAGCTACCTTCCAAGGCATACTCAAGCCTCAACCCATGGAACACCATCTGTTGATCCTGAAGTATGTATGCAAATTCGACTTTCACCTGTAACCCAGAAACTCAAAACTTCGAAATCTCCTCTAGAGAGATGATTTTAAATCAATGATATCTCCCTCATCTGAACTCCGATTCGGCCAATTATTTTTTTGAATTTGGGTATATTTTCCCAAGGAATCCAAATCTGCAATTTTTTTCTGAAAATTTTGCATAAAAATTCTCAAAACTTCTCTTCAAACTCTCGGCCCAAAAAACAATATTTCTCTGATACCATGTAGAAAAACTTGTAGATTCACAAGCTCATGTAATCTACTAAAATGAGAGACAAGAATCTACTTCTACTCTTTACAACGGAAGCCCATAACCATCGAGAAAATAATAATCAATAAAGGATTCGAGAGAATCAAAGGTACACAACACAATAAGTATTCGAGGAAAGCCACAAACCAAAACCCCACTATCTGTTTTGTATTAATCAGGAAAATCAAGATAAAATTACAGTGCTTGTTCTCTCTATAACAATCCCAGCACTCAGCAAATTCAGTCTATAACTCATAAGAAATCTCAAGGCCAAATCTTAGCCAATTCACAAGCTCTCCAAGTCTCTATTCCAATGAGTAATTCTTATGAAGGATAGCTTGTATTTAAAGGGAAATAAAGCCTCTAAAAATAGCACAATCCCTCAAGGATCAGTTCCTGATTGCATGCACTATCAATGCAACTCAAAAAAATCTAAAACAAATAGTACATTGTCCCTGCACTCTAGTCTCAACTGGGTCTTTCTCATAATCAACATGCATGAGTTTCTGATGGTGGAATCTTTAGTTAACTAGAGTAGCACTAATTAGGTCACTAGTGTCCCAACTAACTATTTACTCACTATTAGTTCCTGAAACTGATTGGAACTAATTTAACTAGAATTAACTCAATAAACTGAGTTAACTAATTACAACTCATTCATAACTCATCCTTAACTCCTATAAGTTAGGGAGAACATATACATGTCTTCTAAAAGACTTCCAGTTCGAATTTGCTAAATTAATTAAGTTAATTAAACTTAATTAATTATTTTCAAATTTCTATGAGAAAAGATTTCTATTTTAATTCATAGTTTAATTCGAAGACAAATTAAACTAAACTTCTTATTGACATTTCTCAACACTCCCTCTCAACAAGAAAGGGATTATCCGCTACCCCGATCTTGTCTCTTTGAAACTCAAATTTACATCTTGGCATTGCCTTTGTCAAGATGTCAACATCTTGCTTCTACATGCGAATGTAATCTAACAACATGATCCGCCTCAATACACAATATCTGAGATGATGATATTGGATATCTATATGCTTGGACTGATCATGAAAAACTAGATTTTTAGAGAGTTTGATATAACTCTGTTTATCACAATAAATAATTGTCAGATCCATTTGCTGACCAAACAAACCAACTAGGATCTTCCTCATCCAGATAACCTCACATGTTGCTTGACTTGCAGCCATGTTCTCTACCTCTATCGAACTGAGTGCAACCAATGTTTTTTTCCTATTGTACCAAGAAACTGAAATTGACCCAATACTAAAGATCACTTCTGATGTGCTCTTCTTGTCAGATGGACTCCATGCCCAATCTGTATCGGTGAAGACTTGAAGCTTCACTCCCCTTGTCTGTCTGTACCACAACCCAAACTGAGTAGTGCCTCTAAGGTATCTCAATACATGCTTTTTCACCTTCCAATACATCTTGGTAGGCTTAACCATCACTTGACTAAGTTGGTTAACTGCATAACACATATGTGGTTGTGTGTTCACCAAATAGTGAGTGAACCCACAAGCTACTTGTAAACAGTAGCTTCCACTACTTCCCCTGAAGTAGCATCCTCCTTCCTCCAGTTATCAGCTAGAGGAGTCTCCAAGGGTTTACTACTCTCCATGCGGAATCTCTTGAGTATATCATTCACATACTTTCCTTGAGAAACAAGCAACTCCCCATGTCCTTGCCATACCTCCATGCCAAGAAAGTAATGCATGAACCCCATGTCATTCATCTCAAATTCCCTTGCAAGGTCCTCCTTACAAGATTTTATGAGCTTCTCATCACCTGTCAGTATGAGATCATCTAAATAAATTACAATGATCAACAGCTTACCTTCCACCACTATGTGATACAGGTTTGCAACCGCTTCACTCTTCATGAATCCCAACCCAGTGAAGTAGCTACTTATCCTGGTGTTCCAAGCACGGGATGCTTGCTTAAGCCCATACAATGCTCTCTTGAGTCGACACACATGCGACTCACGATCTAAGGTTTCAAAACCTTCAAGCTACTCTATTTACACCTCTTCCTCAATCATGTCATTGAGGAAGGAAATCTTCACGTCCATCTAATGGATACTCCAACCCATTTGTGTTGATAGTGCCAAAATAGATCTGATTGACGAGTACCTTGCAACAGGATCAAAGGTCTCATCATAGTCAATCCCCTCTACTTGTGAAAAGTCACGGGCCACAAATATGGCCTTATGCTTTTCCACACTACCATCTACAGCTTGCTTTACCTTGTAAAGCCAACGAGAGCTCACAACTGACTTGTCCTCTAGTCTCGTGACCACATCCCAAACATTGTTTCGAACTATTAAATAATACTCCTCCACCATCGCATCAACCCAAACTGGTTACTGCACTTCTTCCTGAAAGGAAGATGGCTATGTCACTACACATGCACCCATAAGTGCCATGTATCCAATGTACCAATCTGGTGACCTCCTCTATCTGCATTGAGAAGTGGGTGCTCCCACATTCTCCCGTGCATCATCCAACAATCTGTCAGCCTCTCTAGTGCGCTTTCTTCCCTCTCTAGAAGACTCTTCCTGAGTAGATGTCTCTACTCTTGGAACCTCTGCATGTGGCTACTCCACATCAATCTGAGGCTCCTAAACCTTAGGAACTAAAATTTCCTCCTGTGCATGTAGCTCAAGCTAAATTGGTGATAAATTGGTATGTTTTTATAGATAAATTGATAGCACATTATGGGGATATTAAGAGCAATATATTCTTTTTTCAATTGGTGAATCTTTGACAAAAGGATCTAATTACGAAGCTCATTCAACAATTCCAAAATTTAAGTCTCATGGTAAAGAACATTTTAGAGGATAATTTGTAGACCAATTTATGGGAACTTTAAAAGAAAGCATCCAACAATGTGTGTCTCTTTGAACCTAAATATCTAGAGCATACTTTCAGTCTACCAAGGAAAGTTGAAAGGTAAAATATGGTCACTAAAAAATAGGTTAGTAATAACGATAGAGACGCTCATGCTACCCCTCCTAAATCAAAAAGGTTGACTCCTCAGCAAATGGATGAAAGAAAAGAAAGGGGACTATATTTCAACTATGACAACAAGTATAGTAAGGGGCATAAATGTAGTGACAAGAAATTATTCTACATAGACTTTGTAGAGGAGGAAGATCAAGAATCATAACCATCACAAGATCTAGAGCTAGAAGGGAATACTCCAAAAATATTATCATGCATTGGTCGACATTAATACTCCACAAACCCTCAAGATAGAAGGATCTTAAAAAAACAAGGTAACAACGTTGATTGATTTTGGTAGTACCCATAACTTCATCAATTAAAAATTAGCAAAACTTCTCAATTATTTCATATATCCAACACCAGAGTTCCAAGTAATGATCACATATGAAGATATCATAAATTGTTCAAGGAAGTGTCATAGTATCAAGCTCAATATGGGAGAGTATTTATTGGAAAATCCCATGATTACAATACAAATGGGTGGTGTTGATATTGTGTTAGGGGTCCAATGGTTACAAACATTGGGAACAATGACATTGAATTTTCAATATCTCTTTATAAGATTTACCTTAGAAATCAAGGAAATTGAGCTTAGAGGTATCCAAGAAAAAACCTCTAAAGTGATAATATTTAATGGAATGACAAAACTACTTAAAAAGGGGTATGATCCAGACTTATGCAAGAATGCAAAGAAATACAGATATACACATCAACACAGAGATGTAGCAGAAATAAAAATTCATTTCATTAATATCAAAGAACTGAAATATGCTTACATGCATAAATGGAAATAAACTAGCTCGAGCGATGGTAACTTATCTCTGAGAAGAGATGTGGCATCTACATGCCTCTAAACTTTGTTACAATGAGGCTCAAATGCCTATTTATTATTAAGAAACAATGGAAAACCCTAGACATCTAAAAACCTAACCCTAGGAGATGAAGTGCCAAAACTGTGGGCCTCGTTTGGGTGAATTGGTACATCAACTTCCTGAGGTCATAACTTTGGAATATGATCTTTGTTTGGCTATCATAATAACTTTTTTTGAAGATCTCAAAGAGGAGGCTAAAAAATAATAGGAAAGCCAATTTAGGACTTTTCTGCTCTCTCCATTTTCCCTAAAAAAGTTGTTTAGTCCCTCAAAATGGCTCCGGAAGTTTAGGACCTAAAAAAATGCAAAAAAAGTAAGTTGTGCTACAATTAAGGAAATTGAAAAGAAACAATGGTGGGGGTCCAAGTGGAATAGGCAGGTGGCCTCTAATATCCACCTAGATCAGGGCACCAAGGTGTACTTACACAATTATGTTTACTACATGTTCAACTTTCAATATCATCTATGTTAAGGGTCTCCATAAAGTTATAATCATTCCAAGGTATTTGGAATAATTCCTAAGGTTCTTACACCTACTCAAAATCATGACTATGTTATTCATTGGAAACCAATAAGTTTATTAGAGATAAATGAAGAATGGATAATCATAAGAGAAGTAGAAATAATCCTTGAAATAAGGATTAAGCAATCGAGTAATCCAACAATTGTATAGTACCTTACCAAACTGAGAAGAACCTACCAATGGAAGATGGAACATGGGGAGATGACTTAGTCATTTATAATTACTAGTAGTTAGTTAAGTGTTGGGGACAACTCTTATTTGAAGTGATGGGATATATTAAGTCCTATATAAACCCCATGTTAACCCCAAAACCCCTTATTAATCCCTATATATTAAGTGATTACATTGCTAATGTTATATTTTTATGTAGCTTAGAATATTTCATAGTCTATAAAAAAAAAATGTTAATTATAGATCCTTATTACAACTTCTTCAAATATAGTAGTGTTAAAGGTTTGAACATGGATGCAAACATATATACCTATATCAAGGAAGCAAGAATATTAATTCATATTTATATCTTTACATGTTAAAGTGTATGTCTTTTTTCATTATACTCTTTTTTAATATAAATTTATATTTTATTATAAAATAAATATATGATAACTTGTATTAAGTTGATTTAGAAAACTTTTAAATTATTAAATCTAATACTATTAAAACCAAAAATTTCATAGCTAAAATCAAAGTTTTTTCTTAAATTATTAAATTTAATTATATTAAACCCAAAATTTTGATAGTTAATACTTTTCCCAATCATAATAAAACTAGTATGCCTAATAAATTCAAGATTGACATTTTTCCGTACCTATCATCATTTAAAATTCAATAAAACTAGTATGCCTAATAAATTCAAGATTGACATTTTTCCGTACCTATCATCATTTAAAATTCAATCAAATTAGTATTAAGTCTTTGGAAGATGTAAATTCAACTATGTAACATAAGCATGCAAAGAACACCGTTCAATATTCAATATTCCTCTGGGTTAAATTAAATTCTTAAAACATTTCAATTTACATTTTATATGTTAAAATTTGATTATGAAATTTTCTAAATTAGCTACTAAATAAGAATTTAGAATTTGAAATATGTATTATTATATATAAATTTTAGATAATTATTTTATTATAAACGAAATTTAAATTAGATAAATATATTAAATTAGAATTTGCAATATATATTATTATATATAAATCTTAAATAATTTTCTTACCATAAGCATATTTCAAATTAGATAAATATATTTGAAATATATATTATTATATATAAATTTTAAATAATTTTCCTATTATAAACATATTTCAAATTGGATAAATATATTAAATTAAATAATACATGAAAGAAATTCGAAATTTAACTCTAAAGTTTCGTAAATTAATTAGGATAATAAAATTTTAAATACATATCATTATATATAGTTTTAAAATAATTACTTTATAGCAAAAGGACTATTTTATTAAAAAAACAAATTAAATAATTACTTTAAACCAAATAAATGCCCAACAAAAATAATATATAATATAGAATTCCTAAGCAACTTAACTAAAAATTCAAATTACATAAACACATTGAACCAAATACATGCCCAACAAAAAAAATCCAGAGTTCCTAATCAACTTAATTACACGAAATGACTTTTCTCATACCTACTTTAATATTTCTTCTTAGTGGCTATGTTCACAAAAATATATTATTTGATTCATTTCATTTATAAGGGCTATGTTCACAATAATATGTTACTGGATTATTTCATCTAAATTTTATGTAACAAGGACAACTTTATAAGGAGATATGATTAATTAAACATGCATGTACTGAAAAGTCATAACAAATTTGTAAGAAATAATGCATAAATAAAGAGGTTATTGTATATACATGCAATACATGTTTTTTAATCACATTTTTGTAATAATATTATAAATATAATTTATAAAATATTTTAATTGAGTTTATTTTGGATGGTTGGAAAAATGATTATTAAGTTATAATAAGTTTGGTATAATTTATAAAATATAAATTTAATATTTATTTAAAAATATTAAATAAACATAAATCTAATTATTAATTATTTTTATTTAATAATTAAATAATTTAATTTAAATAAATTATATATATGGTGGTGGTGGTGGTTAACGTTCATTTATACCAAACTTTGGTTTATCGAATCTAAAGAAACAAATTATTTGGTTTGATTTAATATTTTATTTGTATATTCAAAAAGCTTGGAGAGAAGCCTCCCAAGCTCACTATAATTTTGACATCGTAAAAAGCTAGGAAGGTCAGTATTTCAACAAAGATTATGAAACTGAGCTCTAGTGTGGCTGTACGCGAGGCACTCTAAGAGGAAGTGATTTTCATCCTCGGTGTTCATATTCTCACAGAGATGGCAGATCCTTTCCATCCATGGTGTTTTAGGAACTGCACAACAACCCGTTTCACTATGGAGCTCATGAGAGTTCATTCTAATCTTGGCTATATTAATTTTCTTCTTTGAGCTAGTTAAAATAGAGAGATACTTTTGATCTTCTAGGGTGGGGTTGATGACCTTCTTATAATATCTTAATTTTCTTTTAGCTACCAGATCTTTCTCACACCACATTTTTTCTTTGAACTTAAAAGTAACAATATTTTTAATGTTATTAATGTTTTGCAATGTAGCATTCTCGTTGATCTCCCAATGGTTTAACCAGGCCCTGGTGTCTTTATACCAACCTCGTTTGAGCCTTAGGTGGCTTTGGCTGGAATTTAAAGCTAGCTTAGGAAGTCTATGGTCTCCTATGTTATTGAGTTTGTGCTTGTACAACAAAATCCTACTCATAGCTAGGCTCTCGATAGGGGAAATACCCACTTCTATAAGGAGAATAGGATAGGGTGTATTGGTCTTAATTTTGAGGTTATACGTTATAAAATGTTTCTGGATTTATTCAATCTTTCTCCAAGATTCTCTAGAGATGCTGCAACCCCAAACCTCACATCCATATAAGATAACAGGAGTGACTAAAGTTTCAAAGAGTAACTTCTTTCTATCCCACATTATGAGGTTTGTCGTTTTACAATTATTTTCAAGACCAAAATAAGCTTTCCACCCCCCATTAATCCTTTTCTCAATGTTATAGTTCCAGTTGAGCTTGTGATGAATATCAATTCCTAGGTACTTGTAAGAAGACACTTCCTCCAAGTTACTATTGTCATACATAAAATTAGCGTAAATGTCCTTCTTGGATTTGATAATCATAACTTTTGTTTTGTTAGTGTTAAAAGTCATACCCAGGGTAGAGCAGAAATCTTTAACAAGTCTAAGTTGTTTATCAAGTTCAGATGGGCACCTTGCGAGAAGAACAATATCGTCAGCATAGAGAAGAAGGATGATGACTATCCCAGCTAAGCCAGCACAACCTGCTTCCTCTAAACAACCTTCTAGCTTGTCGATGTAAATGCCAAATAGGGTAGGGGAGAGGGGGCAACCTTGTTTAACTCTGATATTACACTTAATATCTTTCGACCACCCGTCATTTCTCTTTAACTTGGAAATTACATTCTCATATAACCTTATAGCAACAGCTCTCAACTCGAAAGGAACCTTTAGCTCTTCTAATCTATTCCATAGGTTGTTTCTAGGAACTGTATCGAAGTCTTTCTAAAATCCAAAAAGCAATAAAAGAGATTGGATTTATCATTGCGACATTCCTCCACAATGATCCTAAGCATAACGAGGTGGTCCATTGTTGAGTGCTGCCTTCTAAAACCTGCTTGGCCTTTAGCCCTTTTACCTTCACTTTCAAGCCATATGCTCAACCTCTTTTCCAAAATAATACCATATAACTTGGCTAAGAGAGAGCTTATCACAATTGTCTGATAATCAGAAGGGTTATTTGTATCCCACTTTTAAAAATAGGGGATACAAATAACCCCTATTTATATTTTTAAAAAATATATTATAAATAATATTATTAATTATAAAATTTATATTTTAACTCTAAACAATATTATTGACTATATAACTAAATTATAAAGAAATTTAAAAAAATATATTGAATAAAAATTTTAAGTTATTTTAAATTATAGATTAAGAATTTTAATTTCTTCTAATAAATTAAACAAAATCTACACTATAAAAAAGTATAATATAGATTAAGACTTTGGGATGGGGGACACAGGGAGACGCATAGGGTGGATGTGTGTGATTACCCTCAAATTTTAGGGAAATTTCAAATTTTAGAGAAATTTAGGGGGGGCGGGAGACATCGAGGTATAAATAATTCAACATAAATATATTGATCCATACATAATCGAATTAAAAAATGAAATACACTAGTCCATATTCATCGTTCATATTGGTACATACATTATTCATACTCATCATTCGTCCATACACCACAAGATTCAATAATGAAATTCGATAATGAAATGCATTTATTGGTACATACATCATTCATCATTCTAGAATTCATATTGATTTAAAAATTAAATTTATCATTCATCATTCTAAAATGTAAGGTGATTTAAAATTAATATAAATAGAAAAATATACAAATATAACTTGAAGTATTAGAAACAACATGAAGATGTCTAAGCATACTTAAAAAGTGATAAAAATTAAAATATTAAATTGTATTTATAAAACACCATGGATGAAAAGGTTCTGCGATCTCTATGAGAATACGAACATCGAGGATGAAAATTAGAAACAACATGAAGATGTCTAAACATACTTAAAAAGTGATAAAAATTAAAATATTAAACTGTATTTATAAAACACCATGGATGGAAAGGTTCTGCAATCTCTGTGAGAATACGAACATCGAGGATGAAAATCACTTCCTCTTAGAGTGCCTCATGTACAACCACATTAGATCTTAGTTTCAAAATCTTTGTTGCAATACTGACCTTCCTAGCCTTTTACATTGTCAAAATTACAGTGAGCTCACGAGGCTTCTCTCCAAGCTTTTTGAGCATAGGAATAAAATCTTAAATCAAACTAAATAATTTGTTTGTTTAGGTCCTATAGACCAAAGTTTGGTCTCAGTGGACGTTAACCACCATCATCATCATCATAAGTGCAAAACAAGAAAGTATTTAAATTATATTTATACGAATATAAATAGAAAAGTATATGAATATAACTTGAAGTATTAGAAACAACATGAAGATGCCTAAACTTACTTAAAAGGTAATAAAATTTAAAACATTAAATTGTATTTATAATATAGGTGTAAAATATTTATATATATATAAATAAATAAATAAAGTGTATCATGTATTTTAATTGTCTTATGTTTTGTTTTGGTTGATATATTTTTTAGGTGATAAAAATTAAAATATTAAATTGTATTTATAATATAGGTGTAAAATATTTAAATAATATAAAAATAAATAAATAAATTGTATTATGTATTTTTTTGTTTGGTTGATATATTTTTTCATCAATTTTATTTTTGCAGAAATTTGTTGAAATTATAAATTACAAAATATGTATTTTTATTATAAAAAAAATTAATAAAAAAATATTTAAAAAAAAAATATTTAAAAAAATATTTTTAATTTACAATATAATTTAAATTTTTATATTAATAAAAAAATAATTTTAAATTTATTAAATATTATAAATAATTAAAAAAAAAAAACATAATTTTTTATATTAATTAAAAAAAAATAACTTTAAATTTGTGGAACTGAGGGTTTTGTGATCCATATCAAGTTTGGAGAAGATTTTTCGCCGTAAATCACATTAGAATGCTTTTGTCTACGTGGTTCGAACCAACAAGTGTGGTTCATAATCAGATCCTGGCTACATGATAAATAGATAGAGCAGAACATCCAACGGCTATATTGTCCTGGGAAATCCGACTAGCTAACGGCTATACTTGACTGGAAAATAGCTAACTGGATTGGATCAAAGGAAAAGGAAAAGGATAGGAAAACAAAACTGGTTAAATAATAAGTGAGATGGTTATATGCCTATTTAAATAAGGTAATGTGAATATAGGAATTAATTAGACTTATATAAAGGTTATATAAATAAATACCAAGTTAGTTGTTTTAAGAAATAGTTTAATAACTATAAATCAAAATGAATCATTAATTAAATGTTACGTAATTTAAATGTAAGATAGATTTAATTTAAAAGGGTTAATATTAAACCCATATGTAATTAATAGTTAATTAAACTTTAGTTTAGTATAAGGTAACCAATTTAATTAATATGAATCAAAATTAAATTTATAAAAATTAATATAATTAGATATTTGATGTTATAAATTTAATTTTGATTCATATTAATTAAATTGGTTACCTTATATTAAACTAAAGTTTAACTAACTATTAATTACATATGGGTTTAATATTAACCCTTTTAAATTAAATATATCTTACTTTAAATTACGTAACATTTAATTAATGATTCATTTTGATTTATAGTTATTAAACTATTTCTTAAAACAAGTAACTTAGTATTTATTTTTATAACCTCTATATAAGTTTAATTAATTCCTATATTCAAATTACCTTATTTAAATAGGCATATAACCATTTCACTTTTTATCTAACCAGTTTTGTTTCCTATCCTTTTCCTTTGATCCAGTTCAATTAGCTATTTTCCAGTCAAATATAGTCGTTAGCCAGTCTGATTGCCCTAGTCAATATAGTCGTTGCCTGGTCAAATTTAGCCTTTGGATGTTCTGCTCTACCTATTTATCATGCAGCCAGGATCTGATTCTTCAACTTGTCCTAACGATGAACCACACTTGTTGGTTCGAAATGTGTCGACAAAAACATTCTAATCCAGAAAAATATTTTCAAAACTTTAAATTTATTAAATATTATAAATAATTAAAAAAATTAAAATATATATCTTTCCAAATTTATTTTTAAAATAGGAATAAATTTGTAGTTTTTATAGTGAAGTTTTAAACTATCACATTATAATAATATAAAAAATTATGTAAGAGTGAAGTTTAGTTTTTTTTTCCCCTTTTATAAAGTAGTTTAGATATTTGATTTTTTATAATTAATTTTAATTAAAAATAATTAAAATTTTAAATATTATTTATTAAAATTATTTCGAACTTTAGATATTTAAATTTTTATAGTTAATTTTAATTAAAAATAATTAAAATTATAAATATTATTTATTAAAATTAAATAATTTTTCAAAATATTAAATTTCTCTAATTTAGAATTAAAATTAAAATTAAATAATAACAAATTATAATTTTAACTTAGAATTCTAACCAACATCATATCATCATTATATCTTAGAATTCTAACCAACATCATTATATCACAACCCATATGACATGTGTATTGACTATTTAATATATAGTATCACGTAATAATTACTGCATCCTCCATGTCAACTAACTAAAACAAAATTAATGATCCCTTGACTTCCCCATATAAGTACAACACAATATTCCTATATGATTTATTATTTTAATCGGAAAAAATAAAACGTGCAGAGGGTCCATGCACTCATTTAGATTTTCCCGTAATGGAGAGACAATAAAATAAAATTTATTGAATAAAGATCCAAAGTTCTTACTCATGATATAAAAAGTATATTAATGGTCAATTCTTTCTATTTAAATATGAAAATGTTAGTGTATAAGTATCTTTTCCATTTGAATTTTAATTTAGAAATAATTAAATTTATTAAAAATTATTAAATTTATAAAACAAATTATTTATTTGTAGTATAATTTTCGATTTGTATGTTAAAAGATTTGATTTTTCTAAGTTTTTGGTAGATAGTTAAGATGGATTTAGGTTGGTATAATTTCTCCCATTAAATAGGTTATATTCCACATCAATACCATAGGGCAATACTATGGGTTTTATTTTTATAATGTTATTTTTATTTTGTTATTTATATTTTATTTTAAGAGAGTTAAAATGTTTACATTAAGTTACAACATCTCTACCATATTAGGTTGGCCCTTTCTTGGCGCAATTATTAAACGAGCTTACATCCATCGTAACTTATTAAAAAGCGTATTATATCCACCTTAACTTATTAAACCACATTACACTCATCTTAACTCTGTATCAATCTGTTTTCACTCCAAAAGAGGTTTGCATCTCAAAAAATTTGATCTCTCTAAGCACTTGGTAGATCAGGAGTTAATATTAATCTAGGTTGCTTTAATTATTATTATTATTATTATTATTTATTATTATTTTGACCTCGTCAAAATGTTAACAAGACATTACAACATCTCTACCATAATGCACTGTTGAATCAATTATCATTAAACATTTGTTTTTACCCCACACATATATATAATTTTTACCTTTGTTAAATTTTAACTATGAAGAAAGTATGTAAAGTATCTTTTATACATTTGAAATATTTATTAATTTTTACTTATTGTTTTTTATTTGGATAAAATTTTCGTGCACAATTATGATATCGATTTAGGTAATTTTTATATATATGTGAAATACCTATTAATTTTCACTTGGATAAATTTTACCTCACACAAAAGCATTTTAACTATGATATCAATTATAAAAACTTATTGTTTTTTAACTCACATAAAAATGTTTTCAAGTATAATATTAATTTACTTAATCAATGTGACCTCACACAAACAAGTTTTAACTATGATATTGATTTACTTAGTTTTTCTAGCATTTTAGTTTTATAAGTATTCTAATTTCACTCAACATTTTACAAGTAGTAAGAGTTAACCTTTGTTTAATCAGTTTCAAGTTTTGGCAAATAATCTTATAAGTTTTTATACATTACAAACAAAACCTAATCTAATGTTTTTTGTGTAATGCCCAATGAAGAATCAAAGCAAAGTGGAATGAGGAGTGAGGTGTTGATAAGTTCTATTGCATGATGACTTTGTTATCTCCATGTGAAGCGAGACACAATTTATAGACAAATAATTTTATTTCGTTACTATAGGTTATAGATTATATAGTTTAAGTATTTTTTTAAAACAATCATACATTAAATGAAGATTTTCTCTCGACACAATTTATAGACAAATAATTTTATTTCATTACTATAGGTTAGAGATTATATAGTTTAAGTGTTTTTTAAAAACAACACATTAATTAAAGTTTTTCTCACAAATACTCCTCATACTCTACTCTTTTGTTTTCTTGAATTTTTTCCACCCTTAATTTTGTTTTGTGATCAATAATATTATTGTATATATATATTTTTTTGTTAAAAAGTTTAATTGAACCAATATATTTAATATTATTCTTTATTTTCCATTAATTAGCTAACATACACACACACACATATATATATAATCTCCCTCATATAATTAGCTGTAGAGTCCGCACAAATAAAAAATAATAATAAGTAAGAATTGTATTATTATTTGGATGGAAAATGTATAAAAAGGGGTATTTTTATCCATTTACCATTTACAAATTATATAATTGGTTGTAGAGCAGGCACAAATAAAAAATAATAATAAGTAAGCATTGTATTATTATTTTGATGGAAAATGTATAAAGGGGGGTATTTTTATGGGTTTACCATTTACAAACGAGACTTGTAGAATAACAAAAAAAGTCTTGTCATTACAAAGTGCTTAAAGTTAAAAATAAAATTGATAAGATATTGTGTCTCCTCGTGGGACCACTAAGTGGTTGGTACAATGGGATGTCATGGGATGTCATTCCCTCCACCTTGTTTCAAATCTGGTGGTGGGAATCTTTGGCACCTTGTGAACCACATCTTTGGCACCTTGTGATAAGGCTCGTCATAAATATTATTGTGCAAACAATTAAATATGATCGTGGGAATCTTTGGCACCTTGTGAACCACATCTTTGGCACCTTGTGATAAGGCTCGTCATAAATATTATTGTGCAAACAATTATCCATATATATAAATATGATCGTGCGAACAAATATAACCCATAGAAGAATAGTAGATGTGGGATATGGTATAACACCATATCATTTAAAAATATATATATTGTTATATAGTGTATACCATATTGCATTCAGCGGAAGTTGGGATTTGATCCCTTGACCTCTTACATTTTATTATAAAATAACACCACCCTGTCATAGGGCCATAAGTTGAAATTTTATGTAGTAGAAGTGACTTTATGCAGAGACCACTAGTGAGATAACAGAGCTTTGAAGGCTTGTTATGGGAGTTTTAGAAGGCCTTTTTGAGTGCCGCTAGTTTCTACGTATTCCTGTGGTTGAGCAGAACACATCACGATGAGTTAGGAGTTGTTTTTATATAAATTTAATTTACATTTTTGGCTTTGAAGAATTAATAAAGAGGTCTCTCCATTGAAGACCTCACCTGAAGATGTAGGCTTTGAGATAGCCGAAATCTGTTATCGATTTTTTGGTGTTGTTTTATTTTCTATGGCTTGTTGTTGTTTATTATTTGTTGCAATTTCACTACAAGTTTCACATGTCATTTAATTTGAGCTTTGTTTAATGGTGATTTAAATACATGCAAAACACTTTTAAAAAGTTAACAAACCAAGTATCAACTTAACGATTGGGATTCAGGTTAGCATGCTATCATGGTAGACCCAATGTTCATCAAAGGATGAAAATTCCAAATCCATCATTTTTTTTCCATGTTAGAGACTCTATACATGAGTTTTTTTGTCTACCTCTGCATTTTATCAATGCATACAAGAAATTGCTATCAAGTTTTTTAGCATTCCACCAACGCTTTGTCCATGATTATTTTCAATTGCAAATAAATTTCTATGGTTTGCATATATATTTTGTGCATATCTTTGTTTTTCGAAATCCTTGGGACCCACCCCACACTTTAACACCCACATTTGCATCAATAATAAACCATCATTCCACTTGTGTTTCTCTTTCTTCCTCATGGATTTCTACTCAAATTTCAAAGGGAATAGATTTGACATAAATAATATCTATTCACTTTGCACAATGTTGAGTTCTCGAGCTAAAAGGGAGGGAATTCAAACTTCTACCCCTATAATGTCCCAAATAACCAGGTCTAACCATAGTGAACAGACCAAGAGAGAAAAAGACCCAGAACATGTTAAAAAAAACTTTCAAAAAGGAGGAACAACTTCACATACGAAATACATAATTAAAAAATGTAAGCTTGAAAGGAGGTTAAAATTGGGTAGGGTCAGAGTAAAGGCTTAATAAACCACGTAAAAAATTCTTTACACTCCATACCATTTCCCAAGGAAGGAAACCAACCCCAAATAAACACAGACAAATGTCTTAAGAAAAGAAGAAATAAAAAACCCAAAAAAAGGAAAGGACTTACAAGCAAAGAGATTAAAGGAGTATCTAAAGGGGAAAAAAATGTGAGTTAACCAAAATCGGGAAAATAGCATTGAAACTAGGGAGGACTGTTAAAATAGGGAATGTAGAAACAAGAAGGAGTGACTTGAGACTTGAAGCATTGAAGGAAACCCACCACCTCCCTTTGAAACGTAGTTGATTTTAGCTTATTTAGAGTGAAAGGGAGTCCAAAGTGTAGAATCCCCTTAATAGACTGGCCACTTAGATCAAGAAAAAAATTGAAACCCTGTTCGATAATCTAAATTTGGCCTAGAATTATCGCCATAAGAAAATAGAGCTCTTCCTAACCAAAACATAGGAAACATTGAAAACTTTGAAGAATTGTGGGAATCATTAGGTGTGCTTGAAAAAATACGGAGGATGCTAATTGCCAAAAAATTGTGAGGTATCCACATCCAAATCTTATAGATGATTCAATGGTTGTCAATCCACTTCACAAGATAAGCCATGATGGCTCCCATGTTCTTCATAACTCTACCTTGCTTGCAAAGTAACTCATTGTTTCCACCATCCAACTCAACTGTGTTGCATGAATTAAGCCTCTCCAAGGTCAGTTGCATGTTGTGCTCTGATATGACCTCTAACACTAGGTGGAGGGTGTCCCAAATCCTTACCAGCCCCAAGCATCCTCTCTCATGCTCTTATAATGATGGTTATACATCATCACCCACTGTGGGGAGTAATATATATATATATATATATATATATATATTCCTATTTTAAACATATAATTTAAAATTAATTAATTATCAATCATAATAACAATTAGCAATATTAAAAATTCAAATAATTAAAACTTGTTGAACCTAGAGGTGCTCTCGAGCACATAATGGTAGAGATATTGTAATATAATGTAATGTCCTATAAACATTTTTGCTCAGTCAAAATAAAATAAAATTAAAAGTAACCTTACATTAATCACTTTTACTTGCTCAAAAAAGTAATTATGTTAAAATAAAAATAACTTTAAATTAAAATAATAATGTAAACTTGACTGGTGGTTTTTGAGTGAAACCATGGTATTGACCCATGGTATTCATGTCGATTATAGCATGTTGAAAGGAGGAAATTAAACCAGCTTAGATCCATCTTAACTATGGATTTATCAAGGGCCAAGAGAGATCAAATCTCTTAAGATGCAAATGCCTTTTAGAGTAAAGAGAGATTTGATCCCTCTCGGTGCCTGGTAGATCTGGAATTAAAATGGATCTAGGTTGGTAAAGTATAATCTTCTTATCAATAATATGCTTTACATATTGAAAGGAAAAGTGAAAACTCATACCCTATGAACTTTTACCTTTTGAACCATATGCCTATATCTTAAATCATGCAAATCTTTTTCATCATCATGTCATTTTTCTTGGATGGGAGGATCCCAATCATTCCTTACAACCACTTAAGATAAACCCATGTAGATAATTAACAATTCATTCATATGCTATAAGTTTTCTCAATATAAATTTTATATTTTACTCTAAACTATGCATATACACTAGGTAACCCTTAATTTATGGACAAAGCAATTGCTTTAGGAAATTATGGTTTCTTAGTTATACTAGTGCCACCATATCAATTAAATAGTTGGTAAATGCGGATAGACATCAATTCATGATAAGCATCAAAACATTACAACATGATACATCTCACTTTATTGAGATTTAAAAAAATTCATAGAAATTAACTAAATTATTTTATTTTAACTTCTTCTTATTATTATTAGTTATAAAAATAATTAATATATGAGTTAAAGAATATTTTTAACCGTGGAGATTCAACCCCACTTTATCATGGGATTTATTAACTTGTAAATAACTTTTGTTATAATAACATGGGCCAATATCATAACTTATCAATACCATATGCCCAATATGACATGTATTGATATGGCATTTTATTTAATTAATTAATTTGAGATAAATTTATTAAAAAAACATAACTAACTTGTAGATAAATATTAAATTTTGATTTGTGTATACTACTATGAATATTCTAGCATATCCCACTCAGGGTAAATTTCTATCATCTACCTAATAATTACTAATAATTAAATCAAAAATTTAGAAGACATATTTTTAAAATAGAAATACCTATGGACATAAATATACATTTAATCTTATTATTATAAATTTTAATTTTAATATTTTTTATAATTTGATTATGATTTTGATAAATTTAAGTTATTCCATGATTTAGAGACCACATAACTACAAAAGTTATAGTTGAAAAAACCAAGTTTTCAATTACATAATTTTGATGAAAACCTTGTTCATGTGTTATGAGGTGATAGATTACCTTGGAGGAGATTAAACTATGGGTGATTGCCAACATCAGATGGGATATCAGAGCGGGCTCACGAGTTGAAATCAGGTTGGATCTAATTCGGGGTTTCATAGGGGATCATACAATGCCTATTCTGCTCATTATGCATATCCATAATATAGGCATTTACTATTTGAATCATATTATGGTGGCTCAGGATCCTATTACTCAATGTCCAACTTGGATCAACTTGCAGGATCTGGGCATTAACAGTGATCTGAACACATGTTGGGATAGATATGTTAACAATATTTCCATGGTCGGTATATTTCTAAGGGATGATGAGGACGTTTTCATGTGGGATGGTTAGATTGAGCAAGGTATGGTTTTTGTGAAATTCATTACTCAACCCCAATAGGTTTTTAGTGAATGGGCATGGTTTAAAAAAAATTGGTCATGGAAGATCTCTCTTAAGATTATTTGCTTTGGTTGGTCGGTAGGGAGAAATAAAATCTTGACTTGGGACAATTTATGTTTTCGTGAGTTCATAGGTCCGAGATGGTGCATTTTATGCAACGACACCCATAAGGATGTGACCCACCTTATGCTCATATGTTCGGTGGTGGTTTCCATGTGGAGGTTTGTTCTGCGCATATTAAAGATCAGTGTAAGTTGGAATTCATCTTCGATGGCTTCTTGTATAAAGGAATGGAAGTATGGATATAAAAAAATTTGAACATTGCCTTTCTATGTCATATGGAGAATTTGGAAGTGCAAAAACAAGATCATTTTCGAGGATCATCCTGTGGACATCAATTGGATCAGTATAAATATTTGTTCTCAACTAAATGAGACTGGTCCTTGGGAGGGAAAGTGTTTGAAGATATGCATCAAAATGGTTGATATTGGACAATGATATCCTGTCGGTTCCTTCAATGGGGCCTCAAATATCAACAAATGTGGGAGTGGTGCATTCATTGTCATAAATCCTGGACACTTCTATCATTTCAATTGGTTAAGTGGTTTTGGTACTAACACAAGGGCAAAGATTATAGCACTTTGGGGTGTTTAATTTTATGTTAACGGGTTATCCATCAAGGATATGGATGTATATGGTGACTCAGAATTGATCATTCAGTGGGTTGTGGACGAGACTTCCTCCAATCCTCCCACGTTCACTTTTTGGATGCATAGGATAAAAAATTTGATCGAAATATTTCATAGGTTCTCTTTTTCTCATAAATATAGGGAAAAATATGGGATCGTGGATGCACTATCAAAAGGTGTTTATTGGTATCTTCCTCGAGAGATCAACTACAATGCTTACTTCAATAATTGTTATCATGGATTTGGAAAAATTCTTTATACCATATATGGTTGAAGGCTTTCTCTATTGGTGTTTTTTCTAATATAATTGTCATATATAATATATAGATGAGGTTAATATGTTGATGGTACATTTTTTGTAAAAATGATGGTGATACTTTAAACAATTTTTTTTTTTGTTAATGGCTCGGAGGGATATGTTGTAGCTACCATTGTTATTTTCTTCTTATTTTTAGCTTTATCACAAAAAGAAATAAAAATCAAAAGAGAATAAAAATCAAACAAGGCGCACTGCGGGAAAACAATAAGTCTGAAGGTTAATTAAGGCTCAACCCCACAGTTGATCGTGATGTGAGCATAGTTGACCACAACGTGTGGCCTAGAATCATTGTGGGGGTTCGCTCTCAATGTAGTTCCTTTATATGTTTTACGCCCGCAAAGTCTAAGAGAATTTTGTTTGATTTCACATAAATTAAATTGAACGGATTTTGTTTTGGAAATGTGATGCGATGGTGCACCTGCGAGAATATCTGGGTCATTGATCGGCACGCCATATCCAACGGTAATCGCATTAGTCAGCTAGAATGGTTTTGTTTCAAAAATCTAATGCGAAGGTATATTTTCAAGAATATCTGGGTCGTTGATAGACAAGCCACTCATCCAACGATAATTGGGCGACAACTAATCGGACGCAACAATATATCAAATATAATTCAAGCTTGGTGACGTCCAGGTTAATCATAGCCGTCCATCCAAAAAGATGAGATCCAACGGGATATCGAACGAAGAAATGATTGGGTTTTAGCGCTAAAGTTAGACCCGATAGATTATAAATTGGTGATATATATTTCCCATCAGGTCTGTATGGGAGTCAACAGAGCGTTGAACAAGTGGACTCGATAGGATTTATTTCAAACGAGTTTAAGATCTCGTGGGTTCAACTGGATTAGACCATTGATTGAATGAATGATCAGACGACTCACGCACAGCTAAGGCGGACCCGATGGGTTTATGAATCAAATTGTTAAATCCTTTCAGTTCTGTGGCAAACTAACGTTTTGCATAAAATAGCCAATCCCATTTTTTAAGTGAGACAATCAGAATTAGCGGTGGATGACTAAAACTTCAAATGAAGGTGATTGGTCAGGTTTTCTTGTGTTTTGGCCAATCAAAACGCGCCCAATACATATGTAAGCCCGGGTTCACACATGGGGTTTTGTCAAATTTTATTACAATTAAAATGGTTTAATCATTATTAAAGCTTCTACAAAGAAACTCAGTAGCCGAACAACAGAGCTGAAAAGCTAGCAGTTATCATTGTTGTCTAACTTTCGTTACTTCATGTTATTCTATATTCTTTAGAAGGAGGTGTCTTTTACCCTCTGTGTAATGTTTTGTAATAATTTTTACTCTAGACAGTTAGGAAAATAATTAAGCAGTTTGACAATTTTGGTGATCACCAAATGTCTTGTAAGGTATAAAAAGAGGTAAATTTAGAAAGAAGGGGCTTGAATTTTGGATAACCTAGAGACTAAGCTACTGAATTCCTGATACAATTGTTGATTAATTAAGAATCAGAAGTTTTCCATACGTTGTTGGATATGATTTTGTCTTTTCTCTGTTATGTGTCATATTATGTTTTCTTCCTTTGAGTATAGTAATTGAAGCTGCAATTATTTATTTGCCTATGTAAATAAAGTTAAATTCCTTAAAGAGCGCTCCTATACTTGAAGTTCCCATCTTTGTAATTCTTCTAAGTTATAGATAGTAGTTTTTGTATAAAACAACATATCATCTATAACTTCTCCTAGTGTCAGAGCTAGTAGATCCTGTGTTAAACAACATATTGTCTATGACTTATTCAATCTTTCTTCATTCATCATTTATATTCAACAATCAAATGGCATTATGATGTTATCATGTCACCTAAGTATTGAGGATCAAGAACCAAGTTTCCTAGGTCCTTCACTTGAGAACGCAACAAGTGACAATCTTTGTAATTATTAATGTCTTAAGAACAATTTCTATACAACCAGGAAATTGGTTTCTTAAGGTACAACATTAATTGGTGCCGCCACCGGGGAGAGAAGACAAGAGCATTTCTCCCTAGTTTTTCAATATTTTCCTCTGGTTGTTCATTGAGAAGGAAATATTTGGTTGTTTTGGATAAATGCAATAATTCTGGCTCCAAGGAGACCCCAAACAAGGTCAGATACCTCACAATAGAAAGTTTAAGCCCTTTTAGACCCTGAAAGGCTAGTTTCCAAGAGGGTTAGAAGGCCTAAAACTCCACTTACACCAAGTCCTACACTGTCTGCACCAGGCAAGAGTTCATATCTTTCACATTCATCTTTTATTGACCAAGAGTCACCTTTTACATTCAATTCATTTCAAGAGCCCAACTGTCAAGAACAGCCTTTAGAGTATGTTTCTTTTTCAGTATCTGCTATAGTTATTCAACATGAACCTATAACTGCATTGCCACCTTTGCACACTCCATTTACTCCTCAGTCAGTTCCACATCTGCTGGTAATCAAGGTTCAGTAAATTTGGGAGCAAACATAGCAACTCATGCATTCTTGATGAATATGCACCTCTTCAACTACCACAACCGTTGAATCAAATGCCACAAGAATACCTCAAGATTCTTCCTCGATTTACAGGGGAAGATGAACAAACAACAGAGAATCATGTATCAGTATTTTGTAACTTTGTAGAAAACTTAAATGTTGAACATATGGATGTTGTTCTAGGATTTTTTGTTCAATCCTTGGATGGAGAAGCGAGAAAATGGTTTAAAGGGCTTCCTAATAACTCTATTCCTTCTTGGGAAGAGATGGAGTGCCTATTCACCTAGAGATGGGGAGAAAAAAGAGACCATGGGTATTCATTAATAGAGTTTAATGCTATAAAGAAGAATTCTGATGAAACTATAGTTGAATTTGTCAGAAGATTTAATAAATTGTACAATAGTCTTCTAGTGGAGATTAAGCCCCCTCCTGCTGGTGCCAAAATAACTTTTGCATGGGCTTTTGAGTCAGATTTTGGATTTACATTGAGGGAAAGGAGATCCCCAACCCTTGATCAGATCCAAACAGATGCATTAGAGATCGAAGCAAATCTGGTGGCTGCAGGCAAAACACCAGAGACACAACCTATCCAAGACAAGGGAAAGGCAAAGATAGAATCCTCTCAAAGTCAAACACTAGAGGATATGAGTAATGTAATTAAAACTTTGTCAGATAAATTGAATAAGTTAGAGTTAGAAAATAATAATTCTCAAAGACAAACACAGTATAATAAGAACTTTAATCCCCAATACAGAAGACAACCTTTGCAAATCTTGCAAAAGGAGAGAAAAGATCAGGATCAGATTCAAGCACCATTGTATATAGAGGCAGATCCTGGTGAAGTACTTGAGCACCCTAGGGACCATGAAGATCAAATTTCTACGTTATATGCAGTAGATGAAGATGAGCTTGGTGTTGAAGGAGAAAAGTATGAATATGTTGAAATAGATGCTATTTATGATGAAAATGAAATTGATGAATATTGGAAGCAATTCTCTAATTTTATGCAGGCAGAACTACACAAGAAATATGACTTGAGATCAAGGAAAAGATCAAGAAGTCAAGAAAATGAAGTTGAGCAGCAAGTTCTGGCTTCCTCACCAAAGGCGACTCCACAAGAATCTCAGCCTGCAAAACCAGTAAATAAAGGGAAGCAACAACAGAATGCAAATGGTAAGACACAAATACTTCAAGGTGAGTCTTCTCAAGACCAAAGTGGAAAAATTCCTTTGGAGAAGCTTGTTTCAATTCCCCAAGTAATTTCAATCATGAAGAAAGGAGAAGATGAAAATGAGAAGAATGCTAAACAGGGTCATTTGTTCAGTCTTACTAAAGAGTTGGAGAAGGTAAGAATTCAAGTTCCCCTTACAGAATTAGCAAAAACACCAACTTATCATAGGGATATTGCTGAGTTTATTAATTTAAAAGAAAATGTGAATATTAATGACATTGTAAATTTGCAAGAAGATAAACCAGTAGTGGTTTTTGGCCCACATGTAGAGGAAGTAGATTCTTCAACACCCCCTTTTATATTTCCTTATTGATTCATGATTTCCTCCTACATAATTGTATGTTTGATTCAGGAGCTTCACACAATCTTATGCCATTGTCAGTGATGAAGCAACTAAATCTACAAGTCACCAAACCCTATAGAGACCTGTACTCTTTTGATTCAAACAAAATCAAGTGTCTGGGGGTCATTAAGGATCTAGTAGTGTCACTAGCCCAGATTATAGCTAGAAGCTTGGTCATGGATGTAGTAGTAGCAGATATCCCTGCTAGATTTGGAATGCTACTATCTAGGTCATGGGGGGCTAAATTGGGTGGTGTCCTGAAACTAGATTTTACATATGTTGTTATAACGACTTTTGGTGGGGATGAGAGGAGATTGTACAGAGAAACTAGATTTGTAAAGACAATTACGAAAAATGGAGCAAGTAATTTGCCTGTATACCACCAAGAGAAAGATGAATTTGCTTGCTTCATGCTGCATGATAATGCAGAGTTGGCTAAAGATAACCAGAGGCAACTTACTTCAGCCTGTGTAAATATAGAGCTGCAAACTGAAGGAATGTGGAAATGCTTCTTTGATGGAGCCTATTCCAAGGAAGGAACAGGTGTTGGTTTTCTTCTGATTGCACCTGGAGGTAATATGTTCCCTTTTTCCTTTAAACTAGAGTTCGAAGCAACAAACAATGTGGCAGAATATGAGTCCTTGATTATTGCTCTGCAAATAGCTAAACAGATGGGAATTAAGTCAATTTATGCTTTTGGAGATTCGAAATTGATTATCAAACAAATAAAAAATCACTACCAAACAAAACACCCTAGGCTTAGGGCATACAGGAATGAAGTCTGGGATTTGGTTGAGAATTTTTTCGAATCTTTTAGCATTCAATTCATTCCAAGGGATGGGAACATATTAGTAGATTCATTGGTTGTGGCTGCTATTACTTTTAGGCCTCCTATTAATCCAAAACTAAGATATGAGGTAGAAATGAGGCACAGACCTTCTGTTCCTGATAATATTAAACATTGGCAAGTTTTTGAAGATGATCAGCAGATTAAAGAATTTTTTACTATGGTTGAGGAGTTTCAGGGCACAAAAATTGATCAGGATGAAGATGAAACAGCAGAAGTTGCAGAAGTTAGTGGTTTAAAAGATTCAATAGCTAATCAAAAAGTTTTTCAGTTGAAAGATAATATTCTGCCAAAGGGGCTTGTCCCTCTTGAAAGGATTTTTAACCCTAATGATGTGGTTGTTGACTCAAGAAAAATTTCACAGGATGAACACATTCAAGATCATAATATTGGAACTCAGGAGAAACCCAGGCTAGTCAAATTATTTAGTGGAGTTTCACCTAATTATCAGGAGAGATATATTAAACTTTTCAAGGACTATGTTGATGTCTTTGCATGGTCCTATGAGGATCTCAAAACATACGATGTAAATATTATTCAACACAAGATCCCCTTGAAGGAGGGAATTAATCCCTTTAAATAGGAGCTTAGACAAATAAATCCCCTGCTTCTACCATCAATTGAAAAAGAGGTCAAAAAATTGCTTGATGCCAAAATAATAGTTCCACTCAAGTACTCTGATTGGGTGGCTAATTTAGTGCTTGTAAGAAAGAAAAGTGGAGAGATAAGGTTATGTGTGGACTTCATAAATCTCAACACGACTTCCTTGAAGGATAATTATCTGTTGCCTAAGATGAATCATGTGCTGCAGAACGTAACAGGATCTTTTAGAACATCAATGCTGGATGGATTCTCTGGGTATAATCAGGTGGCTGTGGATAGAGAAGATCAGAAGAAGACAACATTCACAACTCCTTGGGGGACCTTTATGTATGCCAGAATGCCTTTTGGGTTGATGAACACAAGTGCTACATTTCATAGGGATATGGACATTGCTTTTGTGGGAGATAAGTTTGTAATAATATATTTGGATGATATTATTGTTTTCTCAAAGTTTGATGAAGAACATTTGGAACACCTGAAAAATAATTTTGAAAAATGTAGAAGATTTGGGCTTTCCTTAAATCCCAAGAAATCCATCTTTGCTCTGGAAGAGGGAAAATTATTGGGGCGTATTGTTTCTAGAGATGGAGTGAAGATAGACCCAACAAGAGTACATGCTATGCAAAAAATACCATTGCCAAGGAGTAAAAAGGATATTCAAAAGTTCCTGGGAAAAATAAACTTCTTAGGGAGATTTTTGTCCAATTATTCAGAAATTGTAAAATAAATTACTAATATGCTGAAGAAAGAGAATGAAGTGTATTGGACCAGGGAAGCTAGAGAATCATTTTCGAGGATTAAAGAAGCAATGTAGGCAACTCCAGTCCTAGTCAACCCTAATTATCAAAATCCTTTCCAAGTTTTTTCATTCGCATCACCAACTTCAATAGTTGTTGTCTTACTGTAGAAGAATGATGAAGAGAAGGAGTAGCCTGTTGCATTCTTCAGTAAGATTCTTAGGGATGTTGAGCTGAAGTATAATATTCTTGAGAAGCAGGTGTATGCTTTGGTAAAAGCCCTAAAATCCTTTAGAACTTATGTGTTGTAGTCACAGATCATTGCCTATGTGCCAAATGCTGCAGTAAAAGATGTACTAGTACAGGGAGATGTAGAAGGCAAAAGAGGAAAGTGGATAGCCAAGATCCAAGAGTATGACTTGGACATAAAACCCACAAAGTTGGTGAAAGGGCAAGGATTGGCAAAAATGATGACAGAGTCGAACTTTCAGGCATTGGGTATCAACTTGCTAACACCTGTGGATGAAGGAACAACTAAAGAAAATGAAGAAAATCCAGATCCAGGTATGAAGATCAGGTATAATTTTTTATGTTCAGAATGGTACAAGCATATAATTCATTATTTGTGTTATATCTCCTATCCCCAATCCTTAGATAGAACAAAGTATAGAGCATTAAATATCAAAGCACAACCATATGTGATTGTGGAAGGCAAATTATACTGGAAGGATCATGTAGGAATGTTGTTGCTATGTTTAACAGAGGACGAGTTTACAGAGGAAATCAAAGATCATCACGAAGGGCTATGTGGAGGACATTATAGTTGCAAAATTACTGCACATAAAATCCTTCAAACATGATTTTATTGGCCTACTTTATTTGGTGATACATTCAAGTTTGTCAGACGCTGTCAGAAGTGTCAACTTTTTTGTCGAGAAGAAGAGGTTAGCTCCCTTACCTCTGATCCCAGTCTTCATAGAGGAACCATTCAGACAATGGGGATTGGACTTTGTTGGAGAGATTAACCCACCTTCAAGTGGACAACACAAGTGGGTTCTCACAGCTATTGATTACTTCACTAAGTGGGTAGAAGCTATACCTACTAAGAGAGAAAATGATGAGGTGGTGATGAAATTCTTAGAGGAGAAAATTTTCAGCAGATTTGGATGCCCCATCAAAATCATAATAGATAATGCTCAAGTCTTTAATTCAAGTAAGTTTATTGATTTTTGTCAAAAGTATAATGTTATTTTGTCTCATTCAATAGCTTATCATCCACAGGGAAATGGATTAGCTAAATCCACTAACAAAACTTTGATGAAGATCCTTAAGAAAACTATTGCAGATAAGCAAAAAGACTAGGATTCTAAGTTAAAGTTTGCTTTATGGGTTGCTAGAGTGACTACAAGAAGATCTACAGGCAAATCACCTTTTGAATTAGTATATGGAACTCACGCTCTGTTTCCAAGTCAACTTGTGAAGCCTGTGATTGCAATGATTCAGGAGGTGAAAGAAGAACCCAATGCTTTTCTAAGAAGAATAAATAAAGTAAGTGAGAACAAAGACAAGGTAAGAGATAACTTTATTATGTATCAGTCGAAGATGAAAAGTGTTTTTGACAGAAAAGCCAAGGAGATTGATTTTAAAGTTGCAGATCTAGTACTAAGATGAGATACTAGAAGAGAAGATAAAGGTAAGCGTGGGAAGTTTGATCCTCTTTGGTATGGTCCTTTTAGAATTGTTGAAGAAAGGTCCAATAACACTTTCCTTCTTGAGAATCTTGATGGAGAAACTCTACAACTGCTTATCAATGGGCGGTATCTCAAGCATTTCTTTCAGTTCTAAATCATAAGCATTTTATCATTGTAAATATCGGAGTGCATTCAATGTACAAATACCATATAATTTGAATTGGTTGCAATATATGACTCCATGCCTGAGGTGAAGGCACTGATCTGCGGTTCTTAGTGCTTTTGTGGAAAAAGCACTATAGCCAGGTGGAGCCAGATGTTGTAGCTTCCATTGTTATTTTCTTCTTATTTTTAGTTTTATCACAAAAAGAAATAAAAATCAAAAGAGAAGAAAAATCAAACCTTTGTTTAAAGGTGCATTGTAGGAAAATAATAAGTCTAAAGGTTAATTAAGGCTCAACCCTGCATTTGACCACGACATGAGCATGGTTGACCACAACATGTGGCCTAGAATCATTGCGAGGGTTCGTTCTCAATGTAGTTCCTTTATATGCTTTACCCCCACAAAGTCTAAGAGAATTTTGTTTGATTTCGCATAAATTAACTTGAACGGGTTTTGTTTCGGAAATGTGATGCGATGGTGTACCTATGAGAAGATTTGGGTCATTGATCGGCAAGCCAAATCCAACGGTAATCGCACAAGTTAGCTAGAATGGTTTTGTTTTAGAAACCTGATGCGAAGGTATATTTGCGAGAAGATCTGGGTCGTTGATTGATAAGCCACTGGTCCAACGACAATCGGGAAACAACTTATTGGACACGATAGTATATCAAATATAATTCAAGCTTGCTAAAGTCCAGGTTAATCACAACCTTCCATCCGAAAAGACGAGATCAAACGGATATTAGGCGAAGAAATGATCGGGTTTTAGCGCTAAAGTTGGACCCGATAGATTATAAATTGGTGATATATATTTCCCATCGAGTCCATATGGGAGTCAACAGAGCGTTGAATAGGCAAACTCAATAGGATTTATTTCAAACGAATTTAAGATCTCGTGGGTTCTGGAGGATCAGGCTGTTGATTGAACGAATGATCAGACAACTCACACACAGCTAAGGCGAACTCGACGGGTTTATGAATCAAATTGTTAAATCTTTTCAGTTCCATGGCAAACTAATGTTTCACGTAAAATAGCCAATTTTGTTGTTTAAGTGAGACAATCAGAATTAGCGGTGGATGACTAAAACTTCAAAGGAAGGTGATTGGTCGGGTTTTCTTGTGTTTTGGCCAATCAAAACGCACCCGATACATACATAAGCCCGGGTTCACGCACGGGGTTTTGTCAAAGTTTATTATAATTAAAATGGTTTAATCATTATTAAAGCTTCTACAGAGAAACTCAGCAGCCGAACAACAGAGCCGAAAAGCTAGCAGTTATCATTATTTTCTAACTTTCGTTACTTCCTGTTATTCTATATTCTTTAGAAGGAGGTGTATTTTACCCTTTGTGTAATGTTTTGTAATAATTTTTACTCTAGACAATTAGGAAAATAATTAAGCAGTTTGACAGTTTTGGTGATCACCAACTGTCTTGTAATGTATAAAAAGAGGTAAATTTAGAAAGAAGGGGTTCGAATTTTGGAGAACCTAGAGACTAAGCTACTGAATTCCTGATACAACTATTGATTAATGAAGAATCAGAAGTTTTCCATACGTTGTTGGGTATGATTTTGTCTTTTCTCTGTTATGTGTCATCTTATGTTTTCTTCCTTTGAGTATAGTAATTGAAGTTGCAGGTCTTTATTTGCCTATGTAAATAAAGTTAAATTCCTTAAAGAGCACTCCTATACTTGAAGTTCCCATCTCTGCAATTCTTCTAAGTTACAGATAGTAGTTTCTATATAAAACAACATATTATCTATAACTTCTCCTAGTGTCACAGATAGTAGATCCTGTGTTAAACAAAATATTGTCTATGAATTATCCAATCTTTCTTCATTCATCATTTATATTCAACAATCAAATGGCATTATGATGTTATCATGTCACCTAAGTATTGAGGATCAAGAACCAAATTTCCCAGGTCCTTCATTTGAGAACGCGATATATAATTGAGTGACAAATAAGTGACAATATTTGTAATTATTAATGTCTTAAGCACAATTTCTATACAACCAGGAAATTGGTTTCTTAAGGTACAACAGGATACATGGGTCATATCAGTGTATTTGGGCAATTTTGGTGATAGATGCTAGAGGGGCTTGATTAATCTCACATATGTAAACAATATATGTTAATAGAAAATATGTTGTTTTTTTCCTACTAAAAAAAAGATTACCTTGAAAGTGGATTCAAGTGACACGGTTAAAAATAAAAGTGAAAATGTAAAATAAAAAGTAAAAAAATTATCATACAATTAGAAAAAAATAAATTAAATAATAAAATTTATTTATGATATAGAAATAGAAATATAGAAAGTATGAGATGAAAAATATATTCACTTGTAATAAAAGGAAAATAAAAACTAATACACATGATGGAGAAGGAAAAGTAACATATTTGTTCTAAGTTTTAGAAGTTTTTTTGGCAGAAAAGTGATTAGGAGATCAAAATTTGCCAAAAGATCAAAGTGTCAAAATCTTCATAAGCTTAGCTTCAGATCGAAGAGCTTGTCATTCTGAATCCAACGGTGAGAACGACACTCAAATCCAAGCTCGTATCAGAAGTTAGAGCAATTCAAAGTTCAGGTTTGACTTGGACACGTGGTAGGATTGGATGACATGGCAAAGGTCCTAGCGAATGGGGAAGCGCCAAGTGGTAGGTTTCCATTCGCTCCCGCATATCACATATCAGAGCAAAAGGCAAGTCAGATTTAAAGAATCAACCCTCAACAATGTCGATTTGTGAATTGCGATATCACATATCGCATATCGGAGGTATTACAGAATTGGCCTCGACGCAGACAGGGTTGCGATGCGATCACAATCGCACATCGCTTAATGTTATAGTAATCGGCCCCTAGAGCAGTCATGGTTGTGATGCGATATTGCATATCACAATCGCACAGTCGGGTTGCAATTTTCGATAATCACAATCTCATATCGCACCGTTAACCCGCCGATTGCTACGAGCGATAACATATATGTGTATGTGTGTATGTGTGTGTTACCGAGGTTAACCTGCCAATTGCTATGAGCGATAAGTCTCAGAAGTGATATGTTTTGGAAGTTTCAGTTTATAACTCGTTGGGTCTGCCACATCGCAAGATTGCATGTCACAATGTGTTAAGTCATGTGTATAAGAATCACCCCCAGTAACGCCGATTGTGATTGTGATATCCAACAGAGCTGTGGAACCGTAGCCTTTTCCGCCAGACCACCACTTTGCATGTGAATACTTGGCCTTAACTGCGAGATAGGCAGGAAAGATAGTGGGACCACCAATTTTGGCGGAACAACCAATTTTAACTGCGGACAATGAATTTAACTGGCAGCAAGCCAGATTTGGAGGAGAAAATTGTGGAAATACTGACAAAAGTCAACTAAGGCAACTTTTGACTAAATGGGATGCAAAAAGAGGCTAGATAGCCATTTTTGGACATTCCGAACTGATTTGAATATGTTTCAGGATCAAAGGAGCACTTATGGATAGGATTTTTGAAAATTTAAGCCTATGGGTGCCATGAGAAACCGAAGTCTTGATTCAGTTTAAGGAGGAGTATGAATATGGATATGACCTTGCAGGGGTCTTCCATCCTCCCTCTCTTTTCTATAGCAACCATTACAACAGTGCTATAGCTTTATTTCTTCTTTTCTTTATATGTGTTTGGAGAAAGAGACTTTTTTAAGTACTTCAATTGGATTGTAGTATTGTTTATGCTCTTGGAATTTGGAGTATGGGGTTTTGATGTGGGAGTCCTTAACTTGGTGATTGTTTCATGACTAACTGTAGGTTGTCATGTGTTTAGAGTGTCAGTTATTTGCAGAAGAATTTTTCCTTGAAGGGGAAACTAGCCACTCTTTTTGTCAGCACATTTATGTACTCTTTATTATTGGAAAATTTTGAGCATAATGAGAAGGGGTCATGCCTTTAGAGCTGATCCAAGGAGATGTAGCCCAGGAGGGGTGAACTCCTTTAACAATGGTTGGTGTATTACCGTTGGATGCATGTTTCCATTCAGTGTTTTTGTTTCATGTTTTAAGTTTTCTTCATGAAACTAACATAAGTTAACACGCATAAAATTCATGTTTTTACTTGCTATTTTGGAGTACAAACCTCAACAAATCTTTATATTCTTAATGGGGAATTAGCACAACATTACTAATCTGCTCCATTTCAGATCAAGTTGGTATCAAAGCTTAGGTTTTCTTTGTGCAAGGAGGAATTGAATGTTGTTTGCAAGTGAATGTGTTTTGAAGCTCAAGTGAGGATAAGGTTTTGGAAAGGAGAGCAATATTGTTACAATCTCTACTACCAAGTTCTACCTCAAATTGCAGTAGAAGCTTCAATAAAATCATGTCCCAAAGAGGAGAGCCTACAATAATGTCAGAATATGTGAAGGCTTTTAGAAAGGCTTTCTTAGACATGGAAGAAATGGTGAAAGTCCTCTATGAAGAGGCAAATACCAAATTGCAAGGTGAAAGCTCTAGACCTCCAAGAGGAGAATGTTCTCCAAGGGAAGAATGTAACAAGAATTTTGATAAACCGCCATATTTTCCACAATCTTCATGTTTTTCTACAACTCTTATGCAAGATGCTAGTGTAGAAAGTTCCTCAAAGAAGGTAGATGGACAAGTTTGTACCTTTCTTCCACGTGATGTGGAAGATGAGGTTCTATCAGGACCCAAATTCAAGGTGCTGAAAGAAGAGAGCCAAAGAGTCCAAGAGGACACATCCAGAATCAAAAGGGAGTTCGAAAACATCTTTGTATGTCAATCAAAAGATGCAACAAATGGTAAGAATTTACATGCTTCTTCCTTATGCGAAAGTGTTGACGTAAATTTATTTGCAGCCTTTAAAAAACATAATAAAGACATTGGATCCAAGCTCTTGACCAAGATGGGTTACAAGGGAGGAGGCCTTGGAGTAAACTAGCAAGGAATTAAAAATCCAATTGAGGCCAAGGAGAGGCCTAAATATGAAGGCTTAGGCTAAATAGAAAAATAAGAATGGTCTTCTAGTGACAACACATGGATATCATGTTCCTTTTGCCATACGAAAGGACATGAGGAGGAAATATGATGGGAGTGGCATCCAGAATTGGTTCCCTCTTGGTTCCTCAAGCGTATGGAGGACTCAAAGTGCAAAGCATCTCCAAAGAGAGATGAAGATGTTGAAGAAGAAGGGAAGCTAAATTCTTCTTACAATGCAAGTCCTTAACGCAAGCAGCATAAGCCAAAGGACAAGAAATAGAGGTATATCCATTCTGTTAAGTAGAATGTTGTTCATAATGGAAAACAACACGCAGATTTGAATAATGTGTTGAGGAATATGTTGCCATGCACCTTTTTCCTTTCAACCAACCATTGTGTAGATAAGTATGACAAAAGGAAAGTAGACATCAAGAAGATGTTTATGTGTACTGGAACTGAGACCGAAAAGAGAAAATATCATCCAAGGTTAAAGGCAAGTGACTCGAGAGGAGCTCAAAAGAACTTCTGTACTCACTGCAATATCAGTGGGCATTGGGTCGAGAAGTGTTGGAATTTGTCTACACAACTTCATCCTGGTAAGGGAAAGAAAATCATGCAAGCACCAGAAGAGGAAGCGAAAAAATAAAAAGTGGCGCGAGATGCGACTATCCCTGAAGCAGCTTTAGAAGAAGAGAAAGTTCAAATAAGGGTTCATTTACCTAGTTGGGTAAGAAATGGGTGGACTATTTGTCCAGCTGAAGTTTGTAAATTTCTGTTTTGCACTAGTTTCATATCCCCATAGTTGGGTAACTTGTAAAAGTGATGTTCATAAATAAATCACTTATATGCAACAATGTTTCTTTTTAAGCATTACAATGCTAGTTTGGCTTGTTGATAGTCAATTTGAATGAAAAAATTGGGAGTCAATTTTATTCTTCTTTGCAAAATGCTTTCTCAAACCGTCAATTTTAAAATTGTTGTATGAGTAGTTGCAGCAAATTTAAGTATGTTCCAAATGTGTTTAGCACTCAAGTTATACAAGTATTCACTATGTGAGGCTTGTTTTGGTTCATTTGGAAAAGTCTTTTTAGGATCTTATGATTTATCCTTGATAAGGATTTTGTAGATGAGCACCTTGGAATTATTCTTGGGAAGGATGTTGTTGTGTATGGCCATGGTGACATGGACAAGCTGAGAAGAACATCGAACCTTAATTCTTTGGTCAAGTTATATTTTAAGTTCAGCTTGAGAAAAAGCCAAGACAAGTACAAGTCAAGGCACTTCAAACATCGATTGGATCTAGTTTGGAAAAATGAAGGAATTGTACCTTCAAATGTTGAACAATTGAAAGTAAACTTTTGGAGACCAAAAGTTTTTCAGTGGGGAAGAGTGATCAGGAGCTCGAGATTTTCCAAAATATCAAAGTGTCAGAATCTTGATAAGCTTAGATTCATATCGAAGAGATCATCATTCTGAATCCAACGATGTGAATGACACTCAAATCTGAGCTCGTATATAGAAGCTAGAGAAATTCAAAGTTTAGGTTTGACTTGGACACATGGCAGGATTGGATGACATGGCAAAGGTCCTAGCGAATGGGGAAGCACTAAGTGGTAGGTTGATATTGGCCCCCGTATATCACATATCAAAGCAAAAGGAAGGTTGGCATTAAAGAATCGACCCTCAGCAGTGTTGATTTGTGATTTGTGATATCTCATATCGCATATCTGAGGTATTCCAAAATCGGCCCGGCACAAATAGGGTTGCGATGTGATTGCAATCGCACATCGCTTAATGTTATGGTAATCGGACCCCGGAGAAATAAGGGTTGAGATGCGATATCACATATCACAATCGCACAGTCAAGTTGTGATTTGCGATAATCGCAATCGCATATCGCACTGTTAACCCGCCGATATGTGTGTGTGTGTGTGTTACCAAGGTTAACCTACCGTTTGTGATGAGAGATAAGTCCTAGACGCGATATGTTTTTGGAGTTGTAGTTTATAACTCGTCGATTCCGCTGCATCACCATATCACATGTCGCAATGCGTTAAGTCCTGTGTATAATAATCACCCCCAGCAACGCCGATTGCGATTGTGATATCCGACAGAGCTGCGGAACCATGGCCTTTTTTGCCAAACCACTACTTTGCATGTGAACCCCCAGCCTTAACAGTGAGATAGGCAGGAAATATGGCGAGACCACGGATTTCGACAGAACTGCCAGTTTTAACTGTGTATAATGAATCTAACTGGAAGTAAGCCAGATTTGGAGGAGAAAATTGTGGAAATACTGACAAAAGTCATAACTAAGGAAATTTTCGACCAAATGGGATGCAGAAAGAGGCTAGATAGCCATTTTTAGACATTCTGAACTGATTGGAATATGTTTCAGGATCAAAGCAGCACTTCTGGATAGGCATTTTGAAAAGTGAAGCCTATGGGTGCCATGGTCAACCAGAGTGTAATTAAGTTTAAGGAGGAGTATGAAGATGGAGATGACCTTGCAGTGGTCTTCCAGCCTCCATGTGTTTTTTGCAGCAGTCATTATAGCAATGTTGTAGCTTTATTTCTTCTTTTCTTTATATGTGTTTGGAGAAAGAGACTTGTTTAAGTACTTCAAGTGGATTGTAGTATTGTTTATGCTCTTGGAAGTTGGAGTATGGGGTCTTGATTTGAGGGTCCTTAGCTTGCTGATTATTTCATGACCAATTGTAGGTTGTCATGTGTTTAGAGTGAGATTTCTTTGTAGAAGAATGTTTCCTTGAAGGGGAAACTAGCCACTCTTTTTGTCAGCACACCTAAGTGCTCTTTATTACTGAAAAATTTTGAGCATAATGAGAAGGGGTCATGCCTTTAGAGCTGATCCAAGGAGATGTAGCCTAGGAGAGGTGAACTCCTTTAACAATGGATGGTGTATTACTGTTGGATGCATGTTTCCATTTAGTGTTTTTGTTTCATGTTTTAAGTTTTCGTCATGAAACTAACTTAAGTAAACACACATAAAATTCATGTTTTTACTTGCTATTTTGGAGTACAAACCTCAATCACATTTTTATATTCTAAATGGGGAATTAGTACAACATTACTAATCTGCTCCATTTCATATCAAAAAGTAACATATTTGTTCTAAGTTTTGGAAGGTTTTTTGGCATATTTTCCCATCTAATTTGCCCATAATATGACAGAGATTTCCTGGAATCACAAGTTTGAGTTGTAAATTGTCCACAATGTAAGTGGTTTTTAGGGTGTTGAATCCATATATATATAGTCAAAAACCTATATTAAACAACAAAAATTAATATTTGGCCAAAACAGATCTTCAAATTTCGGTCAAAAGCTTCAAAACATAACCTAATTAAGCAATACCTATAGATATGGACAATGGACAATGTAGTAGCTAACTTAACCTATTAAGCTTCAATAATGTAAATGTTATAATTAGAATATAATATAAAATTATCCAAAAAAGACCAGTGAAGTTATGATTTCATAAGAGGAGAATAAAAATGGGGACTTATGGAAAAATATATATATACATGAAATTTTAGTAAGTCAACATCACATTAAGTGGTATAAAATTATAGCTTTCATTTGGTACAAGTATATTACTTTTCCTTCTCCACCACTTATATTAGTTTTTATTTTCCTTTGAGTAAGAGTGAATTTCTATTTAATCTCATACTTTTTGCATTTCTATTTCATCTTTTAAATTAATTTTGTTATTTTAAATAAAATAATTTTTCTAATTAAAAAAATAAAATAAAAATAAAAAAATTAACATTTCTACTTTTGCGAACTTCAATAAAGTAAATGTTGCAGTGGGAATATAATATAAAATGGTCCAAAGAGGACAAGTGGGGTTATCATTCTATAAAAGGAAAATAGAAAGTGGGACTTACGGGAAAATAAATCCTGTGTTACCAAATGTCACTTTTATAACTCATTTCCTTTTACAATGGGCCTTAATTGTCTTATTAATTACTCATTGAATGCACCTAAGAGGTTGGTTGGAAAAGTTTTTTCACAGATAAAAATGCATGAGCTAAGTACAAACAACATAGGAAATGTAAACATCATGTCCACCAATCATCTAGTTTTTCCCTTTGACCTTAGCGTTATGGAAAGAACACCCTAATGCATTCCCTATGTAATTTTTCACACTATGTTCATCTTATCAACACTTACCAATCTATAAATTAACTAAAACCGGCCCTATAAAAAGGAAAATTTGTAGACTTTGGATAGAATAATGTTTAGTGTAGGTGAGTATGGAGGTTGGGTGAATTGGGAAGCTACCCATGACTATTCATTATTTCATTATTTACTCTTTGTATGCTTGAGACCTTATTATTGATTTTGATAGATATTCTCCGAAAGGATACAACATATTTGGCTCTTCTTGTCCATGCTTAAGAGCACTAGAGGTAAGAATATCTTTGAAGTATTTTTAAGTAGAGAAAAAAAAATATTGCTTATGTTTTTGTTTTTAGGGTAGTGAAAGAGAGTTCCAAAATGTTGAAGGTTGCACAAGATGTCTCTCATTCTTTTTGGTGACAAAATTGATTGAGCATGAGGCTATATGCATTGGGTTAAGATATAGAGAAGTATATAGGTTGCTTCCTACATCCCGGTGGCCTCATAGCCTATATTCGGGTTGATTTTGCACTACGTGCCTACAATTTGGTAAAAATTTGCTATGATGTAGGCAACTTCTTAGACCATATTCTATTTAAAGATAACTCTCCTTGTGTTGTTCATGAATATGCAAAATTATTATTATTATTATGTATTATAAAAATATAACTATTATTCATGTTATGGGTCAATTTTTTATTATGTTTATTGGAATTTAGTGGTCATGAAATTATGAGAATATATGCTAGTTTGATTTTGCTACATCAATATGTTGCACTTTGCATTTATTTACTTATGTTCTAGTACTTTACAAGAGGCTCTTATTGGTATTATAGGGAAAATACCCTTTAAGGAATAAAAATTGAAATAGTTAATCATGTCTACCTGACTTAAGATGGGGTATGATAAGTAATGATGCCACTTCTTCATCTCATAGGAGGGTATATTCAAGATAAATATTGTATATGACTAGTAGTGATGCCACATCCTCATCTCATAGAAGGATATATTCAAGATGAATATTTACTATTAATTCCCATTTTGCATTATATGGAGTGAGGTTTTGACACCCATTGTTTCAATACAACATGAGTAACTTGTATCTCATTTTTCCCTTACATCATAAACTCGGTGTTGTGCTTAATGTGTGGTGGGTATCTTCTACTATTGAAATTTAATGGGTTAAAAAGTTAAAACGTACGTAGCTAGTGTGTCTTATAAATTCCAAGCATTTGATTTGCGAGATTTATCATTTTTACTATATTTTATGATATCAAAACAATAAAAAATACTATTTTGCATCAACATTACAAACTTGGTCTTGTGTTTAATGTGTTGTGGGTATTTTCCACCATTTTTTTAACCAAAATGATAATAGTTGTATTAAATCTAAGCCATGAACACAGTTTGTTTACCCAAAAGTACAGATCTTGTCTTCTTGCTTGTCTAGTCCAATCCTCTGGACTGGCATGTTTATCTCAGTTTCTACACAATTTGCATATTTAAAGGTCAAGAAGGGTCATTTATAGGGATACACCTTACAAAACAAGCCCCCGATTACATGAAATTTACAAAATATTTTATGCTAATCATGGCTATTAAGGGATTTGGGAAAATTTGGGCTTCCCATTGACAACAAGATTCCCCATTTCTAATTTACATCCTTCATTTGTACATTTTTTTTCCTTTATGTTGAGCTCCTTAGGCACATGGAAGTAATAAATCATTTCTATTCCTTTGTTGACTTCTTATGTTATTTTCATTATGTGATCCAGAGCCTTGTCTTTTGGGGTTGTTCCTTTCATCAAATGTCATATGAGGAAGAGTGAGTCCCCTATCACAGTGAGAGTGGGGACATTATATTCCTTAGCTATATGATTCCCTTGTAGAAGAGCATTATCTTCTATGAGGTTGTTTATCATTCTACCCAAGCCCCATGAGTACTCATCAACTTTTTCTTTCTGAAGGAAAAAAAGGACTCCTTCCCCTCTTGCCATTATGGGGTTCCTTCTTGAGGTTTCATAAAAGTGGAGGATCCAAACCTCATGCCGATTTTTCCATTGTTTCATTTCACCTTTATATTTCATTAACCTCCAATCTACTTGAGGAGGGTGTTATTTTCTTTCTTTGTTGATAGGGCACCCTCCTGTTGAAGTAATTCTCTAAAGCCATTATTGTTCCATGTTGCCTAACCACTGTTTTGGAGGTTCTTGAGTAAAATTTAAAGCTCTATGCTCCAAGCAAAGGGTGATGGATTTCATTGCTACAATTCGTGGATGGGCTTCTACATTATTGAATATAGTGTTGTTCTGAGCAAACCACGCCTTCCAACATACATATTTGGGAAGCACTTCCTGTAAGTTTTAAAATTGGATTTCATTGTTATAATTCGTGGATGGGCTTCTACATTATTGAATATAGCATTGTTTTGAGCAAGCCACGCCTTCTAAAATATATATTTGGGAAGCGCTTCCCGTAAGTTTTAAAATTGTGAATTCTTTTTTAACTCCCCAACATAGTTTTTTTGACCATTTGGCGAAGTAATCATGAAAATTTGTGGGCCAATTTATTCTTCCAGTGAGTGGCCCTGTTGCTTCCACCAAAATAGTCTAAGTATAAGCACAATCAAGAAGATATGTAGAATATTTCCTCCTTTTGTTTGCAAAGTGGAGATCTAGAAGGGCCTTGAATGCCATGCTTCCTCAAATTATTAGTCATGAGGATTTTCTTGTGAGAAAGAAGCCAACAAAAGGAATTTACTTTAGGATTTTCATTAGGCTTTCAAATCCTCATCCAAATATGGTATTTTGGAGGGAGATTCTAGGAGAAGAGGAGTAAGGTGTAACCTTCCTTCATTTTTTTCTACGAGTTTTCCTCGTCGAACCTATCAACCTCATGTAATTTGACAACCCAACAATCTATCTCTTAACTTGACTATCATTTGATGATATTGATTGCAAACTTCATGAAAGTTCCATTATATCCATAGCCCATCCTCATTCCAAAGGGAAATATCAACTAATTTAGTTCATCCATACGCACTAAGGAATTCCTTAAGTTGAAGAAGCTCATAATAGCCTTCCTCTTATTTTTTCTTTCCAGAGATTGGTGTCTTTCTCATTACCTAGGTCCCAATAAACATTGTTGTGAATCAAAGGAGCAGAAATAGAGAGAAGCTTCCAAATTGAAGAGCCTCCCTTTGATGATTAGATAATATTGAAGTTGTGGGATCTCTCTATTCTTAAATATTTTTCCTTTAAAATTTATTTCCACCAATATTCTTTTCCATTTATCAATCTCCAAACTAACTTGTCACTCATGGCCTTATTCATCAAGATTGGCTCTCAAATCCAAAAGCCTCAATGGATTTTCAAATGCTTGACAGTTCCCCACTTTAATAGATGGATTTTTTTTGTTTGTTTTAGATTGGCCTCCCTCCCAGATAAATTTGTGGGTTTCTTTTTCCATTGAGGAGAGGATGCTCTGAGGGGAAAACATAGTTGAAAATTGATATAAAGGGAGGGTTTCCATCATCACCTTAATTGGAACAACATGACCTACCAAGTTAAGCCACCAACCGTCGTAGGCCTCCAATTTTATTTTGGATTTAGAAAAAAACACTTCCTCATCTATTTGAGAAAGAGATTTTATATATATAGGGATTCCAAAGTATTTAAATTATAACCAAGTTTCTACCAGGGAGAATCCCAAAATAGTGTTGATTTGTCTTTTCCTCATAATAGATACATTGAAAAAGTAGATCTTAGATTTCCTGCATTAGTTTTCCCACCTTGAGCTTTCAAAAAAATGTCAAGTATTTTTTGAATATTCTTGCATTTATTGTTCGCCCCCCCACCAAGAGAAGTGTTTCATCAGCAAATTGAGAGTGATTAATATTCTCGACCCCTTTGACAAATTTGATTCCAGGTAGGTGCTTGTAAAAACCATCACCTTAACCTCAATGGAGTGTTCACTTATTAATTCAATCTATCTTGTAAGGTTAGAGAAATGGGATAACTTTCTTATTGTCTCTCATTCAAGTTCTTGGAAATCAGAGTAAATATCCCCATCGCCTTCATTTCAGTGAGTCGTTTCTGGTGAGATAAAATTGTGCCCAAATTAGACTCTTAGATCTTAAATTATACTCATTTATAGTTTGATTAATTAAAAATGATTAATTCCCCCTTTCTTTCATGTGCCACCCTCATAACATAGTAACCTACTACTATTCTGCAGAAGTTCTCAGATCCTAAGGATGCATGCCTATATGACATGCCCCCATAAGGTGCTACTCCTCTTAACTTTTCATGTTGAACTTTGAATATATATATATATATATATATATATATATATATATATATATATATATTGAAATAGATCGACGCCCACAGGTTATTGTCATGTTTATTTGTCGACCCAACCTTCGGCATAAGCATGTAGCTCCACGCACTACCATAGGCCCTTTGCTATATGACTTCTCTACCATATGCATTAAAATCTAGTTATATACACAACAAAGGCTGAGAAATGTTGGGATTAAGCTTATGGCTCTCAAAATTTTGTGTTGATGGTGTTTTTTGTATGTATTACATTTATGTGTATATATATCACCCAATTGCCAAATTGGAAAGCACCCAGTTCCTTCTCTTCTCTTTGACCACGTACACAAATTGGATCAATTTCCAAACTTGGCAACCACCAAGTTCTTTCTCTACGAATATGGGCACTACCAAACCAGGTAGTCACTACCAACTAGGTATTTTTTTCAACATAATGTTATCATCAGGAATCTAGAGGCTACCCCACCTCCGTCGGACCCATTACACAACACAAGGCCCAAACAATCCCATACTTTCCTGCCTCAATAGGTTACACAACATAATATAACATAATGTTAGTGTCAGTCTTTCCAGCCTTCCTACAGTGATCAAATATGCTCTTACAAAGTGGTCTCAGAGTGTCCAGGTCAAATTTTGTCATTTCAAAGAGTTTTCAAGCAAAATTTGGTCACTAGGCATTAGGTCTAGGGTTTGCTTTCACTCCTTCTAAAGTTGTCCAAATGTCGGTCCATGTCATCATTCTGCTGAGTCTATCATCATTCATATGGTTTTCATTATCATGTCAGTGTCTAATGAGTCATTTTACACCTTGTTCATGCTTCAGTTGCGCCTAGGCAAGGTCATTTCCCTCTCCTAGGGTTTTGAAAGCTAATTTCTCTTGGATGGTCAAATCATTAGCAAAACTTCTATCCAGATGTTCATACACCTTCCCCTATCTTTCATGTACCTTATCATACACTTCCCATCACTGACATTCCCCAAATTCCTCATTTTTCCACAAACCCTAGTTTCTTGCCACAACTTGGCAATTTTCTAGGTTGGGCCTATGTTTTGCCCTTTTGGACCCCTTCCCCTCACTCAATATCTGAGATTCCACTTTCCCCTGCTTCCTAACATCCCTCCCTACTCCCCAAAATTTCCCCAAGAATTTACAAGACCCTCATCCCCTTCATTTCGCCTCATTTCCACAACATTCCTTGTTTCACACATCGGGATAAGTTTCACTCAAAAGATGTTTCAGAGCAATAAAAGATGAATTTTGGAAAACTGAGAGAGGATTTTGTCCACAACATTCCAAAGAAGTAAAACCTCCCTCACTTTTTACACTGGTGTCATGGTTTTAGAGAAATGTCAAAAATACAATCACCTCAGGAGAATTGATGCACCTTTGAAGTGACCTTGGGAAAATCAGGTTTTCTCCTAGCTTGGTTGGCCAAATAATTTTCTTGGTGAGTCAAAGAATAACTAGACAAAAATATATTTCCAATGAGCTATCATGAGTTCAATTTGGAGTTGAGGAAGGCATTCAAAAGTTGACTGCAACAGCACTCTGCCTTGAGGCAGCCTCATTTGGCACATTTTGACCAGTCTTGGGAGATTTAATTTTTGACAAGGAAAATGAACTCCAAATTGAAAAATTATAGTTGTTTTGGAAAGTAGACTCAAAGACCTTTCTAACAAGCTATCCTGCGCCCGATTTGGACACCAGGAAGGCGTCCAAAAGCCTCCTGAAAAATGCACTATGTAGCTGGGTGCGCGCGACGCATTGGGTAAGGCGCGCGGCGCATCAGGCACAAAAACACAGTGAAAGATTACACGCGCGCGGCACATCAGAGGCACGTGGCATGTTGGGTGAGGCACGCGGCGCACTAGATATTAAGCCCGAAATTTGCTTGGAAAGGCATCAAATCGCCTCCTATCCATACAAATTTGCAGGTAGGCTCACATCCACCACTTGTGCTTGGCTTTTGAAAGATAAATGTAATGGGTTCATGAAAAGTTTGCCATGGATATCCAAGTTTGAAGCACTCCTTTTGTCAATATAAAAAGTGCTGTAGGGTTTGAAAACAGTGTGTTACCAAGGTTGTATTCTTCCTCATTTCCCTTTGGCATATTTGGCACTTGAAGACAAAGATATCAAACCTTCATTCCTCATTTTCAACAAATCTAACATACACTTGGCATAGACTTTCAATACCATGGAGGCGGGCACCAATACATCATATGACCAAGACAACGACTCTACAACAGAATTACATGCACCAGGAGGGCACTAAAATGTCGAAAAGGGAGGATAAACTCCGAATCTTGGCCGAAGCCTCTTTGGCTGAGCATGTCACTTGATGAGGCACCTTCAGCCCAAATTTCAAAGAATTTGGAGAAAATTTTGTTATTTTGAAAATTTTGGCTTGCAAAACAGGTTTTTTGGCTCAACGCTTAGCGCGCCGCGCGCGACCCATAAGATTGGGAGGTCCAAATCACAAATGGTTTGCATTTTTGGATTTTTCATGATGAAATATACATGCTTAGCTATTGTCAAGGCATTTCATCAAGGTTTGGGTCCCCAAAAGGTCAAAAAACATGCAAAAAATGACCTCACTGCCCCTTTTTGGACACACAGGAAGTAGTCTTGGGAGAATGCACTTTTGGAGGGGAAAATGAACACCAAACTAGAAAATTCTACTTGGGTTGGAAAGTAGACATCCATACCTTTCCAACGAGCTATCGTGAGCTCAATTTGGATGCTGGGAAGTTCCCCAAAAGTAGGTGGAAAGGTGCGCGGTGCATAGGGCTCAAGCGCGCGGTGCATCAGGGTTTTTTGGCACAATTTTCATCTTCAGCTCAGGAAACGAAGCCAGTTTGACCAGTTTTGACTTGTGATGTGATTTTTTCACTCCTCTTGATGTAATTAATGAAACATGATGTAATTTTGGCACTTTATTACTTGTTCTAGAAGATTCATTCACTAAAAAGTGAAAATTAAATGAATGAATCAGTTTCCTACCTTATAGAGGCAAGTTGTTTTGACTGCCTAGATTGTAGTGCTTTGTTTAGAATTGGTTGAAACAACTCCTAGGATGATGAGCTCGACCCCTAGAGGCAAGGGAATGGGTTGGCTTGCCTATATTATGTATTTTCTTAGTCATTTTCATGGTTAGACTCTTGGGAATAGCTTGAGACACTATTGTACATATTTTATCTGCAATTTTGGCAAAGGATAGACTAGGGTTTTGCAGCACTATTTGGGATTCATGTGGCCTTATGTGTTGATGGTGTGTTTCTCTTAGTACTTGTAAGTTGTGTATGTGTACCACTTTCCTTATTTAATCTTCTGCAATTAAACAAATGAAGTGTTAAGGTAGAATCCATAAATTTGCTATGCTCTACCTTTAAGTTTGTTTAATTTTCCATGTTTTCTTTAGTTTAAGGAGAATCCTTGAGACTTCCTTGCTCTCCTTAGCTCCTCACCTGTCAGGTCTATTCATTCAATCACTTTAAAGGCATCAAAACAATCGCCTATCTTGCCCCAAGTAGACCTCTGCAAAAGCTGTGCCTCATCCCCGCACCCAAAATTGCCTTTCCCTTGAATTCAACAAAACTTCAAAAAATAAATTCCATAGTCCTTGTACTTCATACCTAGCCTAAAATTAGTCATCGATTCAGTCATCTCGAGCCTCTTTGATTACCTTTTGCCGAGATTGACCGGAGAGAGCCCTCTCCTATCCTCGTAGGGCTAGCTACGAGGCTGAGCTTGGTTTGATGTTGCCTCGAGTTTTGCCTGCCTCAGCCTGAGGCAAATTCGAATGCTAACACATAACACATACCAGGAACACATAACACAATACAAAAACATATGTCATAGTTCCACATATACATAACACATGTACACATACACATACAGATGACTTGACACATTATAACATAGAATCGAGAGACCACACCGTCTCTATTTGTGTGAACCATGCCATACTACCTCTAGTGATTTTCCCATGCTTCATTGCATGCACCCACAATCCAAATCCAAGATCTATGGTGTTTTTATTTTATTATTTTATCCCTTCTTTTCCCAGCATGTCGCAGATCACATTGCTTCCATTTCATTGATATGTCCTTCAGCATTACCTGTTCAAAATATAAACACGACATAATATAGAAATCATATTCACATGATATTAAAATCATAGATCCGCCATGGCTTCTTTTCCCACTTGGTTCCTCATAAAGCCAAGAATATTTTTTTATACCATTCACATCTAGATTAAACAAATCAAAACATACATTCTTCCGCAAGGATGACCCTTAACAACCTTGTTAGAAAAAAATAGTAATTTTTCATTTATATGAAATAACATAATCATGTATTGCATACATAAGTACATAAACAATGAGGCAGCAATAAAAGAAACATCATGAAAGAAATAAAATTCATATTCGCAATCATAGATGAGTTGTATCAAAACAACATAGTCATGCATACTCAACCATAATTAAACAACCAGCCACAAGTTTAAAGTTTAAAGGCATACAATATCACAAATAGACCAAAAATTCACTTCATGTCCTGAGTTCAACACTTCATGATACCGTCAATCACCAACCATGCATACACATGTATATCAGAATTTAGTTCTGTTATAGACATTTTTGTGCCTTACAGCTATAAACATGAAATGTCCATAAACCAAGGGATCCTAAGTCCCTAAAAGTGTTGTTCCAACCCCTAAAGGAACAAGGTCAACAAATTACAACTTCTCCCAGAAGTTCTCCACCAGAAACTGCTCAGAATCAGTCAAATCAGGATCATTTCAGCTGCTCCACTGGCTAGCTGCGTTGCATAGCACCCAAATACACTAGCTAGGTGCGTTGAAACACACCTAAATGCACTACCAGGGTGCATTGAGTGGGAAATGACAAATGGCAGTGTCATTCTGCGAGGTGGAAAGACAATGGAAGCTTCCAGAATCTTCCTCAATGACACTTGCCTCACTGAGTTTGACCAAGGATGAGTAAGAGGCTCTCAGTCTCCAAGTGGAAGCAAGAACTGACAGAGAGAAGACACTAGTCAAATCATAAGCTAACTCATCCTCTTTGCATACATCTATATATGGATCCCTCATCCCAGAGATCCAGGGGCTGGAATTTTGTACATTGCAGAGAATTGTTGTTGGTTTTGAGATAGATATCAGAGTATTGGGTGATTTATGCTTTGTTGGAGGTGAAGAGGGGCTTCTTTGCTGGGAGGTTGATGCTGGATCAGGAATCATCGGTTGTAACTCCTCCTGGATCTTCTTGTTATATCAATAAAACTATTTGAGTTTCTCCTACATGCTTGTGTATCATTGATGTTTGTTACATTTGTATGTTTAGCTTAAATATGATCCTAAGCTATTTATGAATATAAATCCATGTCTTTGTGTAGTTTTCTTCTTCTGTGATCTTACAGGAACTTGGTCAAGCTGGGCAAGTAAGGGAGCAGGTAGATGGAAGCTGTCAAAGGGGAGAGAGATTGGATCAAAGGACTAGCGCAAGACACAGGTTGGTTCATCCTATTCCTCTTCTTTTATAGTTCATAAAGAAGTATACGAAAGTAGTTTTCTCTGTTTGTTTCTAAGGTCACTGTCACACCTTAGTGGGACAGGGTCGTTCTGAATAGACACTTTTCCCGTTAACAAAATGGCGACTCCGCTGGGGATGATCGTGTCTAATTAGTTTGTTTGTGTTTCTCTTGTTATTTGTTTCATAAACATAGAAGTAGCAATCGAACTGCATTTTCCATTAACAAATGCAAAGTAGACATCTGCTAATTCAATCCATTCATTGGATCTGTTTATGATTTGAACAACTGATTCACAAATGATCTGATTTCCCTTTGTGATAGCTCTTACACCTCCTTTAAATCTACCCTCTGATTGTGCATTACTGATTGCTTTCACTCGGCCAAAAACCATAGATTAAACTGCAAACCGTGACCCAGAACCCGGATAGAATTCTTGTTTCTGCCCCAGTGCAGGCTCTGTGAAGAGGTTCTGCATTTCAACGTAGTTCCCGAGAGGGCTACCTGCGCTGCAATCCAGTTTCTCTGTGTAACAGGTGCGCTGATCAGCCTAGCCTTGTGCAGCTGAGGTTCTTTGCTTCATTTTTTTCAGTTTTGTCTCTGATTTTTGCAGCCTGTGATCAGTATATGTGTCTGTTTAAAAACCCCTTTTCTTTGCCTTAATTCCACCTCCTTTGTACAAAAAGACTGTAGATGTTTTTGTGTGTTTGTTACATCATTTACAGTTTTCCATTGCAAAAGTAGAATAGTCATACTGTCGTCCTTTGATTTAGATCTGTTGTAACTGTCGATTTTGATCTTAGGAGAAAGTTTATTTGCTGTTGACAGTCGATTATGCTTTTACTTTTGCATTTGGTTTGAATTTTTGACTTTCTAGTGTCGAAACGAGTATTTATTTCAAAATCGTAAAGTGTCGTAATCATCTCTACCTTTTGATTTCGAAAAGAAGCTTGTTTGTGTTTGTCACTTGAAAGCAAATTCAGATTTGTACTTCAACTTTCTTTTTAGGCATCAATATTAAGAAAGTGAAAAACGAATACATGCACATGTGCATTTGCATATTGACAGTCTGTTTGGCTTGATTTAGGAAAGTGCATTTATAGTGTGCTCTTTGCTCTTTGCGAAAAGATTGTGTCTTTCTTTTCCCCTTGTAGCTAGGATTTTCATTGCTGAAAAGAGATAAAAGTTTGCTTATCATCTTTAGATTGCATTTTAGGAATTACATCTACATCTCGTGGTGAACCCAAAAGGCAAACTTCATAAGAAAGATCAACTTAAAATAAATTGAATGAATCTAACAACGCTTTGGAACTTAACGCACAACATTTAGAGGTCTAGGCTAGAGACGTATTCCGGCGTCGTAAAGCCTGGTAACTGTTGTCCTCACTGATGGTTGGGTGATTCCTCCACTTTGAGTCGATAAGTGCCAGTACGGACTTGTGCTCCCACGTACCGTCGAGTATATATTGGGAGACCCCTATAGGCTTAAAACCTTTTATCCATAGGAAGCCGTGTCGGCCGCCCTACTGATTGCAATGCACCGAACACAGCATTCGGGAAGATTGACTGCCGTACCGTAAAAAGTATTCTGCAGTTTTGCGATTGGTTTGTTACTCCCTCTACCTAGATCTCCAGAGTAGTCCCTTTCGTTCCTTTTCAAACTCCTTAACGGAAAAGGTCCATCTGAGCACTTGTCACTTCAGGCTCATTAAAAATCGAAGGAGACTAGAGTCATCTTTTGTTTTTTCTCGACTCTTAAAAACTGAAAAAACAAGTTGTGTCAAAAGCGTCTAAAATTCATTTAGTTCGGAAACATACTTCCCCTTTTTATTTTAGTTGATCGAGTAATCCGCAATCGTGGAAGAAAGTCAATTGAAACCCCGTCGTTCGCGGAGGCTTACGAGTCAACTGTCTTTGTCTCCGGAATCGAAACCAGTACGGACAAAGCGAACTCGTTTAACCGGTTCCAAATCTCCTATTAAAGTTAGAACAAGTGTTCCAACGACATCAGAGACTCCGGTTACTCCAAACATTTCTGGAATCCCTGCCTCTACAAAAGAAGTTCAACAGCTACAGAAGGACAGTGATACTGATCCTAGTCTGAGAGTAAACACTTGTGTTACCGAACCAGTTCCATCTACAATCGGTTCGGAGAGTCTTGCTCTTCAAACATCTGTCGTTGTCGATTCCACACCTTCTTCGACACCAGAAATATTTTACGGACCTGACGGTCTTCCCCTTCCACCTGGTCTGATTGCAATTGAAGAAATTGTAGAAGATCCTCAAACAAGTACTCCAACGCACTTTGGAGTCGGAATCACTCTATATCCTTCTTCATCAGAAGTTAGTCTACCACCAGCGGAAGCTCCTGTAGAATCGCTAGGTAATCTTTTGGATAGACTACAAATGTCTGAACAACCGTCAACATCTAGGACTGTGTCATCTGACACAGCGACAGCAAAACTCCCTGCTATCACTCCGACAATGTTCGCCGGCATACCATCTGTCCCGACTAGCTCTCAACCGCTAGAAGGAGCCCACTCAGGGGCTATTCCGACAGTCTGGTCCGTTCCTGTTTGTTCATCCGGAATAATATCTGGAAACTCTTATGTTGAGTCTCAACAAATTGATCTGTTTGGAGGTCAATTTGGGCAGTCCAGTCCCCAAGGGCAAACAATTCCCTTGAGTTCTAGATTACCACCGTATGGGGGGCAGTATGCCCTTTCATTATCCCCTCCGGGAGGATATCCATACGGGAGTTCACAAAAATATTCAGGTTATACTGGAATTACCTCAAGTGGTTGGGTACCTATACTACCTCAACAACCAAGAGTTGTGTATTCGATGCAACAATGTGTACCTATGTCAAATATCCCGACTACACCAACTATTGTGACGGTGTCACAAGTTCAAACGCTGCCTGTTGTATGCCAACCTCAGGTTTCTCAGGTTGTAATGCAACAGCCCCTTGACCCTGTGACTCAACCACAATCGCCAACTAGTGGGGCGACACAGGTCCAAACGGGTACAATTACCCCACACCTTGGTCCAACGGTTAGTATGGCGCAACAGCACATGGCTTCTCAACCATGGCTAGTGCAATACCAACAACCACAATTCCAACAAGTATACCAAGGTTCTGAGCAGCAAATCTTTTCGAACAGTGGACAGCCGTACATTCAAAACGGTCAAAATCAACCATTTTACAATGGTCATGTCCACCAACCTTATCAGTCATACCAGCATCAAATGCATTATGCTAGCATGCAAAGACCAACTGTTCAGGCAATCCCATCTTACCCTGGGAATGCTTCACCTAATCTGAATCAGCAGTTACCATTCGTGGCAACTTTAGAGTTACCTGATTTAAACCGGTTAACAAACGATCCAATTGCTTACGCCCCTTGGTGGCCAGCGATTCCACATAAACTTCCATCAGATATTCCTAAATTTAATGGAAATACGGGTGAAGATCCATCGAATCACGTGATTACATTTCATCTATGGTGTTCATCAAACACCCTAAATGATAATTCGATAAGGCTTCGCCTCTTTCAGAGGACGTTAACGGGTCCAGCGGCAAAATGGTACATTGAATTGCCTAGAGCTTCGTTCGACAACTTCAGTACCTTAGCCACAACCTTTTTAACCCATTTTCAATTACCGATAAGGTACGAAAGGGGAACAGAACTCCTTACCAACTTCAAACAGACAACGGCCACTCACATATCTGATCATATACATGAGTGGCGACGTCGTCGTAGGATGGTAAAAACGTACGTCCCCGATCAGCTATTAGCTGAATGGTTTATCAAGTCATTACTACCTTCCATCACGAAAGATGTGGCAAAGGGGGGAGTCGTAACGGAAGAGCAAGTTATCACTCGTGCACAATATCTGGACTTAATTTATACTCAGTCCGACACGCTCTAAGACAAAATACCTGACGCCCCTAGACCGGAATTCTCAATTCCTCCTCCTCCTAAATCAAACAATGACTCTCACACCGGCGATGGTGTGATTGGCACAACAGACACGAAATCGACAAAGGCTACATCCAAGAAGGCCCGTAAGATTTTAGGTCAAAATGCAAAAGACAAACTTCTTGCTTCTGAAGTAAATGTCGTATCGACAGATAAGAGCAAAGAAACCAAACAACCAGGAAGCAAGAAGAAAGGCAAAGGGAAGAAGAAGAAACATGATGAGTCATCTCCTGAAAAACCTTCTACAAACCCTTCTGGGCAAAGGAAACCCCCTGCGGGGTGTCATATATGTGATGAGGATCATTGGACGAAAGAGTGTCCATACAAAGCTGAGCTTAAGAAATTCTTTAAAAGTTCGAAAACCTCAACAGTGTTAACTGATCTGTTTCCAAACCCAGGAACGAATCTGGTTGAAAGTGGAAATGCTTCCCCGTCTCAAGTGCTGATGTTGTCGATTTCAAAACAGCAGAATGATGCTTTGATTTCGACAAGGAACAAATATTACGGGAATTCGCAGTTGTCGAACAGCAAGGATAAAGATCAACCAAGTAGTTCGACAACAACTTCGACAGAAGTTGTACCACCCACCATTCCTGAATTGACAATAAAACCGCCGAAGGGAGTAGTACACAAGTCGACATTTAATCCCCGCGCTAGAGCGACGCAACATTATAACATAGTGGAAGATTTGGCCCAATCGCCATCCGCTATGTCGACTCTTGAAGTACTACAAAATTTCCCATCCCAAAGGTAGGCTTTATTATCGGCCATTGGTGGGATTGATCCAAAGGATTCCAATCTTGTATCCTTCAACCACAAAGGATACGATCCTCAGTTACCGGCCCAACTAGCTTTCCTTGTTCAAGTGAAAGCCCTCAACAAAACTGTTCATCGAACAATTATTGATGAGGGGGCATCTACATGTATTATGTCGATGAGTTGCTGGAAAACTTTAGGATCTCCAACCTTGTCGCGGTCAGCGACGACATTAAAAGCATTCGACGGAAGGACATATACCCCATATGGTATTCTAAATAACTTGAAAGTTGAACTAGGGGGAAAAACGGTAGAAATAGATGTTGAAGTCATCGATGGGAATCTTGATTACAACATCCTACTATGAAGACCATGGATATATGCCATGGCAGCTGTTGTGTCGACCTATTTTAGAAAGATTGCATTCCCCTTTCAAGGAGGAATTACAATCGTCGATCAACAAAACTTCCTCCCCAATGGTTCTCAAGTTACAGGAAGCATTCCCATGATCCATGGAAGCCCCCATTCGCTTCAGAATATCGGAGTAGGCCTACTAAAAGATCCTATACTAATGGGAACTTTCGCTCTTCCACCTCCAATCAACCCGGCGGAAGTAGCGTCGGTAGGAATCTGCAACATGATATCTTCTACAAAGATATCACAAAACGATATCGACATGGATCATGCAGTGGTTTTGCCCCCAAGCCCAATAGAAACATTATAGCAATCAATGTTTCTAGCATGGGAGGCAAACCCAAATCAAAGCTCATCAAGTGTTTGGATAGATAGGTCTAGAGAATATGGTACTCCTTTAGATCCTTGGTCGCGAGTGCATGTCACCGACGAAGGAATTGTCCAATCTATGGTAATTGAAGGAGCACCATGGAATGATTCCCACCATCGTTCCCTTCTTCCGGATTGTGAATAAGATACTCAAAGTGACCTTTACCATCCTTAAGTAGTTGATTTTCTGTCAAATACTGTAAATACGGTGGATTCCGAGCGAAACTTATCCAACATTGAGGAGACTATAGCCATAAATATCTCAACCAAAACAGATGTTGTAGAGAATATTTATGTTGGCAAATGTTGTTCTCCTTCAGAACTGGAAATATATAACGCTCTTTTTCACGAATTCATAGATGTCTTTGCTTGGTCATACAGTGAAATGCCAGGCATTGACTCGAGTATCGTTGAACATGAAATTAAGATGTATCCAGATGTCAAACCAGTACGACAACGGCTAAGGCAGGTGCACCCCAAGAAAGCCGCTGCCATTAAGGCAGAAGTTGAAAAACTTCTCCATGCTGGTTTCATCTACCCGGTTCCTCTAACCGATTGGGTATCGAATATTGTCCCCGTTATGAAGAAACAGGGGACAATTAGAGTGTGTGTCGATTATAGGGATGTAAATCAAGCTTGTCCAAAAGACAACTACCCTACACCCTTCATCGACCAGATAATCGATGAATGCGCTGGATGCGAAATCTTTTCATTCATGGATGGATTCTCTGGGTATAATCAAATAAATATCCGCCCACAGGACCAGTCAAAGACTGCATTCATTTGTGCATGGGGCACATTCGCATATCGAAAATTACCCTTTGGCTTAAAGAACGCAGGGGCGACGTTTCAGAGGGCAATGAATTATGCCTTCCATGACATCAAAAACATCATACCTCGACGACCTTCTGGCTCATTCGCGAAAGCAGACTGATCATCCACAGCATTTAAGAGCGATATTTCTACGTTGCCGACACTACAAGATACGACTCAATCCACACAAATGTGTATTTTGCGTCAGTTCTGGTCGTTTACTTGGGGCTTTGTAGTCTCCAAGGATGGGATTCGTTTCGACCCGTGTAAGGTCCAGGCAATCATAAATTTGCCTCCACCTTCAAATTTGCTTTAGATTCAGAAGCTCCAGGGGAAAGCAAACTTTCTGAGGAGGTTCATTCCAAATTACGCCGAACTTGCTAAAGGTTATACACGTCTTTTGAAAAAGGAGGTACCCTTTGTCTGGGATCAGGTTGCACAAGCTTCCTTTGATGCTTTAAAAGATTCCCTAATGAAAGCATCATTAATGTACGCCCCCGATTATCAAAGAGATTTTAACCTGTATCTGGCTGCAGAAGATATGACCATCGCAATGGTTTTAGTTCAAGAAGTCGATGGAATTGAACATCCTATATATTATTTAAGTAAGAAATTAAATGATACATAAAGCAAATATTCTTATGTTGAAAAACTAGCGCTTGCAGCTGTTCAAGCGATACAAAGATTTCGACACTATGTCCTCTTTCGGAAAACTACCATTCTGTCAGATTGCAACCCCATGACTTATATATTGTCGCGACAGTTGCTGGGGGGCAAATATTCAAAATGGATAGCGATCCTTCGAGAGTTTGAACTGGAATTTGTAAAATCCAAGTCAAAGAAAACTCTAGTTTTTGCAGAACTATTATGCGATCTCCCATCGTCATCCAATGATGAAACATCCGAAGAATCAATCGTGGATGAGAATTTGTTTCTGATATCTACAAGCAATGAGTGGTATGGAGATATAATCATTTATCTCCAAACCCAAAAATTTAGGCCAAACACCTCACACTCTGAACAAAAACGTATTCGATACCAAGCAAAAGACTACATGATCGTCGGTGATACACTTTACCGTCGTGGTATCGATACAGTTCTGAGAAGGTGCCTCACCCACGAGGAGGCCGAAAAAGCCCTGAATGAGTGTCATTCAGGCGCCTGTGGGGGGCATCAATCTGGATATGCTACAACACAAAAATTCTTACGAGCAGGATACTTCTGGCCAACAATATTCAAAGATTGCATAACCGCAGTCAGAAGTTGCCATGCTTGTCAAATTTTTGATAGCAAAACCAGAAGACCACCCGCACCTCTACAACCAATAGTTGTTGTTGGGCCATTCGCCAAATGGGGCATCGATTTCATGACATGTAACCCCACCTCGACCGGGGGGCATGGGTATATCATAGTCGCAGTTGACTATTTTACCAAATGGGCCGAGGCGATGCCTACATTAGACAATACTGGTGAAACAGCTGCCCTCTTCTTTTTCAATCATGTAGTCGCCAGATTCGGCGTACCACAGGCTATAGTCACAGATCATGGATCACATTTTCGCAATCACATGATGGTCGAATTAGCTGCCAAACTAGGGTTGTCTCACGACAACTCTACTCCGTATTATCCGCAAGCCAACGGACAAGTTGAAGCGATCAACAAGGTCCTGAAGCGCATGTTGCAAAGGATGATCGGGGTTCACAAAAGAAGGTGGCACCTAATCCTGTACTCAGCCTTGTGGGCTTACCGAACATCGGTAAGGAATGCAACTGGGTTCACACCCTTCCAACTGGTATATGGCCTGGAAGCAGTCTTACCAGTCCAGTGTGAAATCTCGTCTCTCAAACTCGCAATTGATCTCCTCCCCAGAACTTCAGAAGAAGAGGCTCGTTTCTTGGAATTAATCCAATTGGATGAAACCCGTCGTGACGCCACTTTGGCTAACAAAGCCCATAAGAAACGAGTCAAGGCGCAGTTCGACAAGAATGTCAAACCCCGTGTCTTCTCGGAAGGTGACTTGGTCCTGCTTTACGACCAAAAATCCGATAAATTGGGAGCAGGTAAATTTAAGTCTTTATGGATGGGCCCCTATATTGTTAAACGAGTGTTAGCGAAAGGAGCCTATGAGTTAATGGATTATGGTGGAATTCCACTGGCGCAACCTCGTAATGGGTTGTACCTCAAGCGTTACTATGCATAAATAGTAACCAATATGCTTTTGTTATATTTTTGTTTTCGCTAAAGGGTTTGTTTTGGTCGAGTAATCCACTTTTTTACACTTATTGCAGATGTCAAACCTATTGGAGCCATGTGTTGGATATGCTGACGGAGCGAGTCGTAGTTCGCGGAACCTGTCCTCCGCAGCCTGGGCCATTTTTTATCCAAGCGGCGAGTTAGTAAGTTTCAGAGGTGTATGTATTGGACAATCAACGAATAACATCGTTGAGTGTAGCGCGTTGATAGAACTTCTCTCTGATGCCATCACCCATGGTATACGCCGACTAATTGTCAGGCTAGACTCACAACTCGTAATACTACAACTCAATGGTATATATTCCGTCTGAAACCCAGCTATTTATCGCATGTTCCTAAGGGTTAAGATTTTGGAAAGACAATTTGATCTTATTCAATACCAACATATTTCCAGAAACTTAAACACATTAACCGACTCATTAGCAAACTATGTGTTAGATAGACATTTGCAACATTTATAAAAAGAAACACATCATCAATGTTTTACATGTGGATCATATAGCTCAACCAAAATAAAACCCCGAAAATCAAAAATATATATAGTTGTTTATGGTTTACACATAATGTTCTGTAACCAAGACAAAATCGGTCACACGACCCAAAAACTCAAAATGCTAGGGGGCACCCTAGTCTAATGATGCTCGTGATAGCAAGTCACGGCCTGTGCGATCATGCGTAAGAGACGAGTCCATCGTCTGGGCACACCAGTAGTATGTCGTTGTAACTGCAAAGGTAGCTCGTCAGTCCTCACATCTGGTATACCGAGAGTGAGGCCCTCAATCTGCTCCTGTAAAGCTGAGAGAGTCTCGGCCACATCGAGGTCACGAAGAATAGCTCTTCTGGCGGCCTCTCCTGCTGGGGCAACAACTGGTACTCTCAGGCGAACTACTGGACGAGCAGGACCAACATCTGCATGTACACATGAGTTTGATTAAAGTCTTGATAGAATAAAGCACAAGGACATTATAAAGAAAAACAGTAAACAACAATATGGTCTGAGATTTTACCAATAGCACCCCACTGCTCGCCATCCGGCAGTACTAAATCTGGATCACCCCAGAAGTCCATGCCAGCATATGGACACTCGGAATAAACCATCTCCTGACGATCAAACCACCTGAAGAAGGTATCAGAAAATGAAATCTGAGACTGGCCAGCATGCCTAGACATATGGTCAACCCATCTCTGCATACGTGGTTCAGTAGGAGAAGGTAAATCGAGTGCAATGTACTGCGGCTGCATCAGTGGTATCTTCTCCAAGGCAAAGGCGGTCAAAATAGAACCGAACCCAAAGTTCTTCAACCTCCCGTTCTTTATCTTGGTCAACTGTTCTTTCATCACAAGAAGTACTGCGTCACACCAGTTGAACACCTTCGGTTGGAGGCATGCTGCATATAGGATCTGTTGGCTACATGAAGAGACGCACTACCGGCCATCCTACCAAAAGTAAACAGGATAGTCCTAAGGGACCTGTTAGTGACATCACGGATGATGATCTTGCCGTCTTTACTCGGCTAAGATCCTTCCCTGCAATACTGGCGGACATAATCTCTCACAGAATCGCCTCCTCGGGCCGAACCTGACAAAGAGATGGGGGCACCCCGCCTCGATAAGCCAGTCAAGAAATAGATGTCTACTGTAGTCAAGGGGATAGATTTGCCCCTAATCTGGAAAACTTGATTGGTAGGATCCCAAGCATCGAGCAAATACTGCAGTAGGTTGATCTGCTGTCTCATGCTAGAAATGCAGAAGAACTTCAGCAAGCCACAATTCCGCAGCGCGTTCACTGTAACTGGATCATGTAGGGAAATCATGTCCTCCTCTTCATGCTCACGTTCTCGCCATGTAAGGGTCATCTTGCTCCCAAATCTCTGAAGAAACAAACAAGAGAGGAGTTAGATCCTGATTTTGGTGAGAAACAGGCAAAAATTCCATCAAAAATTGTGCAACAAATTCCCTTTCTGCGCCCAACGCACCTGCAACAGTGTTCTAGGTGCGTTGAATGTCAAACTGCCTTCATACAAGCCAGCATTCAACGTAGGTTTCGATACACTGGGGGTGCGTTGATGGCAGAACGAATCCCTCAAACCCCAGGGACTCAAAAAAGCAGGGAATCAGGGTCAAAAAGCAAAATGGAAACCATGAAATGAAAGAACTTAGGTTTAGCTCCTACCTGGTCCAGACGGTGCCGAGAATCGTCCACAGGATCTCCCAAAATCAACTGATGAAAATCGAGGGAGAAAAGCACCTCCAAAGCTCCAACAAACCAAGTTCAAATGAAATGGTAAAACGAGAGGTAAAAACACTTTTTAATTACTTTTACGTAGTTCAAAGTAAAATATTAGCGTTTTAATCTCATTTTCAGGCAAATATTGTTCATTTTTGAATATTTTGATGAAGCAGTTGAAAATACAGTACTATCTTTGGAAGGACAAAGCTATTTATGGTAAAAAATCAAAACGAGACCATCTAATCGAGCAGTTTTAGCACATAGTTCAAGCTCGTTAAAAAATAAACGTAAGACATGAGCAAATGTTTCCACCCGCGTTTAAGCTCGTTAAAAAATGAACTATTCCCCGGTAAATAACCACCGTGAATGTAGCATTTCAGCCATTAAAGCCTTGGTCGTGTTTGCACCGTCACCTCCACTTTTCCATTGGCCGATCATTCACCTCCATTTGATTGTTTACTCATTTTGAGGAACAGCTGCGAAGAGTGATTTCACTAGCCATCCTTGTGACACTGCCGTGATTGGAAAATTCCAAACCTTACCTGGAATCAGCTGCTACCCATTTTATCACTCGTTCCTCAAAAGACGAGTCTTCTTTAAGCTCTTTTCAACTGAATCGTAAAATATGAAAAGATTGCCGAGTTTTGGCCTTCCAGCTCGTTAAAGCGACTGGAAGTGCTATCCCTCCTCTAGATTTTAATCTTTTTGGACCTGAGGGATTATTGCACAAAAAGATCGAGGGCTTGTTTTGTTAGACTTGTTAAAACTATCGAAAATTCATCCCTTCTGTATTTTTTTTATACTTTTTCGAACTTAAGGGATTAGATGACGAAAAAGGAATTTTGGAGTTAACTTTACGTACCTTTTCAGACTCTTTAAAAATGAAAAGGACCGAGTTATCTTTGTCGTTAGACTCGTTAAAAAGATTAATAGCGACAAACTTGTCTTTAGACGAGAACGAGTTTCACTATCGCTAGGCTCGTTAAAACATAGCGATGGGTTTGCCTAAAGGGAAAATTATAGAACAAGCATATGTTATCCTCCTCAAGCTTGACAAAAATAAAGAGGTACTGGTCAGCAATGACTGGGGAAAAATTGGGAAGAAAACTCAAAGAATCTTTATTGGTAGCAAGTCGCTCTTGAACATGACACTTCCACTCCGTGTCCGAGTCGGGTTGGGTTGTTTCATTCACCGGTCACATCACCATGGTCATGCCATACCATCCACATTTGGGGTAAATGCTACCAATCCATCACATAAGTGTCGCCGACATGTTCAAGAGAAGTAATCTAGAGAAGTCACCTATGTCCCATCCACTACCATACATTATACTTCATTCTTTCATGACCGCCATCCTGAACCGTATATCATCAGATTGTTTTCACCTCCATCAAAATCATTTGCTCCGTTCCGTGTCATTGATGTGGGATTCATTAAGGCCCTCCTTTAACGAATCGCTTCTTGTCGACACCAGCTCATTATCCAAGAAGTTGATCTAGGAACACCCCATTTAGTACTTTGAAGCTTGCATGCCTCAATGGCAAGTTTCTCACTTCCGGCGACAGGTATACATCAATGACCTTCGATCGAAAGATTTTGCGTGGTGTTCGACGCCAAGTCCTTTATTCACACCACGTGAATTGTACTGCAGTACCTTGAGGGTCATCATCATTATCGGTGATTCCTCTCACGCTTGTTAACGGTTTACATCATTGACTGGTAATCAAGCGATGTCTTTCCATGTTTGACTTCAAAACATTTCTCACATGGATCGACTTGTACTTCGAGTGAAGATCGGACGAGATTGAAGACCCCAGATCTAGTTTCATCCATCTGGGCTGCGATATATATTCAGGAAAAATAAAGACATTGAAATGTACAGCATTGCAGCACAGATAATCATCCTACCAAAAGGATGATGGCTCTATCAGAATCATCAGTCTACCATCAGACGATTGTCTGTCCTATGTACATGAAAATGAATTTATAAAGCTGAGCATGGGAATGCCCGCCTCAGCTAGATCATGAAAAATAGTATGGAGATAATGTATTGTATTGTATCTTATTACAGGTCTCCTCCCAGCATTGAAAGAACTTCGGATCCTCCTAATAAAGCATTTCACTCGATAAACGGCCTCATACTTTAGGGGGCAACTGTTATAGACATTTTTGTGCCTTACAGCTATAAACATGAAATGTCCATAAACCAAGGGATCCTAAGTCCCTAAAAGTGTTGTTCCGACCCCTAAAGGAACAAGGTCAACAAATTACAACTTCTCCCAAAAGTTCTCCACCAGAAACTGCTCAGAATCAGTCAAATCAGGATCATTTCAGATGCTCCACTGGCTAGCTGCGTTGCATAGCACCCAAATACACTAGATAGGTGCGTTGCAACGCACCTAAATGCACTACCAGGGTGCGTTGAGCGGGAAATGACAAATGGCAGTGTCATTCCACGAGGTGGAAAGACAATGGAAGCTTCCAGAATCTTCCCCAATGACACTTGCCTCACTGAGTTCGACCAAGGATGAGTAAGAGGCTCTCAGTCTCCAAGTGGAAGCAAGAACTGACAGAGAGAAGACACTAGTCAAATCATAAGCTGACTCATCCTCTTTGCATACATCTATATATGGATCCCTCATCCCAGAGATCCAGGGGCTGGAATTTTGTACATTGCAGAGAATTGTTGTTGGTTTTGAGATAGATATCAGAGTATTGGGTGATTTATGCTTTGTTGGAGGTGAAGAGGGGCTTCTTTGCTGGGAGGTTGATGCTGGATCAGGAATCATCGATTGTAACTTCTCCTGGATCTTCTTGTTATATCAATAAAACTATTTGAGTTTCTCCTACATGCTTGTGTATCATTGATGTTTGTTACATTTGTATGTTTAGCTTAAATCTGATCCTAAGCTATTTATGAATATAAATCCATGTCTTTGTGTAGTTTTCTTCTTCTGTGATCTTACAGGAACTTGGTGAAGCTGGGCAAGTAAGGGAGCAGGTAGCTGGAAGCTGCCAAAGGGGAGAGAGATTGGATCAAAGGACTAGCGCAAGACACAGTTTGGTTCATCCTATTCCTCTTCGTTTATAGTTCATAAAGAAGAATACGAAAGTAGTTTTCTCTGTTTGTTTCTAAGGTCACTGTCACACCTTAGTGGGATAGGGTCGTTCTGAATAGACACTTTTCCCGTTAACAAGTTCCCCTTCATTTTCAACCTATAGGGACAATCTCGTTTTATGTGCTCTTCCCCACAAAACCAACATTTAATAAGTTTGATTTCCTTCTTAGTCTCTCGGGGTATTTTCGTGCCATTTCCACTTCTCTTCTCAGAGGGTTGAACTTGGAATGTTAGTTCTTGTAGGCCAATCTACCAGTTCTTGTTCTTGTCTATCAAGTTTCTTTATATCTTTCGTGTAGATCATGAGCTCAATTTCCAATTTCTTGAGTTGAACCTTCATGTCTTCTAACCTTCCCATGTGTTGTCACACACACACCAAACTATTAGTTCATCAATGATAAATATAATAACATATATGTATATCTATCCATATATCGATGGTTGTTTTGTCAAGTGAGATCAACATGCTACCATGTAGTTGTTCCTGCATCCATGGAATCATTAGCGACTACACACACACACACACAAATATATTGTAACCCAAGTAACATATTGATTGTCAAGTTTAATAGATATGTCCACGTTTGGTCATAGTTATTTTCATGCATTTTCAATGTTAGATTTAATTCTATGATCTAGTCTAATAGCATAATCAATGTCATCTTCTCTACAGAGACCATATTTAGCTCAGTGGTTAGAACACTTTTGAGAATTTTAGCCTTCTTACTACGACTAGAATTCATGGTGCCTATAATGCATTTCGAAATCCTTGCCACATGGGTGGGATTCTCTAGTCACAAAAATAAATGAGTGCAACTGAAAGTTTGCCCAAAATTATGTATGGATTACACCTATTCATACCTACAACATCAATATATTTTCAAATTAATCCTCCCCCCTTTTTTTAAAGAGTTGATATATCAACGTTATCATAGCTAAGATGATACAATAATCTATGAGAATGATACTAGATAGTTTCAGGACATAAATGAAGTCGAGAATAGATCACCTTGTTACAAGCCAATATAGATTTGGTTGTGAAAGGAATCAATATGATTAATGCTCTGTGATCTAATATGAATCAACATAATCCTCATTCCGATGGCCTCACCTTGTCTAAATAAATAAGTAAACTAACTTTCTTCTATTGTTAAGAGTGTTAGGTCCAAAATCCAACACAACGACAATATTAAAATCAACCTTTGTATACAAACCAATCAATAGCAAGGAAATTCATGGAATTGACCATCATACACAATAGTGTCCTTGACATCTACAACCATGTCCCCATTACCTAAGTTGCATAACTCAGTGAGGGAACTCTCAATGTGAAATGATCTCTAAAGTCTGATAAGTCAAGATAGACTTTAATATTGCAGTCTCATTATCTGTGCCACATTTTTCAATTTATTTGTCCCCTATACTAGAATAATACCCCATACGGGAAAAATCAACAATGATTGAAGAGGATGATAAGACATAAGGAATTTTATGATAATTCAAGATAAAATCTAATATTGCAGTCTCATTAGCTAGAAAAATGACAATTACTTGACCTACAAGGTCTATACAAGACCTATACTTTTTTAACCTACCCTTGTTCAAATATGGAATGTGAATGTTCTATCTCCTATCAAGAAAGCAACTAATATAACTTCAACCAGCCATTTTTCACATTTCAAACCTCATTCCTCAACAAGGAAGACATTACTATGAATAACAAGCCTTCATAAGGTAAAAACATAACATCGACATATGAGAAACAATTAACCTCCACTGAGGTTCTTGGGCTCTTATAACATTTAGGCCATGAGACTTCCACATCCCCACCAACATATAATACATATGCCTATCATTCAATGAGTTCAAAGATGTATGTCAAATGCACATCACCCTAGGATTTTTTTTTTTTCCCAATCCTTGATGCCACATAATCATTCTCATGCACAATCACCTCATGAATGCAAGATCACATCACACGATCATTAGTGATGATATGTTACAAATTCATGCACTCACATCCTTGCAGGAAATTTTGCAATCTTAAGGAAATGACAATCCTTCAAGGTCATAACCTGTTAAATTGGCAACTAGGGCCAAACTCCATGTGGGTCGGCTTATTTATTGCAGCTGATATTTTTATTGGATCCCTCTCGTCGAGAGGTGTAGGATTGATCCAAAGATCATCCGATTCCGACAAGTGTTTATGTAGATATGAATTTATTTTGTCTATGTAATTATTATCAAGCCGACCAGCTCTTATGTAGGATCTAGAAGCCCAACCGACGTGTCTATTCATCATCCTCATTTTAGTATAAATAGATGAGTATTTGATGTCATTTGAATATGTATTCTTGAGTGATCTCCTCCTCTCCACGTCTTTGGTTTTTGGAGAAGGAGTGAGACACCAAGAGTAACATGCTTATACATGGATGATGCCCTAGCTATATACGCAGCAAACCTGTTACATGCACAGCATGCCCTATAATCTACATGCAGACATACAACACAGCTAAAATGAATCTATACGCAGCTATGAAGCCAGCGTAATGAAGCAAAGGATCAGAGTCATATAATATAGATCTATGCACAGCTATGAAGCCAGCGTAATGAAATAAAAGGAACATAGTCATATAATATGGATACAGTGATACGTGGACAGCCCTATCAATATACTCAGTTCATAATTGATGAAATACGTGGACATTTCACGCTGTAGCATGCTCTCATGGGAATGACTTACACGCAGTCCATACAATGCACTCATGTGAAACGCTGGATACTAACCATGTAGTCCATACAATGCACAACACTTACACACAGTCCATACAACGCACATCTCTCTATATTCGTTGGCAATATATGCACAGCTCTATATATACGCACAGCTCTCTATACGCTGTAAAAGGTATAAAGCTGTAGTTGTAGTGATGCTCTAGTCGCAATAGCCGTAGAAACTTAGCCACAGAGAGCCAAGATATATCCACAAGGATAGAAGAGCCGCAGTCCAGGTATGTGGAACCGCAGTCAAGACATGTACGCAATCATGAAGACTCAGTTTCAATCTTCTCCCAGTCTCGATGATCTCCGCCATCACTGAAGCAATTACAATCTCGGCATACCTGAAACGCAGTATCTCGGATGGACAAAGAAGACTGTGTATATATATTGCAGAAAGAACAAGGGTTACATCTTGGCTCTATATTCAGATCTGTCTATACATACTAAGTATACCTGTGATTAAAGGAAATATCTGCGGATGTATAAATCTAGGAATATATATGAACAAAATCTCGTCAACCTGCCAGTGTTTTCATCAAACAGATGAAGCTGAAGGATTTGTCCTATGATCAAGGATCTCAACATACAATTTATATTAACCTGCATACCTCAGTGTGCACTGCAATTTGATATCTCTCGATGGGTATTCGAAATAAAGTTCCACGGTTGCAATCACAGTTTAGACACACAAGGAGATCTAACCTTCAGGTAGACTTCATGGATATGATAAGGAAGCAACAGTGAGGGTCTCAATGATGATGAAATAATGGTGCAGCAATAAGGACAACCTCAGTCTCAGCGCTGGAAGTCGGGGCATAATTACATTCATAGCAAGGTCAAGATCTCAATGAAGCAGTGATGAATGATGATGAAAAATGCGACACTGTGGGTGAAGTAATCATGGGCAACACAGTGATGTATGAGAGCATGAGCAGCATGATGATCATGGGCAGCATGATGGTGCTACACAGTAAGGTGTAGCAAATGGACGAGATGTAGCATGATGATAGGTGAAGGAGTCACCTTGAGAATCAGTTGAAGCAGAATGTCTTCAACTGATTTCATCATGATATGAAATGATCTATGCTAGATCTAGATAAGTCAAAGTATTGACTTCTGTTGTAAATGTACTCTCTCTCTCTCTGCTTCTCTGCTGAACTTTGAAGATAAAAGAAGATTTGATCAAAGGGTTTCCCCACACATTGTGGGGTTTGTCCCTGGCTCGCGCCATATCTTGTGTCCTCTTGCCTTGGCTTGTCTTCTGCGTTCTATATTTATGTTCTATCTGCAGTTTATCGTAATGCTGATGTGATTGCTAACTATGAAAATTTTATAAATTGCTCTAGCATAGAACATACCCAAAACTTAACATGGTATCAGAGCTGAGGTGAAGACAATGCCCAAGCAAGAGTGAAAGAGCAATCACCGAAGACAGTTGGGACAAGACAAAAGGATCAATGGGTTCCTCATAATTCACCTAGGGTGAAGTCAAAGCAGAGAATGTTATCAGAATGGCGCGGCGGAAGATTCTGATGGTCCATATTAAGATCACTTCATTGTGAAGTTCGGATCTAAGGGTGGAAGGAAAGGCGGATGCCTTGTTGAAATAAGTTTGGCCGTTATGCGAAGGAGTGTCCGAATGGCATAGACACATCTCTTGATGAAGATAATGATCATTCCTAAGACATATTCAATGATCAAAAGAATTTCTGGTAATGCAGGTCATCAAGGAATTGGTCGACTCTTCCACGAAAGCAAGGAACCCCAAAATCTCTTTTATGTACCTGATCGAACCTGATGTCCATCTCGGAAATGGAAGTCAAAGGTTATAGGGTGGCACTTATCGATGGAAAGGTACGTGTTTGAAAATAGATCTTTTAAAGATGTTTTTGAGTTCAGGGTTGTATCAAGTTGCAGGAAGTCCACTAGGGACCATGTCCATTGACTCAGCTCCGGAGGTCTGTGAGTCAGATGGTGACTAGGATGCTTGAATTCAAAAGGAAGCATGAAGGTACATGTCTGAAATGTACCAAAGGAAAATATTATAAGGGGACCCTTCCCCTCATGCAGCAGGTTCATAGGTTTGGAACAACCCGAGGAGTTTGAAAATCATGATCAAGGAATCTCATGTATACAGGTGGAATAAAGCCCTCTATGGCTTGAAGAAAAACACCTCGGGCATAATATGAAAGGATTGATAGCTGTCTAATGCAGTTGAGATTCACTAGGAGTGAAACCGATCCAAACCATTACTTGAAGGTTGTGAATGATAAACCTCTCGTACCGGCACCTATGTCTGACAGGTGCAGACCCTCTCATTTATAGGAGACAGAGGGAGTTGGATTCTGAATGTCGGAAGATAAGCTGCAAGCTTGTGACTGCCTCGAGGATCTTAACTTTCAGAAGTTATATGGTAATGATGTCAGACCAGATTTGGGAAATGCCTCTGAGTTTCATAAACTCATTCGCATTGATGTTCTTGGAGAACCTCCATCCGGACATCTGTGTTGCAGTTAGCATGGTGAGCTCATATTTGGTTTAGCCTCACTAGATTGGTGCCAAGAATCTTCTAAGATATCTTCAGGGCACAATCTCTCATGAATTGAGATACACTGCCGGAAATATGAAACCACATGATTATTCGAATGATGAGTGGGCAGGCAGTATGGAGGATCATTAGAGCACTTCTCAGTGTTGTTTCTCTTTGGAATCTGCCTCGATATCCTGGATGAGCAGGAAGTAGAAGTCGGTGACCCTGAGCACCACCAAGGCAGAATACATTGTTGATAGTATGGCCTCCTATGAGGCAGTCTGGTTGCTGAAGCTCTTCAGTGAGCTGTTTGTACACATGACGAAAACCATTGTGATTCTCTGTGACAACTAGAGATGGGATTCGATTATTGAGGAATCTCGTATTTGACAATTTCTCCAGCAGATAGACATCAAATATTGCCTTATTTGGGATATGGTAAGTCGATGATTAAGGAGGCTCCATCGCACTGAGATGATGTACAGGACAGAGCCCTGAGGAAAGATCAAATTTGTGATTTTCCCGAACAACTTGGAGTCGTCGAGAGACCTTTGTAAAAGGGTCCTGCATGTTGCACACATTGAGCTCTGGGAGCTTTGGGGGGCTTGCAGTTATATTGGAGCAACATACGACCACAGGGTGACTCACCCTCCCCTGGTGGTGCGCATTGGAACAAGATGATTCGCTCTCTTGTGGGACAAGATGATTCGCTCTCTTGTGTAGCAGGATGATTAGTTCTCCTGTGAGGCCTGGATTGATGTGTTCTCCATGGCAGCCTGGATTGATGTGTTCTCCATGGCGATTGTAGCAGGATTGATGTGTTCTCCTGTGAGGACAAGATTGATTAAGTTCTCCTATCGAGGCATCCTACCCATGTAGTCTGGGACTCATGGGAAGTACCTCTCATCTGATCAATGAGTAGGGAAATGAAGTTAGGGACCATAGTAGTACCGATGGACGCATCGTTGTATCTACCGTACTCCCTACGCTAGGATGTCCTCCATTGATCTGGGATTAATGATACTGGTCTAGGACCAGTGGTAGGAGTTGTACATACTATGACGCTGACTTCGGGACGGCTGAGACTGGTCTGGGACCAGTGGTACATACTTCGAGACTGACTTTGTGTCAGTGCAGTACTGGTCTAGGACCAGTGAGAGTGGTACATTCTATGACGCTGACTTCGGGTCCGCTGAGACTGGTCTGGGACCAGTGGTACACTCTCTGAGACTGCGATACTGGTCTGGGACCAGTAGTAGGAGTGGTACCTACTATGACGCTGACTTTAGGTCGACTGAGACTGGTCTAGGACCAGTGGTACGCACTCTGAGTCTGACTTCGGGTCAGTGGAGAATGGTATGAGACATTCTCGATCAATTCTTCTTCTTCATAGTTCAGCAGAGCAGAGCTGAGCAAAGCAGAGCTAGCAGAGCCAACAACGCTGAGCAGAGCTGAGCAGAGCAGAGCTAGCAGAGCCAGCAACGCTGAGCAGAGCTGAGCAGAGCTAACAGAGCCAACAGTGCCTAGCAGAGTTGAGCAGAGCTAGCAGAGCCAGCAGCGCTGAGCAGAGCTGAGCAGAGCAGAGCTAGCAGATCCAGCAGAGCTGAGTAGAGCAGAGCAAAGCTGAGCAGAGCCAGCAGAGCTGAGCAGAGAAGAGTAGAGAAGAGCCAACAAAGTTGAGCAGATTTGGGCAGAATAGTCCAAGGCACTGATGGTAGAGATAGTACAGTCGGACTTATGGATCAATGGATGGAGTTCTCCCTAGTTGAGAGGGAGTGTTAAATTGGAAACTAGGGCCAAACTCCATGTGGGTCGGCTTATTTATGGAAGCTGATATTTTTATTCGATCCCTCTCGTCGAGAGGTGTAGGATTGATCCAAAGATCATCCGATTCCGACAAGTATTTATGGAGATATGAATTTATTTTGTCTATGTAATTATTATCAAGCCGACCAGCTCTTATGTAGGATCTAGAAGCCCAACCGACGTGTCTATTCATCATCCTCATTTTAGTATAAATAGATGAGTATTTGATGTCATTTGAATATGTATTCTTGAGTGATCTCCTCCTCTCCACGTCTTGGGTTTTTGGAGAAGGAGTGAGACACCAAGAGTAACATGCTTATACGTGGATGATGCCCTAGCTATATACGCAACAAACCTGTTACATGCACAACATGCCCTATACTCTACACGCAGACATACAACATAACTAAAATGAATCTATACGTAGCTATGAAGCCGGCGTAATGAAGCAAAGGATCAGAGTCATATAATATAGATCTATATACAGCTATGAAGCCAGCGTAATGAAATAAAAGGAACATAGTCATATAATATGGATATAGTGATACGTGGACAACCCTATCAATATACGCAGTTCATAATTGATGAAATACATGGACATTTCACGCTCTAGCATGCTCTCATGGGAATGACTTACACATAGTCCATACAACGCACTCATGTGAAACGCTGGATACTAACCATGTAGTCCATACAACGCACAACACTTACACACAGTCCATACAACGCACAGCTCTCTATATTCGTTGGCAATATATGCACAGCTCTATATATACGCACAACTCTCTATACACTTAAAAAGGTAACGAAGCTGTAGTTGTAGTGATGCTCTAGCCGTAATAGCCATAGACACTTAGCCGCAGAGAGCCAAGATATATCCACAAGGATAGAAGAGCCGCAATCCAGGTATGTGGAACCGCAGTCAAGACATGTACGCAATCATGAAGACTCAGTTTCAATCTTCTCCCAGTCTCGGTGATCTCCGTCATCACTGAAGCAATTACAATCTCAGCATACCTGAAACGCAGTATCTCGGATGGACAAAGAAGACTGTGTATATATATTGTAGAAAGAACAAGGGTTACATCTCGGCTCTATATTCAGATCTGTCTATACATACTTAGTATACCTGTGATTAAAGGAAATATCTGCGGATGTATAAATCTAGGAATATATATGAACAACATCTCGTCAACCTGCCAGTGTTTTCATCAAAAAGATGAAGCTGAAGGATTTGTCCTATGATCAAGGATCTCAGCATACAATTTATATTAACCTGCATACCTTAGTGTGCACTGCAATTTGATATCTCTCGATGGGTATTCGAAATAAAGTTCCACGGTTGCAATCACAGTTTAGACACACATGGAGATCTAACCTTCAGGTAGACTTCATGGATATGATAAGGAAGCAACAGTGAGGGTCTCAATGATGATGAAATAATGGTGCAGCAATAAGGACAACCTCAGTCTCAGCGCTGGAAGTCTGGGCATAATTACATTCATAGCAAGGTCAAGATATCAATGAAGCAGTGATGAATGATGATGAAAAATGCGACACTGTGGGCGAAGTAATCATGGGCGCATGATGAAGATCATGGGTAGCACAATGATGTATGAGAGCATGAGCAGCATGATGATCATGAGCAGCATGATGATCATGGGCAGCATGATGGTGCTACACAGTAAGGTGTATCAAATGGACTAGATGTAGCACAATGATAGGTGAAGGAGTCACCTTAAGAATCAGTTGAAGCAGAATGTCTTCAACTGATTTCATCATGATATGAAATGATCTATGTTAGATCTAGATAAGTCAAAGTATTGACTTCTGTTGTAAATGTACTCTCTCTCTCTCTCCTTCTCTGTTGAACTTTGAAGATAAAAGAAGATTTGATCAAAGGGTTTCCCCACACATTGTGGGGTTTGTCCCTGGCTCGCGCCATATCTTGTGTCCTCTTGCCTTGGCTTGTCTTCTGCGTTTTATATTTATGTTCTATCTGCAGTTTATTGTAATGCTGATGTGATTGCTAACTATGAAAATTTTATAAATTGCTCTAGCATAGAACATACCCAAAACTTAACATAACCACTGGATATCGAGAACTTCATAGTGCCAGCTAGCAAGTGAATTTAGATGTTATACTTAGATCTGAGTTCCAGCCTAGATCCAGGGATCCATGCATTTGTTTCATGTTGCATAATCAAATCACGGAGTAATCATATCCGTTATGCATGAAATAAATCAATTTAGATTGTTTTTTAACACCTAAAAATTTATTTAGATAATTTTCTAAAAATATTTATCAGAACCCAATATGAGAATTATGTTGTTACTTGCCCACAATAGAGCCCATCTAGTCTAAGTGTTTAACCTAGATGCTCTGATACCACCTGTAAAAAATCCACCTTAATCTCAGTGAAGTGTTCACTTACTAATCCAATCTCTATTGTATAGTTAGAGAAATGGGATAATTTTTTTTGTCTCTCATTCAAGTTCTCAGAACTTAGATTAAATATCAACATTTCCTTTGTTTCGGAAAGACATTTTCGATGATATAAAATCATGTCCAATTTGGACTTTTAGATCTTAAATTATACTTCTTTAGAGTTTGATTAATTAGAAATTATTAGTTTCCCCCTTTCCGCCATGTGGAACCCACATCATATAGTAACCCACTTATATTATGTATAAGTTCCCATATCCTAAGAATGCATGCTTATATAACATGCTCCCATAAGGTGCTACTCCTCTTCACTTTGCATGTTTAACTCCACACACACACATATATATATATATATATATAGATATAGATATATGCGCGACAACCAATATGTAGCGACCTCATAACCATTACTTATACCAAGCCATCCCTTTACACAGACGTTATATCATGTAAAAATATTTTTGCATGATATATCTACATAAACCATGCCTCACCATAGGTACCCATCATGGCCTATTTATATTACCCATAATGTGTTGCATCATCAGCTACAGGATTATTGGCATTGTGAATTAGGCGTAGGTCAAATTATTTGTAAGTCACGGAACACATGAAAGTTGTGGGGACCACACACCTAACACACCTCCCATCTAACGATCCCTATGCATTGGCAAGATCAACGATAAGTGGGGGTCTCCCCTCCCTCCACTAATGCCATAAGGGAATATTCCTGCCCCCCCCTCCTGGAGATCTGTGTCATCCATCTCCCAGACTCATTTGATGGTCTATGTGTATGCGGGTCCTTCCCCCTCATTGTTGATGTCATAGGGGAGGAGGCCTCATGAATATTTCATCCATCAATTTGGATGGTGGATCTACGTTATCCACCTAAACTACCTCAACTCGTGGTTATATCATGTGGTTACATGGCCTTTGGCACCACCCTCAAATGCAATACCTGAATCGATGCCTCATTTTTGTTTGAAAAAGGTTGTTCTACCATTGGTCTAGCATGTATGGTCATGTGGTTTCACACCTCAACCCATAGGGCATAAGACCTTACAACCGCCATGATTAAAATATTTGGGCATTTAAGCCATAGACCTTGTCCTTATGACATGAAAATTCGTACCCAGTTCCATCATGGTTCATTTTAGGCATACACTTAAGCCTCTCAGTGAAGCTCACGGCCAAGGAGCTTCCATGAGTCAATGTGACTTCCCATGCCATAATCTTGTGTTTAGTATATATATATATATATATATATATATATATATATATATATCAAGTTGAAAACCCATATTCTCGGTGCCTAATTATGTGCCCATTTGACAGCGCTAGCCATAACTATTACATGGATTTCTTTTGTCGATACGTCTATTACATTTTCATAAAGGTTTAACTGCATGTTGGACTACACTCAGTATACTAATTATTCAACCTAGAACTTGAGCATTTAGCTAGTAGTGGTTGCATATGTATGAATTGCAGGTTCGACTATAATACACACACACACACATGCGTTTTAAGCAAACAACATCCAATGTGTATCCTTAAGTCCATATGTGCATATCTACGCACCCTTCATGTGACATTGCATGGTCATCTCGACATTGGCACTCTACATTCCTCACTGCGGTATATATGTCAATACATTTTTATATTTTAAATGGAGACAATGCCTTTTCCTACGTTACCATGCCTACATTTAGGCTGAAATATTTTAGCACCCACAACTCATACATAAATATATATAAATAGACATGTTTTTTAATTTTGAAATAGATTGATGCCCACAAGGTATTGTCATGTCTATTTTTCGGCCCAACCTTTTGTGTAAGCATGTAGCTCCACGCACTACTACAAGCTCTTTGATATATGACTTATCTTCCCTATGCATTAAAATCTAGTTATATACACACCAAAGGCTAAGAAATGTGGAGATTAAGCTCAAGGCTCTCAACATTGTGTGTTGATAGCATTTTTTGTATGTTATAATGCCATGTACTGATAATAATAATGATAATGATGATGATAATGCTAGTGATAAATGAAATAATAATATATAAACAAATAAAATAACAAATAACGAAGAAAAAGATAAAATAAAAATAAATAAAAGTTGGCATAATGACACATGGATTGTCGACATGAAGACCCCTTTCCAATCCCATTATCATTTTTAGAATAACAAGTTCTATTTAATGGCTAAAAAAGGGAGATGAGAAGAATTCATTCGTTCGCTCATTCTTTGAGGAAGGGAATGTTGCGAGACAAAGGGCACTAACAGTAGTAAGTTGATTGAGGGCTTGGGGGTGATAGCTACAATAAATATTGGTTGCAACTCGTCTAAGGTTGGGTGAAGAGTCGTTCCCAACACTTTGTTGCAATTAGCAAGATCTAGATGGCGTTACAGCCTAGAAATCACCAATAAGATTTATTTTCATTCTTCTCTCTACAAGTATGTTGTTAATTTCAAATCCTTTGAAATTGCATGGTTGATGTGTTTAATTTTGTATATTTTAATTCCAGTTTGTTATGTTCCATGATGGCGTGCTAAATTTGGCATGAGGGTTATTTTCTATGATGTTATGATTATAACTAATGCATGTGTTGCATTTTGAGATGTGGCAATTGACAAGAATTCCACAAATGGACCAAGAGGGCCAGATTGTTTGATGATCTCATGGATGCCCATACCTACAAGGGAGAATGTGTAAACCATACAACCTGGGGACATACTCCATCAACATTTCATATGCTAGTGTTTCTTTTGTCTTGCATAACTCTTGATGGATAGATCTTAAGGAGCTATGGGACCATCTTGAGGAGGTCAAGTGCCTGGAATTGGATTGGGATGCCAAAGTCCAAAAGTGGTGTAAGGAATTCAATGTCTGGGGTTGTGTACCTTAGTTGATTATGGAGGGAGTTGGACCAGCCTTACCAGATGCTTGGATTCATTGAGTACTATAGATATCCCTACCTGGGGTGAATCTTAGGGATATGATATAAACCGAGGGGACTATATTTCCTAGTTCTAAAAGTTGTTAATAAGGCTTTCTATTCCTATGGTTTTCCCCTAGTGCTATGATGTAAGTTTCAATGCCTCATGGTATACTAGTTCAGAAGAGGGCATTGGGCACACATGGGGTAATAAATAAATAAAATAATAAATAAATATATTAACTTTGGGACGAAGTTCCTTACAGAGGAGGAGTAGGTAATGCCCCGTATTAATAATAATAATAATGATGATGACAAACCCCGAGGGTAGCTCAATTGGTTGAGTTCCTGTTGTTAAAGAACCTTGCCATTGGGAGTTCATGGGTTCAATTCTCCTCAACACCCTCGAGGTTAGGCTCGTATTAGTTTGGCCAGGAATATGGTCCCTTTGGGTGGACTTACCCTGTTTTCCATGGAAAAATAATAATGATGATAATGATAAAGATAAATGAAATAATAATTTATAAATAAATAAAATAACAAATAACAAAGAAATATAATAATAAATAAAATTACAAATAACTAATAAAATATAGTAATAAATAAAATAATGAAGAAAAGATAATAATATATAAAATAAAAAATAATGAAGAAAAAGCTAAAATAAAAGGAAATAAAAGTTGGCATGATGACACCTAGATTGTGCACATGCAGACCCCTTTCCAATCCCCTTACCATTTTTAGAATAGTTGGTTCTACCATTTTTAGAATATTTGGTTCTATTTAATGGTAAAAAACGGAGATGAGAAGCATTCATTCATTTGCTCATTCTTTGAGGAAGGGAATGTTGTGAGACAAAGGGCATTGGTAGTAATAAGTTGATTTAGGGTTTGGGGGTGCCAACTATAACAAATATTGGTTGCAGCTCAGCTAAGGTTGGATGGAGAGTCATCTCCAACACTTTTTTGCAGTTATCAAGATCTTGATGGTGTTACAACCTAGAAATGACTAGTAATATCTACTTTCATTCTTCACTCTATAGGTATGTTGTTAATTTCAAATCCTTTAAAATTGCATTGTTTATGTGTTTAATTTTGTATAATTTAATTATGGGGCGTTACATATGTATTACATTTACGTCTCTCTCTCTCTCTCTCTCTCTCTCTCTCTCTCTCGCTCTGTGTGTGTGTGTGTGTGCACGCTTATAAAGGTTATGGGTGCCTGCAATTTACATTTCAATGACCGTAATGCCTCTTCTAGGCATTCTCACAGTCCTGACAATGAGAACTATACACCCTTGTATGCCATAAAACTACTATAAAAGCCTTTTAAGCCTTCGAATCATCGAGGATTTAGAGAAATTCTCAAGATACAAAACCAATGGGGTTGATTTTATTTTATATCTGTCAATGTTCATCATTTTAATGTGCCAACCATGTGTTGAGTCTTGAAAATGCCATTCATTTCCATTACACTTTCACTATTATTTCCATTATATCACCTCCATTTCACCTCAATTTCACTACTATGTCACCACATTCATCCCACTTCCATTATCATTGGGCCACATTTATGTTTTTCCAATCTTTATTAATTCTAAGCCTTTTAAGTGAATTTGTGGTTAAAAATTAGAAAATAATGTGCATATTCTTATACCTAACAAGTGGGTTGAGATTGTTGACATGTGTAGGTTAAAATGAGGCTTCTAGAAGACCTTTATGTGGCACTCTAAGGCCAAATTCGAATTTGAATGGAAAGAATCATGGGATCATGAGGATATGTGTCACATCTCCTAATTGTACTGTAATTCTAAGAAGACATGTGTCTTATCAGTTCCTATTTTGATTAGGACTCTAGAGTTAGAGGGGGAGATTCATGGACTCTCATTAATGAGATGGCTTCTCATCTTTTTGTATAAATAGGAGATCTCTCTCCTTCATTTGTTAGTCTTAGCTTGTTAGTTCTTAAGCTTGTTAGCTTGTGAGATGGCTTTGGAAAGCTTTGGAGAGCTTTGTTGTGCTTTGTAATTTTGAAGAGTTTGAATAAAGCTTTGATGTTATCAACATGGAAGGAGATGTGAAGTAGATGTCATGGAGCATATTAGAATGTAAGGTAGAGTAGATTTCATTTTGTAATTTTGCTTTGATTTCATTATGTCATTTGATTACTTTCAAGTTTGATAGATTAGATTTTCCATTCATGCAATTTTAATTCATGTAAGTGTGTTCAACTGGTTGATTGTAGATTAGTTTTTCTTTACATGTTTTTGCATCAAATAGTGACATGAGATTTGCCTCTCTGTTGACTTTGTTTTTTTTAACTTTTCAATTTTAGTTATGATTTGATTTCAGTCTTATTTATTTGCTTTGTCAGTTAGTTTAGATATCAAATTCCTCATATCATTGACGATTATCTCTGAAAGCAATAGCTAGACTAACTGGTGATCGGATTATGAATGTTGTGATTTGATTTTAGTTTTACTTTTTCTGCAATTAGATATCAGATTGCTCATGTCATTGACGATTATCTCCAAAAGCCATAGCTAGACTAACTGGCGAGGAATCGGATTATGAATGTTGTGATTTGATTTTAGTTTTACTTTTCTGCAATTAGATATCAGATTGCTCATGTCATTGACGATTATCTCCGAAAGCCATAGCTAGACTCACTAGCGAGGAATCAGATTATGAATGTTGTGATTTGATTTTAGTTTTACTTTTCTGCAATTAGATATCAGATTGCTCATGTCATTGACGATTATCTCCGAAAGCCATAGCTAGACTAACTGACGAGGAATCGAACTATGAATGATGTGATTTGATTTTACTTTTATTAGTTTGCAGTTTTTGATTTTTTTGAGTGCAATAGCTTAACTTTTATTTCCGTATTTAGACAAGTAGCAGAGACAGTGATTTCATGATCAGTATTTCATCTTTTGTTTGATTGAAGTAGTTGCATATTTACACTTTTGTTTAAGTACAAATTTCATCAATAACATGTTTTGAGATCGTTTGAAGTGCTAAGTTTTGGAAGTTACCATTAGGGACATAAACCTTGTTTTGAAATCTCTATCCATACTTGACCTTTAAAAGTATTCCTAAGACCTTAGAATAGGATTTCCATTTGCATTAGACAATTTAGGATATCAACAAGAACAAAACCCCAAAACAAGATAAAAACTATAAAACAACGAAGTAAGAAAAAAGGTTAACTAATCACATATGGTGCACCACACTTCATCAATTTACGATACCCGGATTGATAATTTATGTAGAGAAATTTAAGACGTTAAATTGACTAGACACCATGTAATGACATGTCAACCAATGTGCATGATACTCACATTAGTGTTTATATGTATGTGACTCATTCATAAAGGACATCAAGACATAGATCTACACATCCAAACAAATGACCATATCTCGAACTACTATACCTTTAACTGCAAAAATATTATTTATCCTTCCTACAAAAAATATTATAATAAACACCTATATTTAGGCTTCCTATGCAAACAATAGTTTTAATAAGCATGTGTTTAGTTTGTGACAACTAATGTAGGTTGCATTAGTGTAGGTGTTTGTACATATATACATACTCTTTGAGCAAAGAACAAAAATGAAAAATCACGATAATGAACTACCAATTTCAAGAGCTCATCACTTTAACCACAAGAAGCCATGCAATCCTATACAAACTTAAAAAAATCAATTCAACAACATAAATACAATTTCATAGGAGGTATTACACAAGAAGAACATATCTTAGATTCAAACAAAGATGGGAAAATAAATTTGGGAACTGCAACTCTCGACCCAACTGTAGATGGGTTGCTGTGATGCAGGAAAGTGTTCCCTCTATGGACAGAGGCAACCCCTTTAGCCCTAGGGTGGGTCTAGTCACAACAAAGACAAATCAACAATTGATTTCCTTAAACGGTCATCGTTGGAGGCCTACCTCAAACTGGTGGTTGATGAAGTTCCGTTGCGCTGCTCCAGCTTCCATTTCCTTCTCCTCAATGAGCAATCAACCTGAAACAACACAAGAAAACAACAGAGCACATAATCGAGAAAAAAAAATGATCTATTTACTCACAAAGTTGATAATTCATGATCTTCAGAGGACAATGAGGGATGAGCCGGATTGTGAGACCATACTTCTAAGATCCTAGGGATGCTAGGACAATCACGAAGAAGATGGTCACCCTTGCATAATTTACAAGGGAACTTAACCTTCCATGGAGGAGCAGAAGGTGTCACGACTGGTGACGTACTCAGAGAAATAGTTGCACAGGAGGCCTTCCGCTTATCAGACTATTTCTTCTTCTTCATCATCTTCTTATTCTTCTTAGTCTCCTGGTTACTAGATGTGAAACTTTCACCAGGTGAAGGAGGAGATGAAGGTGAAGCAAGAGGGGAAGAAGGCTCAGGCTCAACCTTGGAATCAATGTGTCATGATTAAGACGAAGAAGACGGTGGAACAGGAGTCATGACACTCGGGACTATCGAGGTTGAAAACAACCAAACGAGAAAACCGATGGTTAACCCGGGCAAGGACAATGTTGCCATATATGGAGCACTAGTATTTCCAAAAGTAGGAAACGGACTATGGTTCCCATCTAGGGGAGGACCTTGGCCGATAGACTCGGGGACTGTTGCCATCAGGAACGAGCCTGAAAACACTCTTATCACAATCAAAAACTCAAACTATTACCAGGAATATGTCGTGGGCTGTAAATTTTATGACATAGGAACAAAACGTGACCTTTTCATGTTTCAAGAGTCGAGAAAAGGATGAAAAGGTGACACTATCTCTTTCAAGTTTTAATGAGCCTCAAAGGACAAGTTCTCAGATGGACCTTTTCTTTAAGGAGTCTGAAAGGGAATGAAAGTGAATACTCTGGAGAACTAGGCAAAAGGTTTACCAAACAACCCGTAAAACTGCATATACACCTTGGCGATCATATGAAAACCAAGGAATTTCCGTACGACAATCAATCTTCTCGAATGATGTGTTCGGTGCGTTACGGTTTGCAAGGCAGCAGACACAGATTCCTAAGGATATAGGATGATAACCTAGTGGGGCCTCCCAACATATACTCGACGGTATTGGGAGCACAAGTCCGTACTAGCAGCTATTGGATCACAGAAGGAGGAACACCCAACCTTAAGTGAAAGAAATAGAGACTAGGTTTAACGACACCAGAGCACGTCTGTAGCCTAAACCTCTAAATAATGTGCATTATGTTCCAATGCATTGTTAAGTTTATTCAGTTCATTTTAAAGTTGATCTTGAATGATGTTTCAATTTCCAGGCCTTACCGTATGTATATCAAAACCTAGGATGTAGCTAGAATGAATAAAGCATCTTTCATTTCGATGAACTCCTACTTACAAAAGGGTAGAGAGATCATTCCCAAACCAAGACAAAACCAAGATCAACCAATGTAGTTACTCAAGAGACACAATGCATAAACACATCAATCCCTATAGTGCATTGATACTACTAATGAGAGATTTAAAATTTGCCTTCTAATTTTTCAAACATGAAAAACTTGGAATGCAAAATGCACTTTCACTTTTGCATGCTAATGAATGCAATCTGTTGATTTTGATAGATTTGAATTCTAAAGAAACAAACAAGCAAGCATGAAACCAATTAATCCAAACAATTGTAATCTATGTCTGGTAGTGAAAAAATCAAATCAATACATAAATTGGTTCAATAAACAACGCTAAACACCAATCAACAAGAAACAAGCGATGGAAAAACTTCAAGCAAACCAATAAGAGGGTTGCGGATGAATCTTGGACAGACAAGTAACCAAGCAAAATAATTCAAAACTTGAAAAACCATCTCACAAAGCCGAAAATACAAGATTCACTTCAATGAAACTGAGACGTAAGCACCTTAACTAGAAGCAATTAAAACAAACTAATAGATAAGCGAAAGGCGACAAGGGATTACCCAAACTGATGAATTCAAGAGGCAGAAATGAAAAACAATTCTATAGGAATCGTCGCGGGTGTAACACTAGAAACTAGTGCCGATCAGTCACTAGCCGTAGCAAAAAAAGCGACGTCGTCGCGAAAGTACATGTCTTTCACGCGACGAACCGATGGAATCGTCGTGACTGTGTGACAGGATTCAGCGATGCACAAACTTCAAAAACAGAGACAACGCGATGTCAGCGCGACTGTTTTGCTTTTTCTAGCGATGAACTTAAAAACGGTGAAAGGAAAATAAAAACTCCCAAACAAAGACCAGTCTATCCTTACAGGCAATAAAGGGATTTCCCAGATTGACCCAGGTAACCCAAAAGACTGGTGATTCAATCCCAAAATCCAAAAGACATTAACTCAAAATCAATCAAAAGCAAACAAGAGAAAAACATAGGATGGATTCCCCAGTGGAGTTGCCAACTTGTGATGTAGGAAAGTGTTCCCTCTGCGGACAGAGGCAACCCCTCTAGCCCTAGAGTGGGTCTAGTCACAGCAAAGACAAATCAACAATTGATTTCCTTAAATAGTCATCATTGGAGGCCTACCTCAAACCGATGGTTGATGAAGTTCCATTTCACTGCTCCAGTTTCCGCTTCCTTTTCCTCAATGAGTGATTAACCTAAAATAATACAAAGGAAAAGCAACAAAGCACGTAACCGAGAAACAACAATGATCTATTTACTCACAAAGTCAATAAGTCATGAGCTATCAAGTAAATTACATACAAGACATAGGAAAACATCATTGATTGTATTAATAATGAATCAAGAGCAAGCTTACAACCAAGTCTTGACGTCGCAAGCCTTCTCAGAGGGTCCAGCCAGTATGTTTCTCAAGCATTCACTCTTCAAGGATGAATCTCCCAACATACAATGTCTCTCTCTCACTCATAAGCTTTAACACAAAGTTAAGGGCACTCCACAACCTTCCACAAGCTATCAACAATCCCACACTTGTCACACCCACACCAGCTATCTATTAAACTCAAAAGCACTAGCCGCACTGCCCAACCAAAAGAAATAGAACTAACTAGTTAAAAAAGCTGGTAGATCATAGCAATGGTCAATGATTTTATAGGAGAAGGAGCCTCAATGAAATGAGGGAGAGGGAGCTTATCCTCAAGGGAGGTTGCACAAATGATAGAACTACCATACCAGAGGGGGAAGGGCGACCCAAACTATCCCAACAACCAGGTCTGGAGGCATGCAGAAGGCCAACTGTTGAAACAAATTCGCCCAATCTAGATCGTTGTGGTCCGTGAACTAATTATTCGCGAAAACATCACGAGGAGGAAATTTATGCAGACCCATCGTCGCTATATACAAATCATAATCTCGCGCCAGGACTAGAAATCCGACCATCGCAGGAAACAGATGTACATCTGCGACGAAGTCACGATGAGACCGTTATGGATATGGGAATGTCGGGTATATTAAGGGTTTACTCACGACGAGGCAGAAACTTAGGGAATAAGGGTCAATTTGCATCATTAGAGAGGATTTTCTTAATCTTCTTACATCAGTGGGAAAATATGAACATGTTTATTTGACACATGACACAAAAGAAGGACTGAGATGAGGACAGTGACAAATTACTATGTAACATTTGCATCCTGATCCTTCTTGCATTCATCACCTCTAATCTGGATTCCATACATTGAACTGTTTGCTCCATGGATTAAATGACATTGTTGATTGCAACAGGGTTTCCAAAGGTCCTCCACCTCCACCCAACAACATACAACACAACGATTCCTCCCACAAGAAAATCCAAGACCCCTGTAGAGGTTTCCCCCTCATGCTTCTATTGCTTGACCAGAATCTGGATGGATTTCCTTTACATGCTATAGAAGTCCAATATCCCTCCATGTTGTTCTAGACTTTTTCCCAAAGATTTCTTCGACTTGGAAGGGTGCAGGTTACTCTTCCCTCTAATTCCCTTGCTTTTTCATGTTTCTCCTCCTATTCCCTCCTCCTTTATTCTTTCTTCCATGTTTCCCTATGTATTCATTGACCTCGATGTCTCTCCTAGCCACCTATGATGTCTCTGCTACACTAATGTTTAGTCATTTTTTTTGTTCCTCCTTCCAAGTAAGATATGGACCTGTGCCCTTTTCTTTGCAGGTCATAAATATTAAACACCGGATCATTAAAACACAACAACTAACCTGCATGGGTTGTACCAAAACTATCTAGTTCCTCCTGCATCAAGTAAACTAAGAATCTGTTGAGGGCCCGGAAATCGGGTCAACAACAAGGGGGATACCCACCCGGTCCGGAACCTGGTTGGCGGCTCCTTGCCCGTTTGGTGTAGCGGGTCCGACTGGGGATAATGGGACCAACTTCCCAATCTAAAGGATGTGTGTGTGTGTGTAGATTTTGATGATGCTAATTTAGAGGTATTATAGAGCTAACTCAAATCTAACTTATAAACTGACTCTATGCTATTGTAATCTAATGAAAACAACACATCTAATCTACGCTAACCCGGGATATATCTCTTCTATTACGCGATCTAAAAATATTTCATACAATAACTGGTAATAAATATCATTCAGCTATCATAAGAATATAAATCAATTAAGATAAACCATTCTGCATAAGAAGTTAGGCAAAACAGTTGTGAACAGCATATCGCATAATAAGTTATTCATATGTCAAGCATAAATAAATGACTCCATCGTACAGAAGTGCCAAATCGTAACCCAGACATTCATACATCAACATATAAGCAACTAAAACTGCATATCACTTTAAGAATATAAGCAGAAATTCGTCAAGAGATAAAAGTACCATTTATGACTGATTTTCACTCACAAACTTCAAGCAATAACGATTTATCTCTACTTACTTCTAACATCTACCAAGAGTACAGAAGTGCAACATCAGTAGCAGACATTAAAATGCAAACATAAATAAATCTTGATCCTTCCATTCATCAAAACCTCCTCTGAGGGTGCAGAAGTGCATGTTCCGAGGTAAAGTTTTTGACAAATTTCTGGACCCTTCTCCAATGCAATGAGAAGGGTTAAAATACTACTTCCTAATTCTAATAATAGTATCATTACAAAATTTTAGGATACGGCTTCAAATGACCGCCCTTTTACTAAAACAAATTTATTTCTAAAAATTGAATCTAATTTCTAGCCGTTTTTGTATCTGCTCCTTAGTGTTGTAAGCAATGCAAGGTTCGCCTGGAAAGAGTCGGCTGGTTGTCTTTTTCTTTTGCTCGAGCGATAAAAGTAGAAATAACAAAAGCTGGCACCTCTTTCTGACAAACTAGAAGATATTTTTGAAAATCTTCCTCTGGCTGGGTGTATTTGCTGTGTGTATACTTAGTATAACCCAGATTTCTTTCAAACTGATTGTGCTGTTGCTATTTCGGTTTCCGGCCGTGTGAATGACTCAATGAGTTAGGGATTTCATTGCCTGAACAATCTTCCGTTCTTTGTTCCAGGCTTTTCTGGAGCGTCCTCCCTCTTTAGCGTTTTTCTTTTTGCTTTACCCAGTCTGAGCTTCAGGATCTTTTGCAAACATGCTGCTTTTGTGCGCCTTTGACTCTGAGTCTTGGATAGTCTATTTTCATCAGTGTCTGTTGAGTGATACTCTGGAATCCGCGGCCCTGCTGCATGCGGCATCCATCTGCGAAGGCATCTCCTCTCTGTTCTTCTAGTATTGGCGCTTTCCCCTTTTCCTTAGATGTTTCCTGCATATAGATTTATATTAGTTGCTACCTTGCAGTTTACGCAAAGGAAAAGAGAAATGACGAAAAGATTGACATGAAAGCTTTAAGTTCTAATGAATGCATAATCATGACACTCATAATGACTTGACTCTTCGAAAAACGCAACACGATCATCCTTGGATACTCAGGCGTGCAATCATTAATTTCCCTTAAGGTGCGCGCTCAATTTTGGGTTTACAGATCATGCCGAAGAAACTTTGCGATGAGTGGTTTCTGCGATTCGCATCGCAGAAATTAATAGTCTCATTCATCGCAGATCGCAAATCGCAGATCGCAGGTCGTAAGATCGCAGATCGCAGATCGCAATATCGCATTTTTCATTTGATCACTGTGCGCTGCTTATGCGACGTTGCGATATGCGACGTCGCATATCGGCCATCGGCGATTCCTTTTTGTTTTCTTTTAAGGGCGCTTTCAAAATATGCGATGCGATGAATTTCGCATCGCTTCTTTGCAGCTTATTTATGCGCATAGGAAAACGCTTCACTCTCTCTTTGCGATGCGATATAGCTTTTAGGGAGTTAAATACAAAAATTTCGATAAAAATATTTTTGGGATTTCTTGTTAAGGGTCCCCCTTTGCTTGATGTTATTGCTAATACCAAACAAAGAGGGGGGTTGTTGGTGACCACAACAATGGCGATTCATTGTGAAGAACTAGTTATCTCTGCTTTTATATTGACGCTTTGAAACCCCTGAAAAATTTTCTTAAAGAAAAACTTGAACTTTATTATAAAAAGATAAAGCAAATGATGCTTCAAACTGTCAATGATGTTTTGTTTCAACCTCTTTTCTATTTCAATTGCTTGCGTCTTCAGCTTGTCTTTGCATTTAAATAAGTCATTACTTGGTCTTGTAAAACATAAAATAAAGTCTTCTCTATGTATCAGCTCTTTTTAAATATGCTCCTTTGTCGCAGGTAGAGCCTCTACTGCCAGCAGGCGTCCATAGCCTCGACAGGGTTACCTATTACCCAGCAATGATCCTTTATCTTGCTTAAGGTTATTTACAACTTTTTTAGAGAAAATCCTTTTTTGACACTTTTTCCTTTTTATTCTCTAAATAACAATGTCTTGGTTTGGTGGCCAAATTATGACACAGTCATTCACTTGATTTACACTTTTGCTGAACAAGCTGGCTCGTGATGAGACCCCTTGTCTTTTGATTGCAACAATCTTGAGTCATTGCCCTGTTTTGGTAGACAGTTTTGGCAAAGTCAGCAAGTTATAATATCTGTGATCATGATAAGCCAGCTCGTGATGAGACCTCTTATTCTTTGAGATATAGTGTCTTTTTTGGATTATTCATCTGAATGCTGCGTTTTCCTTTAGCAGGGAGGAAGTCAAATTTTCTTTCCTTAAGAAAGTTTTGGATGACAATGATAGGGCTGTTTTGGTAATGGTTGTTTCTACAGAGAATCTTTATTTTAATATTGATACCTTTCATTGTGTTGACCTAAAACAAATTCTCCACTGAGATAGCTTTCTTTAAATTTTTTGCAGTTGAAACTATCATCATATCTGGGTTAAAGTTCTATTGATAATAAAGATCAAATTCCCAAAAGATTTGCTGTTTATAGAATCAGAAGCTTCAAAAATATTTAACAAAGAAAAGGTGTCTTTAGTAAATGCCAAATGTCGTTAACCAAAGCAAACATTATTATGGAGAAAAATATTTCACGCAATGAGAGGCAAGCATTCCCTAGGGTTATGTACAGAATAACTCTGCCTTTCAATTATTAAAAGCAAACCTAATAACCTAGCTAAATTGCTCCTACTCCTATTCTAACTATATAAAGAAAATCAACTATGTGAAATGATATTTCCAATGGAACCATCTATTCATTTTTATTCTTAGCCGTATGAAACTTTCAAACATCAGTGTAAAGAACCAAACTTTTCTTGGATCATAAATATTGGCTGTGGAATAAGAACATACAACCTCAATTGGAATTATGTTTGATTTTCCTTTCTTATGAGAACTTTTTTCCAACTGGATACCTATTGGATCATAAAAATTAGGATGAATTTCTGTTATGAATTGATGATCTCGCAATAGGAAGGATAACAAGTCAGATTGTGAAGATGATTTCTTAGTTTCAATGGCTTGTAACCTGTTTTTTGTTAACGCTGGGCTTTTAGCGATTTCGTTTGAAACGACAGTTCTCATATATAAATCGCTAAAACATAATCTATCCAAAGCTTGAAAATTTGAAAAGAAATCCGATTTTGTACAAAATGAGTTTAAGTAATAAAGAAATGAATGATTATTTGTACAAATATTGTTACAGCACAACTGGGATCTATTTGTAACATCTTGCTCCTCACAAGAACTGGCCAGGTCTTGTGAATCAGGGAATAAGTTATGATTGCGAACAGGAGTGGAGTTTTCCTCATGATATGAATCATAGATCGGGGTATTGTCTTGGATAGTAGAATCATCCAAATGATTTTTTACTTTGAAATGAGGGTTGTTTGATATGATTTCTGATTCAAGCTATTCCTCATTAACTGAACCTAGTTGAGTTACTTGGGATAACTCAACAACATCGTCGTCGTCAAAGTAACTATCACTAGAGACTCTAAAGATTTCCCTAGGTTCCTCTTTTTCATTATATATTTTCAGACAAGGGAGGTCAAACAACTCTTGTTTGACATTAATCAAAGGATGTGCTAAAGCTGTCTCTTTATCTTGAAGACCCAGTGATGAGTTGTTTGAATAACCCTCTGTGTTCTTTGAGACATCTTTAATGTTGAGAGGGGAAAAATTATCATCACTAAAAACATCGGGATAAAGAGAAAATTGTGAATCTGGAATAATGCATTTGAAAAAATCATAAAAAAAACTTTGTTCATCAGATCTATCATAAACATCGGGCTTTAGATCATACCTTTGTGCGCTGATACTTTTTGAAAGAGAAATAGTTCGTTGTTCTAACCTTGGCATCTGCATTCGTTGATTCGTAATGATATTGTCTGACTTTGTGTCAGAGTCATCTTCTAGTTCCAAGGTAGTTTCTCTTTCAGTATTTTCGTTTTTGTTCTCTGGCATTAGAGCATGCATGACTCCTAGGCTTTGCAGATTTTCTTCATTATGGATGCTTTGTGTATTTGACTTGAAATGCTCATTCATATTAGAAGAAAATGAAACAAAGGTTGAACTAATTTCTGCTTGATCAGACATAGGAGGTAGGGAATACTCATCATAATCTGAAGATTCTTCATCCGTGAGCTCACTCTCAAGATCATACTTTAGGCATTTAAGATGAAATCGCATATTAAAATCCCTTACTGGTTCATCTTTCTTCCGTAGATAGTCAATTTCATCATACACTTGGTCGTAGTCATAGCAATCAAATTCCAAAATGAAAGTCTTGACGAATTGGTCCCAGCTATGGATTGATGCAACTGGGAGGGTTCTGCACCATTTTCTAGCTTCCGCCATGAATGTAAGAGTAAAAATTCTGCACAAAACGCCTTCATCAATTCTCTGAATATCAGAACTTAAAACTTTTTGAATAAACTGAAGGGCATGATTAAATGCAGAAGAATTATTCTCACCGTTGAATTTTACCTGAGACAAGAGCCTTACCACATCTGGTGGAGTGTTGGAAGAGGTAGGAACATGGATGCAACTCCAAATAGGGATTCTATGGGCAGTCATCCTGTTTCAAGCTTTATAATTTGGAAAACATTCCAACAGACACTATGCTCAGGCCCTCCTTCTAGTGCCAAATATGTTGAGGGCCCGGAAATCGGGTCAACAACAAGGGGGATACCCACCTGGTCTGGAACCTGGTTGGCGGCTCCTTGCCCGTTTGGTGTAGCGGGTCCGACTGGGGATAATGGGACCAACTTCCCAATCTAAAGGATGTGTGTGTGTGTGTAGATTTTGATGATGCTAATTTAGAGGTATTATAGAGCTAACTCAAATCTAACTTATAAACTGACTCTATGCTATTGTAATCTAATGAAAACAACAAATCTAATCTATGCTAACCCGGGATATATCTCTTCTATTACGCGATCTAAAAATATTTCATACAATAACTGGTAATAAAGATCATTCAGCTATCATAAGAATATAAATCAATTAAGATAAACCATTCTACATAAGAAGTTAGGCAAAACAGTTGTGAACAGCATATCGCATAATAAGTTATTCATATGTCAAGCATAAATAAATGACTCCACCGTACAGAAGTACCAAATTTTAACCCAGACATTCATACATCAACATATAAGCAACTAAAACTGCATATCACTTTAAGAATATAAGCAGAAATTCGTCAAGAGATAAAAGTACCATTTATGACTGATTTTCACTCACAAACTTCAAGCAATAACGATTTATCTCTACTTACTTCTAACATCTACCAAGAGTACAGAAGTGCAACATCAGTAGCAGACATTAAAATGCAAACATAAATAAATCTCGATCCTTCCATTCATCAAAACCTCCTCTGAGGGTGCAGAAGTGCATGTTCCGAGGTCAAGTTTTTGACAAATTTCTGGACCCTTCTCCAATGCAATGAGAAGGGTTAAAATACTACTTCCTAATTCTAATAATAGTATCATTACAAAATTTTAGGATACGGCTTCAAATGACCGCCCTTTTACTAAAACAAATTTATTTCTAAAAATTGAATCTAATTTCTAACCGTTTCTGTATCTGCTCCTTAGTGTTGTAAGCAATGCAAGGTTCGCCTGGAAAGAGTCGGCTGGTTGTCTTTTTCTTTTTCTCGAGCGATAAAAGTAGAAATAACAAAAGCTGGCACCTCTTTCTGAAAAACTAGAAGATATTTTTGAAAATCTTCCTCTGGCTGGGTGTATTTGCTGTGTGTATACTTAGTATAACCCAGATTTCTTTCAAACTGATTGTGCTGTTGCTATTTCGGTTTTCGGCCGTGTGAATGACTCAATGAGTTAGGGATTTCGTTGCCTGAACAATCTTCCGTTCTTTGTTCCAGGCTTTTCTGGAGCGTCCTCCCTCTTCAGCATTTTTCTTTTTGCTTTAAGCTGAGCTTCAGGATCTTTTGCAAACATGCTGCTTTTGTGCGCCTTTGACTCTGAGTCTTGGATAGTCTATTTTCATCAGTGTCTGTTGAGTGATACTCTGGAATCCGCGGCCCTGCTGCATGCGGCATCCATCTGCGAAGGCATCTCCTCTCTGTTCTTCTAGTATTGGCGCTTTCCCCTTTTCCTTAGATGTTTCTTGCATATAGATTTATATTAGTTGCTACCTTGCAGTTTACGGAAAGGAAAAGAGAAATGACGAAAAGATTGACATGAAAGCTTTAAGTTCTAATGAATGCATAATCATGACACTCATAATGACTTGACTCTTCGAAAAACGCAACACGATCATCCTTGGATACTCAGGCGTGCAATCATTAATTTCCCTTAAGGTGCGCGCTCAATTTTGGGTTTACAGATCATGCCGAAGAAACTTTGCGATGAGTGGTTTCTGCGATTCGCATCGCAGGAATTAATAGTCTCATTCATCACAGATCGCAAAGCGCAGATCGTAGGTCGTAAGATCGCAGATCACAAATCGCAATATCGCATTTTTCATTTGATCACTGTGCGCTGCTTATGCGACGTTGCATATCGGCCATCGGCGATTCCTTTTTGTTTTCTTTTAAGGGCGCTTTCAAAATATGTGATGCGATGAATTTCGCATCACTTCTTTGTAGCTTATTTATGCGCATAGGAAAACGCTTCACTCTCTCTTTGCGATGCGATATAGCTTTTAGTCAGTTAAATACAAAAATTTCGATAAAAATGTTTTTGGGATTTCTTGTTAAGGGTCCCCTTTTGCTTGATGTTATTGCTAATACCAAACAAAGAGGGGGGTTGTTGGTGACCACAACAGAATCCCAAGCAAGTTACCATTCCATGTAATGCTTCCACCCACATTTACCCAATTTCATTGGTTTGTCTGGGTAAACATGAGACAAAGAGTTACTATACATGACCCAAACTCCAAGTCTCAATTACGAAAGTGGGGTCAACAACTGAGACTTACTGACCACAACCTAACATCCTGCAATGCTTACAAGACACTCAAGGACCAAAGAACCACCCCAAGTGACGAAACCCTGAGCTTGCCTGAGTGTAGTTGTGACCCTCCAAATGCATGCACAAGCCCACCTAAGTATGATTGTGTCCCAAAATCCTCTTTTCAGTGACTATGGTCCCGAGATATGAGCCACAATTCCATGCCAACCTCCAAACCACTGCCTAGAACTTCCTGAGGCTTTCCAGAATGATAAAAGACTTCAATACAATGCTAAAAATACAACACTTGATCAAGGATGTGACCTAACCCGACCTAACCATGATAGTCATTTCGTCAAACATGTAGTGAACATGTAATCTACAGGTCATGAATTCATATCTGAACATAGGAGTCTAAAAATTATCTTAGAATCACCGAGAAGGTCTAATTCCCTCTCAAAATAGCTACAATAACATGTGCTATCACATGCATTCATTAACCATCAAATACTTATCAAATCCTGAACAAGACATAGCTATAATACATTATAAATCCATTCTAATAACCAGCATATAGCCAAATTATTAACAATGACATAAAAACCATCTAATCACCAAATAAAAAGTACAAGTGCTCATAGAATACAATAGGAAAAATAAATCTTATTAACCTATGAAAAATCCAACCAAGTTAGGGAAATCCATGTACCACCTGACCATAGATTGAGATGATCCAAAATTTTATTTCATCCAATCACCTGTGTGCCATATTCCAAACATGAATGTGGGATATTAAGACACAAACAACTAGGGCTTCCTAGAGATTAAACCACCTCCACCCTCAAGCTACCACAATCTCACCAAAATCGGTCAAGAGATCACAATGCCCAAAACAAGCTTGGATGCCTCAGAGCTTCTTCACCAATACCTTGAGGAATTTTCCTGTCTCCACCCACCTATCAAGGGCTTCCCAGAGATTAAATCACCTCCACCCCTAACCCTTGGTAATTTTCTTAAGACCACCTCGCCTTGTTCCAAAATGTTCTGGCAATCCAAAGCTCAACTGAGAAAAGAATCCCATCACACCATGGTTATCCGAAAATGGAAAGGCAAGGTTGAAACCATTGTCACACACAGAAAAATGCATGCCCATGATAGGAAGAGAACAAAATATACAAATCCATGTACCATGCATTCATAAACCATCTAGGAAATCACACATGCAGCCTATTACATGCAAATCTGTTGAAGCTTCTTTATCCAACCTTCCTTGCTTTTCCTTTACTTCCCTTGTCATTCATTTGCCTTCATTTCCTTGTTTTCTCTAATGCTAGAGTGCTCCAAGGATGCTCTAAGTGTGGAATAGTATGAGAGAACGGAGTGAGCTCCAAAAATCAACTGACAAAAGGTTGTGAACTGGTCCTCATAAGCCTTTATATCATTAAGACCTCCATTTTCTTAAATTTCCTCTATTTTTCCTTTAATTTTCCTCTCTTGCAAACTCGTGACCTTTCATCCCCCTTTTCTCCTATTTTCCTTTATTTTCGTAAACAAATGCCAATTAATGCCTCTTTTCCTTTTTCAATGCCTTTCCAATTGTCCTTGGACATAATAAACCGAAAGTGACACCCACTAGGATTTTGTTCCCAACATTTAGCTTGGAATACATGTCACATGACTTTGGTATTATTATTTTTCCTTTATTAACTTTATTACATGAACTTTTAACCTGGGACTATTACAATCCCCTCCCCCTTGGGGCAACACCATCCTCAGTGTTCTATGATAGCTATGACCATCAAAACTGCTGAAAACCAAAACATACTACCTATGGAGCTTTATAACTTAGCTCAGTGCAATATTTACAATAAACAACCTACTGAAAAGAAAAACCAACATGATAACATGAAAACCATACAGCTTATTGGAGCTTTATAACATATCTCATTGTGGTATTTACAATAACAACCGTACGTATATATATACATATACCAAAACTCCTTTACCTCAATCGTAAAACAATGAATGATACATCACCCGCATCTAATCATCCATCTCCCATGTAGCTTCATTGGGCCCAAAGTGCTTCCATTGCACTTTAACTTTCTCGATTTCTTAGTTCCAAAGCATGAGTTGTTTTCATTGCAATATGCACTAAGGTTCCATCTAGAATTCTCCTTCTGGATCCACCTGCAATACAGACCTGGAAATCCCATGATCAACATCCTTCACATATCTCTTAAGTAATGAAATATGGAAAACATCATGGACTTTCACTCTCGGAAGAAGTGCAAGTTTGTAGGCCACTGGTCTAATTCTATCAAGGATCTCAAAAGGCCCACAATATCGAGGTGCCAACTTGGCACATGACCCAATCCTCAAGGAGATCTTCTTGGGATTGACGTGCTAGTACAGATGCTCCCCAACCTGAAACTCCTTAAACACCCTATGCTGGTATGCATAACTCTTCTACCTATCATATGTTTCCTTTATATTCTTCTTGATAACCTACAATTCTTATTCCATCTCTACTAACATGTCTGGTTCGATCAACACCCTGTTCATTGGATCAATCTAACTGATGGGAGTATTACAACTCCGCCCATAAAGTGCCTCAAACAGACTCATCTCAAGGACTCCTGATATCCATTGTTGTATGCAAACTCAACCAGTGGTAGATACTCTTCCCACTATTAGAAAACTATATATTACAGAGCAATTGAACACATAAAACATTACAGAAATATAAAAACAGAAAATGAATAAAACAAGAGAGACACAGATATATGTGGTTCACCCAATTTGGGCTACGTTCACGGAGAAACATCCAATCCTTCCTTTTATATTATCCAGCAAAATGAAGAGATACAACCTATAGCAGATCCATTGTAATTCCCTCTTCTCTCTCACACAATCTCCTCTCTCTTTCTTGCTCAATATAGAGATCTACATAACCACAATACAATTCCCTCATATATAGCAAGGGGTTGCCTTCTAGGGAAAAAAACCCTAAATTAAACATAACTTCTACTGTCATATTTTCGCCTAATGAACGGCCCAGATTGACTACGAAATTACAACATTTTACAAGGAAATTTTACATCTATTTTTTGCTTAAGGGGTGCTGCCCTCGATCCTCCACCAGGGGGGGGGGCTCCAAATAATCGTCGTCACCCCCCCATGGCAGTGCACATTTATGGGCGGCGCTGCCGCCACATTATGAACTGGGGTCCAATGCATCAATATCTCTGAATAAAGAAGATAATCAGGCTCCACACCTAACACCCACTTCCTCTTTTGGTGCATAAGATAAATCCTTAACATGTCCTCAAGAATCTTGTTAACCCTCTCTATCTATTCATTTGTTTATGGATGATAATCTATATTGAAAGCCAACTATGTACCCAAACTTGCAAACAAATCCTTCCAAAACCTAGAAGCAAACTTGGCATCTCTGTCAAATACAATATTTTTAGGAATACCATGCAATCTCATTATCTCCTTGATGAAGACCTATGCTACCTCACTAGATGAACTAGTAGACTTAATAAGAATGAAGTGAGCTACCTTGGTCAACCTATCAACCACAACCATGATGGAATCATGTTGTCTAGATGTCCTCAGAAAACCTGTAATGAAATCCAAAGAAATGACCTCCCATTTCCACTTTGGAATTGGAATCGGTTGTAGTAAACCACCTAGATGCTTGCACTCTACTTTTACCTGTTGACAATCCAAATGCCTCGCAATGAACCCAACTACCTCTTTATTCAAAGTTGGCCAAAACTAGAATTTCTTCAAAGCTATTAGAGTCTTCTAATATCTCGGGTGACCTGAATATGGCTTAACATGAAATTCCCTCACGATAAGCTTCTTGAACTCACTACTGTCTGACACATAGATCTTGTCCCTCAATATAACCAAACCATATGTCGTGAGATGATAATCCAAATCCTAATCACATGTACCCTACTATTGTAACCTGGGCTTAAGCTGTTGGTACCTGTCAACTTGTTGTCCTACCTATAAGATCTCATCCTGTAAATCTGTCCCATATGAACTCATAATTGTTATGTGATTTACATGCACTCTTCTGCTAAGAGCATCTGCAACCCTGTTCTCCTTACCCTTAAAGAACCTGATTTCGAAGTCAAACTCACTGAGCATGGCCAGCCATCTAGCTTTCCTGGAATTCAAATTAGGTTGGTTTAACAAATATCTCAGCCCACTGTAATCACTCATCATAAAAAGACCCCATTCAAATAATATAGTGCATCCATATCTTCAATACATGAATGATTGTTGCCAACTCAAGATCACATGTCACATAGTTCTGCTCATGATCATTCAATTTCCTTGACTCATAGCATACCACATGTCCCTCTTGCATTAGGACTCCATTAATTCCTCTCTTGCAAGCATCAATACACACCACAAAATATTTATCTGAATCTGCAATCTTTAGAGTTAGAGCATTTGTAAGCAAATACTTCAACTGCTCAAAGCTGGTTGCACATTCCTCAGTTCATTCAAATTTCTTTCCTTTCTTATGCAAATATGTAATAGGATAGTAAATCTATGATAATTTCCTTATGAAACTCCCGCAATAACCTACTAACCCCATGAATTATCTGACCTCATCCATATTCCTAGGAGTTTCCCATTCCATGATAGCCATGATCTTTTCCAAATCCACTGTTATGCCTTCCTTGGAAACAACATGTCCCAAGTAATGTACCTTTGTCTAAAAGAAAATGCACTTACTAATATTGCCATACAATTGCTTTTGTCTCAACAGGCTATTGACAGTGTTGGACCTGCCAAAATTCAAGGGATCTCCCCAGTAAGAAGTCCTAACTAGACCTCAAATCATTTGGAGTAGGAGTCCCAGCAGTGGGTGGTAGTGTAATGCCTTGACTGTTGTAGCGATCAGAGATAAGTATAATAACTTTGGGTGAGAAAAAGTGAGTGACCCTGCGGAGAGTCAAGTGCGATGCATGAAGATTCTAACACATGGAGGGGAAAAGGAAGTGTGCCCCTTAGAAGCCTGTAATAGTACATAGCTTGAAAGGAACACACAAGCGGAATGAAATCACAAGCTAAAATGCATAATAGTCCACAAATTAAAGTGATGGTTTAACCCCAACAACACACATCCAACAAGATTCATACAATTGAAAACAAAATATTTCATAAGAAAATGTGTAAGTTAAACAACATACATTGCTAGAGTAACCAGAATAGTCCAACATACACCATTGACAATCACTAGCCCCAATAGTGGAACATTGTCGTCAAGAACACCAACTCCACCAAAGAAGTATACTCGCTCTATGCTATGGAGTATCCAAGGATATTCATAATACTGCCAAGCCTTTTCTAAGCCTAAGCCTAGCCAAATGCTTGGTTCCCAAAATCCTGTTCTATGAGTTATCAAGTTCTATTTATAACAAAGGATGGGGTGACCCTTGACATTCCCCTGTCTAACTCCTTGACTACCCTCGTGTCTCTTCAACTTCCTTACAAGTAACTCATTACATAACATGATGACATTTCACATTCAACTAATGACACTTGGAATTTCACTTATAACATATTTACAAATAATATTACAATCTCCACATGTACCCATATAAGACAAAATAGGTTAGAAACAGCCTAACAAGACAAAACACTATGACTCTAAAGTTTGGGGAAAGACCAACTCAAAAACCTCCACTTGGTGCTTCTCAGTCACATATTGATGCCAAGCTTGGTATTGTGTGATTATGTCCCCAAACTGCTTGATGATGTCTTTCTAATAGTTTACTCTTGCCTCCATGGCATCTGGGTATATGGTTTTCGAACCTGTATCCAACTTGTTCTAAAGCATGTACAACATGGTATTAACCATGACCGAACTACCTATATACTCTTGCATGTTATGTGTGCTCAAATCCAAATATACCTTGGTGGCCTCCCGCCTTAGCTACTCCATGTACTCATCGATCTCTACCCAAACTTAGTTCTTGGGTCTAGCCTCGGTGGGGGGACCGATTGATGGGTTTTTTTGCGTTCTCACTATAACATCCAAATTGTTATACAATTGTGCATATGAGGCTTGTATGCTTTTGATGAATGGGTCAAGCTACTTGTAGTTTTGGATCAACATCTAAACCTTTACTTTCTTTAACTTCGTCTATGGCTTCATCTTCTTTGCTAAGTGAATTGGGGCCCCTTTGTACCACATTGTCCACTCCTATACATGCAGGATGGGAACATGTATCTTCTTAAGAGTTTGAATAAAATCTTTACTCTACTATTGTAAGCCATGCACATAGACAACTACTTTATGCACGGTGACAAATTTGTCATAGAGCTCCCGCATGGTACTCTCGAGTGTTGATACTTCATCGAGTATTGCTTTCCTCATCTCTCCCATTGTGAAAACTTAATTATGCTCTCGAAGATGTAACTCTTCCCTGGCAGCCCTTAAGTTCTTTGCCAATTTTTCATTCTCAGCCGTTAGGTGTTACCGGGAAAAGTGTCTATTTAGAACTGCTCTATCCCACTAAGGTGTGACAGCTGCCTTAGAAACAAACAGAGAAAACTACTTTTGTATTTCCTTTATGAATTAAAGATAGAGGGGGATAGAAAGAACCGACTTGTGTCTTGCGCTAATCCTTTGATCCAATCCCTCTCTTCTTTGACAGCTTCCAGCTACCTGCTCCCTTACTTGCCCAACTTCACCAAGTATCTGTAAGATCATAGAAGAAGAAAACTATACAAAGACATGGATCTATATTCATAAACAGCTTAGGATCAGATTTAAGCTAACCATACAAATGTAACAAGCATCAATGATACACAAGAATGGAGGAAAAACTCAAATAGTTTTATTGATATAACAAGAAGATCCAGGAGGAGTTACAACCGATGATTCCTAACCCAGCATCAACCTCCCAGCAAAGAAGCCCCTCTTCACCTCCAACAAAGCATAAATCACCCAATACTCTGATCTCTATCTCAAAACCAACAGCAATTCCTTACAATGTGAAAAATTCCAGCCTCTAGATCTCTAGGATGAGGGATCCATATATAGATGTATGCAATGAGGATGAGTCAGCTTATGATTTGATTAGTGGCTTCTCTCTGTCAGTTCTTGCTTCCACTTGGAGACTGAAGGCATCTTACTCATCCTTGGTCGAATTCAGTGAGGCAAGTGTCATAGGAGAAGATTCTGGAAGCTTCCATTGTCTCTCCACCTTGCGGAATGACACTGCCATTTGTCATTTCCCGCTCAACGCACCCTGATAGTGCATTTAGGTGCGTTGCAACGCACCCAGATAGTGTATTTAGGTGCTATGCAACGCAGCTAGCCAGTGGAGCAGCTGAAATGATCCTGTTTTGACTTATTCTGAGCAGTTTCTGGTGGAGAACTTCTGGGAGAAGCTGTAATTTGTTGACCTTGTTCCTTTAGGGGTTAGAACAACACTTTTAGGGACTTAGGAGCCCTTGGTTTATGGACATTTCATGCTTGGTGCTGCAAGGCACAAAAATGTCTATAACAGTTGCCCCCTAAAGTATGAGGCCATTAATCAGGTGAAATGCTTTATTATGAGGATCCGAAGTTCTTTCAATGCTGGGAGGAGATCTGTAATAAGATACAATACAACACATTATCTTCATACTGTTTTTCATGATCTAGTTGATGCGGGCATTCCCATGCTCAGCTTTATAAATTCATTTTCATGTACATAGCACAGACAATCGTCTGAGTGTAGACTGATGATTCTGATAGAGACATCATCCTTTTGGTAGGATGATTATCTGTGCTGCAATGCTGTACATTTAATGTCTTTATTTTCCTGAATATATATCGCAGCCCGGATGGATGAAACTAGATCCGAGGTCTTCAATCTCGTCCGATCTTCACTCGAAGTACAAGTCGATCCATGTGAGAAATGTTCTGAAGTCGAACATGGAAAGACATCGCTTGATTACCAGTCAATGATGTAAATTGTTAACAAGCGCGAGAGGAATCACCGATAATGATAATGACCCTCAAGGTACTACAATACAATTCACGTGGTGTGAATAAAGGACTTGGCGTCAAACACCACGCAAAATCTTTCGGTCGAAGGTCATTGATGTAAACCTGTTGCCGGAAGTGAGAAACTTGCCATTGAGGCATGCAAGCTTCAAAGTACTAAATGGGGTGTTCCTAGACCAACTTCTTGGATAATGAGCTGATGTCGACAAGAAGTGATCCATCAAAGGAGGGCCTTAATGAATCCCACATCAATGACACGGAACGGAGCAAATGATTTTGATGGAGGTGAAAACAATCTGATGATATACGGTTTAGGATGGCGGTCATGAAAGAATGGAGTATAATGTATGGTAGTGGGTGGGACACAGGTGACTTCTCTGGATGACTTCTCTTGAACATGTCGGCGACACTTATGTGATGGATTGGTAGCATTAACCCCAAATGTGGATGGTATGGCGTGACCATGGTGATGTGACCGGTGAATGAAACAACCCAACCCGACTCGGACACGGAGTGGAAGTGTCATGTTCAAGAGCGACTTGCTACCAACAAAGATTCTTTGAGTTTTCTTCCCAATTTTTCTCCAGTCATTGCTGACCAGTACCTCTTTATTTTTGTCAAGATTGAGGAGGATAACATATGCTTGTTCTATAATTTTCCCTTCGGCCAAACCCATCGCTATGTTTTAACGAGCCTAGCGATAGTGAAACTCGTTCTCGTCTAAAGACAAGTTTGTCGCTATTAATCTTTTTAATGAGTTTAACGACAAAGATAACTCGGTCCTTTTCATTTTTAGAGAGTCTGAAAAGGTACGTAAAGGTAACTCCAAAATTCCTTTTTCGTCATCTAATCCCTTAAGTCCGAAAAAGTATAAAACAATACAGAAGGGATGAATTTTCGATATTTTTAACGAGCTGAACAAAACAAGCGCTCGATCTTTTTGTGCAATAATCCCTCGGGTCCAAAAAGATTAAAATCTAGAGGAGGGATAGCACTTCCTGTCCCTTTAACGAGCTGGAAGGCCAAGGACTCGGCAATCTTTTCATATTTTACGAGTCAGTTGAAAAGAGCTTAAAGAAGACTCGTCTTTTAAGGAACGAGTGATAAAATGGGTAGCAGCTGATTCCAGGTAAGGTTTGGAATTTTCCAATCACGGCAGTGTCACACGGATGGCTAGTGAAATCACTCTTCGCAGCTGTTCCTCAAAATGGGTAAACAATCAAATGGAGGTGAATGATCGGCCAATGAAAAAGTGGAGGTGATGGTGCAAACACGACCAAGGCTTTAATGGTTGAAGTACTACATTCACGGTGGTTATTTGGAATAGTTCATTTTTTTACCGGGGAAATAGTTTCATTTTTTAACAAGCTTGAACCTCGCGGTACACACTGCTCGATAAGTTTGCATGCCCCCAGCATAATAACGCAAATCGAGGTGCATGCCCCCCAATCTTCATTACATTCAACTCGGTGGTTGGAATGAAGGTTTACCTTTGAGATTTGGAAAGGGGATTTGTTTCATTTTTTAATGAGGTTGACACAGTAAAAGAACTGTCCTCGAATCCACCATATTTACAGTATTTGATAGAGAATCAAAAACTGAAGGATGATTAAGGTTGCTGGAATAACCTTCGTGGAAATTTGGAAGACGGGAGCAATGGTGGTAATCTTCCCACGGTGCCTCTCCTATCATTGAATGAATGATTCCTTCGTCTGTTGAATGTACATGCGACGAAGAATTTGAAGAGGTGTCATATTCCTTAGACCTATCTATCCAAACAGTCGATGAGCGTTGATTTGGGTTTGCCCCCTAGGCCAAGAAAAATGATTTCTACAATATTTCTATTAGGGCGATGATCCATGCTGACAAAATGTTTAGGAATCTTCCGAATCCATTAGATATAGAAGATTTCATATTGCAGTTTTCCATTGTGGCCACTTCCGCCAAATTACTCGGAGGCGGTAGGGAAAAAGTACCCATTAAGGTAGGGTCTTTTAGGAGACCTACTCCGATATTTTGAAGCGAATGATTGCTTCCATGGATCATTGGAATGCTTCCCGTAACTTGTGAACTGTTGGGGAGAAATGTTTGTTGGTCGACGATTGTAATTCCTCCTTGAAAGGGAAACGCAATCTTCCTGAAGTAGGTCGACACAACTGTGGCCATGGCATATATCCAGGGCCTTCCCAGTAGGATGTTGTAATCGAGGTTTCCATCAATTACTTCAACATCAATTTCTACTGTTTTGCCCCCTAGTTCAACTTGCAAGTTACTTAAAATCCCGTATGGAGTGTATGATCGTCCATCAAATGCTTTTAATGTCGTTGACGATCTCGACAAGGGTGGTGACCCTAAATTTTTCCAGCAACTCATCGACATAATACATGTAGATGCCCCCTCATCAATAATTGTTCGATGAACAGTTTTGTTGAGGGCTTTCACTTGAATAAGGAAAGCTAGTTGAGCTGGTAATTGAGGGTCATATCCTTTATGATCAAAGGCCACAAGATTGGAATCCATTGGGTCAATCCCACCTATTGCTGATAATAAAGCTTGCTTTTGGGAGGGGTAATTTTGCGGTACCTCAAGTGTCGACATAGCGGACGGCGATTGGGCCAGGTCCTCTACTATATTATAATTCTGTGCTACTTTTGCACGAGGATTAAATGTCGATTTGTGTACTACTCCCTTTGGCGACTTTATCATTGGCTCAGGAATGATGGGTGGCACAACTTCGGTCAAAGTTGTTGTCGAACTACTAGGTTGTTCATTAGCCTTGTTATTCGACAGCTGTGGATTCCCGTAATCTTTATTCCTTGTCAAAGCATCATTTTGTTGCTCTGAGATAGACAACATAAGCACTTGGGATCGGGAAGCATTTTGATTAGCAACCAGTTTGGTTCCCGAGTTTGGAAACGGATCAGTCAATACTGCTGAGGTTTTTGAACTCTTAAAGAGTTTCTTAACTTCAGCTTTATGTGGACAATCTCTCTTCCAATGATCCTCATCGCATATATGACACCCCACAGGGGGTTTCCTTTGCCCAGAAGGGTTTGTAGAAGGTTTTTCAGGAGATGACTCATCCTGCTTCTTTTTCCTCCCTTTCTTTTTCTTCTTGCCCCCTGGTTGCTTCAGTTTTTTGCCCTTGTCGATCGACACGGCATTTACTTCCGAGGCAAGAAGTTCCTCATTTGCATTTTGACTGGAAATCTTACGGGCCTTTTTAGATGTAGCCTTTTTCGATTTCGTGTCTGTTGCGCCAATCATGCCATCACCCGCATGAGAGTCATTGTTTGATTTAGGAGGAGGAGGAACGGAAAATTCTGGTCTAGGAGCATCAGGTATTTTATCGTAGAGCATGCCAGACTGAGTATAGATCAAGTCTAGATATTGTGCACGAGCAATAACTTGCTCTTCAGTGACGACTCCCCCTTTTGCCACATCTTCCGTGATGGAAGGTAGTAATGACTTGATAAACCATTCAGCTAAAAGCTGATCGGGAACATACGTTTTTACCATTCTACGACGACGTCGCCACTCATGTATATGATCAGATATGTGAGTGGCCGTCGTCTGTTTGAAATTGGTAAGGAGTTCCGTTCCCGTTTCGTACCTTATCGGTAATTGAAAATGGGTTAAAAAGGTTGTGGCTAGGTTACTGAAGTTGTCAAACGAAGCTCTGGGTAATTCGATATACCATTTTGCTGCTGGACCAGTTAACGTCCTCTGGAAAAGGCGAAGCCTAATCGAATCATCATTTAGGGTGTTTGATGAACACCACAGATGAAATGTCATCACATGATTCGACGGGTCTTCACCCAGATTTCCATTAAATTTAGGAATATCTGACGGAAGTTTATGCGGAATCGTTGGTCACCAAGGGGCATAAGCAATTGGATCATTCGTCAGCCGGTTTAGATCTGGTAATTCTAGAGTTGCTACAAAGGGCAACTGTTGATTCAGGTTAGGCGAAGCATACCCAGGATAAGATGGAATCGCCTGAGCAGTGGGTCTTTGCATACCAGCATAATGTATTTGATGCTGGCAACTTTGACAAGGTTGATGGGCATAACCATTATAATATGGTTGTTGATAATCGCTTTGGAAATGCGGTTGCCCATTACTTACAAAGACTTGTTGCTCAGGTCCTTGATATGATTGCTGGAATGGTGGTTGTTGAGATTGAATCAACCATGGTTGTTGGACCATTGGTTGTTGCCCCGTACTAGATGATTGACCAAGATTAGAAGTCATAGTACTTTTTTGAGCCTGAGTCGCTCCGAATAAGGAGGCACTAACCTGAGGTTGTGATTGAGTCGTTGAGACAAGAGGCTGTTGTATTGCAACCTGAGGCTGTTGGGGTTGGCATACAACAGGTAGCGCTTGTACTTGCAATGCAGTCACCATAGCAGGTATAGTGGGAATATTCGACACAGGGTGGACTGGTTGCATTGAATATACAACCCTTGGTTGCTGAGGCAGTATTGGTACCCAACCGCTGGATGTAATTCCAGTTTGACCTGAACTTTGTTGTAAACTCCCATATGGTTGTTCTCCGGGAGGGAACAATGAAAAATCATACTGCCCTCCATATGGTGGAAATCCAGTACTTAAAGGGTAAATTGGCCTTTGAAGACACATTGGATCAATTTGTTGAGTTTCAACATAAGAAATACCAGATGATAATCCGGATGAAGAAATAGGAACAGACCATGTCGTCGAAACAGTCTCTGATTGGACTCCGGCTTGTTGTTGATAACTTGTCGGGACAGATGGTATACCGACGAACATTGTTGGAGTAGCAGCAGGAGGTTCTGCTGCTGCTGTGTCGGATGACACAGTCCTAGATGTTGACGGTTGTTCATACATATCTAGTCTCTCCAAAAGATTTCCTAGTGATTCTACAAGAACTTGTGATGAAGGGAGACTAACTTCGAAGACCAACGAGGGAAAGGTGATGATTATTCCGTTTAAAATAAATTTTTATACGCTTTGACACAACTTGTTTTTTCAGTTTTTAAGAGTCGAGAAAAAACAAAAGATGACTCTAGTCTCCTTCGATTTGTAATGAGCCTGAAGTGACAAGTGCTCAGATGGACCTTTTCCGTTAAAGAGTCTGAAAAGGAACGAAAGGAACTGCTCTGGAGATCTAGGTAGAGGGAGTACCAAACCAATCGCAAAACTGCAGAATACTTTTTACGGTACGGCAGTCAATCTTCCCGAATGCTGTGTTCAGTGCATTGCGATCGATAGGGCGGCAGACACGGCTTCCTATGGATAAAGGATTTAAGCCTATAGGGGTCTCCCAAAATATACTCGACGGTACATGGGAGCACAAGTCTGTACTGGCACTTATCGTCTCAAAGTGGAGGAATCACCCAACCATCAGTGAGGACAACAGTTACCAGGCTTTACGACGCCGGAATACGTCTCTAGCCTAGACCTCTCAATGTTGTGCGTTAAGTTCCAAAGCGTTGTTAGATTCATTGAATTTATTTTAAGTTGATCTTTCTTATGAAGTTTGCCTTTTGGGTTCACCACGAGATGTAGATGTAATTCCTAAAATGCAATCTAAAGATGATAAACAAACTTTTATCTCTTTTCGGCAATGAAAATCCTAGCTACTAGGGGAAAAGAAAGACACAATCTTTTCACAAAGAGCAAAGAGCACACTATAAATGCACTTTCCTAAATCAAGCCAAACAGACTGTCTATATGCAAATGCACATGTGCATGTATTTGTTTTCGACTTTCTTAATATTGATGCTAAAAAGAAAGTTGATGTACAAATCTGAATTTGCTTTCAAGCGACAAACACAAACAAGCTTCTTTTCGAAATCAAAAGATAAAGACGATTATGACACTTTAAGATTTTGAAATGAACACTCGTTTTTGACACTAGAAAAACACAAATTCAGACCAAAGGTAAAAGTAAAAGTATAGTCGACCATCAATAGCAATCAAACTTTCTCCTATGATCAAAATCGACACTTGCGACATATCTAAATCAAAGGATGACAGTACGACTATTCTACTTTTGCAATGGAAAACTGTAAATGAATCAACAAACACACAAAAACATCTACAGTTCTTTTGTACAAAGGAGGCGGAATAACAACAAGGAAAAGGGGTTTTTAAACAGACACATACACTGATCACAGGCTGCAAAAATCAGAGACAAAACTGGAAAGAATGAAGCACAAGAACCTCAACTACACAGGGCTAGTCTGATCAGCACACCTGTAACACAGAGAAACTGGATTGCATCGCAGGTTGCCCTTTCAGGAAGTGCATTGAAATGCAGGATCTCTTCACAATACCTGCACTGGGGCAGAAACAAGAATTCTATCCGGGTTCTGGGTCACAGTTTGCAGTTTAGTCTTTGGTTTTTGGCCGAGTAAAAGCAATCAGTAATGCACAATCAGGGGGTAGATCTAAGGAGGGTCTAAGAGCTATCATAAAGGGCAATCAGATCATTTGTGAATTAGTTGTTCAAATCATAAATAGATCCAGTCAATGGATTGAAGTAGCAGTTTTCTGCTTTGCATTTGTTATCGCAAATGCAGTTCGAATGCTACTTATAAGTTTATGAAACAAACAACAAAAAGATACACAAACAAACTAATTAGACAATCGTCCCCAGCGGAGTCGCCATTTTGTTACCGGGAAAAGTGTCTATTTAGAACTGCTCTATCCCACTAAGGTGTGACAGTTTCCTTAGAAACAAACAGAGAAAACTACTTTTGTATTTCCTTTATGAATTAAAGATAGAGGGGGATAGAAAGAACCGACCTGTGTCTTGCGCTAATCCTTTGATCCAATCCCTATCTTCTTTGACAGCTTCCAGCTACCTGCTCCCTTACTTTCCTAGCTTCACCAAGTATCTGTAAGATCACAGAAGAAGAAAACTATACAAAGACATGGATCTATATTCATAAACAGCTTAGGATCAGATTTAAGCTAACCATACAAATGTAACAAGCATCAATGATACACAAGAATGGAGGAAAAACTCAAATAGTTTTATTGATATAACAAGAAGATCCAGGAGGAGTTACAACCAATGATTCCTGACCCAGCATCAACCTCCCAGCAAAGAAACCCCTCTTCACCTCCAATAAAGCATAAATCACCCAATACTCTGATCTTTATCTCAAAACCAACAGCAATTCCTTACAATGTGCAAAATTCCAGCCTCTGGATCTCTGGGATGAGGGATCCATATATAGATGTATGCAAGGAGGATGAGTCAGCTTATGATTTGATTAGTGGCTTCTCTCTGTCAGTTCTTGCTTCCACTTGGAGACTGAAGGCCTCTTACTCATCCTTGGTCGAATTCAGTGAGGCAAGTGTCATAGGAGAAGATTCTGGAAGCTTCCATTGTCTCTCCACCTCGCGGAATGACACTGCCATTTGTCATTTCCCGCTCAACGCACCCTGATAGTGCATTTAGGTCCATTGCAACGCACCCAGCTAGTGTATTTAGGTGCTATGCAACGCAGCTAGCCAGTGGAGCAGCTGAAATGATCATGTTTTGACTTATTCTGAGCAGTTTCTGGTGGAGAACTTCTGGGAGAAGCTGTAATTTGTTGACCTTGTTCCTTTAGGGGTTAGAACAACACTTTTAGGGACTTAGGAGCCCTTGGTTTATGGACATTTCATGCTTGGTGTTGCAAGGCACAAAAATGTCTATAACATTAGGTACTTAACATTTGAGCTTGTTTCTCCTACATAGGCCAAGCTGACTTTGGCAAGGGCGGTTGGATATTTCCTAGTGTCCGACACTACCACCATTTCCTTGATGAATATCCTCCTCTATTTCTGGTTGTTCCAACTCTTCAACCTGTATGGGCATTGTTTCTTCCATAATCGTACCTTGCCTTTGTTCTTCTTCCTATTTATGCTTCTCTTCCTGTTATTTCCTTCTCAACTCTCGTTCTTCCTTTGGTTCTTTTTTTTCTTTTTGCGATCTTAGTTCTGCTACTTGCAAGCTTTGCTTTTATCTCTTTCTCCAGTCTGTTGTATGTGTCCTATGCTTCCCTTTTCTTCTGCTACCGAAGTTACATGCATGAAGATTGAATCTTCTTTCACTTTGCAGCTTTGTTTTCCCTCTATTATCTCATCAACTTCATCTTTCTCTAATCTTGTACTGGATTACTGTCTTCTTCTATTGTTGTTGGACTCTCTGCCATGTTAGTGTTGACTCCTTTTCCATGAACAGTTGAGTGTCCACATATATTGGAAAGTTAACTAGAACTTTCTACTGCTTTCAATGGTCTCTCTTTAAGTAGCTCTCTTTAGTGCCATGGTATAATGCCTGTTGGAGAGAAGTGCTTCACGAGTGTGGTACCAGTGGGACAGAAAAGGACACTCATGCCAAGCAAACATTAGCTCTTGCAAATCTAACTTCCGGCATGATCAAGTAGAAATAAGTGCATATGACGAGAGGGATTAAACAATTTTTACTGACATGGGTGACTGTTTGACTCTGGGAACTGCAAACTACTCAGTCCCAGCAGTCAGTGTGGAAGCTTGATGACTGGAACTGCGAAATGTGCAGTTTAGTCTGGACCAGGGCTTGGGACAAACTACACATTACGTAGTCTCGGTAACCAAGTTGGGAGACTAGCTCCAATAATTGTGTAGTGCGTAGATGGCGCTAGCCTAGTATAGGATTTGTGCAATTCCAGAAGCTAAGGCAGAGGCCTTGAGCTCCCATATTACACAGTGAATGCAGTGAACAGTGAGATCTCGGCCATGGGAGCCTAGATCTACCCAAGTGGAGTGTGAAATTGAGCAGATCTGAAGGATGGTGCGATGTTGAGTGAAAATATAACTAAGTGATGATGCATGCATGTGAAACAATTGCAGGAATCAATCAAATTGAATGAAGACAAAGCATGTCAAGGGATTCACTGAAATGGAAACTGTTGGTGCAAAAACAGGTTAACACATGCGACACTTGGGAAAGGGAATGTAAAACTTGAAAAAAACTTCTACAAGCTAAAACAAGTTAAAATGCCAGTAGTCATTCAAAGAAACAAGTGAAACAACACTCTCACAAGCTAAACAATAAAAAGCGACAAAAAAGTAGCAAAAGACTAGCAAAGCAAAAATCACCCAGAAAAGCGACGACGATTGCACCAATGGTTCCTTAATCTCCTAGGGAATGCCAGAACTCCAAGATTGAATGTGAAAATGAGCTCTAGAGGTGTCCATTACATATAATTAAGAAAATTGGAATTTATGACACACATGTCTGAGATCAAGGAAAAAAGTGACAATTGGTGGAAACTTCTAAGGATAGCAATGTGCCACCTTCACGAAACTAATAATATATCCCTACTTCCTAGGGATGCTTCTTGATTTTTTATTTTTTTAGGAAAACTTCCATGCATTTCCCGGAGAGATTGCACAGTTCTAGGAAGAACTGGGCAACTCTCTTATTCATGCATTGAACAGCTTCTGAGCAGAAAGGCCTCTGCACAATTTCTAGGCTAAGTGGCTCTGGGATGCCTCTCATGTTCTGTGCAATTTCCTAGCTCAAGGATTTCTTTCATCTAGTTCTGCACAATTCTTGACCTCAAGGCTCACTGTTAGCTTAGACTGTGCAATTCCTGGGAGCAAGGTTAGTTTCCCTCAAGGATTGCGTAACTCTCTAAGGAAAGCCCAGAACTAGATCAAGACCAAGTCAAAATATTGGATTGTGTGTTAGATAGTAAATCAAGTAAGTAAACACAAGCCAAGATGAAAAGGATGAGGCTCAATCAAAGAAAAAGTACCTGGATTAGTACAAGATGAGCTACTATGATTTAGAAGGGAGGTTCCAAAATGAAGCATAGGAAAAATTTTGGAGGGTGGTTATAGCCGCTACAACATTGGCGACACACTAGTAGAACTCCAGCTCTCTGTATAGACCTTGTCTTGTGAAACATGATTCTAACTATTCCGGAAGTATTGTTTAGTTCTTAGATCATCATAGCTTCTCCACTAGCTTAAGCTAAAGATGTAGTCACTACCATTCTCTTTCTCGGCATCACACATACCAAGGCAAGCTAAACTGATATGTTTCAATTGGGGATGATGGGTATATAAATGCATAAGTAATATATACTTTCAGAGTTTTAGTTTCATCTTTGGTGTTGCTCTGATGCCAGTAGGCCTGGACACTACCTCAGTGGAGTCACTTCAGGAACACAAGCATTGCTCAGCTGCCAGTGAGCCTAGATAGCACACTGACAAAGTTACTTGCTTCACCTCTCTACGTAGGAATCCTCTCTCTTCTTTCATCCTTTATTTTATTTTTTCATTTTTTCAAATAATTGTGCATGGGCACTTATTTATTTCATGAAGCGGAAGAGGGATCCCGACTTATTGAGAGCAGAAGAGGTCGTCCCTTCAAAGAAGGATATTTATATATACCTATGACATACTTGTTAAGGTTTTACCCCTATCCTTACTCTACTTGACTGAGTTGACAAGGGTTAACCAAAAATAGAAAACCGATTAAAGTAGGCGGTACTAGTTAAGAGTGCAAGCATGATGATTTCACCATGAATCTCTCTAAAAGGAACGTATTTTCCATCAAGGTATCATCAACTAGAAGAAATGAAATATTCACACAAAAAGAGGGAATAGATAGATAACCAAGTGTTGATAGATGCACAAGTTCCTCTTAGGTTTCACCCTGCTTGTCTAAGAAGCCAAACACGGTTTCACACAGAAACTAATGTACTAGTGCAAAACAAAAAAGCAATAGAAAGAAGAAAAACAAAGCAAAACAAAGTAAGAAAATCAAGACACAAGAAAGAAAAGAAAACACTACTCCTACTCTGAACCTAAGCAAAGCATAGGCCAACTCACATAAAGTGATACTTCCAATGCAGTCATTGGCGCATTGGTTGACCCATGTAGGTGAGGGCATGACTGACAAGAAAGATATGCAAGCAAACAAACATACAAGAAAGATACAACAATGTAAACCAATGCGTTTGAAGATTCAATGCATCCACAAAAAAGAAAAAATTGAAAGCACATGAAAAGCACTCTGTGCATATATCATGGTGTCATGTCACATTGCGCATGGAATATAAGCGCATACACACCTTTGAACTTGACAAACGATTAAACATAAAGAAAGAATAAAACTTTCATTTCGTAACAATGCTTGCTACGTACGAATCCTCTAATGCATGAGCAATAGGATCGTGTGATTCCGGTGGAGGATGCGAAAACTATGAAATAGATTGATTTTCAATGTAAACAATAGAGTGGTGAGGAGCCTGGAAAGATTCAACAGATTTCTAATCGGAAGTGGAACTAACCTCAAGGCCAGGAGAACCTGACATAACCATCAGCTCAGGATGAAGTTCCTCGATAGCTTGAGGACTTTCCATTTCATCATAAGATGGATCATCAAAGACCGGTGGCTTAGAAAGATCAACAACAGGTGAATTAGAATCGTGATCGGATGAATGAATGAAAGGATCATGACAACCACAATAAGAAGACTCAAGATGATGGACAATGGCATCCTCATGATCTGACGAATCATAAAGAGGGGATGATGAAAATTGAGAAATTTCACCCTCTATGTTTCCGGAAATGTCAGAGAAGAGATTGGGTGAATTTGGGAAGATAGATTTGTCCTCTCCATAATAGAATGAAAAAATAGCATCCCACATGTTCTACGAATGATCAGAAGTAGAAAAATCTAGAAATGAATTTTCACAAGATGGAACAGAAATGGCAGAACCGTGGAAGATGTCAGGATAAAATGAACGAGGTGTGGGCAGAAGGAGGTGATCCTTCACCTCATATTCTTGTTCAAACTCCCACACATACTCATCAAAAATGATATCGCAAGTTGGTTTTTCAACACCAAAGTTGTCTAGTACTTGATCCTTGCAAATATCACATGTGAGATCTGAGATGGATGAACACAACACACCAAAATATGGAGGATCAAAGGGACCAAAATATGGAGGTTGAGGAGATGATACCACATGAAAACCATCGGGCTTTTCAGCCAAATCTGCGCAGAAATCCTGAGCATTTGGAGTAGGAGGAAATGATGACGAATCAACAGGTGAATTCTCAACTTCTCCCACCTCGACCTGCGGAGCTAGAGCTAATTGATGACAAGAGGAAGTAGGGTCACTTGGGAAAACAACCTTGTCCATCTCAAATTTAGAAGCTCTAACACCAAGGTATGTTGGGAGAAGTTCGAGAGATTCTAACTCATGTGGATTCTCAGAAATGTGAACAAGATAATGAAATATTTCCTCCAAAAATTTTCACCCAACTTCATCTTCAGGATATTCATAATAGTAATAAATAAAACGATCATGAAAATATTCAAGAGATTCGTCAGGTGATCTTCACAATTTTAAATTTTTTGATTAAGTTCTTTACGATCATAAAGAACGAAAGCATGGCATAATTCTCTGAAAATATGATCAAAAGAGTGTATAGAGGTTGTGGGAAATGTGTTACACCATTTCTTTGTTCTCCCTTTGAACGCGAAAGCAGACAACCCACAGGAAATGTCATCCAAGGGGACATCATGCCTATCGCAGAAGCCAGCGAAGACAACTGTGTGCCTAAACAAGGGTGTTCCATTGTCGCCATTGAGCTTATATTTGGACAAGTCATCTATAATTGTCATCGGCACATCGAATTCAGAAAAGTTAAAGAAACATTTTGGGGGTTGTGATTTGCACAGAAGTCATGAAATATGTGCAAAAATTCAAAACACTCTTCAAAATCTCAGCTTGTCATTTGGCCCTCCTTTTAGCACCAGAAATGTTGATGGTGTTGGACCTGCCAACATTCAGGGGATCTTCCCAATAATATGTCCCAACTTGACCTCAAAATGTTTGGAGTAGGAGTCACAGCAATGGGTGGTAGTGTAATGCCTTGACTATCGTAGCGTGCATAGATGAGTATGATAAATTTTGGTGAGAGCAAGTGTGTGCCCTGTCGAGAGTCAAGTGTGATGCATGAAGGTTCTAACACATGGAGGGGAAAAGGAAGTGTGTCCCTTAGAAGCTTGTAATAGTACGCAACTTGAAAGGAACACACGAGTAGAATGACATCACAAGCTAAAATGCAGAATAGTCCACAAATTAAAGTGCTGGGTTAATCCAACAACACACATCCAACAAGATTCATACAAATTAGTTCATAAGAAAATACGTAAGTTAAACAACGATATTTCTAAAGCAACTATAATAGTCCAACTACAATAACAACATATGCATGAAAGTGTGATGCCTCTAATATTATTATTATAAGTGAAAGTTCCACCCATATATACAACATTGATGACCACTAGCCCCAATTGTTGTCACTCACTGCATTACGAGTTTTCATGTTGATCAAATTTTCCAAAGAGTAGTAAAGTTTGAAGCCATATTCCAGGCCACATGAGCACTTAAATCCAAATCAGAACCCCTCCATTGCATAGTTCCTAGAACGAGCTTTCAAACGATATAAGTAAGTCCAAAAATGGACTTCTGGATCAAAAGATATGGCATGTTAAAGTTCAAAGCGTATGTTGCCTTTTAAAGGGAAGGAGAGAAGGATATCGGAGGTTCGATGCTATCGCATATCAGAATTCTCGCAGATCAGCAATTGGTGGTTGGAAAGTCCCGCATCTCGCATATCGGGCAAGTCCCACATCCTGCATATCGTCCATATCCCGCATATCGACGATATCGCAATCCCACACATCGGCTTATCGGGCATATTAGCTGGACCAAGCCTATCGGCGATCGACGGGACCCGAGAGTTCATCACAATCACAAATCGGTAGCCTCTCCGAAGTAGCAACATCGCATGCAACGAAATCAGCGATTAGTCGATTGCCGATATTGCAAATCAGCTATCGGCAGGTCCAGAGCTCAGTAAATTGGCGATGGGCACTCCCACATCCTGCAGGTCTCGCATATCGGAAAATCAGCGATTGGCAGGCCCAATGGGCCATCCTTTAAGAAATTGCAGGGAAACGACAATATAATGTTAAACCATCAAGGAGGTCCGAAAACCTTTAACAAAGAAAATCAACCCAAAAATAGGGATAGGGGAGCCTTTTTCTCTCTCCTCCAGGGGGCCACGTGGCGAAATATCATTGGTCCTTATGGATCCACATGGTAGCTGACGTCATCGTGACATGGCAGTATGAAGATGACATGGTAATATGAAGGACACGTGGCATGCATATTTGACATTTTCGTAGGTCCTTTGGGGGAATTTCTAGGAGACACATGTCACCATTCATAGGGTGACATGTGGCAGTGATGACGTCACCCATCGCAATCGCATATCGGCGATTGCACAAGTCAAGTCCCTCCATTAGAGAACTTTGGAGGTCTAAAATGGGCCTTCTAAGAAAAATGTACAACCAAAATAAACTTTACAAGAACTAATAGGATTCAAGATGATGATGTCAACCATGGTGGATGATTCACCATTTTTGGGGTAAAAAAGTAAAACGATTAAAAAATAATAAAATAATAAAACTAATTTTTCAACTTATCTCCCTAAGGTTTTTCTCAAATTTCAAGGGGAGTACTCGTTGGATGCAAAATTTAATTCCTCATCCAAGGAGTACCCATGTTGCATACTTTTGATGGTCCCTGCTACACGAAAAATGAAAAATACATGAAAAACATGATTACAATAATGTTTCTCATGTATTTCTAATTTTTCATGTAGCAGTGTCCATCAAAAGTATGCAGCATGGGTACTCCTTAGATGAGGAATCAAATTCTACATCCAATGAGTGTTCACGCTCGAAATTTGAGTAAACCCATAGGGAGATAAGTTGAAAATAAGAGTTGGACTGAGTAGTTTTTTTTTCCCTCTAAAATTTGATGATGTAATCTAATCTTATTTAAATATTTCCACTATTCTTTTATAATTTCCTTAGGAGGCCCATTTTAGACCTCAAAATTTCCCTAATGCCTCCACCGTAGTCCCTCCAGGCTTGTGATTTCCATATGCAGGGGATCATCCTGGATACGATATTCCATATGTTCTGTCTTATAAGGATTTTGCATCCAGACAAGTCGGCTAGTGCTATGAAAGAAGGTAAAGAGGCTTCTCCTCCCAATTGCGATATGTGATGCTTTTGTTGGGCCTAACCCCACAGATCAATGATTGCAGGAGTCTAGAGGAAATATAAAGGGAAAGCATCAGAAATCATTGATATGTTGGATTTCATATAACAAAGGAAAAAGCCCCCCGACAAGTAGTTCAATGGCTCTAGCACCCTTGCGCTAAGTACCTGGTTCCAGCCCCAAGTCAAATGAACAAAATCAAGGAAACAAGTTAAAAGTGACAGGGGATAAGGAGGATCGAGACTCGTCTGTTTCACAATGTATCTTTAGCGAAAGGCCAAGATTGGAAAATTACCCATATTGCCACCAAGAGAACATCACCAGGCAGATCAAGGCACTGATAGTACAGGGCAGGGCTTTAAAGGCATGATGGGTCAAAATTTTTAGCTTTAAAGGAAACTGGTGGTGCATTCAAAACTAGCATGGGTTTATTCATAAAAGCTCATTGTGACATGGAATCAAGGTCGACATTGACAGGAGTGAAAAGACACTTTGTAGCTCGAGAGGATTCAATTTTTAGGCATGGTGTCCCATAACAGAGAGAGATGAAGTACCACCCAAGGATCCGTTGTTTAAGTATTGTGACATGAAGTGGATGGTGCCCACTCCCAACTTTAAATAATGAATGGCTCAAGTACTATAGGCAAAAATGACGGGAGCCGACTAAGCAGTACAAGAGACCATACTATGAGCCCACTGCAACCTGAAGCAGAAGCAATTACAAGGATGGGCACTAAGATATTTTATTAATGCTCCTTTTTGACTGTTTACTTATTTGATGTACTGCAATTTTCCTCCTTTCAATGAGGCCATTAATTATGTAATATTTTTGGGCCACAGAGCCATCCCCAGCTAAGATAGCTAGTTGATCTGATAGCTGAGACTCGGTTGAAGATATTTTTGATGTAATGAATTTTCAACGCTCCTCCTCTCCTAATAAATAGGAGGAAACAAGACTTAAAAAAGGTTCATAAATTCTAATGAAAACTCTACATGTAACTTTCAGAATGTATGGTTTTGTAATACAGATCTTTCAAAATATAAAGGAAATGGCGGTGATTCCCCCTTCAATTATTACAGTACGTTATCCCTCTGTTAAAACCCATTTTATGTTCATGTTTCTTCTCTGAATTCATCCATCATAGCTGCTAGAAATATTTCGAGCTTCCTCACAGATTCATTTGTATCGATATGTTAATGCAAGTGTCTGTAATTGTATCAAAGATTCATTTGTATCGACATTGTTAATGCATGTGCCTGTATGGATTATTGAAATTATATCTTTAAATTCACACTACATGAATCATAGCATTCAGTCCCTCTTTCATCCAATATATCTAACTGTAACTCAAATAAGTGTAGGAATTCTTAAAGTTGCAAGCTCTATGTGTTAAGCATAGAATTCTTGATGTTGTAAGCTCCATATGATGACTTTCTCTTTCTCCTTATCCTCTATCATTTCTCTACAAAATATTATTAAACTATAAGTCCTTGAACTACTTGGCCTCCATTGTTTTATGCATATTTCTAAGATTTGTATATGTGAAGAAGTACCAGAAATTTATGTCTTACTCCTTTAGGTGAATGAACCAACCCATTATATATACATATAGGATATAAGTGACGTCTCCCTTTACTGGGAATAATTTTGAGACACTCCAAATTTAGATGTGCCAAGGCACTGGTCTTGTAAGAAATCTAAGGCTATCTCTGGAAGCTACAACATCTTTTGGCATCGTTGTCGGGGAACGTATTGAAGGATTTTTCCCCTGAGATACGACAAACTGAGCACTCTTTGTGTAGGTGAGCAAAAAAATTATGATTGCATCCACTTCACCTTGGAGACTCTACACAAACCCCATCATCATTCATCATTCTGGCTTTTAAAAGGCCTCACACTCACTCAAATACATTTCAGCAAAAAGCCCCATTTGTATCTGACCCGGAAAGACTATTTTTTAGGAAAGTCTGGAAATAGAAGACTCCCCCTACCTATGCTACTATCTTACCAACCTTTGAAGCTTCCTCGTCTAGCTCTTAGCCCGTTGTTACTCACTACTAAGGATTTGTTCCTAAGGCCCTGACATACCCTACATTCAGTCTAACCACTCCTGTCACTATGTTATTGGGCCAAGTTCCTCAGTCAAGTCTCAATCCCCCTCCATTAATCCAGATGGCTCTTCCAGGTTTTTTGTTAAATAAATATGCACATCTTAATTTACCGCAGCCTCTAAGTGTGATGCCTAAGACTACCTAAAGCATCTTCTTAGGTTCAATGGGGAAGATGATAAAATGGAACATAGACACATTGAAACCTTCAATGCCTTTGCTAAGAACCTAAACGTGGAACATATAGATGTGGTCATAAGACTTTTTGTACAATCCCTCAATGGAGAGGCTAGAAAGTGGTTCAAAGCCCTACCCAATTCCTCCATCACTACCTGGGAGGAACTTAAAAACTCTTTCACACGGAAATGGGGTGAAAAGAGAAACCATGAGTACCTTCTCAGAGAGTTTAACGCCATAAAGAAGAAGCCAAAAGAGGATATCTCAGAATTTATAATAAGGCTCAATAAGCGGTACAATAACTTTCTAGCTAAGATAAAGCCTCCTCCAGCTGCTGCTCGAGTAGACTTTTTGGGAGCCTTTGAATCTAACTTTGGCTTTGGATTTACTCTAAGGGAAAGGAAGTCTATCACTCTAGATCAACTCTAAATCTATGCACTTGAGGTGGAAGCAAATTTTGCTTCAATGGGAAAGTCAAGAGGAAAGTAAGAGCCTACTGAGAATAAAAGAGGGAAAGAAGAAGCATCCTCCTTTGGTCAAGATAGAGAATCATCAGACTCAAAGTGGGATAACCTAGACAAACTCATCAAGAGTTTATCACAGAAGGTTGGAAAGCTTGAAATTGAGAACAAGAACCTCTCCAAACAAAATTCTCAAGTAAATAACCAGGGTTACAACCCGTAGTATAGAAGACCTCCATTGCAAATACTTCTAAGGGAAAGGAAGGAACAAATCGATCAGATCCCTCATCCTCTATATTTAGAATAGGATCTCAATGAGCAATCTTCGGATACATAGGAGATGCAGGGAAATTTGTATTCTGATTTTTCCAAAGAAGAACATGAGAATATGGCTCACCAGGAGGCCAGTTATGTCATAGAATCAACAGCAGAGGAGGAAGATATAGATTATTATTGCAAACAGTTTGCAGATTGCATGCAAGCACAACCACAACGTAAGTATAATATAAGATCTTCAAAGAAGAGGTCAAGAGAACTAGAGCAATAGGAGGGAACTACTCCCCAGGTTATCCCTCTAGTACCAGACAAAGGGAAATGTAAGCTAAATCCTAACCCTTCCAAGATAAAAGTATCTGCAAATAAGGAAAGCAATAGTTTTGTGAGACACAAAAAAGGAGGCACCTGTTCAGCGTAAAACTTCCAATGGGAAGCAAGAAGGAATAAAGCTAGGAGGTATAGAAAAAGTCCAACCCATATTCAATCTCTAGAAGGAGCTTGAAAAGGTAAAACTCCTTGTTCCTCTAACTAAGCTTCTAAAGCAGCCTAATTATAAAGCTCAAGTCTCTCAATTCATGCATCCACCTACCTCAACACCAACTCATGATAGTTTAAACCTCCAATAGGAGAGGCCAATGGTTTTTTTCAGGCTGCACGTGGAAGATTTGGATCCTTGTACCGCACCCTTCTATGTGACCCTAGTAATCCACGACCTCTTACTGCATAATTGCATGTCGGATTCTAGAGCCTCACATAACCTCATGCCACTAACAGTAATGGAACAACTCGGTTTGGAGATCACCAGATGTTGGCTACGTGGGGCCTAACCCAGGTTCAATTGTGAGTTTAGCCAAGAAAATCCCGAAACTACTGGCCCTTTCTGAAATAGTTTGTGATGCAAAGACTGAGGTCTCACCCGAGGTAGTATGGGAGGGTGTTGGAACCAGGTTTTCACACCCTAGGGATGTCTTGATGAGGGTTCTATAGGTTCGGGATCCTAACCTGCACGCTGTGCTACTCCACGTAGCTTTCTATCCTTCGCAGCCCATGCACACTGTTGTGATTACAGTATTATCCTGATCCCGATATGTACTGTGCTAATATATTAGTGCTTTAACTTAGGTTGTGCGAGCCCAAGGTTCTTATTACTTATTTATTTTCAGATAAAGGCACATAACCAAAAACATATAAATGCATAAAGATAAACAACACATAGAATTCTATATCTACAAACAGATGCACAATATTCTGAATCAAATTAGCTTTATTAATGATCCTTTTCAAGTTCAGTACAATACAGACCCGACTCCACCCTACGCACTCAGCTGCAGGGGTCCGCGCACTTAGCTGCAGACTCTACTAGGCCTCTGCGCACTCAGTTGCAGAGCCTCTACCTACTACTACGACCCAAGACACTTCAAATCCAACTCCTATCCTCTAACCATGCCTTCGCATCTATTTTCCTTCCCAAAACTTAGATTGCCTTTACACTTAGAGCCTCACTATATTTATACAATCCCATGGTCCGTGGACCATGGGTAGGCCAACACAACTTACATTAACTTACATTATTTTAGGACGAACAACCCTAGACTCTCACGCTCCGTTCCCACATTTCGCGGGGTCTTTACATTATATTGACCAAAACTCAGGCTTTAAGCCCCAAAAACATGCTATGGGGGGATCCACTGCCCAACAGACCCCCAACACAATCATTGTGACTCGTCCTGAGTCACTTGGCTGGTGTAGCGATCTTTGCTAGAAGTCCTTCCAACTATTCCTGAACTGCGTGAAGGTCCGCAGTGCACTGTGTTGCCGTCTACTGGATCTGGTGCATTCCTGCATCTGAATCATTTGCATCTAACTTTATTCTCTACTCTGATGCTAGCTTCTAGTACCTATGTTTATAGTCTCGCAGCTTTGTCCAACTTCTCAGGTCACGAAAACTCTGCTTTGGTCAGTTAGTTAGACAGCCAGCCCACCTGTGTAGGGCTTCAGGCCACTACCATTCACCTTCCATGGGAGGGGTTCTCCATTAAGTTTGACTAGCTGAACTGCGTCTCCATTAGTGACCTCTTTTACCACAAAGGATCCCAACCAGTGCATTCTAAATTTTGCGGGAAATTTTTCGAACTTACTGTCATACAACAACACTAAATCGTTTACCTTGAAGGTGTGCAACTTGATATGGTGGTCGTGCAAGTATTTCTCATGTTGTTTTTGTATCTGCTGATGGAATCCCACCAGAAACCATTCTTCCTCAAATTCTTCTAATTGCGCGAGCCTCTCTTCCAAGGCTTGGCGATCTGACATGCCAGTAAGTGCCACTATTCACAAACTGGGTATGATGTACTCCATCGGCATGATAGTTTTTGTGCCATAAACTAACCTGAAAAGTGTTTGGACTGTCAATTTTTTTCACGTGGTTCTGTATGCCCATAATATGGCAGGTATGTGCAGGTCCCAGTCATTTCGTCGTGCTTTACATACTTTGGTCAGTGCAGTCTCCAATATTTTGTTAAATGCTTCTACTCTCCCATTAGCTTGCGGATGGTATGGTTTACTTTGCTGATGATACACCTGGAACTCCTCGGTGAGTGCACTGATGGTTTCATTTAAGAAGTGTGTTCCACGGTCACTCATTAAGATTTTTGGGCACCCAAATCATGTCAACACGTTTTCGAACAAAAACTTTGCAGTCGTAGCAGTCGTGCAGTCCTTAACCGGCTGTGCTTCCACCCATTGAGTCAGGTATTCTGTCGCGGTGATGATGTAGCATGCACCCCTCTTCCCCTGAGGTTTGATTGGCCCCACAAAGTCGATTTCCCATTTTTTGAATGGCTGCAGTGTCATCTGTGGATTGAGTGGCATCGCATCCCTTCGTGATGGTTTTCCAATCCTTTGACATATGTCACAGGACCGACAGTGTCCTTTCGAATCTTGGTGCAGGGTTGGCCACCAAAGCCCTGCACGAAGGATCTTCTATACTGTCGTGTGTCCTGCATAGTGTCCTCCTGCAACCCCCCCGTGTGCTTCCATGAGGATCTATCCTCATTCAAATTCAAGTACATATCTTTGCAATATCTCATCGTTTTGCATTTGGTATAGGTGCCCCGCGATGACAGAAAATTCTGTCGCACGCACCACCAATTCTTTCTTCTGTTGGACTAAGTATTCCTTCGGTGCAGTCCCTGTGGTTAAGAAATGGATTATATCTTTGAAATGGCCATCCGTGACGCGCACTGCAAAGATTTGTTCGTCAAGTAGTCCCTTCTCCAAATTTGTTGGCTCCTCACCTGTCTCAATTCATGATAGGTGATATGGTCCTACATTTAGGCAGCCCGGCTTGATGATGAGCTCAAAGTCATATTCTTGAAACTTTAACAGCCATATGCATATGCTCCCCCCCCCACACAGGCTTGTTTACGAGGTATTTCAATGCGGAATGATCGATATACATTTTGAAGTGCCTGCCAAGTAAATAGTATCAATATTTCTGGAGTGCATACACCATGGCCAACCCTTCGCTCTTAGTAGTAGAGTAGTTCTTCTCGGCTTTGGACAGTCGTCAGTTCATGAACGTGATCGGGTGATCCATACCTTCCGTCCCTTCCTGTGTGAGTACAGCTCCCAACGCATACACAACGCATCAACATGTACATGAAATTCCACGTCCCATTTTGGGAAGACCAGAATGGGAGCGAATGCCAGTTTCTCCTTGAGAACATCCAAAATTTTCATACAATCATCATTCCAACAATATGTAGCATCCTTTTTCAATATTTTTTCCATTGGCGCTGTTATTTGGGCATAGCTCTTGATAAACTTTCTATAGTAAACAGTGTGCCCCAAAGTAGCGCGTAGTTGTTTGACACTTTGTGGTGCTTCTAGATTCAGAATAATAGCAATCTTTGTAGGGTCCACCATCAGGCCCTATTTGCAGACCACATGGCCTAGAAGGTTTCCAAAGGGGACGAGGAAGGTTCACTTTTTAAGGTTTAGTGCAATCTGGTGTTGGTGGCAAGTATCCAGCATCAAACGTAAGCTCGCTATATGGTGTTTAACTAACCCAAAAACAGTCCAATCATCTAGATATACCTCCAAGAACTTGTGGATGTGTTCTTTGAACACGGCCACCACTATGCGTGAAAATATCTCTGGCGCGTTCTTCAGCCCAAAGGGCATCACGGTGTACTGAAAACAGCCCCATTCTGTTGCGAAGGTTGTCTTGCTCCTATTTTCCAGCGTGATCTTGATCTGATGGTACCCTGAGAAGCCATCTGTGAATGAGTAAGCTTCATGACCGCCAACATTCTCCAATACTTCATCTATGAATGGTGTCAGGAATGGATCGTGAACACAGGTGTCATTAAGCTTCCTGAGGTCCACGCATATTCTAATTTCACCCTTCTATTTTTTCTCCTGCACTACCATAGGACTCACCCAATCGGATTCTTCCACTGGTTCAATAATTCTGGCTGCGCGCATTTTGTCTAATTCATCACGGACCTTTTCATTATACTTTGGGTTCAACTGGTAAGGTCACTGCTTAACTAGCTTTGCGTCTAGTTTCAGAGTGATCCTCATCATCCCTAAGTCACCAATGATCCCTTTTAAGTCTGTGATTTTGGTCGGGAACAAATATTGGTATTCGCAAAGTAACTCAACGACCTTATCTACCATGGCGTCGTCCCAGTAGTCCCCAAGTTTCGTGTACTTCGGCTCTGCTTCTGTGCCAACGTTTACCTGCTTTGTTTTTAGCGACACGGTGATATCGGGGTCCTCCATTGATGGTCCTCGGACCTCGTGACAGCCTTCGGTTTCTAGAATATTAATATCTCAGGGGTCATCATCATCCTCCTCTACCTTCATGTTATAACATTCTAGGGCACTGCTTAACTGGGTCGCCCATGCTGGTTGAAGCACTTTCAGTGGCTCCTGCGGTATTTTGAAGATGGTGGCTTTTACTGCTTGCAGTGCGTCGTCAACAGTATCTGACCATCGGTCTTCAAATGTGAAGGTTAACAAAAAAACTTCGCGCAAGACATCCCATTCGCCCATACAATGTCGGAGTTCCATCTCAGTATACCAGTTCATGGGTATGACATCCAGGGTATGGTAAAATAAATGTACCCATTCAGGCTATGGTTCTACTCCATAGGCCTTGGTCCATTTCGCGAGGTGCATGCGCGAGTCATCCCGCCCATTGTATTTGTCTTCTAACCGTAGTTGTGGTTTCTCAAATCGTAGGCATGTCATCCTTCTACATCCATGCCAGTTCTTAAAATTTCCTTGATGTGTGCCCCACCAGTTCGCGGGGGTTGCACGTAGTGCCCATTTCAACGCATCAAATTGGTGTTGTTCTGATACTGCACTTTCAAATTTTCCCAAGAATTCCTCCACCGCTGTCAATCCATCATATGTCGGCAGCTCTTGGGGCTTGGTTGTTAAGCAACGCAACGATCTAACCATCATGTTGCAATTCAGCATTATTACTTCTTGCAACCGATTCTTCCATCGCTCAACTTCCTCGTCCAAATCTGAAGTGCAGGAGCTTTCGCACTCCCACAGGATTCTCCCATCTATAGTCAGATTCACCCAATCCTGGTCTTGCGAAGTTATCTTGTAAATACAATCCAGCTCATCATCCCGCATTGGTTCAGTATAGTGTGCTCCTTCGGCTAGGTCTAACAGGACTACTACGCGTAATGAATTTTTCTCGAATATCATCTTCCCCTTCTTCAGGTTGATGACTCCATTCATATTGGTAGCCCAGTCTATTGCTAACAATGCGGGACAGGGATTGTTGTCATCAACAATCTCTATCACTTCAAAATCTGTCTGTGTGCTCGTGCCTTCAACATCAACTGTTACTCCTTGCAACCTCCCCATGGGAAAAATCTTTTGTTGGTTTGCCATCCTTAATTGAACAGGGGACCACTAAAATGTGGGCCTGCCCATGTGTTCCCATGTTTGCTTTGGTAACACATTCGCGTCCGATCCCAGATCTAGGATGACCTGATCCATTTTGTACTCACCAATATTCGCTGTCAATCTCATTTCCCTCCCAGTACACAATGCATGCTTCCCCACTTTCCGAATGACGCGCGGTTCCCCTAACCCCGTGCACTTGGTGATCAGCTCCTGTAGTATTTTAACCACCTTGTTATCACGCAACAGTTTCATGCACGTCTCCAGAAAGGTATTAAGCATAGAAGGATCCATTCTTAGCTCTGGTTGATACTTACTACCTAAATTGGAGGCCTCCATGAAGCTATTCTTAGCTTCCATAAACGTCTCCTTTGCCATTCTAAGTCAAACTTAGGTTCCTTTGCAGGAGCCTTGCAAACCCATGTATCTTCCTCGGGCTGCTTCCCCTTATCTTCCCCTGTGGTCACACCGCTTCTAAGCATCATGTTCACATTTGGGTCTTCTTCGCGTGGTGCAGACCTCATCATTTGGATATTCTGAGTCGGAGTGTTATCGGGAAATCTAGTGTCCACTCGGAGCTACTAGTCCCACTAAGACTGGTAGCTATCTTAGAAACAAACAAACTAAAACTACTTTCGTTTTCCTTTATGAGAAGTAGATAAGAGGGGAATGAAGGACACCAACCTCAATCTTGCACTTCGTTCCTTGCTCGGTTCCTCTCCCTTCTCACAGATCCTTGCTGCTTGTCCTTTGTCTACCCAGCTTCAAAGAGCACCTGTGGAATCAAAGCAGCATAATACTATCAAAGAACAGAGATCTACAATCATAAACAATATAGGACCAGATATATATTGACCACACAAATGCATATATCATCAAACACACAAGAATGTGGAGGAAAACTTGAATAGCTTTATTAATATGAAGAATAGAAAAGAGGATTACAACCAATTGTTCTGACCTAGCGTCATCCTCCAGCATGAAAGCCCTTCTGTCACCTCATGAAAAGCTTAGATCACCAAACACTATGATATTCTACCAAGAAACCAACAACACTTCCTTACAAGATACAAAATTCCAGCCTCTGGATCTCTGGGATGAGGGATCCATATATAGATGATTGCAGGGGGGTGAGTCAGCTTCTGCGATTTTGATTAGTGTCCTCTCTCTGATAGTTCTTGATTCCACTTGGAGATTGATGATCTCTTACTCATGCCTGGGCGAATTCAAAGAGGCAAGTGTCACAGGAGAAGTTTCTGGAAGATTCCATGACGATCCACCTTGCAAACTGTCTCTACCATTTGTCTACTCTCATCCATCGCACCCTACAAAAGGGATTTTCAGTATGCATCGCACCATTTTTCACTGAGCAGGTGGGATGCATCGCACCCTTTGCACTGGGCAGTCTGTATGGTCCAGCTTTGACCAGTTTTGAGCAGTTTTATGTGGAGAACTTCTAGGAGATGATGTAATCAGCTGACCTTGTTCCTTTAGGGTATGAAACAACACTTTTAGGGACTTAGGAGCCCTTCGTTTATGGACATGTATGATTGGGGTTGCAATTCCCAAAAATGTCTATAATAGTTGCCCCCTAAAGCATGAGGTCGTTAATCTTTTGATGTCGGGTGAAATGCTTTATCATGAGGATCCGAAGTTTTTTCAAGCTGGAAGGCGACCTGTATTAAGATACAATACAATACATTATCTTCATAATATTTTTCATGATCTAGTTGAGGCTGGCATTCCCATGCTCAGCTTTATAAATTCATTTTCATGTACATGAGACAGACAACCGTCTGTGTGGCAAACTGATGATTCTGATAGAGCCATCATCCTTTGATTCAGATGATCATCTGTGTAGCAACAATGTGCATTTGATGTCCTTATTTTCCTGAATATATCGTAGCTCGGATGGATGAAACTAGATTTGGGGTCTTCAAACTCGTCTAATCTTCACTTGGAGTACAAGTCGATCCATGTGAAAGATGTTCTGGAGTCGAACATGGAAAGACGTCGCCTGATTACCAGCCAATGATGTAAGTTGTTAACAGGCACGAGAGGAATCACTGATAATGATGATGACCCTCAAGGTACTACATTACAATTCACGTGGTGTGAAAAGGGACTTGGTGTCGAACACCACGCAAAATCTTTCAGTCGAAGGCCATTGATGTAAACCAGTCACCGGAAGTGAGAAACTTTCCATTGAGGCATGCAAGCTTCAAAGTACTGAAAGGGTTGTTCCTAAGTCGACTTCGTGGATAATGAGCTGATGTCGAAAAGAAGTGACCCGTCGTAGGAAGGCCTTAATGAATCTCACATCTACGACATGGAACGGAGTAAATGATTTTTGGAGGTGAAAACGATCTGATGATATAGGGTTCAAGGTGGCGGTCATGAAAGAATGGAGCGTGAATGTATTGCAGCGGATGAGACACAGGTGAATTCTCTGAGCGGCTTCTCTTGAACATACGGGTGACACTGACATGGATTGGAGTGTTAACCCCAAATATCGATGGTGTGATGGACCAATGGTGATATGATCGGTGAACGGAATAACCCAACCCGACTCGGATGTGGAGGGAAAGTGTCATGTTCAAGAGCAACTTGCTACCAATAAAGTTTCTTCAAGTTTTCTTCCCAATTTTTCCCCAGTCATTGCTAACCAGTACCTCTTTTATTTTTGTCAAGCTTGAGGAGGATAACATATGCTTGTTCTATAATTTGCCCTTCGGGCAAACCTGTCGCTATGTTTTAACAAGCCTAGCGACAATGAAACTCGTTCTTGTCTATATGGACAAGTTTGTCGCTATTCGGTTTTAACGAGTTTAACGACAAAGATAACTCGGTCATTTTCAATTTTAAAGATTCTGAAAGGGACGTAAAGGAAACTCTAGTAATCCTTTTTCATCATATAATCCCTTAAGTCCGAAAAAGTATTAAATAATACGAAAGGGATGAATTTTCGGTAATTTTAACGAGCCAAACAAAATAAGCGCTCGATCTTTTTGTGTAATAATCCCTCAAGTCCAAAAAGATTAAAATCTAGAGGAGGGATAGCACTTTCGGTCGCTTTAACAAGCTGGAGAGGCCAATCGCTCGGCAATCTTTTCATATTTTACGAGTTAGATGAAAAGAGATTAAAGGAGACTCGTCTTTTGAGGAACGAGTGATAATTTCAGGTAGCAGCTGATTCCAGGTAAGGTTTGGAATTTTTCATCCACGGCAGTGTCACAAGGATGGCTAACACGATCACTCTTCACAGTTGTTCGTCAAAAGGGGTAAACAATCAAATGGAGGTGAATGATTGGCTAAAACAGAGTGGAGGTGATGGTAAGAACACGACCGGGGCTCAAAAGCTGATGATAATGCATTCACAATGGTTATTTACTGGAAATTGGTTCATTTTTTAATGAGCTTAAACTGTGAGGGAACATTTGCTCATTGCTAAGGTTTAATTTTTAACGAGCTTGAACTTCGCATAAAAACTGCTCGTGACAATGGTCATCGATTTAATTTCACCGCTAATCACTTTTTTCCTTCAAAGGTTGTACTGCCTGTTTAATTGCTTCATCAAACCAATTAGAAATGAACAATATATTTTTAAAAAATGAGTTAAAACACTAATATTTTACTCGAATTACACGAAAATTAATTTAAAAGTGGTTTTTACCCCTCATTTTACCATTTCATTTGAACTTTGGTTTGTTGGAGCTCTGGAGGTGCTTTTCCCCATTGATTTTCACCAGCTGATTCTGAGAGATTCTGTGGATGATTCTCGACGCTGTCTAGACCAGGTAGGAGCTAAACCTGAGCTCTTCAGTTGCATTCCTTCCTTTTTGAATTCTATGCATGTTTCCCTATTTTTCTGAGCCTCTGGGGTTTAAAAAATTCACCCTGGCTCCATCGCACCCTTCCTATATCGAAAGGTATGATGCATACTGGCTTGGCCATTGGCCAGTCAGTATGCATCTCACCCAGTACATTGTTGGGGGTGCGATGGGCGCGAGAAGGGAAATTTTTGCACTGTTTTCTCATGGAATTTTTGTCTGTTTTTTGCCAAATCAGGACCCTGACTCTTCTCTTGCTTGTTTTTTATAGATTCATCGGAGCAAAATGGTTGTTACATGATGAGAACGCGAGCATGAAGAAGAGGACATGCTTGCTTTACATGATCCAGTTACGGTAACTGCACTGCGGAACTGTGGCATGTTCAAGTTTTTCCGCATCTCTAGCATGAGGAAACAAATCAACTTATTGCAATATCTTCTCGATGCATGGGATCCTACCAACCAGGTGTTTCAGATCAGAGGCAAATCTATCCCCTTGACTATCGTGGACATCTATTTTTTGACCGGTTTATCGAGGCGTGGTGCCCCTCTTTCATTATCAGGTTCCGCCCGTGGGGACGAATGTGTGAGAGATTATATTCGTCGGTATTGCAGAGAGGGATCTCAGCCGAGTAGGGACAGAAAGATCAACATTTGAGATGTCAATGATCGGTCCTTGAGGACCATTTTGTTCACTTTTGCTAGACTGGCTGGTAGTGCAGCTCTTTACGTGGCTAACAGGTCCTATATGCAGTACACCTTGGAATGCCTTGAACCAAAGGTGTTCAATTGGTGTGACGCAGTACTCCCTATGATGAAAGAACAATTGACCAAGGTAAACATCGGAAAATCTAAGAACTTCGACTATGGTTCTATTTTGACCGCCTTCGCCTTGGAAAAGATCCCACTGATGCAGCCGCAGTACATTTCACTTGGCTTACCGCCACCGACTGAGCCACGGATGCAGAGATGGGTCGACCTTATGGCCTGACATGTTGGTCAGTCCTAGGTTTCCTTTTCTGATACCTTCTTAAAGTGGTTCAACCTTCAGGAGATGGTTTTTTCCGAGTATCCATATGCTGGTATGGATTTCCAGGGTGACCCAGATTTGGTGTTGCCGGCTAGTGAGCAGTGGGGTGCTATCGATAAATTCTCTGACCATATCTCTATTTATTGTTTCTTTTTATAATGTTCTTGTGCTTTCTTCTATCAGGACTAATAAAAACTCATGTGCTCATGCAGATATTTGACCAGTTCGGCCAGCAGTACATCTGAGAGTACCAGCTACCGCTCCAGCAGGAGAGGCTATGGGGAGGGCTATCCTTCACGACCTTGATGTGGCCAAGACTCTTTCAGCATTTTAGGATCAGATCAAAGGCCTCACTCTCGGTATTCCAGACGTGAGGACCGACGAGCTGCCTCTGAGGTTGTAGCGACATACTTCTGGCATGCCGAGTCAATGGACTAGGCTTTTACGCATGATTGCACAGGTGGTGACTTGTTATCACCAGCATCATTAGACTAGGGTGCCCCCTAGCATTTTGAGTTTTGGGTCATTTGACCGATTTTGTCCTGGTTACAGAACATTATGTATAAACCATAAACAGTATATATATATATATATATATATATATATATATATATCTATATATATATATATATATATATATATATATATATATATATATATATATATATATATATATCTATATATATATATATATATATATATATATATATTTGATTTTCGGAGCTTTATTTTGGTTGAGTTACATGATCTTGATGCAAATATTTGATGAAATGCTTCTTTTATAAATGTGCAAATGTCTATCTAACACATAATTTGTCAATGAGTCTGTTAATGTGTTTAAGTTTCTGGAAATATGCTGATATTGAATAGAATCAAACTGCCTTTCCAAAATCTTGACCCTTAGGAACATGCGATAGATAGTTGGATTCCGTACGGAGTAGACACCAGTGAGTTGTAGGATGACAAGTTGTAAGTCTAGCCTGACGACGAGTCGGTGTATGCCATGCGTAATGGCATCAGAGAGGAGCTCTATCAACGTGCTGTATTCAGCAATATTTTTCGTTGACCGACCAATACATACCCCTCTGAAACTCACTAACTTGCCGCTTTGATCAAAGATGGCCCAGGCCGCAGAAGATAGGTTCCCCAAACTACAACTCGCTCCGTCGGCATATCCAACAAATGATTCCAATAGGTTCGACATCTGCAACAAATGTAAAAGTGGATCACTTAACCAAAACAATTACCCTTAGCGAAAACAAAAATGTAACAAAAGCATAGGGGTCACTATCTTGAGTCAAGCATAGTAATGCTTAAGGTACAACCCATTGCGGGGTTGCGCCAATGGAATCCCATCATAATCCACTAACTCATAGGCTCCTTTTTCTAACACGCACTTAACAATATAGGGACCCATCCATAAAGACTTGAATTTACCTGCTCCCAATTTATCGGATTCCTGGTCGTAAAGTAAGACCAGGTCACCTTCTGAGAAACACGAGGTTTGACATTCTTTTCGAACTGTGCCTTGACTCGTTTTTTATGTGTTGAAAATGCAACAAGATGATGGAGCTTAGTGAAAAGAAGTCGCCTTCACTAAGTGGGCCCGCAGGCTATTTTTGGTGCAAAGTCTACTTTTAGACTATGTCTATTTTTAGACATATGGATCATGGTCTATGAGTTGCAGGATGATATTTATGGATGATTGGTCATGTTGGTGAAAATAGATGGATCTTTATTTTTAGACATATGGGCGGAGTCTATTTTTAGACTGCCATTCAAAAAAATAGAACAGTCAAATATTATTAGCTCTTAATAATATTTGGATTATAAACATTATCTTATCCTCTTGCAGCACTTCAGTTCGAGCTATGGATGTGGCAGATGCAATTGCCAGAAGGAAATACGCTTTTCCTATGGATTAGTTGCGCTATTGCATGATGGACTTCAGTTAGAACTCAAGTGATTGAGTTTGGTGGAGTTGATTGAGGAGTTGATGGAGTTGTGTTCAGTTTGACTTAGTTGAACTAGTTGTATTTAGTCTAACTGCCAAATACACTAGTGATGAGTGATGTGAATTAATTATTAATTAATTCACTAATTATTAACTCATAAATCAACTAAATAATACATCATTTAACTCAGTGCATGGACAGTTCAGTGGAGACAAGTGTTAGAGGTGGGTGAAAGGGTGAGACTACTATCAGTTGTGACTATAGTTGTGCATGATATTTGCACAATCATCGATTGAGATTGCCAATGAGGATTGCGCAGTACAAGCCAAAGGGAATTCGAACTTGGATCTGATCTATTCTCAACTTGGATTGCGCAGTAGAGGCAGGCAAACAGTGGAGGAGATTTGAGCCCGTGACTTGTTCAGATCTGAGCTAGTTTGTGTGTAGCATGTGGAGATAGTACTGAGTACTTGTGAGGAATATTGTACTATGTATTGTTACATTTTCTCTATCATTATAATATATAGATAGTTGGGGGTTTTCAGTTGTATGCTTTCCCCATTACATACTGTGTTGATATGTGTCATCGATGTTTCAATGTGCGCATGCAATTGTTTTTTTTAATTTCGCAAATTGATGATCAATGGTAGAGGAGGTTATGTATTATGCATGCATTCCGAAAATAGTGTATAATCAGGATAATCTCTGTGAATAAGTGTTATATTATTCAAATTTCTACATTATGGGCTTTGTTATCCACAGCGGCATCATGATGGGTTTCATCCAATTGGATTAGTTCCAAGACGAGCCTCCTCTTTTGAAGTTCCGGGGAGAAGGTCGACTGCGAGTTTGAGGGATGAGATTTCACACTGAACTGGTAAGATTGCTTCCAGGCCATACACCAATTGGAAGGGTGTAAACCCGGTTGCATTCCTCACCGATGTCCGGTATGCCCACAAGGCTGAGTACAGGATCAGGTGCCAACTCCTTTTGTGGACTCCAATCATCCTTTGCAGCATCCGCTTCAGGACCTTGTTGATTGCCTCAACTTGTCCGTTGGCCTACGGATAATACGGAGTAGAGCTGTCATGGGACAACCCTAATTTGGCAGCCAACTCAACCATCATGTGATTGTGAAAATGCGATCCATGATCTGTGACTATGGCCTGTGGAACACCAGATCTGGAGACTACATGATTGAAAAAGAAGAGGGCAGCCATTTCGCCTCTATTGTTTAATGTAGGCATCGCCTCAACCCATTTGATAAAATAGTCTACAGTGAATATGATATACCCATGCCCCCCGGCCGAGGTGGGGTTACATGTCATGAAATTTGTGCCCCATTTGGAAATTGGCCCAACAGAAACTACTGGTTGCAGAGGTGCAGGTGGTATTCTGGTTTTTCGATCAAAGATTTGACATGCATGGCAACTTCTGACTGTGGTTATGCAATATTTGAACATTGTTGGCTAGAAGTATCTTGCTCGTAAAATCTTTTGCGTCGTAGCGTAACCAGGTTGATGCCCCCCACATGTGCCTGAATGGAAATCATTCAGGACTTTTTCGGCCTCCTCATGGGTGAGGCACCTCCTTAGAACTGTATCGACACCACGACGGTAAAGTGTATCATCGATAATCATGTAGTCTTTTGCTTGGTATCGAATGTGTCGTTGTTCCGAGCGGGAGGTATTTGACCTATATGTTTGGGTTTGGAGATAGATTATTATGTCTCCATACCACGGATTTCTTGAAGATATCAGAAACAAAGGTCCACGATCACTTCTTCTGATGTTACATCGTTGGACGACGATGGGAGATCGCATAGTAACTCCACGAAAACCAGAGATTTCTTTATTTGGATTTTATAAATTGCATATAAAACTCTTGTAGAATTGCTATCCATTTTGAATATTTGCCCCCCAGCAACTGTCGCGACAATATATATGTCATGGGGTTGCAATCTAACAAAATGGTAGTTTTTCGAAAGAGGACATAGTGTCGAAATCTCTGTATCACTTGAACAACTGCGAGAGCTAGCTTTTCAACGTAGGAGTACTTGCTTTCTGTATCATTTAAGTTTCTACTCAAATAATATATAGGATGTTCAATTCCATTATCTTCCTGAACTAAAACCATTGCGATGGTCGTATTTGTTGCAGCTAGATACAGGTTAAAGTCTTTTTGATAATCAATCGCGTACATTAATGATGCTTTTATTAGGGATTCCTTTAAAGCATCAAAGGAAGCTTGAGTGACCATATCCCAGACGAAGGGTACTTCTTTTTTCAATAGATGAGTATAACCTTTAGCAAGCTCGGCGTAATTTGGAATGAACCTCCTCAAAAAGTTTGCTTTCCCTTAGAGTTTATGAATCTGAAGAAAATTTGAAGGTGGAGGCAAATTAATGATTGCCTAAACCTTACATGGGTCGAGATGAATCCCATCCTTTGAGACCACAAATCCAAGTAAACGACCAGAACTGACACAGAACACACATTTGTGTGGATTGAGTCGTATCTTGTAGTGTCGACAACGTAGAAATATGCTCTTAAATGTTGTTGATGATCGGTCTGCTTTTGCGAATGAGGCGGAAGATCGTCGAGATATGGTTGAATGATTTTTTTGATGTCATGGAAGGCATAATTCATTGCCCTCTGAAATGTTGCCCCTGCGTTCTTTAAACCAAAGGGTAGCTTGCGATATGCAAATGTGCCCCACGGACAAATAAATGCAGTCTTTGACTGGTCCTGTGGGCGGATATTTATTTGATTATACCCGGAAAATCCATCCATAAATGAAAAGATTTCACATCCAGCGCATTCATCAATTATCTGGTCAATGAAGGGTGTAGGGTAGTTGTCTTTCAGACAAGCTTGATTTACATCCCTATAATCGACGCACACTCTAATCGTTCCTTGTTTTTTCATTACAGGAACAATATTCGATACCCAATCGGTTAGAGGAACCGGGTAAATAAAACCAGCATGGAGAATTTTTTCAACTTCTGCCTTGATGGCAGCGGCTTTCTTAGGGTGCACCTGCCATAGCCATTGTCGTACCGGTTTGACATCTCAATACATCTTAATTTCGTGTTCAATTATGCTCGAGTCAATGCCTGGCATTTCATCATACGACCAAGCAAAGACAACCCTGAATTCGCGAAAAAGAGCGTGATATTTTTCCAGTTCTAAAGGAGAACAAGATTTGTCGACATGAATATTCTCTACAACATCTGTTTTGGTCGAGATATTTATGGTGATAGTCTCTTCAATATTGGACAAGTTTCACTCGGAATCCACCGTGTTTACAGTATTTGATAGAAAATAAAAAACTGAGGGATGATGAAGGTCACTAGGAGTATCTTCTTTGTAATCCAGAAGATGGGAATGATGGTGGTAATCTTCCCATGGTGCCCCGTCAATCATCATTGACTGAACAATTCATTTTTCTGTATAATGTACTTGCGACCAAGGATCTGAAGGGGTACCATATTCCTTAGACCTATCTATCCAAACGCTTGATGAGCGTTGATTTGGGTTTGCCTCCCATGCCGAAAACATTGATTGCTACAAGATTTCTATTGGGCTTGGAGGCAATACCTGCAAATGATCCATGTTAATATCGTTTTCAGAGATCTTTTGAATAGAAGATATCATATTGCAGGTTCCCACCGTTGCCACTTCCTCCAGATTGATTGGAGGCAGTAGGGAAAAAGTACCCATTAATATAGGGTCTTTTAGTAGGCCTAATCCGATATTTTGAAGCGAATGAGGGCTTCCATGGATCATCGAAATGCTTCTCGTAACTTGTGAATTGTTGGAGAGAAGTTTTTGTTGGTCAACGATTGTAACTCCTCCTTGAAAGGGAAATGCAATCTTCCTAAAATAGGTCGACACAATGGTTGCCATAGCATATATCCAGGGCCTTCCCAGTAGGATGTTTTAATTGAGGTTTCTTTCAATTACTTCAACATCTATATTCTATTATTTTGCCCCATAGTTCGACTTGCAAGTTACTTAAAATCTCGTATGGGGTGTATGTTCATCCATAAAATGATTTTAATGTCATTGAAGATCGTGACAAGGGTGGAGATCCTAAATTTTTCCAGCAACTCATCGACATAATACATGTAGATGCCCCCTCATCAATAATTGTTCGATGAACAACTTTGTTGACAACTTTCACTTGAATGAGGAAAGCTAGTTGAGCTGGTAACTAAAGTTCATATCCTTTGTGATTAAAGGACACAAGATTGGAATCCGTTGGGTCAATCCCACCTATTGCTGATAATAAAGCCTGCTTTTGGGAGGGGCAATTTTGCAGTACCTCAAGTGTCGACATAGCGGATGGCGATTGGGCCAGATCCTCCACTATATTATAATGTTGTGCTGCTCTGGCACGAGGATTAAATGTCCATTTGTGTACTACTCCCTTTGGAGGCTTTATCGTTAGTTCAGGAATGATGGGTGGCACAAATTCAGTCGAAGTTGTTGTCGAACTACTAGGTTGATCATTAGCCTTGTTATCCGACAGCTGTGGATTCCCGTAATCTTTATTCCTTGTGGATATCAAAGCATCATTTTGCTGCTTCAAAACTGACAACATTAGCACTTGGGATGGGGAAGCATTGTCACTAGCAACCAGATTTGTTCTTGGATTTGGAAACAGATCAGTCAATACCGCCGAGGCTTTTGAATTCTTGAAGAATTTTCTAAGCTCGGCTTTATATGGACATTCTCTTGTCCAATGATCCTCATCACATATAAGGCATGGATGATTTGGTTTCCTATCTCCAGAAGGGTTTGCAGAAGATTTTTCAAGGGACAACTCCTACTGTTTCTTCTTTTTCCCTTTCTTTTTCTTCTTGCCTCCTAGTTTCTTGGTTTCTTTGCCTTTGTCAGTCGATACGACATTTACTTCCGAGGCGAGAAGTTCTTCATTTGAATTTTGACCTAAAACCATACAGGCCTTTTTCGACTTAGCCTTTACGGTTTTTGTGTTGGTCATTCCTATCACGTCGTCCCCGGCATGAGAGTCTTTGTTTGATTTAGGAGAGGGAGGAACAGAAAATTCCGGTCTACGAGCATCAGGGATTTTTTCGTAGAGCGTGCCAAACTGAGTATAGATCAAGTCTAGATATTGCACACGAGCAATTACTTTCTCTTCAGTGACGACTCCTCCCTTTGCCACATCTTCTGTAATAGAAGGTAACAACGACTTAATAAACCATTCAGCCAACAGCTGATCAAGAACATATTTTTTTACCATTCTACGACAATGCCACCACTCATGAATATGATCGGATATGTGAGTGGCCGTTGTTTGCTTGAAATTGGTAAGAAGCTCTGTTCCCGTTTCGTACCTTATGGGTAACTGAAAATGGGTTAAAAGGGTTGTGGCTAGGGTACTGAAGTTATCAACTGAAGATCTAGGTAATTCGATATACCATTTTGTTGCCGGACCAGTTAACGTTCGCTGAAAAAGGTGAAACCTGATCGAATCATCATTTAGAGTGTTAGATGAACACCACAAGTGAAAGGTCATCACATGATTCGACGGGTCTTCACCCGAATTTCCATTAAATTTAGGAATATCTGACGGAAGTTTATGAGGAATTGCTGGCCACAAAGGGGCGTAAGCGATTGGATCGTTTGTTAGCCAATTTAGATCTGGTAACTCTAAAGTTGCCACGAAGGGCAACTGTTGATTCAGGTTCGACGAAGCATACCCAGGATAAGATGGGATTGCCTGAGCAGTGGGTCTTTGCATACCAGCATAGTGCATTTGATGTTGATAACGTTGGTAAGGTTGATGGGCATAACCATTATGAAATGGTTGATGTTGACCATTTTGAATATACGACTGCCCATTAATTGCAAAGACTTGGTGCTCAGATCCTTGGTAAACTTGTTGGAATTGTGGTTGTTGATATTGCACCAGCCATGGTTGTGAGACCATGTGTTGTTGTCCAATATTGGTTGTTTGACCAAGATGAGGGGTAATGGTACCCATTTGGGCCTACTCCAGTTAAGGAGCCACTAATTGATGATTGTGGTGGCATCGCAAGGACAAGGGGTTGTTGGATTGTGACCTAAGAGACTTGAGGTTGGAATACAACAGGTAACGCTTGTACTTGCGACACTGTCACAATATCCGATGTAGTGGGGATATTTGACATAGGCAGACTTTGTTGCATTTAGTATACAATTCTTGGTTGTTGAGGCAGTATTGGCATCCAACCACTGGATGTAATTCCAGCATAACCTGAATTCTGTTGCGAACTCTCGTATTTTTGACCTCCCGGAGGTGACAATGAAAGGGCATATTGCCCCCCATACGGCGGTAATCCGGTGCTTAAGGGAATTATTTGATTTTGAGGACCAGACTGCCCAAATTAACATTACGAAGGATCAATTTGCTGAGACTCAACATAAGAGATTACAGATATTATTCTGGATGAACAAACGGGAATAGACCATACCATCAAAATAGCCCCTTGATGGATTCCATCCAGTGATTGAGAGCTAGTTGCGACAGATGGTACGCCGGCGAACATTGTTGAAGTGGCAGTAGGAAGTTCTGTTGCTGCTGTGTCAAATGACATAGTCCTAGATGTCGACAGTTGTTCAGACATATCTAGTCTATCCAAAAGATTTCCAAGCGATTCTATAGGAACTTCCGATAAAGATAAACTAATTTCTGAGGAAGAAAGATATAGGGTGATCCCAACTCCAAAATGTGATGGAGTACTAGATGGTGGATCCTCCACAATCTCTTCTATAGCAATCAAACCAGGTGGAAGAGGTAGACCATCAGGTCTGTAAAATATTTCCGGTGCCGGAGAAGGTATAGATTCTGTAGTGACAGATGTTTGGAGAATAACACCTTCTGAATCAGCTGTAGATGGAGCCGGTTCAGGTATATTAGGATCAGTTCTATTGTCCTCTAGTGGCTGCGAAACTTCTTCTGTAAAGGTGGGGGTACCAGAAATGTTTGGAGTAACCGGAGTCTCCGAGGGTGTCGAAACACTTGTTCTAACCCAACCAGGGGACTTTGAGCCGGTTAAACAAGTTCACTTTGTCCGGAATAGTTTTGATTCTGGAGACAAAGACGGTTGACTCGTAAGTCTCCGCGAACGATGGGGTTTTAATTGACTTTCCTCCACGATTGCGGATTACTCAATCAACTAAAAATAAAGGGGAAAAATGTTTCCGAATTAAATGAATTTTAGACGCTTTGACACAACCTGTTTTTTCAATTTTTAAGAGTCGAGAAAAAAAAAAAGATGACTCTAGTTGCCTTTGATTTTTAATGAGCCTGAAGTACAAGTGCTCAGATGGACCTTTTCCTTTAAGGAGTCTAAAAAGGAACGAAAGAGACTACTCTAGAAATCTAGACAGAGGGATTACCAAACCAATCGCAAAACTGCAGAATACTTTTTATGGTACGGCAGTCAATCTTCCCGAATGTTGTGTTCAGTGCATTGTGATCGATAGGGCGGCAAACACGGCTTCCTATGGATAAAGGATATAGCCTATTGTGGTCTCCCAATATATACTCGACGGTACATGGGAGCACAAGTCCATACTGGCACTTGTCGTCTCAAAGAGGAGGAATCACCCAACCAACAATGAAATCGACAATTACCAGGCTTTACGACACCGGAATTCGTCTCTAGCCTAGACTTCTAGATGTTGTGCGTTACATTCCAAAGCGTTTTTATGTTCATTGAATTTATTTTACAGTTGATCTTTCTTAAGAAATTTTCCTTTCAGGTTCACTGCGTGATGTAGATATACAATTCCTAAAATGCAATCTAAGATGATAAACAATCGTTTAATCTTCTTTTTGCAATGAAAATCCTAGCTACTAAAGAAAGAGAGATGATATTCTTTCAACATAGAGCAGAGAGCACACACTAGATGCACTATCCTAAATCAAACCAACAAGCAGTCTAAATGCAAATGCACATGCATGTATTTGTTTTCAGCTTTCTTAATGTGTGAATGACAAGAAGAATGCTAAGTACAAATCTGAATTATCTTTTCAAAGCGACAGTACTAACAAATTTCTCTTCAAAAACAAAAGGAAGATAATGACGACACTTTGCTATTTTGAATTGAAAACTTCTTTCGACACTTGAAAAACTACTAATTCAAATCAAATACAAGAGTAACTGTATAATCGACCATCAAGAACAATAGAATTCTTTTCCTTGACTGAAAACGACACTTGCGACACTTTGAAATCAAAAGACGACAGTTTGATTATGCTACTTCTTTGTAAAAGAGAATTGAAAATGGCGCACAATACATAAAGACATTCACAGTTCTTTTCACAATGGAGGCAGAATGATGGAAAAGAAGGGATTTTCCACAGTGGTATACTGCTCACAAACAACAAAACTCTTGAATAAAGCTGAAGAGAGTGAACACAGAAACCAAAATCTGAGAGCAGAAGAGGTCTTATCTGATCAGCGCACCTGCAACACAGGGAAAGTGCGATGCAGCGCACCTACTGCACATGGGAGGTGCGACGCATCCAGATTATCAAGAGGAGAAGGTGTGATGATCTAGGGACGAGACTTCAACTGGCTTTCGGGTCACAGTTTGCAGCTCAGTTCAGGGATTTAGGCCGATCAAGTGATGTTCAGTAAATATAAATCATAGGGGTTGATCTAATGAGGTTACTAGAGCCACCACTTGGGCAATTAGAAGGTTTGCAAATTGATTGTTCATTTTATAAACAAAACCCAGAGATAGGCTGAAGCAGCATTGATCTACTGTGCACTTGCATAGCAAATGCAGTTCGAAGGCTAGCTAGCTTGACTTCAGGCTCCGTCTGTAAGTTTATAAAACAAACAAATATAGACAAGCAAACAATCTATTCGCTCCCCAGTGGAGTCGCCAATTTGTTATTAGGAAATCTAGTGTCCACTCGGAGCTGCTAGTCCCACTAAGACTGGTAGCTATCTTAGAAACAAACAAACTAAAACTACTTTCATTTTCCTTTATGAGAAGTAGATAAGAGGGGAATGAAGGACACCAACCTCAGTCTTGCGCTTCGTTCCTTGCTCGGTTCCTCTCCCTTCTGTCAGATCCTTGGCACTTCTCCTTCATCTACCCAGCTTCAAAGAGTACCTGTGGAATCAAAGCAGCATAATGCCATCGAAGAACAGAGATCTACAATAATAAACAATATAGGACCAGATATATATTGACCACACAAATGCATATATCATCAAACACACAAGAATGTGGAGGAAAACTTGAATAGCTTTATTAATATCAAGAATAGCAAAGAGGATTACAACCAATTATTCTGACCCAGCATCATCCTCCAGCATGAAAGCCCTTCTTTCACCTCATGAAAAGCTTAGATCACCAAACACTATGATATTCTACCAAGAAACCAACAGCACTTCCTTACAAGATACAAAATTCCAGCCTCTGGATCTCTGGGATGAGGGATCCATATATAGATGATTGCAAGGGGGTGAGTCAGCTTCTGGGATTTTGATTAGTGTCCTCTCTCTAATAGTTCTTGGTTCCACTTGGAGATTGATGATCTCTTACTCATCCTTGGGCGAATTCAGAGAGACAGGAGAAGTTTCTGGAAGATTCCATGACGATCCACCTTGCAAACTGTCTCTGCCATTTGTATACTCTCTTCCATCGCACCCTACAAAAGGGCTTTTCAGTATGCATCGCACCCTTTTTCACTGAGCAGGTGGGATGCATCGCACCCTCTGCACTAGGTAGTTTGTATGGTCCATCTTTGACCAGTTCTGAGCAGTTTTCTGTGGAGAACTTCTGGGAGATGATGTAATCAGCTAACCGTGTTCCTTTAGGGTATGAAACAACACTTTTAGGGACTTAGGAGCCCTTGGTTTATGGACATTTATGATTGGGGTTGAGTGCCCAAAATTTTTTATAACACGGAGGAAGCTGGAGTACCCCTTTTTCGCGCATCTGTGTGATCAACGTAGGGCAATCTATCATTTCATGATCAAACTGAGCACAATACGAACTGGATATCCTCGTCGGGTTGGTACAATCACATGCATAGTGCCCTGGTCGTCCGTAATTGTAACAAATTAATTGTCCGTGACCCATTCCTGGTCCCATTCCTCCTCGTCCTTGACCTCACCCCTTAAATCCAGCACGCGCCATCCCCGTAGTTGGGTCAAGGGCTCACGTTTCTGTCTGCATCCTATAAGCTGGGGTCCGATCCATCATTAGCTCCTAGCTGTGACAAGTGCCCTCGTCGTGGCCTACTGTCCTACATAAATTACAAAATAGCTGTTGGGGAGTCTGCGTATACTTCTGCAACAAATGACAATTGTCTGTCATGTGTTTTCCTCCTATCTGGTAGATCGCGCACCATAATGCAGGTGTCGCACTCGACCCTGCCTATGCTTCTAGTCTCAACGACATTCGTCCTCCTCCTGCCAAGTAGTTCGTGAATACTATCCTTGGCTATCGGCTAATCGGCTAATCTCGCGATCCACTCATACAGTTCAGAAGGAAAGGATGAAAAGAAAATGTCATGGATTTCCATATACACGTAGTGATCCAGCCACCTTTTCTCAAATACTTGCGGAGTTCTATTTTCTTCTGTCACGAACTCATGAACCTTCTAGTCCAACCACTCTTCAATTTCCTTCTTTGTTGAGTTCCAGTGGCACGACATTAGACATCCCTTAGGCAGATTTGGTCCCGACAATGGAACCATTTATTAGCTACATGGGGCCTGACCTAGGTTCGGCAGTGAGTTTAGGCAAGCAAAGCCCGAAACTACTTGTCCTTTAGGCAACAGTCCGCGATGCGCAGACTGAGGTCTCACCCGAGGTAGTATGGAAGGGTGCTAGAACTAAGTTTCCGCACCCTAGGGATATCTTGATGAGGGTTCTAGAGGTTCGTGATCCATACCTGTGCGTTGTGCTGCACCGCACAATTTTCTATCCTTCGCAGCCCGTGCGCACCGTTGTGATTACAGTATTATCCTGATCCCGATCTTTACTGTGCTAATATATTAGTGCTTTAACTTAGTTTTTGTGAGCCCAAGGTTCTTATTACTTATTTATTTTTAGATAAGGAAGCGTAACCAAAAACATATAAATGCATAAAGATAAACATCATATAGAAATCTAGATCTATAAACAGATGCACAATATTCTGAATCAACGTAGCTTTATTAATAATCCTTTTCAAGTTCATTACAATATAGACCTGACTCTGCCCTGTGCACTCGGCTGCAACAGTCCGTGCACTCAGCTACGGACTCTACTAGGCCTCTGCGCACTCAGCTGAAGAGCCTCTACTACTACTATGACTGAAGACACTTCAGATCCAACTCATATCCTCTAACCATGCCTTCGCATATATTTTCCTTCCCAAAACTTAGACTACCTTTACACTTAGAGCCTTGCTCTATTTATACAATCCCATGGTCTGCAGACCATGGGTAGGCTGACACAACTTACATTAAATTACATTATTTTAGGACGGACAACCCTAGACTCTCGAGCTCCGCACCTGCATTTCGTGGGGTCTTTACATTATATTGACCAAAAATCGGGCTTTAAGCCCCAAAAACATGCTATGGGGGGATCCGCTGCCCAACACTAGACCATACAAGGACCTGTAATCCTTCAAATCCAAGAGAGTCAAGTGCTTAGAGATGATAAAGGAGGTAAACCTGGCTCAATCCCTATGAAGGGTGTGGTAATGGACATAGTGGTGGTTGATATTCCTCCTCTGTTCGACATGCTCTTATCTAGATCTTGGGGTTCCAAGGTGGGGGTTCTATTAAGCTAGATCTAACTTATGCCACAATTCCCACTTTTGGAGGTGAGTAAAGGAGGCTATACATAGAAATCATGTTTATAAAGACTATGACCCCAACTAAAGGCTCAGAAAATCCCCCATTGCATGGGAAAGAAAGTGACCTCTCCTACCTATTTCTAAAAGAATATGAGATCTTTTTCGAGGAAACATCAGTGCACCTAACAAGGCAGTTAGAGCATCAACGCACAAATGAAAATGAAGTATGGAACTTATACTTCGACGAGGCAAACTCAAAAGAGGGAAATGGAGATGGAATATTGTTGGTATCTTTAGAGGGCAGCCTGATACCCCTCTCTTTCAAGCTGGAATTTGAGGCGACCAACAATGTGACGAAGTATGAAGCATATCTCTTTGGGTTACAAATGGAAAAAAAATATGAATATTGAATGCCTAACGATCTATGGAGACTCTGAGTTGGTCGTGTTAGTCCTTACAATTTCCTAGGCTGAAAAGGAAATCAATAAGGGTAACCTCAAACCACTTCAACTCAGTAGCTAGCCCTACTGAGCATGAGAGGGATCTCTCTAAGTCTCTTATAAATGATATGAATTTAAAGCAAATGAGTTTTAGGCTAGATATATATATTTGTTTGTGTGTTTGTGAAAATTTGGGTTTTAGGGTTTGCTGAACTTGGGTTTGGAGCCATAAATAGGTCTAGGCTGTAGGAGTGCAGGAGCAAATATGAGAAGGAGCTAGATATCAGAAGCCATGGTGTATTTATAATATTGTCAGTGCAGTATAGAAGTGAAAGTATAGAAGAAACTAATGAGCATAAGTAAACATGATTTCATTAGCTTAGGAAGACATAAACATAACTATGAAAACCAGATAAATAAAGCTTGAGAAACAAGAATTTTGTATATTTCATTGTAAGGTGATGAGCCTCATAAATGGGTAATTATATGGGCTCATTTTACCTCATAACCTATTCAAATCAACCATTCTCTTAGCTTATTGTATGATTTTCTGATTATATTTATGCTTATATGGTGAGTTGAGTTAGTTATTATGCCATGTGGTCTAACATGTATTTAATGCAGATTATTGATGGATTTCGAGGTCAAATTCAAGGATCTAGTGGTCAAAATACATAAATAACTCGAAGTAGACAGAGGAGAGGACATATAGGAGGGAATCCCCCTCACTTATTGCTCCTCACCTCGAATTCCCCTTCATTCAGCTCGGAGTACAAGCAGTTGAATCATGCACTAGAAGGACGTCGAGCAAGTGGAAGATGATTGATAGTTATCTCGAGTTTTGGGAGTCAAGCCTCCCTGATTTTAAGGAAGCTATTGGTAGCTTCAGATGTATAAGTAGAGGGGCCTAGGGCCTCACTAGGTCTACTTTTTTTTCTTGTGTAAACTCTGCTCAAATTTTGAGCTTACTATTTTATGACAGTTTTATGTAATCTTGTTATTTTTTGATAATGAAGATGGAATCCTTTTTGAGCTAGCACTGAGTTACCTCAGAGGGATAAAGCTCTTGGGTTAGGTCCCAATCTAAGCATTCAAGATTCTCTTTACTTGTATTTGTATGCTTTACTTCAATTTGTAGATTAGTTTGTTGTTAGATGCATTTCTCTTGGTTAAGAATAGGTTGCTTTTGATGATTTAGTAGCTTGTTTCCATTTGTGCTTTCTGTAGCAGGTTAAGAAGTGATCAGAGAAGATTCAAAAGGCTAGAAATAGTGCCTTGGACTCTCCTCTCCCTCTGGGACCATGATTTGAGGCAAATACTCTCTTGCTGCCCCAAAAACACAGATTTTCCTCATTCCTAGTACTTCTAGTGTTTGCAGCTCTCTAGTAGGTTGATAATCCAGTTTTGCTTTACTTTAGATCTTCTTTATCATGTTCACTTCCTGATTTGCAATATTCCTTTGCATGCTTTCCTTCCTTACAACATTTCTGATCACTTCCTTCTATACATCATAGTTTAGGCCATTTTAATGCAAAACTCGTTTTTCCTAGGATGCACTCATTTCATTGGTTGCTTGATTTTCTTGGTTGACTATCAGTTTCTATGCAGCAGATATCTTCTAGTAGTAGGCCAGCTTACCAGAAATCAAACCCTCCATCTAATCCATGCCCTATAGGTCTCCCAAACCTCACCTCAACTCTGCCCTAGTTTCCTGCATTTTTCATAGAACTTCTTCCTCTCTCCTTGAGCAAACCCAATCATCTTTCTCTCTCCTGGTGATTCACGGTAGACCTTAGGTGCCCTAACACCTCATTCCAACCTTCATCCACATTTTCCACACACTCTCACGCCCTCCAAACAACAAAAATTTCTCTCGGCCTCCTCCTGTACGCCTCCTATAGTTTCCCTGTTTTCCTCCTATAGTTTTCCTGTGTCCTATAGTTTTTCCTATAGGATTTATTCTGAAGGCTGAGTGTGGGAAAAGCCTCCATAAGGACACCTAATACCTCCTAGGACCCATCCACACCATCCTACATCCTCCCAAGCTCAAAAAGTTTCCCTCTAACGCCACCTGTTCGCTGCCACACTCACACACAATAAATTAGATGCATGTTAAATTCACATAAAAATCCAAAAATATGTTTTTTGCTTATTTACTTCCAGAAATAGCATGGTTAGATGTTGTTTACTTCCTTGAGTAGGTAATGGCATTTCTTTCATGGTTTTCATAGTGTTTTTGGCAAAAGTGGGATTAGCTTGTTAATTAGGGTTTACTAGGTTTTGCTTTACATTCTAGCCTTTCTCCTTTTTGCAGTCAGAATAGCATCTGTAGAGTAATCTTTCTTTCCTTTCATCACACATAGATCTTCTTCTGAAATCTATAGAAGTTAGCTTGAGCTCCTAGTGATCTCGCGCCAGCTGACCAAGTGACAACCTGTAGTGAGAACTAGTACTTGTGCATATAGCACCGATGCTTCAAGTTTGTTACGAATTACCGGGTTGATAAAAGTAAAGTTGGCAACCCAGGAGTTGTAGAATTCTTGCTGCAATACTGGCACTCACCACTTTTTGGTGTCGTTTCCGGGGAAGAGTCAGAGTATTATGGGATTACTGCTTTCTTCTATTTCCTATTGCAACATTCTGCTAATAGTTTATTTCGGCAAAAGTAGACTAGTCATTTATTTTCTTTCAGTTCTGCATTTCCTTGCTTTCCTTTTCAATTATTCAAATTTTCATTCAGTAAGTTCATTTCAGCTAGTTTCAATTTGTTTTGTTCAATCACAATTTCAGTTTCTGCAGGTACTTTCAGTGTGGAGAAAAAGAAACAAAAAACCAACCAAAAATATTTCCTTTCATGCCTTGTAGGAGTAGAGATAACTTAGGAAAAAATTTTCCCAACACCCCCATTGCTTCACACAACCAAATTTCTCTCTTCTTCAGTGGCTACAATCAAGAAGAACCCTTAGGTAAACATCCAAACATATTTGAAGAACCTATAGGGGAAGAAGAAGAAGAAGAAAACATTCCTCTGGAGCCAATGGCTGAAAACAAAAATGCTAGGGGAAATGGAGAGAGACTAGAGGGTATCTTTCCCATTTGGGAGACCAATGGGGGCACCAAAATGAAGAAGGCTTTGTTGTCAATAGAGTTTGAATTCAATACCCTAAGGATGGCAGCTCAGCTGGACCTAGACCTCAGCCATGCACAAAAGGAGAGATTACTTCAGCTCAATGGATTGGATGAATACAAATTGAAAGCCTTTCTCCATACAGAGGTAGTTCAGCTTCAGAGAAAGATATGGCATGACAGAAATATCAGGGAGAAGCAATTCCAAGAGGGAGATTGGGTACTACTCTATGATTCAAGATATAAGGATTTCAAAGGCAAGCTGAGGACAAGATGGTTGGGACCCTACACTGTGGAGAAATGCAATGATAATGGTTCAGTTCTGATCAGAACCATTGATGATGAAGCCATCCCCACGCTTGTCAATGGACATCGGTTGAAAGTCTACAAGAAACCCCTCTCCAAGCGAGATTTTATTGAAGATTTGAACAAAACAGTGATGGTAGTGGAGCATGTCTTAGCTTCCACTTCACCCACGCATTGAAGAAAAAAGAGAAAAAATAAGGACTCAAGTGAAAACCTCCATGAGGCGCTTGAGTCCCATCACTAGGTTGAAAACCTCTTCTAAGGCAGCCCAGTGATGTCAAAAAAAAGAAGGAAAAGAATAAGATCCCTGGGTGAAAACCTCCCTTGGAAGCGCCCAGGGCAGTAAATTAAGGTGAAAATCTCTCTAAGGCACCATAGTTGTTTTCAAAAAATAAAAGAGAAAGAAAAAATGAATTTTTATTGCATTGTAGGTTTGCAGGAGGACTACAGGGAGCAGAAGAAGGTTCCAAGGGGACCCTAACATTCATACCAGCATCCATCTCATCTTCTCCACACATTCCTTCATCATTTGGCATCTCTTTCACCCCACTGTACCTCTTCTTCCAAAACTGTGTTTTCTATAGGAGGCTCTGTTTTTTCTACAGGAGGCTCCTGTAGGAATTACAGAGAGCCAAAAGTGTCTACAAGAGGTAGTTTGAGGGACAAGAAAAGCTTCATGAGGAACCTATAATGCCTCTTACCATCTTCAAACCTCCTTTCCATCATTTCCAAGCCTGCATCACACTCCAAGCATCATTATTATTTTTTTTTTCTTTCCAAGAAAAAACATAGAAAATAGTTTTTCAGTTTTGAAAAGAAAAAACAAAAACAAAAGGAGGAAAAGGCACCATTAACTTTACCTGAAGCGTACTTACTATCCCTCCATCATTCATCTCCACCTCTGGCATCATTCTCGAGCTCCAAGCATAGGGAAATATCTGAATTTTCAAGGGGAGAAGCAACTACAGGAGCTCTTGTAGGAATTCCGGTAGCAGCTGATCCCATAGAAGTCCAACACCAGCAGCAAGGGACAGCACATCTGAAGGTTGAAAAGGCACATGCAGCTCAGCTCCAGCAAAAGAAGAACCTGCAACAACACACAACAACACATCAACAAGCAGAGACAACATGCATTAAGGAAAATGAAGGCATGCAGTAGAGAAAGCCACAGCACCTCACAGTCGATGGCAGCAAATACACTTGGATTACATGTAAGTAGCTAAGTCACTCTATTTGCATTTGTGTAATTAGGAATCATACGAAGGGAACGAGATGGTTGAAATCGAAAGAGGGAAAGGTGGCCAGTTAACTTGGCTACCTTCATTTGGTTGACTCCACTTAACCGAGATATCACCCACACGTGCGCACAGTCAACTCAAGCAAAAGATGTGAAGGACAGGTAGTGGGAGGAAGAGTTAACTCTGATGCAGTAATGAGGGGATGATTATGAGGGGGGTCATGATGACCAAGCAGGTGGGGACCAACGGTCCTAATCGGGGCAACGTACACCTTGCCAGCTCAACACTCATAACCGAAAACAGCCATAAAAGGTAATGAGCACTCCTCCCCGCGCATTCTCACCACCTTTTCTTCAGTTTCTCCTCGTAACTCAGCCACACAGCAATCTTCTTATGCCCCCACAGCCTTGTGTACACCATCCTTCATCGATTTCCTCTATATTTTTTCTCTCAACATCTTCTACAGGAGCCCTACAGGTTTTCTACAGGAGCACCTACAGGAAATCTACAGGAGGGACAGCGGGCTTCTACAGAAGGGGCAATGAGTCATTTTGAAGGGAGGAAACGTGATTTTTGGCATGAATTTCAATTTGAAGAGGTAGTGTTCATGAATTCCCTTTGTTGAATATCAAAATGTGAAAGATTTGGTCTCAAATTGAAGAGAAAATGAGTCTTTAAGAGGGTAGAAATACATTAAAAAAAAAAAAAAACTATTTAAAAAAAAACACAGTCCCCTCTATTTTTCTATTTCACTCAAAATTCTTTGTCTCCACCTCCATATCTGGTTTTTCAAAATAAGTATAGGAAGTATGACACGGGGGTTTATGAGAAAAGATCCCACTAACTCCACTAGACTCCATGCACATCCTCAAGTGGTGGAAATATTTACAAGGGAAAATTGGATGAATTTATTTGAGAAGTTTAGAGGGTTTGATGACGAAATTGCCCATGAATTTCCTCTCTCTCTAGTCCCTCACAAAAGAACTCATGCCACTATAACCATTAGAGGCCTCTCCACTGAAATAACCCCTGAATTCATCAATAGGGTCACTACCCTTCCTCTTGGGCTACCTTGGAGTGAAAATAAGAAAATAATTGGCTAAGCTGCAAAGAGGAAATTTTTCCAAGATAATGAAACCCTTGTTGAAGACAAAAATGGAATTAGGAGGGCCAGTGTACCATATCCCTGGGATGAGGTTAGCTACTAAGTGATCAAATACATTTCTTGTGAGGGGAGGCACAACATTGTTTATGGATATCATTTCAGAATCCTCCAAGAATTGAGATATGACATGGATGCCCCAACACATCAAAAGCTCGGTATCCCTTACTTTCTCCTTCATTCCCTCATTGACTCCAGCACCAAGGTACAAGAAGGAAATTCACAATAGCTAGCTGACCATGGCCTAATCAAGATCCTAGTAGAAGAAGCCCTCCATACCCTTACAATCCCTATAGCATGGGAAGTTTTCAGAAATATGACAGCTGAGGATGACATCAAGGAATTAACCTATGATGTCAATCCTGCTGTCAGTGAGGAGGGAGAACAGCAAGGATGAGAAGATGAAGCCAGTGGTGACATAGTAGAGCAAGAGAGGAAGGAGGAAAGAAAAGAAATAGAGGAGGGCATATTTGAAGAGACAGAACAGGAAGTACAAAAAGAGACAAAGAAGGAGGAGGAAAAAGAGACAGAAGAGGGATAAAAGGAGGCAGAGAGGGCAGAGCAAAGAGAAGAGTCCCCTGAAACTTTGGAAAGAGAAGCAGCAGTTGTCGTCACTACCCTCAGTACACCAATCAAGCAGAAGCAAAAGAGGAAAAGAAAAACCTCCATATATTTCAGGGCAAGGAAGAGTACCAGAATTAAAATAGGCAAACCTCAGCCCTCATCAAAGACTCCCATTAACATTGAAGATTCACCATCTACCAAGGTGAAAGAATCTCCTTCCAAGACACCCATAACCTATGAAAGGAGGACTACAAGATATTCTACATGGAAGGGAAAGGCAATTCTACAGGACCCCAAACCAAACCTACAAGAGGCTAAAACATTCCTACAGGAGACATTGTCTGAACTACAGGAGACACAAAAACTTGAGGAAAAGATAGGAGGACAGCTAGTGCTGAAAGAGAAAGCACAAGAGCTACAAGAACCTGACCCCCCGCCTAATCTTAAATCCTATTACAGACTACTTGAGGGAGGCAAGATAATCGCACAGAAATTCGCAATTCCACTGTTTTTCGAATTGGAAAAATAGAGAGTGAGAACACATAGGTGGATGTAGATAGCCAAGTCCAAAGGAGTTGAGGATATTGGCCACATGGAAGACAAACTCAGGGAAATGGGTAGGGAATTGACTGCTCTCAGAGACAGAGAAGCCATTACAAGAAGCCACCTTGAGAATGAGAATGAATTACTAAGGAGTTAGCTATAGGAGAAAGAAACTCATTTGGCATACATGGCCAGCTTATCCATAGAAGCATGACAATGCATAACACCAGCCAAATCTTATGGCCTCTATCTGAACGATCAGTGGCTTCAATTCAAAATGAAAACTTTGGCACAAAGAGGCACCAAGACTACAAGCAGTTCATGGATTTGTGTGACCAAAGAACCTCTGAGGACAAAGCAAATGGTAGAGTTCTATCTACATAACATGGCCCTCATAGACATGAATGTGTGGGACCCCAATGCCAAGCTAGGGGATCTACAATTAATGTCCATGGTGTCATGGATGAACCATGAAGAATTGAGGGCAGTAGAAATGAAAATATTGTTAATAAAAGAGCAGAATGAACCATTGATGATAAGAGATGAGCCATCAGATCCTATGGCATTCATTAGCACACACAACCTACTTGCCAATGACCCTCATATTGCCCCTAAATATATAGCCAATCAGGAACAAGCCATTGCACACTTTGAAGATATGCTTAGGTTACTTGGGGATGACTGTGTGCATGCATGCATGAGAAGATGGAACACCCTACCCCATAGCTTGCAAATCAGAGAATACCATTCCCCCATGAGGCTGAAGGAGGCACTGAAAAGAGTGCAAATGTACAAGCACTCCATGCAAAGGCTAAAGGTCAACTAGATTGGCCTCAAACTGAGTCCTCCACTCATATTAGGCATGTTGGAAGGCAGAAGAGAAGAAGAAGAGAAGGAGAAATGGAAGGACATAGATAGAAAGGTAGTTATGGTGAACATGAGCAGACCATATCAGAAGCTTGGAATGCTAGGGAGGCCACCAGGGCCATGAAAGACTACGAGATTGACTAGGTTGCTCAGAGGATGAGCAACACCTTCAGTAGGGGGGTGACGATGAGCCTCATAAATGGGTAATTATATGGGCTCATTTTACCTCCTAACCTAGTCACATCAAGCATTCTCTTAGCTTATTGTATGATTTTCTAATTATATTTATGCTTATAGGATGAGATGAGTTAATTATTATGCCATGTGGTCTAACATGTATTTAATGCAGATTATTGATGGATTTTGAGGTCAAAGTCAAGGATCTAGTGGTCAAAATATAGCAATAACTCAAAGTAGACAGAGGATAGGACTTATAGGAGGGAATCCCCCTCATTTATTTCTCCTCACCTCGAATTCCCCTTCATTCAGCTTGGAGTACAAGCAGCCAAATCATGCACTAGAAGGCAGCTGAGCAAGTGGAAGATGATTGATAGTTATCTCGAGTTTTAGGAGCCAAGCCTGCCTGATTTTAAGGAAGCTGGTGGGAGATTTAGATTTATAAGCAGATAGGCATAGGGCCTCACTAGGGTTGACTTTTCTTGCTTGTGTAAACTCTGCTCAAATTTCGAGCTTACTATTTTATGACAGTTTTATGTAATCTTGTTATTTTTTGATAATGAAGATGGAATTCTTTTTGAGCTAGCACTGAGTTACCTCAGAGGGATGAAGCTCTTGGGTTAGGGCCCAATCCAAGCAGCCAAGCTTCTCTTTACTTGTATTTTTTTCTTTACTTTAGTTTGTAGATTAGTTTGTTGTTAGATGTATTTCTCTTATGTTTAAGAATAGCTTGCTTTTGATGATTTAGTAGCTTGCTTCCATTTGTGCTTTCTATAGTAGGTTAAGCATTGATCATAGAAGATTCAAAAGGCTAGAAATAGTGCCTTGGCCTCTCTTCTTCCCTCTGGGACCATGATTTGAGGCAAAGACTCTCTTGCTGCCCCAAAAACACAAATTTTCCTCATTCCTAGGACTTCTAGTGTTTGCAACTCCCTAGTAGGTTGATAGTCCAGTTTTGCTTTGATTTAGATATTCTTTATCATGTTAAATTCTTGATTTGCAATATTCCTTTTGCATGCTTTCCTTTCTTACAACATTTCCCAGCATTTCCTTCTATACATCATAGTTTAGGCCATTTTAATGCAAAAGTCTGTTTTTCCTAGGATTCACTCATTTCATTGGTTGCTTGATTTTCTTGGTTGACTGTCAGTTTCTATGAAACATATCTCTTCCAGTAGTAGTCTAGATTACCAAAAATCACACCTTTCATCTGATCCATGCCCTATAGGTCTCCCAAACCTCACCTCAATTCTTCCCTAGTTTCTTGCATTTTTCATAGAAGTTCTTCCTCTCTCCTTGAGCAAACCCAATCATCTTTCTCTCTCCTGGTGATTCATGGTAGACCTTAGGCACCTTAAAACCTCATTCCAACCTTCATCCACCTTTTTCCACCTACTCTCACACCCTCAACACGGTGAAAATTTTTCTCAACCTCCTCCTGTAGGCCTCATGTACTTTCCTTGTTTTCCTCTTGTAGTTTTCCTGTGTCCTCCTGTAGTTTTTCCTGTAGGCTTTCTTTTGAAGGTTGAGTGTGGGAAAAGCCTCCAGAGGCCACCTAAGACCTCCTAGAACCCATCCACACCATCCTACATCCTCCCAAGCTCCAAAACCTCCCTCTAACTCCACCTGTTCGCTGCCACACTCACACACAATAAATTAGATGCATGTTAAATTCACATAAAAATCCAAAAATATGTTTTTTGCTTATTTATTTCCAGAAATAGCATGGTTATATGTTGTTTACTTCCTTGAGTAGGTAATGGCATTTCTTTATGGTTTTCATAGTGTTTTTGGCAAAATTAGGATTAGCTTGTTAATTAGGGTTTACTAGGTTTTGCTTTACATTCCAGTCTTTCTCCTTTCTGCAATTAGAATAGCATCTGTAGAGTAATCTTTCTTTCTTTTCATCACACATAGAGCTTCTTCTGAAATCTATAGAAGTTGTCTTGAGCTCCTAGTGATCTCACTCCGGCTGACCAAGTGACAACCTGCAGTGAGAACTAGTACTTGTGCATATAGCACCAACGCTTCCAAGTTTATTACGAACTACCGGGTTGATAAAAGTAAAGTTGGCAGCCTAGGAGTTGCAGCATTCTTGCTCCAATACAGGCACTCACCATAAGGCATCCATAGAAAGAAGAGATATCATGTAAATAAAGATGTTTTAACCTTTATAAAACAAATAGAATGAAGAACAAACACCATGAAGTCACTAGGCTGGAGTTCCTTTAAAATAGTTGTAATTGTCTCTGTATTAGCTAAAAAGATGATTACATCCAACCCTCCTCCACAAAAAGTCCAATCCCTCTCTCTGAAAAATAAATGATCTATATAGACTCTCTTAGACCAATTTCTAACCTTCAGGAGTCGAATTCCTTGGTGGAGGAATTGACTCCAAGATTCTCTCAACCAACAGGTGAGAGTGAGAAGGTGAAACTCAAACACTTCTTAGAGAGTTTGTTTAGGAGTTTTCTTCCTTTATGAGGCCTAATAAACATCAAAAACAACCTATGATGTACATTTATTCATGCCTACATCACCTAGCCTCAAAAACAGTGCCATTACATAAAGAGGTTTGACTTTGACTAAGTCCAACTGGAAACTAGAAATTTTACACAGTGAAATTTACAAATTAAAACATAGAAACATGTAGAAGTGCAACACCAACTTTGAGCTGATTTTCAGGTGCCTTCTAGAGGTCCAAATGCAATTCTAAGAGAACATTCAACTAGCCCTTCAAGTCTAGTTTCCATAATAGTTTGAATTTTTTAATTTTACCCATGGAAAGGCCTTCAAAAATCCATTCTCCCAAGATCGCTCCAGGTGCGCAGCGCCTATCAAAAAAGGGTCTAGATTGCTAGTTTTTTGCCACGTTTTTGCACTTTTCTCCAAAACTGAGCCACCTCTGTAAAATATGAGAAAATTATTTTCTAGAGGATGGAAAGAGCTTTCCAAAAATATAAATTTTTCCTGAAATAGATTCCTTAGGAAAAAGTGCAGCTTCTGGAGTTGTTGATTTTCAGAATTTAGCTCCAAAATTCACAAAAAGCCAAAATTGCTCAGAATTTGCTCAAAATTGGCTAGAAGATGTAACATTATGTATGTTAAACCTTCATAGATGTTTCAACAAGTATATCCAAGTTTTCCTCATCCTTTTGGTCCTTTTTGGCTTCCTTGAGCTTGTTTTCAAGCTGCTTTACCTTGACATTGGTGATCATGTTTTGAGCCTGGTAGTGGTGCGCCATATGCCTAAGCAACTGATTATCTTTGTTTTCCTTCTCAAGGAGATTCTCCAAGTGTTTATTCACCCTATTGATCCAATACTCCTTTTCTTGATTGACCTCAAGAGCAATTTTGTCCTCTAGGTCTATGTCTTCATTCAACAGGATGTGTTCTTCCTCTTCTTGTAATGCCTTCTTTAGGCCCTTTGTTCTTGGTCTTTTCCTCTTACCTTTCCCTTTTTCTCCTTCAAGCTCATTTGACTCTATGATTTCTTTTCCCTTTCCAACCTGTTGTAACAACTTGTCTTGCTCTTTTTCAATGATCAATTGCTTTTCTTTGAGCTGACTATTCTCCTATTCAAGGAATGAAATGATGTATCTAGCTCTCGCCATGTTGAATGTAAGTTCCTTGATCTAATAGTATTTATCTTTGATTATCTGTTGCATACTTGAAGTCTGATCCTCTGCCTCTAAATAAACTAGCTCAAACTCGTGCTCAATTGTGTCTTTATCCCACGTTGTTGATCCCTACTTTGTTGATGTAGAAGGCTTGACCCCTTTCTCACCATGAGAAGCGAACACAAGCCTCTGTCATCTCTTGTACATCCTGGTCACCTTAGGCTTAGGTGCTTGAATTTTCTCAACTGATTTTCCATAGGACCCCACTTCCATTTTTTTTTTTTGGTATGCTAGAGGTTTGAGCTGCTACATTGGCTTCATGCCATTTCAGGGTTGTTTCCAAAAAGGTTTCCCAAGTCATACCTTTCTCTGCAAGTTGGTGAAGGACTATAGTCTTGATCAGACTATGATGAAATAGGCTTGGGCAGTGCTCCTTGTTCTTCATTTGTATCTTCTCTGAAATTTTGGAAATGCTCTTGAATAGGAAGTTACACATGTTGAGTGGCTTCTGAGAGGTGAAGTGCATTAGGAGGTGAAAATGATAAGCATTCAACCTAGAGAATATTTTTTCACATGTAAAGAACATGATAATCTTCATCAAAGGGGCATATTTCTCCAATAATTATCTAAAAGGCTTAGTGTGAGCATGTTTTTCCCTGTATGGTGTTTTTAAGAAAGGTTTACAATATGTAAGATCTAGGTTCATTCCCTTGAACCAATATTCACCATTGTTTGGTAGCCATGTACCAAGTGAAATGGAGGCCACTAAAAAATGAATTCAACACCAGAAATAACAACACTTTCACCCTTCAACTACTCATGAAAACCCACCTCACTTACCCTGTTGCGGAAATCCAAGCAATGTGCATCTTCAAATAACTGTTTGATAAAGGGATATGAGTTGATTTCGCTGCAATTTGATGGCTCATATCTGAGGAGTTTCCCTCCATTGTGATGTCTCTTCCTCTCTGGTGAAGATTCTGCCTCCATGATGACAAAAACCCTAGCAGCAGGAAAATGAGAATAATTGTGAGGTATGAGTGGAAAATTAAGTGATGTGAAGGTGGAGTTTGACAAAATGGTAAAGAAGGTTTGAAAGAGGTGAAAATGGGCTATGGAGAGCTGATGAAAATGAGTGGAAAAGCAGTGGAGGAATGATCTTCTCGTGAGGAGGAAAAACAGAGTTTGTTGTGAAAGTTACCAAAAACCCCTAGGAATGAACTAGGGTTTCACTTTTGGAGAGGTAAAATTCTGTTTTGAGGTCGATTGAGTGGTTAAAATAGTTTTTTAAACATGTATATAGGTGTAGGGAAACATTTTACATGTTTAGAAACCAAGAAATAAGAATGGCCATCATCAACCTATCATTCCCCATGAGAAATTTCATTACAAACCCTAATTTGAAAAATCATTGGCATGAGATGATTTTGAAAAGCAAAGAAGGAAGAGTAATGGTGTACTTACTTGTTGCTTGGCTTAGGAAGCAATGAAACAAATTTGCAAGCTTAAAAATCAAATTTGGGAGAGATTTGGGCATTTTCTGGACACTCTGCCCTATGCACAATGTAGTTAGCATGTGCGCAAAGCAGTGTCTCTGTGCGCAGCGCCGAGCCTCCAAGCGCATCGTCTTGTCTCTATGCGCAACGCCTTGAGATTTTTTCCAATTTTGCCTAAAAAATCGACTTTTCTGTCTTTTGGAGTGGACAGCTCGATACTCAAGAGTGAATAAGAGGTAAATGAAACAAGTTTGGGGCTTTTAAGTTTATATAGGAAAAATTATTTCTCTTTTTAAAAAGAAATGGGACCCACAAACCTTTGAAAAACTGATTTTTTCACTTTTGAAAACAGAGTCACCTTTAATGATGAAACCTGAACTATCTTTTCACTTTCCTGAGTACTGGAACTTCAACTTCTTCTTCTAGAACTTTTCAAACATGAAAACATGATGAATGTGTGCTAACTCACAAATCAATATCAAAGAGTTGCTTGTCATTCTCTTTTCACTGTTGGATTTATTCATGAAAATAATGGACCTTGGAAACCCTAGCAACCTAATGGATGACCTAAAACTGAATGGAATGATGATGATGACTGACTTGATTTTATTATGACACCTTCATAGAAATGTGATAAGTGACTAGCATGAACGAATTTTCAAAAGACTTACCTCATTTCTAGACTGACCAAACAGTGACCAAATTTTACTGTGTAACCCTAGTGACATAAAAAATTTGATTTTGATAGTCCTGACAAGCATTGTAAAACCATATTTGATCCAGGTGACAGGCTAACAAGACTGACACTAACAGGTCATGAGTAGGATAAGGAATCAATGCCAAGCCAAACACCCCAAGCTGACGACATACTAGAATGAAGTGTGGGATCTAATTGATAATTTTCTCCTGGCCTTTAATATCGAATTTCTACCCAGGGAAGGAAACAGGATGGTTGACTTCCTTGTCGTAGTAGCAACCAGTTTTAGGCCCATGCAAAATTCGTTCCTCAAATATGAGGTAGAAGTCAGATACAGAACTTCAATACCTGATAATGTCAAGCACTGGCACATATTTGAGGATGATAAGTAAGTGAAAAGATTCATAGAAGTTGTTGGGGAATTCGCCCACTTCACCATCGATCATGAAGAAGAATATCAAGAAGCCACTCCATGGAAAGACATTATGGTTGGGCACACACTTTTACAACTGAAAGGGAAAACCATTCGGTGTGGAATGGTCCCACTGGAAAGGCTTTCTAATAAGGATGACATAGTCTCCAAACTAATGGTCCCAAAGAGAGACTATCAAGTAGAATATGGCAACATCGGATCAGAGGAGGAACCCCAGATGATCAAGCTATCCAAAGGAATCCACTCACAATACAGACAAAGGTATTTAAATCTATTCAAAATTTATAAGGATGTATTTGATTGGTCTTATGAGGATTTGAAAGAATTTGATACTAACATCATTCAGCATAAGATTCCTTTAAAGAGTGGAATAAAGCCATGCAAATAAAAACTCAAGCAGATAAATCCACTCTTACTCCCCTCCATTGAAAAAGAGGTGAGAAAGTTGCTACAGGAAAAGATCATAATGCCTTTAAGGTACTCTGAATGGGTGGCCAACCTAGTCCCTATCCGAAGAAAGAGCGGAGAAATAAGGTTGTGTGTTGATTTCCGAAATCTAAACAGGGCGTCGTTGAAAGAAAACTACATGTTGCCCAAGATGGATTATATATTGCAGAAGGTGGTTGGATCAGCCAGAATGTCCATGATGGATGGGTTCTCTGGCTACAACCAGGTGGCATTCCATACTGACGATCACATGCCCTTCGATCTCATTAATGCAAGGGCCACATTTTAGAGAGCAATGGACATAGCCTTTGTAGGGGACCAAGACAAATTTGTGGATTTTATTTAGATGATATCACAGTCTTTTCTAAGACTGATGAAGAGCACATCCTCCATTTAAAGCTCACCTTTTAAAAATCCAAGAGGTATGGTCTCTCTCTGAATCCTAAGAAATCTCAATTCACCCTAGGTGAGGGGAATCTACTTGGACACATAGTAGATCGAGAAGGAGTAAAAATCAATCCTAAATGAGTCAAATCCATCAACCATATTCCCCTACCCAGAAACAAGAAATAGGTTCAAGCCTTTCTGGGGAGAATAAATTTCTTGAGGAGGTTCATACCCAACTACGCAGAAATTGTCAAGGGTATTATTGACATGCTCAAGAAGGAAAATCATTAGGGGAGTTTTGAGGTTTAAAATGGGCCTCCTAAGGAAATTATAAAATATTAGTGAAAATAATAAAATAATATTTGATTACATCATCAAATTTTAGAGAGAAAAAAGGAAAAAGTATTTTTTCAACTCATATTTTCAACTTGTCTCCCTATGGGTTTACTCAAATTTCGAGCGGAAACACTCGTTGGATGCATAATTTGATTCCTCATCCAAGGAGATCCCATGTTTCATACTGTCGATGGACCCTGTCACACGAAAAATGAGAAATACATGAAAAGCGTGATTGCAATCACATTTTTTCATGTATTTCTCATTTTTCAAGTAGCAAGGTCCATCGAAAGTATACAACATGGGTACTCTTTGGATGGGGAACTAGATTTTGCATCCAACAAGTACTCATGCTTGAAATTTGAGTAAAACCTTAGGGAGATAAGTTTAAAATATGACTTGAAAAAGTATTTTTATTATTTTTTTAACTTTTTACTTTTTTACTCCAAAAATGGTGAATCATTCCCCATGGTTGACATCATCATCTTGAATCCTATTGGTTCTTATAAATTTTATTTTTCTTGTACCTTTTTCTTAGGAGGCCCATTTTAGACCTCAAAATTCCCCTAATGGAAGTCAAGTGGAGCTCTGCCCCCAAATATTCTTTCATCATAATTAAAGAAGCTTTGGCCGAGGACCCAATACTAGTCAGCCCTGACTATTCAGTGCCTTTCTACATCTTTTCTTTCGCCTCCCCACATACTATTGTTGTAGTGCTGCTACAAAAAAATAAAGAGGGTTATGAACAACCCATTTCCTTCTTCCACCAAGTCCTAAGGGATGCTGAGCTGAAATATAATATATTGGAGATGTTATCACTCAAAATTTTCTCTAGAAGTTATTAGAAGAAAGAAAATGACTGAGGTAACCACAAATCAAATTTTGGACATAGGCTCTAGCCAACCTAAGCTCAGAGAGGGTTCTCTCTATATGATTTAGATTTGTTTGCTGGGATTTTAGGCTACTTCTGAATGCTCAGGGGGTTTTTGATTGGTATTTGAGATTGGGTGGTGGGATTCTTTAAACAGATGGATAGAATGATGTCTCTAGACCATTGGGTTGTGGATTCAACAGAAGGGCATGAGAACTGGATCAACTCACTAAAGGGAATGTTCAAAGGGCAAGATAGGAGAGTAGAGTGTAGGTCTTTGGGCCAGAGGAGTGAAATGGTTTGAATCAAGGTGAGAGAGCAATTAAGAATTCTCAGACTAAGACTTAAACGAGGAACAAAGGGTAATCAGAAACAAAGGACAATTAAGAATCCTTTGCTATAGATTATAAAGAGACAACCTAAACTAAGGAGAAATTAAGAATTCCTTAACTTAGATATCAATAGAAAACAAGTTTTTGCCTAACTGTTAAAACAGAGTGTAATTAAACAAATTCTAAGATAATACTCCAGTTATAACATTCAGTCTCGGATATACATTAAAGATTGTGGAAAAACTTTAAGAAAGATAACAACAACATGAGAAAATACTTGTCTACACTTCACTCAACACATGAATCCTTTGAAATATCTAGTCTTTATTCATCAATCCAGCTTGCTGGCTCAGTCAATGATCCAATAGCTTTACAGTCCTTTGATCAAGAAGTCTATAGAAATGTCTAAGAATCCACACTATATACTTCGAATTGTGAAGTATTTATACTAAAGTTTTATTACAAAATATCTCAAACTAACTTGAGATTTAATCTAGGAAATGAAAATATCTTCTTGCAAGAAGATAGAGACAGTTGTTGAACTGCTTTCATGTTGTCCCATTTATTATGGTATTGCTGGCCTTTATGGTTTGGTTTTAGCCCTTTATGCTCTTTTTTGTTTGAACTATTATGCTGGAGGCCTCATTTACTTCAGGTTTTCATCTGATACTCTTTAACACTGATACTCTTTGACTTGCTAACATGTCAATATCCTTTATTGCGATTTTACTTTCACTGTACATTTTTAACTATATACTATGTGTTTCAACAGTAAATTATTTATTTTTTATATGTATCAGCATCTGGTAGTAGATATTGGTCAAGTTTCTGTATGTTTTATCTATTTGTCTTCTAACTGTTACTCTATCTGGTTACTCTGTTTTGACAGTCAAGGTCTCTGTGTGAATGTTTTCTTCTTTGTTCTGTGTGTAATTGTTTTCTTCTTATGTTCTGTTTGTAATTGTCTTCTTCTTCTTAATGAAGGTTTTTGAATAGGTTTCTTTTCGAGTCTTGGAGTAAACAAGTTCTGTGACTATTATCAGAATTGTTTATCCAAGCTCTGGTCTTTTGCCAATTACCTACAAAATTCAACAATTATTAAGAAAACACAAGTCGGCAAGTGTTATCACTCAGAATTTTCTTTGAAGTTATAAGAAGAAATAAATTGACCGAGGTAACCACAAACCAACTTTTAGGCTTAGGCTCTAGCCAACCTAAGTCCAAAGAGGGCTCTCTCTATATGATTTAGCTTTGTTTTGCTGGGATATTAGGCTAGTTCTTAAGGTTCATGGAGTTTTTATTTGTATTGGGAATTGGGTGGTGGGGATCTTTAAACAGATGGATAGAATGATGTCTCTGGACCATTGGGCATATGGATTCAAAAGAAAGGCAACAGAACTGGATCAACTCACTAAAGAGAATGTTCAAAGGGTGAGATAGCAGAGTAGAGTGCAAGACTTTAGGCCAGAGGAATGGAAAAGGTTTTAACTAGAGTGAGAGAGCAAATAAGAATTCTCAGACCAGGATTGAAATGAAGAACAGGGGGGGCAATCGGAAACAAAGGTAAATTAAGAATCCTTTGCTATAGATTAAAAGAAACAACCTGAACTAGGAGCAATTAAGAATTCCTTAACTTAGATCATTTGTAGAAAACATAGATTTTCCTAACTGTTATAGCATATTGTAATTAAACAAATTATGATATAATACTTCTAGTTATGGCATCCAGATTTAGATCAACAGTATGAGAACTTAAAGAGATAACATCAACGATAGAAAATACTTGTCTACAATTTGATCTGCACATGAATCCTTTGAAATATCTTGTCTTTATTCACCAATCCAACGTGCTTGCTCAGTCAATGCTCCAATAGCTGTTACAGTCTTTCAATCAAGCAATCTAAAGAAATGTTTAAGAATCCACACTACATAATTCAATTTGTGAAGTATTTATACTAAGGTGTTGTTACAAATATCTCAAATTGTATTGAGATTTAATCTAGGAAATAGAAAATATCTTCTCACAGGAAGATAGAGGCAGCTAATGAACTGATTCATGCTATCCCTTGTGGTGTTGTTGGCTTTTATGGTTTATGTCTTGCTCTTTATGCTCTCGCTGTTTGAATTATTTATGTTATAGGTTGTGTTCAGTTGTGTCTTTCATTTAATATTCTTTGTCACTGATACTCTTTCACTCTGATGACCTGTCTTTATCCTTCACTGTTTCTTCATTTTACTGTTACATTTTATCTTTTACTGTGTATTTCATCAATAAATTCTTATGTTTTTTAGGTGTCACAACAATTGGAAGTGGATATTGATCAAGTTTCAGTGTGTTTGGTTTGTTTGGCTTATGACTGCATCTTTGGTCTTGCTTCTTTGTTCTGAACTGTTACTGCTCTGTATTTGTCTTCTTCTCAGCTCTGAGTGTAAGGGTCTTCATCTTCATTCCTTGTATAACTAGTCTTCTGCTTCTGGAATTGGTAGTTTAACAGGTTTATTGGTCGAGTCTTGGAGAAATAGGTTCTTTGACTAGTATCAGAACTATTTATCTAAGCTCTCATTTGTCTGATAACCTAAAAAGTACAACAATAATTAAGAAAAATCCAGTCTACTATGGAAGGGTCCTTGATGGTTCTCTAGAACAAGAATGCTTGGAAAAGGCCTCAGGGCATGCTTTAGGCATAAACATAGGTGAAATTGCATCGCAGAGGCGAAAGGAGGGTTTCATAGGTCTATGCTGTGAAACTGGCAAAATGCGAGAAAACACGGGTTTTCAGGGTTCAAACTTCAACGGGCAAATATTTGAAAAGGGCGAGAAATTCATATTTTATGGAGGACGGGCAGTTTATCAGGACAGCAGAGAAGCGGTTTTAGGAGGTTGTTGCACCGCTTTAGAGGCGTGGGCAGTTTTGAAGAGGGGTCGCCCGATCAGTGTTAGAGCACGACACATAGCAGTCAGGGGTCAGTGAAAAACCACCTTATTGGGTGGGTAAAGTCAGGTGATCGAGTTCGACCGATATTGATGTAGGCCATTAGATCTGTAGGACTGTGATCTAATGATGGTTGGTGGGAGAGTTGTGTAGGGGAAATAAACGGAGGTTGAGGGGGGGCCCAGCGGTTTAGGATTAGTTTAGGCTTAAGTCTTGGTTGAGTGATCAAGTCGGGCTTTAAGAGAGATTAGGGAGTCGTAGGGAGTCGGGTGAAGCCCGATGCAGGATTAACTCAAGCTTTACGGGGGTTAGGGAAACTTAAGTGTAGTTGTAGCAGGATATGGGTTAATTTTTCTATAGTTTTTATTAAAACTAAGGGTCAGGTATTTAGATAGGTATTTAATTATATTTATGGGAAAAGGATTTATATGATTTTTATATAATAAAGTTAGTTTATTAACATTAAATGCGATGGATGGGTTTTTTCCTAAGTAAATGGGAAAAAAGCATGTGATTGTGCATTTAGGCTTTAAACTTAGGAAAAATGGATTTTTAATGGGTTTTTTGTGCGGAAAGTGATTTTGATTTTTTTTTTGGGGCGGGGGGGGTATTGTTTTCCTTAGGTAAATTGGGTTTATACCTTAGGAAAGGGGTTTTCTTGGGGTAATGAGGGGAAATGGATTTTTTGAAGGGGGAATGTGTTTATGGAGGGGAATTGGTTCTTATGAAGGAGATTATAGTACTTGCATCCATAAGTCATTAAGCCGAGGGTCCGGTCCCTCCAAAAGTCAGAAAAATGCTCTGAGCCCCTTTGACTAGTAGGGTTAAAAGTATTTAGAACATATTTATGGATAGGAAATTAGTAAATAAAGGGGAAAGTTGAATGAGAGTAAGTTAATTACATGAACTTGTAAACCTTTTTGCCTTTGCCTTCATAGTTGACCATACATGTTGAAAGATGTATCTAAGCATGATGCATGTTCTTTGATCCAAGTATCTTTATAATTCAGCAACCTTTCTTGTACTTACCGTTTCTTACCTCTAACATATTTTCTTCATTTCTTAGGGTGCATTTAGGCTAGAAAACCCTTATTCATCTATCTTTTTTTTGGAAAGTAAATCTATCTAATTCTAACCTTATATCATCCAAAGGCTCAGATGAAGCTTATGAGCTCTTTTTCTTTTCTCTACCTAACTATGATCTGCCAAGATTAACCTGTTTGGTCAGATTTTATTCTCTAATCTATAAACATAAAATTCAAAGCATGGAATAACCAAGATTAAACTATTTGATTACCATGGATTGTGGCATGAATAAAAAATTGCACACAATCATTATTATGCATAAAAGTAAATAGTAGTGGCATTTGTACTTGCACGCTTTCATGGTCTTTTTGTTTTTGGGGTTCATATATCTTTCATTTTTTTGACCTTCTTTTATTCTTTTTGTCCTTTGATTTATCCTTTAGGACATACCCTCTTTACATTTTTTAATTTTTATAAGATGGAAACAATTTGCAGAAAGCAAAGGTATGTACAATATTAGGCTCAACCTTAGATATTCAAAATTATGACTCCTATTGGTATAGAAACCTAACAGTGACTCCACTTGGGGATGGAATTTCCTTGTGAAATGTCAAGAACTTTATAGATCAGTAGCCTTTGAATTTTTTGTTGATGTTGCCTTCCAAAGTGTATTTCTATGAATCTGCATTATTGATATTTATGATAGTGAATCTTTTGAAGCTCAGGGCCTTCTCTTCAAGCTTCAACTTCAAGGATCATTATCCAATCCAAACTAGACTTTTGAAAATAGAATAAATACAAATGTGAATAAGTAATTAGGTTCAAAGTAGTGTTTCGGCATTCGACCATTCACTGGCCCACCTTCTACATCTATACCATCAATTTCTCTTAAGAAGAAAGCATTAGTTCCTCTATAAGCATAAATGACACAGGGACCTTTCCATAGGAAAACAAATTTCCCATGTTTTCCTTTATATTCCCTTCTTGAGTCCCACTTTAGCACTTTGTCACCAATGTAAAAATCATCAACCTTGGTTCTCTTATAAAAAAATATTCTTTATCTTTTCTTGCACAACTTGGGATTTGACATAAACTTCTTCTATTGTTTGTTGTGGATGCATAGTTTGGTTGATTCTTATTTGGATACTATTTGGTTCAACCTGTATTTCTTGAAGCATCTTCATCACTGGCACTCCCAAAGAGGATGGAAAGACAACTTCCATTGCATAAACTAGTTGATAGGGAGAAGTACCAATTGATTTCTTTGTAGTCAATTTGTCTGTCCATAAGGCATTGACTAGCTTTCTATTCCAAGTTTTCTTATTGTCCTCCAGTACTTCTTGATGATATTTACTAGGATTTTGTTTGAGGATTCAGCCAATCCATTACCTTGGGGGTAATACATTGTGAAGTGGCCAAGGGTGATATGGTATTTATTACAGAATTCTACCATTCTTTTGGATTTAAAGGTTGTTGCATTATTAGTAATGAGCTTCATTGTACATCCAAATCTAGATAAAATATTGGTTTCAAGGAAGGTAATTAAACAGTATATGTGGCTTGCCTCGAAGGTATGGCCTTTATCCATTTTATAAAGTAGTCAGTGGTAGTAAGGATCCATTTGTGTTGGGCATAGGAGTGTGGGTGAATTTCACCAATGAAGTCTAGACCCCATTGTTGAAAAGGTATTTTAGCAGAGAGTGGCTTGAGGGGCAATGGTAAGAGCTTTTTCTTTCCCTCAAAAATTTGACATTTGTGACAGGAGGTCACATATTTCTTGACATCAACAAACAAGGTAGGCCAGTAGAAACCAGCTCTAAGGATTTTATCTGCAGTAGTCTTCCAGTAAAGGTGTCCTCCACAGTCACCTGCATGAAACTCTTGTAAAACTTTGTCAGCTTCTTCTTTTAATAAGAAATTGAGAAGAATACCTTCATGGTCTCTCCAAAACAAAACATTGTCTAATATACAAAATCTTAAGGATTTCATCTTTAAAAACCTACTTTTAGTCCTAGATAATTCAGGAGGAGCTTGTAAATTTAGTAAAATATAACAAATATTAGCATACCATGGTGATTCAAGAAAGGACTAGCTGATTAGTGGAGTCGCCATCTCCTCTTCATTATCTATTGCTACAATAAAGTTAATATCCAAGGCCTGACAGTTCGATTCAGCCATTAGCTTGGCTAAAACTTGGCCACTGATCAACTTTGTTGGTTTAATTTCTATATCATATTCTAAGATAGTATCAATCCACTTCTATCTCTTTCCATCTGGACCATCCTGAGTTAGGATGTCTTTTACTACTGAATTAGGAACGTAGGCTACTATGTGAGAACATAAAATTTATACCTTAAGATATTTAATGGCTTTGACCAAAGCCAAGGCCTGTTTCTCCATTATATTGTATTTCAAGGGGGCATCTCTCAGGGATTTGCTAAAGAAAGCAATGCATTATTCATAGCCCTGGTCATTTTTCTGTAATAGGACTGCAGCTATTGTGTGCTTTGAGGCAAAGGAAAATAAAATGAAATCTCTATCAAACTTAGTACTTATTAGTACTGGTATTTTAGTTAAGGCTAGTTTAATGTCTTCAAAGGATTTATTAGCCTCGATAGTCCATTTTATTGTGGAGTCTTTTTTCAACATATTGTTAAGTGATCTAATTAATTATGCTAGGTTAGATATAAATCTTCTAAGAAAGTTGATTTTTCCTAAGAAAGCTTGTAATTCTCTAATGTTCCTGGGGTGTCTTATTTGTAAGATGGCTTCTATTCTTGCTGGGTCTATTCTAATACCATCTTTCGAGATTATATGACCTAATAACTTCCCTTCCTCTAACCCAAACAAGGACTTTTTGGGATTCAAGGAGATTCCATACTTCCTGCATTTAATAAATACTTGCCTTAGATGATCCAAATGTTGATTGTCTGACTTTGAAAACACAGTGATGTCATTTGGATATATCAAAAGGAAATCATGAATTTCTTTAGCAAAGGCTATATTCATAGCCCTATGGAAAGTAGCTCCTGCATTCATTAACCCAAAAGGCATTTTCACATACATAAAAGTGCCCCAAGGAGTAGTAAATATAGTCTTGGGTTGGTCCTCGGGATGAACTAAGATTTGATTATAACCAGAAAACCCATCCAACAATGAGATTCTAGTTGATCCAACTACTCTCTACAAAATGTGATCCATCTTGGGGAGAGGGTAGTTGTCTCTCAGTGATACTTTATTGAGGTTTCTGAGATCCACACAGAGTCTAATCTCACATGTTTTCTTTCTTGTTGGCACTAAGTTAGATACCCAATCAGAGAATCTGATTGTTGCAATTATTTTAGCACCATACATCCTTTGGATTTCTTTTTCTATAGCAGGCAATAAGACAGAATTAATCCTTCTTAGTTTTTGTTTGAAAGGCTTTTGATTTTCGTTTATAGGAATAGTGTGCTGGATGATGTTGGTGTCATAGGATTTAAGGTCCTCATAACTCCAAGCAAAAACATCCCTAAACTCTTTCAACAACTCAATGTATTTCACTTTTTCAGTAGGAGGTAATGATTTTGAAAGCTTGATCATTTTTGGACTTTCATCAGTGCTTATGTTGCATTCTTCAATGTTAGATCTTAATGGTTCCATCTTAGGTTTCTTAGTAACATCATTTGAATCAAATAAATCTTCCAGAGGGGTTAATCCCTTTGGTAAGAAGTTATCCTTTAGATTGATTACTTTAGTTTCTTCGTTTATCATTTCATCAATTTCCATTATTACATGAACTTTTAACCCGGAGTTGTTACATTCCCAATCTCTAGAATCCACGTCTCTACGTGGCCCATTTTTGTCAAATTTTTACATTAATATTACAATGTATTTCACCGTTGGAAAAATGACCGAGGTTGTCACAAAACTCTTCTAATATTTCATATTCCAGTGTTTGACTAAGAGAGTATTCCATAAAAATATATATATAAAATGTGACAAAAAAAATCCTTGGCACAGACCCTGAGTAGCTCTAAAGAACCCAACCACCCTATCATTTATTAAAGGTGAAAGCAAGGAGACTTAATACATAGATATACCCATCAAATGAATCACTAATCAAATCCATATTTTTCATAGCTTGGAATAGAAATTCATACCTTACCCTATCGAAGGAATTTGACATATCAAGTTTAATTATCATTCCTTGATCCTTTCTTCCTTTGTTGTAATCAAGAGCTTCTTGAACAAGAATAATGTTATAAAAAAATTCCTTGTGAGGAAGAACGCCTCCTTGATTTTCTATTATTATCTTTGGAAGATATTCTTTCATTCTTAAGGCCAATATTTTTTAAATAACTTTATAAGAGACATTACATAAAGAAATAGGTCTGAATCTTGAAAATAAGGAGGGATTTGATTCTTTAGGGACCAAAGCTAAAAAGGATGAATTAATTCCCTCTCCTATCCAAATATTTTTAAAAATATAATCTATAATTTTAAGAGATCAAATTTAATTTCCTCCCAATATTGGTGATAAAAAGGAGCCGAAAAATCCTCTAGTCTTAGAGCTTTATCTGCGCTCAATGGCAGAAACACTTGATGTACTTCTTCCATTGAGATTCTCTTAAGAGATGATCATTATATTCTTGTGTGAGGAATTTCAAGATCTTCTCTAGAATAAATCTATTTGTCACCAAAGATATCGGGTCTTCTATGTTGTAGAAGTCAGCTAAGTGATTGATGGCCTCCTTCTTGATGTGGTTCACCTTAGTAACATTGTTCCCATTGATTGTTATTTCCTTTATATTGTTTTTCCAGGTCTCAGTCCTTGCCTCCTTATGAAAATATTTGGTGCTCATGTCATTAGCTTGTGGCCATATGTTTCTTGATTTAATTCTATATTCGTCTTCTTCTTCTTCTTCTTCTTCTTCTTTCAAGGACTTGTGTAAAGTTGTGAAGGTGTGTTTTTCTTCCTACATCAATTTCTCAATAACTGGACCATTTTCTATTTCAGACTGAAGTGACTCCATTTTATTTTGGAGGACCTAAATATTTGTTTGCTTGGCTTCACTCAGGGTCATTTCCCATTGTTTCAAAGTTTCTTTAAGTCTTTTAATTTTTTCCTTCCATGTCACTATTAGACTACTATGGACACATGAACTCCAGATCGAAGAAACCAGGTCATTAAACCCGTCTTTGTGAATCCATAGGGGATTATACTGAAACAAAAAATGGTCATACTCCTTTGTGACTTAAAAAAACTAGTGAGATAGGGCGGTGATTGGAACCATTCCATAGGAGATTGTGAGAGGATACGAACATATTTTGATTAAGAAAGGAATCATAGATGAGGAAACAGTCCAGTATGGTAGTAATATGGCACGAACGTGATCTTTTATTATTCCATGTAAACCTATTAGAATAAGTTTTCAAATCTAACAAATTTAGATCCCTTATAAGATTTTCCCTGGCTTCCTAGGATTGGTCTCTAACCAGATATTTTCCTCTCCCATTGATGCAAAGTAGTATTAACATCTCCACCAATAATACACTTTTCCCCATATGGGGAGTGCTCAATATTACACAAAGAGGCCCAACATTAAACTTTTTTCCCTAAAAGGTATGAGCATATAAATATTGATAATGGAACATACTAGATCAATGGGGATATAAAGGAATTTAGTTGTCAACTAGTGAATGTTGGAGCTCTGATATATTAGATTGAGAGTAATTTGGTCCCAGAGAGTGCAGATCCCCTTTAGGCACCACGAGAGCTTAATGTTGTTATTCCACTTCCATGCCAGATTTTGTGGTCAATATGGAGGATTTATTGGTACCCCATTTCAGTCTCCTAGAGCAAGATGAAAAAGGGTATTTCCTTTTTTATTAGTGATCATACTTCCAACATTCTATTTTTCGAACTAAGTCCTCTGCAATTCCCATAGAGAAATTTCATTAATTACTACTTTTATGGGTTGCCCCTTGCATCAAGGCAAAGTTGCCTCCTTTCCTTATGTTTTGAAGCCCTTTCAAAATTGGATCCAACATTGATTGAGTGCCCATTTCCTTATATTTTTCTTCCTCTTCAATCCTAATTTCCCTATTTTTTTTCCTTCCCACCTTCCTCTAAAGTATCTCTTTCTCTTTCTCTTTTTCCACCTCTAATTTATTGTAACAACTCTTGTGAAAATTCCATGTAAAAATATATAAATACCATGGATGTTGGGACACTTATTCCAAGCTGAATGGTGGGCAGGACATCCTAGTGGGTGTTCATTTGGTTGTTTATGGTTAAGGAAATTGGCAAAGGCAATGGCTAAGGCATTAAAGAGGCAAAAAGTCATTTTGGCACATTTATTTATGAAAATAATGGAAAATAGGAGAAAAAGGAGGTGAAAGCTCACAAGTTGCATGTGAGGAAAAAAATGAAGGAAAATAATTGAAAATGAAAAAAATAGAGACCTCATTAATAAAAAGGCTTCTAAGGATTAGTTGGCAAGCTTATTCCTTTCAGTGTGAACATTTTTTCACTCCAATTTTGGAGCTCTCTCATTATTTTCTCTCTCTCTCATACTCTTGGAGACTTAGAGTTTTCTTGGAGCATTGTTGTTGGGTGTGGCATACTTGGATTCTTGGAGCAAAAATGCAAAGGAAGGGAAAGAAAGTGCAAGAAGGCATCAGCATCAGTAGCTACATCAGATTTTCTTTTAGGTATCAATTTTCATGTATGATTTCTTCACTATTTTGGCATGCATGTGGTTTCTTGGTTGTGATCTGTCATTGGCATGGAGGATTTCCTGGATTGATAGTGATTTGCATAGCCTTTCCATTTCCTAGATAACCATTGTGATTGTGGGTTTGCTTCCATTGCTTTGTTTTGGGTTGTTTCTCATGTTTCCTTAGCTTGGGTTGAGTTATTAGTCCTGGAAGCCCTAGTTGAAAAAATTCTTTGGAAGCCCTGTAACAACTTAGGTTGAGTTACTAGCCCTGGAAGCCCTGGTTGGACAAATGCTCTGGAAGCCATGTAACAGCGTGGGTTGAGTTACTAGTCCTCGAAGCCCTGGTTGGACAAATGATCTGGAAGCCCTGGTTGGACAAATGACATGGAACCCCTGGTTAGAAAAATGATCTGGAAGCCCTTGGTGGGTTGAGTTACTAGCCCTGGAAACCTTGGTTGGACAAATGCTCCGGAAGCGTTGTATAAGTTATGGGTTGAGTTACTAGTTTTGGAAGCCTTGGTTGGACAAACACTCTGGAAGCCCTGTATAAGTTGTGGGTTGAGTTACTAGTTCTGGAAGCCTTGGTTGGAAAAATGCTCTAGAAGTGCTGGAAGGCTTGGATGGAGACGAATCTGATGATGGCTTTTGGTGATGTCCGACCATGAAGCGGAATCACTGTTTTAGGGGTTTACGTGGGTGGCCTCTGGAAGCCCTGGATGAGTTTTGATTGATGTGTTCTCTAAGATCCCATATTCATGTTTGGAATATGGCACGGGGGTGATTAGCTTAAGAGAGACTTGGCTCAGCCAATCTATGGTCAGGTGGAACGTGGTAGTCCCATCTCTGGTTGGTTCATTGCATTCATTAATGAGAAACACATTCCCTTGATTTTCATGTGTAAAGGTATTGATGTATTTATGGATTTGATGACTGATGTGTTTATTGTATTTTTTTCCTATTATATTAGTTATATGCACATTTACCCTAGAAGGTGCTATAGAGTGGTATCAAAGCATGGTTCAAACATTTGGACTAGATGGGCTCTATTATAGGTGAAATAAAGAACAAAGGTTAAATTTTAGAACTTGTTGTCATATCTATTATAACTTTTCTTGTATGGAATATTAGAAGCTGAAATTTTTTCCATATTTAAGGTAAATCCCACTGATATTATGGTAAAAACTTCAGATATTGGTTCACAACACTTTAGGAATTATGATCTAAGGAAGATTACCTTCCTGAATGCACCTTTAAACAGTACATGTTTAAATTTCTGCAATAACGCATCTTATGTAGACTTGCAGAAGCTGAAAAAATATCCAAATTTAGGGGACATACCACTTACTATGAAATTTCAGATATTGTGTCGCAATATTTTAGGAGATATGAGTAGAGGGAGTCGAGCCTTCTGAATGATCCTAAAATCATGCCTCAAATAGGTCACGCTGACATTTTTGTTATAACTTTTCTTTTGGGCACTCTCAAAAGCTGAATTTTTTTCCACAATGAGAGGAAATCCCAATGATATTGGGATAAAAATTTTAGAAATTTATTCGCTATATTTTAGGATATATGACCAGTGGAAGTCAAGATTTATGGATACTCCTAGAATTGTGCACCATAAAATGATTATGTTGGTATTTTGTTATAACTTTTCATCTATGAAATCTCAGAAGTTGAAACTTGAACCATAGTGAGCGAAAATACCACTGATTGTATGGTTCAGTTTCCATAACTTGTACTACTACAATTTAGGATATATGCAGTGAATCATTTGCTATATTAGTTTGCATGCAAAGTGTTTGATGAAATGCTTAAATGGTTAAATGGTTAATTGCATACCAGCTATTTGATAAAAGGCTCCAATGAGTATGTTTCTTGTGATTGGGGATAGTATTGATGTGCAATGGTATTGTTGTAGTTGATATGTGCTTACTTGTATGCAAATAGTTTGCTATATTAGTTTTCATGTAAAGTGTTTGAAGAAATGCTTACATGCAAATGTAATAGTATAGTAGTCGTTTGAAGAAAAATGTAAAAGTATGGTAATTGTTTGAAGAAAATGTTATTTTTTTTGGATGGGATAGTATTGTAGTATGATAATATGGATATAGTTGATCTATGCCTATTTGCATGCAAATAATTTGAAGAGTTGCATGTAGGGAATTTGAAAGGTTGCATGCAAGTAATTTCAAAAGTTGCATGTAAGGAAATGGAAAAGTGGCATGTTTTTAGTTATTATGTTACAAGTGGAATAAGTGCAATGTTTTTGACTTAGTATCATAAAAATGTATGAGAAATAAAAATCAATTTATTTTCAAGTGTGGTCAAATTTAGTAGAGATTTGGAGATCCCATTTCCATAATTGGACCTTGGAGATTGGGCCATTATAGTAGCTTCCTCCTTTTACCTTAGCGTCGACAATGGATAGTAAGGGGGTACTCTTGTAGGTTGTTAGTATTGGTGAATGTTGATTTCAAATTAATAGACATGATGTCGTGATCTTTTGAACATGTGACTAACTGTATGAATTATATGTCACCTACATGTTGATTTCATGATACCTACTTACATCCTTGTACGTTAGGTTACATTTTTTAATATTTTGATTACATGTATTAGTCTTATAGGTTCATTACAAGAATTGATCACATATGTTCGACTACATGTGTTTATGTGTAGGTTTAGTCAATTTGGCATTGCTTATGCATATTGTTGGTTGCATGTGGCAATGTGTACAATGGAGTAATGGTTGTTGTTGTGCATGTATGGTCGTGGCTATGATTATGCATGCATAGTAGGTCAAGCATGCCTTGTGAAGTCATTGTATGCAATTTAGGTCATCATGATGCTATTAGTTGTCATGATGCTAATGATATAGCTAAGATAGAGCAAGGGATGTAGATCATCGTAATGAGGTTGCAACATTAGACTTTGGGATAAGAGAAGATCGCCATACATGTAGTATATGTTTGGCATGCAGGTATGTAAGTCAAGGACTAATATATGCATTAGGGTTATATACATTAGGTTTATGAACTTGTATTTGATGTTATGGTTATATTCATGATAGATGTTAGATGATTAGTGTGGTCATATTCACATGTGTCAGATAGTCAAGAATGATAGTAACATGTAGTTGTATGCATTGCTATTGTTGTTTTATATTATATCACCTGATGATTATGTTGTATGTTGTTGATGAGTATGATATATAGCCTATTGTTGTCATATGCTATTAACTTGATGATTAGGGTCATTTCATTGAGATATTGATGTTATAATTTGGATTGGTCAAATGCATGATGGTTATGTTCATTGCCTTAAAGATCTTGATGTTATATGTATTGTGTTAACCTGGTTTGACCTATGCAAATGGTTATGGTTGCGATATTCAAGTATGAATTGGTGTATTTGTGAGATGGTGTCATACTGATCTAGATTGACTTTGCATATGTGTATGAGTTTACGATGTGAACATGTTAGTTAGATATTTGTATTGATATCATGATCTTATGAGTACTTGAATTGATGTGTTGTAAAGTTATATTGTGCTAACTAGATTGATTGTGCAGACACAATCACCTCCCCTGAGATACATTAAGGTATCAGTTGCTTATGTCATATATTTGGTGCTTCGCTATTGATTATGTCATCTAGTTGATTTATTTAACATGGTATGAATGTTTGATGAATTGCGTAATATGAGTATGTGTTCAAATAATATTGTTTTAAGATGATTGTACTAAAATATATGTGTTGAGACAATTGATATGTACTTGAGTATAGTAGGTGATAGTTGTAGTATTATGACTTATGACTATGAGTTGACTATGGATTATGACATGATTGTTAGTATTGGTAACAGTTGATTTCAAATTAATAGATATGATTGTCTTGATATTTGGAACATGTGGTTGACATGTGTGAGAAATTGCAAAGTAACATGCTTGGTATTAGCATGACAAGGTAATAGTTGATGTGTCTATAGAACTAACAGTTTGGTGGTGTGACAACATATAGTAAGACTCAATTCCAACAAGGTAAAAAGGTAAAAGAAATGAATTGGGAAATAATTCCTTTGGCTATGTTTGGAAACCCTAATTTCAAACAAATGAGTTCTTTGCACATAGGAAGTCTTCTTAACCTTGATTTTATCTAACATTATGTCGATATGTGCTATATTCATGAGCATGCACTTGACAGATATATTAGCTAGTCTTTAACTATAGGTGGATATGTTAAAGGATTGGACTCCCTTGAGAGATGGCATGGATGTGTTCAATTGCAAGCAGCATGCTTGGCAAAATTAGATGAGGTAACTGTTGTATTATTTTTCTTAATTATACATTTACAGTTATGTGTTTATGGAAGCATGATGCAGGGAGTTGCATGGCAAGACGGGTTTCCATGAAATCCTGAAGATGGCTCAGGTTGATCTTTCCTTGGGAACCATGGGGATTGAGTCATGGTGTCAGTCTTGTGATTTTGGTCTTTTGAGCTTGATTTTCGTTTTGTTTATGTTTGGTGCAAGGCCTTGCCACTTTGTTGTAGTGTCATATTGTTATGGGTTTTGGTGGTCTTCTTCTTAGTTTTTTCTTGTCTTCTCTTTTATTATTTTGAGTATTGGGAATTGGTTGGGAAAGAGGAAAGTTGATGGATCTTGAGGACAGCTATGTGGTACCCGAAAGGTAATGTAAAATTCATATGAAGCTCGGTGCATGAGTAAGTGCAACGGAAGGTAAGGCTATGACAGTCGGTTGGATTGGTTGGGTCCATTGTGGTAAATGGACAGTAGCAGTATAGTCATAAGAAAGGTAACATGAAAAGGTAAATTAAATGGATTTGAGGCGTCATATGCCTTAGCTATATTGGGAACTATTGTTCTCAATGTTGCGCATGTGTTTCATGAATAAAGGAATTTCTCTTAACCTAGACCTTATGTTATCTGGTAATTATGTTATGATCATGATTATGTTGATGTTTGTATATGTATACATGAATGTGTGTATGTCTTTGTCTAACAAGGTGATGATTGTTTTATGCTAACAGTTATATATGTATGTATCTATGTCAATGTTTGACAAGGATTTACAGGGATCATTCTTGTGAAGGAATAATTGCTTACGCAATTGAATGGCATGAAGAGGTTCCTGGTTCATGAGGAATCAAGTGGGAAGAGTAGTCATGACAAATATACGAGGTCAGTATCATGTGGTTATGAGTTGATATTATGTGATTATATTATGACTATGTTGTGGACATGTTATACCAAAGGATACACCAACAGAATGAAAGCAGTGTGGTCCGCGGCATGCTAAGACAAGCATGGATAAGACACCGGAAGTAGGGTTGTTGGGTAGAGTCAATGTGATTCTAGATGTGTGGTACTATTGTTATACATATGTTATATATGTTGTACATGTTGCATCTATGATGTGTGCACTTGTGGTGTTGTGTATACATAGCATATGTACATGTTATTTATGCAATGTTATGTACAAGATGGTACAAATAGGGTTATGTGAATATTGCATATGGGGTGTTGTATACATATTGTACTATCTTCATGACGTATATGCGGCGTGTGTGGATATTGTGCTCTCTGCATGTTGGATATGCAGTGTTGTGTACAGATAATGCTATGTACATGTTGGGAATGCAATATTATGTACAAGTGGTGTTGCGTGCATGTTGTACATGTGGTGCTATGTGTTAGAGTCCTATAATGATAGGATTCATAATTTTGAATTGGCTGAGAGTAACTCTTGTAATATTGTACATACCTTTGCTTTCTGCAAATGTTTCCATATTAAAAATTAAAAAATGTAAAGAGGGCGTGTCCTAAAAGAAATATCAAAGGACAAAAAGAATAAGAAAAGATCAAAAAATGAAAATATATGAACCCCAAACACAAAAACAAATCATGAAAGTGTGCAAGTCTAAATGCCACTACTATTTTACTTCTTCTGCAAATAATGATTGTATGCAGCTTGTCATATATGCCACAACCCATGGTAGTCAAACTGCTTAATCTTGACTATTTCGTGCTTTGAATTTTATGTTTATAGTTAGAGGATAAAATCTGACCAAACAACTTAATCTTAGCAGATCATTAGATAGGTAGAGAAAATAAAAGGGGCTCATCAGCTTAATCTGAGCCCTTGGAAGATATAAGGTTAGAAGTAGATAGTTTGTTTTATAAAATAAAAGGAAACAAAAGGGTTTGCTAGCTTAAGTGCACCCACCAAAATGAAGAAAAAATGTTAGGGTAAGTAATGGGTAAGTAGAAGAAAGGTTGTTGAAGTATAAAGTTGATTGGACAAAAGCACATTTATCATGCTTAATCATATGTTTCAATGTGCATGAGCAATTAAGAAAGCAAAAACATAGGTTTACAAGTTGATTTAATTGACTCCACCTCATTTATTTCATCTCTACACTTACTAATTTCCCCATCCACAAGTATGTTCTAGTACTAAAAATCCTTCAAGTCATAAAGGCTCAGAGCATTTCTCTGACTTTTGGTGGGACCAGACCCTCGGCTTAATGACTTATGAACATCAAGTGTTAGAATTCCCTTCATAAAAGTCATTTCCCTTCATTACCCTAATAAAACCCCTTTTCGTAAGGTTAAAATCCATTTTCCTATGAAAAGTAAAAAACCCCATGTTAAATTCCATTTCACTCAAAATACTCACAAAAATATTTTATCCTAAGTATAAGTGTATGTAAAGGAAAAGTGCAAATATTACATTATACTTAGTATTATTTTCATTTCGCTCATTTCAGTTCATATTAGTTTCTAACTTAATAATATAGCTCCTGATATATACTTTTCCTTCACATATAAATAAATCCCCGTATATATTACCCCTACCCATAGGTTAACTATAAACTATATTTTACCCTATCCCCCCGATAAAACCCTCTTAACTCACCAATTCTCCATAAAGTTAAGATAATCCCTCCATTAACCCTGTCCGATCATATAATTCCGTGTTTATCTCCAGAATAATCAAAAACCACCATTATTTAAAGCCCCGAGCACCCCCCCCCCCAAAAAAAAAAACCTTTGCCCATTTCATCCATGCTAATATGTCACCCGACTGTCATCCGATCGTCAACACCCGAATCTAACAATTCACATCCATATCAGGTTCACCCCATATCTGACCTCTACCAACCTGATAAAGTGATATTACCCGGACCCTCGTCTGTTATGTGTCAAGCATTAAGGTAGATCGGGTGACCTCGCCAAAATACGCCTCCTCGATAAAGCAATGCGATGGCTTGGGAAAGCACCTCCCCACCCAACCCCAAAAACCACCCACTATTCATTCGTAATTCGCCCGCTGAAAAATGACTGTTGTTCAATAAAAAAAGGTTAAGAAGCTCTATTTGGCCTTATTTGACCAATTCCTTTGTAAACCTCTACAAGCCATTACGACACCTTCAAACCCTGAAATTACCAGTTGACCTCAATTTCACTCTGTTATGAAACCAGCTCACAAAAAAATAGAAAAGATATATGAACACCTTAGAATTCAGCCTCTTCGAGGGGGAAACCTCCTTTACATTACACAAATGAAAAATTCTTGGATGATACAAATGAAAATACCTCCTTTCTATATATAAGAGTCTAAGGGGTCATAATATAATCAGAGCGACATAACAATAATAATGTAAGGGCACAATAATAACAATAGTGGGCTTCTATGGGGCACAATAGTAACAATATGGGGACTACATGGGTACAACAATATAATAAGGGGGTTGTACTAATAACAATAAGGGGTTACACTAGTAGTGTAGGGGCCTAACATGCCCCTCTCCTTCAAAAAGTGTTGTCCTCAACACTTGAGTAGTTTTTGATGCTTCTGTATAAAAATTTTGTCCTCCCATGTGGAATCTTCAGCGGGTAAGTTCTTCCACTTGATGAGATACTCTCAAATTGATGGATTTCCTAGCTGTCAGGTTCTTTTTTCTATGACTGCTCCAGGTTCCAATATGATTTTTCCTTCCTCTTCAAGTTCTGGCAATATTGTTTCAATTGGGATATTATGCAACTTGTGAATGAGTGGCCACACTTCTTTGTCCTTCTTCCATTCATCCCTTGCTTCGTTTATCCAATTTGGTTGGATAATATAAATAGCACAAAACAATGCTTCCACATCCTCATCCCTTCTTGAGAGTGCATCTGCAACAAAAAATTTCTTCCCTTTTCTGTAGATGATGTCAAAGTCATAACCCAACATATTTGTGACCCATTTTTTATGTTCTTCTAATGATAATATTTGTTCTAAAATGTATTTAATACTATCATGATCCATTTTTACCTTGAAGTGTCTTCCCATTGGGTAAGGTCGCCATTTCTTAAGTGCATGTAGTATTGCCAACATTTCCTTCTCATAAATAGTTTGCTTGAGATGTAACCGTAAAAATACCCAATCACCTACATAAAAACATTTTTCACTACGATGTTGATCTACCTATTTTTTCATTCGATTCTGCACTAAAGTGGCGTTATCCTTTAAAAGTTGGAGAACTTGTTGTTGATGCTCGATGTGATCTTTCACTGCTTGAACCTTTTTCTTCTTGATATTTCCTTCTATCTTGAGAGTTTGAGGAGTGGTAATTTCTTCCAATGCTTTAAAATATATGGTCAGATTCATCTCTTGATGCTCAATGTGATATTTCACTTCTTGAACATTTTTCTTCTTGATATGTCCTTCTATCTTGATAGTTTGAGGAGTAGTAATTCTGGTCAATGCATTACAAGATATGGTTGGATTCATTTCTTCTTTCTCGATGTGATGTTTCACTTCTTGAACCTTTTCCTTCTCATATGTCCTTCTATCATGAGAGTTTGAGTGGTAATTCTTACCAATGCTTTACAAGATATGGTTGGATTCACTTCTTCTTTCTGTGGGGTTGGGTCCTGGCATATATCCTCTTCTTTTGATGTTTCTTGATCCTTTTCTTCCTCCTCTTCATACTCTATGTAAAATAATTTCTTCTCAGCACACTTATGACCTTTAGTGCATTTTCTATCACAATTGTAACAAAACCCTTTTTCTCTTTTTTCTTTCAATTGTTGTGGTGTAAGCCTTGTAGGTTGTGGAAGGCTAGGAGAAGAAACACTTCCATAATTATAGTCATGAGTGGTGGGATTCCTTGTTTTCATAATTTCGCTTTCAATTTTTCTTACCAACTCAAATGCCTCCTCCAATGAAATAGGTTCCCAAAAACAAACCTCGTTGAATGTTACCCTTTAAAGACCCTATGAAGACATCAATCCTTTGCTTCTCTGGAATATAATTTACCCTTCTATTCAATTTTTGAAAGTCTTCAATGTTCTCTTCCATTGAACCCTTTTGTTTGAGATTTATCAATTGGCTAAAGAAGGAGTTTCTCTTTGTATCCTCATAATGTGCTATCATTTCCTCCATGAAAATTGACCATGTGACAAGTGGTTTACGAGAACAAAGCCCTTTATACCATAAAAATTGATTCAGTTCTAAATAATTAGATGCAATACATACCTTTTGTAACAGTGGTACACCATGTATATCAAAATATTTCTCCATCTGTAGTATCCAATTTACCAAATCCTTGCCATCAAACTTCCTCATCTCGCTTTTTCTTGATTTTAGGAGCTTGATCTTGAAATGACTGTAACTCTGTAATTTCAGATCTTCCAGTTCTAAAATCGATACCTGCAGTAGCCATTTTCATCCTCTTTCCAATTCCACTAGTCTGATCCAGATTGGATTCTCCAAGGAAGAGTTATGCCAAATCTCCCATAGTGACCTGATTATAGACTAGTTCAGTAGAGCGAACTTGTACGACATGTCACGTGTCACTGTTTCGACCTATGGATCTAAAAATTGTACATAAGAAACTAAATTGCATCCTCTTTCTGTGACTTCTTACGAAATTTCAATCCGATGTTCAGAGAGAAAGTTATGACGATTTTCCCTAGGGCACCTATTTGGAATGTAATTCTGGAGTCTTGAAAAACCCTAACTTCCTCAGACTATATCTCTGAAAATGTAGCGAGACAGGATCAGAAATTTGGAGCCAAGGTTCAGAACGATTATGTCTCAAATGGGTTTTTCTCTTAGCTTCTGAAACTTCTTAGTGAAATAGTTATAGCGAAAATCCCACGATGACCTGTTTGGAGTAGTGAAACCCTAGAATCCATAGCTCTGATACCAAATGTTATGAAACCAGCTCACAAAAAGATAGAAAAGATAGATGAACACCTTAGAATTCAGCCTCTTCGAGGGGGCAACCTCATTTACATTACACAAATGAACAATTCTTGGATGATACAAATGAAAATACCTCCTTTCTATATATAGGAGTCTAAGGGGTCATAATATAATCAGAGCCGACATAACAATAATAATGTCAGGGCATAATAACAACAATAGTGGGCTTCTATGGGGCACAATAGTAACAATATGGGGACTACATGGGTACAACAATATAATAAGGGGGTTGTACTAATAACAATAAGGAGTTACACTAGTAGTATAAGGGCCTAACACACTCCTGAAGAAGTTGCAGAGACCCCAATCAAGCTCTCAGTCTATACCAGAGACCTTTCAACCTTCTGCAGTTGTTGAGAACACCAATTTGAAGTTATTTCACCCAAATTCCAAGTATTTGAAGAGAAATTACAAGACACCCTTTCAATTTGAAAACGTTTAGTCTTTAAAGTGTTTTAATTGAGTAAAATTAATTGAAATTACTTTAAAATTAAAGAGTGTGTCTGACTTAAATACCCAAAACCCTTCTGAAAGCTTCCAAATTACCTTCAAACCTCTGATATAAACCTGCAAAAGTAAAATTCAAATCCACAAGAACTAAATTATGGCTGCCCCCATAGCCATGGATGTCATACTAGTGTCAACCCCCCATTTGTACCTTGACCACCTTCCCCTAGCAGACAAGGATTTTCAAATCAAAGACACAGTTGCCTATACACTCCTGCTCAAAATTCATTGTTGGAGTAAGGATAGATATCTAAACCATACTGATGACATTGGCCTTTGGGAGTCCAATTTGCTCAAATACCAGTTTCCACAAGTACATGTTTTTCCTGAGATTGTGCACTTGTTCCATGCTTGTTACATTCCCAGTGAGAGAGTTATAATGTCCCCAGACCAAAAGGTCTTGTTCATTATTACAGCTGAGTCAATCAATGAAATGTTGCAATTCCAACCAAGCCCAAACCTGACCCCACTCTCCGTTGGGGATTTTTCAGACCAGTATACAAAATTGAGCTCGTCTAGACTGGCCCAAATATTCCAAACTTTCATTGTAGAGGAGCAACACATTCCTACAGATTCCCCTCTATATGTTTCTGCCATTTTCTCTGAAAGGGGAAAACAAATTGTAACCATGATATCATGTATTTTGGGCTATACCACATATGAATACATTGATGAGCTCATCCTGGCCTTCATGTCCATTTTCACCCCTGTAAAGCCTCCTGCTACTTTGTAAAATTATGCCCAGTTCATAGCTGAAAGGATGCATGAAAAATTTACCAAAGTGCACAATGAGAGAGTACTCATCTGTACTTTACCGCATGTTTTTGTATTATCATTCAAACATATTTCCCTTCACCATATAGAAGCTGGATACTAAAGGCCAGCCCAGGTCTGTTATATTTTGGACACCACTATTCCGCATGTATTCATCATCATACACCTACACAGACTTCATTGATTCTTTTGTCCATCTAGTCATGACCATGCTGACAGGAAGCCCTCCACCTAGAATAAGCCAAGAAATCAAAAGAGTGCTCCAGTTGTCCAAACAAAGTAAGGTGGGAGATTGGTACCTTTACCAAAATCACACCGAAATAAGAATCTATGGTTGCCAGCTTGCGCCGTACAAACTATCCAAATACCTCCCCATGAGGTTATTTTCTCTAGAATATTATAGGCAGATAATGAACTCTGATGATATCAACTTTGTCTCAGCCAAGAAAAAGACTCAGTTCAAGATCAAAAACTAGTTAGGCCCTTTTATTTGCAATACTAGAGAGGCAAGAGAGGAAGCAGATCAAATTCTGCAACAAATGAAGTTTAAGAACAGTTTCATGTGGAGGTATGACCCTCAAGGGTTTATAACCAAACTAAGACAAAAGGTCAAATTGGGACCTTACATTCATCACCCTATACCAGAAATAGAGAGATATACCAACCAATCTAAGTGGTTGGAAAACGCTCTCATAGACAGGAATAGTATAAAGGTAGATGTTGAAAATACCTTGTCTGATTTAGAGAAACAACTTGATGAAAGCTCATTCCTACAGGTATTGGAGCAAGAAGGAACCATGAGAACCCCTCCTATTTTGCAGACTCCTCAGAATGAGGAAAAGAATCCCAAAAGGAACATAGAGGAAGCCTCCAACTTAGGTATGGACACTTCTAATGTACAATATGAAGCTAGCCAGAGCAAAATGCCTAGGCTCAATCCTATTTCAAAACAAGAAGACACAGAAGGCTTAGTAGAAATAATTGATACTGAGGTAGACATGAGCAAAGGCACAGCTCCATCTGGAGAAACAGAGGAACCATCTAAATCAAAAACTCAAATTTTAGAAAGGCGGCTCAGTGTAGAAGTCTCCTCATTCAATAAGCTTCTTGATAGAGATAGGGGAATTAAGGACAAGCTCGAGGAGATTAAAACGAGAAATGAGAAACTGAAAATGGAATCCTATGCACAGTGTTTCAAGCTTACACCACCTAATCAAAGTAGGTTGATGTCATCTTTTGACATCAAGAAAGGCAAGATGCAAATGTCCTTCATGAAGCCAACTATACAACAACCAAGAACATCAGCAGATTTCAAGAAGATAGACTTTGAAGTATTTGCAAGGGATATTCATCCCGTCGACCAGATTGAATTCCACAAGTAGGTTGGAGAAATTAATTACTCCACCCTTACAGGAAAGGCCATGGCTGCACATCAGTTGCAGAATTCACTAAATAACATTTCGGCCCAGTATCAGTTGGAAAAGGCTTCCTCACAGGCCAAAGACACCAGAATCAATTCTTTGGAAGACTTGATAATTGAATTGGGACATGATCCCAAAGACATCAACGCTACTAAACAATTAATCAAAAAGAAGAATGATGACATTGCAGCCCTCAAGAAACAGTTAAATATACCTCAAATGCAGCACCCCAAGACACAGGAAGTCTTGGAAAGCCAAACTAAGCATGAAGAGTTGATGAACTTAGTCCTTAAACTCAATGATCAGTTGAGGGAGACAGAAAACGAATTGGATAGCTTAATCCAATTAAAACAAACTGATCTTGGCACTACCTCGGTAAATTTCATCCCAGCAATTACCACGATTGTTCCTTCCACGTTGGCAGCCTCATTGGCTCCCACATCTCCAATGGCCACAACACTACTGCTTTCTACATCATCTACATCAGCAACAGGTACATCACGTGAAGAAGTAGGAAAATTGGTTAACGCTATGGAAGAAATGTCCATACAAACCACAAAGATGAATAAGCTCAAAGAGAAAGTCACAATATTGGAAATTGATTACAAGCTTGCCAAAATCATGCACAAAGAAGAATTGCAAAAGGCTACTAGGATGAGTGGAAGATTGAAAGCCCTGGAAAAGGACTTAACACTGAAAGAACCCCTTGGGCAAGCTAAGGAACATTTATGGTCCAATATCATTGACTCTGTCAATGATATTTGGCCATCTATTCAGGTGATTTTCGAGCAAATAGATTTGATAAAGCTGGCTACAGAGGCCATCCAGAAAGTAAAAGAAAAATTAGGACAAATGTCAGAACATGCAACTAGCTATTGACATATTTATGGCTAAGTTCCAAATTTTGATAGAAATGGGATTACCCAATCCCTTAGTGATAAATGATAAATTGATGACATAGGAAGATTACAACAATAAAATCAGAGAGGTAGCAAAAGATCAGGTAAATACATCATCAATGAAGGCACTACCAACAGGCAAAGTACTCTACCAAACATTTGAAAACTTGTTTTACCTCCAACATGAGGTAAAACACTTGTTTATCAATAAGCCTACTTTTGCCAAATACACAGAAGTAGATGAAACATATAGAAAGATGCTAAAAATCCAATTACCTAATGTTAAAACATGGGAGAAATTAATTGATTTACTATAGAAATATGTAATAAAAAGGTTAATGTACAGTAAAAGTAAAACAGAATGCTAAAAGGATGTTGATAGATCAACAAAGTCAAAGTGTATTAGATGAAAGTGTATCAGATGAAAGGCTAAAGTAAATGAAACATCCAGCGTGAAAGATCAAAAAACAAAGTAGATTAAAGGGCAAAAGATCAAATCCAGTAGAACCAAAACAAAAGGGACAACATGAAATAGTTCAATAGTTGTCTCTATCTTCTTGCATGAAGATATTTATTTTTTCCTAGATTAGTTCTGAATACAGTTTCAGATATTTTGTAAATTCATTTGTATTAATACTTCAACATTTGAAGTATGTAGGGTGGATTCTATTAGACATTACTATAAACTTTTTTATCAGAAGACCCAGAAGCTTATTGTATCATTTGCTGAGCCAGCAAGTTGGATTGATAAATAAAGATCAGATATTTCCAAGGATTCATGTGTTGAGCGAATTTTAGACAAGTATTTTCATGTGTTATTGTTATTTTTCTCAAAGTTATTCATAATCTTTAATGAGTTTCTCAATCTAAATGTTATAACTGGAATAATACTTCAAAACTTGTTTCATTACACTTTGTCTTAACAGTTATACATTTAAATGTTTTCTGTTGATATCTAAATTAAAGAATTATTAATTGCTCTTTGGTTTAGATTGATTTTCTTGAATATCCAGGTTAAAGGATTCTTAATTTCCCTTTGATCGTGATTACCCCTTCATTCCTCATTCATTATCCGAGTTTGAGAACCCTTAGCTGCTCTCTCACCCCAAGTGAAACCCTTTCACCCCTCTATCTCAAATATCTGAAAAAATACTCTGGTATCTTGCCCTTGGAACATTCCCTTTAGTGAGTTAATCCAGTTTCGCTCCCTTATTGTTTGACTCCAAGGCCCAATGGCCTAAAGACATCATTTTATCCATCTGTCTAAGCAGATCCCACCACCCAATCTCAAAAACAAATCAAAAACCCCTTTGAACAATCATAATCAGCCTAAAAACATCTTAACTAAAACAAAGTTAAATTTTAAAGAGAGAGCCCTCTCTCAGCATTAGGAAGGGTAGGTCTTGATATCCAAAAGCAGTTTGTGGTTATCTTTGGTTTTTCTTTCTTTTTACTTCAAAAGAATTATCAGAGGGATAACATTTCTGGCGACCATACTGGGGACTTCGATCCTCAATCTCATAAAACTTTAAGGAAACCTTAAATTAAATCTTGAGCCCCTTAAGGTCATTAACCAAACTAAATTTTCAAAAAAATTCATAAAAATAGTTTAATAAACTTAAAATTTTGGCTCCTAAGAAGATTCACTATACTAGGGCCCACCCAAATCCAAACCTTGCAACTATAGTGGATGACCCAGACAGAATTCTAAGGAAACCAAAAAACGAAGAAACTCAGGCAAGTAGTAGCCAGCTAGACGTAGCTAATTCACTCCCTGAGGAGTTGTCAACTTTAGAGGAAGTCCCTTTTTGATTTGTCATTTGACCTTTCACTATTTAGAACCAAATCTAGGAAAGATATCCATGAAACAGTTTTATACCCTGAGTTTACTCAACTCATCGAATCAAAAAGGATTATTCATCCAGATTTAGATAAATTTGTCTTAGACGCTTTTTACAAGTTAGAAGCCTTGACCTCTACGTTGATTAGCAATATAGATAGTGATTATATTCAGCAATTTGTTGAGCTAGCTGCCCTTATTGTTGTTGCCTCTCAAATTTCTACACATTCTTCACTCACTGTAAGTACCCCTTCCTTTACCACAACTTCAACAATTGTATCTACCACAATCCAATCATTGTTTCCAGGAAAACTAGTGTCTTTTCGATCTACTAGCCCTCTAGGATTGGCAGCTATCCTAGAAACAAACAATCAAAGCAATTTGGGATTTCCTTTATGTATGATAGATAAGAGAGAGGCAAAGGAACCAACCTAAATCTTCTGCTTGACTCCTTGCTTGATCTCGCTTCCCCTTGATAGAGCTTGCAACTCCTCTCCTACTTATCCTGCTTAGATAATACCTGTAGAAACAAAGTAACAAAACACCATCAAAGAATCTTGATCTATTATATCATAAACATTGTAGAATCAGAAGTACAATGAACATACAATGGAATTCACAAATACACAATTGTATGGAGGAAAACTCAAAGAACTTTATTAAATATGAAGGGAGAATTACAACCCAGTTGTCTGATCCAGCATCATCCTCCCAGCATCAAAGCCCTCTTCACCTCATGAAAAGCAAGATCACCCAACAATACAATGCTCCTTCTCAAAGACAAACTATCAGCACTTCCTTGCAAATTACAAAATTCCAGCCTCCAGATCTCTCAGATGAGGGATCCATTTATAGATGTGTGCAAGGGTGTGAGTCATCTCTGGGTTTTTGATTAGTGTCATTCCACTTGTTGTTCTTGGTTCCACTTGGAGATTTCTTGGATCTCTTACTCATCCCTAGGCAAATTCATAGAGGCAAGTGTCATAAGAGAAGTTTCTAGAAGATTCCATGAGAATCCACTTAGAAAACTGTCTTGGACATTTGTCCATCCTCACTCATCACAACCTACAGAAGGCCTCATCAATATGCATCACACCTGGCTAGTGTGGCAGTCAGTATGCATTGCACCCTGATAGTGGAGCAGTCAGTATGGTCCAATTTTGGCCAGTTTTGAATGGTTTTTCAAGTGGAACTTTTGGGGAATGATGTAATCAGTTGACCATCATCCTTTAGGGTATGAAACAACACTTTTAGGGGTTAAAGAGCCCTTAATTTATCGACATATAAGATTAGGGTTGCAGTGCCCAAATATGTCTATAACAACTGCCCCCTAAAGCATGAAGTCGTAAATCTTTGATGTTGGGTGAAATGCTTTATCATGAGGATCTGAGGTTTTCAAAACTGGAAGGTGACCTGTATAAGATACAATACAATACATCATCACAATATAATTTTCATGATCTAGTTGAGGCGAGCATTCCCATGCTCAACTTTATAAATTCATTTCATGTACATAGAAAAGATAGTCGTCTACATATGCAGACTGATGATTTTTTATATGTAGAGTCATCATTCCTAGCTTGGATGACCATCTATGCAGCTTCTGTGTACATTTGATGTCTTTATATTCCTGAATATATCGCAGCCCGGATGGATGAAACTAGATCCGAGGTCTTCAATCTCATTCGATCTTTTCTCGAAGTACAAGTCGATCCATGTGAAGAGATGTTCTGAGGTAAAACATGGAAAGACATCGCTTGATTACCAACCAATAATGTGAGTTGTTAACAGATGCGAGAGGAATCACCGATAATGATAATGACCATCAAGGTACTACAGTACAAGTCACGTGGTGTGAATATATGATTCGATGTTGAACACCACGCAAAATATTTCGGTCGAAGGCCAGTGATGTCAACCTGTCGCTAGAAGTGAGAAACTTTCCATTGAGGCATGCAAGCTTCAAAGTACTGAAAGGGTTGTTTCTAGGTCAACTTCCTGGATAATGAGATAATGTCGATAAGAAGTGACCCGTCGTAGGAGGGCCTTAATGTATCCCACATCTACAATACGAAACGAAGCAAATGATTTTCTGGAGGTGAAAACGATCTGATAACACAAGGTTCAGGAATGACGGTCATTAAAAAAATGGATGGTGAAGGTATTGCAGTGGATGAGACATTAAAAGGGTGGTGGTTTCTCAATTGAATGACTTCTCTTGAACATATCGGCGACACTGAGATGGATTGCTAGCATTAACCCCAACAGATGGATGGTGTGGATGACCAATGGTGAAATGACCGATGAACGGAATAACCCAACCTGACTTAATCATGGTGATGGAGTGAAAGTGTCATGTTCAAGAGCAACCTTCTACCACAAAATTCTTCAAGTTTTCTTCCCCTTTTTTCCCCAGTCATTGCTGGCTAGTACCTCTTTATTTTTTTCAAGATTGAGGAGGATAACATATGCTTGTTTTATAATCTTCCCTTTGGGCAAACCTGTCGCTACATTTTAGCGAGTCTAGCGATAGTGAAACTCGTTCTTTCCTAGGTGGACAAGTTCGTCGCTATTGTTTTAACGAGTTTAACGACAAAGACAACTCGGTCCTTTTCATGTTTAGATAGTTTGAAAAGGGACGAAAAGGAAACTCCAACAGTTCTTTTTTGTAGCATAATCCCTTAAGTCCGAAAAAAGATAAAATAATACAAAAGGGATGACTTTTCGATCACTTTAGCGAGCCAAAAAAGACAAGCGCTTGAACTTTTTCATGAGATAATCCCTTAGGTCTGAAAAAGATTAAAATATACAGGAGGGATGGCATTTTGATTACTTTAACGAGCTGGAAAATCCAATAGCTCGACAATCTTTTCATATTTAACGAGTTTGAAAAGAGTTTAAAGGAGACTCATTTTTTAGAGATGAGTGGCGTTTAGGGTAGCAACTGGTTCCGGGTAAGCTTGGAACTTCTCAAAACATGGTGATGTGAAGAGTTTGGCTAACAGGATCACTCATTGTAGCTGTTCCTCAAAAGGGTAAACAATCAAGTGGAAGCGTTTGATCAACCAAAAGGATGGAGGTGATGGCAGAACACAACCAAGGCTCAAAAGGCTGATAGAATGGCAATCACAAAGGTTATTCACCGAAGGCGGATTTATTTTTTAACAAGCTTGAACCTTGTGGTAACATATGCTCAGTGGTAGGTTGATTTTTTAACGAGCTTAAACCATGCGACAACATTCTCAGTGGTAGGTTTATTTTTTAACGAGTTTAAACCATGCAACAACATGCTCAGTTTTTAGTTTTTCTTTCCATGTAAGCTAAAAACGACAAAACTAGAAAAGACAAAGCTAGAAGAAAACTAAAAAGCTAAGGAACTACTGAGGTTAGGTAGGATAGTTTCATCGACGTTTAGACAAAACACTTCCTTTGCTTCGTCCGCAGAGCAGACAAAGGTGAATGGTGTGTTAGACCAGTCACCTAACCTAAGAAGTTAAAAATGCTAAAAAACTAAAAAACTAAAAAGATAAAAAGATAAAAAGCTAAAAGGCTAGAAAATGAAATTGAAAAAGTTGCATGCCCCCAGCATGATGAAAAGGAGAGTCTCTTAGTAACCATATGGAAATCATAGTGGTAAAGTAGGATGGTTTTTGTCAGCTATTAGACAAAACACTTCCTTGGAAAACATAGTAACAAAACACTTCCATGGCTTCGTCCACATAGTGGACAAAGGTGAATGGTGTGGGATGGCACTTCTAATCACATAACCTACAAGGAAACTTATCTTTTCAGCTGGGTTTGTCTCAAAATAGACAAGGGTGCATTCCCCCTAAGCTTCGTTACATTCACTGGACTACGCCCGGCAATCAGGTGGATGGAATGAAGGTTGAAGAGACATTCTCAACGCAAAAGGACCATTTAGGGATGATGATCAACTTGGAGCTATGCTTGAACTGGGGAATGAAATCTGGTCAACAGTGACAATTTTGCCTTCATGCGGGAAACACATCACTCGAAAGAGTGTTGAAATAATAGCTTCCATGTTATAAACATAGTCACATCCAAGGAGTAGCTTGTAATCTAACGGTCCTTGGACTACCAGCACGTTCAAGTGAATGGTTTTCCTTCTCAAAGTTATGGGTAATTTAAGAAGGATCTCTAACAGTTGACTGGTTCCTTTGTTAAAGCCTGACAAATTGTGCATGACAGACATAAGCGATGGTGAACCAAGTGATTTCCACGCAGTTGAGGAAAGGATACTCACTGATGCCCCTTCATCTATGATAGTGCTAGACACGATCATTTTGTAAACTTGTACTATGATTCGAAATGGTACATTAGAAGGAAGGCGGGATTTTGCTAGTTGATTCCAATCAAAGGAAGTGACTATACTGCTTGGAGTTGGAACCGAATAAACGATTGAATTAACCTCTTGAGTAGCGGGAACCGGGGGATTCTCTTCCTATTGTGAAAGAATGGGCAGATTGCCCCCAAGTTCATCGGACTCTGAATTAACAAAAAGAATTTTAACAGTATCATTCTCATTCTCTTTGGGAATGGTATCATCTGAAGGTGGATCTTCTGAAGGTAAAATTGGGTCGACTGCCATTTTGACTTGTTGACTTTGGTCCGGTATGGACTCAGAATATTCACTTTCAATGATAGGTGTTTCGACCGATGGTTGAGTTATGTCAGTTGGATTTTCAACTAGTAAATGATTTGGGGAGAGATTCTCGTGTCCAAGTGGAAGTTGCTACGGTGAAGCAGGATGGTTATTCACATAACTTGCATGGAATTTTGACCTTTCTTTTCTGCCTATTATTACTAGTTGATGGTGTGTTGTCAACGTGATCACCAAAGGTTGATGACGTCGTTTGGTGCGAACGGGGGGACCATTCCCTCAAGATCCGAGGAATGCACAGAAATTCTCGGTGAAGATGGTCTCCTCTACAAATTATGCATGGATCTTTGGGTTTGAAAAGCTTAGTGTGCAGATTTTCACTGGATGCTGCATGGTTGCCCCCTTTCTTAACTAACTTCTTCTTCTTCTCCTTCCCTTTCTTTTTCTTCTCAGTCACCTAGTTACTAGTATCACTATTTTCACCAAGCGAAGAGGAAGAAGGGGAGGAAGAAACAAACGAAGAAGAAGGTGAAAGGTCAACTTCAGTATCAACTGGTTGTTGATTCGATTGCTGAGGAATCATGGTATTTTGAATGACAAAGGTTGAGAATAGCCATATTGGCAGGCCAATTGTGATTCCTGGAAGGGACAATGTAGCCATATACGGAGCACCAATATTTCCCCAAGAAGAAAATGAACTAGGATTCCCTTCGACAGGGATTCCTTGATTGGTGGACTCCATTATCTCAACCTAAGATCAACGAAGGTATAGGGATGTTATTCCGAATTTAATAAATTTTAATGACGCTTTGACACAACTTTGCTTTTTCAATTTTTAAGAGTCGAGAAAAAGCTAAAGATGACTCTATTCCCCTTCGATTTTTAATGAGCCTGAAGTGATAAGGGCTCAGATAAACCTTTTCTTTTAAGGAGTCGAAAAGGAACGGAAGTGACTACTCTGGAAATCTAGACAGAGGGATTACCAAACCAATCACAAAACTGCAATATACACCTTGGTGATAAATTAAAGAGAAATCACCAAGGACTTCTGTACGGTAGTCAATCTTCCTGAATGTTGTATTTAGTGCATTGCGATCGATAGGGCGGCAGACACGGGTTCCTATGGATAAAGGATGTAAGCCTATTGTGGTCTCCAAATATATACTCGACGTACGGGGAGCACAAGTCCGTGCTAGCACTTGTCGTATCAAAGAGGAGGAATCACCCAACCTTCGATGAAAATGATAGTCAAGGATAATTTTAGGGGTGAATGTTCGCCCTTTGGCTAAATTAAGGGGTTTTAAATTTTTAGTGGGCGAATATTTTGTATCATAGTACTTTTTTACAAATCACCTCAAATAGCCCACCTTATTTTAAGGGAGAGGGTAAAAAAGGTAAATTTAGCCCTTGAAATTAGGACTTACAACCTTCCATTCGCCCATTTTCAAGAATAGGTTTTATTTAAGTTCCATTCGCCCATTTTCAAGAATAGGTTTTATTTAAGTTAATCCTATGGGCCAAATACCATATTTATAAAAGAGGTATGGTAAATTAATAAAAATATAAATAAATGAGATGTATGGTAAATAAATAAAACATTTTTTATATTTACTCCATAAGTCACCTTATATACATGTAAGGGTGTAAACACATAAAAATATAAGTAAAGTGGATGTATGGTAAATAAATAAAACGTCTTTTTATACTTACTCAAAAGGTATGGTAAATAAATATAAATATATATAAACTAGACGTATCGTAAATAAATAAAACCTCTTTTTATATTTAGTCCATAACCCTAGTTCTATTTATGAAGGCTCAAGAAAGAGGTTTTATTTAAGTGAATCATATGGGCCAAATACCATATTTGTAAAAGAGGTATGGTAAATTAATAAAAATATAAATAAACGAGAGGTATGGTAAACAAATAAAACATTTTTTTATATTTACTCCATAAGTCACCTTATATTTACGAACACTCAAAAAATGGGTTATATTTAGGTGAAACCTATGGCCAAAATACTATGGGACAAATACCATGGACTAGATTGTTATTAATACCATGCAAAAAACCATTATTAACCCTAATATTAGAATTAATAAAAATAAAAATGGCACATGGTATTGACCCATGGTATTCACCAAAATGGCACATGGTATTGACCCATGGTATTCACCTGGAATGTAGCCTATGTAAATGGGGGAATTAAACCAGCATGTAGCCTATGCTAAGATTCACTAGGACTTTACAAAGTTTTATTATTTAGTGAAAAACTCGCCAAGATCTTACAAGATTTTATAATTGAGTAAAATATTCGCCATGCCTGGTGAAAGATTCGCCAAAAAATTATATATACATATTATATTATTGATAAAATCACCTTTCATTTTTCCTATATACCATGGAGATTTGCCCATTTATTATATTTATAAATTTAGGGGGGGTTCTTAAAATTTTCCCTGATGATAGTTACTAGATTTTACGACGCTAGAACACGTCTCTAGCCTAGACCTCTAGATGTAATGCGTTAGGTTCCAAAGCGTTATTAGGTTCATTGAGATTTATTTTAGAGTTGATCTTGTTTAAAATTTTGTCTTTCAAAGGTTCACCGCGTGATGTTGATTTGAAATTCCTAAAAATGCAATCTACAATGATAAGCAATCGTTGTTTATTTTGATCAATTAAAATCCTAGCTACTAAGGAAAGAAAATTACGATTCTTTCAAACAAAGAGCAAAGAGCACACTCTAAATGCACTTTCCTAAATCATTTTTCGCACACAAGCTAAATGCAAATGCAAAATGCATGTATTTGTTTTTTCGTTCCCTTAATGTGAGAAATGCCAAAAAGGAAAACCAAGTATAGATCTGAAATATTTTACTCAAAGCGACATTTCGACAATTTCTTTTTCAAAATAGAAAGGAAGACTGAACGACACTTTTCAATTTCGAATAGAAAATGCTTTTGACACTTTGAATAACAACAAGTCAAATCAAATACATGACAAAAAGTTAAATCGACTATTCAGAGAAGGGAGACTCGACGACACTTCTCTTTTTGACACAAAACGACAGTTCGAACACTTTTGTACCAAAATGACAGATAGATTTAAGCAACTTTTCGACAAAGGATTGTAAATGATGGAAAAATACATAAAAAAAAATAATAATAATAATAATAATATTTACTAATCCTAATCGATGGAGGCTAATCTATGTAATGCAAGCAGGCTTCAGTAATGAGGTATTGTTCATAAGCAACAAATCAACTTAACAGAGCTGAAAACAAGGACAAAAACCCAAATTTCAAGGAGGGAAATAGGCTCAGTTAGTCATCGCACCTGGGCTTCATAGAAACATGGATGAATCACACTTTTTAGGCTTGGGAGGTGCGATGCATACTGGTTGACAGTGACAGACAGTGCGATGGGCTAGGGAGCACAACTAAGGTGGGTTTTGACTCAAATTTGCAGCTGATTTCAGTGATTTAAGCTGAGTTATGATGGAAAGTAAAAAGAAAAGTACAGAGGAATGATCTTGGGAGGTTACTGAGCTACCACAAGGGCATCCAGAATGCTTCTAAGTCAGATGTTCAGTTCATAAACTAAACCGGAGATTGACTGAAGCAGCATTCATCTACTATGCACTTGCAGAGCAAGAGAATTTCAAAGGCTATCTGGCTAACTTCAGGCTCCATCTATAGTTTATAAAGCAAACAATAATAACAAAAAATCACCTATTCGATTCCCAGCGGAGTCTCCATTTTGTTTCCGGGAAAACTAGTGTCTTTTCGATCTACTGGCCCTCTAGGATTGGCAGCTATCCTAGAAACAAACAATCAAATCAATTTGGGATTTCCTTTATGTATGATAGATAAGAGAGAGGAAAAGGAACCAACCTCGATCTTCCACTTGACTCCTTGCTTGATCTCTCTTCCCCTTGATAGAGCTTGCAACTCCTCTCCTATTTATCCTGCTTAGAGAATACCAGTAGAAACAAAGTAACAAAACACCATAAAATCATCTTGATCTATTATATCATAAACATTACAGAATCAGAAGTACAATGAACATACAATGGAATTCACAAATACACAATTGTACGAAGGAAAACTCAAAGAACTTTATTAAATATGAAGGGAGAATTACAACCCAGCTATCTGATCCAGCATCATCCTCCCAGCATCAAAGCCCTCTTCACCTCATGAAAAGCAAGATCACCCAACAATATAATGCTCCTTCTCAAAGACAAACTATCAGCACTTCCTTGCAAATTACAAAATTCCAACCTCCAGAGCTCTCAGATGAGGGATCCATTTATAGATGTGTGCAAGGGTGTGAGTCATCTCTGGGTTTTTTATTAGTGTCATTCCACTTGTTGTTCTTGGTTCCACTTAGAGATTTCTTGGATCTCTTACTCATCCTTGGGCGAATTCAGAGAGGCAAGTGTCATAAGAGAAGTTTCTAGAAGATTCCTTGAGCATCCACTTAGAAAATTGCCTTGGACAATTTTCCATCCTCGCTCATCGCACCCTACAGAAATCCTCATCAATATGCATTGCACCTAGCTAGTGTAGCAGTCAGTATGCCGCGCACCCTGATAGTGGAGCAATCAGTATGGTCCAGTTTGGCCAATTCTGAATAGTTTTTCAGGTGGAACTTTTGGGGAATGATGTAATTAGTTGACCATGGTCCTTTAGGGTATGAAACAACACTTTTAGGGGTTAAAGAGCCCTTAGTTTATCGACATATAAGATTGGGGTTGCAGTGCCCAAATATGTCTATAACAATCACCTAAACCACTTATTAGTCAATCATCTTCATCATCATCTAGTTCACCTCATCAGTTTCAAGCCCTTCTTCAACCAGCACAAATTTACCCCCTATTCAAACCAAAATTACAGCAATGGAAAACCGATATGCTCCTCTTGTTTTACCTACCCAACTCTATCCCATGCCTGCATATTATCAGAGTAAGATTTTCTTGTTTGATGATACTGGTCATTACACTACCCAGCAGCATGTAAACAAGATGTCTGACTTTTTTGAATTGCATGAAATAAATGAAGCAGATGTCAAAATGAGATTATTTGCCCAAAATTTAACTGGGGATGTCAAGAAGTGGTTCAAAGCCTTTCCTGCCAACCATATTGTGGACTTAGCCAATATTAAAAGGTTATTCATTGATAGATAGGAGAGAAATAAAAACCCCTTGCAAATACTTTCTGAATATGACAATATTAGGAGACCTCCCATTGATTCAGTTCAGGACTATTGCACTAGGTTTAATAATATCTGTAATGCAATTCCAGCCAACATTAAGCCTCCACCTGACCTAGCATTAATTAAGTTCCCTTATGGTTTTGATGCTGACATGTCATACCAGTTAAGGGAAAGAAACGTTGTAACACTTGAACAAATGCAAAGCAATGTTGTTAGTGTAGAGGCCAATTTGTTAGCTAAGAAAGCATGAATGAGGAATGAAAAGAAAGTTGTATTTAAAGAATAAGCTTCAACTTCAGATGGAAAAGTAGATGTTTTAGCTAAAAGTTTAGAAAGAATCATGGATAGGTTAGAGAACATGGAGAGGAAAAATTAATGGGAGAATCAACAACAACAACCCCCAATAATAAACCCAAATTTTAGGAAGAACCCTAATACTAAAAAAAAAAAATGCTACACTAGACCAATAGATTGGGCCCCCCTTCCAAGAAAATTATGTTGAGGATTCAGAGAACCAAGAAGCAAAGGAAGATACCTAGATTAACTTACTAGAAACCACAGAAGAAGACACTATTTTTCTTACTCAAGAAGAACAAGAGTTATATATGCTTCAGCGATTGCAACTAGAAGTTGGTGAATCTTTTTATTTTAAACCAGGATATGAGTCAGCTATATACGAGGTACATAAACCATATAGCTTGAGAAGTAATAAGAATAATGAGACTCCCATTAAAAGATCCGTCTAAACCCAGACTAAGATAATAAAAGAAGCTCCAGTTAACAAAGTGTTGCAAATTCTCCCTAGGGGAACAACTGAAACTTCAACCCCTAGGATTGTAGATAGAACCTCCACTGAAACCCAAACAAAGACAATCCCTGAAAACAATAAAAATAAAAGAAATTAAGGCAAGACAATAGAAACACAAACTGAAATTCCTACCACTGAGAAACAAAATAAAGATACTCAAACTACATACATTAAGGAAGATCTAAATCAAACAAACAAACCTCAGCTCCCTTTCAACATTAGAAATGAAATAGCTAAATTAAAGATATCAGTTCCTTGGACCGAACTGGTAAAGAATCAATCTTATAAGTCACAGATAACTGAGACTTTGAACATAGGAGAGGGAGACGATTCTGTTAATTTGAATAATGACTAGCCTGATTTATTATTTGGCCCTGAGGACAATGGAATGTTGGAAATAATACTGAGAGGGGGGGGGTGAATCAGTATTATCACATCAATAAAACTTTTTCATTTCCATATTCATATTCATATATGCTACTTCCACAACTTCTTATGATTCAGTTAGTTGAGCCTTAATGAGTGCATTAGAACATTATCAACCATATTAACAGTAAACAGGTGCAGTAAAATAGAACAAATCATCACACATAAGTCACACACATGAACACCATGATATAAGGTGGAAACCCAATGTGGGAGAAAACCACCTGCTGCAATATGTCTCTATCTTCTTTCAATTAGAAACTCCTTTTACAATGATTTTGTACTGGTGCAGTCCTTTACCAGTACGCAGGCTACAACCTACAGAGAGCTACAACCCTCTCTCGTTCTCCAACTTCTCCTGGAAGGGAGCTACAACCCCCTTAGCTCTTGTACTAGCCAAGATACTAGTACGTAGGTGTTGGCCTACTGAAGGCTACAACCTTCTCTTTCTTCCAGGGACCACGTTTCATAAATTTTCAGACTGGATCCATGAACATCAATCAATCATCAAGTATATCTGCATCAAACAATCTCCTTTTCCCAATTAGCACTGAATCAAGTAAACACTTCTCTGACAGCTATACCCAGAACACAGTAACAGTAACCACACACCAAATTTTGAACCCAGAATACTGCAGCAATAGACAGAGGCAGCTAGATCATAATTTAAAGATATACGCTACTTCAACAACCTGAAACCTGCGTATATACGCGCTTACACCAAAGCCAACCCACGTACAGATCTATAAATATTCAAACATGACTTGCAACGATTTCAAACTTAAGTTATACCCAATTCAGATCATTTTTCAATATACAGATCTAGAATAAGCATAATCAAATATATAGAGATAGTTCATTTTAAACCATTTGATCTCGATCTATCCTTAGATCTTGTTCTCCATCAACCGGTGAGATCCCTCTTTAGCTCAGATCCAGATCTGCACCATAACCCAATCACAGTATTCCAGATCTAGCACTTTATCAGATATTCAGATAATTCAGATGATACTTTGCCAAATGATCTCCTTCCTCTTTTATAGCCTTAGTCCTTTCTCAATACCACGGTCCAAAACCATAGGATCAAAAAACTGTTGGACTAATACCATGAACCAACCATGAAAGTGCGTGAGATCAACACTTTTGGATGCAATACCACGGACCAAAACCATAGGATCAAAAAATGTCGGACTAATACCATGAAACAACCATGAAAGTGCGTGAGATCAACACTTTTGGATGCAATACCATGGGCCAAAACCATAGGATCAAAAACTGTCGGACTAATACCATGAACCAACCATGAAAGTGTGTGAGATCAACACTTTTGGATGCAATACCACGGACCAAAACCATAGGATCAAAAATTGTCGGACTAATACCATGAGCCAACCATGAAAGTGTGTGAAATTTTCTCTTCATGAAAGGAACTTTTCTCTGCATGAAAGTGCGTGAACTTTTTCTCTACATGAAATAAACTTTTCTCTGCATAAAAGTGCGTGAACTTTTCTCTACATGAAATAAACTTTTCTCTGCATGAAATAAACTTTTCTCTGCATAAAAGTGCGTGAACTTTTCTCTACATGAAATAAACTTTTCTCTGCATAAAAGTGCGTGAACTTTTCTCTACATGGAATAAACTTTTCTCTGCATAAAAGTGTGTGAACTTTTCTCTACATGGAATAAACTTTTCTCTGCATAAAAGTGCGTGAACTTTTCTCTACATGGAATAAAATTTTCTTTGCATAAAAGTGCGTGAACTTTTCTCTAAATGAAGGAAACTTTGTTGCACTATAATTTATCAAATAAATTTGCTGCACTATAATTTATCATTTGTGTGATTTGCCATCAAGGACAACACTTGTCTCATAATGCCAACAATCTCCCCCTTTGGACTTGTCATACTGAGAATTGTCATCTGATATCTCTTCCGTAGATTCATCTAGATATATATAAGTGAGTTGATCTTCTATGAGTTGTTTGCCATCAAGTACAACACATGCATCATAATGCCAACATGGAATTCATTAGCAAGGAGGAGTTCCTCCTTTTTACATCAGCCTGAAAATTCATGACAAAAATTTTCATAACGCTATGTTGGACTCAGGAGCATCCCATAATCTGATGCCAAAAGCAATAATGGAAAGACTGAACCTAGACATTACCAGGCCTTATAAGGATTTATTTTCTTTTGACACAACCAGGTTAAATTCCTTGGTCTAATCAAAGACTTATGTGTGACTTTTGTCCAGTGACTTGCAAAGAGCATTCTAATGGACATTGTAGTTGCAGACATCCCACCAAAATATGGAATTCTACTATCTTGCTCATGGGAAGAAAAACTACAAGGATCTTTGCAGTTGGATATGTCTTATGCTACCATATCCGTTTCTGGCCAACCAAGAAAATTATATAGGGAGACCTTGATGAAGTACATGGTCAGTAGTGAGGAAAAGCCACAAAACTTCCCCATATACTCCATGCATTCATATTTGGACTCTTTCATCTTATACAATGCAGAAAATGATAAAAAGGAAATCACAGCCAAAGACCTTAAATACAGAACAGCTGAAAGTGAGAACATATTTCATAAGTCACTTTGGCATTTAGACTTTGATGGGTCTATAAATAGGTTAGGGGCTGGTGCAGGATCCATAATATGGAGAATAATCATGCTGAGGGACATGCTTTCAGATTGAATTTCAAATGTACCAATAACATGGCCGAATATGAAGCCCTGATTCTAGGGTTACAATTGGTTAGGAAATTGGGAGCCAAAAGAGTTTCCATCATGGGAGACTCAGAGCTGATTATTAAATAGATTAGTGGTGAATACTCTGTCAACAACCCTAGGCTTGGTCAATATAGGGATATTGTTTTAGACTTGATCAAAGACCTCCTAGAATCAAACTTTGCTGCCATTTCTAGAAAACAAAACATGCAGGCCCACAGTCTGACTACCTTTGCTAGTACTTATAAATTTCCATTTCAACCAAACCACCAATACACTGCAAAAGTCAAACATAGGCCTGTTATACCTGACAACCTCAAGTATTGGCAGATTTTCTCCTAGGGTTCTCAGATCTACTATTTCATGAACAATAAAGGTGAGTTTCAGAATTGTAAGATAGATACTGACTGTACAATAGACAATAATATAGAAAGAAACTTAGATGTAAATATTTTTAATGTACATAAACCAACTAAATTTATTAAACTAGAAATAGATCGTTTAGAAAAGGTAGACATAAATGAAATAATTGATGATGATCCTGAGATTCTTAATTCGAAAAATATTTTTTTCCTAAAGGATTAGTACCTTTAGAGGATTTTTTTGACTCTAATGATGTAGCTAGGATACCCAAAACGGAACCGCTAAGAGCTGACATAGAAGAGGTTAATATAGGAACTAAAGATAATCTAAAACTCATTAAGATATCTAAAGCCTTACCCCTATAGGAAAAGGTCAAATATACAAATCTGTTTAAGGAGTTCCAGGATGTATTTGCCTGGAGTTATGAAGACTTAAAATCTTATGACACCAGCTTAACCCAACACAAAATACCTCTAAAAGAAGATCATAAACCTTTCAAAAAGAAACTTAGGAGGATAAACCCAGTTATTATGCCATCGATAGAGAAAGAAGTTAAAAAGGTCAAATATACAAATCTTTTAAGGAGTTCCAGGATGTATTTGCCTGGAGTTATGAAGACTTAAAATCTTATGACACCAGCTTAACCCAACACAAAATACCTCTAAAAGAAGATCATAAACCTTTCAAAAAGAAACTTAGGAGGATAAACCCAGTTATTATGCCATCGATAGAGAAAGAAGTTAAAAGAATGTTTGATGCCCAAAGCTCCCATTAGATACTCAGACTCGATTTCAAACTTAGTTACAACTAGGAAAAATATAGGTGAAATTAGACTTTGTGTAGATTTTAGAAACTTAAACAAGGTCTCTTTAAAAGACAACTACCCCTTACCAAAAAAGGACCATATATTGCAAAGGGTAGTGGGGTCATCTAGGATTTCACTGTTAGATGGATTCTTTGGTTATAACCAAATCTTATTCCAACTTGAGGACCAAGCCAAAACTGCATTTACTACTCCTTAGGGTACCTTCATGTACTTGAAGATGCCCTTTGGATTAATGAATGTAGGTGCTACATTTCAAAGAGCTATGGATATAGATTTTTCCAAGGAAATCCATGATTTCTTATTATTATACCAGGATGACATCACAGTCTTCTCTAAATCCGACAATGAACACTTAGACCACCTCAGAAGAGTATTTATCAAATGCAGGAAATTTTGGATTTCTTTAAATCCTAAAAAGACACTTTTCGGTCTAGAAGAGGGAAAGTTTTTAGGACACATCATATCTAAAGATGGGATTAGGATAGACCCTGCTAGAATAGAAGCCATTTTGACCATTTCCCATCCCCAAAACATTAAAGAGCTACAATCCTTTATAGGAAAGATTAATTTTCTTAGGAGATTCATCTCAAATCTAGCAGAATTAATTAGGGATTAAATCACATGCTAAGAAAGGACTCAACAATTAAATGGACATTAGAGGCCAAACAATCCTTTGAAGCTATTAAGGAATCATTAACCAAGACTCCAATCATGAATAGTCTTGACTTTAACAAAGATTTTATCATTTTTTCTTTTGCTTCAAAACACACCATTGTAGCAGTCTTGCTGCAAAAGAACAATCAAGGATATGAACAACCAATAACATTCTTTAGTAAATCTTTGAGAGATGCCACACTAAAATACAATATCATGGAAAAACATGCTTTAGCTTTGGTTAAGGCTATCAAAGATTTCAAAGTATACATTTTGTACTCTCACATTATTGCTTATGTTCCAAACTCTGTAGTTAAGGACATTTTGACTCAAAATGGGCCTGAAGGAAAAAGAGGCAAATGGATTGCCACAATATTGGAATATGACATAGAGATAAAACCCACCAAGCTCATTAAATGCCAAGGTTTAGCCAAACTAATCGCTGAATCGAACTGTCAGGCCCTTGATATCAACTTCATTAGTGCCCTTGATGATCAGGAGGAGATGGTGACTCCATAGATCAGTGAACCTTTTATTGATTCACCATGGTATGCAGATATTACATTTGTTTTACTAAACTTACAAGCTCCTCCAGGATTGACAAGAATTAAAGCTACATTCTTAAAAATGAAGTCATTGAGATATTGTGTTATAGATAATGCATTGTTTTGGAAAGACAATAGTGGTATTCTTTTAACATGTTTATTAAAAGATGAAGCTAACAAGATTTTACCAGAGTTTCATGAAGGGGATTGTGGAGGACACTTGTACTGGAAGAGTACCGCTGACAAGATTCTGAGGGTTGGCTTTTATTGGCCTACTTTGTTTGCAGATGTTAAAAAACATGTGATCTCCTGTCATAAATGCCAGATTTTTGAGGGAAAGATAAAACTTTTACCCTTGCCTCTTAAACAATTTCCATTGAGATGCCATTTCAACAATGGGGGTTAGACTTCATTGGAGAAATACACACTGCATCCTCAGCTCAGCACAAGTGGATTTTGACAGCCGCACACAATTTTACCAAATGGATAGAGGCCATACCTTCTAGGCAAGCCACAAACATGTCATAATCACCTTCATAGAGAGTAATATCCTTTCAAGATTTGGATGTCCCTAGAAGCTCATTACTGATAATGCAGCAGCCTTTAAATCCAAAAGAATGATATATTTCTGTAACAAATACCACATCACCCTTGGCCATTCCACAACCTATTACCCTCAAGGTAATGGACTAGCAAATTCATCCAACAAAAATCTGGTCAATAGTATCAAAAATTTACTGGAGGACAATAAAAACACATGGAACAAGAAGTTAGTCAACGCCTTATGGGCAGATAGACTGACTACTATGAAGTATATTGGAACATCACCCTATTAGTTGGTTTATGGGATGGATGTAGTTTTCCCATCATCCTTGGGAGTGCCATTCATGAAGATCCTATACAAATTACAGGTGGAACCAAATGATATTGAGAGAAGAATAAATCGAACCATAAACCTGCAGCAGGCTAGAGAAGAAGTATATGTAAAATCACAGATAATCCAGGAAAATATTAAGAAAGTCTTCGATAAAAAGACTAAAGCAAATGATTTTTACATAGGAGACAAAGTCCTTAAGTGGGATTCAAGCATAGAAGACAAAGGCAAGCATGGAAAATTTGATTTTCTGTGGCAAGGGCCTTATGTCATTTATGGCTACAGAGGCAACAATGCCTTTTTCTTGAGAAAGATAGATGGATCAGATCTATCAGGAGGACCTGTTAATGGTAGGATGTTGAAGCATTACTTTTCCACTGACTTACAATAGTTCACTTTACTTTGAATCATTGTACATAACATTGCAGAGTGTAGATTGGATAGGAGAGTAATCCTATAAAATTGAAGCTCAGAGATAAGGCCCTAAGCTTTGAAAGATTTACTGTCATAAGTATCAATAATGCAGATTCACAAAAGGACAATTTGGAAGGTAACTTCAGCCACAATTCAAAGGCTACTGATCTTTATAGTTCTTGACATTTCACTAAGAAATGCCATCCCCATGTGGAGCCACTTTTAGAGTCCTATAGTGATAGGATTTATAATTTTGAATTGGCTGAGAGTAACTCTTGTAATATTGTACATACCTTTGCTTTCTGCAAATGTTTTCCATATTAAAAATTAAAAAATGTAAAGAGGGTGTGTCCTAAAAGAAATATCAAAGGACAAAAAGAATAAGAAAAGATCAAAAAATGAAAATATATGAACCTCAAACACAAAAACAGATCATGAAAGTGTGCAAGTCTAAATGCCACTACTATTTTACTTCTTCTGCAAATAATGGTTGTGTGCAACTTGTCATACATGCCACAACCCATGGTAGTCAAACTGCTTAATCTTGATTATTTCATGCTTTGAATTTTATGTTTATAGTTAGAGAATAAAATCTGACAAAACAGCTTAATCTTGGCAGATCATTAGATAGGTAGAGAAAATAAAAGGGGCTCATTAGCTTAATTTGAGCCCTTGGAAGATATAAGGTTAGAAGTAGATAGTTTGTTTTATAAAACAAAAGGAATCAAAATGGTTTTCTAGCTTAAGTGCACCCACCAAAATGAAGAAAAAATGTTAGGGTAAATAATGGGTAAGTAGAAGAAAGGTTGCTGAAGTATAAAGTTGACTGGACAAAAGCACATTTATCATGCTTAATCATATGTTTCAATGTGCATGATCAATTAAGAAAGCAAAAACAGAGGTTTGCAAGTTGATTTAATTGACTCCCCCTCATTCATTTCATCCCTATACTTACTAATTTCCCCATCCACAAGTATGTTCTAGTACTAAAAATCCTTCAAGTCATAAAGGCTCAGAGCATTTCTCTGACTTTTGGTGGGACCGAACCCTCGGCTTAATGACTTATGGACATCAAGTGTTAGAATTCCCTTCATAAAAGTCATTTCCCTTCATTACCCTAATAAAACCCCTTTTCCTAAGGTTAAACTCCATTTGCCTATGAAAAGTAAAAAACCCCATGTTAAATTCCATTTCACTCAAAATACCCACAAAAAGATTTTATCCTAAGTATAAGTGTATGTAAAGGAAAAGCGCAAATATTACATTATACTTAGTATTATTTTCATTCCGCTCATTTCAGTTCATATTAATTTCTAACTTAATAATATAGCTCCCGATATACCCTTTTTCCTCGTATATAAATAAATCCCCGTATATATTACCCCTACCCTTAGTTTAACTATAAACTATATTTTTACCCTATCCCCCCGACAAAACCCTCTTAACTCACCAATTCTCCGTAAAGTTAAGGTAATCCCTCCAGCAACCTCGTTCGATCATATAATCCCGTGTTTAACTCCAAAATAATCGCAAGCCACCATTAATTAAAGCCTGGAGCCCCCCCCCCCAAAACCTTTGCCCATTTCATCCGTGCTAATTTGTCACCCGACTGTCGTCTGATCATCAGCACCCAATTCTAACAATTCACAGCCGTATCGGTTCACCCCATATCCGACCTTTACCCACCCGATAAATTGGTATTTCCTAGACCTTCGTCTTTTATGTGTCAAGCATTAAGGTAGATCGGGTGACCTCGCCAAAATTACGCCTCCTCGATAAAGTGGTGCAATGGCTTGGGAAACCACCTCCCCACCCAACCCAAAAAACTGCCCACTATTCATTCGTAATTCGCCCACCAAAAAATGACCATTGTTCAATAAAAAAGGCCAAGAAGCCCTATTTCGCCTTTTTCAATCAATTTCTTTGTAAACCACTGCAAGCCATTGCGACACATTCAAAACCTGAAATTACTAGTTGACCTCAATTTCACTCCTGAAGAAGTTTTAGAGACCCCAATCAAGCTCTCAGTCTGTACCAAATCCCTTTCAACCTTCTACAGTTGCCGAGAAGACCAATTTGAAGTTGTTTCACCCAAATTCCAGGTATTTGAAGAGAAATTACCAGACACCCTTTTAATTTGAAAACGTTCAATCTTTAAAGTGTTTTAAAGAGTGTGTCTGACTTAAATACCCAAAACCCTTCTGAAAGCTTCCAAATTACCTTCAAACCTCTGATATAAACTAGCAAAAGTCAAATTCAAATCCACAAGAACTAAATTATGGTTGCCCGAGTCGCCATGGATGTCAAACCAGTGTCAACCCCCCATTTGGACCTTGACCACCTTCCCCTGGCAGATAGGGATTTTCAAATCAAAGACATGGTTGCCTATACACTCCTTCTCAAAATTCCTTGTTGGAGTAAAGACAGATATCTAAACCATACTAATGACATTGGACTTTGGGAGTCCAATTTGCCCAAATACTAGTTTCCACAAGCACATGTTTTTCCTGAGATTGTGCACTTGTGCCATGCTTATTACATTCCCAGTGAGAGAGCTATATTGTCCCCGCACGAAAATGTCTTGTTCACTATTACAACTGAGTCAATCAATGAAATGTTGCAAGTCCAACCATGTCCAAACCTGACCCCACTCTCCATTGGGGTTTTGTTAGACCAGTATACAAAATTGAGCTCGTCTATTCCAAACTTTTTTGTAGAGGAGCAGCACATTCCTACAAATTCCCCTCCATATATTTCTGCCATTTTCTTTGAAAGGGGAAAACAAATTGTACCCATGATATCATGTATTCTGGGCTATACCACATATGAATACATTAATGAGCTCATCCTGGCCTTCATGTTCATTTTCACCCAATGAAAGCCTCCTGCCACTTTGTACAATTATGCCCAGTTCATAGTTGAAAGGATGCATGAACAATTTACCAGAATGCACAATGAGAGAGTATTAAAGTACTCATATGTACTTTACCACATGTTTTGTATTATCAGTCAGTCAGATTTCCCTTCACCATCTAGAAGCTAGATACTAAAGGCCAACTCAGGTCTGTTATATTTTGGACACCACTATTCCATAGGTATTCATCATCATACACCTACACAAACTTCATTGACTCTTTTGTCCATCCAATCATGACCATGCTGACAGGAAGCCCTCCACCCAGAATAAGCCAAGAAAACAAAAGAGTGCTCCAGTTGTCCAAACAAATTAAGGTGGGAGATTGGTACCTTTACCAAAATCACACCGAAATAAGAATCTATGGTTGCCAGCTTGCCTTGTACAAACTATCCAAATACCTCCCTATGAGGTTATTTGCTCTGGAATATTATAGGCGGATAATGAACTCTGATGATATCAACTTTGTCTCAGCCAAGAAAAAGACTCAGTTCGAGATCAAAAACTAGTTAGGCCCTTTTATTTGCAATACTAGAGAGGCAAGAGAGGAAGCAGATCAAATTTTGCAACAAATGAAGTTTAAGAATAGTTTCATGTGGAGGTATGACCCTCAAGGTTTTATAACCAAGGTAAAATTGGGACCTTACATTCATCACCCTATACCAGAAATAGAGAGATATGCCAACCAATCTGAGTGGTTGGAAAACACTCTCATAGACAGGGATAGTACAAAGGTCGATGTTGAAAATACCTTGTTTGATTTAGAGAAACATCTTGATGAAATCTCATTCCTGCAGTTACCAGAGCAAGAAGTAACCATGAGTACCCCTCTTGTTTTGCAGACTCCTCAGAATGGGGAAAAGAATCCCAAAAGGAACAGAGAGGAAACCTCTAGCTCAAGTATGGACACTTCCAATGTACAGTATGAAGCTAGCCAGAGAAAAAGGCCTAGGCTCAATCCTATTTCATAACAGGAAGACATAGAAGGCTTAGTAGAAATAACTGATACTGAGTTAGACATGAGCACAGGCACAACTCCCTATTAGTTGGTTTATCGGATGGATGCAGTTTTCCCATCATCCTTGGGGGTGCCATTCATGAAGATCCTCTAGGAATTACAGGTGGAACCAAATGATATTGGGAGAAGAATAAATCGAACCATAAACCTGCAGCAGGCTAGAGAAGAAGTATATGTAAAATCACAGATAATCCAGGAAAATATTAAGAAAGTATTTGATAAAAAGACTAAAGCAGATGATTTTCACATAGGAGACAAAGTCCTTAAGTGGGATTCAAGCAGAGAAGACAAAGGCAAGCATGGAAAATTTGATTTTCTGTGGCAAGGGCCTTATGTCATTTATGGCTACAGAGGCAACAATGCCTTTTTCTTGAGAAAAATAGATGGATCAGATCTATCAGGAGGACCTGTTAATGGTAGGATGCTTAAGAATTACTTTTCCACTAACTTACAATAGTTCACTTTACTTTGCATCATTGTACATAACATTGTAGAGTGTAGATTGGATAGGAGACTAATCCTACAAATTTTAAGCCCGGAGAGAAGGCCCAGAGCTTTGAAAGATTTACTGTCATAAGTATCAATAATGAAGATTCACAAAAGGACACTTTGCAAGGCAACTTCAGCTACAATTCAAGGACTACTGATCTTTAGAGTTCTTGACATTTCACTAAGAAACGCCATCCCCATGTGGAGCCACTGTTAGAGTCCTATAGTGATAGGATTCACAATTTTGAATTGGCTGAGAGTAACTCTTGTAATATTGTACATACCTTTGCTTTCTGAAAATGTTTTCCATATTAAAAATTAAAAAATGTAAAGAGGGTGTGTCCTAAAAGAAATATCAAAGGACAAAAAGAATAAGAAAAGATCAAAAAATGAAAATATATGAACCACAAACAAAAAAACAGATCATGAAAGTGTGCAAGTCTAAATTCCACTACTATTTTACTTCTTCTGCAAATAATGGTTGTGTGCAACTTTTCATACATGCCACAACCCATGGTAGTCAAACTGCTTAATCTTGATTATTTCATGCTTTGAATTTTATGTTTATAGTTAGAGAGTAAAATCTGACCAAACAGCCTAATCTTGGTAGATCATTAGATAGGTAGAGAAAATAAAAGGGGCTCATTAGATTAATTTGAGCCCTTGGAAGATATAAGGTTAGAAGTAAATGGTTTGTTTCATAAAACAAAAGGAAACAAAATGGTTTTCTAGCTTAAGTGCACCCACCAAAATGAAGAAAAAATGTTAGGGTAAATAATGGGTAAGTAGAAGAAAGGTTGCTTAAGTATAAAGTTGACTGGACAAAAGCACATTTATCATGCTTAATCATATGTTTCAATGTGCATGATCAATTAAGAAAGCAAAAACAAAGGTTTGCAAGTTGATTTAATTGACTCCCCCTCATTCATTTCATCCCTATACTTACTAATTTCCCCATCCACAAATATGTTCTAGTACTAAAAATCCTTCAAGTCATAAAGGCTCAAAGCATTTCTCTAACTTTTGGTGGGACTGAACCCTCAGTTTAATGACTTATGGACATCAAGTGTTAGAATTCCCTTCATAAAAGTCATTTCCCTTCATTACCCTAATAAAACCCCTTTTCCTAAGGTTAAACTCCATTTGCCTATGAAAAGTAAAAAACCCCATGTTAAATTCCATTTCACTCAAAATACCCACAAAAAGATTTTATCCTAAGTATAAGTGTATGTAATGGAAAAGCGCAAATATTACATTATACTTGGTATTATTTTCATTCCGCTCATTTCATTTCATATTAATTTCTAACTTAATAATATAGCTCCCGATATACCCTTTTTCCTCGTATATAAATAAATCCCCGTATATATTACCCCTACCCATAGTTTAACTAGAAACTATATTTTTACCCTATCCCCCCGACAAAACCCTCTTAACTCACCAATTCTTCGTAAAGTTAAGATAATCCCTCCATTAACCCCATTCGATCATATAATCTCGTGTTTAACTCCAGAATAATCACAAGCCACCATTAATTAAAGCCTGGAGCCCCCCCCCAAAACCTTTGCCCATTTCATCTGTGCTAATCTGTCACCCGACTGTCATCTGATCATCAGCACCCAAATCTAACAATTCACAGTCGTATCGGTTCACCCCATATCCGACCTTTACCCACTCGATAAATTGGTATTTCCTGGACCTCCGTCTTTTACGTTTCAAGCATTAAGGTAGATTGGGTGACCTCGCCAAAATTACGCCTCCTCAATAAAGTGGTGCAATGGCTTGGGAAACCACCTCCCCGCCCAACCCGAAAAATTGCCCACTATTAATTCGTAATTCGCCCACCAAAAAATGACCATTGTTCAATAAAAAATGCCAAGAAGCCCTATTTCACCTTTTTCGATCAATTTCTTTGTAAACCATTGCAAGCCATTGCGACACATTCAAAACCTGAAATTACTAGTTGACCTCAATTTCACTCCTAAAGAAGTTTCAGAGACCCCAATCAAGCTCTCAGTCTGTACCAAATCCCTTTCAACCTTCTACAGTTGCCGAGAAGACCAATTTGAATTTGTTTCACCCAAATTCCAGGTATTTGAAGAGAAATTACTAGGCACCCTTTTAATTTGAAAACGTTCAGTCTTTAAAGTGTTTTAATTGAGTAAAATTAATTGAAATTACTTTAAAATTAAAGAGTGTGTCTGACTTAAATACCCAAAACCCTTCTGAAAGCTTCCAAATTACCTTCAAACCTCTGATATAAACTCGCAAAAGTCAAATTCAAATCCACAAGAACTAAATTATGGTTGCCCCAGTCGCCATGGATGTCAAACCAGTGTCAACCCCCCGTTTGGACCTTGACCACCTTCCCCTGGCAGATAGGGATTTTCAAATCAAATACATGGTTGCCTATACACTCCTCAAAATTCCTTGTTGGAGTAAGGACAGATATCTAAACCATACTGATGACATTGGCCTTTGGGAGTCCAATTTTCCCAAATACTAGTTTCCACAAGCACATGTTTTTCCTGAGATTGTGCACTTGTGCCATGCTTATTACATTCCCAGTGAGAGAGCTATATTGTCCCCGCACAAAAATGCCTTGTTCACTATTACAACTGAGTCAATCAATGAAATGTTGCAAGTCCAACCATGTCCAAACCTGACCCCACTCTCCATTGGGGTTTTGTTAGACCAGTATACAAAATTAAGCTCGTCTATTCCAAACTTTTTTGTAGAGGAGCAGCACATTCCTACAAATTCCCCTCCATATGTTTCTGTCATTTTCTCTGAAAGGGGAAAACAAATTGTACCCATGATATCATGTATTCTAGGCTATACCACATATGAATACATTAATGAGCTCATCCTGGCCTTCATGTCCATTTTCACCCAATGAAAGCCTCCTGCCACTTTGTACAATTATGCCAAGTTCATAGTTGAAAGGATGCATGAACAATTTACCAGAATGCACAATGAGAGAGTATTCAAGTACTCATCTGTACTTTACCACATGTTTTGTATTATCAGTCAGTCAGATTTCCCTTCACCATCTAGAAGCTAGATACTAAAGGCCAGCTCAGGTCTGTTATATTTTGGACACCACTATTCCATAGGTATTCATCATCATACACCTACACAAACTTCATTGACACTTTTGTGCATCCAATCATGACCATGTTGACAGGAAGCCCTCCACCCAGAATAAGCCAAGAAATCAAAAGAGTGCTCCAGTTGTCCAAACAAATTAAGGTGGGAGATTGGTACCTTTACCAAAATCACACCGAAATAAGAATATATGGTTGCCAGCTTGCCCTGTACAAACTATCCAAATACCTCCCTATGAGGTTATTTGCTCTGGAATATTATAGGCAGATAATGAACTCTGATGATATCAACTTTGTCTCAGCCAAGAAAAAGACTCAGTTCAAGATCAAAAACTAGTTAGGCCCTTTTATTTGCAATACTAGAGAGGCAAGAGAGGAAGCAGATCAAATTTTGCAACAAATGAAGTTTAAGAATAGTTTCATGTGGAGGTATGACCCTCAAGGGTTTATAACCAAACTAAGACAAAAGGTAAAATTGGGACCTTATATTCATCACCCAATACCAGAAATAGAGAGATATGCCAACCAATCTGAGTGGTTGGAAAACACTCTCATAGACAGGGATAGTACAAAGGTAGATGTTGAAAATACCTTGTTTGATTTAGAGAAACAGCTTGATGAAATCTCATTCCTGCAGGTACCAGAGCAAGAAGGAACCATGAGTACCCCTCTTGTTTTGCAGACTCCTCAGAATGGGGAAAAGAATCCCAAAAGGAACAGAGAGGAAGCCTCTAGCTCAAGTATGGACACTTCCAATGTACAGTATGAAGCTAGCCAGAGAAAAAGGCCTAGGCTCAATCCTGTTTCATAACAGGAAGACACAGAAGGCTTAGTAGAAATAATTGATACTGAGTTAGACATGAGCACAGGCACAGCTCCATCTAGAGAAACACAGGAGCCATCTACATCAAAAAATCAAATTTTAGAAAGGTGGCTCAGTGTAGAAGTCTCCTCATTCAATAAGCCCGTTGATAGAGATAGGGACATTAAGGACAGGTTCAAGGAGATTAAAATGAGAAACGAGAAACTGAAGGCGGAATCCTATGCACAGTATTTCAAACTTACACTGCCTAATCAAAGTAGGTTGATGTCATCTTTTGACATCAAGGAATGAAAGATGCAAATGTCCTTCATGAAGCCAACTATACAAAAACCAAGAACATCAACAGATTTCAAGAAGATAGACTTTGAAGTATTGGCAAGGGATATTCATCTCATTGACCAGATTGAATTTCATAAGAAGGTTGGAGAAATGATTTACTCCACCCTTACAGGAAAAGCCATGGCTGCACGTAAGTTGCAGAATTCACTGAATAACATTTCGGCCCAATATCAGTTGGAAAAGGCCTCCTCACAGGCCAAAGACACCAAAATCAAGTCTTTGGAAGACTTGGTAATTGAATTGGGACATGATCCCAAAGACATTAAGGCTACTAAAAAATTAATCAAAAGTAAGAATGATGACATTAAAACCCTCAAGAAACAGTTAAAGATACCTCAACTGCACAACCCCCAAACATAGGAAGTCTTGGAAAGCCAAACTAAGCATGAAGAGTTGATGGACATAGTCCTTAAACTCAATGATCAGTTGAGGGAGATAGAAAAGGAATTGGACAGCTTAATCCAATTAAAACAAATTGATCTTGGCACTACCTCGGTAAATTTCATCCCAACAATTACCATGGTTGTTCCTTCCACATTGGCAGCCTCATTGGCTCCCACCGCTCCAACGGCCACAGCACTACTATTTTTTACAACATCTACATCAGCAACAGGTACATCAGGTGAAGAAGCAGGAAAATTGGTTAAAGCTATGGAAGAAATGTCCATACAAACCACAAAGATGAATAAGCTCAAAGAGAAAGTGACAAGCTTGGAAACTGATTACAAGCTTGCCAAAATCATGCACAAAGAAGAAGTGCAAAAGGTTACCAGGATGAGTGAAAGATTGAAAGCCCTAGAAAAGGACTTAACACTAAAAGAACCCCTTGGGCAGGCTAAGGAACAGCTATGGTCCAATATCATTGACTCTATCAATGATATTTGGCCATCTATTCAGGTGATTTTCGAGCAAATAGATTTGATAAAGCTGGCTACAAAGGCCATCCAAAAAGTAAAAGCAGAATTAGGACAAATGCCAGAAGAGGCTGCTAGAATTATCCAAATCCTTAACACCAAGAATAAGTATGAGCTACAAGAATTGGAAATAGAGGACAGAACAGATATAATTTTGGAGGTCAAAAAGGTCCTTCCCAAGAGGAACTTGATGCAAAACTTGGAGGATAAGTGTCAAAATATGCAGCTAGCCATTGACAGAGTTATTTCTAAGTTCTAGATTTTGATAGAAAATGGATTACCCAATCCCTTAGTGGTAAATGATAAGTTGATGACATAGGAGGATTACAACAAGAAAATCAAAGAGGTAGCAAAATATCAGGTAAATGCATCATCCATGAAGGCATTGCCAACATGCAAAGTACTCTACCAAACATTTGAAAACTTGTTTTACCTCCAGCATGAGGTAAAACACTTGTTTATCAATAAGCCTACTTTTTCCAAATACACAGAGGCAGATGAAACATATAGAAAGATGCTAAAAATCCAATTACCTGATGTTGAAACATGGGAGAAATTAACTGATTTACTATAGAAATATGCAGTAAAAAGGTTAATGTACAGTAAAAGTAAAACAACATGGTAAAAGGATGTTGACAGATCAACAAAGTCAAAGTGTATCAGATGAAAGGCTAAAGTAAATGAAGCATCTAGCGTGAAAGATCAAACAACAAAGCAGATTAAAGGGCAAAAGATCAAAGCCAGCAGAACCAAAATAAAAGGGACAACATGAAACAGTTCAATAGTTGTCTCTATCTTCTTACATGAAGATATTTCTTTTTTCCTAGATTAGTTCTAAATACAGTTTCAGATATTTTGTAAATCCATTCGTATAAATACTTCAAAATTCGAAGCATGTAGGGAGGATTCTATTAGACATTACTATAAACTTTTTTATCAGAAGACCCAGAAGGTTATTGTATCATTTGCTGAGCCAACAAGCTGGATTGATAAATAAAGATTAGATATTTCCAAGGATTCATGTGTTGAGCTAATTTTAGACAATTATTTTTATGTGTTATTATTATTTTTCTCAAAGTTATTCATAATATTTAATGTGTTTATCAATCTAAATGTTATAATTGGAATAATACTTCAGAACTTGTTTTATTACACTCTGTCTTAGTAGTTATACATTTAAATGTTTTCTGCTAATATCTAAATTAAAGAATTCTTAATTTCTCTTTGGTTTAGATTGATTTTCTTGAATATCCAGGTTAAAGGATTCTTAATTTCCCTTTGATCTTGATTACCCCTTCATTCCTCATTCATTATCTGAGTCTGAGAACCCTTAACTGCTCTCTCACCCGAAGTGAAACCCTTTCACCCCTCTATCTCAAGTATTTGAAAAACACTCTGCTATCTTACCCTTGGAACATTCCCTTTAGTGAGTTAATCCAGTTTCGCTCACTTATTGTTTGGCTCCATAGCCCAATGGTCTAAAGACATCATTTTATCCATCTATCTAAGCATATCCCACCACCCAATCTCAAAAAAAAATCAAAAACCCCTTTGAACAATCATAATTAGCCTAAAAACATCTTAACTAAAACAAAGTTAAATTTTAAAGAGAGAGCCCTCTCTGAGCATCAGGAAGGCTAGGTCTTGAACTCCAAAAGCGGTTTGTGGTTACCTTTGGTTTTTCTTTCTTTTTACTTCAAAAGAATTATCAGAGTGATATCACTATGTACATATGGTGTGGTGTGCATGATTGTACGAGTGGTGTTGTGTGCATGTGGTGTTGTGTACATGTCTTGCATGTGGTGTTGTGTACATGTGGTGTTGCTTACATGTCATGTGTGTGGTACTGCGTACATGTGGTATTGTGTACACATTGTACAAGTGGTGTAGTGTACATGTGGTGTTGTGTACATGTTGTGTAGGTGGCGCCGTGTACATGTGATGTTGTGCACACGTTGTGCAGGTGGTGCGGTATACTGGTGGTACTGTGTACATGTTGTACATATGGTATTGGTGCACGTGTGGTATTGTTTGCATGTCATACATGCTATGTTGAGGGCATGTGGTATTATGTATGTGAATCATTTAGTCGTGGTATTGCGATGTGTGTACTTGTTGTGTTGTTGATGCAGGAGCATGTGACTTAGAGGGAAAAAAAATCTTCAAACATATTCCAAAAATCCAAAAAAAATCTACAAGCAAGGGAGTGGGGTCCTTTAGCCAGCAAGTTTCATGCTTTTATAGTTTAAGATAAAGATAGAATTAAAAATAAAACCATGTTGTAATAGTCGCTTTATGATAAGTTGTAGTAGCTTTATGGATTTAAATCACTCTATGTAAAAGGCATGCTTTTGTATGGATAAGGACCGAGAGGGCTTATCTATTATTTATAAATAAGAAATAGTGGGACTCTCAGAGGGTAGAGCCCAGAAGCATTATCATATGTAAAAACCTCTCTTTGTTCATCTAGTTTTACGGTTCCATGTAAATTGGTATTTTATGCATACATCAGTGCGGTTCTGTTATTTTCTGAGTTTATAAATGGTGATTCAGCCTTTGTTTTTCAATTAACTCTTAATATTAGACCTGTTGGGGAGTTTCCCTTCATATCGGCGAGCGCAGGATTCTTAAATCATTTTATAGAGTTTCGTGGCCAAACTCTATTTACACAGAGAAATCGCGAAATTTCCTTAGCCAGAGCATAATTCTGGACCTGAAAATTTATTAGATTTCGTTCATACCCATATCAGGTCCATACCAATATCGCGTCGTAGAACCACAAGTGGAGTGGAAGACCATTGGAATCACCAAAGTCCGAACTCCAATAACTCGAACCCGAAATGCCATAAATTGGAGTGGATAAGTTGTCGGATCTGCGTTTGTTATCGCATCGCAAAGTTGGAGCAGGAGGAGCTAGGCCTTTGGAATTGTAGAATCACTTATAGTGATTGCCAACTATCCCATCGAGAGAAAGGGTGTTGAAAGGGCTGATTATTAAAGCGTCGATAGTGTTATTTTCGATTAATGCACAGTATTGGAAATTAAGCGCCAATAGTGTAATTTCTTTGGAATTACACCAAGACCATTTGGAAGCTGCGACAGTGTTGAAAAGCGCTGATAGTGTATTTTGTTCCTTTGGAACGAAATCTCCGCTAGTTGTGTATTTTGCGGGAAAATGCAATTTTCTCATGTTTAAACGCGCCGATAGTGTATTGCATTAATCCCATTTTAAAAGCCCGCCAATAGTGTGTTGTGTAAATCCTATGGATTTACAGTTCCGATAGGAACAGAGGCTCGGTTTGTTAATTGTGGACAATAACCAGGGTTGGGGTGATCAGAGGGAAAACCCATGAAGCAGTCAGGCTAATAATAGATGACTGATACACTTGTAGAAAGAGAAAGAAGAATTCAGCCAGATATTGAAGAAATTGGAGCCAGATTTGAGAGGTTGTCTATATTGCCTACACCCAAGCCACGAGTTGTACTCTGTGTAGGTACATGTATTGGGTGGTATTTCACATCAGGTATAGATGGATGCACTGTGTTGTACACTGGCTATATGTGTATGCCTTGTACATCAAGTGTAGGTGCATGTATTGCATGGTGTTGTGCATCAGGTGTGGTTGTATGTGTGTGATGCACACTATGCGTATGTGCACCTAGTAGAGGAGAAGGCACTGGGTGTTTACTGGGTGTGGCAATCGATCCGGTGTCTATATAAAAGAACAAAGGTAGAAGTAAGGATCAATGAAGGATAGGTATTGGTATTATATTTTAGTTTTATTATGCATGTGACTTATGATTCTGGTATATGATGATTACATGTGAATTATGATTCTGGTTTATGATCTATGATTCTGATTTATGATCTATGATTCTGATTTATGATCTATGATTCTAGTTTATGATGGTTACATGTGATTTATGATTTTGATCTATGATGGTTGTGTTTTGAGCCTAATGTGATATTTTTATACATGTTGATTTGGTCAAAGATGCTAGTTTGACTTCTTGTGACAAGAAGCAAACAGGATTCCAAGTGTACCTTATTGACGAACTACCAATGAGGTATGATTTGAAGTTATTTCAATTTATTTTGAATCTAATGGAGTTTATGTTCTTAGTACAGGAAGCATGAACATGCCCAGTTGGGTGGTTGAAATCGACTGCAAGAATTAGCAACAACAATGAAAGAAACTAGAAATGCAATAGTTTTCTAGTAGATCACTTCATAATCAAGGCCATTGTGGGACATTGGTACCTAATTGCGGGACATTGGTACCCAATTGTGTCCATTGATTTCCATGAGCATGCTATGATTGGTATGATGGTTTTAAGGCAGGGATATGCCTTGGTTTTTGTATCTTCCGATGCGAGGAAGCCTTTCTAAAGGATGGACTACCCAGGATGGGGGTGCCAGCAGAACTTGGAAGCTAAGTGACTACACATAAGGGGTGATCGGATTCCCAAGGGACTGTGTAGCAGAGAAGGGAAGGTCACAGATAGATTTGTTTTGGTCATTAACATTGCCAGATGGATACCAAATGCACATTGGGAGTGTGCCCTGGAAAAATGAGCTGGTAATTGTTCATTGAGAGGACAAGTGGCACGAGATTATAGTGTTGGACATTGGATGAAGATTTGACTTTGTAGTGGATTCTAGACTTCCTAGGAAGGAGGTGAATCCTGATATTACTTTTAGTATGGAGGTGTAAGCCTCTGGATTTTCTTGTTACAGATAAAGGCATCATATTCCTTTATTTGTTGGTTGAGAAAATGTGCATATGTGTATATGTGGTTATTGGAAATTCCATAATGAGCTATGTTATAAACCTCCAATATTCGGTATGCTATCATGTTGTCATGACGTTTTGATTTTGAGCAAGTCTTTCATTATAAACATTTCAACGAGTTGTGTTATAAAGCTCTATGGGTTGTATATTTTGTTTTCAGCAGTCTTGTTGGTTATAGGTGTCATTGAACACCGAGGACGGTGTTCCCCTAAGGGGGAGGGTTCTGTAACAACCCTTGTGAAAATTCCATGTAAAATATATATATATATATACCACAAATGATGGGACACATATTCCAAGTTGAATGGTGGGCAGGGCATCCTAGTGGGTGTTCATTTGGTTGTTTATGGTTAAGGAAACTGGAAAAGGCAATGGTTAAAGCATTAAAGATGAAAAAAATATTTTGGCACATTTATTTATGAAAATAATGGAAAATAGGAGAAAAAGGAGGTGAAAGGTCACAGGTTACATGTGAGGAGGAAAATGAAGAAAAGGGAGGTCTCGTTAATAAAAAGGCTTCTGAGGATTAGTTGGCAAGCTTCTTCCTTTCAGTGTGAACCTTTTGTCAGTTCAGTTTTGGAGCTCTCTCATTATTCTCTCTCTCTTTCTCTCATACTCTTGGAGACTTAGAGTTTTCTTGGAGCACTCTTGGTGGGTGCGGCATACTTGTATTCTTGGAGAAAAAAGGCAAAGGAAGGGCAAGAAAGTGCAAGAAAGCGTCAGCATCAGTAGCTACATCAGATTTTCTTGTAGGTATTGAGTTGCATGTATGATTTCTTCACTATTTTAGCATGCATGGCACATGCATGTGGTTTATTGGTTGTGATCTGTCATTGGAATAGAAGATTGTCGAGATCAATAGTGGATTGCCTAGCCTTGCCATTTCCTGGATAGCCATGGTGATTGTGGGTTTACTTTCATTGCTTTGTTTTGAGTTGGTTCTCATGTTTCCTTAGCTTTGGTTGAGTTATTAGTCCTAGAAGCCCTGGTTGAACAAAAGCTCTTTAAGCCCTGTAACAACTTGGGTTGAGTTACTAGTCTTAGAAGCCCTAGTTGGACAAACGCTCTAGAAACCCTGTAACAGCTTGGGTTGAGTTACTAGTCCTGGAAGCCTTGGTTGGACAAATGCTTTGGAAGCCCTTGGTGGGTTGAGTTACTAGTCCTGGAAGCCTTGTGTAAGTTGTGGGCTGAGTTACTAGTTCTAGAAGCCTTGTTTGGACAAACACTCTGGAAGCCCTGTATAAGTTGTGGGTTGAGTTACTAGTTTTGGAAGCCTTGGTTGGAAAAATGCTCTAGAAGCCCTGGAAGGCTTGGATGGAGACCAACCTGATGATGGTTTTTGGTGATGTCTGATCGTGAGGTTGAATCACTATTTGATGGGTTGAGGTGGGTGGCCTCTGGAAGCCCTGGATGAGTTTTGATTGATGTGTTCTCTGAGATGCCACATTCATGCTTCGAATATGGCACGGGGGTGATTGGCTGAAGAGAGACTTGGCTTATCCAATCTATGGTCGGGTGGAACTTGGTAGTCCCATATCTAGTTGGTTCATTGCATTCATTAATGAGAAATCCATTCCCTTGATTTTCATGTGTAAAGGTACTGATGTATTTATGGATTTGATGGTTGATATATTTAGTGTATTTTTGTTCCTATTATGTTGGTTATATGCACATTTACCCTGGAAGGTGTTACATTTATCATCAGTAAGGCTCGCTAGGGAAGGTCCCAAGCGCAGATTCCCAAGAGAGAGAAATTATTCCTCTTCAGAGGATGATTCCTGCTCTTGTTGCATCAGGATCAAGGCCTCTTCTAGAGGCAGAAGTTTCTTGTTTGTCTTTTCATCTACAATTTCAATATCCGCAAATAGATCCGACCTTTTTGATGAAGGGGGGATTTCCCCTTCCTCAGTTATTTGGTTCAACACTTCATAAGGGTTATTAGCTAACTTCTTAGCATTGGTTTTATTGATGCCTTTACCTTGGTTTGGCCCGCCTTTCCTGGGAGAGGCTAGACCTTTTCCTTGGTCCAAATTATCTTTATGTTTCGGTTTTCTTGATTAATTTTTAACCTATTTGGCCGAAGCCCTTCTTCTCTTTTGTTATTGCCAAAGATCCCCTTCTTCTGCTAGTTTGGACGGTTGCTCTTGTTGCTTCTTTTTTCAATTCCTTGCAAAGTGACCATGCTCATGGAATATTTGAATTTGAAAGGAAATTGGGCATAATACACTTCTTGTATGTGAGACCAACTGTCTAAATTTAGATTGATTACCGCAAGTAACCCTTTATCAAGATCCACCTCCACAGAGATTTGGGCACAAGAAAATAACCCATCTTGTGGCTTGGTGTGATCAATGTATTTCCCTAGAGCATTCCTAATACTCCGAAAGATGTTCTCATTCTAGTAATCAGTGGAAGAAATGAGAGATTTAACAAGACTAGAACTGCAAAGCGAACATCACTTTCAAGATTAAAATCTAGACTCCACCAATCCAAATATAACCCTTTTTCACTTGTAAAATATGAACCATTGCGAAAGATCAGGTCTCAGTCCACCTTTTTCAAAGAAAAAGGTAAATAAACCCTTGCCACAGAAAGAGGTTGAAATAGCTCCTTTGATCATTGGTTTGCATTTTTTTTCTACCCAAAACTTGACTAAGCGCAAGGAGCGCTAGATCCCCATAAATTTCTCCACTAGACCTCTTCTCGCAAGATGAAAAGCCTACATCCTAGCCTAAGGAGTAAAAACTTCAACATTTTGAATTTCCTCCATTTTTTTTACGAAACAGGTTGGCTTCGCCTTCTAATATTTCAGACCACTGACTACCAAATTGTTAAGCCTCTATGTTAGGAGTTGGCAAAGAAGGGAGTGGCAAATCCCTTGTATTCACCATTGGAGCGCTGAGATCTACGCTTCGCTATATTGAAACCCTAGATCAGAAAACGTAGAACCACAAAATTATTGTGAATATTTACTTAACCATTAAAAATTATTAAATTCAAAATTTCCAAACATATAATTAAAATATCTTATAAAATTTAAACATTTATTTTACAATATCAATTTTTCAATATTTTATAATACTTTACATAAATATAAAAACTTTTTTTTACATTTTAAATTTCATATATATATAAATAATTTATTTATAATTTTAAATTTCCTTATATTTTTTCTACTATTAAAATAACACCATATTTCTCATGCAAAATATAGATTACTATTCACTTTATAAGTTGAATTCATCTCTTATTACCAAATCACTTTCCTCTTATTTCGCTGATATAACATTTTGATTTTGGAAATTATTGTACTAATGAGTAAGGAATCTTCTTATTTTTTTAATACAAATAACTTAAAATTCTTTTTAATTTTTATACATGTTTTTAATTAATCTTATTAACTTTTTAATTAAATTAAATTTATTTTAATTTTTGACTTCATTTTTTCTTTTCATCATTTTAAACAACTTACTTTAAAATAAAAACTCATTATATATATTGCAATTATAAAAAATTTAAAAAATTATTTGATTTATAAACGATTTTATAAATAATAAAAAATAAAAATAAAAAAATTACTAAGAATCAATTCTAAAGTTAAAATTATACTACCTCTCAAGTAACACATGTAACACATGAAGCTAGTTGAAGATTTGAACCAATAACATCATTTAGAATTTATATTTTCTAGGTATATCAACATGACCTGACCTTTCAGGTAACTCAAAGTAACCCATAAAGTCATTTGAAGATTTGAACCAATAACATCATTTAGAATTTAGTTTCTAGGCATATCAACATGACTTGTCCTTTCAGGTAACTCAGAGTAACCTTGAAGATTTGAACCAATAACATCATGAAAAGTGGTGGAATAGTACATCTTATCATCACTTCATATGATAAAAATAAAAAATATATATATTCATTTCATACTAAAATTTATGTAAATTTTAATTAAATCCAAAATAATGAAAGAGCGTAAGAACCATAATTATTATGACACAATTACTGAAATATGAACCTATTGTTTTTCTACTTCGAAAAAAAGCATATATGAATGTGAATTATATTCACAAGCAAAGAATTTAAATTAAAAAATAAAGAAACAACTAATACAAAAACAATAAATCCTTTTAATATCCCTGTTGGGGGTGATCCATTGGGAAAGAACGTCGGCTCGGGCAATGTCCGCCCTGCCACACGACAGCAATGATGGTAAATCGTGTAGCGTACCCGGCAATGATGGTAAATCATGTAGAGTACGAAAGACCTCGGCTTAGGTGAAGGTTTTCGAAATAATCTGGGTTATTATTTCTTTGGCCATGGCATTTGCAGCAGATGTTTTAATCCGGAGATGAAAATCTGGATTGTGGATGCCATTACTTCTTCTTTTTTTTTGGGTTCATTTGGGGTTTTTTTGGAGAGTCAAGTTGGGGTTTCGATTGGTGGAGAAAAATGATAGTGGATATAGTCTAGCTCTATGAAGTCATTATGCATACAATAGTAGACTAAATAGTTATCTGGGACTCTAGGTCGGCTAGTGAACAGGTGTTAGTTCTTTCAAGTAGGCAGGGTTTTGACCTGGGCTCAACCAACTAGAAGGTAATCTCGAGACCCAGGGATAGTAACGTTGTGGGCATCAATGAAGGGGACAAAGTCGTCTCTTAAGTAATTCAGATACTCCAACATATTACAACGATTCCTGTGTGTGCTTTGTTTGTGTAGATTCTTGGGTAAAGTGAGCAACAATTCTCGACCCCATGATCCTCTAGGGGGCAACCTAGGCGTGAAGGTTTTCTTTGGTTATTTGGTGTTAGTCATGGTTGTGAGGGTAATCATTTTCGACCAAGAGTGTTCGATGTACTAGTGTTTTTAAGGTGCCTCGTGTTTCAATTTATCAATGCGCATGCCTTGGTAGGGGTTGGACAAAGAGGAGTCATGCTTGTGAAGATAATTCGATAAGCAAGAGGCCTGCATTTTGTTTCAATTGTACTTTCTGTTGTGAATTATGTCAATATTTTGTCGTTTGGGTTTGTTTCTTCTCTTGGGGGGGTGTTTCTCTGAAGCTGGGCTTCGCTCCAGGGCTCCAGGGAGACAACAGTGGTGGGCCTTCCCTACTTGACCCCTTTGTCAAGGGGTTGCCTTTGGGCACAATGTTAATTTGGGCTAGGTGGCTAATTGAAAATTTTGGAACGTGTGGTGTGACCCCCTTGTGTTGAAGTCCTAATGCTTGGACTTCCCGATGTCGGCGGTGGACATGTTGCATCAGCATGGGTGTGCTCGACGAGGTGGTGGCCCTTGGGGCCAGCCTGGGGAGCGGGCCAACCGGGCGAAGGTGTTGAACGAGGATGCGAAGAGGGGAGTGCATGTGGAGGGCGAGGTGGCTCATGTCTGAGCCTAGTCTTTGGGTCGTGTGGAACATCCTCCGTCTTTAGCATTGATAGCAGATCAGTTGCGGGATATTTAGACCAACCTCGATGTCATGTGCCAACAGAGGTATGATGACCGAAATGAGATTATAGCCTACATCAATTACCTTCAATACAGTCAGGGAGAAATTTTGAAGTGTCTTGCTTCTGTGCAACGTAGTCAATGTTGTAAAAGCAGGCAAATGGACGAGATTGTGGCGCGAATAACAAATATTGACTATCATGTTCACAAAGGGCATGGCCCTCTTGCGGCCCCGAGTGGTGGCCAAGCTCTGAATCCTCTCCCCTAATATAAAAATTGCAAGTTGTTGTTTGGTTTTTGTTTGTGTTTTGGGTTATATGGTCATTTTGCCTTTCGAAATCATGTAAGAAATAGAAATATCTTCTATATTTTTACATGGTTCTCCTCGCTAACAAATTCGATCAAAATAAAACGGAAAGAAAAACAAAAAAACAAAAAAAAAACAAACAAACCATAAAAAATAAATTATATCCTTTAAAAAAATCATTTTAATAAACAAAGTTCAATTGAATTTTTAGATAGGATCATTGAAAAGGCTTCAATGTCACCTAACGCATCTAACGCATCCACTAAGGGTAATGGGTGTGGACCCATGAGTCAAGCCATTTGATGCTAGTATCCTTTCATGGCAACTCCTTTTTAAAATGAAAAGGATTCATAAATCTTGTGCTTCAAATAAAGAAAGCGAGTAAATCTTTTAAATTTGATGAAATGGGACAAATAAATTAATATTTTTAAAAATCTATAATTATATATATATATTTATTATTTATTTACAATTTTTTTAATAAAAAAATTATAAATTTTGTGTTTTAAATAGAGAAAGGAAGTAAATATTTTTAATTTGATGAAATTGTATAAATAAATTAATATTTTAAAAAATTTAATATATATATATATATGTGTGTGTATGTGGGAGTGGGGATAGATTTATTAAATATTAAAAAATGTTAGATTTTAGAGTTCTTTTATTAGAAATATTATGTGTAAGTTTAAGATATAATAAAAAAGAATATTTTTCTTTATTATTTAATAAAAGATTGTGATTGTGTACCATGTGTAGAATAGATACTAATGGGGTGACTTAACTGTGATGTGAAGATTACCAATTCGAAACTCTGTGGGCAAAAATCGACTTATGCTAAAGGTTGGTGTGGCTCAGGATAGATTCGATCCCTGGGTGATTTTGAAAACTTAGATGCCTTTGGATCGTGGTTTCTCAAGCTACGAGCAAACCTGAAATAATCTCTAAAAAATTTAAACAACTTGACAAAAAAATATAATTAAATTTATTAAATTACTTGTATATTAATAAAAAAAAATAGTCATAAAAACTTCTTTATAAACTTCTAATCTTATTGCTATAATTACCATTCTTATTTACATTAATATCCTAAACCTATTCACACCATTTAACTTATATAACTTATATATGTAAACAAATAAATAACTAAAACAAAAATTAACCATGGTATGAATCTTAAAAGCTAAGAGGCCAAACTGAAGTTTGGGAATGTCCCTTATAACCTAATGTAGTTAATGTAAGACTAGGTCTCATCGAGAGGGATTACAAAATTTTTCGTTGTGGTAGCTACCACTAATGATATTTTATCTCGCGATTCGAGAAACACTAGAAACATATAAATGCCTCCAAATTAAGTGTCAACTACATATAAAAGCCTCCAAGTTATATGTCAACACTGCACATTCAATGAAGAGTGGAGAGCATCCTTAGTTATTTTATTATAGTCAAAAGAGTTTAGGGCCCAAAGAAGTGCCACTTTGGTGAAACTAACTACCATGGTTGGTCGAAACTATTATATAGGACAGTAGTATAAATAATTGGATTGAACACACAAACCGAGAAGCATCTTACATTCTATTAATCTACAGGGATTGCAAGGCATAGGACACATAAAGGGCCACACATGGGGTGGCAAGATGCTTGAAATTCTAGTGGTTGTGGTTGCAAAATGAGAGGAAGAAAATGCATTTTTTTGTTTGTTGTTGGATGTATATATGCATATTAATAAATATATATACATTTTGTCATGAATATATCTATATATACACTTTGTCAATATATCTATATATACACTTTGTCATGAACGCAAAGACGAGACAAGGAGTGCAGCTGGAGAAGGAATAATAGAGCACTTAATATAAGGAAACTGAAGGATCTTTGGTTAATAATAATATTAGCTTTGACAAAGGAAATATAATATTTGGTTGTATTGACTTTTTTATAAAATATTGACATTATAGATTGAATTTTATTTTTTAAACTAAATTTGGTAGAATTTATTTGTTTTTTTTCCCTTTCATGTGGGGTGTTGTGTTTTTTTTGGAGAAGAGTTTTTCTGGGGTGTTTTATTTATTTTGTGTGATTTTCTAATAGTGTGTCATGTTTTTTAAAGTATCAAATCTAATAAGTATAATTGGTAAGTACTATTTTTCATTTAATAAGTGGTTTTTTTAGAATCTCTATTTGCAAGACTTGGGAAGTAGAAGTGTCCCATCAGATGTGATATTTGTTGTATTTATGTGGCATTTGGCATCATTAATAAATAGAGGGTAGGTATGAAGACCTGCAAATAAGTACAATGTTAAGAATAAGAGGATTTAATTTTGATGGTCATTGAAAGGAAATCTCAAACTCATTGAGGCTAAAGGAAAAGAAATCTCAAAGTCACTAAGGGATTAGGTTTTTTCAAAAAGTAAAGTCACCAAGGGATTAGGTTTTTTCAAAAAGTAAAGTCACCAAGGGATTATGTTTTTTCGAAAAGTAAATTGGTCATATATTGGCTAAGATGTTAAGCTCCTTGGATTCAATAACAAACAACCACGTATAATTTGAAGCTTCAACTATAGATATGCAGAGACCTTTAACCATGAATATAAGAAAATCATCTTCAATGGAGAGCCAAAGTTTTGGTTCTAAGTGATTTCCACAATGGAATTGTCCATAAACCCTCATGAGATGTGACAAATAAAGGTTGTTGGATCAAAGATACATTAATTTATGTTGAGGAATATGGATCTATGTATGTGGCATGGTGTACAAACTAGCCTTAGGAAATGTGCTTGATTAATTAGATTAAAACATCCCAAGTATCCCTTCCTAAGAACCTAAAAGACTCCACCTAGGGGAAGAGGGGGAATGGAAAGGATTCCTATCTAGAAACTTTGGGATAAGTGTCATCACCATTCCATTAGTCCTAATTAACAAAGTTAAAGAGGGCTTCATCATGTAATTATGTTAGTCCTTTCTCTAACTTATTATTCCAAATGGGAGAATATATACCATACAACCATCATGGTTAAGGGTGGTAGAATGAATCATTCACCCTAGATGTGATAAACTTGTCTTTAATGTAAATTCATGTTTAAGATATATTCAACTTGCCTCCATTATGACCTACTTCTATTAGAGAAATTTACACTCCCATCTCTTTGCAATTCGTATCTATAAGTATTAGTGAGGCTTTTGATGTGGCAAAGAAAGGGATGAGGCTATGGGGTCGACCCGGGAAAGCTTGAAAAGGAGATACTAACATCCCTTTCTACTCTTATTACTAGTTCATGAATTTCATACGCAAACATGGGTTGCCATCTCCACTCTTGGAAGCTAGCTCTTTTAAGCTTAAGATAAAGACGTAAAAAATTTCTAAGGTCACCTAAATTATGAAGAAATTCACGAGACTTTGATGCAATTTTAAGTAATGGGCCGAGTATAGTAGATTGAATGCTTGCATGTTTATTGTGAAGAGAAGAATCTTACTATGTTAAAGGTTTACCTACCAAGGCTCCACATCACATAGTAGTGGAGGAGGAAAAGCCATAAGGGATCAAGACCAAGTATTCTAAACCATAACGAAATGATTCAAATTATGAAAAGTTCATAAAGCTCAAGATATGTAATTATATATGTTGTAAATGTTCACAATTTTTCCCACAATGCATAGAAAAATTGGCAATAGAGTGTATTGTTTAGGCATTCCTTTTGTGAAGGTTGTTGGATCAAAACTCCATGAGTCTAGTTAACAAAAAAGAATGTTCACAAATGTATTTTTAAGAGTCTCTATTTAGATTAGAAAATGAATATTTTGCATTGACATTGAAATTAATGTAGTAATCATAAATATTGATTGGAACTCTTTTGAATGTCCTAAGTTTGATTGTAACCCTAATTTATAATAAGTTCTCTTTATTAGTGGAAATATTAAGCATTTTGTAGAGTCACACTTTAAATAGTTCATGATTATAATGGGTGGGTTGGAATTGTGACTATAAAATGCTCTACGCATTATTGTATCTAAGAAAGGCTTGCATAATGGATAATATTTACCATTGATGTAAGGAGTAGTGAAGATGGTTGGATACAATATTGGTTTCTAGCTTACAATGTAAATAAACGAAAACAACAAGTTTACTTAAATTACTAAGGTTTCTTGCATGAATGGCAGAGCTAGGGGCGATGGGGCATATTTGGCCTCAAAGCCTATATCCTTCAAGAATGCCCTCAATATAGGATCCAACTCTCAATAGTCCAAGGCAACACCTAGGTCATTCTAGGTGGAAAAAGTTGAGGAAGTCACCTTTGTTGAAATTTCGCACCTAGACTTGGAGGACTACCTTTAGCTCTACACTGAGTCAGGTTGTATTTGTCGCTTAATGGCTTATGGCCACATTCAACATATCTTTATAAGTGGATTCATGCGGTTTGGACTAAGAAGTGAAAGTTCATCTTCTGCTCAAGGGTTTCTTCATAGTGTCGTTCGTTGAACCATAAGATTACTACAAGGCCCTAACTGGTGGGCCTTGGTTCTGGGGTAATTTGTTGGGTCCCTATAATACTAGTGATTACCCCATTACTATTGTAGTTATACCCCTTATTTATATTGATGTACCCATGTAGTGCCCATATTGTTACTATTGTGCCACAAAGAAGCCCACTATTGTTATTGTTGTGCCCTACAATATTATTGTTATGTAGGCTTTGATTGTATTGGGACCACTTAGACTCCTATATATAGAAAGGAGGTATTTTCATTTGTATCATCCAAGAATTGTTCATTTATGTAATGTAAAGGAGGTTTCCCCCTCGAAGAGGCTGAATTCTAAGGCGTGGATCTCTCTTTTCTATCTTTTTGTGAGCTGGTTTCATAACATTTGGTATCAGAGCTTTGGATTCTAGGGTTTCGCTGCTCCAAACCGGTCATCGTGGAATTTTCGCTATAACTTTTTTTCTGTGACGTTTCAGAAGTCGCAAAAAAAACCCATTTGAGAAGAATTGGCGCTGAACCTTGGGTCCGAATTTCAGATCTTTTTGCGCAACATTTTCGGAGATATGATCTGCGGAAGTTGGTCTTCTTGCAGACTCCTGAATTACACTCAAAACAGGTGACCTAGGGAAAATCATCATAACTTTCTTTCTGAGCATCGGATTGAAATTTCGTAAGAAGTTACAGAAAGAGGACGAACTGTAGTTTTCGTTTATATATTTTTCAGAGTCAAGGGTTGAAACAGTGACACGTGGCACTTCATACAAGTTCGCTCTACTAAAACAGTCTATAATCAGGTCACTGTGGGAGATTGTGCATAACTCTTTCTTGGAGAATCCAATTTGGTTCAGACTAGTGGCATTGGAAAGAGGAAACAGAAAGCTACTACAGATCACAATTTCAGAATTGGATGATTCGAAATTACATAGGTACATCAGATTCAATATCAGGCTTCTACAAAGTAAAAAAAAGGTGTGTAGTTTTTATTTTTTATTTTTGCATAAGCTTGGTTTGAAGGAATTCAAAGGGCCTAGTAAAGCATTATTTCGGTAACTGATGCCCCGAGGAAAGAAAATGCAAACGCCTAGTAAGGAACCTGAAAGCTCTAGCATGACTCAAGAAGAAGAGGAAGAAATGCTACATGATATATCAAAATTACAAGAACAAGTGCAACAAATGTCACGCTCACAAAAGCTAACAGATGCTAAGATAAAGGGCATGGAAGCTAAGATGGATGATTTGAAGACTGATTTGAAGACAGATTTGAAGAAAGACATGGCAAGTTTGAAGACAGATTTGAAGACAGACATGGCAGATTTGAAGATAGATTTGACAAATTTTCTACAAGAGATACTTACTAATGGTGAAAAGGTTGTAAAGGAAACTCATGATGTGAACAAAAGTAATGTTAATCATGATTCCATAGATTCTAATGTTGGATCGAAGACCCACCATATTCCAAAAATCGATATGAGGAAGTTTGATGGGAAGGATCCCGCCACATGGATATTACAGATGGAGCAGTTCTTTGATCTCAATAATGTGCAAAACACACAAAAGGTACGTATGGCAACTTTATATTTGGAACCAAATCAATTTGTATGGTATCAATGGCTTTGCTCTCGTAAACAATTTATCACTTGGGCAATTTTTACGGAAGAATTGATAGCACATTATGAGGATACAAAAAACAACACTTTTTTTAGCCAATTGATAAGTCTCAAACAAAAGGGTTCAATAATGGAGCACATTGAAGAGTTCCAAAAATTGAACATAAGGGTAAAAGATATTCCAGAGCAGCATAGGATTGATGTGTTCATAGGGTCTTTAAAGGATAATATCCAACATGATGTTCGCCTTTGGGAACCTGATTCATTAGAGAAGGCATTCAGGTTAGCAAGAAAAATGGAAAGCAAAATTATGGCAACTAGGAAGCATACCATTCACAACTATAAAGATGGAAGTGTTGTTGCCCATAGTCTTCCACAACCTACAAGGTTGACACCACAACAATTGGAAGAAAAAAGAGCAAAAGGGCTTTGTTACAATTGTGATAGCAAATACACAAAGGGTCATAAGTGTGGTGAGAAGAAATTATTCTACATAGATTGTGAAGAGGAAGAAGAAAAGGAGCAAGAAAGGTCAAAAGAAGAAGATATACTCCAGGAACAAAGCCTAGATGAAGAACAAATAAATCCAACCATATCTTGTAATGCATTGGCAGGAATTACCACTCCTCAAACCATCAAGATAGAAGGACAAATCAAGAAGAAAAAGGTGATAGTGTTGATTGATTCAGGAAGCACCCACAATTTTATTCATTGTAGGGTAGCAAAAGAATTGAATTGCTTCCTATATCCAGCACCAGAGTGTCAAGTGATGATTGCAAATGGAGGAACAATAAATTGCTCTGGAAAGTGCCATAATATCAAGCTATCCATGGGAGAATATGTATTGACTAGCCCAATGCTTTCCATTCCAATGGGAGGTGCTGATGTTGTACTAGGAGTCCAATGGCTACAATCCTTGGGTACAATAGCTTTTAATTTTCAAGAACTTTTCATGAAATTTTCTGTGGAAGGAAAGGAAGTTGAATTAAGGGGTATTGCAGGGAAACCAGGAAAGATAATCAGCTCTAATGGTATGACAAAGCTTCTAAAAAAGGAGCAAAGGGGTGTAATTGCACAATTATGTTCGCTAGATGTTTCCACATTAGAATCATCTATTTCTCCAGATCTCCAAAAAGTCCTGGACAATCATTCCAAGGTATTTGAGACTCCCAAAGGTCTCCCACCTATGCGTGATCATGATCATGCTATTCATCTGATTCCAGGAAGTGTTCCTCCAAACATCAGGCCGTACAGATATCCCTATGTCCAAAAAAGTGAAATTGAACGTATGGTTGCAGAAATGCTAGAGGCTGGTATAATTCAACCGAGTCAAAGTTCTTTCTCTGCTCCAGTAGTATTGGTGCACAAGAAGGATGGATCATGGCGCATGTGTCCGGATTATAGGGAGCTCAACAAGCTCACTATTAAAGATAAGTTCCCCATTCCTGTCATTGATGAATTACTGGATGAATTGCATGGATCAATTTACTTCACCAAGTTGGATCTTCGTTCAGGATATCATCAAATCAGAATGAAGATTGAAGACATTCCGAAAACGGCATTTAGAACTCATGAGGGTCATTATGAATTTTTGGTCATGCCTTTTGGCCTTACCAATGCACCTTCAACATTTCAAGGTTTGATGAATTCAATTTTCAAACCATTCCTTAGAAAATTTGTGTTAGTATTTTTTGATGATATACTTATCTACAACAAGTCTTGGAAGGATCATGTTGAACATGTCGACAGGGTGCTACAACTATTGGAAGAGAAACAATTATATGCCAAAAGATCCAAATGTTTCTTTGGAGTCCAGGAGGTGGAATATTTGGGTCATATTGTATCTCATGAAGGAGTTAAGGTAGACCCTACCAAAATTAAAGCCATTAAGGAATGGAAAATCCCCACATCCATAAAGCATTTGCGCGGATTTCTTGGGTTGACAGGGTATTATCGCAAGTTTGTTAAGAATTATGGGAGAATAGCAGCACCTCTAACGACATTATTGAAGAAAGATGCATTTTCATGGACTCCGGAAGCAACAAAGGCCTTTGAACATCTTAAAGAGGCAATGTGCCAAGCACCGGTCTTAGCTACACCGGACTTCACAAAAACCTTTATTGTGGAATGTGATGCTTCAGGAAATGGAATTGGTGCTGTTCTAATGCAAGATGAAAGACCCATTGCTTTTGAAAGTCGTCCAATCAAGGGAAAGTTTCTAAGCAAAGCTATTTATGAGAAGGAAATGTTGGCAATACTCCATGCACTTAAGAAATGGCGACCCTACCTAATGGGAAGACACTTCAAGGTAAAAACAGATCATGATAGCCTTAAATATTTTTTAGAACAAAGATTATCCTCTGAAGAGCAACAAAAGTGGGTCACAAAGATGTTGGGTTATGACTTTGAAATCATCTACAAAAAAGGGAAGCAAAATGTGGTGGCAGATGCACTCTCAAGAAGGATGAGGATGTGGAAGCATTGTTGTGCGCTATTTCTATCATCCAACCAGATTGGATAAATGAAGCAAGGGAGGAATGGAAGAATGACGAAGAAGTGTGGGCACTTATTCGAAAGCTACAACAAGATTCCAGTACGTCTGATACATTTAGCTGGAAAAATGATTCGTTATGGTACAAAGATCGCTTATACCTCTGTAAGAATTCCCAGCTAAAACAAAAGATTCTTATGGAATTGCACACTTCTCCCTTAGGAGGGCACTCAGGATTTTTAAAAACTTACCACAGGGTTAAGAAGGAATTTTTTGGGATGGCCTTAAATCAGATATTCAAAAGTTTGTGGCAGAATGTTTGGTTTGCCAACAAAATAAAGTTGAAACAATTAAGACATCGGGTCTATTACAACCTTTACCCATTCCAAGCCAACGTTGGGAGGAGGTATCAATGGATTTTATCACAGGTTTACCCAAGTCTGAGGGAAAGAGTGTCATCATGGTGGTAGTTGACAGACTTACCAAGTATGCACATTTTTGTGCATTATCACATCCATTTAAAGCCAGTACAGTTTCTACTGCATTTATGGAAACAATTCAAAAGCTACATGGAAACCCAAAGATTATTGTAAGTGACAGAGATCCCATTTTCACTGGAAATTTTTGGACAGAATTATTTTCTTGTCTTGGTACTCAGTTAGCTCATAGCTCATCTTATCATCCTCAATCTGATGGGCAAACTGAGATAGTAAACAAATGTTTGGAAGGATATCTTCGTTGCTTTGTATCTGATAAACAGACACAATGGGTCAAATGGTTGCCTCTGGCTGAATGGTGGTATAACACTTCCTTTCATACAGCAACAAAAATGACCCCATTTATGGCACTTTATGGGTATCAACCACCATCCATCACATCATATTTAAGAGAAAATTCTAAGGTTCAGGTAGTGGAACATCACATCGAACATCAACAACAAGTCCTCCAACTCTTAAAGGATAACCTTGTGTTGGCACAGAATAGAATGAAACAACAGGCAGATCAGCATCGCAGTGAAAGAAGTTTTGATGTAGGTGATTGGGTATTCCTACAGCTACAACCATATAAGCAAATGTCCCTCAAGCAAGCTAAGAAGGATAATAAATTATCACCAAAGTATTATGGTCCGTACAAGGTGTTGCAAAAGATTGGTACTATGGCATACAAATTGGAGCTTCCTGCAGCTTCTCGATTGCACCCAGTTTTCCATGTTTCATGCTTAAAGAAGGTTATAGGCGACAAGCTCCCAGTTCAAACAATATTGCCAGAACTTGACGAAGAAGGAAAAATTATATTGGAACCGGAAGCAGTTATAGAAACAAGAACTCGACAGCTACGAAATCGATCAATTTCAGAGTACCTTATCAAGTGGAAGAACTTATCCGCTGAAGATTCCACATGGGAGGATGAGAATTTTATGCAGAAGTATCCTGAACTACTCAAGCGTTGAGGACAACACTTTTTTGAAGGAGAGGGGCATGTTGGGTCCCTATAATACTAGTGATTACCCCATTACTATTGTAGTTATACCCCTTATTTATATTGATGTACCCATGTAGTGCCCATATTGTTACTATTGTGCCACAAAGAAGCCCACTATTGTTATTGTTGTGCCCTACAATATTATTGTTATGTAGGCTTTGATTGTATTGGGACCACTTAGACTCCTATATATAGAAAGGAGGTATTTTCATTTGTATCATCCAAGAATTGTTCATTTATGTAATGTAAAGGAGGTTGCCCCCTCGAAGAGGCTGAATTCTAAGGCGTGGATCTCTCTTTTCTATCTTTTTGTGAGCTGGTTTCATAACATAATTTCGGTATGTTCATAACCCCCTGGTTTTCAAATTTCAATCCCTCTACAACAGACATTACCAAGCTTCCTATATGGGTTCGACTTCTTAATTTTCCTGCCCATCTATGGTAATTTTTAGTTTTCGAGGCATAGGTAATTCCTTGGGTTGTTATCTTACCACAGATACCTCTCAAGGGTAGTATGGCATGTACACCTGCGGAAGAATATGTGTGGAAATTTACATTAGCAAAGGGTTGTCAGATCAATTCTTTTTTTTTAAATAAGTGATTATCATTGGACCCAATCTTTAGATTACAATAATATTGCATTTCGGTGTCGTGTTTGTCTTCAAATTAGTCATCTACAGAATTCTTGTTCTTTGTTAAATTCCAAAAAGAAACAGTACAACAGAAATTATAAATCTAAAAGTTGGAAACCTTGTGACTTGCCCCTTATAGAGGGCGACACCTCTTGTATCTCTGATCAAGAGGATGGGAGTTTTGAAGATGATATGATTATGGGGGATCATGATAAAATTGTCACTTCTCATCATCCTTTTGAGGATTCAGCAAGGATCTCAATTCCCCCTGCAAATAGGAAATTGGTAAGTAAAGATGTCTCTTTGGGTATGTTGAATTATGCTCATGAATTGACATCTTCTAACATTGACAAGGAAACTCCTTTAGCTCTCAACATTAATTTGCAAATTACTTTGGTTCATCTGCCTCTTGTAGGTTGGACCAAGGTTGTGAGAAAGGGAGGAAAGAAAATTCACTCACCATCCCAAAGTCGAGTGATTCTTTTGAGTCTATCAAATCCATGGTAGTTTATTCCTTCAGGTCTGTCAAATCCATGGCCTATCAAAGTCCTTAAATGGAAAGTTGCCACAAAAATGTAATCGTGTTTTCTCTGATAATAGAAAGTTTTATTTGACATTGCCAAAAAATAATATGAGAAGAGCATCCATAAGTAAAGTAAGTGTGGATACCATGCCCTTGAATGAATAAGGTAGGTAAACCAAGTAAAATAACAAATTAAAACAACTTAATTGACCGTCTCTGCCATTGCCTTCAATGTATTATGATATGCTGCTACTTCCAATGGAGATTGCATCATTGCTAGGTGTGCAACCATAATCATAATTTATGTGTTTAAATAATAGTTTTTAAATTGAATAATATTTATGAATATGATTAATTAAAAAATTGATAGGGTCATATATGGGGTAAACGTATATGTAATAGAGATCAATGTGAATAAGAACCTACACATGTAATGAGTAAGGAGAGATATAGAGGTCGGTATAGTAAAAAAGTACCCCTTAAGGTCATATAGAATAGCATATAGTGTGTAGTTTGTATGAGAGTTTTTACACACCACCAATCTAAGGCACTATAAATATGGCTAGTAAAGGCTAGTTGACCCAATGTGTTGAGAAATTAAGACAATTCGTTTATGTAGAGAAAACAAAGGTGGCTTGGGAAAAATCTACATGAGATGAATAGTCATTAGAAAAAGGTAAGCATGGATAAGATTAATTTAATTGAGTATGATATGGATTGTGATTGACTAATACATTAAATAGGAAGAGAATGTCCAATAATTCCTTAACAATTGAGTTTCTCTAGTTTGTTGTCTTTAGCGAATTGATTGATCTCCTCTCATGTGTTTCTATAGTGAAATGATTAAACTCTCTCACTTGCCACCCTAGTGAACTGAGTATTATGTTATGATATTCTAGTTCTTCTTCTTCTTTTTTTAATGAATTGGGTAGGGATTTGCATTAAAATTTAATCTGGTTACTAATCCAAAACCTTTACATGTTCATCTATTTCATATGCTTCATAATTTTTACATATCCAAAAAAATATTTTCCTCTATATATACTTTCTATTAAATATAAAACTATATTGATATCTTCTAAAAACCTTCCAAAAAACACCTAGATCAAAATATATTTGAAATACATAAATCCAAAGATAACATTATGACTACCCTAAGCTTGATGGATTGGCTTCAGATGTATCCTTTGTTGATGGACATGCTTCACTCTGCTCCAAACATGCTTGATCAGTTTCTTCTTTTCAATCCTCATCTATCTCATTATGGTTGAATTCCATTCCTACACAAGATCTTGTTATTCCATGGTTGATGTATGGTTCCAACCTTTTCACTCATATCTAATATTGCTATTTTTTCTTCCATTATTGCATGGAGCTTCTCAATCTTTCTTTCCAACAATTCACATTTTTTGTCCAATAGTGACAAATGTGCATGCTTCTCCTTCGCTACCATTTCACTTCATCGATTGAGCAAGATCAATATATACTCCATTATTTTAGTTAGACGATCCAACTAGTGATTCATTTTCTCTTGCTTTGTGATAAGAGGAGTCTGAGGATTGAGCTCCATTTTCCTACCTATTCTTTGTTGATTTTGGGTAGCATCAGATGTGCTCTAGCTCCGAAATTTTGTGGAGGGGCTAGAACACATGAGATCTCCAAGACCCATAAATCGTTTGGAGAAATTCCGCCTGGAATATGTTTTATTAAAATAATTAATATTTTTAATGGCGTTCCTAAGTCTAAACTTAGGAAAATAAAAATATTAATGGGTATTAATGAAAATATGGGTGAGAAGCTTCTAAGTGATGAAGATCAAGTCTAATTTAATCTTAGCCATTGATTAGGGACTTAATCTCGACCATTGATTCATCAATAGGAAAAGTATAAGAGGAGGCTTGAGGGTCAGTTGGAGATACACCAAGTTGATCAGTCAGTTCGATTTTTCTGGGGCGTGGTTTGCTGAGAAAATCGAACAAGTGACCTGAGTTGTAGTGAGAGGGGAAGAAGCAGAGAATTGGATTGGAGAGGAAATTCCGAGCCAAAAAGTATGTAGCAGAGACGCAACCTGAGCATCAGTAGAGGCAGCGCAGTGGCCTACGCAGCCTAAGGGTGGTAGAATGAATCATTCACCCTAGATGTGATAAACTTGTCTTTAATGCAAATTCATGTTTAAGATATATTCAACTTGCCTCCATTATGACCTAGTTCTATTAGAGAACTTTACACTCCCATCTCTTTGCAATTCGAATCTATAAGTATTAGTGAGGCTTTTGATGTGGCAAAGAAAGGGATGAGGCTATGGGGTCGACTCGGGAAAGCTTGAAAAGGAGATACTAACATCCCTTTCTACTCTTATTACTAGTTCATGAATTTCATACGCAAACAGGGGTTCCCATCTCCACTCTTGGAAGCTAGCTCTTTTAAGCTTAAGATAAAGACGTAAAAAATTTCTAAGGTCACCTAAATTATGAAGAAATTCACGAGAATTTGATGCAATTTTAAGTAATGGGCCGAGTATAGTAGATTGAATGCTTGCATGTTAATTGTGAAGAGAAGAATCTTACTATGTTAAAGGTTTACCTACCAAGGCTCCACATCACATAGTAGTGGAGGAGGAAAAACCATATGGGATCAAGGCCAAGTATTCTAAACCATAATGAAATGATTCAAATTATGAAAAGTTCATAAAGCTCAAGATATGTAATTATATATGTTGCAAATGTTCACAATTTTTCCCACAATGCGTAGAATAATTGGCGATAGAGTGTATTGTTAAGGCATTCCTTTTGTGAAGGTTGTTGGATCAAAACTCCATGAGTCTAGTTAACAAAAAATAATGTTCACAAATGTATCTTTAAGAGTCTCTATTTAGATTAGAAAATGAATATTTTGCATTGACATTGAAATTAATGTAGTAATCATAAATATTGATTGGAACTCTTTTGAATGTCCTAAGTTTGATTGTAACCCTAATTTATAATAAGTGCTCTTTATTAGTGGAAATATTAAGCATTTTGTAGAGTCACACTTTAAATAGTTCATGATTATAATGGGTGGGTTGGAATTGTGACTATAAAATGCTCTACGCATTATTAGATCTAAGAAAGGCTTGCATAATGGATAATATTTACCATTGATGTAAGGAGTAGTGAAGATGGTTGGATACAATATTGTTTTCTAGCTTACAATGTAAATAAACGAAAACAACAAGTTTACTTAAATTACTAAGGTTTCTTGCATGAATGGCAGAGCTAGGGGCGATGGGGCATATTCGGCCTCAAAGCCTATATCCTTCAAGAATGCCCTCAAGATAGGACCCAACTCTCAATAGTCCTAGGCAACACCTAGGTCATTCCAGGTGGAAAAAGTTGAGAAAGTCACCTTTGTTGAAATTTCGCACCTAGACCTGGAGGACTACCTTTAGCTCTACACTAAGTCAGGTTGTATTTGTCGCTTAATGGCTTATGGCCACATTCAATAGATCTTCATAAGTGGATTCATGCAGTTTGGACTAAGAAGTGCAAGGTCATCTTCTGCTCAAGGGTTTCTTCATAGTGTCATTCGCCGAACGATAAGATTACTGCAAGGCCCTAACTGGTGGGCCTTGGTTCTGGGGTAACGTCAGCATGTTCATAACCCCCTGGTTTTCAAATTTCAATCCCTCTACAACAGACATTACCAAGCTTCCTATATGGGTTCGACTTCTTAATTTTCCTGCCCATCTATGGTAATTTTTAGTTTTCAGGGCATAGGTAATTCCTTGGGTTGTTATCTTACCACAAATGCCTCTCAAGGGTAGTATGGCATGTACACCTGCGGAAGAATATGTGTGGAAATTTACATTAGCAAAGGGTTGTCAGATGAAATTTTTTTAAAAATAAGTGATTATCATCGGACCCAATCTCTAGATTACAATAATATTGCATTTCGGTGTCGTTTTTGTCTTCAAATTAGTCATCTACAGAATTCTTGTTCTTTGTTAAATTCCAACAAGAAACAGTACAACAGAAATTATAAATCTAAAAGTTGGAAACCTTATGACTTGCCCCTTATAGAGGGTGAGACCTCTTGTATCTCTGATCAAGAGGATGGGAGTTTTGAAGATGATATGATTATGGGGGATCAAGATAAAACTGTCGCTTCTCATCATCCTTTTGAGGATTCAGCAGGGATCTCAATTCTCCCTGCAAACAAGAAATTGGTAAGTAAAGATGTCTCTTTGGGTATGTTGAATTAAGTTCATGAATTGACATCTTCTAACATTGACATGGAAACTCCTTTAGCTGTCAACACTAATTTGCAAATTACTTTGGTTCATCTGCCTCTTGTAGGTTGGACCAAGGTTGTGAGAAAGGGAGGAAAGAAAATTCGCTCACCATCCCAAACTCGAGTGATTCTTTTGAGTCTATCAAATCCATGGTAGTTTATTCCTTCGGGTCTGTCAAATCCATGGTCTATCAAAGTCCTTAAATGGAAAGTTGCCACAAAAATGTAATCATGTTTTCTTTGATAATAGAAAGTTTTATTTGACGTTGCCAAAAAATAATATGAGAAGAGCATCCATAAGTAAAGTAAGTGTGGATACCATGCCCTTGAATGACTAAGGTAGGTAAACCAAGTAAAATAACAAATGAAAACAACTTAATTGACCGTCTCTACCATTGCCTTCAATGTATTATGATATGCTGCTACTTCCAATGGAGATTGCATCATTGCTAGGTGTGCAACCATAATCATAATTTATGTGTTTAAATAATAGTTTTTAAATTGAATAATATTTATGAATATGATTAATTAAAAAATTGATAGGGTCATATATGGGGTAAACGTATATGTAATAGAGATCAATGTGAATAAGAACCTACACATGTAATGAGTAAGGAGAGATATAGAGGTCGATATAGTAAAAAAGTACCCCTTAAGGTCATATAGAATAACATATAGTGTGTAGTTTGTATGAGAGTTTTTACACACCACCAATCTAAGGTACTATAAATATGGCTAGTAAAGGCTAGTTGACCCAATGTGTTGAGAAATTAAGACAATTAGATTATGTAGAGAAAACAAAGGTGGCTTGGGAAAAATCTACATGATATGAATAGTCATTAGAAAAAGGTAAGCATGGATAAGATTATTTTAATCGAGTATGATATGGATTGTGATTGACTAATACATTAAATAGGAAGAGAATGTCCAATAATTCCTTAATAATTGAGTTTCTCTAGTTTGTTGTCTTTAGTGAATTGATTGATCTCCTCTCATGTGTTTCTATAGTGAAATGATTAAACTCTCTCACTTGCCACCTTAGTGAACTGAGTATTATGTTATGATATTCTAGTTCTTCTTCTTCTTTTTTTAACGAAATGGGTAGGGATTTGCATTAAAATTTAATCTAGTTACTAATCCAAAACCTTTACATGTTCATCTATTTCATATGCTTCATAATTTTTACATATCCAAAAAAATATTTTCCTCTATCTATACTTTCTATTAAATATAAAACTATATTGATATCTTCTAAAAATCTTCCAAAAAACACCTAGATCAAAATATATTTGAAATACATAAATCCAAAGATAACATTATGACTACCCTAAGCTTGATGGATTGGCTTCAGATGTATCCTTTGTTGATGGACATGCTTCACTCTGCTCCAAACATGCTTGATCAGTTGCTTCTTTTCGGTCCTCATCTATCTCATTATGGTTGAATTCCACTCCTACACAAGATCTTGTTATTCCATGGTTGATGTATGGTTCCAACCTTTTCACTCATATCTAATATTGCTATTTTTTCTTCCATTATTTCCTGGAGCTTCTCAATCTTTCTTTGCAACAATTCACATTTTTTTCCAATAGTGACAAATGTGCATGCTTCTCCTTCGCTACCATTTCACTTCGTCGATTGAGCAAGATCAATATATACTCCATTGTTTTAGTTAGACGATCCAACTGGTGATTCATTTTCTCTTGCTTTGTGATAAGAGGAGTCTGAGGATTGAGCTCCATTTTCCTACCTATTCTTTGTTGATTTTAGGTAGCATCAGATGTGCTCTAGCTCCGAAATTTTGTGGAAGGGCTAGAACACATGAGATCTCCAAGACCCATAAATCGTTTGGAGAAATTCCGCCTGGATTATGTTTTATTAAAATAATTAATATTTTTAATGGGCTTCCTAAGTCTAAACTTAGGAAAATGAAAATATTAATGGGTATTAATGAAAATATGGGTGAGAAGCTTCTAAGTGATTAAGATAAAGTCTAATTTAATCTTAGCCGTTGATTAGGGACTTAATCTCAACCATTGATTCATCAATAGGAAAAGTATAAGAGGAGGCTTGAGGGTCAGTTGGAGATACACCAAGTTGATCAGTCAGTTCGATTTTTCTGGGGCATGGTTTGCTAAGAAAATCGAACAAGTGACCTGAGTTACAGTGAGAGGGGAAGAAGCAGAGATTTGGATTGGAGAGGAAATTCCAAGCCAAAAAGTATGTAGCAGAGACATAACCTGAGCATCAGTAGAGGCAGCGTAGTGGTCTACGCAGCTTGGGAGGGGCTCACGCATAGCTGACACAGTCCAGAGGGGCTCTTGTAGTGGTAGTGCATAGTATTTGTCAGTAGTCCGAGACTTTGCTAGAGAAGCAAGGTTCTGAGCCAGGAGGGATGAACAATAGTCTTCATCAAGTAAATCGATCCAACAGAAAGGGTGATGCAGTATTCTAAAGGCAAGACGTTGGCCCACGCAGTGATTGCGCAGGGACTTCACAGTGTTTGTCGGGAGGGTCAGATCACTCATTGGATTAGTTGTGACTTGGGGAACAAGGTAAACCCTCGTATGTATTCCTTGCTAATGTGATTTCTCTGAAAGGTTAGTCAGTGTGAGAGACAACCTGTTGTACTCAGATTCTTCTTGCTTAATAATACAAACCCTTTGTCTGTTGCACCAATTTTCCCGCATTAGGTTTTTCTAGGGACGTGTTGTCAAAAAATAACGGTGTCCCTTGTGTGTTTATCTCATTTATCATTTCAGTTTATGATTTGTATGTCAATGTAGTTTGCAGTAGTGTTTTTCATCACTATTTATAAATTAAATAACTTTTTGAATGAAATAACAAGTAGGAGATGCTAAACTAGTGACTGCAATAGGATTTATGTTTGTAAATATTCAGAAAATTTCACATGGTATCAGAGGATTGCAGATCATAGGATATTGAAGCCATTAGCCGGGAGATCCAGAAAATCTGCTGCAGAGAGGCAACTGTCCCAAGTGACAGCGTTGTTCCAGAGCCAGAGACGCAGAGGGAGAGTGACGCAGTGCAGAAGAGGTGACGCAGAGGCTCACGCAGTGCCTGCATCGGCATTTTGAGCTAGGTGAGTGTAACGCAGTAGCTGGGAGGATCCCACGCAATAACTATGTCAACTATCTAGGCCAGCGCAGAAGCAGAGAGGGGCAGGTCAGGCTCACGCACAGCCATGCCATCTTTCTGAGCCAGGAAGGAGTGACGTAGTGGCCAGGAGGAGTTGATATAGCTCACACAGTGACTGTGCAGATCCTGAGGAGCTCAGATTCTTTAGTTGCTGGGGCAGAGGGAGCAGTGCAGATTAGATCTGAGGTGCTCGTGGGACATTGTTGTTGCTGGTGTAGAACAATATCTGAAGAGAATGAACCAAGGTAGAGGGAGTCACTGCATTAACATATTTCTTGTCAAAGAAATGTAGATCTGGGTTGCTAAGCAGCATCAAAGGAGGATCAGAGAAGGGTGATTCAAAATTATTTGGCAAAATGATTTCCGTGAAAGAAATCAGGATTCAGAGGGAGTCTAAAGGGAACTTGTTCCTTAGAGTATTTCTAGTGCCAAAGAAATCCAGATCCGAGTTTTGTTGGGAATCAACGAAAGAGGGAGAAGAGAGCATGTTCGACACTCATTTGAGTAGAGATGGCAGTTAATGGACTGAGGGATCAAGGCAGATAGGATGGAGCATCCAACTTTTTCATCTAGAAGGTCATGATCCTGGCAGTCTTGGACAAAAATCGCATCAATTATTATGCCTTGAAGGTGGTTGTTGTTCCGGTTGATGCTGATCCTCTCAAGAAATACGAGGAGGCTCAAGAAAAGGTGAAGTTCATGAACTTGGATAGGGTCAAGGATCATGTGGTACCACATATTGCTGAAAAGGACACAGTAAGGGAGATGTGGGAGGCCTTGACCACTTTGTATGAGGGAACTTCCATTCAACGAAAGATGTTGCTTGAGAACCAGCTGGGACAATATCAGATGGAGAAGGGAGAAGAATCGATCCCTTCCTTCTCAAGTTGCAAGGGATTTGAGACTAACTGACTTCTATGGGGTCTACACCAGATCCTAAGTTCATGGTCAGGACGACCCTGAATGCAGTCACTAAAGATTGGGATACCTTTGTTTGGAGCATCTTGGGCAAGGCTTCTCTCCCCAGTTGGGAGGAGATGTGGGTAGCTCTTCGACAGGAGGTGGTTAACCAAGGCAGGAAGTAGTGGCAAAGGAATCAAAGTCAAGAAGGAGGAAGAGGAGGATGCATCTCTCGCATCAACGGGACAGCAAGGGAAGCAAATGTAGAAAAATATAGACATAACCAAAGTCAGATGCTTCAAATGTGGGGACCTAGAACATTTGGCCACTCAGTGCCCTTGGAAGAAGGGTAAGGAAGAGAAGTCTCACTCAAAGGTTGCTCCTGCAAAAGCTGACAGAGAGGACGATGATGAGGATTGCACCATGAGTGCTCATGCACCTCTAGAGAAGAGGTGGGGCGATATTGAGTTGTAGTCAAGAGGACTACAAGAGGGCAGGATCCTTGAGGTTCCCAAACTCTTGGATCACATACGGCTACGGGAGCCCTTAATGACAGCAGCAGAATGACGAGAGTCAGTTGGTGCGAGGGATGATGGAGCAACAGTGGCAGAGCTAGAGTGCCAAAGTCTGAAGATTTGCAGTAGAGTGTTGAGCAGTGTGGGAGGCACGGAGAAAATACAACAGTAGCGCAGTAGCATCAGAGGGTCAGCACATATTAGCAATGGCACGAAGCAGATACAATAGTAGCGTAGTAGCATCAGAAGTTCAGCACAGATTAGCAACAAAGGTAGCTTCAGCATCACAGGGTATCTAGATTGACCAACATGTCAGCTTTTGGGTAGTTTTTTAGTTGCTAACTTCTCAATAACTGAGTTGCCATGCAGCAGTTAGCAGTGGTAGTGCTATGAGAAGCATGATGCAGCATATTGAGAGGGAGTTGTAGTACAGATGCAGCAGTGGCAGTGGCAGTGTCATAGGCAGTAGTATAGGTGGCAGCAGTGTAGTGGATGAAGGGCAATAGGCCAAGCATCAACAACACAAAGGATCGATGCCATAGATCAATTTGATTCTTCGATTGAGAAGTATTACTAGAGCACATTCCTCGCTAAGAGGGAGTGTTGATTTTGGGTAGCATCAGATGTTCTCTAGCTCCGAAATTTTGTGGAGGGGCTAGAACACATGAGATCTCCAAGACCCATAAATCGTTTGGAGAAATTCCACCTAAATTGTGTTTTATTAAAATAATTAATATTTTTAATCGTGTTCCTAAGTCTAAAGTTAGGAAAATAAAAATATTAATGGTTATTAATGAAAATATGCGTGAGAAGCTTCTAAGTGACGAAGATCAAGTCTAATTTAATCTTAGTCATTGATTAGGGACTTAATCTCGGTCGTTGATTCGTCAACAGGAAAAGTATAAGAGGAGGCTTGAGGGTCAGTTGCAGATACATTAAGTTGATTAGTCAATTCAATTTTTCTAAGGCGTGGTTTGCTGAGAAAATCAAACAAGTGATCTGAGTTGCAGTGAGAGGGGCAGAATCAGAGATTTGGATTGGAGAGGAAGTTCCAAGCCAAAGAGTACATAGCAGAGAGACAGCCTAAGCATCAGTAGAGGTAGCGCAGAGGCCTACGCAACCTAGGAGGGGCTCACGTAGAGCTGACACAGTCCAGAGGGGCTCTTGTAGTGGCAATGCGGAGTATTCGTAAGTAGTCCGAGATTTTGTTGGAGAAGCAAAGTTCTGAGCCAGGAGGGCTAAACAATAGTCTTCATCCAGCAAATCGATCCAACAGAAAGGATGGCGCAGTCTTCTAGAGGCAAGATGCTAGCCCACGCAATGATTGCACATGGACTTCGCAGTTCTTTTCGGGAGGGTCAGATCACTCATTGGATCAATTTTGACTTGGGGAACGAGGTAAACTCTTGTATGTATTTCTTGTTGTCGTGATTTCTCTGAAAGGTTAGCCAATATGAGAGGCAACCCGTTGTACTCAGATTATGCTTGCTTAATAATACAAACCCTCTATCCGTTGCACCGGTTTTCCCACATTGGGTTTTTCTAGGGACGTGTTGTCCAAAAATAACAATGTCCCTTGTGTGTTTGTCTCATTTATCATTTCATTTTATGATCTATATTTCAATGTAGTTTGCAGTAGTCTTTTTCATCGCTGTTTATAAATTAAATAACTTGCTAAATAAAATAACAAGTAGGAGATGCTAAACCAGTGACTGCAATAGGATTTCTATTTGTAAAGATTTAGAAATTTTCACATTCTTTGGATTAGAATCATGCTTGTTGTTCCCTGCTTCCCTTTAAAATCTCCCGACTTGTGTAATTGTAATATGGATATGAACTGTTTATATATCAATTTTCCATGAGTTCGTGCATTCACGTTGACATCCATACATTCCTCATCATTTGCTTCACTGATAACACATAGAATTATCGTCATTTAATCAACACGGTATGAGCGTGCTATTGCCAATTTGGCATTGAACTTAATATCCCGCAAGCTTCATTCGATCACGTTAGAGATTGCATGTCCTCCAAATATTTGGCTTGTTAGATATGTGTAGCAACCATAGCCAGATGTTATTGTGATATGAATGATATGTTCCACAATCATTATTAGTGAAGGGTCATCGATCTGAAAGCTCTTCAATAGAGTATTTCAAAGCAACCAAAAAAGGAGAACATAAGAATTCATATTTCCAACCAACCTTCTGGCAAAATTTCATACCATCTTTTTCTCCATTGAACTTTTCACGACTTGCCCAAAGTTTGTTGTCCTTTTTCATGGTAATGGTTTGAAGATTTGGTTATTATGGTCTTGAGCCATCATTCCTTAATCCATGAGAGCTCCTTTATTAGCCAACACATTCGTTGCTAAGTTCAAATGTCATTTTACATGGTAGAATTCAATTGTCTTGAAATTTCTTAATTGCATTGCTATCCTTTGCAATATTCAAGGGTTGTGAGGGTTGCAATTTTCTTTGAGTTTAATCACATGTAGAATAATTATCATGGAATCCCCGATGACCATTAGTCGATGAATTCTTCTTACAATGGATAGTTCAAGCCCCTACCATAGGGCCAAGTATTTTGATTGGTTATTGGTAACGATACCCAATCCCCGTGCATATTGAGACTCTATTTGTTCATCGAGGCAATAGATAGCCCCTCCCGCTCCTGCCTCCCTTGATACACTAGATATTTTAGAATGAAATGATTATTGTATTTTACAATACAAATTAATGCAATGTTATGTGTTAAGAGATAATAAGCTAGTACATGGTAGAGATTTGAGAGCTTAAACATGAAAATCAAATGATGGTTTCTTTGAAAGTTGAATCCATTAGTATAAGATTGTCAAGTGTCTGACTACATACAAAACTTTTGAAGATGTTTCATAAACTTTGATTATGGAGCATCCACCACCTACTTAGATCCGGGGTAGTGTATTTCAATTATGCACAATAATATTTTGATTTGACTTAATTATCATAACGATTTATGTAAAACAACTTCTTGCAAGAGTATGTCAATGTACAAACGAAAAATAAATCTCTTGAAAGAATTGAGTAATAACAACATCTTACTTTCACCAACCCAACAAGTTGAACTATTTTAACATCTCTTTACATTACCTAGACATTACTATATACAAAGGCTATGTTGTGCAATGTTTGAGTACTTAAAAAACTTTTGAAAATAATGTTTCAAAACATTCGAGATTCTTTATTTATATTTTCATCATAAAATACTCATTACTTGTAAAGAAGTAGAGAAACAAGTATAGCCTTGACTTAATTGTCATGAAAACTTATATTTAACAATAACTCCTTGTAAAAATACACCAATATTACTTTTAAAAAAAAATCTAGCTTTTTATTTTAATTTTTTTAAACTATATACATTAAAACTCTATTTTTAATATTAATAATTTTTATTATTCTATAATATATATATATATATATATATATAAATATAATAAGCCCAACAATATTTCACTTGCATAATATCCTCCCTCGATATCAAAAATAATAATAAGCATGTGAATAAAAACTCATGCGTATAAATAAATAGAAATGTGTTCCATAAGTAAGGAAACAACCATTGGAATCAGACACATGAATAATAACCCATGTGTATAAATAAAGTGAAGTTGTGTTGAATTTGCAAACTTCAATGATGGCCTTAATGTGGCTAGCATTATCTTTAATTTAAAATGCTGGAAGATTTTATTTTTTATCAAAACTTACAAGCTAAAAATTTACATTTGGTTTGATTTGATGTATGTTGAAAACTAAGGAAATTTTGATTTGGTCTGATTGGATGCATATTGAGAATTTTGGAAGATTTGGGATCCTACCAACTTTTTGAAATCGACGGATTTTGAATCGTAATTCATTCAATTAAAAAAAGAACGTTTATGAAGTATAGAAAAACTATAATGATTGCTAAAATTTTGATTAGGACTAATTACAATTGTTTATGAACGAGAGAGATGGTTTGAGTAATTTTATTTATTCGATAATTTGTTTGTTCGGTAGGTTTGAAATTACGTTAAAATCATCAAAAGATAATTGGATTTTTTAACTCTGTTATTAATTATCATAGAGTAGTATAGGTATATAAATTAAATAATAATAGAGTTATATGTTTTTTAGTTATATAAATTAAAGGTTTTTGTGAAAGAGAAGATGACAATATATGTCAAGTCAATATGAAACATAGAATTAGTTATTTGGGAGAATAAGGATAACAAAACCTATGTCATAATTTTTGCTACTGTAAGTGAAGAGGTGAGTCTTTATATTGTTCCAATTACAAATTCTTATGATATATTAAAGAAGCTAAAATATTTATATCGCTCACACTCAAAATTGGAAGTGGTTCAATGGATGATTAATCTCTTCAACCTTGAGTTGAAAAATGATGTCCCCTTGTCCCTAGCCTCAAACATTAGAGCCATCATGCACGACGTAAATGCCACTGGAGTTTAGATGGATATTCATCTTATTGCCTTTGTCAATGCTCTTTATCCCAAATACTCGCACTATCTTGAATCCCTACAAGCTAGTACACAACTCAAGGCCATTACTTTTGACCTTTCTGTGGAGAAGTTTGTAGAATAGGAGAAAGATTTTGGGACGAGGAAGACAACATCTTAGTCCCTTGAAGAAGTGATGTGCCTTCTGCGAAAAGAGAAGAATCAATCACAAGATTATCCTAAAGGAAGAGGCGATAGAAGAGGATGTGGAAGAAGGAATCATAGAGGTAGGCGGGGTAAAGACCTTCAAGGAGAGATATTTGATCTCATTTCATTTGTTGTGTTAGAGATGGACATGATGCATCCACACACAAAATACTTTGGGAGAGAATCAAACAAAAAAGAAAAGAATACAAAACGCCAAATCCAACAAAAGGTAAAACACCTAAATTTGTTCATTACATTGTTTCCCATTGCAACATTGAAGTAACTAAAGATTTGTTCCATACTTCTTTTGCTTCTTGGAGAGATGCATCACTGCTTGATACAGGTGAAACCTGCCACATGACCTTTTGGAAAGACTTCTTTGAAGACTTCAATGACAATGTATATGGAGCAGTGTACTTTGTAGACTAGTCAATTCTCAAGCCATCTAGACTTAGCACTATCAGGCTTGAATTGCTTGGAATTCCTAATTTTCTTCTACGTGATGTACTATACCTTCTAGAACTGCAGAGAAACATGTTGTCTCTTGTTCACATTCGCCAATAAGGACACTCCATCCATATGTTTGATGGAAAAGTAAAGATAAAAGAGCATTGAAACGGAATTTTCATGACTGAAATAGAGGTGGAAAGATTGTTGAAGTTGCAAGGAACATTTGTTCATTCACGAAACTTAGCATGTATTTCTTTGTACAATGGAGCTACATTGTCATCTCAGTCTTCTACGACATGTAATATTTGGGCATCTTAATTATGATAGTCTTCATTTGTTGAAAAGGAATCGTGTTTCTAGTTTTCCAACTATTTTAAGGAAATTGAAGCATTATGATGCTTGCATCCTAGGAGAACATATAAACCAACCATTTCATGATTTCATGATTACACTATGATGTGTTGGGTATACTTGTTGAAAAGTAAATCAGAATCTTTTGAAATTTTTATAATTTTTTATGCATGGATTGAAAATGATGGCAATCACATATTGACTCCCTTCATTATAATAATGGAAAATAATATTCTTGTCCCGGGGGGGCAATCCAATTGGTTAATTTGACAAATGTGAAATTATTGAAACTCGAAAGACCCAGGTTCAGTTCCTCCCTATTGTGACCCGAGCTACAAGGAGGAGGACATATCGTAGCCCCCTAGAGGTTTATTAGTTGTTACGTGTCAGGCAGGCTGCTGGGTTCCTCTGGGTCACAAAAAAAAAAAACAAAAAAAAATGGAAAATAATATACTTCTAATGAATTTCAAAACTATCTTCACTAACATGGGATTCAACATCAAATTGTTTTTTTTTTTACATAATCGGTTGCTGTTTATATTCCAAAAAAAAATTGGGAGGCTGAGCTCCTATAATACAAGGCTTTATGCCCAGGGAGCAAAGATGGGAGATTTTAAAGGGACAAAATTCCCCTTTGTTCCTGCCATTTCTGACTTTTTGAAAACATGAGTAAGTAAAAATTCTAACAAACTGAAACAACAAGAGGAAAAATCTGCAATACATGCTTAGTCTATATTTATATGGCTTATCTGATGAGCTGTAGATTCTTCAGACTTGTTGTCTACTTATGCATTCTTGAGGCTTGAAGAGCTAGTACTGGGATTTAATTAGGAGTTGTCTGTTGATATAACTCCCCTTTTGCCAGCTATTACTATTATCCAGCAGATAGGCTATGAAGTTCCTCTCTTCAACACAGAGATCAATTATATCTATTTCCTTTTTCCTTTTAACTGAGATGGTTTCCAAAGTAAGACTCCTTGCCTTGTTACACAATTCCCTGACAATGGTGGCTTTGTTTTTGAAGACCATACGATTTCTTGCCAACCATATTTTCCACAACAGAGAATAGGGGAGGGCATCCCATACTCTTTTGGCTATATTGTGCTTCTTTTTTTGCCACACGTAATTCTTCTTCCAAAGATGTAAAACTTCTCCAATAAAGTTGTGGGGATTTCAGGGAAGTTGGGTACTGGGGGAGATTTCTCTCCAACAAGCAGTGGCAAAGGGGCAATCTACGAAGAGATGTTGGATGGTTTCCTTAGCAGCTTGGCAGTTTGGACAACGAGAAGGACCAATTATGCCACATTTTTTCAGATTATCAGAGGTGAGGATTTTTCCTTTTAAAAGGGTCCAGATAAAGAATTTTATTTTTGGAATGGCCTCTGACTTCCAAACAATTTTCCAATGGGAGAAAATGTGCATGGGATATTCTATGCTACAAAGAGACTGATGGGCCGCTTGGACTGTGTAGCTGGAGCCTGAGGGATCCCAACGGAAGTCATTAGTACCATTTTTTATGATCGGGGCTATGCTATGTAAATGGGTTTGCAGATTGGCAAAACTCACTCTGAGCTCTATGGGTATGGTTGGAAAAGTCCATCCTATCCAGATCTCAGATTGGGTATCCCATTGAGAGATCTGATCCAAGTAGTAAATCCCTATGCTGTCAAAAAAGGAGAGGATTTGGTCTATTCCAGGTTGACCACTGATGGGCTGCTGTCCCATAATTTTATCTACTCCAATTTTGATGCTAGTTCCTCCCTTGGGAACTTTAGAGATGTTTTGGGCAAGGAAGGGGATAGCCTTCTTGCATAACCTCCAGATTTTGGAGCTGATTCTATTAGGGATGTCACGATCCAAGAGGTGTTGCCTTGGGAAGTTGAGGTATTTGGCTTCCAAAACACTTTTCCACCAAGCTGAGTGTCCACTAATAAAACGCCAAACAAGCTTGCCTCCAAAAGCCAAATTTAGGAGCTTGGGAGATTTGATTCCTAGACCTCCATGAGCCTGGGTTTGAATGACCTGCTTCCAATTTACTAGATTGAATTTCTTCTTTTCATTTTTCCCCCTTTCCAAAGGAAAGATGGAGGATGGCTTCCATTTTATGGTGAAAGATGGTTGGAGCTTGCAATATCATAAATTGATATAGGGGTAAAGAAGAAAGACTTGATTTTAGAAGAATTAGGCGGCCTACTAGATTGAGCCAAGAGGAGTCCCATTGCTGCACTTTCCTTTTCATCTTGTCTATGATGGTGTCCCAAACTTCATCTTTCTGGGGACCAATACTTACTAGCATACCCAGATAAGCGAAGTGTTCCCAATCTAATTTACAAGGAACCCAAAAGGTGTTGGCAATGTTATGAAGGACTCGAGCAGAAGTATTCCAGCCATAGATGCAACTCTTGAGTTGATTTACCATTCCTCCTGAGTAGATCATGTATTTCTCTAAGAGGTCTTTGAAGCGACTAGCTATTATATTGGAGGCTCCTCCAATTAGCAAGATGTCGTCAGCAAATTGAGAATGGTTTATGTTTTTGGCCCCATTACCAAATTTAAAACCCGTGATAAGCCCAACCCACCGCTTATGTTCCAGAGCTTTACTAAATGATTCGTCCATCAATATGAACAGATAAGGAGACAAGGGACAGCCTTGTCTTAACCTCGAGAAGATTGGAAGGAAGGCCCTGGTCTGCCACTAACAAGAGGAGAGATCCAACGACCTGAAATGCAAGCTTTGATAAGGTCGAGGAAGGGGCTAGCAAACCCCATTTTCTTTAGGACAACAATAAGAAATGAATGTCTTACTCTATCAAAAGCGTTGGCTAGATCCAATTTAAGAATGAAACCTTTCTCCTTTCTAGATTGACTAGAATGGATAGCTTCTTGGACAAGGAGGATTGAGTCGGAAATTTGCCTATTGGCCAAGAAGCCTCCTTGATTTTCAAAGATGAGCAAGGGGAGGAGGGGTTTGAGGCAAGAAGCAAGGCTTTTGGTTAGAATTTTATAAGATGAGTTGCAAAGAGAAATGGGTCGAAATCGAGAAAACGAAGGAGGTCGATTCTCCTTGGGAATAAGGGCAAGGTGGGTGGCATTGGTGAAGCCTCCAATTTTACACTCGCGCTGCGCCCATTTTAGCATTTTTACTAGATATTTTTTTATTGTCCCCCAGTAAGTTCGATAAAGGTAGATGGGGAAACCATTTGGGCCAGGAGCTTTATCTGGTTGGAGAGTCCAAATGGCTTTTTTAATTTCCTCTTCTTCAATCTCCATGAGCAAACTGTCATTTATTTCCTTACCAATCTTAGTGGGGAGGTGTTGCAACAGATCTGTGTAATCTTCCTCCTCTTTCGTTTCTGTAAGAAGTGTATTGTAATAATCTGAGGCTGCCTTTCCGATAGCATCCTGGGTAGTCTAAAGATTACCTTCTACATCTATAATGGTTGTGACATTATTCCTAATTTTCCTAATAATGGCCTGCTTATGAAAGAAAGCAATATTTTTGTCTCCTTCTTGCAACCATAGCTATCTTGATTTTATTCTCCATTTTTGATCCTCTTCTCTACTGGTACGATATAGCTGGAAGTAAAGATTGCCTTCCAAATCTTTATACTCCTGGGTGAGCCCTTGCTCCTCTATTATGCTATGGATTCTTTCCAATTTGTCTTTTACCTCTGTTTTTTTCCCTCTCAAGTTCCGTATAGCTGCTTTTTGCCCAATGTTTTAAGGCAAATTTGGTCCTTTTTAGCTTGTTCTCCCATATATATCCTGGCGATCCTTCAACGTGTTGTCTCCAAGTGTTTTTAACGATCTCTTGGACAGCGGGAATGCTGCTCCAAAGATGGTTGTACCTAAAAGGAATGGGTCCTAAGGGACAATGGTCTTCGAGAACGAGAGCTATGAGGTAATGATCAGAGGCAGAGTAGGGCAGAATGGTGGCATAAGCAGCGGAGTAGGAAGATAGGAGTGATATGTTCACCATAATTTTGTCAAGTCTTTCCATAACATTGCCTTGGCCCAATTTGTGATTGTTCCACGTAAACCTGCGATTTTTTGGGACCACATCAACAAGATTGTGGTCCTTCACAATAGCCTCCACCTAAATTCTGTAGGGATCAAAAGAGAATCAACCTCCTCGTTTCTCATTGGAGTGGAGTATAAGGTTGAGGTCTCCACCAAGAATAACATTATTGCTTTCTTCTTCATCAATATCTTCTTTGAGGGTCGCCTAGCACTGCTCTTTGTCTCTATAATCGTTTGGAGCATAGATGTTATAGATAACTATCATTTTACTATCTATTGTGCTTTCTAGAACATATTTTATCTAGTATTGGTTGATTGTATTTGTTTTGCAATGCCAAATATTGTGATTCCAGAGTGTTGCAATTCCCCCAGAGGCTCCTCTTGATTCACTAATGCATCCATTATACTGCTTTAGTTGACCAATGACTTCTTTCATTTCTTGATGCCCTTGTTTTGTTTCTTGTAACAACAATATTCCTGGTTTCTCGTTTTTTATAATATCTTTTAGAGAAACTATTTTGGAGGGGTGCCCTAGTCCCCTGCTATTCCAAGATAGGACTTTCATCATTGAGTATGTAGATTATGAAGAGTTGCTCGCCCTCCCTGGTCTTTGTGCACTGCTTCTTTGCTAGTCTGCCCAATATGTAGGTTTCTATGGGGTTTTGCGTTCCCATGGCAATATCTTTTTGAACATTTTCATCTCTCTGTTGTTTTATTGTCTTCCTTCCTGGCCCTGGTTTCTTTTGAGTGTCCAAAGCTATACCATGCTCTTTAGTAGAATTCCTAGTGATTCTAGAAGAGGGAGGATCTTGGGAAAGGGGGGGAGAAACGAGAGGAGCGGGGGAGATGTCCTCTTGGGTCATGGAGGGAGGGATGTCATCCGGGGGGGAAATGGAAAAAAAAGGATTGGTTGAAGAAGGGGGGGGGGGGGGGATGATCAAGGGGGGGGGGAGGAGTTAGGCAGGGATGAAGATTTAGGAGAGGATGAGGATGATGGGATGGTTGCATTAGATTTGGGAGGGGGAGCTTCTGGGATCACCTTAGGGGAGGAGGCAGTCTTCTTTTTCTTGATCGTTTCCCATTGCTCATCCTGTGAGTTATTTTCAACATCCACTAATTTAGAACAACGATTAGCAAAGTGACCATATTCATGACATACCTTGCATTTAAATGGGATCTGCTCATAGTCCAGTTGTTGAATGTGCGTCCAATCATCCACTTTGAGTTTGATAGGCTCTGGTAGACCCTTGCTGAGATCAACTTCAACACATATGCGGGCACAGGCTTGCATGTTGTCTTTTGGTTCACTTCGATCAATATATTTTCCAACAGCGTTCCCTATGGCCCGAATCGATTCATCTCCCCAACATTGAAGAGGAAGGTGGGGGAGCCGAACCCAGACAAGAACTGCACTGGGGACATCCAACTCTGGATCAAAATCCGGAGTCCATTTGTTGAGGTATAACCCTCTGGAGTCCATGAAATAAGGCCCGTTCCTGAAGATTAGGTCCTTTTCATCTCTGGATTCAAAGTGGAAGGTAAAGTACCCTTTCCCACAGAAGCGGATGGCGATTTTACCTTGGATTTTGTTTGACCAATTTCTTTCAACCCATCTTTGCACTGTCTTCAGGGAAGGCCAGAGATCGGTGAACTGTCCAATGAGACCTTTCTTTGCTAATGAGAGAGTTGTCATGCGGGGAAGAACTGGTGGAAGAATCACCTCCTGTAGAACATCTAACTTCTTCACAAATTTAGAGATTGTTGGACGAGGACGTTGCTGGGGTAGGGATTTAACAAGATCAGAGAAAGCCTGCTGGGCAGCGGCCACCTTTGGGATTGCGTCCGGAGGGGCCATGGCTTATGGTTCGAGCTCAGTTGTGCGTGACCTGGTTTTCCGTTCAGGGGCACGTGACTTAGATCGCTTCCTGTTGACAAGAATTTACTCCTTCAACATCAAATTGTTAATTCATACAATCCTCAACAAAATATTGTAGCGAAAAGAATGAACATGATTATCTTGAATATTGTTCACTCCATGTTGTTTTACAAAAATGTAAAGCTAATGTTTTGGGGTGATGTAGTTTTATGTGTAGTATATGTAAAAAACAAATGTCCATCTCATGCTCTCAAAAACAAGACTCCTTATGAAATGTGGTATGGCCACATTCCTTCTGTAAGCCATCTTAGGATATTTGGTTATACCTGATGTGCCTTGATTCCCAAGGAACAAAGAACCATGCTTGATGAAAGGAGTAAAAATCAAATATTCTTGGAGTATTCAAATACCACCAAAGCATATTGTCTTTATGATGAGATAAATACGATATTTATATTGTCCATAGATTTGATTTTTCTTGAATATTCCAAGACTAACAACATTGTTGAGTGGCAGTTTGATTATTTGAATAGATTCAATCATGGAAAAACTTATCATGAATTTGATAATGAGATTCCACACATTGAATGGGGGGATCCCTATCTTGGATCAATCTATGGAATCTCATTCTGAAACATTCACTCCCAGTCATGAAGTTCCAACCGCTCCTTCAAATCAGGAAGACCCTTTGAGTGATGTGATTGAGAGAATTGGAAGGCTAAATATTGATGCAACCCCATCTCAATCAACAAAGCAACATAGACCATCTCATAAAGGTCCCCCAAAACACTCGAAAGTGTTTAACCTAATGATGTTGGAAACATATGAACTAGAAGTTCCACCTGACAAAATGGAGGTGATGTAGATGATTCTGATTTAGTTGATGATATATAAGCTTCATATAATTGTGAATTGAATTTGTCTACTAATTTTGAACCAATTTTTTTTAAATAAGTTGCTTCTCATGATGAATGGAAAGAAGCAATGCAAAAGGAGTATGATGTTCTTATAAAGAATGGAACATGGAACTTGGTGGACCCTCCATTTGGAACCAAACCATCCAAGAACAAGTATAAATTAGATGGCTCATGGAAAAAGGATTTGCACAAAAAAAGGGTGTCAGATGAAAAGACCGCTACCCCCATAGAAAGATGGGTCATCATCTAGACTCTATTTTCCTTGGTAGTTCAAAATGGATGGAAAGTCCATCAAATGAATGTGAAGATTGCTTTCTTGAATGGAGACATGAAAGGAAATGTCTCCATATCTCAACTAGAAGGCTTTGTTGTGAAGGGAGAAAAACAAAAAGTATGCAAACTCATCAATTCCTTATATGGACTAAAACAAACACTGCAAGCTTGGTATAAAAAATTGATTGAGCATCTTCTGAAATTAAATTTCAAACACTTTAATCTTGATGATGCAACTCTATTTGTCAAGAAAGTTGGAAAAATTGTTATCTATCTTATGGTATATGTAGATGATCTATTGATAATAGGAAACAATGAAAACTATATTTTATCCATAAATAAACAGTTGAATAAAGGATTTGAGATGACTTATTTGGGACATCTTCACTACTACTTGGGCATTAAAGTGACCCAATATCCAAGGGATATATTCCTATCTCAAAAGAAGTACATTGGAGAATTGTTGAACAAGTTTGACATGGTTGAATGCAATCCTTTGTCCATTCTAATGGAACAAAATTTGAAGCTCACATCTAAAGAAGGAAATGAATTTGAGAATGCAACTAAGTGTAAACAACTCGTGGGAAGTCTTATCTACCTTACCACTACCAAAGTAGATATTTCATTTGATATTGAAATGCTTTCCAGATTTATGCAAAATCCTTGTGAAGGACATTGGTTTGTTGCAAAAAGAATTCTAAAGTACTTGAAAGGAACTCAAGACTTTGGACTTAAATATCCACAGGTGAATAACTTCGACTTAATTGGATATTCCGATTTGGAATTTGATGGAGATAAGGAAAATGGAGTGTATACTTCAGTCTATCTTATGAGTCTTTGGTCTAGAGTTGTCTCATGGAGGTCATGCAAAGGAAAAATAAACGGCAATTGCAGAAGCAATAGAGGAGATTATGCGGCTCAGGAAAATTCTTAAAGACTTGCAAGAGAAACGAGTGAACTCTACTCCCCTTATGATTGACAATACTTTTGCAATTAAGTTGACCAAGAATCTGAAATTCCACAATCGAACCAAACATATCAACACAAAGTATCATTTGATTCGATATCATGTAGAGGCCAAGACTATTTATCTACAACATTGTTCCACAAATGAGCAAATCATAGGCATCTTCACCAAAACACTTGGAAGAGAAAGATTCGAAAGATTCAAAATTATACTTGGACTCACAAACATCCCTTCATATTAAAGGGGTGAGAATGTTAGACACATAATCCTCAAGGATTGAGTGAATAAATTGTGTATATGTCAATAAAGGAAAATGAAAAAGTGGGAGATGAATCCCAAAGGTCACACCTCTATGTAATATAATTATGTTCACATTACTGCAAATCATTCAATTATTCCTTGGGCCTAGTATAGATTATATGTACATATAGATAGAGAGAGATTATCATATGTATTAATTCTTTATATAGTTATTAACTAAATTTAAATATGAAATTTCAAATATTATGATTATTAATAATAAAAAATCAAGGGAAATCATCCTCTCTCTAGCCCTAGGGTGAAAGTGAGGGTGAAAGAGAGAGATAACAACCATTATATTCAACTAGAGAACATAACCCCAGTTGACATTTATGATTACTAATATGAATTATTATTGTTTAAATTTCTTTTAAAGTAATATATATAGATTTTTTTGAGAAATTGTTAATAATTTTATTAATAAAATTAAAATTATATTATAGCAAATTAAATCATTATATATATATATATACAAATTTTAAATTTACATCTATTTTTTTTATGGGAAAGAAATACATAAAATGGATTTCCCATAAACACTAAAACTACTTACTTTATGTGATGAATCCGAAAGAAAAAAAAAAAAAAAAAACTCATTGAAACCAAAAATTTCAACTACATGGTCCAGATTGCGAAAAGAGGATGCCTTTGATTCACTTTCGGATGTTTCTAGGCGTGGAATATTACGTTAAGATTTTCAAATAAATGGAGCGGAAACGGCCATGGCATGCATCTGACTGTTTCTCAGTTTCATACTGTGGACCGCAATTTAAAACGACGATTTTTGGAATTGAGGCCGAGAATGACGACCATTTCATTGTTGCTCTGCTACTTTGGATTGGTTGGCGTGCATATCCAATCCAATGCTGTGGGGCATTAGAATGTCACCACCTCATAATATCAGGCAGATTAATCATATTTGAATTCGGCTCTAGCAGGCAGATTAATGATATTTGATTTGGGCAGCAGGTTTCTGTTTTAACTTAAACATCCAACCATCAATTGGGCAAACGTGCACGAGTCTGTAATTGTAATTATAGAGAACAAATTCAACATGAAAAGCATGGTTAAAATGACAGCCATTTTATTTCCAGTGGGAGCTTAGATTATACACGCAATCTGGAAATTCTGGTAGAAATGGCAGTCTCAGCGTTCTTCATTTAGAATTGGGACCATGTCACGCCTGTTGCTGAGTTCAAATGTCATTTTACAGGGTAGGATTCAATTGTCTGGAAATTTCTTAATTGCATTGCTATCCTTTGCAATGTTCAAGGGTTGTGAGGGTTGCAATTTTTTTTTGAGTTTAATCACATGTAGAATAATTATCATGGAATCCCCGATGACCATTAGTCGATGAATTCTTCTTACAATGGATAGTTCAAGCCATTACCATAGGGCCAAGTATTTTGATTGGTTATTGGTAGCGATACCCAATCCCCATGCATATCTATTTGTTCATTGAGACAATAGATAGCCCCTCCCGCTCCTGCGTCCCTTGATACACTAGATAATTTAGAACGAAATGATTATTGTATTTTACAATACAAATTAATGCAATGTTAGGTGTTAAGAGATAATAAGCTAGTACATGGTAGAGATTTGAGAGCTTAAACATGAAAATCAAATGATGGTTTCTTTAAAAGTTGAATCCATTAGTATAAGATTGTCAAGTGTTTGACTACATACAAAACTTTTGAGGATGTTTCATAAACTTTGATTATAGAGCATCCACCACCTACTTAGAGTCGGGGTAGTGTATTTCAATTATGCACAATAATATTTTGATTTGACTTAATTATCATAACGATTTATGTAAAACAACTTCTTGTAAGAGTATGTCGATGTACAAACGAAAATAAATCTCTTGGAAGAATTGAGTAATAACAACATCTTACTTTCACCAATCCAACAAGTTGAACTATTTTAACATCTCTTTACATCACCTAGACATTACTATATACAAAGTTTATGTTGTGCAATGTTTGAGTACTTAAAAAACTTTTGAGAATAATTCTTCAAAACATTGAAGGTTCTTTATTTATATTTTCATAGTAAAATACCCATTACTTGTAAAGAAGTAGAGAAACAACTATAACCTTGACTTAATTGTCATGACAACTTATATTGAACAATAACTCCCGGTAAAAAATACACCAATATTACTTTTTAAAAAACTCTAATTTTTTATTTTAATTTTTTTTTAAATTTATACATTACAACTCAATTTTTAATGTTAATAATTTTTATTATTCTAATTTATATATATATATAAGTAAGTTTGATAAGCCCACAATATTTCACTTGCATAATATCCTCCCCTGATATCAAAAATAATAATAAGCATGTGAATAAAACCCATGGGTATAAATAAATAGAAATGTGTTCCATGAGTAAGGAAACAACCATTGGAATCAGACACATGAATAATAACGCATGTGTATAAATAAAGTGAAGTTGTGTTGAATTTGGAAACTTCAATGATGGCCTTCATGTGGCTAGCAGAATCTTTAATCTAAAATGCTGGAAGATTTTATTTTTATCAAAAAATAATTATCAAAACTTACAAGGTAAAAATTTACATTTGGTTTGATTTGATGTATGTTGAAAACTTAAAATGCTGGAAGATTTTATTTTTATCAAAAAATAATTATCAAAACTTACAAGGTAAAAATTTACATTTGGTTTGATTTGATGTATGTTGAAAACTTAAGAAATTTTGATTTGGTCTGATTGGATGCATATTGAGAATTTTGGAAAATTTGGGACCCTACCAACTTTTCGAAATCGACGGATTTTGAATTGTAATTGATTCAATTGAAAAAAAAAACGTTTATGAAATATAGAAAAACTGTAATGATTGCTAAAATTTCGATTAGGACTAATTACAATTGTTTATGAACGAGAGAGATGGTTTGAGTAATTTTATTTATTCGATAATTTGTTTGTTCGGTAGGTTTGAAATTACGTTAAAATCATCAAAAGATAATTGGATTTTTAACTCCGTTATTAATTATCATAGAGTAGTATAGGTATATAAATTAAATAATAAATCAATTATATGGTAATAGAGTTATATGTTTTTTAGTTATATAAACTAGCAATTGTACCAAAAGGTACAAAGAGAGGCCGATAGATTTATGAAGTTGGAATTGTTGAATTTTTATAAAAGGTCGGGCCACCTTCTTCGCTGCTATTGATATTGTACAGTTTATTAAATATGAAATAGAGTAAAAGATATAGGAGACAGTACAGACTGGGAATGTAAGATCTTTATACTGGAAGTGAAAAAGAGAACAAAGCAGCATGTCAAAGCAGAAATACTTAAAGAAAAGCACAAGACTTTCTATTCATTCACATGTATTTAAAAATGCTGACATGACTGAAGCAGAAAAGAAGAGAATTAGAAAATTTCATGTAAATGTATTTTATTTTAAAAACAAACAACTAACCACTCTGTAAATGTCATTGCAGAAGCCCATGTAAGGTAAACATATTCCTATATAACTTTTTTGAAAAAAGAAACAAAGATAACTTAACGTGAGTAGCATAACATCTAGCATTCCATGAACAATAGAAACCACACTCAAAAGCCCAAATCTATGTAAACTGAGTTTTTTTATTAAAATTGTAGGTACAAAAAAACTTATGACACTCCATAACTATGCATCATGTTTGGTGGAACATAGTAAACTTATTACACTTGAATACTTCTAAATATTTTACTTGGTATTGTGTGTTTATCACAAGCAATTATACGGGAGATAGTTAAATGCTTTGCAATGTATTTTTTGAAATTTTACATATGGTCTACACATAGAGACATGTTTGGTAGCTAACATATACAATACAATTAAATCTAGTACAACCTACCGATACACTGAAACTCTCTTCAACTAAAATTGATGTGTTGTCCATCAAATTTCTACAATCTACAGACAAGTGAACCTTTCACAAAATTCTGTAGTTGCATTCACAAGTACACCCTCGCCCTATGGAGATGCAAACTTATCTCTGTTTTTCTGACCTACCCATTATCAACTAAACATGACTTGTGCTCTGTCATGTTTGTGATATTCAAGACTTACAAGTTACAAGTCATTTGTGCAGAAATTCTCACTGCACATGGCCTTCTGCTTAAAAATATTCATAATACAACATTACAGACTAAATCCAATTCAAAACCAATTCCAAATACAATCTATCTAAGGGTCACACTGTACTTTCCATTCCACATTAGTACTCTGTTTTGGATGGCGTTGCAAACAAGACAGAAAAGAAACAAGAATCCTAATTCCAATGGCCCGCCATTAACTATCAAGAAAAAGCTATGAACCCTTAAGTGGGATTTAGATCGTCAAACATGGACGCCCATGACCAAATCCTGCCACTATTAGCAGGTGAAACTCGATCATTACACTGAGGAGTACAGCCGCGAAAATCCTCTGGCTCGGCTTTCAATCTCAAGGGACTTTTCTTCTTCTTAGCATCCCCGCTCCCAAAAACCACCGCCTCCCCATTCTTAAGAGCCAAAGTAGGCAGTATCCCGCCCAAGAGCCTATAGCTGCGATTTCCTCTGCAAAATATCTTCGAAGCTAAGACATACAGAGTCGGATCCGAAGGTGGTGGCGGGCTGAGAAAACCGCGAACAAATCTCCAAACACGACACTTCGTTTTCTTTAAAGAAATGTCAGCATGAAATGGATACCAAGATTCTCATACAATACCAACAAAGAACATATGGGGTTGATAATAACACACATATCATGTAATTAACTAGTATCTGTTACTGATACCATAACGTTAGGAAGATTATATGGAAATCGTAGTACTTAATAGAGGTATCACTATTCTTATCTTATGACATGAACCCTTAGCTAATACGATAGACTGAGCTAAATATGTAACCATGTTTAAGCTGATCGAGTAAGAGTTATGTTGGAACTAGTATCGCAGGCTTTTTTCCAGGCGTAGTGTTTCCCATTGATTTGTATGGTTCATTACTGGTATAGTCGTAATCAACTGTATTTGAGCTTGATGCTTGTAACTGCATGACTCTGATTAGTATGCTATGTTGAAAGCAATGGAAATCATTGATATTCGTTTACCTTTGTTGGATTATGTCGTGGCCCAGAAGAGTCGCATATTCAATCTCGACAAAGTGGAGAAGTTTCCACTTCAAGTAAAATTGGGAGCCTAAAGTTATAAATACAACTAGAAAGAAAGAACTAGGAAATAAGAAGGAAGCAGATTCGGTTAAAGAAAATGCATTTGTGGCCATAGAATTCAGGCAAGGAAAAAACACATATTAATGAAGATTGTCTGATAAAGACACTCTTTGGAAACAGCGAAAGTGGAAAAACCGTGAACTCTCATGGAAAATGAATTTTCTCTAAAAATTACAACGAATAACATTGGAAAACTATTGGTTTGGCAAACCAAGTAGATGAAGGAAATTCAAAAATAGCAACATGCACTTTCCAAAATTAACAGAAAATACAAAGTTAGATTCAAGTCGGGAAAAATGAAAAAAATATTAAAAAACACAAGAAATCGGGCTAAATGAGAGTAAAAATAGTGAAGGTTTGGACTGAGCATCGGTAATAGTTGAATTTTACATTCTGTAAAATTTTAACAGAACAAAATATTTTAAAAATGCCATAAATATTAAAAGATATAAAGTAAAGAATATGCACCTGAACATCAAAGACATCACCCCACCCTCAGACCTAAACCAGAATTCCAAACTAACCATAGAATTGAATATGTTATTCATCATGGAAGAGTATGCTGTAATAAATATTTTTTTGCTCTGTCAGCGAATGACGCCAAATAAAAAACTTAATGATGTGATCAAGCTCTGCTAAGGGGAAGCTGATCTCACTGCTCAGTCTCCGAACGGTTTTTAAATAAACCAAATGGAACTCTAGGTAACCTTAACGAAACCATAAATCACTACTATTATAACCTATATTGTCTGGTTTTTCTACTCGGATCAGGGATGGAGAGTCACCCGCAGTCCATTCTTGATGAAGGGACTGAGCCCCAACTTCGGTGCAGCAACAACATTCTCATCCGCCAATTTGAGACGATATCGAGACAGTATAGAAGCCGCCACCCATTTCATCTACAGATAAGCAAAATCCTTCCCTAGACACACCCTTGGTCGTGCACTGAAAACTGGGAATTTAAAACCATCTTGTGAAGTAAACACTCCATCCTGGAGCCATCTCTCAGGCTTGAACTCTCTGCAATATTTTCCCCATATCTTCTCCATTCTCCCCATGGAATAAATGGCCTGGAGAACGATTGTTCCCTTCTTCAAAACTCTACCGCCAGGCAATATGAGGTCGTCTTCAGCCAACTCTTTGACATTCAGCGGAACGGGCGGGTACAGCCTTAAGGTTTCAGACAGCGCAACATGCAAATAATGCATCTCTTTGAGATCCTCCGTGACAAAACCCTTGTGGGAATTGTAATCATTATCTGATGGTGACAGATTGAAGATCCGTCAGATTTCTAGCAGTATCTTTTCTTCAACATCTGGGTGTTGGATGAGAAGCCAAAAGAACTAGGAGAGCGCAGCAGAAGTAGTGTCCCGCCCTGCAAGCACGAAGTTTATACACATATCTTGGAGATCTCTATCAGATAACAAAGCGTGGCCATCATCGTCGAAACGCATTTGCATCAGATTAGACAACGTAACAACCCACGGATGACTGGTACCACTCGCGAGTTCTTCTCGTCGGTGTACAATTATTTGCTCAACAAATTTGTCAACGGTTCGCAGAGACCCCTGGAGCTTTGCTTCAACTCTGATGCCCAACAACTTCATTGCCTTCCATACAGGGAAAGGCATAATGAATCTATAGGCGGTGGCTTCAGTTGCTTCGTGAAATGCTTTCTCGACCTCAAAATCTAAAATATCTTCCACAGTGAAAATATCTTCAAGAGATAAAAGAATTGGAAAAAGCAGTAATGCAACTCAAAGGGCCAGGTTCAATGCACAGCAGAACTGGAGGTGAAAAGAAAGCAACTCATATATTTGGAAAAAGCAGTGAACTTCAAATCAACGGTTGAAACTGTCAAACTTGATCAAACGGTTCAGGTTAAAAGTGTTGACAATTGTTGATGCATAGGAAGGCCTATCGGCCTAATTAAAGGTTTTTGTGAAAGAGAAGATGACAATATATGTTAAGTCAACATGAGACAAAGAACTAGTTATTTGGGAGAATAAGGATAACAAAACCTATGCCCTAATTTTTGCTACTGTAAGTGAAGAGGTGAGTCTTCATATTGTTCCAATTACAAATTCTTATGATGCATTAAAGAAGCTAAAATATTTATATGGCTCACACTCAAAATTGGAAGTGGCTCAGTGGATCATTAATCTCTTCAACCTTGAGTTGAAAAACGATGTCCCCTTGTCCCTAGCCTCAAACATTAAAGCCATCATGCATGATGTAAATGCCGCTGGAGTTTAGATGGATATTCATCTTATTGCCTTTGTCATTGCTCTTTATCCCAAATACTCGCACTATCTTGAATCCCTACAAGCTAGTACGCAACTCAAGGCCATTACTTCTAACCTTCTTGTGGATAAGTTCGTAGAATGGGAGAAATATTTTGGGACAAGGAAGACAACATCTTAGTCCCCTGAAGAAGTGATGTGCCTTCTGCAAAAAGAGAAGAATCAATCACGAGATTATCCTAAAGGAAGAGACGATAGAAGAGGACGTGGAAGGAGGAATCATAGAAGTAGGCGGGGTAAACACCATCAAGGAGAGATATTTGATCTCATTGCATTTTTTGTGTTAGAGATGGACATGATGCATCCACACACAAAATACATTGGGAGAGAATCAAACAAGAAAGCAAAGAATACAAAACGCCAAATCCAGCAAAAGGTAAAACACCTAAATTTGCTCATTACATTATTTCCCATTGCAACATTAGAGTAACTAAAGATTTGTTCCATACTTCATTTGCTTCTTGGAGAGATGCATCACTGCTTGATACAGATGAAACCTGCCACATGACCTTTTGGAAAGACTTCTTTGAAGACTTCAATGACAATGTATATTGAGCAGTGTACTTTGTAGACTAGTCAATTCTCAAGCCATCTAGACTTAGCACCGTCAAGCTTGAATTGCTTGGACTTCCTAATTTTCTTCTACGTGATGTACTATACCTTCCAGAACTGAAAAGAAACATGTTGTCTCTTGTTCACATTCGCCAATAAGGACACTCCATCCATATGTTTGATGGAAAAGTAAAGATAAAAGAGCATTGAAACAGAATTTTCATGACTGAAATAAAGGTGGAAAGATTATTGAAGCTGCAAGGAACATCTGTTCATTCATGAAACTTAGCATGTATTTATTTGTACAATGAAGCTACATTGTCATCTCAGTCTTCTACGACATGTAATATTTGGACATCTTAATTATGACAGTCTTCATTTGTTGAAAAGCAATTGTGTTTCTAGTTTTCCAACTATTTTAAGGAAATTGAAGCATTATGATGCTTGCATCCTAGGAGAACATAGAAACCAACCATTTCATGATTCTACTTCAAGATCACGTAAAAAGCTTGCACTGATTCATTTTGATTTGTGTGGCCCTATCCTTGTTTCTACTACAAATGGAAATAAATGTATGATGATTTTTATTGATGATTACACTATGATGTGTTGGGTATACTTTTTGAAAAGTAAATAAGAATCTTTTGAAATTTTTATCATTTTTTATGCATGGATTGAGAATGATGCGCAATCACATATTGATTCCCTTCATTATAATAATGGAAAATAATATTCTTGTCCCAGGGGGGCAACCAAATTGGTTAATCTGACAAATGTGAAATTATTGAAACTCGAAAGACCCAGGTTCAATTCCTCCCTATTGTGACCCGAGCTACAGGGAGGAGGACATATCGTAGCCCCCTAGAGGTTTATTGGTTGTTACATGTCAAGCGGGTTGTTGGGTTCCTCTGGGTCACAAAAAAACAAAAAAAATGGAAAATAATATAGTTCTAATGAATTCCAAAATTATCTTCGCTAACATGGGATTCAACATCAAATTGTTAATTCATACAATCCTCAACGAAATGTTGTAGCGGAAAGAATGAACATGATTATCTTGAATATTGTTCACTCCATGTTGTTTTTCAAAAATGTAAAGCTAATGTTTTGGGGTGACGTAGTTTTATGTGTAGTATATGTCAAAAACAAATGTCCATCTCATGCTCTCAAAAATAAGACTCCTTATGAAATGTGGTATGGCCACATTCCTTCTGTAAGGCATCTTAGGATATTTGGTTCTACCTGATGTGCCTTGATTCCCAAGGAACAAAGAACCATGCTTGATGAAAGGAGTCAAAATCACATCTTCTTGGAGTATTCAAATACCGTCAAAGCATATTGTCTTTACGATGAGATAAATACGATATTTATATTGTCCATAGATTTGATTTTTCTTGAATCTTCCAAGACTGACAACATTGTTGAGTGGCAGTTTGATTGTTTGAATAGATTCAATCATGGAAAAACTTATCATGAATTTGATAATGAGATTCCACATATTGAATGGGGGGATCCCTATCTTGGATCAATCTATGGAATCTCCTTCTGAAACATTCACTCCCAGTCATGAAGTTCCAACCGCTCCTTCAAATCAGGAAGACCCTTTGAGTGATGTGATTGAAAGAATTGGAAGGCTAAATATTGATGCAACCCCATCTCAATCAACAAAGCAACATAAACCATCTCATAAAGGTCCCCCAAAATGGCTCACCAAAACACTCAAAAGTGTTCAACCTAATGATGTTGGAAACATATGAACTAGAAGTTCCACCTGACAAAATGGAGGTGATGTAGATGATTTTGATTTAGTTGATGATATATATGCTTCATATGATTGTGAATTGAATTTGTCTACTAATTTTGAACCAACTTTTTTTAAATAAGTTGCTTCTCATGATGAATGGAAAGAAGCAATGCAAAAGGAGTATGATGTTCTCATAAAGAATGGAACATGGAACTTGGTGGATCCTCCATTTGGAACCAAACCATCCAAGAACAAGTATAAATCACATGGCTCACTTGAAAAACACAAAACAAGGCTCATGGAAAAAGGATTTGCACAAAAAAAGGTGTCATATGAAAAGACTGCTACCCCCATAGAAAGATGGGTCGTCATCTAGACTCTATTTGCCTTGGTAGTTCAAAATGGATGGGAAGTCCATCAAATGGATGTGAAGATTGCTTTCTTGAATGGAGACATGAAAGGAAATGTCTCCATGTCTCAACTAGAAGGCTTTGTTGTGAAGGGAGAAGAACAAAAAATATGCAAACTCATCAATTCCTTATATGGACTAAAACAAACACTGCGAGCTTGGTATAAAAAATTGATTGAGCATCTTCTGAAATTAAATTTCAAACACTTTAATCTTGATGATGCAACTCTATTTGTCAAGAAAGTTGGAAAAAATGTTATCTATCTTGTGGTATATGTAGATGATCTATTGATAATAGGAAACAATGAAAACTATATTGTATCCATAAAGAAACAGTTGAATAAAGGATTTGAGATGACTTATTTGGGACATCTTCACTACTACTTGGGCATTAAAGTGACCTAATATCCAAGGTATATATTCCTATCTCAAAAGAAGTACATTGGAGAATTGTTGAACAAGTTTGACATGGTTGAATGCAATCCTTTGTCCACTCTAATGGAACAAAATTTGAAGCTCACATCTAAAGAAGGAAATGAATTTGAGAATGCAACTAGGTATAGACAACTTGTGGGAAGTCTTATTTACCTTACCACTACCAAAGCAGATATTTCATTTGATATTGAAATGCTTTCCAGATTTATGCAAAATCCTTATGAAGGACATTGGTTTGTTGTAAAAAAAATTCTAAAGTACTTGAAAGGAACTCAAGACTTTGGACTTAAATATTCACAAGTGAATAGCTTCGACCTAATTGGATATTCCGATTTGGAATTTGATGGAGTGTATACTTCAGTCTATCTTATGAGTCTTGGATCAAGAGTTGTCTCATGGAGGTCATGCAAACATTTAGTTCCAACAGATTCCACAACAAAGGAAAAATATATGGCAATTGCAGAAGCAATTACCTCAAGAAAATTCTTAAAGACTTGCAAGAGAAACAAGTGAACTCTACTCCCCTTATGATTGACAATACTTTTGCAATTAAGTTGGCCAAGAATCTAGAATTCCACAGTCGAATCAAACATCTCAACACAAATTATCATTTGATTCGATATCATGTAGAGGCCAAGACTATTTATCAACAACATTGTTCCACAAATGAGCAGATTGTAGACATCTTCACCAATACACTTGGAAGAGAAAGGTTTGAAAGATTCAAAATTATAATTGGACTCATAAACATCCCTTCATATTAAAGGGTGAGAATGTAACACACGTAATTCTCAAGGATTGGGTATAAATTGTGCATATGTAAATAAAGGAAAATGAACAGTGAGAATAGGAAGTGACCACAGTAGGAGATGAATCCCAAAGGTCACACCTCTATGTTATATAATTATGTTTACATTAATGGAAATCATTCAATTATTCCTTGGGCCTAGTATAGATTATATGTACATATACATAGAGAGATATTATCATAAGTAATAATTCTTTATATGGTTATTAACTAAATTTAAATATGAAATTTCAAATATTATGATTATTAATTAAAAAATTCAAGGGAAATCATCCTCTTTCTAGCCCGAGGGTGAAAGTGAGAAATATAACAACCATTATGTCCAACTAGAAGACATAACCCCAATTGACATTTATAATTACTAATATGAATTATCATTATTTAAATTTCTTTTAAAGTAATATATATATATTTGAGAAATCGTTAATAATTTTATTAATAAATTTAAATTTATATTATAACAAATTAAATTATATATATATATAAACTTTAAATTTACATCTATTTTTTTATGTGAAAGAAATACATAAAATGGATCCCACCCGAAACACTAAAACTACTTGCTTGATGCGATGAATCGGAAAGAAAAAAAAAAAACTAGTTGAAACCAAAAACTACTTACTTTAGGTGATGAATCCGAAAAAAAAAACCCTTTGAAATCAAAAATTTCAACTACATGGTCCAGATTGCGAAAAGAGGATGCCTTTGAATCACTTTCGGATGTTTCTAGGTGTGAAATATTACATTAAGGTTTTCAAATAAATGGAGCGGAAACGGCCATGGCATGCATCTGACTGTTTCTCAGTTTCATACTGTGGACCGCAATTTAAACCGACGATTTTGGAATCGAGGCCGAGAATGACGACCATTTCATTGTTACTCTGCTACTTCGGCTTGGTCGGCGGGCATATCCAATCTAATGCCGTGGGGCATTAAAATGTCACCACCTCATAATATCAGGCAGATTAATCATATTTGAATTCGGCTCTAGCAGGCAGATTAATCATATTTGATTTGGGCAGCAGGTTTCTGTTTTAACTTAAACATCCAACCATCAATTGGGCAAACGTGCACGAGTCTGTAATTGTAATTATAGAGAACAAATTCAACATGAAAATCATGGTTAAAATGACAGCCATTTTATTTCCAGTAGGAGCTTAGATTATACACGCAATCTGGAAATTCTGGTAGAAATGGCAGTCTCAGCGTTCTTCATTTAGAATTGGGACCATGTGACCACCAGCTGTTGATTCCCAAATACAGCCCATGTGGCAGTGTTGTCAATACCAGTCACAGAAAAAGACATCATGGGGACTTTCCTGTCCTACCGCAAAGGGGCTTTGTGCTGTGGATAAGACTGGCTGCCTAATTAGAAAAACAGGCTTTTTGTCTGCGTGAATGCGAAAGATTCCATACAGATGGATTTTAATGGACTGCTTTTGTCTTTCTTTGTTAGCAGAATTTGTTATGTTCAGCGGTGGAGAAATCTGTTTGTCAGGCCAGAAAATAACTGGAAACATGTCGAAAAAAAAACAAAACCCATGAAGATAAATACAAGAAGTCAAAGGATCTTAACTGCTTGCATTCAAGTTTTGGGAGACATATTGTATTTAGACCATTTTAGAGAGTCGTATTTATGAAATAATTGTATATGTAGATAAATCTCATCAAAATTATTGATTTTGCAAAAATTCTTATTGTGGAAAAAAAATATAATAAACTGATAAACAAAATGATTTTTTTCAATCCATTTTTCTAATAAATTTTAATCAAAAATTAAAAAAAAAAAACAAAAACTAAGCTTTTTAATCTGTGCCACAATCATTTTAGTCCAGAAAAAGCCCTCTTATATAAATTTTACTTTGCCATAGAAATCATATTTCGTGGGGTTTAGTGAGTGACGAATTGTTTTAAATAGTTTCAAAATTTAGTAGGTGTTTCTGGTTCACTGTATGGTTTTAACTGGCATGCAATTAATTGGCATCTGAGAAGTAGTTGGAGAGTAGGACTGCTGTTAGGTATAAGAGAAATTTAATGGAGACGTTGGAGAGAAGAGCCCACCAAACTTTAAACATCCCCTTCAGGCTTTTTCATCTGTTGTATTTACGTGTCATTCTGCAGAAAGTGATTTTAGAAACTTTTCACAGATCCCCACATCTCGTTCACAGCTTCCTGTGTACTTTCATGTAATTCAAAGAGACTTTGTCACGAATCAATTTGGTTCCGGTCATCCCCATGGACTTTTTTTTTCAATTTTCACTGCCCATGAAAGCGCTCTTTACCCCTCGTTTTGGCATCTACCCTAGTTTTTTGGCATCTTCCCATGGAAAATCCACAAGGAAAGAGTACATGAATGTAAAACAGAGTTTGGATTACTTGCTACATGAATACACACAACTCAGTTCTAAAGCCTAGAGTTGACCTGTTCCTTCTCAGGATTTGTAGATATCATGGCCACCATCATCATCTGACATTGATTCTAAGAAAATTGACATTTTGTTCATCATCTATCTGGTCCTGAGTGCTGGCTTGCTTGCTGGACAGATGTATTGTCCATTTCCTGTACAAGTTCAGGTCAATGGATAGTGATGGCAAACAGATTGTTCTGAAAGAGCCTAGGTAGTCAGATTCTAAGAAAATTAACATTTTATTCATCATCTGGTCTTGAGTGTTGGCTTGCTTGGCAGGTATATTGTCCATTTCCTGTACAAGTTTAGGTCAATGGATGGTGATGGCAAACAGATTGTTTTGAAAGAGCCTAAGCACTTGCCCCTTCCTGCACGCAGGACAGACACAAGCGTTCTATGGATGGTGTGAATAAGTGTACTTCAATTGCCCTCAGTTTGGGGAGTTTTTTTAATATAAATTTAAATCTGGTCAAAAATTTGATTGAATTGATAGTTTCACATAGTTTCAATCCAGTAATTCCCTCTGATTCGATCCAAAACATTTTCTTAGTTATTGGGAAAATTTAAAAGTAAGTAAAGGAAACCAATTTTGATAATATTTGGTCCAATTCCAACACAGTTAATCAAAAGTGAGGTGATTCTTATTGAATGCCATTTATTCAGCTATATGTAAGTTTTTAGTGTTTTTTTTTTTTTGTTGAGTTATTTGAATTTTATTTTTTTGGTTGTGGTTCATGGATATTTTGGTCAACTCGTGGTCACTTTGGTCAACGGGTGGTCCCTACGTCCACGGAAAAATCTGCCATTTATTCAACTATGAAGGTCACGGAAAAATCTGCCATTTATTCAACTATGAAGGTCATTTGAGTTTTTTTTGTGAGTTATTTGAATTTATTTACATTGGTCAATGGGTGGTCGCCCTACGTCCATGGAAAAATCTGTTTATCGACCCCAAAGGGAATCAAATTTGACCAATTGAGTTAAACCTTGGGGCTGTTTTGAATTTGTTTATTTGGGTGTTAGTTCTAATATTTTAGGTTTATAAATTTTAGTAAAATTGTAAATTTTTATTATTTGATTATATTTTTTAGCATTTAAAAAAAATTGAAACATTTGAATTATATAAATTACACAATTTAAAGTTGCAATTTTAATTAGCTAAATTGACAAATAAATATAATCAACTTAGGTTCATCTTAACCCCGAATCTATCAAGAGTTGAGAGGGATCAAATCTCTAGAGGTGAAAACCTCTTTTCTAAGTGCAAAACTTGAGGAAAAGTTTGTACCTCCAAAGATTTGATCCCAGGTTAAGATGGATCCAGGTTAGTTATTTAATACTATATAATATCTATATTTGTATCTATATGTTTCTTTTTTATTCCCTCTCTCTATCTCAACCCCCAAACATACACACTCTATCTCCATGTCTATCTATCTCTCTCTCCCTCCCTCTTCCTCTCCCTTCTCTCTCTCTTCCCCTTCTCCCCCTCTCTCTTTCCTTCTCTCTCTTCCCTCTTGCTCTCATCTCTCCCTCACTCTCTCTCCATCTCTCCTTTGTCACTCCCTCTCTCTCTCCACCTTTCACCGTCTATGTCCTTTTTTTTGCAACAAAGGGGTGGTAGAAACAAAATGCCATTTTATCAAAGTGTGTGCAAAGTATGAAGTTATCTATCGTTAGTTTGATAGCAATCTAAAGGTGAACAGTGTTAGTGTTAGGAGACAACGCTTCACAAAACAACAAATTTCTTATTCAAGATCCATAACAGCAGAATCAGCCTAGAAAAAAACCTGAATATGGATTAAGCGATAGTTGGTGGTCCCTTAGACTGCGAGGTCCCGTGGACATCATTAAAATAAAGTCATTCATTTCATTTCCCTCCCTCTCTCTTCTCCTCCAACTCCATCTCTCTCTCCTTCTCTCTCTTGACTCATCTCTATCTTCCTTCCATTCTCTCACATTCTTTCCCACCTCCCTTTGTGTCTCTCACCCCCATCACTCTCTCTCTCTTTTCCCTCCAACTTTGTCATTATATCCCTCCCTCTCTCCCCTCCATCTCTCTGTGTCTCGCTTCCCCTTCCCTCCCTAACTCTCTCCTCTCCTCTCTCTTCCCTCCTCTCCTCTCTCCCTCACTCTCTCTCCATTTCTCCCTTGTCACTCCCTCTCTCTCTCTATGTCTTTGTTCTTTCCTCCTTCTCTTTCCCCCTCCCACTCCATCTCTCTCTTTCCCTCTCTCCCCTACTCTATGTCTTCCTTCCTCTCTCTCCCACCTCCCCCTCTCTCTATCTCTCATGCCATCAATCTCTCCCTCTCCCCTTCTCTATTTCTTCCTTCATCTCTCTCCCACTCCCCCCCCCCCTCTCTCTCTCCCCTTCATGCCATCACTCTCTCTCTCTCCCCTCTCCCCCTTCCAACTCTGTCACTATCTCTCTCCCTCTCTCTTAAATTTGATTTCATTGTATTATGTTTAAGAAATTATCTAAATTAAAAAAACTCAATTAGTTGTAAAATATTAAACCTATATTTTGGAATAATCATGTTAAAGAAAATACAATAATGAAAAACTTAAAAAGGATCATGCAATATCTTTCTTCTATGATTGTTAGTCACTTTGCTTGATCCCATAGCTTAGATCCTTAGTTAAGATAGATCTATGTTGGTTCTTAATAATATTATTTATATTATATATATTTCACATCTTTATAAATAAAATTATCCTCATTTTTAATTTTAATAAAACCTTGATTTAATTTCTATGGGAATAGTTTTAGTAGTCATGACGATAGAGGGTTTAGATATATCTCAAAAGTAAATTATAACCCTTTAGATCTTAGCTTTAATTAAAAAAAGTTAAAAAATAAAATAAAATAAAAATATTTAGAAAATATTTTGATTGTGAAATAAGTTATGGTTTTTGGCCATGTAGTATTGATAAACCATGGTATTGGCCCATAGTATTATAACAAAAACTATTGACAAGTTACTGATATTAGTGGAAAGTGGGATTGAATATCCATGGTTAAGAATCTTGTCATATTGTTATAAAATATTTTGATTGTGAAATAAGTTATGTTTTTTGGGCATGTGGTATTGATAAGTCATGTTATTCACCCATGGTATTGTAACAAAGCCCATTTACAAGTTAATAATATACATGGTAAAGTGAGGGTGAATATCAATGGTTAAGAATCTTGTCATATTGTTATAAAATATTTTGATTGTAAAATAAGTTATGTTTTTGGGTATGTGGTATTGATAAACCATGGTATTGTAACAAAGCCTATTTACAAGTTAATAATATTCACGGTAATGGTTAAGAATCTTTTCATATTGTTATAAAATGTTTTGATTGTGAAATAAGTTTTAGTTTTTGGGTATGTGGTATTGATAAGCCATGTTATTGGCCCAAGGTATTGTAGTAAAACCTATTCACAAATTAGTCACAAAATCAAAATATAACATATTGAATTGTATTATTTTTATTACTTTAACATTTTATTATTAATTGAGCTAATATTTAACATTTAGATACTGAGATTTATATTACTTTTAATTTTTTGTTATTTTTAACATTTTATTATTAATTGAGCCAACATTTAAATGTTTACACTCATTCCCGATATTACTTTTAACTTTCTATTATTTTTTAATTGAATCTGCATTATATTACACTTACATATCTACCTTACAATTAAACCATATTTATAAAAACAATTAAACTATATTATTAATTAATAAATTACGTGACAGTATTATCTAATTATTATAATCTTCAAATGTTTAATAAAAATTACACAAAACAATTTTTAGTTAAATTAGGGTTTTTTATTATTTAAACTTATATATAGATTCAACGTTTTAAAATACTTAAACTATATTTATATTACAGAAAGTTCTCAAAAAAAACTTAAAAACACTGTAGAAAATCACAACTCAAACTCTGAATGCAAACAAATCTCATGACAAATTATGCTATAAAATATGCCCCCAAATAACTCCAAAACTTGTAAGAGTGGAAATAACCCATTTAAATTTTTCTTCGTCGAGCATCTGTGACGTATACACTATCTTTGTTGACTTTCTCCACTAGGGCTCTTATTATCCTAAATCACATTCTTACCTGCAAGCTTTATATCATAAGATCTACTTGATAATAACTCCGCAGTCCCACCACCTTTGAAGTTCAGAGTTCACAGAGGACACAATATATGTATATATTATCACAACAGATTCATCTATCAATATATATCAGTAGACTGTCAAAAAGTTCTTGCAAAGCCATTCATGTAGTCAAATTTGTTTCAAAGATAGATGCGGCCGCTGATTATGAATTAATTTCTTCCATAGAGTTGATTTTTTGAAAGTGTCCAATCACCAAGAAACTTTGAAGCCATCGCCCGAAAAGACTACAGCACTGCCTACCTACCCGAATACCCAAAAAGTGCAGACTCATCAGAGTCTGCCATTGCCAATAGACCAATCAGTAAATCGGGTTTTCCGAATTCCAAACGTTTAGATGATTAAATGCCCATTAGCTCTGTGGGCGAGAAAACCCAGATTCTGAAGATGTCCAAGATTAGTATGGAAGGGGGGAAATATTTATGAATCTATCGCTCCAATGATAGCACAGCTGCACAGCAGCACAGTGCTCCCGTGAGCGAGAAAACCCAGATTCTGCAGATGTCCAAGATTAGTATGGAAGGGAGCAAAAATTTATGAATTGATTGGTCCAGTGGTAGCACAGGGCTCTGACGGTGCCCTCTTAAATGCAATTAAATGTCCTTCAGAAAACTTTATTGCTTGCTGTTCATGTAGACAATGCATGATGTACTGACAAAGCTGTATGCTGTTATCACACTTAATTGCTAGCAGAATAGCATTCAATGCACCAGCGGCGAGCAATAGGGAGATTTTGATTTTTTGAAGATCTTAGCTGGAGATGGACTGTTGTGAAAATTTCGAAGACTGGGGTTCAGGAATCGTTGCATGGGTGGATTTATAAACGTGAAGTTTCTGGTGCATTCAGTTTATTGCATTCAGGAGTAGAAATAAAGTTTTTGGTTCTGTGTTCCAGATTGAGATCTGGACAAAATGAAAGTCGTTTTTTATTATAGGTGGTTTCTGATGATAATGGTGATGAGCTTGAATGAATTGTTTTTGGGGTGTTCTTCCCTTTCAAAGGATTCATCTTGGCTTTTACAAGTCAAGGATGACTTTCAAGACACCTATGGGGTTCTGGGGAGTTGGTCTGATTCCACAAATGTTTGTGAATGGACTGGAATTACTTGCTCTAAGGATGGTCTCAGAGTTGTGGGCTTGAATTTATCTTCCTCTTCTTTGTCCGGGAGCATTTCACCAGCCTTGGCCAATCTCCAAGCTCTCAGAATTCTCGACCTCTCTGCTAATTCCCTTTCTGGCTCTATACCTCCTGAGCTTGGTAATCTGTCAAGCCTCACTGAGTTGCTGCTTTTTTCTAATGGGCTTTCTGGAACTATCCCACACGAACTAGGCAAGTTAAAGGAGTTGACAGTTATGAGGATTGGCGATAATGAATTGTCTGGTCGAATTCCTGCCGAGCTCGGTAATTGCAGAAAATTGACAGTGCTGGCAATGGCTACCTGCAGGTTGGCTGGCTTAATACCTGCTGAGTTAAGCCAGCTCACAGAGCTTAATACGCTGAATCTTCAACAGAATAATTTAAATGGTTCAATCCCCAAGGAGCTTGGGAAATGTGGTAGTCTTCAAGTTCTTTCACTTGCAGAAAATAATCTGGAAGGAGAAATCCCGGTTGAATTCAGTAATCTGCGTCATCTTCATTTATTGAATTTGGCAAATAATAGCCTCTCTGGACCGATTCCTCCTGATCTCGGTAAGCTTATAAACCTTGTTTACTTAAATCTGCTTGGAAATCATTTTACTGGTAGTGTTCCTGTAGAGCTTGGCCAATTAATGCAACTTGGAACTCTGGACTTATCCAATAACAGCCTGAGTGGCACCATTCCTGTAGAACTTAGTATGCTGCAGAATCTTGAGTACCTGGTTTTGTCCAACAACGCTCTGGTAGGCACCATTCCAGACAGTTTATGTGCAGATACTAAATTGCAGCATCTTTTTTTGGGTGGTAATCAACTCTATGGAAATATTCCAGCAGGCTTGGTTGACTGTTTACATTTGCAGCAGCTTGATCTCTCAAACAACGAGCTCAACGGTTCAGTCCCCATGGATATCGATAAACTGATCAATCTCACTGATCTCGTACTACATAACAACAGCTTGACAGGAAGCATTCCTGCCACCATTGGCAACTTGACCAATTTGCAAACTCTCTCTCTCTTTCACAATCTCCTTACTGGTGAACTTCCTGCAGAAATTGGTAAACTTCAGCAGATGCAGACCCTATTTCTGTATGAAAATCAGCTTGGTGGCACTATCCCCATTGAAATCGGAGATTGTTCAAGTTTGTCTGAGGTTGATTTTTTTGGAAATCAATTCTCAGGGAGCATACCAATTACCATTGGAAGGTTAACAAATCTGAGTTTTTTACATCTGAGACAAAATGACCTGGATGGTCCAATTCCTCCTAGTCTAGGGGAGTGTACAAACCTTCAAACATTGGACTTGGCAGACAACAAAATCTCTGGAACGGTTCCGGCAACTCTTGGATTGATTGGAGGCCTACAACTCCTACTTCTTTACAATAATTCCCTGGAAGGACCGCTTCCTCATGAGCTCTCAAGGTGCCAGAACTTAACAATAGTTAATCTCTCCTACAACAGATTGAATGGAAGCATGATTCCTCTATGTTCATCTAGCTCCTACAAAGTATTGGATTTGACAAACAATAGCTTTCAAGGAGAAATACCACCTCAGCTTGGTAATTCTCCTAATTTAAAGCGTCTTCGACTGGGCCGAAATAATTTCAGTGGCAGCATTCCTTCAGAACTTGGCCAGATTATAGAGCTTGAATTAGTAGATTTATCGTTCAATAATCTTACAGGCTTTATACCTGCAAGTCTAGCTAATTGTAAGAATTTGGCTTACCTTGATCTCAACAAGAATCAGCTTTCAGGTCCAATTCCCTTATGGATTGGAAATTTACAGGAACTGGGAGACCTGAATCTCTCATCCAATTTCTTCAATGGTGTTATTCCTCCAGAGCTGTTCAATTGCACCAATTTAATCAATTTGTGCCTTAACAACAATCAATTATCGGGAGCTTTACCATCACAGGTAGGGCAATTGGTTAATCTCAATGTCATGGACATGCAAAACAACAGACTTTCGGGAACAATTCCCACTTCAATAAAAGACTGTCAAAAGCTATATCAACTCCGGCTTTCACATAATTCGTTCTCAGGACAGATTCCCATGGAAATTGGAATGCTTGCAAATCTACAAAGCTCTCTGGACTTGAGCAACAATGAACTGTCTGGAAACATTCCTGCTGCACTTGGTAATCTGATAAAGTTAGAAGTGTTGGATCTCTCAAATAATCAACTTTCTGGTCAAGTGCCTGCAAATCTTGGAGAGTTGAGTAGCTTAAATATGCTTGATCTAGCCAACAATAGTCTAGAAGGTCAACTGCCTTCCAGTTTATCGAAATGGCCTTGGACTTCATTCCAGAAAAATCCAATGCTTTGTGGTCCACCTCTCAACTCTTGCACATCAAATTCTCCAATTTCTGGTCATAAAGGATTATCAGCTGGTGCGGTTGTAGGAATTTCTATAGCAGGGATGGTGGGTCTTGTTCTTCTGGTGGGGTTTATTGCCCTGTTCTTCAGGAGAATTCCATCAACTTGGGCACCTCCACCTCCATCTTATACATATAGAAGCGAGCAAAGTGGACTGAGCAAAAGACAGAGCAAATGGACCTTTGGAGACATCATGGAAGCAACAGACAATCTGAGTGATGAATTCATCATTGGTTCAGGGGGGTTTGGCACAATCTATAGGGCTGAAATGCACAATGGAGAGGTTTTTGCAGTAAAGAAAATCATCTTCAGTGATAATGACCCATTGCAAGATAAGAGTTTCATCAGAGAATTGCAGACTCTGGGCAAGATTCGGCATCGGCACCTTGTGAAATTGATCGGGTGGTGCTCTCATCAAGGCACCAACTTGTTGGTTTATGACTATATGCCTAATGGAAGCCTGTGGGATAGGCTACATGGGTCTTTGGCCAAGAAACTGTTCTGGGAGGATCGTCTAAAAATTGCTATTGGAATGGTTGAAGGCGTTGCATATTGTCACCATGACTGTGTTCCAAGGATCGTTCACAGAGACATCAAATCTAGCAACATTCTTATAGATTCTGAAGGTGAAGCTCATGTGGGTGATTTTGGGTTGGCCAAGTTTGTGGATGCATCTAATTCCACATATTCTACGTCTTTGTTTGCTGGTTCCTATGGCTACATTGCTCCAGGTAAGAATCATGGCCTCATAAATCCTGGTTTTCTTGAACAAGTTTTACAAATGATAGCTTTAAGATTCATGATGTTTGAACCAGTTCAAAGCCTTCAGACCCTTAGTTTTCTTTAACACTTTGGTAAGCCTCAATTGTGGTAAATTCTTTGATTTATAGTTGCTAAAGCCAGAGAAACCCCATCTTTCTCTAGAGACTTATATGTATGAAACCCTCAAGTGTCCTATAGCTTCTTCAGCAATTTCCTTCAGGTTTAAGCTCTCGAAGTCATAGCTTTCTTATATAATTTATGATGGTTCTCATGAATTCTATTCTCACACTATCCTCTCATTTCTTCCGGTGTGTTCTTATCAGAATATGCTTATTCAATGAGAGGCACAGAGAAAAGTGATGTCTACAGTGTGGGAGTTGTGCTGATGGAATTGGTAACTGGCAAGATGCCTACAGATGAAAGCTTTCCTGAAGGAATGAATATTGTGAATTGGGTTGAATCCTGCCTCTCAGAGGATTCATATGAATGTGAGATCTTGGACTCTCGTCTGCGACCGCACGCTCCATCAGAAGAAGCAGAGATGTTTCTTGTGCTGAAAATTGCAATGGATTGTACCAAAACTTCTTATACAGAGAGACCCACCATGAGAGAAGTTGCAGACAAGCTCAGCCATGTGAGTAGGGAGAGCGCTACCTCAAAAAAAGGGAAAGTGAGATGAATCAATTTCTCTGCTATTTTGGGACCTAATCTGTGAATTCCCCCCTTACGACACTAGTCAGTCTTCTCACAAATGTCCATGCTTTTACAGTTAGTAAGTGTACCTGTCCATTAGAACTAATCTCAGCAGACAGAGTGATCTAGCAGCATTATCACATCCTCAGTTGAAAGTCCATTGTAGCATCATTTGTAAATTTGGTATTCTTACCATAGGAAGATATAGAAACTATATTATATAAACAAGACTTAACACTGATCAACACTCACAGCCAATTTCACTGTTTCTAATCAATTTGAGGTTCAGTCTGATCAGGATGAAGAGTTAGAAGTAAATAAGAAGCGATTGCAAGCTATTTTCCTTCTCCGTGAAAGGAAAAATTGTGTAAGGAAATAAACGGTATTAAGGCTGAAAATATATTGCTTTGTAGATCATGCATCATTTTCGGACAATACAAATTTGCAGAAGTTCATTATTTTGATGTATTAACTTACATTGATCATTATTGAGGAATTGCTACTCAGTTATTGCCTGTGTACAGCAATGATATGAATTATTTTCTAGTGATATGGTTCTCTTTAATTGCGCGCACAACAAATATATACATAAAGGACAATGTTTTAAACACAGGCCACATGGGTGGCTGCCAGAAACATAAGTAAATGTGAAAGCCATAAATGCTAAGAAAATTTTACCAAATCATTCAGCATTCGGTGGAAATCGTTCATCATAAAGATATTGGCACTTGGTCATTCCATATAAGTTGTTGCTGCCATAAATATCAAGCTAGTTTTAAAGTTATAAGCATTAAGTAATTATATATAATTTTAATTAATTATATATATACAATAAAGTTATAGTTTTAAGTAATATGCATTCAATTATTTTAAGAAATACAGTAATATTTAATTATATAATTTTTTAACTAAAAACATGATTGAAGTATGTTGTTTCTTATATACGTAGTCTTCGGCCAAAATTACTAAGGAGTGAGATATTGCAATGTAGTGTTGAAATACAATATTAAAAATTAAAAATTTATACAAAAATAAATGATATTTATATTAAATAATTTACATATAAGTATTTGTATTATTTTATTAGTAAAATATATAGAGTTAGCCGTATATTTCTTAGTATGTGATTAGGGAGACTAAAGCAGTAATATGGTAATAATGTTTTTGTTTGAATAAACATTTTGAATTAAATGAGTAATATGGTAATAATGCTTTTGTTCGAATAAATATTTTGAATTTAATGACAAAACTTGAAAGACTCGTCTAATATTTTATTATCAAACATATTACTGACTCTGTACATGGATGCAACCTCATTGCTAGCACTATATATAACAAAAAATGAATAAAAAAATCATCTACTTGGAGACATTCAACGTGAATGGTATTAGGAAATGCATCTTCTTCTTCAAAGGTTGAAAATTTCAGATCTGCCAACTTCTTAGTCAACATCAAGACCCTATTAGTGAGTTTCTTCGTGTACTTTTGCATCTCATCAATGCAAAGAATGATCTCATGTTAAGATTTGGTACACTTGAAAAATTTACCCATGATGGTTTTCAATTGCTAGTAGGTATCTATGGTTTGCATATATCTGGTTTGTTGAGTCCTAGTATTTCCGGTATCTGGGACTTAGTCTCCAACTTCCCTGCTTCAACATCAGTAATAAATCTTCTTTCTATCATGGTCTCTCTTTCAACCTCTTGAATATCTCTCCTTATTTCAGGAGGGCTGGAATGCACATAAGCAATGGCCAAGTGTTTTGTGAGCGTTGCACCTGCTAGGTGGAAGGGGGTAGGAGGGAAACAGCGAGGGGGGGTGAGAGGCGCGACGATCTCTTCTTCCCCTATGACCTCTAGGGTAGTCTGGGTGGACCATAGTAAACAAAATGAAAACAACAGTCTTTGAGATTAAACCTTGGTATGAACTTGGAGTTGAAGAGAGATCTTGACGATTAGACAAGAGACATAGAGGAGTTAATATAACATACACCCAACATTCTCCCACTTCTTGTTTTATTTTCCACGCAAGGGGTCATAAGAGAGCTTAGTCATTGGTCCAGCCCTGCAATGCCCATTGTTACTCTACACCAAGAGAACTTCTCAATGCTCATAGACTTCATCAATGCATCTGTAGCATTCTTCAAAGTGTCCACTTTTACCAGCAACATCTTTTTGTCCTCAAACATATCCCTCACAAAGTAATACCGAACATCAATGTGCTTTGTCTTTGAATGATAAGTAGGGTTCATTGCCAAGAAAATTGCACTTTAGTTGTCACAGTCTATCCTTATAGCTCGATGTACTAACCCTATACTTAAACACAATCGCTGCAACCAAAATGCTTCCTTGTTTGCATAAGTGTCTACCATGTACTCTGCATAAGGGAGCACTACCATACCACGTGCATTCATATTGGGGGATATATATTGTGAAAAAAATGGCATAATATATTGAGCATATAATAGGGGGTAAAGGGATTTTATATTGGCAAGTATAAAAAAATGGAGCTCAAAGTTAATGAAAAATATAAAGGGGTATAAAAAATGCTAATGAAAAAATGGATACCTACAATATCTAGTGAAAGTAGGGTTTTCTTAAATTGAAAATGTGTATTGTTTTTGTATTGGTAGGGGATTAAATAATGTGATTTTTAGAGGTATTTTCCAATATGTAGTCAAATCAAGGGTATTTTTTAATATGCCATGAATGCACGTGTTATGTTAGAGGTTCATTGAGTTAAGCCCCCATGGTATTCTGTCTCTGTAGTTGAAAATGCCACTACATATTGTCTCTTGCTCATCCAATTGATTGCACCTCCAAATAGGTTAAACACATACCCACTTGTAGATTTTCTCTGATCCAAATTTCCAACACAGTCTCCATCAACAAAGCCACGGATCTCCAAAACTTTGTCCAATCCTGGTCTTCCTTGATAGCACAAACCATAATCACTAATGCCACGCAAATACCTGAAAACCTGCTTCATTGTTGTTCAATGCTCCTTCCCTGGTTTTGACATAAACCTGCTCAATACTCCCACTGCATGTGCAATGTCTGGTCTAGTACATACCATTGCATACATCAGGCTACCGATTGTGCTTGCATATGGAACACGTGACATGTCATCTTCCTCTTCTTGTGCCTTGGGACACTCTTCAACAAATAACTTTATACCTACAGGAATAGGAACCTTCACCCGTTTACCATCCTGCATATTAAACCACTGCAGTATTGTTTCAGCATACTGTTAAGAAATGGTAACAAGAAATTCCAGTTTAATTTGTCCTTGAATTAAATTTGAATTTTATTCTCATAGCAACTTCAAATAGTTAAATTAAATTTATTAAACTTACTTAACTTAGGAAATTCAAGTTGGAAGTCTTTTGGAAGTCATGTACATGTTCTCCCTACTTTGGAGGAGTCCAATGTGAGTTAATTGTGAGTTGTAAAATAGAAAACTCAGTTTCATGAGTCAGTTCAGTTAAATTAGTTATCAAACTGATTGAGAGAACTAATAGTGTGTTAACAGTCATTGGTGACACTAATGAACTCCACCAATGCTACTCTAGTTAACTAAATATTTACTCGTCAGAAACTCATGCATGTTGATTCTGAGATAGACCCAGTTGAGACTAGAGTGGAGGGACAATGTACTATTTGTTTTAGATTTTTCAGAGTTGCATTGATAATGCATGCAATCAGCAACTGATCCTTGAGGGATTGTGATTTTTAGAGAATTTATTTCCCTTTAAAAATAGGCTATCCTTCATAGGAATTACACATTGGAATAAAGACTTGGAGAGCTTGTGAATTGGCTAAGATTTGGCCTTGAGCTTGCTTATGAGTTGGATATTGAATTTGTTGAGTGTTGGGGTTTTTCTAAAGAGAACAAGCATTGTAATTTCATCTTCATTTTCCGAATTAATACAAAATAGATAGGGAGTTTTGAGTTGTGGCTTTCCCCGGATATTTATTGTGTTATGTGCCTTTGATTCTCTTCCTCTATTCATTATTTGTTGCTCGATGTTTATGGGCTTCCGCTGTAAAGAGTAGAAGTAGATTCTTGTCTCTTGCTTTAGCAAATTGCATTAGCTTGTGAATCTACATGATTTTCTACATGGTATCGAAGCAAGATTGTTTTTTGGGCCGAGAGTTTGCAGAAAATATTTGAAAATTTCTGTGCAAAATTTTCAAAAACAAATTGCAGATCTGGATTCCTTGGGAAAATATACCCAAATTCAAAAAAATTCGGTCGAATCAGAGTTCGGATGAGGGAGATATCGTTGATTTAAAATCATCTCTCTAAAGGAGATTTCGAAGTTTTGAGTTTTTGGGTTACAAGTGAAAGTCGAATTTGCAATACATACTTTAGGATCAACAGATGATGTTCCATGGGTTGAGGCTTGAGTATGCCTTGGAAGGCAGAGTGAATTTCATATCCTGGAAGGACAGGATGGAGGCTGTGCTAGAGCACAATGGCTTGAAGGAATTTGTTGAACAAGCAATTCCTAAGCCAGCAGCTACTGATGCACAAAACTTGGCCGAGCGGAAGAAGTGTGTAGCGAAGGCAATAAGGATAATCCTTGAGGGAGTTCGAAATCATATTGTCTCGAGTCCCCATGGAAAGGAAACCCCACATGTTATGTGAAAAACATTAACAAACTTGTATCAGAATAGCAGTGATCAAAAGAAGTTGGCACTGAAGGATAAACTTCGTAAAATCAAGATAGAGAAAGGCGAGACGATTCCAAAGTACTTGAGCAAGTTCACTCAATGTCGGGATGAACTTGGAAGTGTTGGAATCACGGTTGCCGATGAGGATATGGTAAGTCTTTCTCTTCTTGGACTCCCAAAGGGTTGGCATAGTTATCAGGACTCTGTCAATAGTCGGGAGACACTGCCAGATTGGGAACGACTATGGTCGAATTTGATGCATGATGAGATCAGGAGGAACACCAGGGATGGCTCTTCATCAAAGACTAATGATGAAAAGAACTGTGCCTTAGCGATTAAGGCGATGAAGGGGAAAGGTAAAATTTCTCGTTCCAATCAGATTCTTATCATGGATGTAAGAAGAAAGACATGATGAAAATTAAATGCTTTCATTGTCACAAGATGGGTCACTTTGCTACAAATTTTCCATTGAAGAAGTCCAAGGATAAGTCCTTAGGAGGAGCCTCGAGTGAGGCTTTGGCTTCCCAATTCAAATTGGACTTTTCCCTCATTGCATGCATGGTGTCTTCAATGATGTGAAGTGTCTGGTACTTAAACAGTGGAGCTTCTTTCCACATGACTAGTAACAAAGAGTTATTCAGTGAACTAGAGTAGAAAGATCTCAAAATGCATATCAAGATGGGTGATGACGATAAGTATAATGTCACTGGTGTGGGCACTATGACTTTTCAAAGGGAACATGCAGCTCCACTCACCTTGAAGAATGTTATGCATGTACCCTAACTGACGAAGAACTTGGTATTCGTTGCCACGCTTGAGGATAGAGGCTATGAAGTGATTTTTTTGAAAGGAAAGGCGTTCCTTCGACACATAGCCATGGGTCAAGTAAAGAAAATAGGGATTCGAGTTCAGAATCTCTATAAGATAGAGGTACTGGATTGTGCTGCTTTGAGTTCAAAAGCATAAAAGATGTTGAGCCGAGACGTCGGCGAGTTGTGGCACAGGCGATTGGGCCACTTGCATCATGGGGTTTTGAAGATATTGCAGCTAATCTCTACCAGTCTTCCCAAATGTACACTTGAGCAAGTTGATACATGCAAGGGTTGTACTTTGGGAAAATATACCAAGTCTTCCTTCGGAGACAGAGACAGCCGAGCAGAGTCTATTCTGGAGAGAGTCCATTCAGATGTGTGTGGACCATTCTTGACAACATCCACGACCAAACACAGGTATTATGTTATATTTTTTGATGACTATTCTTGTAAATGTTGGGTATTTTTTATGAAGAAAAATGATCAAACTTGTGAGTTCAAAGTATTCGTAGAGAAAGAGTCTGGTAAGAAGGTTAAAGCTCTACGAAGTGATAACGGTGGTGAGTATGTCTCCAATGAATTTAATAACTTTTGTGCAGTGGAAGGGATCAAACAAGAGTTGACGGCACAACAAAATGGGATTGCTAAGAGGAAGAACAGGAGCGTAGTAGGGGAAGCGAGGGCAATGTTGCATGATCAGGGCCTACCACTACACTTGTGCGCTGAGGCATGCAACACAGCGGTTTATGTTCAGAACCGTAGCCCACATCGGACACTTGAGATGAAGACACCAAAGGAGGCTTATTCCAGTAAGAGGCGAGATGTTGATCACTTCAGGATTTTTTGGTCATCGGTTTATTTCCATGTGACCAAAGATGCATAAAAGAAGCTTGAGCCAACAATAGAGTTTGGGATCTTTTTGGGGTACATTGATACACCCCACAACTACCGGGTGTACATGCCGACCAGTAGGATGACAGTGGTTCGCAGGGATATCAGGTCCGATGAGGAGAAGGCCATGCAAGAATCCCTTTAGAGAGAGCTTGAGCTACATCCGTATGAGGAGCTTTTAGCTCCTAAGGTTGAGGGGCTTTAGATTGATGTGGAGCAACCACATGCTGAGGTTCAGAGAGTGGAGACATCCACTCAAGAAGAGTCTTCCAGAGAGGGAAGAAAACGCACAAGAGAGGCTGGAAGATTGTTGTATGATGCACAAGAGAATGTGGGAGCACCCTATTCTCAGCGCAGATAGAGGAGGTCACTAGAGAGGTACATTGGATACATGGAACTTATGGGTGCATGTGTTGTGAAAGAGCCATCTTCCTTTTAGGAAGAAATGCAATAGTCAGTTTGGGTTGATGTGATGTTGGACGAGTATGAATCCATAGTTCGAAACATCGTTTGGGATGTGGTCTCGAGACCGTAGGACAAGTCAGTTGTGAGCTCCCATTGGCTTTACAAGGTAAAGCAAGCTGTATATGGTAGTGTGGAGAAGCATAAGGCCATATTTGTGGCTCGTGGATTTTCACAGGTAGAGGGGATTGGCTATGATGAGACCTTTGCTCTTGTTTCAAGGTACTCGTCAATTAGATCTATTTTGGCACTATCAATACAGATGGGTTGGAAGATCCATCAGATGGATGTGAAGACTGTCTTCCTCAATGGCATGATTTAGGAAGAGGTTTACATAGAGTAGCCCGAAGCTTTTCAAACCTTGGACCGTGAGTCGCATGTGTGCCGACTCAAGAGAGCGTTGCATGACCCTATGCTTGGTACATTAGGATAGATAGCTACTTCATTGGGTTGGGCTTCATGAAGAGTGAAGCGTATGCGAACCTGTATCACATAGTGGTGGAAGGTAAGTTGTTGATCATTGTACTTTATGTTGATGATCTTATACTGACAGGTGATAAGAAGCTCATCAAATCTTGCAAGGAGGACCTTGCAAGAGAGTTTGAGATGAAGGACATGGGGCTCATGCATTACTTTTTTGGCATTGAGGTATGGCAGGGAGATGGGGAGTTGTTTGTATCTCAGAGCAAGTATGCCAACAAGATACTTTCCACATGGAAAGTAGTAAACCCATGGAGACTCCTCTTGTTGGTAACTCGAGGAAGGAGGATTCTACTTCAGGGGAAGTAGTGGAAGCTATTGTTTACAGGTAGTTTGTGGGTTCACTCATGTACTTGGTGAACACATGACTGGATATGTGTTGTGCAGTTAACCAGCTTAGTCAAGCGATGGTTAGGCCTACCAAGCTATATTGGAAAGTGGTGAAGCATGTATTGAGATACCTCATAGGCACTACTCAGTTTGGGTTATGGTACAGACGGACAAAGGGATTGAAGCTTCAAGGATTCACTAATGCAGATTGAGCAAGGAGTCCATCCGACAGGAAGAGCACATCAAGAGGGATCTTTAGTATTGGGTCAACGACAGTTTCTTGGTACAGCAGGAGACAGAGATCGGTTGCACTCAGTTTGGAAGAGGCAGAGTACATGGTTGCAACTCAAGTAACATATGAGGCTATCTGGATGAGGAAGATCTTGGTTCGTTCATTTGGTCAACAGATGGATCCGACAGTGATTTATTGTGATAATCATAGTTGTATCAAACTCTCTGAAAATCCAGTCTTTCATGATCGGTCCAAGCATATTGATATCCGATATCATCATCTCAGAGATTGTGTATTGAGGCGGATCATGTTGTTAGATTACATTCCCACGGAGGCGCAAGATGTTGACATCTTGACAAAGGCATTGTCAAGATGTAAATTTGAGTTTCACAGAGACAGGATCAGGGTAGTTGATAATCCATTTCTTATTGAGAGGGAGTGTTGAGAAATGGCAACAAGAAATTCCAATTTAATTTTTCCTTGAATTAAACTATGAATTAAATTTGAATTCTATTCTCATGGCAGCTTCAAATAGTTAAATTAAGTCTATTAAACTTACTTAATTTAGGAAATACGAGTTGGAAGTATTTTGGAAGTCATGTATATGTTCTCCCTACTTTGTAAGAGTCCAGTGTGAGTTAATTGTGAGTTGTAAAATAGAAGACTCGGTTTCATGAGTCAGCTCAGTGAAATTAGTTCTCAAACTAATTAAGAGAAGTGATAGTGAGTTAATAGTCATTGGTGACACTAATGAACTCCACTAGTGTTGCTCTAGTTAACTGAATATTTACTCATCAGAAACTCATGCATGTCGATTCTGAGAAAGACCCAGTTGAAACTAAAGTGCAGGGACGGTGTACTATTTGTTTTAGATTTTTCTGAGTTGCACTAATAGTGTATGCAATCAAGAACTGATCCTTGAGAGATTGCACTATTTTTAGAGGCTTTGTTTCCCTTTAAATACAATCTATCCTTCATAGGAATTACACATTGGAATAGAGACTTGGAGAGCTTGTAAATTTGCTAAGCTTTGGCCTTGAGCTTGCTTATGAGTTGGAGATTGAATTTGTTGAGTGTTGGGATTGTTTTAGAGAGAAAAATCATTGTAATTTCATCTTGATTTTCCGGATTAATATGAAATAGATAGTGGGGTTTTGAGTTGTGGCTTTCTCCGGATATTTATTGTGTTATGTGTCTTTGATTCTCTTCCTCTAATGATTATTGTTTGCTCGATGTTTATGGGCTTCCGTTGTAAAGAGTAGAAGTAGATTCTTGTCTCTTACTTCAGAAAATTGCATTAGCTTATGAATCTACAGGATTTTCTACACATACATCCTCTAGTTTAACCATAGTTTCATCTTTGTCCAATAATTTTTAATTTCCATGCCCAAAATATTGCTTGCAGCACCAAGATCCTTCATATCGAATTTGGAGGACAATTGGGTCTTCAAATCCTGAATAATTTCTTTGTCATTTCCAACTAGCAACATATCATCCACATACAATACCAGATAAATAACACGATCACCAATTAATTTAAAATACACAGAGTGATTTGCTTTGCTTCTGGTGAAGCCAAGTCCCCTTATATATGTATCAAATTTCTGATACCACATCCTTGGTGATTGTTTTAACCCATACAAAGACTTTTTTAACCTGCATTGCAGTTCTTCCTTTCCCTTCACCACAAAGCCTTCAGGTTGCTTCATGTAGATCTCTTCTTCCAAATCGCTGTGAAGAAATGTTGTTTTCACATCCATTTGTTCTACCTCAAAATCAAAAGTAGCAACAACAAATAAAAGTAATCTAATAGAAGCTACCTTGGCAACAAGAGAAAAAATATCACCAAAATCAATTGTATCTTTATCATTGTCTCTCAAGGTACATACCCACCTGGGTGTTTGCTGAGTATGACCTTCTAGGACTATTCTTATCTTGGGTTCCCAGCCCTCAAAGAAAATCAGTTCTCTTGCCTACTCTTGTCTTGGATGCCCTACGCATCCTCAAAGAGCATCGGATGCGAGATGATTACCCAATCCTCCATTCTTTCTTTCAAAGTGAAGAAAAGAATGTTGTGTCTATCTCTCCCTCTCAACTAGGGAGGATATCATGTGTTTACATTTCTCTTCATGGCCTTCACCTAGACTTACAGTTGTTACTCCTGGTCTAGTGCATGACACATGAAATAGAAAAACACGATTGTCACTCCTTTTAATTAGGGGTGATCCAATCCAAGCTCCCTCTTAATCAGGGACCTGTTAGAGCTCCCTCTTTGTTTTGGAGAATTTGGTATCTACGGATAAATATTAATTCCCTAGATAAGTAGCCATATCTAGAACAAGAGTTTAAAGTGTTTTAGTCTTTTCCTATAAGCAATAGATAAGATGAGAAGATGAGAAGACCTACTTGTAGTTCCGCTTTCCTCTCGTCTCCTTTGTATCGATCTCGTCGCTCCTTCCCGTACTTACTACGCTTGAGAAGTACCTATAAACACAACAAAAAACAAAGAATCGATCAAAGCAAAAGATCTATTTAATATAAGTGAATGGAATCAAATACATTTCACACATATAAGCATTATAAAACAATACAAACATATGGGAGAAAGTTTCAAACACTTTATTGAATAGAAGAAGGAAATACAACCATTGTGTCTAATTCAAAGTCATTCCTCCAGCTTGGATCCCATCCACATCACATCAAAAGCATGACAAACTTGTAGAATTACAATACTTGCTTCAAAGCCAATTCTCGTAGCAACATTATCTTCTTACAATTCAACATAATCTAGCCCCTGATCACTTAGATGAGTGGTCAATTTATAGGAAGATGAAGGAGGTTTTGTCATAAATGGTGGCATTGAATGGCTTTCCATACTTAGAATTAGTTCCATGGAGGAAGGGATGAGAGGATAGGATGCACCTTAACTCATTCCTCATCCATTTTCGAGCTCATAGGAGTTGATAAGTGAGGGAACCTTCTAGATGACTCCAAAAGATAAGAATATTCCCCAAACCCTATGTGAATTTCGCTCAATCTCGCCCAGTGCAGGTGAAAGGAAGCCTAAGTGCTCTATAGAGCACCCTGGCATGGACTTAACTGCTTTGCAGCGCACCCTTACATGGGCCTACCTATGCTGGTCCCTTTAGAGGCTATTTCTAGATGTCTTCAAGTCATGAAACTGTCTGGGAAGGAGGCATTCAAAGTGGTGACTTGTTTAGGGCATGTAGCAACTAAAATTAGGGTTTGATGAGCCCTAAAACACTGATCTAGATGATGGGATTGATGTGCCCAAATGGATCTGTAACAGCTGCCCCCTAAAGCATGAAGTCAGAAAAATGCCAATGTCAAATGAAATGCTTTACGATGTGATGAGGAGGTATTGAAGTGGAAGGTGACCTGCATCAATTACAATACATATATCATGATATTTTATTTTTACATGAATCGTTGAGGGAAGGCATACCCATGCTCAACTTATAAACTTTCATTACATGTACATAAAAATTCGTCTACATATATAGACCCATGATCGGAATGACCATCAATGTAAAGCCATTGTACATATGATTTAGTACTTCTGAAATTGCAGCGCAGATGGATGAAACTAGATCCAGGGTCTTCTATCTTGTTCAATCGTTCGCTCAAGTACGAGTCTAACCATGTGAATATGTGATCTGAAGTCAAACATGGGAAGACACCATCTGATTACCAGCCAATGATGTAAGTTGTTAACAGATGTGAGAGAAATCATCGATAATGATAATGATCCTCAAGGTACTGCAGTACATTCTGCATAGTGTGAATGGATGTTTTGATATCGAACACCATACAAAGTCTTTTGGTCAAAGGCCATTGATGTTAACCTATCGTCGAAAGCGAGAAACCTGCCATTGATGCATGCAAGCCTCAAGGTACTGGAAGGGTGTTTCTAAGTCAATTTCTTGGATAATGTGTTGATGTCGACAAGAAGCGACTCGTCGCAGGAGGGCCTTGATGTATCCCACATCAACGACACAAAATGAGTGTAGTGATTTTATAGATGGAATTTGACTGACAACACAAGGTTCAGGAATGGGAGTCATGAAAATGAAGGTTTATGGTATTGCAAAAGATGAATTTTGACTGGATGACTTCTCTTGAACATGTTGGTGACACTAAAATGAATTGGTAGCATTGACCCAAAACAAAGTGATGGATGGTATGATATACCAATGGTATGATAACCATCAAGCTAATAACCCAACCCAAATAGTCACGGTGATGGAGTGAAAGTGTCATGTTCAAGAGCGACCTACTACCATAAAGTGGTTTTCCCCTTTTTCCATTTTCCCCAGTCATTGCTGACCAGTACCTCTTTATTTTTATCAAGCTTGAGGAGGATAACATATGCTTGTTGTATAATTTCACCCTTCGGGTGAATCCATCGCTATTTGATGTTTTAACAAGTCTAGTGAAGGTGAAAATCGGTCATGTCTATATGGACAAGTTTGTCACTATTTGATGTTTTAATGAGTTTAACGACAAAGATAACTCGGTACTTTTCATGTTTAGAGAGTTTTAAAAGGGACAAAAAGAAAACTCCACAAGTTCTTTTTCGTAAATTAATCTCATAAGCCCGAAAAAACGTAAAATAATACAATAGAGATGTCGTTTCCAATCCGTTAACGAGCTGAAAAGGACAAGCGCTCGACAATCTTTTCATGTTTAGAGAGTCTGAAAAGAGTTTAAAGAGGACTCCAAGGGGGTTCCTTTTTCGCTTTTAACAGAGCTCGAAAAAGAGATAAAAGTATGCTCTGTGGTCAAAGGTACAATTTACAATTGAGCACATCGAATTCTGTAAGTCAGTTGCAAAACCTGCTCAAAACACCATCAAATGGATTAAAAATACTTGTTTCATAGGCAAAAATAGGCAAATACTAATGTTTACTCGATTAATGAACATGAAATAAATATAAAACAAGTTTTTACCATGACATTTTTACCATTTGGAACTCACCATTCAGTGTTTTTTTTTTTCACGTAGGAAAAAAGTCGTAATTTTATTCATATGAAGAAAATTACATTTTGTAGATGCTTAGAGCATATGCATATGAGTTGTTCCTGAAAATCAGGACGCATAAAAAACAAAAAAAGAAATGTTGTGCCAGCAGGCCTATATTTTCCTGCCTTTTTTCTTCTCCACTTTTTGCCAGACTCCAGTGTTGGGAGTGGGGACAATTATAGCAAGCTGGTTTTCCTCTGTGTACATTGGTTGTTCTTTATCAGATTCTGATCCTTCGGAACTATGTGCTCGTTTGGCGCCGCTTATTTCCAGCTGTAATTCTTGCTGTCGTACCAAGTTATTTGGCTCCAAATTGGGCCCCTCGGTGCTCTCTTCCTGTGTTTTTTCCTGTCTCCTTTGCATGTCTGTGGGTTCTGTCTTCAGTGCCTCCTCCTCCAGTGGTTCAGTATGCTGCCAACCTTTGGGTTTTTTCTGTTGTTTCTTGTTCCCTTTTGGCTCCTTACTAGCCAGTGGACATGCATATTGTAGGTGCCCTGTCTGCAAGCAGCCGCGGCATCTGAATGTCGTGTTCTCGTAGTCAAGTTGTTGCGTCCACAGTGAATTATTAAAATTCAATGTGATGTGATCTGGGAGTCCTTGACTTAGATCCACCTCTACACATATTCTGGCATATGTGAAGATTCCCCGGATAGCTCTGTCTTCATCTGTTTTAAGATGTTTTCCTAAGGAGTTCCCAATGGCTGTTAAAGCTTTTCGGTGCCAAAAATGCAGTGGGAGATTATGCAGCCTTACCCAAACTGGCATCGTTGAAACTACCATGGTATTGGCATCAAAGTCCGGGAACCAGGGGGTGATAAAGAGACCAGCACTGCCCCAAAACCAAGGCCCCTGATTAATGATATTGTCTCGTTCCAGTTCTGTGCTAAATCTAACTATGAAAAAACCCTTAGGGCATAGATATATTTCACATTTAGATGACCATGATGTGAAAATCCATTGATGCAGTGCATCCGCTTTTGGCCAATAACCATTAAATCTACATATAACAGCATTGTGGATTAAATCTGTGTATAGATCCGTTACCTCCGGCAGAGATACAGTAAGCATGGGTGATTCCGGCTTCTGTTCCACAATGTAGGGGCCTGGAAGCTCTGTTGTGGGTGCTGGTCTGTGTTGCAATGGTTCCTTTCCTTTGACTGCATCGCGAAAAGAGCCTGTAGTTTTTGAGCTGGCTCCCTTGCACCCGCCTCGCAGTCTCAGATTGAGGATGATGGTTGAATCTTTAACAACTCCATAGTGCTGGAGTGTGTGTTGGTCCTGCAAGCAGAGTCCTGAAAATAACAGATTTTGGTATGTTACTGGAGTTCCCAGTTTGATCTGGATCTCCTTTTTTAACTCCAAAACACTCATCCCTTTCCTGATCTGTACACAACAATGTCTGCCTTCTATCGATCTGATAAATATTTGCTTCAGATCTGACGGATCAACCTTATCCAGGCCCCGATTTACTGGATTGATTTCCAGATCTGGCGGATCAATGGCAGATCTAGGGTTTATATGTCTTCCCGCTGTATAAAAGGGCTTTCCACCTCCTGTCAGCAGTTTTTCAGGTGCAGTCGTAGTAGATCCAGAGTGTGCTTCAGCGGATCCAAGCCATTCAACAATAATATCATAAGATCTACTCGATTCATACCCAGTAGCTCGCAGTTGTCCCTTTTGTTGACCATTCGCCGTAAGGATCTCAGGTATCAGATCTGGGCCACCCCTCATTATTCCAATGGGAAGTAGGGGCACAACATTCTATTTGGCTCCTGTTCGCACAGCCATTTCCGGCCAGATCGCTTCTTCCTTGCCTTTAAGCACAGTTAAAAGCTCAAAATCAAGGTAGAAATGTGTTTTTGTTTGCAGATCTGGTCGATGGTGGGCTGCATCGTCCATGCCATGTCCTGTTACAATGAGATCAAAAAGCGCACAGTGAGAAAAATCCTGAAATAGGTAAAGAGAGCTCGCCCATGACCTGAGTGTAGATCGATCTGCCACCGGGGACCAATCAGCCGCAGGGGGTTTGTCGTCTGGTCCGCTACGAAACCAAATCCTTGAAAGTGTATTCGAACCGGTTAATCCAGCACACGATTTCCTGCAGGGACTTCCTGCTATCACAACCCCTTCGCTGATCTGCAGTGTGACAGCGGCGACGCTGAGGAGTTTAGAAACCCTAGCCCTCACCATTCAGTGTTGTGCTCTGAGCTAGTTTTTTACCTCAAACTTCATCCGCTGATTGCGAGAGATTCTATGGACCATTTCTTGAGCCATCCAAACCAGATAGGAGTTTAACCTCTCTTCTTTCTTTTCAGGTCATTCTTTTGTCATTTCATGCAAGTTTTAGGGTTTTTTGGGGCCCCTGGGGTTTCAATTTTTCGCTATGGGATTAGCGCAGGCTTTCACATCGAAAACTGCGTTGAAGAGCACCCATATAGAAGGTTGCATGCTCTGCAGCGCACTGTCTCTGTGCCTGGGCTGCACTGGGCGAGTTTCCCAAGTTTGATTTAGCTATTTGCTCCAAAATTTGTCCTTTTTTTGCATGGAAAGGATACTAACTAAGCTTATGATTATGTTCCAGGCTTTCATCGGATCAAAATTTCGACTACATGGCGAGAAAGAGAGCATGAAGAACAAGACATGGTTGCCCTAAACAATCCAGGTACAATTGAGGCCCTCAAAAACTGTGGGTTACTTAAATACTTCAAGTTGTCCGGAATGAGGCAACAAATAGAACTATAGCAGTAACTCCTTTTTCATGCATGGGATCCGACAGATTAGACTTTTCACATTAGGGAAAAGATGGTCCCTATTACGATTGATGATATTTACTTTCTTACCGGACTGTTGAGGCGAGGTGCCCCCATCTCACTTTCTGGATTTGCCCATGGAGGTGAATCGGTGAGAGATTATATTAGACAGTTTTGTCGGCCAAGTACACAACCTAGCAAGGATGGGAAAATAAACATCAGGGATGTAGGTGATTTGCCTTTGAGAATGATCCTCTTCACAATTGCAAAATTGGCTGGCAGTGTGACACTACATCTGGCGAACATATCATATATGCAATATGCACTGGAGTGTCTAGAGCCAAAAGTTTTCAACTGGTGTGAGGCTGTGCTTTCCTCACTGAAAGAACAACTGACCAAGGTAAAAAGTGGTAAGACGAAGAATTTTTGCTATGGTTCGATCTTAATCGCTTTTACCTTAGAGAGAATCCCATTGATGCAACCACAACATGTATCGCTAGGTGTAACTGGTCCTAGAGATCCACGTATGCAAAGGTGGGTTGAATTGATGGCTCGACATGCAGGTCAGTCAACAATAACTTTTTCCATTGCATTCTTCAGTTGGCTCAAGTGACAACACCTTGTCATTGAGGAGCATCCATACTCAGGGATAGATTTTTGTGGAGATCCAGATTTGATTCTACTAGTTGGAGCATAATGGGGTGCTATGGGTAAATTGTTTGACCAAAAGTGTTTTTTGATTTTTCAAGTTTCTACATGTTTTTTTTGTGTTTTTAATGTTTCCAAGACTAAACTAAAATCATTCTTATGCATGCAGATGTAGATACTATTTGACCTGTGGAGCACCAACAGGGTGCAGGTGGACCAGCGTGGAGAAACATTGGGAGAGCAGTTCTCCAGGCCTTAGATTTGGCCGAGACTTTAGCAGAGTTTCAGGATCACATAGAGGGATTAACCCTTGGTATTCCAGATATCCGGATCGAGTTACCTATGAGGCTGCAACACCACACTATTGGTGTTCCTAGCCGCTGGGCGAGGCTTTTGCGCATGATAGCACAAGTTGTGACTTGTTACCATGAGCACCACTAGATCTACTTAGGATGTTTTGCATGTATTTTGAGTTTTTTGGGTCAGATGACCAAACGTGTCTTGGACACAAATTTTGTAAAAAAATTTAAAACACCTATCTATTTTACTTTCAGAATTTTCTATGGCTATATGCAATCCTATTCAACTGATGATGTGAATTGAAAATATTACTTTTACAAGTGTCGCAAATGTCTATTTAACACATAATTCGCTAGAGAATTAGTTAATGTGTTAATATTTATGGAAATATGTTGATATTTAATGTGTTCAAAATGTCTTTCCAAAATACGAACTCTAAGGAACATACGAAAAATTGTTGGATTTCGGACAATATAAATGTTTGTTAGTTGTAGTACAACAAGTTGCGAGTCCAGCCTAACGATGATTCGGTGAATGCCAAGTGAAATGGAATCAGAGAGTAGTTCAATCAACGTGCTATACTCAGTGATGTTGTTCATCGATCGACTGATACAAATCCCTTGAAAACTCACTAACTCGCCACTTGGAGCGAAAATAGCCCATGTTGCAGAAGACAAGTTTTGCGTACTACGACTAGCACCATCGGCGTAACCAACAAAAGGTTCCGAAGACTCTGACATCTGCAACAAATGAAAAGTGGATTACTAACCAGATAAAAACTCTAAAAGATACACACACACACATGCAATGAAAGCATATATACAGTGAGTTTTACTACACTCAATCAAGCATAGTAACATTTGAGGTACAGCCCGTTTTGGGGTTGCGACAATGGAATCCCATCATAATCTACTAACTCGTAGGCACCTTTTTCCAGAACACGCTTGACAATATAAGGACCCATCCACATTGGTTCGAATTTCCTTGCTCCAAGTTTATCAACTTCTTGATCGTAAAGCAAGACTAGGTCTCCTTCTGAGAAGATACGAGGCTTGACATTTCTATCATATTGCGCCTTGATTCGTTTCTTATGCGCTTCGTTAGCCAATGCGGCATCACGATAGGTTTCATCCAGATGGATTAATTCCAAGAAACACGCTTCTTCTTCAGAAGTATCGGGTAATAAGTCAATCACAAGTTTGAGAGATGAAATTTCGCATTGTATCGGTAAAATTGCTTCCAAACCATACACCAATTGAAAGGGTGTGAATACAGTTGCATTTCTCACCAAGGTTCGATATGCCCACAAGGTAGAGTACAGGATTAAGTGCTAGTTTTTCTTATGAACCCCTATCATTCTCTGCAACATCCGCTTCAGGACTTTGTTGATGGCCTCAACTTGTCCATTCGCTTGCGGGTAATAAGGGGTAGAACTATCATGTGACAGTCCTAACTTAGCAGTCAACTCAGCCATCATGTGATTGTGAAAATGCGACCCATGATTTGTAACTATGGCTTGTGGTACACCAAACCGGGCAACCACATGGTTAAAAAAGAAAAGAGCAGCCGTTTCGCCACTGTTGTTCAATGTTGGCATCGCCTCGGCCCATTTGGTAAAATAGTCAATGACGACTATAATATACCCATGCCCCTCGGCTGAGGTGGGGTTACATGTCATGAAGTCAATGCCCCATTTGGTGAATGGTCCAACAGCAACGACTGGATGCAATGGTGCAGGTGGTAATCTGGTTTTTCAGTCATATATCTGGCATGCGTGACAGCTTCTGACAGCAATAATACAATCTTTGAATATAGTTGGCCAGAAGTAACTAGCACGGAGAATTCTCTGTGCGGTTGCATATCCAGATAAGTGTCCACCACAGGCACCTGAATGGCAATCATTCAATTCTTTCTCGGCTTCCTCATGCGTGAGGCACCTCCATAAAATCATATCGATACCATGACAGTAAAGAGTGTCGCCAATGATCAAATAATCTTTGGCTTGGTATCGAATACATTGTTGTTATGAGCGAGAGGTATCAGGCCAGAAAGTTTGGGTCTGGAGATAGATCAATATATCTCCATACCACATGTCAGATGACGATATCAGAAACAGAGACTCATCCAAAATCGATGGTTCGGATGTTGAACCAATGGAGTTCGAGGGAAGGTCGCAAAGTAACTCTGCTAAACCAGAGATTTCTTTGATTTGGACTTGATGAATTCCAAATCAAACTCCTGCAAAATGACTATCCATTTTGAGTATTTTCCCCCCAGTAATTGACATGACAAAATGTATGTCATAGGGTTGCAACCGTAGCAGGATGTAATGGTGAAATCTTTGAACAGCTTGCACAGCTACCAAAGCTAGTTTCTCGACATAAGAGTACTTACTTATGTATCATTGAGATTGCGGCTCAAATAATAAATCGGATGTTCAATCCCATTTTCCTCTTGGACTAAAACCATGCCAATGGTTGTATCTGCAGCGGCGAGATACAGGTAATAGTCGTTTTGATAATTTGGAGAATACATTAATGAAGCTCTAATCAACGTATCTTTAAGAGAATCAAAGGAAGCTTACGCAACCTAATCCCAATGGAAGGGTATCTCCTTTTTCAAAAGACGCGTAAAACCTTTAGCCATCTTAGCGTAATTAGGAATGAACCTCCTCAGAAAGTTTGCCTTCCCTTGGATTCTCTGTAACTGTAAAAGATTTGAAGGTGGACGCAAATCAAGAATTGCCTGAACCTTTAATGGATCGATTCGAATCCCTTCCTAAACACTAAAAATCCAAGCAATCGACCAGAACCAACACAAAACACACATTTGTGTGGATTGAGTCGTATTTTGTAGTGTCGGGACCGTAAAAATATTGCTCTCAAATGTTGTGGGTGATCAGTCCGCTTTCGTGAATGAGCAGGTAAATCGTCAAGGTAATGTTGAATAATGTGCTTGATTTCATGGAAGGCATAGTTCATTGCCCTCTAAAATGTGGCCCCTGCATTCTTCAAACTGAATGGGAGTTTCCTATAGGCGAATGTGCCCCATGGACAAATAAAAGTTGTTTTAGATTGGTCCTGTGGGCGGATATTGATTTGATTATAGCTGAAAAAACCATCCATAAATGAGAATATTTCACATCCGGCACATTCGTCAATAATCTGGTCGATAAAAGGAGTAGGATAATTGTCCTTTGGACATGCCTGATTTACATCCCTATAATCGACACACACTCGAATTGTCCCTTGTTTCTTCATGACAGGAACAATGTTGGAAACCCAGTCAGTAAGAGGTACAGGGTAAATGAAACCAGCACGCAAAATTTTTTCAACTTCTGCTTTAATTGCAGTAGATTTCTTTGGATGAATAGGTCGAAACCGCTGTCTTACTGGCTTGACATCATAGTACATTTTGATTTCGTGTTCAACAATACTAGAATCGATGCCTGGCATCTCCTCGTAAGACCATGCAAATATGTCTCTAAATTCACGAAAGAGAGTACGGTAACTATCGAGTTCTGATGGATAACAAGATTTTCCGACATGAATGTTCTCTACAACATTAGGCTTAGTCGAAATATTAATAGAAATCGTTTCTTCAATACTTGACAGGTTTCACTCAGATTCTACTGTGTCTATGAAAACTGAATTTGAAAGGAAATCAACAACTGAAGGGTGGTTTAGCTCATTTGAATAATCTTCGATGTCATCTGGAAGATGGGAACGATGATGATAATCTTCCCAAGGTTCTTCTCCTATCATCATTGATTCGATGATTCCTTCATCCATAGAACGTATATGTGAGAAAGGATTAGAAGAAGTACCATATTCTAACAAATGGTCTACCCATACAATTGGTGAAAGTGGATTTGGGTTTGCCGCACAAGCCAAAAAAATCGATTGCTATGCTAGCTCAATGGGGCTTAGCGGCATAACCTCAGTATAACTATCAACTTCATAATTTTTGGTAATCCTACTTAAATCAGATGAGGTGGAAGAAATCATGTTGCAAGTCTCTACTCTTGCTACTTCCGCCAAATCAAATGGTGACGGTAGTGTAAAAGTACCCATTAGGGAAGGATCTTTAAAGAGACCTACTCCAACACTTTGAAGTGACAGCGGGGGTCTGTGTACCAATGGAATGCTTCCTGTAGCCTGTGAACTATTGGCAAAGAAGGCAAGCTGATCGATAACTGTGATTCCATGCTTATAAGGGAATGCTATAGTATGAAAGTACGAAGAAATCACAACAGCCATAACATATACCCATGGCCTTCCTAGTAAAATGTTGTAATTGAGGGGTCTGTCAACTACCTCAACTTCAATAGTAACTGTTTTGCCCCCTAGTTCGATTTGCAGGTTACTCAAAATCCCACAAGGAGTATATGTTCATCCGTCAAAAGATTTTAACGTGTTTGGTGATCATGACAATGGCGGTGAACCAAGTGTTTTCCAGCAGCTCATTGACATAATGTAAGTAGATGCCCCCTCATTAATAATAGTTCGATGAACATTCTTGTTGAGACCTTTTACTTGAATTAGGAAAGCTAATTGCGCCGGTAAATGTGGTGTATATCCCGCATGGTTAAAAACCACAAGATTGGAATCCGTAGGGTCTATTCCGCTAATTACTGACAGTAAAGCCTGCTTATGGGAGGGACAGTTTTGTAACACCTTGAGTGTCGAAATAGCAGAAGGTGATTGAGCAAGATCTTCCACTATGTTGAGTTGCTCGAGCTCGAGGGTTAAATGTCGATTTATGCACAACTCCTTTCGGTGGTTTTATTGTCAATTCTAGTGCAATAGGTGGTGTAATATTTTCAGATGAAGTCGAAGTCGAAGGATTAGGTTGATCAGTGGCTTGATTATTCGACGATGACGGTGGATTTCCATAATCTTTGTTTCTTGTTGACACCAAAACTTCATTTTGTGGCTTTGTGATGGATAACATGAGTACTTTGGATGTGGAAGCATGGTCTATCACAACTAAATGTGTCTCTAGGTTTGGAAATGGATCAGTCAACACTGTAGATGTGTTAGAAGTCTTTAAAAGTTTAGAGACCTTTGAGCGGTGTGGACAATCTCTTGTAAAATGCTCGTCATTACATATTAGACATGGATAACGAGGTTTCCTTGCCGAAGTAGAGGAATCAGATGATTTCTCTTGAGGGGAATTATCTTGTTTCTTCTTGTTTTTCCCCTTCTTCTTGCCTCCTGGTTGCTTTTGATTTTTTCCTTTGTCAGATGACATGGCATTAAATTTGGAAGCAAGAGTGTTTTCTGATGCATTGGTAGTTTGATTGGTAATGGCAAGAGTTTGACCAGATGGTCTTCCTGCCATTTGCGTGCTTGAAGAACCGATCACACCGTTGTCGACATGAGAGTCCTTACTCAATTTTGGAGGAGGAGGAATAGTGAAAATTGGTCTGGGTGCATTGGGACTCTTGTCGTAGAGCGTGCCAAATTGTGTATATATCAAATCTAAGTATTGTGCACGAGAAATTACTTGCTCTTCTGTGACAACTTCACCTTTTTCCACATCCTTGGTGATTGATGGCAACAAGGATTTTATGAACCACTCAGCCAAAAGATGATCAGGAACATATGTCTTAACCATTCGACGACGACACCGCCACTCATGAATATGATCTGATATATGGGTAGCAGTAGTCTGTTTAAAGTTGGTTAGGAGTTTCGTTCCAGTCTCATATCTAATAGATAACTGGAAGTGGGTAAAAAATGTGGTGGCTAAAGTCGTAAAGTTATCGAAAGTAGCTCGTGGTAACTCAATGTACCACGTAGCAGCTGGACTAGTAAGTGTTCTTTGGAAAAGACAGAGTCTAACCGAATCATCATTTAAGGAGTTTGATGAACACCACAAATGAAAGGTCATGACATGATTTGTTGGGTCTTCTCCAGGATTTCCATTGAATTTCGGAATGTCAGAAGGTAACTTATGCGGAATCACCGACCACCAAGGTGCATATAAGATTGGATCATTAGTGAGCCTGTAGGTTTTAACCCTGTACAGAAATTACCTGCATACGAATTCTAAAACACAGAAAAAATAAACAATACGAGAGCATAACACATAAAACACATATACACAGATATTTTCCAACTGGATCCCAAAATTGGGACTACCAGCTTGATTTTTCATTATGTTCCTTTCAATGTTACAATACATATTTATACATGCCGAAGCATCCAATACCATGGACCGAAAACCATCACGTCCAAAAAAAACATTTGCAAAAATCATGCACAAAACCATAGGTGGGTCCGTCCAATCTAACATAGGGTCCAAAACCAAAATTTTCCGGGGCACTGCCCTGGACCCCATAAAGTGGGGTTACAGGTGCCCTTCAAACCCCCTATTAATTACGTGGAAAGAATATAACACAACCCAACATTCTCCCACTTGTTGTTTTCTTTCCACAGGGGGCCACAAGAGAGCTTAGTCATTTTCCCAGCCCTGAAATGCCCATTGTCTCTCTACACCAAGAGAACTTCTCAGAGCTCACAGATTTTGTCAATACATTTGCAGTATTCTTCAAAGTTTCCACCTTTACTAGCAACACCTTTTTGTCTTCTATCATATCCCTCACAAAGTGATACTAAACATCAATGTGCTTTATCTTTGAATGATATGCAGGGTTCTTTGCTAAGAAAATTGCACTTTGGCTGTCACAGTCTATCCTTATAGCTTCCTGTACTAACCCCATACTTGAACGCAATCTCTGCAACCAAACTGCTTCCTTGCTTGCATGAGTGGCTACCATGTATTCTGCCTCTGTAGTTGATAGTGCCACTACAAATTGTTTTTACTCATCCAACTGACTGCACCTCCAAATAGGTTAAACACATACCCACTTGTAGATCTTCTCTGATCCAGATCTCCAGCCTAGTCTGCATCAACAAAGCCATGACTATCCAACACTCTGTCCAATCCTGGTCTTCCTTGGTAGCAAAACCATAATGACTAGTGCCACGCAAATACCTGAAAACCCGCTTCACTGCTGTCCAATGCTTCTTTCCTAGTTTTGACATAAACCTGCTCAATACTCCCACTGCATGTGCAATGTCTGGTCTAGTACAAATCATTGCATACATCAGGCTACGGACTGCACTTGCATATGGAACATGGGACATGTCCTCTTCCTCTTCTTGTGTCTTGGGACACTGTTCAGTAGATAACCTCACACCTACAGGAGTAGGAACCTTCACCGGTTTACTATCCTTCATATTAAACCTCTGCAGTATCATCTCGACATAATTCCTCTGGTTTAAGCAGAGCTTCCTCTTTGCCCAATCTCTTTTAATTTCCATGCCAAAAATATAGTTTGCAGCACCAAGATCTTTCATGTTGAATTTGGAGGACAATTGGGTCTTCAAATCCTAGATAACTTCTTTGTCATTTCCAACCAGCAACATATCATCCATATACAAGACCAGATAAATAACACAGTCACCAATTAATTTAAAATACACACAATGATCTGCTTTGCTTCTGGTGAAGCCAAGTCCCCGTATAAATGTATCAAATTTCTGATACCACATCCTTGGTGACTGTTTTAACCCATACAAAGACTTCTTTAACTTACATACCAATTCTTTCTTACCCTTCACCGCAAAGCCTTCAGGTTGCTTCATGTATATTTCCTCTTCCAGATCCCCATGAAGAAATGTTGTCTTCACATCCATCTGTTTTACCTCAAAATCAAAAGCAGCAACAACAGATAAAAGTAATCTAATAGAAGTTACATTGGCAACAGGAGAAAAAATATCACCAAAATCAATTCCCGGCACCTGGGAATAACCTTTTGCTACCAACCGAACTTTGTATTTCTCCACCTTTCCTTCTGCATTTGTCTTCTTTTTGAACACCCATTTGCTGCCAATGGGTTTCCTTCCAGCCGGCAACTCCACCAAATACCAAGCCTCATTTTTGTGCAAAGATGCCATTTCATCAACCATGGCCTCTTTCCAGAGTTTTCCATCCTCTAAATCCATTACTTCCTTCACAGTTCTGGGATCATCATCAGTAACAGACAAAGAAAAATTTGAACAGAAAGCAGATGGACTATACCTTTCTGGCTGCCTTCTTTCTCGAATTGATCTTCTCACAGCCAGATTTTGTGGCTCTTCATCTTCTGATTCCTCCTCTGTTGTAGAGTCTGATTCTTCCTCCTTTAGCTCAAACTCTATCTTCTCAGGTTCCTTTGGTTGGACTTCATGTTTAATAACATCTTTCACCTCTCTGAACACCACATCTCGGCTCTACACAACCTTCCTTGTTACTGGGTTCCAAAGCTTATAACCCTTTAAACCATCCTTATACCCAAGAAAGATGCACTTTTCAGATTTACTATCCAACTTGGTTCGTTTCTCCTTTAGAACATGTACATATGCATCACATCCAAATACCCTTAGATGTGAAAGAGAGGGTTTCTTACCAGTCCATACCTCTTGTGGAGTCTTATCCTCCAACGCTGATGAAGGTGACCTGTTGACCAGGTAACATGCAGTATCCACCGCCTCTGCCCAGAATTCCTGTCCTAACCTGGCACCACTGAGCATGCTTCTTGCCCTTTCCATCAACGTTGTGTTCATTCTTTCTGTAACTCCATTTTGTTGAGGTGTATATGGAGTAGTCTTCTGCCGTGATATACCACACTTCTTACAGAATTCTTCAAATTCCTTGCTACAAAACTCTCCACCATTATCTGTCCTCAGCACCTTTATCTTCTTCTCTGTCTGGTTTTCCACCAAAGCCTTAAATTCTTTAAACTTGTCAAAGACTTCAGATTTCTTCTTAAGGAAATACATCCATGTATTCCTTGAGAAGTTATCAATAAATGATACATAGTACACAGACTTACCCAGTGATGGAACCTTCACAGGTCCAAACACATCACTGTGCACAAGCTCTAATATTTGTTTCGCCCTCTTACCACCAGAGGGGAAACTCACCCGATTCTACTTCCCATATACACAATTTTCACAGAAATCAAAATCTAGAGAGCTATTACTCATACCTTCTACCATACCTTTACCATGAAGTATTCAAAGGCCCTTCTCTCCAATATGTCCAAGCCTTTGATGCCACAGCATGGTCTTCTCTCCAGAGACCACTAGATTTTCTGCTCCACTTTCAGGAACCATAGAACTATTGCACCCATCAATAACAGTGCTACCTTGCAGCTTGTATAGAGTTCCAATCCGAACTCCCCGCATCAATACCAGTGCTCCCCGAACCATTTTGTAGGTATCCTTCTCGAACACTGTTTTTACACCTGCATCATCCAGCTTGCTTACAGAAATCAGATTTCTGGCTAATGCAGGAATATGTAGAACACTTGGAAGCATTCTAACCCTTCCACCTTGCAACTTCAACTTTACTTTTCTGCGACCAATGATTCTAGCCTTCCTATCATCCCCCATCACCACCATCATATTTCTCATACTCGCAGAACCACTCTCTATGGGGAGTGAAGTGAAAGGATGCACCTGAGTCAATCAACCATGCCTCATGATCTACATGTGTACTTGAAGAAGCCAAGTACACATCACCACCTTCATCTGAGGTGGTTTTCGCCTCTGCAGAAGGAGCCTCATCAGATCCCTTTCCTTTGTCAGGAGCTTTAGATTTACAGTCCCTTTTAAAGTGGCCTTCCTTTCTGCATTTCCAGCACACCACCTTTACAGGTTTTCCTGGAGATTTAGATCTCCCTCTAGATTTAGATCTCCCACTCGATGACTTATTTTTGTTTCTGTTCTGGGACCGTCTTCGTACAGACAAGGCATCACCATTCTGGCTCTCCATATTTTTCCGTCTCATCTCCTCCGTCAGCAAGGCTGAGACTATTTCATCAAACTGCAAGGCAGTTGCATTGCTACCTATTGTAATAACCAGACTATCCCACGAATTTGGTAGAGAACACAACAAACTGATTCACTTATCTTCATCTGAAATTTTAAAATCAACAGATGCTAACTGACTTACCACAGTATTAAATGCGTTCAGATGCTCTGTCACCGAGTCTCCATCTTTCATCCTCAGGTTATACATCTTTTTCCGTACGAACAATTTATTCACCAAAGACTTAGATTGGTACAAAGTCCCTAACTTGTCCCACAAAGCCTTCGTTGTAGCTTCCCCTGATACATTCAGCAATACTGAATCTGAGACACACAATCGTATTGTGCTCTTTGCCTTCCGATCCAACTTCTTCCATTCTTCATCGGACACTCCCGTTGGTTTAGTACCTGGATCTACCGCAATCCACTGATCTTTATCCACCAACAGATCCTCCATCTTGAGTTTCCACAACTCAAAACTCTGACCATTAAATTTCTTGATCTCTATCTTTCCACTACTCGCCATCTTCTTTCACCACTAGAATCGATCTCGCAGATCTCCCACTGAACAGGGTCTACCACAGGCCCGAGCGAAACCCCTCAGCAACAAAGGCGTCCCCTTGAAGTCAAATCTACTCTGATACCAAATGTAGGTTTTAACCCTGTACAGAAATTACCTGCATACGAATTCTAAAACACAAAAAAAATAAACAATACGAGAGCATAACACATAAAACACATATACACAGAGATTTTCCCACTGGATCCCAAAACCGGGACTACCAGCTTGATTTTTCATTATGTTCCTTTCAATGTTACAATACATAATTATACATGTCGAAGCATCCAATACCATGGACTGAAAACCATCGCGTCCAATACCATGGACCGAAAGCCATCGCATCCAAAAAAAACATGTGTGAAAATCATGCACAAAACCATAGGTGGGTCTGCCCAACCTAACATAGGGTCCAAAACCAAAATTTTCTGGGGCACTGCCCCAGACCCCATAAAGTGCGGTTACGATTTCCCTTCAAACCCCCTGTTAATTACGTGGAAAGAATATAACACAACCCAATAGAGCCAATTTAAATCTGGTAATTCCAACGTCGCTACAAATGGAAACTATCGATTCAGGTCAGGTTGAGCATACCCAGGATATGATGGAATTTCCTGAGTAATAGGTCTTTGCATACCAACATAGGGCATCTACATTTACTAACCTTGATAAGGTTGTTGTTGAACAAATCCGGCATAAGGTGGTTGTTGATAACCAGGTTGAATTTGCAGTTGTCCATAATCTGCAAAGCCTTGTTGACCAGGACCTTGGTAAGCTTGATACTGTCCAAACCCAAGTTGATCCTGTTGGGCAAGTCCAAGTTGGGGTTGGAATTGCTAGAATTAAGGTTGTTGAAATTGGGGCTACCACAGTTGTTGAATAAATTGTTGTTGTTGTTGTTGGTACAACTGTTGTTGATTTAACGGTTTTTGTTGCCCAACAATGAAAGGTTGGCCAGGTTGTGAATAAATTATACCAGTGTAAGCCTAAGTCAGTCCAGATAAGGGTATACTAACCTGAGGTTGTTGAACCCTGGACACAAGTGGTTGTTGTACAACAGCTTGAGAAACTTGAACTTCTTGACCCGAAACTTGTGGTTGCAAGGTAGAAGGACCAGTTTGTACCAGTTGAGATACAACAGTTTGAACTTGTGACTATGGTACAATGGTAACAATAGGTGTAGTAGGAATAGCTGACACAGTTTGCATTGGTTGTGTTGGATACACAAGCCTTGGTTGAACTGGCATTGTTGGTTGCCATTGACAAACTCAAATTCCAGGTTGACCTGAATACTGCAGGATACTACCATATGATGGTCCTCCATAGGGAGGATAAGGTGAATAAGCATATTGCTCTCCATATGGTGGCAATCCAGTATTTAATGGATACATAGGTCTTTGTTGACTTGATTTCCCAGCTTGATATTTATATGCAAGATCAAACTATTGAGTTCCCATTAAAGAAGAACTAGGTATAATTCTGGTTGAGGACATGGGTGATGACCATGGTGTAGAAGCAACCCCTAAGTGGGTTCCAGATAAAGATTGGTAACCAATCGGGACAGATGATTCACCATATAGGTGTGACTCAGGTGTGGTAGAAAACATCGAAGAGGTTGCAACAGAAGATTATGTCGTAGCTGCATCAGATGATACAGTCTGGGATGTTGACGGTTGTTCAACCATAGTTAACTGACCCAAAAGTTGTCCTAAAGAATCGACGGGTACTTGAAAATAAGAAAGATCAAATGGAGCAGTAAAATGAGAAATATGAGGGTAAATATAAAGCCCAGTTCCAAAGTGGAATGAGGTTCCAGGTGTAGAATCTTCTTCCACTTCTTCCTCGATAGCAATTAAACCAGGTGGAAGAACTTCACCATCTGGTCCATAAAAGATTTATGGTGTTGATAAAGTGGAAGTTTCAGTAGTTACTGATGTCTGAGGGGTAACCGGTTGATCATCTTCTGGTAAAGTAACAACTTCTGAATGTTAAAATTCGAAGTCTAGATGTTCGGGTAAAAGAACAATAGTTTCAGAAAGAGGTTCCTGAACAACTTCAGGTTCAGATGTAACTTCTGTTTGAACTATGATAGGTTCTGGATTAACTTCTAGTTGAACTGATTCAAGTTCAAAAGCAATTTCTTATTGAACAACTTCAAGTTGAGGATAAACTTGTTGTTGAACAACTTCGGTTACTGTTTCACTAGGATCAATGCTAATGTCCTCAGGTAATTGTGAAACTTCTTCTTCAGAAACGGATGTACCATAATGGTTGGAATAACTAGAGTCTCAGTACTTACCGAAATAGATGATTCAGGTAATTCAGATGAAGAACTAGAGTTCTTGATGTACTTGACTTAGTTAAGCGAGACTGCTTTGACCGAATAGGTGTAGCTTCAGGCGGAAAAGGTGGTTTACTCGTTGTTCTCCGCGAACAACAGGGTAAGGGTTGATGTTCCTCCATGATTGCTGATTAATTTTATTATCAAAAAAGAAATAAACAAAAAGGGGTAAGCTAGGAAAAAGGTTTACCAATCAACTATGAACTACAAAATACCTCCTACCGAACCAAGAAGTACGGGCAGGCAATCTCCCTGAATGTTGTGTTCATGGTATCACAGTGTACAAGGCAGCTGACTCGGTTACCTAAGGATGGATAGAAACCTAGTGTTGTCCTCCCATATATATCCGAAGGTACATGGAGGCCTAGTCCATATAAGCGTTGTCTAATGCAAAACCGCACAGTGGGAGCATTCCCATATACTTTACATACTGTAACACCACCCTATATACCCGAAGGTACGTGGATGAGCTACGATATACTCACGTACATGGAATGAGGTATCACACTCGGGATGTATTGCAGACAAGCTAGCGACAGCTGCTTTGTTTAACAACGCTGGAACACGTCTCTAGCGTAGAACCACTAAATGTTTTCGTTAATGACAATGTTCCATTAGGTAAATTGATGTTAATTTTAAGTTGATCTTGCTTAGGAATTTGCCTTTCAAGTTCACCATGTGATGTATTTTGAAATTCCTAGGAATGCAACTATCATGATAAGCATTCTTTCCATTCAATTTAACGATGAAAATCCTAGCTATTTAGGGATAGAGCAATTAGATTTATTTTGATCAAAGAGCAAAGAGCACAATCTAATGCAATTTCCATACACTATTCCTATGAGCACACAAAATTTTTCAGTGCAACATGCATGTATTTCTTTTCAATTTCCTTAATGTGAATATGAACAAAAGGAAATATGCAAATACAATCAATCAATCTTTCATAAGAACGAATACTTTTACGATAGTTCTGTTTCGAAGGAAAAGAAGACTTTACGACACTTTCTTTCAAACAAAGATTAATCAACTATATTCTAACTTTGACTATAGATTGATAATGACAAAGAAAACATTAAAGAAACATTAATCAATCAACTCAAAGTAGGGCTAGACAAGGAGATAGAAACTTGTTCTCTGAGACATAACATTCATTGATCAATCAACAAACAAACAAACAAAGAAAAGTTGGCAAAAACACTTTCCAAAGGTGGGAAACTGACCCTAGGAGGATCAGCACAGCCCTGAATGGGAGACAGTGTGCTTCAAAGCACTGTCCCTAAGCCAAGGGTGCTCTGCAGTGCACTGTGTCCCTCACAAGCCTGCGCTGGTGACAGTGAGCCATTTCAAAAGGCAATTTGACACAGTTTTGACCAAATTTTCAATGCAAAAGAGCTGAATTACAATCTATGAACACAATTAAGGTCTGCAAGGATGTCCTAGGAGGTGGATAAGCTACTAGGAAAGAGGATCTTCCCTAGCGGAGTCGCCAATTTGTTTTGGAGAATTTGGTATCTACGGATAAATACTAATTCCCTAGATAAGTAGCCATATCTAGAACAACAATTTAAAGTGTTTTAGTCTTTTCCTATAAGCAATAGATAAGATGAGAAGACCTACTTGTAGTTCCGCTTTCCTCTCGTCTCCTTTGGATCGATCCCATCACTCCTTCTCGTACTTAATACGATTGAGAAGTACCTGTAAATACAACAGAAAACAAAGAATCGATCAAAGCAAAAGATCTATTGAATAAGTGAATGGAATCAAATACATTTCACACATATAAGCATTATAAAACAATACAAACATATGGGAGAAAGGTTCAAACACTTTATTGAATAGAATAAGGAATTACAACCATTGTGTCTGATTCAAAGTCATTCCTCCAGCTTGGATCCCATCCACATCACATCAAAAGCATGACAAACTTGTAGCATTACAATACTTGCTTCAAAGCCAATTCTCATAGCAACATTATCTCCTTACAGTTCAACATAATCCAGCCCCTGATCACTTAGATGAGTGGTCAATTTATAGTAAGATGAAGGAGGTTTTGTCATAAATGGTGGCATTGAATGGCCTTCCATACTTAGAATTAGTTCCATGGAGGAAGGGATGAGAGGATAGGATGCACCTTAACTCATTCCTCATCCATTTTCGAGCTCATAAGGGTTGATAAGTGAGGGAACCTTCTAGATAACTCCAAAAGGTAAGAATATTCCCCAAACCCTATGTGAATTTCGCTCAATCTCGCCCAACGCAGGTGAAATGAAGCCTAAGTTCTCTACAGAGCACCCTGGCATGGACTTAACTACTCTGCAGCACACCCTTACATGGGCCTACCTACGCTAGTCCCTTTAGAGGCTATTTTTGGATGTCTTCAAGTCATGAAATTGTCTGGGAAGGAGGCATTCAAAGGGGTGACTTTTTTAGGGCATGTAGCAACTGAAATTAGGGTTTGATGAGCCCTAAAACACTAATCTGGATGATGGGATTGATGTGCCCAAATGGATCTGTAACACTCTTAGCTAGGGACTCTTTTATACATCAACAACTTCTTCTCCGTGGGTCCTTCAGTTGCTTTATCAACTTCTCTCCTTGATGTCATGAAAATCAGTAGAGCTTCTTCCTTGTAGGGAAATAGCCATCGATCACTTTCCTCCTTAGTTCATCATGTCATGCCTTTCTTCACGGAAATTGGCCTTCTTCATATCTGGAACCTTTATTATATGACTACTTCTTTCTCATCATGTTTCTTCCATCCACCACATGAATACTAGTTGTACTTGTATTTACAACTCTTATTTGATTAGGCCTGCATTATCCAGATATTATTCAAGAAATCAAAATAGCATATTAAATCAAATCATACCTTACGAGATGGCTCTTCATCATGAAATCTTCCTGTAGGTATCAACATCCTGCATACATGTTGACACATCTCCCAAAGATATCCATTGTCAAGGGTATTCATCTTGTAAGATAATCTTCGGCAAAATCACATAGCGAATCTTTTGTCGACGCGTTTCGAACCAACTAGTGTGGTTCATCGTCAGGACAAGTTGAAAAACAGATCCAGCTTCGCCTGTTTAAATAGCTAGAGCAGAGACACCAACGGTTACCTAACTAAGGGAGCAAGGTCCAATTCAGTTATATTAGGTAAAAAAATGGATAAAAATTAAATTAAATATAATAATAAATAAATCAATATATATAAATTTATATATAAATGTATAAAATTAGTTATATAAAATTTTATACATTTATATATAAATTTATATATATTGATTTATTTATTATTATATTTAATTTAATTTTTATCCATTTTTTTACCTAATATAACTGAATTGGACCTTGCTCCCTTAGTTAGGTAACCGTTGGTGTCTCTGCTCTAGCTATTTAAACAGGCGAAGCTGGATCTGTTTTTCAACTTGTCCTGACGATGAACCACACTAGTTGGTTCGAAACGCGTCGACAAAAGATTCGCTATGTGATTTTGCCGAAGATTATCTTACGGTATTCATCTTTTTCGTCAGAGTCTTCATATATTTCCGGGAGATTTATTAGTCAAGTCTTCTCGGTCTTTTGGATGTTGATCGCCTTCATCAAGGTTTCATGTCTCACGATCTCTTCCTTCCTCACACATTTCATTCCTAGTAGCTTTCAATCAAAGTTTCTTCATTGTAGTCAACCACCTCATACTTCATAAGAGTACATATTATGTTGATTTATACCTAGTGTGATTTATGCCTTCCTGCATCCTTTCATAGGAGGAGATCCTTTTTCTTCTTTATCATGCTTCTTACGATAGAAGTAATGATCCATGTTACCTGCAACCATATGACATGACATTATAATACTAAACACAAGCATACATACCTTATTTTACCTTCAGGTCATCAAGGCATCTTCCAACAGCTTCCTTGATTGAAAATATCTTCAATCCCTTAATCTGCTTCATGTCATCATATCATCATCTTATGGATTCCATAAGATGGAGTTCTTGTTGAAACACTTGCTTCCTCTCTAGATTAGTGAACCATCCGATGAGGATTCCATCAGAAAATTTTGAGGATCTTGTATATCCCCAACTTGCATATGTTTCCTTTTTGACTTGATGTATGATGAGCCTTGTTCTAGTTGACTCTTTCCTTCAATGTCCACTAAGGTTCCCAAGAGCTATATCCTTCATGTTTTGTTTGTCATGGATTTTGTTCTTCATGATTCCCATGGTGATGTCATGAGCTCTTGTTTCTAATGCTTTCATGATGCCATGATGCATCTTATCATCATTGTCATATCTTATAACAGAAGCTTATGATAGGACCCTTTTGTGAGGGATACCATCTTACTCATAGGAGAGATTTGTTACTCCCTCTTTTCTTGGCCCTTTTCTTCAGCTTCCTCCATCTATCTGGTGATATGAGCTTCCAAAATCTTTCCATAGCATTGAATCTTAGCTATACTTATTTTGTCTTTCTTGAGGACCAACCTTGCCTTTCCTTTCTGCACATGGTTAAGTTCTTTTAACCTTCAATACTTTTGCCATCAACTTGTCTTTCTCTATTTAGCATAGAGACCATAAGTTATAGAGTGATGTAACTTCATTATCCCATAGATATTTTTTACCTTGATTATATGTTAATGCATTATATATCAATGGTGGTTATCTTCCTACGTAGATCTTGTAGATGAGACCTTATGAAGATATCCTACATCCTTTGATACCCTTTTCTTTCATGTCGATCAGATTTCATGTGACCTTATTCATTACATGAGTTTGTCATATACATCTCTTTTATGTCTCTAATGTTGCTATATGAGGGGATATTTTCATAAGTATCCCTTTCCATAAATTTAGAGGAAACCTTTTGATATGTTCAATGACTCCAGCTATTTAGATGACTATGTCTATCTTCCTTCTTCATGCAAGGAATCTTGATGACCCATCCAACTTATAGATGTCCTTGAAATCATGAAGTCATTTAACAAAACTTGATTATAGAATGAAAAGATACTTACTTGTTATGTGAAGATGAAATCTTCACCTTGATGTTTTCTTGAATGATCTCCTTCAATGAGATTCATGCTTGAGCTGCCTAGTACAACTGACTTCCAAGACTTTTCTTGAGAGTTCCTTGCATTGTTCAGCACCAACCTGTTGATTTTATAATATGTTGAGATTACTTTATTTTTTAACTATGAGGGTATGAAATCGAAATCAAGAATTTTGAGAGCATTGTCATGATGCCCATCCGAGATGTGACATTGTGTTCTCCTTCTAAAGTGATATTGTTGTAATGTATGATGTGATTGTATATCCTTGTAGCCTTGTTGTGATGCTCCTTGCTGGAGTAGAACCTTTCTTGAGTTGACTAGCATGAACAAAGATCTCCTTTGAGACCTTCGAGAATTGTTCAATACCAAGCATCGAAACTACTTCAGACTTAATTTATTGAGATCTCTGTGGTATGACATATATTGTAATGACACCCAATTTGGGGCTAGCACTGAAACTATGAGAGGTACTGTGTTTTCCTTCGTTTGACTATGATCTAAATTCTGAGCACTAGCTTTGAGACTTCACTTTAACTAAGATTACTTGATCTTGAATTGTCTTGTTGTTGTAGACTACTTGTTGAAGATTGATCTTTCAATTCCTTCAACTTGTTTTGATGCCCTTCTTGAAGTTGGTCCTTAAGTGTCTCTTGTTTCTGCCCTAGCTTTGACTTTAGCACCTTAGCTCTGATACCATGCTGAAGAATCTAGGGCAAATGTAGTTAATGTGATTCTTCTTAGCATGATAATTATTTGTGAGGTGTTTTCAATTTTTCTTCTTATACCAATATTCACTTATTATTATTAGAGTGTGTCTTATTTAGTTCATCAAATAGCTACCAAAACAAAGAGACAAGAACACAAGAAGTTGGCATTCTACCAGGGCCATAACCTCTCCCTCTTGGAGAGGAAAACCCACACAAAATTCTTCTTATGGAGATTCCAATTGATGAAAACCAACACCATGACCCTTGACCTATTAGGCCACTCCAAGACGAAGACACCAATCCTCTTTCTTTGTCAATGTTGAGCTCATCATCATTCCTGCACCATTACTACACCACTTCATTACTGTTGTAGCATCTTTGCTCTCCCTTCACCGAGGTTTTCATCAACTAGATCTCTGTGTTGAGATATGTGTTGGTGAGCTTCCTTTTGATCCATCAAGATCATGATTGTCTCATCATAGCCTTCACCAAGATCATAATGATTATAGTATCATGTATGCACCTTGACCGAGAGTGTGACTATGTTTATCATGGTTGCACTAAAGTCTTGTATTCACCGAGATCTTACTTGTCATGGCTATGCCGAGAATATATCATTGTAGGATTACTGACTTCTTATCATGATTATGCCGAGACTATGTGGGACTGTATACCCCTGTCATACTCATCCGAAAACCATAGATTCCTTCCACTAACCGAGGTATTGTACAACTCCTTCATCCAATATTCTTGTAACCCTGAACTTGACTGAGACTTCAGAGAGGTGTTCAAAGATGTCACTGTAATTATGACCGAGATTTCAGAGGTATTGTACTTGACTGAAGTTTCAGAGCCATCCGAAAATGTATGACTGTAATTTTGAACTTTACACGCCTATTTATAGTTGTTATGTCTCCATAAATAAGCCGACATGTCCACTGAACCAGTGTGTCTCCTTTTATGAGCTGACTTGACAGTTATATATGTATTGAGGCTGACATGACTGTTCTTTTTCATCGTTTAGCTTGCAGACTTCTTCTTGTGCTTGTCTTGGAGGATTGTGCTTGTCTTGGAGGGCTACTTGTCATTTCTATAGACTCATATTTTTCTCATGCTCAAGAAGAGATTCTTAATACATGACATTGACTCTTTGACTTATCCTAAGGCTCTCAATGGAAGTTTCTAATAAATAAACCTCTTGCTCATGAAACCCATGCAGCAAGGCATAATAAATTCATTTTCTTATAAATCATAATTACAATGTCATGAAGACCGAACCTAGTTACACTTTCTTCAACACCTCTTTCCACTTCCACATTTGTGAAATCATTACTCTTTATGCTCCTCACACCTATTTTGGACCATTATATTATATTCTAATATTAATAATAAATAATTTCGCGTATAAATGACAAATTTAAAGTTTGTCGTTAAGATTCCTTTGAAGAAAGGTATAAAATTGATCCATTTTTTAGTTGTAAATTGTTTGTCATATTGATCATTTCTCTAATTTTTTATTATTAATAATTATTTTATTTTAGTAATTGAATTATTAGCGATTATATATATTTTCGAATTTTTAAATTTTTCATTTTTCAGAATTTTCAAAAATTAAACTATAATTTAAAACTTTTCCTTACATAAATTTTTCTCCTATTTTATATACTTTGAGTTCGTTTTTATAATATAAAAAATATGTTTTTTAAATAATAATTAAGTGAATAAACAAAAACATGTTTTATTTCAAATAAAATTGGATAAATTTGTAGAAAAATAATAATAATTCATCTCATTAAGTTAATCTTGTAATATTTCCCTGTATTGGGTGATCAAAAAAGTTCAAAGTGATGGGGGGTGGTACCCCAACCATCACCTCATTGAATAGAGGAGGGAGACATGGGCACCAACCCCCCATCTACCGTAATACAAATGTCTGGTCCCCCATCATTTCCAAACATGTACACATTAATGACCCAGGGTGACACGTACAAGAAAATCTTGTATGGTATGTGGATTTTTATGCAGTTGGATGGTGATTTTAGAAGTTGTTGTTTGGTAATCAACAGTTTGGTCTTTACTCCTAGTATGTGTCTTTTTATGGAGTTGGATGGCGAGTTTAGCGGTTATTGTTTAGCAACTAGTAGTTTGGTTCTGGCTTCACTTAGCCTCTTGTTTCTTAGCCTGGTAAGGCTCTTTGTTGTTTCCTATTATGCATTGGTGGGAGGTCTAGGTCCTCCTAGACTATCCTTCCCCTTAGTGGTGTTAATTCAGTTCAACGGTGTGATGAATCAAAGCGTGAATGTGGCCAACCAATGTGGTATCCATTCCTTGCATGCACTTAGATATAGGTACTTTTTAGATGGTTTTTGGTCGGTATTTCCTCAAGGTTTACTCGACCATGTTTTTGGTTGCATGCTAATTCAACATGACTCTCTCTATTTCCTCTCAGGTTTTTGGTTCTCATTATCATCGCAAGTTTATACATTATCAAGAATTTGTAGAGACTTGCGGGAGTTTTTTTGGCCACTTTCTTTATTATATGGTCTTTTTCTATTTCTATGTTTGGGAGGGGCTCTTTTTATGGCCCAATGGTTCTTCGCTTTCTTAGTTTACCTAATCCATCCATTGTTCAAACCTTTCACCTCTATGGTTTATTATCTACCCACATTTCCTCAGTCATGTGCCTCTTCTCTCATACCCTCTCCTTGGTCCAACTTCCTCCCCACATCCACATCCATGATGTGAAAGTGTGTTTGTTGTCACAGGAGCTCTAGTAACCATGGCAATTAGGGTAGCTCTTGATCCCACCTGTGAGCTCATGCTTCAACCCAACTCTCCATTAGAAATTCAAGTGAAAATTGAGAGTACATAAGAAAATGTGATAATGGATTGTGTTCAACACATGAACATTGAAGTATTATCATCCCTGGTAGATTATGTTCCATATACAAGGCACACCTAGAGGGCACCAAAACCAATACTTATACACCATTGACCTACACTGGCACATAAATCACTACTTTGTAAGGTTCTCCTTGAGAGGAATAAAGCCAAGCAAGAGATTTTGTTACAATTGGACAATATACATATAGAACATAAAGATATGGATGAATGGTTGGCCTACATAGAAGTAACTATGCTTCGTGACAGGGGATGTTCAGACAACCCTGCAAACCGAACTCCTATAAATCTTTCTACCTCATCTTGATATGGTTTCACTAACCTACAACCTTGTTATGAACCCTTGAGATGCTCTCTACTCTTTTTTTTATTATATAGTATGCATGTTTTGTTATTATCTGGATTGTCATCAGGCCAATGAGGATAGTTTCTAGTTTTTTTTTGGTAGTCAAATTGGCCTTTTAGGATGGCCAACCAACATAGTTGGCATGAAATTTATCTCTCTATGTTGTTGTTATACTATTTTTGGACTCGAGATCTCCTATTTTGTCATTGTTCTAGTTTCCCCGGTGACAAATCACAACAAATGTTAAATCAATGAGTGAAACTCTACCTCCTTATGGACCACTAACGGGTATTTCTAGGTGGTGTGGTTTTTCTTGAATAACAGTGATGATTCAATTTGTGTTTATGGATAACAACCAATTACGATTGTCCCCACTACTGATTTGACAACTAAGTTATGATAGATTTTCTCATTGTGGAGAAGAAGAAAAAAATACTCAAAATTCTAAATAAGCCCATTGTTATTTATGAAGTCATAAAATCATCACCATGGAAAATTTTAGGGGCGAATTTTCACCCTTAGGCGAAATTAAGAGGTTATAAATTTTTAGTGGGTGAATATTTTGTATCATAGTACATTTTTACAAATTGCCTCAAATTTATTTTATAAAAAAATTAGATATGGAGGTTAGCCCACCTTATTTTAAGGGAGAGGGTAAAAAAGGTAAATTTAGCCCTTGAAATTAGGAGTTACAACCTTCCATTCACCCTAATTTTCAAGAATAGGTTTCATTTAAGTGAATCCTATGGGCCAAATACCATATTTATAAAAGAGGTATGGTAAATTAATAAAAATATAAATAAATGAGAGGTATGGTAAATAAATAAAACATTTTTTATATTTACTCCATAAGTCACCTTATATACATGCAAGGGTGTAAACAAATAAAAATATAAATAAAGTGGAGGTATGGTAAATAAATAAAACCTCTTTTTATACTTGCTCAAAAGGTATGGTAAATAAATAAAAATATAAATAAAGTAGAGGTATCGTAAATAAATAAAACCTCTTTTTATATTTAGTCCATAAAACTCTTTCTATTTATGAAGGCTCAAAAAAGAGGTTTTATTTAAGTAATCCTATGGGCCAAATACCATATTTGTAAAACAGGTATGGTAAATTAATAAAAATATAAATAAACGAGAGGTATGGTAAATAAATAAAACATTTTTTTATATTTACTCCATAAGTCACCTTATATTTACGAACACTCAAAAAATGTGTTATATTTAGGTGAAACCTATGGGCAAAATACTATGGGCCAAATTTCATGGGCTAGATTATTATTAATACCATGCAAAAAAACATTATTAACCCTAATATTAGTATTAATAAAAATAAAAATGGCACATGGTATTGACCCATGGTATTCACGTGGAATGTAGCCTATTTAAAGGGGGAATTAAACCATCATAGATCCATCTTTACTCTGTATCTACTAATCGCTGAGAGGGATCAAATATTGTGATATGCAAACTAGCATAGAGTGAAAAAATATTTGATCCCTCTCGAGGCTTGGTGGATCAAGAGTAAAAATGGATGTTGTAATTTAATGTATGTTAAACATTTTAACTTGGTTAAAATAAAAATCAATTATTAATTTTTATAAATTACTAATAGTAATTTTTAAGCTCCAGGTCTATGATAACCCATGGTATTGACCCATGGTAATACCATGGTATTCATGTGAACATAGACTATTTAAAGGAGAAATTCTATCATCTTAGATCCATCTTAATTCTAGGTCTACCAAGTGTTCAGAGGGATAAATAGATTTCATCCCTCTAAGAGTGGTAGATGTGGAGTTAAGATGGATATAGGTTGGTTTTTATGATAATGAAGATATTAAATAGACTTAGGAAATTATATTGTAAAAACATCTTAAGGTGAATGGTTAAAGCTACATTCAGTCACTTCACAAAATTTAGTAAAAAATACCAATATCTCCATTAATATTGGTTTTTCTAATTTAACAAAAAAATTCAAAACAGTGAAACCTTATCACTCTTTCCGCATCACCCTTGCAGAATATTTCTCACCAATTTTCAAACATTCTCAATATGATATCTTCATGAAAAAGTTTAGGTACTGATGTTGGATTGATTGTTTGAAAAATAAGCTAGTTTGTAGAACCTTTCATCTTCTGTGCTATTCTTAGTTTGTCCTAATGATTTGTAGGGGTTGGAGCCACTGCACCATATTTTCCTAAAAGGTGGAGATTGTTCACCAAAAAGGAAATTAATCTACATGTTACGACGCTGTTAAAAAATGCAAGACGTATGAGGGTAGTGAATTATGCTAATAAGCAATTTAGATTGGGAGAGACGTAATTAAATTTTATTATTTAATTGAAGATTTCCAATTAAAATAATAATAAATCTACATTTATATATTCATATATTGATTGGAAGGCTTCTCACAATGGTCAATTCTTTCAATTAGATCCCCTTCAAGCCTTTGGATAACTAATACTTTCTTATATAATATAGTAGGGGCTTGCTACTAGTTGGCGTGTTGGGATAAACAAACTTGATGTGTTTTTTTATCTCACAGTTGGAGTCTATGGAATAAGAAAGAAATTTGATAACTTGAATAAAGTGGTAGCTTAACAAAAGTTGTAGAGAAAAGATTAATATCTCCTACCTTGACAGAACTCGTGGTCAATATCAACACCTACAAGAACTTTGTTGTGGAATATTATCAAAACTAATAGAAGGATATGAAAGAGTGTATTGTAAGAACCTTGACAAACACGGCCACTGAAACTTGGAACATTGTTTGTAGGAAGAGAAAATTATGTTTCTTTTTTCCAAACATGTATGTTAGTATATTACAGTTTAATGAATATGTTTTCTTATTATCATATATGGTTTCATACTTTAACAAAACATTTGCCAAGACTTCACAATGTTTTATTATTCAATAAAAGATTTGCCAAGATCTTACAAGATTTTATAATTCAGTGAAAGATTCTCCATCACTGTACAAGATAATATAATCTGGTGAGAGATTCGCCAAAAAAATTATATATACATATTATATTATTAATAAAATCGCCTCCCATTTTTCCTATGTATCATGGGGATTAGCCCATTTATTATACATATAAATTTAGGGTGGTTCTTAAAATTTTCCCTGATCATCACATGTGTTGGTCATTTACTTTGAAAAATACATGTTATTTAAAAAAAATTATGGAATATTGGCTAGATGTTTTTTGAAAATTTTATGTTTTTAAATATTTTTTTTTGGAAGTTTAGAAAAGATTTCCTCAGATTATTATTTTACTCTCTCTCTCTCTCTCTCTCTCTCTCTCTCTCTCTCTCTATATATATATATATATATATATATATATACATTATTATTAATATAGCTATGAATTCATTATGCCAAACTTATCATATGGTTTGACATATTTTTCAATGGTAAAGATTTTTTTTGTTGGGTTTTACATAGACCTTGGTTCTTTATTTCCTTGTTGCATTTTTTGTTTGTCATTTTGAATTAAGATTATCATTTAAATAAGTAACTTTGGCTTCTTTGTTTTATGGCTTGAAGTTTATATTATATATAGGGAGAATAATATGGGGTATCTTGGGAGGTATTTAATGGGATAATGAATACAATATGACCATAATCATGCAATATACTCACTTGATAGTTGATGGGTAATAAATAGGCCCATTAGATATTTAATCAGAAATAATATAATAATAAGAGGTAGTTGCGATAGACTCACACGAATATTCATGAGAAAGTATAAATACACATGAACAATCATTGTATTCATACATGTTGATGTTGATTCTTGTAGCAAGCATGGTTTGTAAAGTGATTCCTTATATAAGGAATATTTGATGTTGTTACTATACCTTAAGGGTTCTTTTCTATATTCTTGTGTTGTTTATCATGTAATTGTTTTATTATTTCTAAATACAAGGGTACATTCTCAAACTTAAGCACTGATCTTTCATATTTTGATCTTCTATATCAAGGTTTACTATGAGAAATCCCATCGGGATAGGTCAAATGGTGGACATCTCACACCAAAAATTGTTTGTTGACCAATATTGGGACCCTGCCTAGGTTTGAAACTTAATTAACCCATGTAGTGTGCTTGTGGGAGGTTTTATTAGGGTTATGAGTATATTTGTAATCCCTCTTACTCGACCATAGGACAGCTCAGTGACAGAAAATAGGTCTATCGATTCTCTTTATACCAAAAAAATAACAAGAAAAAGGTTTATTATAGGGAGAATGACCAAACTCTACTAAGCACAAGCTCATTATGTCAAGCTTATCATATGGTTTGATACATTTATCAATCGTTAATATTATTTTTTTTTATTTTTTTTTTATATGATTTACATATACCTTAGTTCTTTATTTCCTTGGTGCATTCATTTTTTCTTTAATTTATTGAGTGAAAGTGGTTTTCGTAGTTTATTGGTAGTTTTTCATTTTTCCTTAAGCTTTATCATCTAAATAACTTTGGTTTCTTCTTTTTTATGGCTTGAAGTTTATATTATATATAGGGAGAATAATATGGGATATCTTGGGAGGTATTTAATGAGATAATGAATACAATATGACCATAATCATGCAATAAACTCACTTAATAGTTCATGCGTAATAAATAGGCACGTTAGATATTTAGCAGGAAATAATATAATAATAAGAGGTGGTTGGGATAAAATCACATGAATACTCAAAAGAAAGTATAAATACATATGAGAAATCATTATATTCAAACATACAAATGTTTATTCTTGTAGCAAGCATAGTTTGTAAAGTGATTCCTTGTATAAGGAGTATTTGATGTTGTTACTATACCTTAAGGGTTCTTTTCTATATTCTTGTGTTGTTTATGGTGTAATTGTTTTGGTATTTCTAAAGGCAAGGGTATATTCTCAAACTTAAGGGTTGATCTTTCATATTTTGATCTTTTATATATCAAGGTTTACTATAGGAAATACCACTGGGCGAGGTCAAATGGTGGAAGTCTCGCACCGAAAATCTTTTGTTGACCAATATTGGGACCCTGCCTAGGTTTACAACTTAGTTAACCCATGTAGAGTGTTTTTGGGAGGTTGTGTTAGGGTTATGAGTGTATGAGTAATCCATTCGACTCAACCCTAACCCTCCTCAGTGATAGACAATAGGTCTATTGATTCTCCTGATACTAAAAAAAGGAACAAAAAAAGGCTTACTATATGGAGAATGACCAAACTCTGCTACATACGAGCTCAATTATTACACCTCAAATTGGCACCTTAATCATATCTCTATCCTTAGGATATAAATGATAAAAGGAATGAATATTAGCTAGGCAGAGAAAAAAAACTACTTTCTTAACACACATTCGTTAGACAAAAATCACAAATGCACAAGCTAAGCATAGATCCATTGATTCCTTCAACATCAGGTGAAATAGATAATGGAGAGAGAGTACAAGAATAACTTGCATTATTTTCATTAGTTTCATTGATGAAACAATTCTTTGGTCCTTATTACAAAAATAAACTCATTGTTCATACAATACAATAGAAGCTCTAGGGTTGAGGATATAAAGTTGTAATCCCCAAGCAATCATTTTTATTACAACTAAGGTACCAAAGGGGACTATAAAACCTCAAGGTTGTACCTAATTATATCCCTTTACAAATTTCACTACTCAAATTATGTCTATGTAAAGAGGAGAAGAATGAGAGAAGAAAAAAGGATGGAACCAATATCACAAATCACTTTTATAAATCAACTACTCAAAATCCCAACAAAATAACAATGCAAAACTCTTGGTGATTATACCACTTTTGTGTTAATGCAACCTCCCATTTTATAGACTTTGTTTTTCTAAAATGAAATACTAGATATGTTATAAGTTCACAAAGGTGGAATTTGGGTTGTCAACTAATTCTTTAATTTTCATTATTGAAGTCAAAGAAGCTATACTAGTATGGCATTACACAAAATGGTTGTTTGTCTACTTTTGGCCCTTTTACGTTAACACAACCCCATTTTAGCGACAGGATTCATGTTTAATTTGGTCTTGATGGCTATTAAGAGTGGATGATGGTCATCCTTGAATGTTGCAATTATCTAAAATAGGCTTTTATAATTACCCTTATTACTTGTTAATGAAATGTACCAACCATCCTTACTCTCATTGTTATCACCAAAAAATTGATCATCTAGCCTAATTTACTAGATGGATCAAAGTACACCATGTAAAGCCAATTTTACCATAGTAAAATTGCTTTCGCTGTGAGAAAATTTTCCAAATGTAGCATAGTGGTGGTTTAATGACGGAAGCATGAATATTCACCATAGAGAATTTTGGTGAATCCTAATTTCAAGTGTTCCAGAAGGGCCATGCAGCAAGCTCTCATTATTGTGCACATATCATTATGGGGCCCATTAGGTGAACCTTTTGATGGGGAAATGTGATAGGATATTATTAGCTACAAATATCTTGATTCCTTAGGGGAAAATATCTCATTGATTTAATGTGAACCATTGATATAAATCAATGAGGAAGATCTAATCTATTTGTGACATCACATTTTGATATGTAAACTATTGTGGATATTCTACTAAAATAGTTCATCACAAAAAAAGCTTGCACTATTACGAAAGTATTTGATCATGCCAATTATTTCCTTAGATCCCAAATTAGTTGTTACTAGCTTAATGCTTAACTCTATGAAATATCTAAAATAAAAATGAAAGAAAAAAGAAAATGAATAAACCATTAACATAATATACACATGAAGTATCACATGAAATCAAAAAATGAGAGAAAACCTAGCTAAATGTGTTCCCTATCCGTTGTTCTCTTTTCTTCAATTATCACATGCAAATACAAAGAAATGGGCACTCAATATGGAGTTGTATATGATAGTGTGGTTTGATTGGCGGAATCCACTTCCTCCTCTATTATGCTCCTAAATCCCACTCTTAAATGCTCCACTCAGCTATGGAAGAAGCACAATGATACAAAATGAAGCACCCTTTCTTTCTAGTGGCATATTATTTAACATAGCTCGATAGTTCTCTAAGGTTATGGTTTTTGCATCCTCAACCCTCATTTACTGATAAGGTTTTGGGCCTTCTAGAATCTTCTTGAAAGCCCACATGTGGCCAGCCTCACAAGTATGAATAATGGGGTTTGATGTGGCATCCACTTATATCATGGTGGTCAACAAGATAGGTAAAATAATAGGTGGCTTAACTCTTGCATACGATCTCTAATTAAGATTATCTTCACACCATTAAAAAGGTCTATGTTTGTAAAACACCATTGAGGGGATGGAAGCTATGCTCACAAATTCTTTACCCCAAAATTTCTCATTTGATGCCTCAAAAGGACATTGGAAATATCTAGACCCCAATTCTCCAAACTAGGACCCATGACTAAAATGGTCCTTACAAGCTAATTCCTTTAATTTTTCCACCAAGAAGCCTACCCAGATAGAGCATCACTTTTACATAAATGACTATTTAGACCCCCTAGATACTTGAGATTTACATATGGGATCTCAGCAGAGAAACCCAACATGATCATCATTTTCCTAAATTTGGTGGTGTACTCTTGCACTCTCTATGATTGATCACCAGTTTTACTCCTTTTTGTTGCATAAAAACTCACTCTTTTCTCCAAATACATGTCCATTTTTTCCTTCTTTCCATTAGGTTTTTCCTTCTTATGACTTTTCCCATGGTATATATTTTCCATTTGCTTTCTTACTTTCCTTTTATGGTTAGAGTTAAAGCGTGTTTCGAGATTTTTAGATTAATACTATGAGAATAATCATTATTTCTAGGTCAACATGAGTTAGTCAGGGTTATACTTTCTACTCTTATGTAAAGGGATCAACCTTTAAACCCTACAATTGAATTTGTAAATTGTGGTTCTCTTGAATCAAGGGAATTTTAATAATACATATTAATGAAAATATATGCAAGTGTAGGAGTTTGACAACTATTATGAAGGGATCCATTGTGAAGAAGGTTTGATAGCATACATGGTTGCAAGAATATCATTGAACCCATTAGCAGTTGTGCACCAGTGTTCTCAAGGTTTAATTCCACATGATGCTACAGATTAAACAAGGCATCATGCCAACATCATCTCATAAATGCATATCTATGATAACACATGAAGGAACCCATGACCACATGTTGCAACCAAATATTTGAAAGGACACAGAGGGGTTTTGAAGACATAGTTAGTTGGGGATTGTACAGATGGGTAGTTGTTAAAACTAATTGCACCACATAGTTAATCAAAGGATTATTATAGCTTTGTTAGTTATATGTTTATCAGAACTGGTATTTAACTTTCAAGGTCATATTTATCCATTCATGGAGTAGGTAGGCCCCCTTCTTATGTGTATATGTGTGTGTAATTGCCTCAGAGGAGAACGATATACATTTTTCTTAAGATTATGTTGAAGACGTTTTCTCTGTAATTTTGGTTCTATAAACTCAATAGGTCACTTGTATTTCATGTATGGAATTCCAACATAATAATACTATGGTGATCTTGTGATACTAATCACAAGTTGGGCCTTGAGTAGGGCTCACTTGAGATAAAGAACTTTATCTATCTTTGTGCCTGAGATTTTAGTTTCAATAAGTTAGCCTTTAGTTTCTATTTCTTATTCATCCTTTATATTTTATTTAATTTTCTTATATGTTTTCAATTTAGTTTTCAAATAATTGATATGTTGTAGAACTAGTTGTTACGTAATTAGTGTTATAGGATCAACTTGTTCTCAGCGAGTACTCAGTATGCAAAGTGATATGTTGAGTTATGAATGTGATTTTCAAAGGCTATACCATATTAAGTATCATCAACTAGGTCAAATATTGAGAATGTTATTGATTCTTTTTGCTACAAAATTATGTTATAGTTTAGACTATGACTATCTTTTACTCTCATTGTGTGAAGTACATTAGATCATACAATGATTTCTATTGGTCAAGAAAAAACCATTTTTCTAGGTATAATATAATAAGTTCCTCTTAATTTCAACAAATTATGGGTTTATAAACTAAGTTATTGTGTCCATTTGACTCCATCCTCATTTTAGGAGAAACACAGAAAAACACCATCACTTTTGGAGTCATTGCTAGGGAGGCACTCAAAGAATGAGGACATGTATCTTATATTGATTTTTCTTTAGGATGTATAATGGATCAAAGGAAACCTTAGGGAATTGTAAACTACCATTTTGATAACATTCGTCTAAGTTTTCATGCACCAACTCATACTAGAATGCATGACTAGAGGAGTCAAGAATACCCAGGGACATGGTGCAAGAGTAGCCACTTGTAACAATATGAAAAAGAAAACTAGGAGGATAAGTGACCCATCCTAAAGCTCCACCATAAAAAAATAGTATCTAACATTCCAAAATACCCCTCTAAGATTAACTCTACAACCCATATGACAAAAGCATCTCGTATTTTTAAAATTATTCCTAAATCGAGGGCCATTAGAAAACCCCATCGAGGAGCCTGAAAATTCAGCAAACACAAACAGATATTCAATGTTATGGGGACCTAAATTTCTTGATATGGTTGAGGAGGTGGAAGGACCAAAGAAAAATGACCCCATTACATTTGAGTTTCATATTTAGGACTGACAACATGACCCAAATCAAAAACATTCCACCCTTTACCTTGCCCAATTTTCAAGGCATGGATAGTGAGGCTCCTCATACTTTCCTTTTCGAATTTGATGTCTTATGTTATAGTTATGATTAATCCACAAATTCTTGGTGATGCCATGCAATCTCACAATCTCATTTATGAATATTTGTGCTATATCACTGGCGAAATTGGTAGATTTGAATGCTCCAAAATGAGTTATCTTACTGAGTTTATCCACCACCACCATGATTACATCATGCTTCTTAGCTATTTTTGGCAATCCTATGGTGAAATCCATAGAGAATACCTCCCACTTCCATTCTGGAATAGGGATATGCTGCAAAAATATTGCCGGGTGTTTGCATTCATCATTTACCTGTTGGCATTCCATGCATCTTTCTACGAAATATGCCACTTATTTCTTCATATTCGGCCAAGTAATAGTAACTTTTGACGACTATGATAGTATTTTGATACCCTGGGCGTCCTGAGTAAGGCTTAACATGGAATTATTTAATTATTAGCCTCTTTATTTCATTGTTTTTAGGCACATAAATTATGCCTTTAAACTTGATTAGGTCGTCCTCAGTGAGATGAGATACTTCATCCTTTCCACAACTTATCTTTCAGTTGCTGGTACTTTTCATCTAGTTTTCCAGTGCTTTTGATTCTTTCTTCCAAATTTGTTGCATACCAACTTACCGTTTCCAAGTGATTCACTTGGATTCTCTAGCTCAAGGCATCAACAAACTTGTTTTCCTTCCATTTTATGTGTTTAATCTCAAAATAAAACTCGTTGAGCATAGCTAGCCATCTTTCTTTCCTAGCATTCAACTTTAGCTATCCAAACAAATACTTGAGTCCACTATGGTCTGACATGAACATGAACTTCTTGCCAAGGAGGTAATGCCTCCATATTTTCAAAGCATGCACTATAGCGGCCAATTCTAAATCATTTGTTACATAATTTTCCTTATGTTTATTCAACCTTCTACATTCATAGCACACTATTTTCCCTTCCTACATTAATACTCCACTGAGCCCTCTCTGCATTCATTCGTACACACCACGAAATCTTTATATGGATATGTGATTCTCAACACTAACGCACTGGTGAGCAATTGTTTCAACTACTCGAAGATTTCCGCACATTGTGTTGTCCATTCAAATATTTTCCCTTTCTTCTGCAAAGTTGTAATGGGATGACCGATTTTGGAGAAATTCTGAATATATCTCCTATAGTATCCTGCCAATCCCATGAATGATCTAATCTCATCCATGTTCTTTGGAGTTGGCCACTCCTTTATGGATTTGATCCTTTTAGGATTAACGAATACGCCATCCTTAGAGAAGATGTGCCCTAGATAGTGTATTTGTGGCTGGAAGAAGTCACACTTATTGAGCTTTTCATAGATTTGATTTTCTCTCAATAGTTGTAACACCACATCCAAATGATTTTCATTTTATTCTTCTATTTTTTAATACATTAAAATGTCAGCAACAAACACTATGACAAACTTATCCAAGTATGGACGTGGTACTCTGTTCATCGGGCACATGAATGTGGTTGGGGCATTAGTGAGTCCAATGGCTACCACTACGAATTCATAGTGCCCATATCTTGTTCTAAAGGCAGTTTTTTGGGTATCTTCCTCCTTAATTCTCACTTGAAATGTGCCTGACCTTAAGTCAATTTTGGAGAAAACTACTGCTCCTCTTAACTGGTCAAAGAGATCATCAATCCTTGGTAATGGGTACCTATTCTTTATGGTTACTTTAGTTGAATGTAATCAATGCACAATCCAAGGATTTCGTCTTTCTTCTTTACAAATAATATTGGTTCTCCCCAAGGAGACATGCTTTCCCTTGTGTAACCCTTGTCGAGCATCTCCTTCAGTTGTAATTTGAGCTCAACCAATTTTGGCATGCTCATTCTATATGGAGCCTTGGATGTTGGTGTTTCTCCTGGCACCAGTTCGATAGAGAAATATATCTCCTTGTGAGGAGGTAATCCAGGAACCTCCACTGGAAAAACATCTGCATATTGTTGCAAAACAGGGTACTTTTGAAGTAATTCAGCCTCCTTGTCCTTTGATCTTCTATCAGCTTCCTCACTCTGGAAAACTTGTACTGCAAACAACATGCATATTTTCCTGTTGTTGTGTTTGGCTTGCATGGAAGTGATTAGCCTCACTGATATGGGTTTCCTCTTGCCTTGCAACACTCTTTTTGTTCCTTGCTCATCCAAGCATTCTATTTCTTTCTCATAGCAATCTACCTTGGTCCGATGTAAGTACAGCCAATCCATTACCAATAATAAGTCATACCCACCTAATGATAACATATTCATGTGGGCTACCACGTCCATGCCACTGAGCTCAATTTCACACGACTTTACCCAATGGTTGATTCTTCTCCTTATGCTTGTTTCCAATTTAACCAACCAAGGTTCTTGATGCAACTCCTTGCCCAATCCACACTTCTCCATAATTTCTGGACTGATATAACTATAATTGGAACATGGATCAATTAAAATGGAAATGACTTGTTGTTGTAGCTTACCTTCCATCTCAATGATGGATGCCTTGTTATTTGCTTGGTGATTATCCATTGTTGCATAAACTCTAGGCATACTCTAAGTTATTTTTCCCATTGTGCTTTCCTCCTGAGTGTTGTAGGTCTTTGGTCCAACATTTTATTGATGTGGGCAATCTCTTCTCCTGTGAAACCCACCATAGGTCCAACACTTGAGTGGTTCTCAGCCTTCAAACCTGGGTTTTGTTGTCGTTGATTGTTGTACATTTTTCTTGTTAGCAACATTGGTATTTTGTTGAAATTGTCGTGTCTGAGCTAGGTGCCTTAATTCCCTCATGTCTGGGTCTTTCTTGGGTCAAACCTTATTAAATCTAGCATTTATTTTTGTCATCCAGTTGCTCCTAATCTTAGGTCTGTGTTTTTCTTGTTCATAGCAGTGCCATAAATTCTTGAAGCATCCTTCAGGGTTTGAGGTTCCAACAATTCAATTTTATCTCTAAATTCCATAGGCAGCCCGCTGATAAACCTCTGTATCTTATCTTTCTCGTCCTTGAGATATGGTACATACCTCAACAGTTCCAAAAATTTGGTGACACACTATTCATTGGTTAACTTACCCATTTTGAGTTCATAGAACTCTTTTTCTTTGCTATCATAACAACCCTCAAACAGGTATTGTTCTCTAAAGAGATTTTCAAACTCTCCCCATGTTAGCTCCTTCTCGATAATGGCTCTAAAATTCTTCAGGTCTTCCCACCATATATTGACTTTCCCTTTCAATCTGTACGCGGAAATCCTAGCCTTCATATTCTCAGAATAATCATGTATTCTGAAAATTTTCCTCATTCCTAGCAACCATGCTTCTACATGCTATTCCTTCTTCATATCCCCATCAAATGTAGGTGGCTTTGCCTTCTTAAACTCTTTAGGAATATGTTACTTTTCCTTTTCCTTGCTTACTGAGTGATGTTGATGTCGGTAATGATGATGCCTCTAGGCAACCAATTTATATGGTCTGCTAGAGTACTGCACCTGCATGTTGGTCCCTCCACTTGGAGTGCTTAGAAATTCACCTCCTGGCACAATTTTCTCACTTCCTTGCCCGTTCCTTTTCCTGGATTTGCCACCATATGATCCATTGGTGTTTTCTTCTAGTTCTTGAGGGCTTTTTCGATCTCTTGACTCGCTCTCCTCTCAAATTTCCTTTTCCTCTGCCAATCCGAGAGACTTTGCATGATGACTGCATTGATCTATGCTTGCCTTTCTTGGGCTCTTACCAGTTTCTTATTATCAGCCTTAAAGCTTCTCACCTCATCCCTTAGGCTTCTCAAGGTGTTCATCTAGTCTGGGGAATGGCTTCTTGCCCCTTGGCCAACTAATCTCTCTCCTTCAATAGTTCTGACCTCGTCACTTCCATGTTGTGATTGATCGGAACTGTATTCAACCATTATGGCCGGAAAATGTAACTAAGTTTGGTCTTCATTTAATTTATTTGAGTCATCTTGTAATGTAATTGTCAAAAGAATAAAGAAAAGAAGTGTTATTATTATTATTGTGACTTATTAAAGCATGGGTTTCATGCTTGGGTCACCATGTGTTAGGTCAAAGTCCCCATTGAGAACTTCTAGGATTTATTCTGAGTCAATAGAGTCATTGTATTTTTAAAGAGACCTTTCTTGGGCTTTTGAATCATGTAAAAAGGTTAAGTATTGAGTCAAATGTAATTTATGTATCCTCCACAACAAGTCAGTCTAGAAGAGATCAATTCGGCCTAAGGACATCAATTTGACCTCCCTTGAAGCCTATAAATAGAAGCAAGTCGAATTCACATTAGGGCAGTTTTGAGGTCTAAAATGGGCCTCCTAAGAAAAATGTACAACCAAAATAAACTTTATAAGAACCAATAGGATTCAAGATGATGATTTCAACAATGGGAGATGATTCACCATTTTTGGAGTAAAAAAATATAAATATTAAAAAATAATAAAATAATAAAACTACTTTTTCAACTTATCTCCCTAAGTTTTTACTCAAATTTCGAGTGGGAGTACTTGTTGGATGCAAAATTTAATTCCTCATCCAAGGAGTATCCATGTTGCATACTTTCGATGGACCCTACTAAACGAAAAATGAGAAATACATGAAAAAATGTGATTGCAATCATGTTTTTCATGTATTTCTCATTTTTCGTGTAGCAGGGTCCATCAAAATTATGCAACATGGGTACTCCTTGGATGAGGAATCAAATTCTTCATCCAATGAGTGTTTCTTGTCGAAATTTGAGTAAACCCATAGGGAGATAATTTGAAAATATGAGTTGAAAAAATAGTTTTGTCTTTTTTCCGTCTAAAATTTGATGATGTAATCTAATCTTATTTTATTATTTCCTTAGGAGGCCCATTTTAGACCTCAAAATTCCCCTAATAAGTTTGGATCACTTCATCTCAAGCAAGTTCGATATCTCTAAGGAAGATGGGAAGTGCGAAGTACGAACCCGGGAAGCCAAAGGAAGTGCGATTTGGGTGGAGTCTAAGGAGAACAAGAAAAACGAAAATTCGGTGCCTTGCCCTAGATTGGGAGAACGAAGTGTTCCAAGTTTTGTTGATGCCAAAAGTTGCCTGATGCTGGAAGTTGATACATAGTCGAAGTTGATGAAAGAGAGGTCAAAAATCTGGGAGGCTGACTTGGTGTGGAGGGAAGGTTTGGTCTTTGTCTAGGGTGAAGAATCTCAAATAATAATATTTAAAGGAAGATAATTTTGACTAGGTTTTCCCCTCGAGGTGGACTTTTCCCTGGCATAGTGCCTACATCTGGTGTCCATTGTTCTATGTGCTATTTCTTTGGTAATTGCATGATGAACTAAAGGAAAGAAGATATAAAGAATCATAATAAAAATCAAGAACATCACAAGTAATTATCAAGAATAAGACAATATTTATGCCTTTCCAATTTTCTAACATGGTATCAGAGCTTTGGTGAAGAAATAAGAAAAAGGTAGTCTCAAGCACTTGATTGGGGAACCATTCAAAAGGATTATCTCAGGGAAGGAATCTACTATATTCAAGGAAGATGTCTAACACAATCAAGGGAGAGAATAAACTTGAAGGAGCCTCAAACTACAGGCCTTGGAAGAAGAGGATTTACCTCATCCTTGAAAATAACAAGGTACTAGACTTGGTCAAAGGAAAAGTAAAGAATCCTATAGATGACTCTAGTGATGTTGACAAAGTAAAATTCAAAGAATTAGAATTGGTGGCCATGACTCTAATGGTAGAAGGAATAAAGGACAATCTTGTCCCATTTATAGCCAACATCAGTCATGCTCAAGAAATGTATGAAGCCTTGTCAAAGTTATTCACTATTAAGATCATTGGTCAAATGGCAAGCTTGAAGAATGAACTAAGGACCACAAAGATGACTAAAGAAGTAACAGTGGCCTCCTTCTTTGTGAAGATATCAAAAATCAGGGATGATCTTTTGGCCATTGATGAAATTGTTCTAGACAAAGAACTCGTGATCACTGCTCTGTTAGGATTTCCACCTACTTGGGGTGCATTTGTTGCAGGTCTTAACAGTTGGAAGGAAGCTCCCACTTTTGAAGAACTATGTGTTACATGTAGTCAAGAAGAATTGAGGATCTCTCTGGTTTCCAATCCTGAAGGAGTATCAAATGCCTACATTTATCAACATAAAGGAAACCCTAAACTACTTAGGGATATTATGAAATGTTATGTGAAGTTCTTATTGATGATGTCATGATTGGGATTTTGGTATGATCATAAAACCTTAACTTGTTAGGGCTGAATGATGTTTGTCGGAGATATCGAACCTTTGAAATTTTTGGCATAGTATGGTTTGCTTTGCTATGTTATGAAACCCTGGATTTTTAGGGTTCGGTTGGGCTTATAAAAAAACCTTTGTTATGAATGCAAGATCCTAGGAATGAAACCCTATGCATATATAGATGTGTCCATTTGGTCGAAACCCTAGCTTGGTCTAGGTCATTATATGTTTAATGTATTAATGTTGTCTGGCATATTTATGCATGATAATGAATTCCTAGATACATGTGTTGACCTAGTTATTGATGGTCATAAGTCTTAGGATTTAATATAAGTCCTTGTCTGAGATTCTAGAATCATATTTGGAAATATAGGGTTTTGCAACAAAACCCTAGTAGTAGTTAAAATTCTCTAGTATGTGTGATATAACAATCTAAGAGCTATTTATATAATTGAAATTGTGAAAATGAAATTCTAGTGTTTTGGAGTTGAACCTTAGTAGAAGTAAAAATCTCTTATGTATGATGAAAATATGATGATTTGAGATTTGTGTAAATCTGAGTTTTAGTTGGGATTAATGTTTGATTGAAAATCTGGGGTTTGCAACCAACCCTAGTGGAAGCTGGTCATGTTAATGACTAAGTTGTGATTGGTTTTGATTGATTCTCTTGTATGAAATCTAAGATTTGTATGAAACCCTAGTGGAAAATCTAACATATGAATTCTGAAAGTTGTTAGATACCTTGTAGATCTATATTTGTTTGAATTGTTTCTAGGGTTTGCTATATGTTGTAGTAGGGTATGTTACACCTTTGAAAGAAACATTGAAACCCTAGATGGAATGAAAGTTGTTATGAAGTAGTGTAGGGTTTATGACAAAGTCCCTATAAAGATGTTGAAGAGTATGTGTCTCTTGTTTGTAATTAAGTTTGCATATCTGATATGTATAAAGTGTTATTCTAGGTTGTCATTGAGGTCAATATAGCATTGTTTGTGATGGAAAATTCTTTGATACAATGACTGCCCATTGATGTCCATTGATCATAATGCTCATAGTGATGAAAGTTTGATATATGATGATAAAATGACGCAGGAGGTCGATTGAACAGCAAATGACACAGGAGGTCGATTGAACAGCAATTGAGCAGCAAATGACACAAGAGGTCGTCAGCAATTGAACAACAAATGGCGCAGGAGGTCGATTAAACAGCAATTGAACAACAAATAACGCATGAGAGATTCGATTGAACAGCAAAAGATGCAGGAGGTCGATCGAACAACAATTGAACAACAAATGAATAGCAATTGACACAGGAGGACAATTGACTTCTATTGACCAACAATTGAACAGGAGCAATTGAATAGAGATAACAGAGAAGTATTGCAGAGTATCAGGGAGTTAACATATCGGAAGAGCAGGAGTAGGAAAGTACAGACTTCCTTGATCGTGTCTGAAGTCCCGCACTAAATCCTAGTCATCGATCTCGCAGTCAACCCTTAGATCATGGTCAACTGCGGGGGTTAAGGCCAGTTTTTAATCTATGTGTCAGTCGAAGTCCTGCAAATCGTCGATTGAGATAATAGTGTGGACCCACTGCACCATTATAATACATCTTAAAGAAATATCGCATCCGTCATACCGCAAGCATTTAAAGCCTTGTCACGTTAAAACCTCTGATCGCGATATTATTACGGACCTGATTGCTCCATTATAACATGACCTATTGTAATATTGCATACGTTGTGTCAGAACTTTCATATCGCAATTCATAAATGGATGTCACAGTAAAAACTGCGATTGCAATATTATGGTTGACCCGACTGCACCATTATGACATAACTTATTGGAATATCGCATCCATCGCATATCGCAAGTCTTGATGAAATGTAATGATGGTAAACCTCCGATTGTGATTAAAGTTGATGGCGTGGCACGTGGGATCTCCATATGGGTAACGTATCTCGGGCATCTATCACATAGAAGAGGTAACAGTTCGTGAACTTGAAAGAACAGAGGAAGCAGGAAGGTCAAACAAATGAAAGAAGAAGTCGAAAGGTCGAGAAACCAAAGGTCTGGCAGACGATGAAGGTACAAAAGAAGTCGAAGATGGAGAGAGAGCATATGCGAGCAAGAGGACAGAAGTAAGTCATAGGTCCAGCAGGGTTGGGAGCAGAGAATAACTACCAAACATATCCAGACAATATACAGTAGAAGGATTGGTGTCCTTGGAGTTGGTGCTCCTAATTCAAGGTTAGTGCCTTGACAAGATAGGGTTGGTGCCCTGGAGGTTGGAGCCTCACAAAAATTCCAAGTTGGTGCTTGGCAACTAGTTGAAGCCCTATATACATTGTACTTGATTTAGTGTAAATATTATATTAATAAAAGCATTTATTCTTGTTGTTCATTTTGTGTTCTAAATATAAATGATTTCACTGATAAAAATAACAATTGAAAAGGAATACTGATTCCCCCCCCCCTCAATATTTCCAACAATTGGTATCAGAGCAAACTTCTTCATATCATCCTAACAGCTAGAAGAAGGATTCTTAGTCACAATGGGAAATCAAGAAGTATCAGGAGGAAGACCTCCTCTGTTCGATGGCACAAATTTTGGTTTTTGGAAAAAATATTGTCCTGCTACTTAATGTCCTTTGGACCTGAAGTTTGGCATTCGGTTTTAAATGAATACACAGCTCCTTCCACTCTTCCAATAGATCAAGACGAAAGGAAAGCTTAAATTGCAAATGCAAAAGCCTTAAATTCCATCACTAGTGGAATCACTAATTCTGAATTTACAAAAGTCATGAATTGTGACTCAGCCAAAGAAGTATGGGATAAGTTAGTTAGCTTATACGATGGGGACTCCAAAGTTAAGAAGGCAAAGCTTCAAACTCATAGAAGGCAATTTGAAAGTCTGAAAATGGATGATGAAGAAGATATTGCATCATACTTTCTCCGAGTAGCTGAAGTGATCAACTCTCGTAAAGGACTAGAAGAAAACATTGAAGAAAGAATTATTGTTCAAAAGGTCTTAAGATCTCTCCCAGACAGATTTGACTCCAAAGTAAGTGCTATAGAAGAAATGAAGGACCTAGATACTCTCAAGATGGATGAACTTCATGGAATCCTCATTGCCTATGAGATGAGAAAAGGAATCCCAAGTTCCAAAGATGCAGCATTCAAGGCCTCAAAATCAAAAAATGGGAAAGAATGGAATACCAGTAGTGATGACTCCGATGTTGAATCTGAATTGGCGCAATTTGTACGAAAACTAAAGAAATGATCTAAGCTAAAAGGTAAGTACCCTCTTATTTGTTTCAAATGTGGAATAATAGGTCATTATGCTACAAAATGTACTCATAAGCATGATAGTGATGGTGAGGAAAATTCTAAAAGGATGATATACAAAAAGAAGGGTTCAATAAACAGAATTTCTTCTCTAAGCAAGATGAGTCTGATGAAGGTGAATTTGTAGTCATCAAAAAGAAATCAACTAATCAGCCCCCTCACCGCAAAGGAGGTAATGAAGAATCAGATGAAGAAAATGACCATGCTGGAAGCCAAGAAGTATTATTCATGGCATTCACAAATGATGATGATTCAGGCCTAGAAGGAAATGTAGATGAATTGTTAATAAGTGCCATTGAAGAAAATGAGAAATTACAAAATAAAATAATCTCTCTCAAGGTATAAAAAGAGGAAACAAAAAGAAGCGAAGACCTCTTGAAAAACAAGCTAAAAGAAAAAGAAGAAATTTGTGAAGAACGTGAAGCCGAAATAGTATCTCTAAGGAAGGAATTGGAGCAAATCAAAAAGGGTTGGGAAAGCTCTCAAAAACTTGATTCTATCCTAAATAATCAAAAACCTCAACATGACAAATCTGGGATAGGTTTTAAAGGAGAATCATCAAGTACTAAGAATAATGCGAAACGTTATGCCGACATACTTTCCAGCAACCCAAAAGAAGAAAGATTATTTCATCAAAGGCCCATCTCAAATCCAAAGAATGAAGAGAGAGTAACTTCAAGGAAGAATGTTGATTCGAATCATGGCTATTACAATAGGTACAAAACTATCTTTTTTGGGGATTGTTTTTATTGTAAAAATTTTGGTCATCAAGCTAAACATTGCATGGCCCGTAAGAATGAAACACCAAAATTGAAGGATCAAACAAACAAACCATATGGGCTCATAGGGCAAGGATGAATCAAGACTTACAACTCTTTTTATCCCTTGGCCAAATTTGATCCAATTTGCTCGTTATGTAATGATAATGGACATAATGAACAAAATTGCCCTCTCAAAAGAAGAAAAGCAAAAAATGAGAATCCCAACATGGATAAATGTGGCCTAGCTCTATGTGCTCACAGTGATGAAAATCATTGGTTTGTGGATAGTGGGTGCTCCAGACATATGACAGGGTACAAAAGGAAGTTTGTCTCATTGAACAAAAAGGAAGGAAATGTATCCTTTGGAAGTGGATCTGCCAAAATTGCTGGAGAAGGAACTGTTACCCTTATTAATGGAAAAGGAAAGGCTCAAAATGATTTTCTAGTAAACAGGATCAAACACAAACTCCTAAGTGTTAGCCAAATCTGTGACCAAGGACATAATGTTGTCTTTAGCACTAAAGATTGTGAAATAAGAAACTCTTCCTCACGGGAACTTGTGGCGAAAGGAGTTAGAACATCAGATAACGTCAACATTCTGAACAAAATTCAAGAAGATAAATGTTACTTAAGTCAAATAGATGAAAGTTGGCTATGGCACAAGCGACTTGGACATACAAGTTTCAATAACTTGATCAATATCAGCAAGATTAATGCAATACGAGACATCCCAAAGTTATTCAAGCCAAATCAAGGAGTATGTGGTCCATGTCAACATGGAAAGCAAACTAGAACCAGCTTTCCATGACGCAGGAGGTTGATTGAACAACAATTGAACAGCAAATGACACAGGTGGTTGATTGAACAGCAAATGACGCAGGAGGTTGATTGAACAGCAATTGAACAGCAAATGATGCAGGAGGTCAATTGAACAGCAAATGACACAGGAGGTCGATTGAACAGCAATTGACGCAGGAGCACAATTGACTTCTATTGACCAGCAATTGAACAGGAGGAATTGAACAACGATAACTGAGGAGTATTGTAGAGTATCAAGGAGTTAACATATCGGAAGAGTGGGGGTAGGAAAGTACGGACTTCCTTGATCGTGGTTGAAGTCCTGTACTAAATCCTAGCTATCAATCTCCCAGTCAACCCTTAGATCACGGTCAACTGCGGGGGTTAAGGCTGGTTTTTAATCTATGTGTCAGTCGAAGTCCCGCAAATTGTTGATTGAGATAACAGTGTGGACCCATTGCGCCATTATAATACATCTTAAAGAAATATCGCATCCGCCATACCGCAAGCGTTTAAAGCCTTGTCACGTTAAAATCTCCGATCGTGATATTATTACGGACCCAATTCCTCCATTATAACATGCCCTATTGTAATATCGCATCCGCTTTGTCAGAACTTTCATATCGCAATTCATAAATGGATGTCACAATAAAAACTCTAATTTCAATATTGTGGTGGACCTGACTATACCACTATGACATAACTTATTGGAATATCGCATCCGTCGCATATCACAAGTCTTGATGAAATGTAACGATGGTAAACTGTCGATTGCGGTTAAGGTGATGATGTGGCACGTGGGATCTCCATATGGGTAACGTATCTCGGGCATCTATCGCAGAGAAGAGGTAATAGTTCCTGAACTTGAAAGAACAAAGGAAGCCGGAAGGTCAAACGAACGAAAGAAGAAGTCGAAAGGTCGAGAAACCAAGGGTCTGGTAGACGATGAAGGTACAAAAGAAGCCAAAGATGGAGAGAGAGCTGATGCGAGCAGGAGGACAGAAGTAAGTCACGGGCCCAACAAGGTTGGGAGCAAAGAATAACTACCAAACATATCCAGACAATATACAGCAGAAGGATTGGTGTCCTTGGAGTTGGTGCTCCTAATTCAAGGTTGGTGCCTTGACAAGACAGGGTTGGTGCCCTGGAGGTTGGAGCCTCACAAAAAGTCCAAGTTGGTGCTTGGAAACTGGTTGAAGCCCTATATACATTGTACTTGATTTACTGTAAAGATTATATTAATAAAAGCATTTATTCTTGTTGTTCATTTTGTGTTCTAAATATAAATGATTTAACTGATAGAAATAACAATTGAAAAGGAATACTGATTCACCCCCCCCCAGTATTTCCAACATAAAGTTGAAATGATTTTTTGATTCTGATATGGCTAACCTCATGCTTCTATAGATTTGGTTGTACTTGCTATCTAAGTTGTGCAGGTACACAATCTTCAATATGGTGAAGATGTTCGTTGATGTGATAATCATGATGGGGATGATGATAACTCTAATGAAATGGTTGGTTTCCACAAAATATTCTCTGATGATGAAAAGAAGAAGTTGATCTCCCTGAGGAAGCCTGAGTAGAAGAGATCTCCCTAAGATTAAGAGGGAGTCTAGATAAAGATATGCTCCCTAGTTGAGAGGGAGGGCATAGTGTTGATTTGGGGTAGCATCGGATGTGCTCTAGCCACGAAATTTGGTGGAGAGGTTGGGGCACATGAGATCTCCAATACTCAAAAAGGGTTTGGGCGGATTCTAAACAGATCAGTAGATATTAAAATAATTAATATTTTTAATGGAGTCCCTAAGTCTAAACTTAGGGAAAATAAAATATTAATGTGCATTAATATGAATCTGTGTTAGAATGGTCCAAAAGACATGGATCAAGCCAAATCTAATGTTAGTCGTTGATTAGGGACTTAATCTTGGCCATTAATATGTCAACAGGAAAAGTATAAGAGGAGGCTTGAGGGTCACTTGGAGAACACACCAGAGTGATCAGTCATTCTATTCTCTAGAGTGGGGTTCGCTAAGAGAGATAGAATTAGTGATCGGGAGTTGCAGCTAGGGGAAAATGAGTACATAGAGACAGAGAGGCAGAGATAGTGTCGTAAGAGAAACAAGTATCCAAAGAGAGTGACGCAGTAGCCGCCAGGGCTCACACAGGGCCACGCAGAGGCAACCGGGAGTTGCGCAGAGCCTCATAAAGGCCAGCGTTGCTGACGCAGAGGGCCAGAAGGCTGACGCAGGGCCTCCCAAGGCTGACGCAGACCCATCTGGGGTGACGCAGGGCCAACACTGAGCAGAGAGGGGCTGACGTAGTCCAAAAAGGGCAGACGCTGGGGTTTCTAGGGCAGATTTGTGCTGAGTAGCTGCCGGAAGGTTTATCCAGGGTTTCAGCCAGGAGTTTTTTCAGAAACAGAGAGGTATTACTGCCAAGGAAATTCTCTATTGGGTAGGCCAGTTTCGGCACCCAGATTGTACTATGATATTGCTTAATAAGAAAACCCTCAGATAGTTGCACCGGTTTTCCCACATTGGGTTTTTCTGGGGACATTAGTCCAAAAATAATGGTGTCATATGGTGTGATTGTTTCTGTTTCCTTTAATTGTTGATCTGTAATATGTTGAGCATGAACTAGTGTTTATTTTCAGTATTTACATTGTAAATAACGTGTTAAGTAACATAATAAGTAGGTAGGAATATATTAGATAAAGTGCATGAAGGGTTTCTAACTAAGTAAACTTAGAAACTTCAACATGGTATCAGAGCATGATTGCAGATCATAGGAGGACTAAGGACATCAGCTAAGCGGAGTGATAGCAGCAGAAAACAACTGTCCCGAGGTGACAAAAGCTGTTTCTAGCAGAGCAGCAACAAGGGAAGGGTGATGCAGTGCCTGCATCATCAAAGGTGAGCCGGGAAGAGGCAACGCAGAGGCTAAGGAAGGCAAAGGGAGCCTCACGCAAAGCCACACAATAGCTAGGAGGGCTGACGCAGTTGGCTAAGGAGGTCGAGTTGCTGGTGCCGGGATTGTATAGAGCCCAGGAGCTCTCACCTTCAGGTTGCTGGGGTTTAGAAGGCTGTGGGAATATTGCAGAGTGGAGCTGGTGAGGTACTGTAGTTAGAACAGTACTTGACAGAGCAAGGCCAGAGGAGCTACTACCGAGGGTTTCTAGCTGAGGAACCCGAATCAGTGATGCAGTTGCACAAGATGATCAGAGTAGGGGGCATCTCGACAGTGGCAGAAGGATTTCCAGTAGGGAAATCAGGACTCAGAGGGAGTCCAGAAGAGAACTTCCGGACGGGAAGTAGAGACTCAGAGAAGTCGAACAGAGAACTTCCAGGAGGGAAGTAGAGGAGCATCATGGCACTACATGGAGTAAGAGACCAGGATAGACTGGACAGAGCGTCGAACTTCGCAATCTAGAAGGCCATAATCTTATCCATACTTAACAGAAATCATGTCAAGAACTTTGCCTTGAAGGTAATAGCTATCCCAGTCGACCCCAATGATAACAACAAGTACGAGGAGGCAATGGCGAGGGCCAAGAGCATCATCCTTGATGGGGTCAAGGATCATGTAGTACAACACATAGCCGAGAAGGAAACAACATTTGAGATGTGGGAGGCTCTCAAGAAATTGTACCATCATACTTTTGTGCATATAAGAATGCTACTTGAGAGTCAGTTGAGGTCATATCAAATGAAGAAGGAAGAATCGATTGACACCTTCCTCAAAGGACTGAATGAGATCCGAGATCAATTGACTGCTATAGAAGCCACGCTGGATCAGGAATTGATGGTGAGAATAGCCCTGAATGTTGTCTCAAAAGATTGGGAGGTATTTGTCCAGAGTATACTGGGCAGAGGGACTCTCCCACCTTGGGATGAGATGTGGGCGGCTCTTCGCCAAGAAGATATCAGACGGCAGTTGAAGACGAGTAGCAGTAGCAAGGGGATCAAAGTCAAGCAGGAGGAGGAAGATGTTGCCCTAGCATCTGAGGGAAAGTAGGAAAAGTGGAAGAAGAAAGATCTATCCAAGATCAAGTGCTTCCACTATGGGGAGCTGGGTCATTATGCGACCCAGTGTCCGAGGAAGAAGAGTAAGGGAGAGTCTTCCGAGACTAAGGCAGTGCCAGCATGGGCAGAGAAGGAAGTTTTGACAGACGATGATTGTGCCATGAGTGAACACGCACCACTTGAGAAGAAGTTGGGAGACATAGAGTTGTAGTCATGTGGACTACAGGCGATGAGGGGCAGGATCCTCGAGGTACTCAGCCTCTTGGATTAGACCTTGCTATGGGAGCCCCGAAGAGGAGTAGCAGGACTGGCTGAGTCAGGTAGAGATGGGTGTGGATGGAGCGACAGAGAGAGATACAGTGCAGGAGTCCCGAGACAGCACAATGCTAGTAGGCTACAGCAGTGCCAGAGGCATAGGAGTGTTGCACCAGTGCAGGATGGCACAGAGAGGTGTGCAACGGTGCAAGATGCAGGGAGTTGTTGCAGCAGCACAGAGGTCAAAGAGGGAGCACTTATCAGTGGCAGAGGGAGCTTCAGCATCAGTGGGTGTCTCTAGCCCAACAAGGAGGTCAGATCTGGAGATCAATTACTTACTTCTCAGTAACTGAGTTGCAGTGCAGCAGTGGATATCACGATGCAACATGATGAGAGGAGGTGCAGTGTGGATGCAGTGCTAGGAGAAAGGACCAGCAGCAACATGGATGCAGAGGGAGTTGTTGTACAGATGCAGCAGTGGCAGTGGCAGAACCATGGGTAGCAATACAAGATGCAGCAATGCATAGGATGTTGAGCAAGAAGGCCCAGCATCAGCACAGGTACCAATGTCGGATGATCAGAGTAATACTCAGTAAGGAGTATTGATAGAGCACAATCCTCGCTAAGAAGGAGTGCTAATTTGGGGTAGCATCGGATGTGTTCTAGCCACGAAATTTGGTGGAGAGGTTGGGGCACATGAGATCTCCAATATCTAGAAAGGGTTTGGGCAGATTCTAAACAGATTATGAGATATTAAAATAATTAAAAATTTTAATGGAGTCCCTAAGTCTAAACTTAGGGAAAATAAAATATTAATGTGTATCAATATGAATCTGTGTTAGAATGGTCCAAAAGACATGGATCAAGCCATATCTAATCTTAGCCATTGATTAGGGACTTAATCTCGACCGTTGGTATGTCAACAGGAAAAGTATAAGAGGAGACTTAAGGGTCACTTGGAGAACACACCAGAGTGATCATTCATTCTATTGTCTATAGCGGGGTTTGCTAAGAGAGATAGAATTAGTGATCAAGAGTTGCAGCTAAGGGGAAAATGAGTACAGAGAGACAGAGAGGCAGAGATAGTGTTGGAAGAGCAGCAAGTAGCCAGAGAGAGTGACACAATAGCCGCCAGGGCTCACGCAAGGCCACGCAGAGGCAACCGAGAGTTGTGCAGAGCCTCGTAGAGGCCAGCGTTGCTGACGCAGAGGGCCAGAAGGCTAACGCAGGGCCTTCCAAGGCTGATGCAGACCTATCCGGGGCGATGCAAGGCTAGCGCTAGGCAGAGAGGGGCTAACGCAGTCCAGAAAGGGCAGATGCTGGGGTTTCTGGGGCAGATTTGTGCTCAGTAGTTGCTGGAAGGTTCATCCGGGGTTTCAGCCAAGAGTTTTGTTAGAAACTGAGAGGTATTACTGCCAAGGAAATTCTCTATTGGGTAGGCCAGTTTCAGCACCCAGATTGTACTCTGATATTGCTTAATAAGAAAACCCTCAGATAGTTGCATCGGTTTTCCCACATTGGGTTTTTCTGGGGACATTAGTCCAAAAATAATGGTGTCATATGGTGTGATTGTTTCTGTTTCCTTTAGTTGTTGATCTGTAATATGTTGAGCATGCACTAGTGTTTATTTTCAGTATTTACATTGTAAATAACTTGTTAAGTAAAATAACAAGTAGGTAGGAATAAATCAGATAAAGTGCATGAAGGGTTTCTAACTAAGTAAACTTAGAAACTTCAACACATAGCCTAGTTTTAATCAAATATTGAATTTCAAAGGATGTGTTCTTGCATGAGAAGTAGGAAAGGAAAGTGTATGATTGAGGAATCTTCTGTCACATATTCGGTTGATAGTCCTACTATGAAAAGTTGAGAAGCAACATCTAGACCCTGAAGTTTTGTATTTGATTATGTACATATGAAAGTATATTATTGATTGGGGTTATGTTTGTACAGGTGAATCTCTCGAAGTTTTTGATAGCATTTTGGTTACCAATCATTTTAATTGGGAGAGACAGGTCATTCTTGATCTACTGGATCAAGGAGTGTTGAGGCTTTGTGAGTGAAGCATTTCCTGGGAGGACATCTGGTCGGCACGTTGTGTTGATGTCTAGGTCCTAATGTTGGAAAGGTGGTGTTGATTATAGAGCTCTGTGTTTTTATACACATATGGATCTTTGGGTTGGTGGTTAGAAAGTAAGCCTGATGGTACCTAGAGGGGCTGAAAGCTTGAGTCCACCTTATTCCCACTTGGATAGATTTCACTGGTCATGAATCTAGTCTGTGGAATTGTGGTGCCTAAATTTTTGAGATACTAATGGATAGATTTCCCTGGTTAGGAATCTAGTCCTTGTACTTGTATATGATGAATACCTCCCTAGTTAAGAGGGAGCATTGGAAAATGTAACTATTTCCGGTCTTCATTTAATGTATTTGAGTCATCTTGTAATGTACTTGTCAAAATAATAAAGAAAATAATTTTTGTTATTATTATTGTGACTTATTAAAGCATGGGTTCCATGCTTGGGTCACCCTGTTTTAGGTCAAAGTCCCCATTGAGGAATTCTAGGATTTATTCTGAGTCAATAGAGTCATTGTACTTTTAAAGAGACCCTTCTTGTGCTTTTGAATCATGTAAAAAGGTTAATTATTGAGTCAAATATAATTTATGTATCCTCCACATCAAGTCGGACTATAAAAGATCAAGTCATCCTAAGGACATCAATTTGACCTCCTTTGAAGCCTATAAATAGAAGAAAGTCAAATTCATTTGAAGCACTTCATCTCAAGCAAGTTCGATATCTCTAAGGAAGTTGAGAAGTGTGTAGTACCAAACCGAGAAGACAAAGGAAGTGTGATTTGGGTGGAGTCTAAGGAGAAGAAGAAAAACAAAATTTTGTTGCCTCACTCTCTCTCTGTTTTGTGCCCTAGATTGGGAGATCGAAGTCTTCCAAGTTTTGTTGATGTCGAAAGTTGCCTGATGTCAGAATTTTCTTGATGCCGGAAGCTGCTACATAGTCAAAGTTGTTGGAAGAGAGGTCAAAGATCTGGGAGGTTGACTTGGTGTGGAGGGAAGGTTTTGTATTTTTTTAGGGTGAAGAGTCTTAAGGAATACTATTGAAAGGAAGAGAATTCCGACTGGGTTTTCCCCTCGAGGGGAGTTTTTCCCTGGAATAGTTCCTATATATGGTATCCATTATTTTATGTGCTATTACTTTGGTAATTTCTTAATTAACTAAAGGAAATAATATATAAAGAATCATAATAAAAATCATGAACATCACATGTAGTTATCGAGAATAAGAAAATATTTTTTCCTTTCTGATTTTCTAAAACTCATCATCGTGAATTCCTTTGTTTAATTTTACTTGTGATATGTTGTCAATCATATACATTGTTAGATGTTTCAGAAATAAATAACCCAAAATATATGGTCATGATATACCATGGAGTCTTCTGCTATGAAAAAACAATAATGTTAGTGTGTCAACATACTTATAAATCATATGCATCAATCATTCAATCTCTTCATCATGATAATCAAAGAAACAACATATCCATGACCTATGACCCCAAAATAAACAGCATGACCATGATCTTATTCTCAAACAGCTTTCGTTGATGTCATATCAGTAGGTTTATTCAAGTTTTAACAATAGACAGTTACTTAATCAAATCCCTTCTCCATTTTTTTTTATTACTCACACATGCTAAAACCCATCTAGACCATATTTGAACCTGAATATCTCTAATACCACTTTGTAACATACCCCATTACCTTACCAAGGTAAGAGAGTCATTACTGGAAAATCTGGTCCCCATTATCCGGTCATGGAAACGGGATTAGGAGGGTCACATCCTCAGTTTCTTTTTTTTCTTTCTTTCATTCATTTCTATATATGTTCTCACAAAGGCCATGGCAGTAACCAATCTCACCTTTCCACATGGAATTTCATCATGGGCTCATCCAAACAATAGGTGATCAGATGGTCGAGTCCTGAGCATCACCCTACTTCACATCGTCGCCTCACATCCCGACTCCCGACTTTCAACCTAGTTAGGGTCAGCCCATCCTAAAGCTCGTGCCTTTCCTTCCTTGCTCTCGACCACCTGACCGCCCGACCACCCACCCTTCAACCTATTTGGGTTAGCACATCACCCACACATCCTTCTGTCAACACGTAGCCCAACCTCCCGACCTCCGTCTAAGTCGAGGTTGGCATTGCTTCACTGATGTTATCGTCAAAACATTGGTTCCGACCTCTGAACTCAGTGCTATTCGCCTAGGCACATATACCCTACAGTTAGTCCACGTCGAATGACTAATCACACAAGAGGAGAATCTTTCCGCTCCAATCGAAAGATTTCCTGCCTACGGCTTTGATTTGAAAGAGGATAAGCCTTGCCTGATCCTTTCCGTATGATGAGCCCCAGAAATGAGTAATTATATGGGCTCATTCAGCCTCCTAATTCGACTTAATCCACCATTATCATTAGTTTCTTGCATGTTTTTTATTATATTTATGCTAATAGAGTGAATTGGGTTAGTCATTATGCCAACAAGTCTAATGTGTGCTTAATGCAGATTTTTGGTCAATTTTGAGACAAAATCAAAGGTTTAAATGAGCACTTGGCAGCCAAATTCATGGAGAGGATTCGTAGGAAGGTTTCCCCTTCATTTATGAGCCCTTACCTTGAATTCTCCATCAAAAACTCGGAGCACAAGGAGCAGCCAAGCAAGTCAAGTAGGACTGCTATTAACTGCAAGTTTTGGCAGCCCAGTCCCTAAAGTTTAGGAGGACTGTTGGGGTCCTCAATTTGTATAAATAAGAAGGCTTAGGGCCTCATTCTAGTTAGTCATTTTTTAGTCAGATTGTAGTCAGATGTTAGTTCGATTTTAGTCAGTAGGTTAGCTCTGCATTTCAGCACATTTTCGAGCTTTTTCTTGTAAATAGTTTTTGGGTTGTAATTATTATTTCTTGATCAATAAAGATGAATCCAGCTTTGCACCAGCTCTAATCTTTCTTAGGAGGCTGTAGCTCTTGGGGTTGGGCCCAACCCAAGTGCCCAGTACCTCCTTTGTGTACTTTTATGTGTCTTTGCTGCATTCCTAGAATAATTTCTATTACTTAGATTAACATATTGCTTTATTATTTAGGTTGTGTTTGATCATTGAAATAGCTTTTCATGTTCAGGTTGATTTGATAGGTTGGTAACAGAAAAGATCTTCGAAAAAGGCCATCAAGCAACCCTTGATCTCACCTCTCCCTCCTTGGGACCATGAGCTGAGACCAAGGTGTCCTTGCTGCCACAAAAACACTGTTCTTGCTTCTTCATGCAATTGCTAGTGTTAGATTCTTAGTTGCAAAAGTTGGTACTAGTTGTGATTACATGCTTAGATCCGTTCTTGCTTAGTTTTCATAGTTATCTTACATGATTTTCTACCAATAAATTTCTATTCATCATGGTTGCTGGTTTCTAGGTCAAATTAGGTCAAAATAGCTAGATCTTTGGTTTGCATAGTCTTTGTTTGGTCAGTTTTGGAAAGTAATGTGCAGAACACCTATAACACATCCCTACCTTCCCTTCCTCCATCATACAACCTATTCCAACCCCTCACTCAAGATTTCTTCCCTCCATTTGCCACACTTTCCCAACTAACCCTAATTTCTACGTTTTTGTGCAAAATCGCTTTTTTATCCTTTGAACCAATCCAGCCATCACCTTCATGTTTGATCTTCATTGAAAGAGTCCTAGACCTCTTCACAGCCTCATCCAACCTCCATTTCCACTTTCCCACCATTTTTCGTCCATAAACCCTCAAAAATCCTCTCTTGGCTCTTCCTGTAGAACATCCTGTAGAACCCCTGTAGACTTCCTGTAGAAGATCATGTGAGCAATTTCTCGAGATCTGATCACTGTGAAACTCTCTGGAAGGGTGTTAGGGACCCCTTATGCCCTCTTCTCACCTTCCCAACCTCCTGCAAGCGCCCATTCCATTTCCTTCCGCCAGTCAACCTCTGCACAGTAAAACAAACAGTTAAAGCACATGCATAATAATTCTGCAAAATTACTCAAAAATACAAAAAGATGTTTTTCCCAAATTTTACTTTAGAAGTAGCTTAGACACATGCATTTTACCTTTACAAGAGTCAATGGCATCCATTTCAGCAGCTTTCATCTCATTTGTTGCACCAGTAGGGTTAGTCAGTAAAACTAGGGTTTGCTAGGGTTTGCACTTCCTTTCAGCTTTTAGTTTCTTTCTGCAAATAGATTAGCCTCCTTAGAGTTAGCTTTCGTCCATCACAATTAAAAGCTTCTTCTGAGAGCTCATAGAAGTTGGCTTAAGCTCCTAGCGGACTTGTGCCAGCTGATCAAGTGACAGCCTGCGGCAAGAGCTAGTACTTGTGCATATAGCACCGTCGCTTCCAAGTTTGTTACGAACTACCAGGTTGATAAAAGTAAAGAAGGGAGTCCCAGGAGTTGCAGCATTATTGCTAAAATCCTGGAGCCCACCACCATATGTTTAGGGTTTCGTCCCTTTACGCCACAACGAACGCCCTTGCCTTAACATTCGATGATGACTCAATGAAGGGACTTCGGCTCTGCACCATGCAAGGCCTTCAGTAGTGATCTTTGCGCTCTCCCCAGAGACTAAATCTACCATCACGCAAACTTCTTCAAGCTGGTCATTTTGATTGTGGCTTGGTATCAAGGGTCTCTTCGACCTATCGATCCACTTCAAGACCTTTCCACTCCGTCGAAGTCAGATTAAGATGTTCCACAGTGTTACCCCTTCTAAGCTTGGGTGATAGCTACATTGAGGGGTTCCTACCGCACGGGATTTCCCTGCCTTCAAGTATGGAATTCCTCGCATAGTGGCGTAGGCGCTCCTGCATCTCTTATCTACTAGATGCTTAGCGTGAGATTCTGGGAGGATTCCACCTCTCCTACTACGCACCAATTGTTCTAGATTCCACACGAACTGTTTAAGCATCTCCTCGTTGTCCCTCATGGGTTTCCAAAGCATTTGGCTATTGGCAGGGACCCACAATACTTATCGCCAAAATCCCTGTGGCGAGAATGGAGTCTTTTACACAAGCAAGACGAAAGATCATGGAAATACGATAGTCGGGCACGAGTGGCCCCAGGAACGCTCCCTTGATCCTTCACATACTACTTTCCTCTCGACACAACATCTTGTAAACAGATACCGCGATGTATATTGACTAACTCTGGCCAATAGAGTTTCTTTCTTATAATTGTATATTAATACAAAGGGTCTTGAAACTCCCTTCTTTTAACTTTTCAAGGTTTGGGCCTGAAATAGATCATTGAGTTTATTAAGTTCAGTTACTGAATTATTTCTGACACAGTTAAGCGTTTCATTCAGAGTGAGAGTTTACCTCTACTCTATAGCTTAGGAAACATTGCTATGGGCTCTTTTCCACTTTGTAACTTTAGATACTCTGTGATTTACATTAATTAGGTTGTTAACTTATTTACTTTTACATGTAAGCACATCACACATGTACACATACATATTCATAGCCATAATAAAAATACAAATCAAGGAAATATCCCTTCACACTCACATCACAAGTATATACGTAAATGCACATTTTCGGTCTTGGTTTATCCACATATGTTACAAATGACAATACAACATAATCCATTAATTACAATAGTTTTCACAAATACTTATCTTTAGCTTGGAGGGAAACTAAGTCTGGGACTACGACTCTCCACCCAACCATAGATAGTTGTAGCCACTACTACTTGCATTTGTCACCCCCAAGCCAGATTCCAGAGTCTGAGGGGAATTTTTGTTGTTGGGACCGCACTCAAGCTGCCAGATATGCCAAGGACTCCAAAGGACCTCCTGCCTTAATCCCCATTGTTTCTTGTCTCTTTATTGTCTACATGGGGAGTTCAGAGGTGCCAAACCTCACCCCCTAATGCACATACAGTGTTCACCCCCTCCTAGGAAGTCCATAAACCATTGTATCGGTTAAGGCAATAACCAGGTACTGTGATTCGAGCTCCTCTTTGTCTCAGCATCAGGATAGTCTCCTCCCAAGATTTTACAGGGATCCATAGTAGCTAGCTCAACCCACAGCCTTTGAGGAATCCCAAGCTGTTATAGGGATTCAGAGATTTCATTCCACCCAGAGCCTCCAGGGACCCAAGATGTTACAGGGCTCCAGAGACCTCTTGTCTCAACCCATAGCCTCCAGGGACCTAAGATGTTACAGGGTTCCAGGAATCCTATCTCAACCCACAGCCTCCAGGGAACCCAAGTTGTTATAGAGCTCTAGATACTAGCACTCAACCCACAGCCTCCAGGGACTGATAATCGATCACCTTCTCTTATCTTCTCTGCATCGTTTCTTGCTTGAAGTTGTTGTTGTAGGTTCGCTCCTCGTCCTCCCTCGGTCTACTTTCTGAATCAAGGAACAGCTTATGCTTTTCCGCATGGAAGAAAGGTCTCTGCTTCCCTGCGAAAAATGATCTTTACTTCCCTCGCCTGCCCCCTATTTGAATCCTTTGGCTCTCGGAGCTATCGTCTGACTCTCCCTCTACGAATAGTATTTTCCAAGAGTTCAAGTCTCTCCCTCTCTCTGTCTATTCTCCCAAACGTTCTGTCCCTCCGAATAATCATCTCCCTCAGGAGTTCCCCGTCCTCCTTTTTTCAAATGCCTCCTTTTTTTGTCAATGTTCCTGCCCCTTCCTTTACTTTTGCATCCTTGTTGTTGCAATCCTTCATAAATTCAGCTCTCTTTTCTTGCTTGTATTTTTCTCAAGCAAGCATGGGCCGGGTACTTTCCTTAGCCCATTTAATTTCAAGAGCCGGTTCCTTTACTTGATGCACTATCCAACCTTTAAAGTTTGTCCTAAAGTTCAAGTTTCTTCTTTGCACAAGAAACCATATCATCCCAAGCAGCAATTCTCCATCCCCATGTCTAGAATCTATGTCCCATGACTCAGTGCCCTTTTCTCTGTTATTTAAAATATTGCAAAATATTTACATCCTTTTTACAATGTGGCTCATACCATAATCTTGGGTGAGGTTGTTACAAACATCTGTTCAAAATATTGATCAGTGCATGAACATATTTAGCCAAAAATTCATTAACAAGTTGTTTTTCTTTTCAACATGTTCTTCACAATTTCAATGATTGTTTTGTTCTTCATTTCTTAGATCCCATTTCGCATGAACTTGTAAACTCCCTCCATATAACATTCATATTGCAAAATATCGTGAATTTATTAGAATCATATTCTCCCCCATTATCTTATATGAAGATGAGAATGGTAAGGCAGTTGTTTCTCAAACGTCTCCTTAAACTACAAAAAATGTGTTAAAGACCTCCATTTTTTCTCAAAGAAAGTAGACACGCGTTTTCATGAAGTAATAATTAATAATTAACACAAACAATAGAGATTCTGCAAGACCACATAAATCTAAATGGATTAAAGCAAGTCAATCTCTGTCCTTCCAAAGTATTTCAATAAGTTCTCCTTGTGTGGTTTACCTAGAATGCATCCTTCACATATATGATCATCAACTTCAAGAGAGAGAAGACCACTGACCGTGTTATTCTTCCTCATTGATATTAAATTCTTGAAATTTAGATGTTCAAATCACAAATGTCAAAGCTTGTTTTACTTTCTTTGTGGTTATTAAAATGTGACTCGCTTGGAAAGGGTGAGTTTGAAAATTATATTTCTATTCATTTCACCTCTTACTATGACTAGATTCCTTTAACGTCATCCATGATTAAATATCCTATGTTTAAGTATGTTATTCTAAGTGTTTATGTTAACAATGTATCGTTAAAAAATCTCCTACAATTCATTACTCGAATAGCCATTGTACATTTTCCTTGTAACTCCAATGCATTATTATCTTCAAATATTATATTACCAAAATACCTATCATTTATACTTGTAAAAAGAGTTGAACATTTTAGAACAACATGCCATGCCTCATTTTCTACATTGTGTAATACCAATCTCATCTTACCTAACTTCACTAATTTGTTGAGAAACTTTTTCAAAATATATTGCGGAGGAGGTTTTAAAACATTTGATGTTTAGAGTGGACACGCCATTCATCATTAGGTAAAAATGAAACTTACATAAAAAAATAGTCACTAATTTGTTGACAAACTTTTTCAAAATATATTGCGGAGGAGGTTTTAAAACATTTGATGTTTAGAGTGGACACGCCATTCATCATTAGGCAAAAATGAAACTTACATAAAAAAATAGTGTTAATAAGAAAAATTTTAAGATGAAGGTTACAAGATAATCATTTGAAGCGTGAAGGATCCATTGTGAAAATTATTAGATTAAATATTTACATTAGTAAATGTTAAGATTGAGTAAATCATCATTGTGAGAAAATTATTAAATTCAAAAATATTATTATAGAAAACGAGAATTAGAATATCACCAATATTAATTAATGAAGGAATTAGGAAATAAAAAAGAGTTAGATTAAAATTGTGGAAAAAAGAATAGAACAAGAAATGTAAATAAAACTATAATTTAACTCTGAGTTAAAATTAATAAAATAGAAAAAAGACTCCAATCGCAAAAGAGAAGGCGGATTCAAAAGAAAAAACTAAACCAAAGGGGAACATGAGGGAGAATTAATAAAACAAAAGTAAAAATAATAATAATAATCTAAAATTACAAATTTTAAGAACTGAGACCAAAGTTCTAATGTTTGAGGCATTTAATGACAGACTTCTAAGAATGGCTAAGTTTATAATTGTTCAAAGCAAACATTGGTTCAACCTATGTAATATATGTCACACAAACAAGAGATATGGTAAACATATGGATCATATTTATCCTTAGTAGTTTTGAATAATTGTATAAGAATTTACAAGGTTTTAAGAAGGTTTTGATATTCTTTTTGGATAAAAAATTTAAAATGTAATAGGTTGTACCTTTGACATAGGGAAGAGAAATGTGAGGTATGGGTAGGGAAGTGGAAGGAGTTTTTGATTTGGAGTTAGGAATGTAGGTAGTCTAGAAGGGTTTGTTGATCTAAGAGTAACCATTGGCTAGAAGGGCCTTTCTCACCCAAGGAATTGAGGAGCAGAGATGCAAATGGCTTAAGTGACTAAAATTTTGAGAACAACATATTTTTGTGGAGGTTGATGATGGGATTGGGCATGAAGGTATCTATCAGCATGTGTCTTTTTTTGATAAGCCTTGTGGGTGAGGGAGCCATCGGGAAGATGAGAGACAAGAACATATAAGAAGGGAAGAGAATTATCTTTTTATATTTTCACAACAAATTTCATATGAGGTGAAATTCTACTAACATGGTTGATGAAATATGTCAAGGAGAAATAGCCATGAGGCCACATAATGAATGTATCATCAATGAAATGATACCGACATTTGGGTTTCATATGAAGCTTTGGAGTTAGAAATGCAAGTAGTGCATAAGGCTTTGTTTATCTAATAGTTTGAGTAACCATTGGATAGAAGGAACTTTTTCAAGTGGGCTCTTTCTTTGTAAAGGAATTGGGGAGCTTCAATGTGGATATAAGTGACCAAAGATTTTAGAACATCATATTTTGTGCTGGAGGTTGATGAGATTGGGCATGAAGGTATTTGTTAGTATGTGTTTTTTTAATAAACCTACTAGGTGAGGGAGTCATCAAGAAGACAAGAGACAAGAAAAAATACATTCTTACAAATACCTTCATTCTCAATCCCATCACCATCTTGCACAAAACTCCATTGCTCTGAAACTTTGGTCACCTAAGAAATTTGCATTTTGGCTACCCATTTCTTTAAGAAAGAAAAATCCCACTTGATAAAGGCCCTTCTATCCAATGGTTGCTCTAACCCTCAAATAAACAAATCCTTTTGCACTTCCCTCTATCCTAACACTAGTATTTCATCTCAAACCCAAATGTTGGTATTGTTTCATTGGTGATACCTTCATCTTGTGACTTGGCATAATTCTTCAACCATCTTAATAGCATTTCCCCACATATCTAACTTACCATAAACTTAGTGGGTGAGGGATTCGTTGGGAAGATGAGAAACAAGCACGTCCAAGAAGGGAAGAAAATTGTACTTTTATTATTCCATGTTAAATTGGATTTGGGAGGGGAAAGGTATTAAGATGGTTGAAGATGTTGGAGAAACTAATAGGGCGGTTATTCAAATAATTATCCTTATCCTTAATAATTGTTTGTGATCTTTAGTTGGATTCTTCTTATTCTTTATTAGATTCTTTTCATCAAACAATTATCAAGAGCATAAACAGTAAAGACAATAAACACAAGAAGTAGGCTCCAAGCCAGGGAAAAAACCCTCCAAGGAGAAAACCTAAAACAAATCTTCTCTTCCTATAGGTTTAGATCAAATGAAAAAACCAAGACCCCCTCCAAGCACCAAGTAATCCCTCCAAAAGATCTCCTTCAAGACAAGGTCAACCAAAGTCAACAAAGGTCAACTTCCTTAAGGTATGCTTCAATCAATGTTTTGGCCCTCAATTCAGATTTTCAACTTTAGATTACAGCTTTGGGCCCTACAACAACTGCAAAAACCCTAAAATTTTCGTGCATGTCAGAGAAAATGATCACAAAATTCAGATTTTTTGTTTCTTCTTGAGATGCTTCCTTCTCCTAGACCTTCGCTCCATTTTCTTCTTCTTCCTTGCTTGAGATCGAACTTCAAAAGTGTATGTTAATGAGGTCTAAGATCCTTCGATATACATGCTTCTCATGAGGTCAGATAGCCTTCTTTTAAGCTGACGTTTTACTGGTAGGGCCAACTTGGTCTTGTAGGTCATTTTGACTTTATAGACTCAAAAATAAATTGTTTTGCATGTTACAACTTGCCCAAATGGGTATTATACAAATGATATTGACTCTCTTGACTCATGACAATTATTCTTATGACTTGAAAAAACCTAGGAGCATGAAATGCATGCTTGACCTAGTTGACCATTTAAATGGAGCATGAAACCCATGCTAGATAATAACATTTGTATTTCTTCTTTTGCTTGTTACATAATATATACATAATGACATGAGTACAATGACAATTATGAAGACTGAAACTAGTTACATTTTCCAATAGAAGAAAGATGTCAAAAGGGAATGTTCATGAGACCACATGATGAATGTATCATCAATGAAATGATACCAACTTTTGGGTTTGAGATGAAAGCATTGGAGTTATAAATGTGCGTAGTGTGGAAGGTTTTTTATTATCTGAGTTAGAGTAACTATTAACCAGAAAGGCCTTTGTCAAGTTGGCTCATTTTAGCTCAAGGAATTAGGGAGCCGAGATGAGGATTGATCAAGTGAGAAACACATTTTTGTGATAGATATGATGGGATTAGGCATGAAGGTATCTATCAATATGTGTGTTTTTCCTAAAAACCTGGCAGATGAGGAAGCCATTAGGAAAATGAGAGACAAGAACAACCAGGAAGGTAAGATAGCTATCCTTTTGTAATTGCATTGTAAATTGGATATGGAAGTAAATGCTATTAAGATGGTTGAAGAAAGATGTCAAGGGCGAATAGCCATGAGGCCACACAACAAAGATAGTACCAACGAAATGATACCAACATTTGGGTTTGAGATGAAAGATTTGGACTTAGGAATGTAGGTAGTGTGAAAGGCTTTGTTTATCTAATATTTTAGTAACCATTGGCCAAAATGGAATTTTCCAAGTGAGCTATTTCTTTCTCAAGGAATTGGAGAGCCAATATGTGGACTGCTCGAGTGAAAAATAAAAAATTAAAACAACAAATGTTTGTGTAGGATGGTGAAGGGATTAGGCATGAAGGTATTTTTCACTGTGTCATTTTTCTATAAATTTGGTGGTTAAGGGAGCCATCGAGAAAATGAGAGACAAGAAATTCCAGTGAGAGAAGAGAATTACCTTTTTGTAATTCCATCATAAATTGGATATGGGTGGAAATCATATTAATATGGTTGAAGGAGGAAATCCCATGAGGCTACATGACAAAGGTATCATCAATGAAATGATACTAGAATTTGGGTTTCAGATGAAAGCTTTGGAGTTAGGAATGTGAGAAGTGTGAAAGAATTTTTTATCTAAGAGTTAGAGTAACCATTGGCCATAAGAGATTTTGTAAATAAGGATATTTCTTTCTCAAGGAATAGGGAATCTAAGATGTGATTTCTCAAGTGACCAAAGATTTTAGAATAGTATATTTTTGTGTAATATGGTGATGGTATTGGGCATGAAGGCATGTGTCAATATGCGTATTTTTTCTATAAACCTAGTGGGTGAGGAAGCCCTTAAGAATACGAGAGAGAAGAATTTATAGGAAGGGAAGAGAATTGTTTTTTTGTAGTTCCATGGTAAATTGGATATGGGGAGGGGTAATATTGTTAAGATGGTTAAAGAAATATGTTGAGGAAAAATGGCCATGAGCCCACACGACAAAAGTATCAACAATGAAATGATACATTGGGGTTGGAGATGAAATCTTTGGAGTTAGGAATGTGGGAAATATGGAAGGATTTATTCAAGTGAGAGTTAGAGTAACCATTGTCTAGAAGGGCCTTTATCAAGAGGTCTCTTTCTTTCTCAAGGAATTGGGGAACCAAGATGTAAATTTCTTGAGTGACCAAAGTTTTTAGAGAAACATATTTTTGTGTAGGACGATTATGGGATTGGGCATGAAATTATCTATCAGTATGCATATTTTTTATACAAACCTAGTGGGTGAGAGAGCCATCAATAAGATGAGAGACAATAATGTCCAAGAAGGAAAGAGAATTATCGTTTTGTAAATCTATGGTAAATTGGATATGGGGGGAGTTTTATTAGGATGGTTGAAGAAAGATGTCAAGGACAAACGCCAACAAGGCCACACACGAAGGTATCATCAACAAAATGATATTAACATTGGGGTTTGAGATGAAAGATTTATATTTCAAAATGTGGGAAATGCAAAAGGATTTATTTATCTGAGGCCTTTGTTGTGGGCCTTTCTTTCTAAATGAATTAGGGAGCTTAGATGCAGATTGCCTAAGTGAGAAAAGTTTGTAGGATAGTGGATTTTTTTGTAGAGTGATGATGGTATTGCCCAATGAGGTATGTTTGTCTACATATTTTTTATATAAATTTTGTGGGTGAGGGAGCCATTAGGAAGACAATATATAAGAATGTCCAAGAAGGGAAGAGAATTATCTTTCTATAATTCCATAGTAAATTGGATATGGGGGGGATGTGATTATGATGGTTGAAGAAATATGTTGAGGAATGGCCATGGGGCCACATGATGAAGGTATCATCAATGAAATGATTCCAACATTTGGGTTTGAGATGAAATCTTTAGATTTAGGAATATGCATAGTGCGGAAGGGTGTTTATATCAGTAACCCATCGCCAAGAAGGGCCTTTTTCAAGTGGGGTCTTTCGTTCTTAAGGAATTGGGGAGTCGAGATGCAAATTGAGTGACCAAAGTTTTTAAAATAGCATATGTATGTGCAAGATGATGATTGGATGGAGCATGAAGGTATCTATCAATATGTTTTTTTGGCAATAAACATGGTGGGTGAGGGTGCCATCAAGAAGATGAGAGGCAGGAAGCTCTAGAAATTGAAAAACACACCAATAATTTCAATGTTGAGGATGGTTACAAACTTGACCATTCTTGGAAAAATGTCATTAAACACATTAATAATAGAATTTTGGGCTCAATTCTTAAAATTTGTAATTTTGGGTCACATTTTTTAACTTGTTTTATCAATTCTCCCTTAGCCAACCCTTTGGTTTGGTTTTCTCTTGACTTTTCCCTCTCTTTTGTGATTGTGCTCAACCTTTTTCTATTTCATTATGAATTTTTAAATATAATTGAATTTACATTCTTTTATTTTATTCTTATATCTAATTTTTTAATTTACCCCTTTTCTAATTCCCAATTCCTCCATTAATATTGTTGATATTCTAATTTTTATTTTCTATAATAATAATTTTGAACTCAATCTTAGTATTTACTAATGAAAATATTTAATTTAATAATTTTTCACAATGGTGTCTTCATGCTTTAAATGGCTATCTTGTGACTTTTGCCCTATATATTTTCCTTCCCACTCTTTTACTTTTCAAAACCTCCTACACATTATATTTCTAAAAATTTCTTCAACAAATATGATTAATTGTGAAAACATACAAACTCAACTTCACATGTTTCTTCAATGATAATGTTTGTTGAACCATACACTTTATTTTACATTCTCTCTTAATATTGTCAAAACAATGGCAACAATGACTTTCTATGGATTTTTCACTAGGTCGTTATCCTCAACTTCCACTTCCACAAGATCCACCTTTCTCTTTTACTATGACACATCAACCTTGACTTTTACCTCTTCCTCTCAAGGTCAAGATGCATTTCCTCGTGTTATGGAAAATTGTGGATAATGTTTTATTATGGTGTCCTTCCCTTCTAGCTCTACCTTTAAACCCAGTGGAAAAAGTATTTGTAATTCCTTCTTTTGCAAATGAGAATGATTTCCTAATTCATCAATTTTCATTGTACATCTATCTTTTTAGACATTGGCATCATCTAGTCCTTCATCAGGTGTGGTCATTCATCAAGGTAGTCCAAAGAAGTCATCAAGAGCTTCTATATCCTCAAGGTACATGATTGGTACTTGGTACTTGGCACTTCTTCATGAGTGACTTAACATCTTCCTCGATGGACATCATCATTTGGCATCTCAAGAATATTTTTCATCTCGGCCAATGCCATATTGACATTAATGACAACCTTGATTAACAATATCAGCCTTTGTCATTGATGGAAATATTCTTTCCCTTTCAATATTCTCTCCCCCTTTGACATCAATGGAAAACGGGGTGCCCAAGTACTCCCCCTGTCAAACTGCTTCTTTTCTTCACAAATAGTAGTTCTTCATAGGTATGTTACTTCCCCTGTCACGGTTCTCTTCTTTATGGCAATGTGGTTCTTGATAGATGTGCTTGCATTCATTTATGTGATGAACCAACTTCCCCTGTCTGCACAACCTCCTCTAACTCAGGAAAGATTACCTGCTTAGTGATCAAGTGGAAGACATCTTCAACAACAATCCATTGGATAAATAAGAGATCATGTTCTTCAATGGAGTGTTCCTGAGAAATGATATATCAAAGAATGATTGTCAATATATCTCATCAAGGATTTCAAAAGGCCCATTCACGGATGGCTTCTATAATAATGCTTAATCATCATAAGCTCCCCCTAACTGTATGCATTTCTTCTTGGAGTAGGATTTCTTCCAATGTCAACTTGACTCTTGCCTTTGCTTGGAGAATCAACATTTCTTCTTGGCTTCCTCACATCCTTGTTGTTTGAAGCATTTTCCTTCTTGCATGAGAATTCACCTGCATAGACAAGGCCTAATTTATCAAGGGGAGGCCTTTGATGACTTAGGATGTCATCTAGGGTTTGAGAACTCATCAAGTTCTTATTCAGCAAATCAACTTCCTCTTTAAGAAAGACAATTTCTTCCTTCATTTTCTTGCATTCTTCATCCTTCTTTGAGTGTATGATCTCCATTTCTTCCTTCATCTTGGTTGCTTCGCATGATTGGGCCTTAAGTGAGATGATTTATGCTCTTAACTTGATGATTTCGTCATCCTTCTCTTCTAGTTGGCATGTCATGGTGTTTCTATCCTTTTCTATTTTATCAACTTGTCCTTCTATGAATTCCAATGCTTCCATTGCCTTCTCAGCTCCCTGTGCTTGTTTCCTTGCTTCTTCTAGTTGTGATCTAAGGGAGGAGACATATTCCTTGTATTGACCAATCTCTTCTTCAAGTTTGTTCAAGCTCTTGTGCCTTTGTTCAAGGTGGCTTGACAAGGTATCTTCCCATTTCTTTGCTTTATCCAATTGATTTTTCATGGATATGACTTCTTCATGCTCTCTTGTTTTGATGAAATTCTTCCTTAATCTTGGCGAGTTTCTCATCTCTTTCTTGTACTTGAAACTTGACAAGGTCAACTTCCTTCCTTGTCTTGTCCTGGTCACCAACTATCGCTTTATTCTTAAGTTCCTCATTTTCCTTTTTCAAACTGTTAATCTCTTCTATGGCAGCCATAAGTTTAGTGAGGAGATCTTCTTTAAAATCTTCTTCATTCTCTTCATCTTCTCGATATTCTTTAGCCTTGATGTTATCACTCTTATCTTCAGCTTCCTTGATGGGCTCTTTTGAGTGAAGATCATGAATTTTATCCCATATTCCTTTGTTGGCGAACATTTTTCAAAATTAGCCTTCATAGAATCAGGTACCCCATTCAAGATTGCTTGCATTTCTCTTGTATTATGTTCCTTGGATTCTCCATCCATCATGCTATAAGAAATCATTGATTTCCAAACTTCAATGCCTTGAGTCTTTAATAAATTCCTCATTCTTGCTTCCCATATATCAAAGTTTCCATTGAACAATGCAGCCTTCACAAATTGATTGACTTCAATTTCGGTGGTTGAGGGAGACACATATTTAGAAGGATTAGAGACTTTCTTCCTTGGCTTCACCATTTGTGTTCTAATTATCAACCTTCAAGTTGTTAGGCTTTGAGTGAAGGTATTGCCATCGATTCCAATTGTTGGAAATATTAAGAGGTGGGTTGAATTAGTATTTCTTTTCAATTTTTACTTTTACCAGTTAGATCACTTATATTTAGAACACAAAATGAACAATAATAATACATGATATTATTAATTTCTTCTTTACAATAAATCAATTACAATGTATGTAGGGATCCAATCCTAGATGAAGACATCGATCTTCAATTCCCCAATCTCCAACCTGTAATGTGCCAAGCACCGACTTGGACTTTCCAAGGCACCAACCTTGTCAATTTTGAGGCACTAAACTCAAGGGATCCAACCCTATATCTCGTTCAGGCTTCGACCTGATTTCTTAAGGATTTTGATCCTCTAGGGCTCCAACCCTACCTTCCAAGGCACCAACCTTGTCTTTTTGAGGCTCCAACCCTTGCTTTACTTCATCAAGATGTGTTTAGTTGTACTTCATGGCTCTCAATTTCTTCTTCATTGAGCCTTATCAATCTTCAACAATTCTTTCACTTAGTCTCCACGTCACGTCATCAATGACAACCTTGTCAATTAGAAGGTATCGCCATTGTTCTTCATGGTACCCAATCAAATCCTCCAAGTTTACTTCATGATGACTTCAGTACGGCATCATGTCTCCAAGGATGTTTACAAGACTACTTCAACTCTTACTCATCCACACATCACAGGTTCCAGGTGACTGTTATTTTCACAGGTCAATAAACTTCAAACCCAAGCTTCAATCTTCCTATGAGCAATAATCCTTCACTGCACCAGACTATTGTTCAAAATATCACATTGCCCAATGCACCATGCTACACCAAGACTTCAGCAATGACAATCCTTGCACCACACTACACCATTGTCCCATTCTTCATCACCCAATCTGCACCATCAACTTTGCACCATACTACACCATCTATTTTGCACCATACTTCTTCATCAATTCTACATCAATGTTTTTGCACCACATGTCACCAATACTTCACCAACACTTCTTCACCACAACTCACCAATTTTGCACCATCTATTCAGCAACAATATTCTTGCACCATGTTGCACCAAACCACTGTTCAAATTGTTCCAATACTTCACTTTACCAATCTGCCTTATTCTACACCATCACCCTTCTTCATAATTGGGTCATAATGTCATCGTCAATGTCATCAATTCACCATGTCATTAAGATAGTGCAATGATATGTCATCAATCATATGCAGCATCATGTCATAAGGTAGTCTTACATCATCAAGACCACTGGAGGTAAGGACATTTAAGGTTATGGCTTCACACCATCATCAAGACAATCAAAGGTAAGGGCATCATCTAGTCCTTCATCAAGTGTGGTCATTCATCAAGGTAATCCACATAAGTCATCAAGAGCTTATATATCCTCAAGGTACATGATTGGTACTTGGTACTTGGCACTTCTTCATGAGTGACTTGACATCTTCCTCGATGGACATCATCATTTGGAATCTCATGAATATTTTCCATACCAGCCAATGCCATATTGACATCAATGACAACCTTGATTAACAATAGCTTAGTTGTTGCACTTTCATGTGTTACTTTGGAAGAATACGCAACACTAATCCTTGGAAATATAGCTTCATCAACTAGGATCCTTGAAATGCTTCCTCCTTTTAGCTTCTTATAGGATCTATTTTCCATACTATTGTAAAAATTATATTTTTCAACATTAAGTTTATAATATTCATGAATGGCAAGTTTCCACAATTCTTTAGAAATAAATATGGGTTTCATTATACAACTCCGACGAGCATAGTTCATGTCATTTATCTTGGGTAACATAATATTAGTAATCTTCATTTAAAAGTATAGTAGAGCCCAAAGAGAAATGAGATAAAAACAACACAAAATGTCCCACTTCAACCCAAGACAAAAAGTATGTCCCAAAAAAAAACTAATTATTTGTATACGCGAAGGGATGTCATGTTGCAATTACATGAGATAATGCCTCTTTCAAGGATGTAAAAGCATTATTGACCACATTAACCCTCATTTTTTCAAAATATATGGCCCAAAGTCACCCAAATATCACTTATTTGATCCAACCTTGATTTCATTTACATTTCAAAAGCAATCCACCTTCAATGGTATTCCAGCGAAATATAGAAATCATAGAAGTATTAGTTTTGTTGGTGTGTGTCATATTTATTATAAACAAAATTTCCGAAAACACCCTAAAACTCTTCATAGTAATGACTAACAAACAAATAAAAAACATCTTTTAAATTTTAATTGTATTTCCTCTCCATCATTCAATGCTCGTTGGTGTCATTCAAGTAATTGAGGATAAATCCATGAGAAAATCTTGGATCATTGCTAGAGCCAAAGAAATCAAATTTATTCGCATCAAAGTTCTGAACAAAAATTCACCCTAAAGACAAACAAATGTCATATCATTGAGTGCACACAATGATATGTTCAAACAAATGAAGTGAACATATAAATACAAATATAAGTGGAATATGTGCATACCAATGTATATGAATTTGAGCAAATTGAATGTGTTTCCTCCAAAAAATTTCATATGATGGAAAAGAATGTTACAATCATTAATTGTTATGATAAGCTTCGCGAGACTACAAGCAAAGTCAACACGTTACTTCTAATTTCCAAGAATATAGTAAAGAGAAACATATAAATTTGTTAATTGTATACTAATAAAATATAAAGATATCATCATTTGCTTAAATAGTCAAACATCATTATTTTGTGGCCGGGAAGAATGTTTACAATCTTCCCCACCCAAAGTGACATAATGTTACAATCTTCCCCACCCAAAATGACATAATGAGCTTTGATGTAACAACTTCAAGCCTTATTTTTAGAATAAATAATCCCCTTAAAGATAAAAACTACTTGTAAACTTCAAAATAAAATTTTATATAAAACTATATTTTTATATTATACACCTCTAAATCATTATTTAATATATTAAATTATATCATTAAAATACACATACATTGAAATTTTATATAAAACTATATTTTTATATTATACACATTTTTATAATTATTTAATATTTAAATTCTATCATTAAAATACACAAACACACATGCATATATATCACGCTAAGAAGTGTTTGAAAAAACTTTATTACTATTTACAAAACATCTTCACATTTTCTATTCTTTTAACTTATCATAGTGGATGATATAAAACAATGTCGTTTTGAGCATTGAATAGAATTGTTAAATAATAAAAGGGATGTCACCCTAATTCAATCATCATTAGCACCATGCATTTATAGGGTTATTGGAAAGAATATATTGCATTTCAATTTCCAAGATAAGTAATCTAATTGAATTGTATTGATATTAATATTTATCATAATAAAGATTATTTGGTTTTTTTAAGTGCATTTGTATATTAATTAGTTAAAGTATTACTTCTTATAATTAATAGGTTGATAAAGTGCTTTTTTCATTGGTGTTATATTGATTAATATTTAATATTATGTTATCTGCATATATCTATTTAAGTTAAGATGTTAGGTTGCATTTGTATATTAATTGGTTAAAATATTGCTTCGTATAATTTAAATGTTGATAAAGTGCTTTTTTCATTAGCGTTGTATTGATTAATATTTAATATTATGTTATCTTCATATATCTATCTAATTTGTTTCACTGATCAATGAATTCGTTTTAATAAGTGTATTTGAAATTTATATTATTTGTACTTCAACATCCAAAGATCTAAGTCGAAACATTGATTAGATTTATGTGTATTTTTATATGCGTTGTATTTGAAATTTCTATTATTTGTGCTTCAACATCCAAATATTACATCTAAGTCGAAACATTGATTAGATTTATGTGTGTTTTTATATGTGTTTCTATCTTCACAATTTGAATCTTTATATCTAAAAGCATAAAGATCATTTGTTTTTGTTCAGTACATTTGTATATTAATTGGTCAAAGTATTGCCTTCTATAATAAGATGTTGATAAAGTGCCTTTTTCATTAGCGTTGTATTTATTAATATTTAATATTATGTTATCTTCATATACCTATCAAAGTTGTTTCACTTATCAATGAAAGTTGTTTCACTTATCAATGAATTTGTTTTAGTAAATGTATTTGAAATTAATATTATTTATACTTCAACATCCAAAGATTACCTTTAAATCGAAACATTGATTAGATTTGTGTGTTTTTATGTATTGTATTTGGAATTTATATTATTTATACTTCAACATCCAAAAATTACATCTAAATCAAAACATTGATTAGATTTATATGTGTTTTTATATGTATTTATATCTTCACAATTTGAATCTTTATATCTAAAAGCATTTCTAATTTCATCGATTTGTAACTTGTGTTTTTACTCTCATCGAATTTCTTGTTTTAAGTTTTAATTGTTACTTCGTATCTTTAACTAAATAATTAATTATCCTTTAATATCTTCTTAACTCTACTCATTAATAATAAAGTATTAATATTTTTTTAATTACAATAAAAATAAACTATTTATTGTAAAACTTTGATGTGACTCCCTTCTCGAATCATGTGACTTTAACATTATCCTTAAATTCGCATTTTAATTTTGTAACTTGTGTTTTTACTCTCATCGAATTTCTTGTTTTAAATTTTAATTGTTACTTCGTATCTTTAACTAAATAATTAATTATCCTTTAATATCTTCTTAACTCTACTCATTAATAAGAAAGTATCAATATTTTTTTAATTACAATAAAAATAAACTATTTATTGTAAAACTTTGATGTGACTCCCTTCTCGAATCATATTGTAACTTTAACATTATCCTTAAATTCGCATTTTACAAGAATTTCCATTTATGTGATCATATGATGTGAAGTTACTTAAAGATCACATCTTCTAATTCAAGGTCACAAGAATTTCTATTTATTTGATCATATGATGTGAAGTTACTTAATGATGTTTTTCATATAAAAAATAATGACTTGAATTGGTGTTATTATGTTAATAGGGATCTTTATATTCAAAATGGGGTTTATAAAAAAGGTGTTGGTGTGTAAGAAAGAAAAAAAGAAAATTATTTTAACGTCTATGAGGTTAAAGATAGTTTATGGGACAGATTGCTTCTTCCTCTGTTTGATGTATTCAGCCCTTTTCCTGTGAAGCCTCACAATAAACACTCTCATCTTCTCGACGAACCTTTCGCTAAATAGATTATCCCAAAAGCTAGGTGCCAGAATATCTTCATAACTTTCCTTGTTGTCTTTGAAGGCACCACACTTCTTTTGGCCTTTTCCAGCTCCCTATTTCACAATGGAGTTGATGAGAATTAGTCCTTAACTAAGCAATAAGAATTTTGGCTCTCCAAGAAATATTAGCCTCTATGTATGATTTTTTTTATGATTATGAGTAGAATTAAACACTTCTATATAGTATTTTTTCTTTCTCCCTGACTCCTTATCCCAAGTACACTTGTGGAACTTATCCATAACAAAAGCTTTTATCTCTTTACTGTTTATGGGAAACGTGTTCAAGCAAATACCCCATTTACTAAACCATTCGTTATTTTGTTGCATCCAAGTCTTCTTTCTTTTGCACAATATGTCATTAAAGACAACCTTAGGCCATATGCCATCTTCCATTCGCTCATTCTTTTTAATACCTTATGACTCACACCATAACTATTGCTTCAATATGAACAACCCATGTTTCACTTAACAAGATAGCATAAGGAATTGAACTTTTAATTTTGAATTTCTTTGTAATCAAACGCTTCTTTTCTCAATTTGTTTCCACTGCATGTTGGATGTACTACTGGCCCACAATTCATAATCATAAAGAATCATCGAAATCACTAGAAGCCCAAAAAGAGTTTAAGTGGTTTTCCAGTCCCATAACTCTGCCTCTCTACACCTATTTTGAAAAGCATAAAATGCTTTCCAACCCCCCAAAGTTCTTTTCTTTCTACATCCATCCCAACTTAGATTTTTGTTGAAGTCAATTCCGATGTATTTCTAATCTGTAACTTCTTCCAAAATGTTGCCTTCAAAGTAGAACTTATGTTGGTTATGTTTTCTTTTTTTAGAGAAAACCACTACTTTCGTTTTGCTAATATTAACTTGCATCCCCACCCTTCTATAAAAATTCTCCAGAGATAGTAAGTGCTCTTGCAAACCAACAGCTGATTTAGCAATCAAAATAAGGTCATCTACATACAAAAGAAGCCTTATAAAAAACTTGCCCAAATGGATACCATCGCCCCCTTGCGAATTTAACCACTCATGTTTGTCGATATATAAACCAAAAAAGGTAGGAGACAATGGGCAACCTTGCTTGACCCCAATATCGCTTCTAAAACTTTCAAAAATGCCTACTAAAGTTCCAATTTTGACTTTCACCTTTTCATACAGCCTATGCACAACTTCTCTCAAATGTTTAGGAACCCCAAGTTCCTCCATTCTGGACCAAAGCTTATCCCTAGGAACCGTGTCAAACGCTTTTCTAAAATCAACAAAGAAACAAAAAACTTCTTCCTTTTTCTCCCAAACTTTTTCAATGATGTGACTTAAAGTTATACAATGATCAAATGTGGAATGTTTAGGTCTAAAACATGCTTTCCCTTTAACACACTTATCTCTTTCTTCTACCCACTTGCTGACTTTAGTTTCTAGCATGCTTCCAAATAACTTTTTTTTCCCAAGAAAAAACGCAAGTTTCATTAATTATAAGAACATTACATGTATCTTCAACATGTATGAGATGCAGTCACCAGTAAATGGAAAACCATTCAGATCAGTACAATCATAGTTCAATATTTACAATATCAGGACAATGTTTACATAAAAAGTTAAATGCATAATCGTCATGTGAACCAAAAAACAGAACAAAAAGAAAAACTAAATGAATGATCTTTATGAAGATTTTGATATGTTTCCATCCATCTCGATGAATGGTCGATGAAAAAATTGGAAGAATACTCTATCTCTGAATTCCTGAATCAACCATTGCCCTCTGATTTGTTGCGCGGTCTCTTTGGATAGAAAATTAGTGACCGCATTCCTTTCCCTATATATATGAGAGCATACAATAAAATCAAAATGTGATTTTATAGTGATGACTTCATCCAGTGATCCCCTGAGTGTGTGCAAGTGACAATGATATGCAGAGTTGATCTAGTTTATGACACGCTGAGAGTCCCCAAAGATTTGAATCCTGTGGCAGTTTTGCTACAGTGCAAATATGAGAAGGTATCTTAGGCAGTTTAGTTCCGCGAAGTTATTGGTGCCTCTCCCTAAACCCACTTTTATTCTGAAGAAGTGGTGTTCATTTATATAAAGAACAACCCCCCTCCACCCCCCCACAGCGAGTGACCTGAGCAAACCCATCGAAGAAAGCCCATGAAGTACTCTTGTCAATTACTTCCGGAACGATTACCCAAGCATGTAGTTGTTCAGGATCTTCAAGAATCGGGTTATAGATGATTGTGATATAAGTGCAAGTGGTTGGCCAATGAGTCGGAGCATCCTGGAAAATACAGTCGTCCCTGGTCAACCAGATACTCTAGCAGACAATCAGAGGGAGGTTTCTGACTTTTTGAGAGGTTGCCACATTCCACCAACATTGCCAGGCATCAATAATGTGCAGACCTTCCCATCTGTGCGAAATGTTGAGGGTGGTTGTAATATGAGTCCACACTTGACCAGCAACCGGACATTGAAGGAATAGGTGATCAATGTCCTCTGAGTTTTCATGGCAGAGACAGCATCTGGACAGACCATGAAAGGCACGTAACATAAGTTTGACCTTGTGGGTACTTTATTCGATAGAATACACCACATAAACAGTCAAGTTTTGTGAGGTGCCTTTAGTTTCCATAGTGGGCGACACCACCAGCTTACCTCCACCAGGTCCTAAGCTTTCATAAGAGCAGCATACCCTTCCTTTGGTGTATATGGACCATGAGGTGCAGGTGCCCATATGATTTCATCTTCATGTGGAGTAATTATGATATTTGCTTCCTCCAGTGCACCTATAAATCTATGCCATACCCTTCTCCATCTATCTGGGATGCCAAGGTCCAGAGTGTCCAGCCAATTATGTGATGTCCAGTTTGGATGTCTATCATCAACGATGTGTGCAAGCTGGGTGATGTCAGCCATTGAAAGTAATTGTCATAATGCCTGTGGTAGGATGTGTGCATTCCCACATCCAGACCAGGCATCAGTGCCCAGTCAAACCTGCACACCATTCCTGATTCGCCACACTAGTCCTTCCTTGATGATACTAATCATCTGCGAGATAGCCTTCCATATGATCGATGCACCGGATAAGCTCTATGATGCCCTGCATATCCAGTCCATCACAGATAGTGGGTGTATATATTTATAGCAGACCACCTCTTTCCATAGGCTCTCTGATTTGATATTTTGTCATCCCATCTTGGCAGCCAGTGTCTTTGCAAAGACATGTAGATCCTTTATACCCCAGCCACCCCATTTCTTAGGTTTCCTTATCCTGTCCCAGCGTACCCAAGCAAAATTCCTCCCAACATTTTTCCCCCGCCATAGGAACCGACAACATATTTGTTGTATCTTGTTGATAATGCCTTTTGGTATCCAGGCAAGTGTCATCCAGTATACCGGAATGGCCTCCAACACAAATTTGATCAAGGTGAGTCTGTCGGCTCTGGAAAGCCATCTCTGTTGCAAGTGTTTATACGACCTTCGAATTTTGAAAATGAGCCAAGACCAATCAGCAATACGGTATCCATTTGGCTTGAGCCTGAATCCAAGGTATTTGAGGCTCGTCTCCAACTCTTGTCTGACAAATGAAAATTGTTGCAAGGCATGTCTTTCCTCATTTTGGAGGCAAGACACTAATACAATGGTGGATTTGTTGAAGTTGGGCTCCATAACTGTAGCTTTACCAAGCAGTGATAGTATTTTCTTGAAACAAGTGGTATCATGGAATGAACCATTTAAAAAAATAAGAACATCATCTACAAACAATAGTGTGAGAGATAAGGCACATCAGATATCGTTACACCTCTCAAAGACCCTTCTGCACGAGCTTTAATTAACAACCTACTTAATCCCTCCATGATCAAAAGAAATAACAATGGGGAAAATTGGGCATCCATGTCTCAGACCGCGTTTAGCGCGGAAAAAATCCCGAAGCAACCCCATTGATCAGAATGCTATAGGATGCGGAAGTAAAACAACACATGATCCATTTTATGAATAAATGAGGAAAACTGATATGAGTAAGGATAAGTTGAAGATAAGACCAACTTGCATAATCAAAAGCTTTAGATAGATCAATTTTGAGGATGATACTCTTGTTGTTCTTTGTTTTGATCAAGTGGAGACCTTCCTTAGCAGTGCCTATGGCTTCATGAATCTGGCTGGTTAAGGAAAGCAAATTTCTCTTTAGAGATCATCTCGGATAAGAAGGGTTTGATGCGCATAGCAGTGATTTTAGAGATAACTTTGTATATACAGTTACAAAGGGAAATGGGCCGAAGGTCATGAAAGGATAGTGGGTTATCAACGTTGGGGATGCAGGCAAGAAAGGTCGAATTGAAGCCTTCATACATCCGGCCAAATAGTCTGCAATCCTCAATAGCCAATAGGAGGTCTGGCCCAATGAGATCAAAAAAAGTGAGGTAGAATTCCATAGGCCACCCATCCGGGCCCGGACTCTTATCTCTTTTGAAACATTTCATGGCAGCTTCTATTTCCCCCAATGTCGCTGGATCATTTAGGGTCTCTGCATCTTCAACCTCGAAGAATATGGGAAAAGCATCAGCAATGTGGAATATCTCAGCGATGGAGGCTTCCCTTGGCGCTTTGAAGATATGAGAGAAATGCCTGATGCCCATGTCTGCCAACTGATTGAAAGTGTTAGCCTCCCTGCCAGTCTGATCCCACGATGACCAAATAGTGTTAGTATTTTTCCTCCCCGTGGCATATTGTTGAAAAAACTTTGAGTTCTCATCCCTGGCCTTTAACCAAATCACTCTGCGCTTTAAAGTCAAGTCTCCTCTTTCTGTCTCAGGAGACAGATCTTTTCAGTTTCCAACTTGATCAAATGATCCTTTGATTTAGTATTTGTATAGCTTGTAATCCTCGAGTTTTCTAGTTTCTTAATGACAGATTCAATCCTCTATAAAGTGGCCTCATCCTTTTGATTCTTTTCTTTTTCCCAACTAATGGTTTTGGATTTTATTCGGGCCAAGTTGCTTGCAATCACCTCTATCGGTGAGTTGTTGTTGTCTAGTCCACAGTGTGTCCAGGACTCCATTACCAAATTATGGAATTTAGTTTCCGCCAGCCAAGTAGCATTAAATTTGAAAGGGGAGTATGGTTTATGGTTGGAGTCCATAATCTCCAAAAAAATTGGGGAGTGGTCGGATATACCCCCCGATCCCACCCATTGACGAATATGGTCCAAGCCAGCCAGCAAAGGAGATTTAATCAAGAAACGGTCCAGCCTTCTGGCCAGTGCATCCTCACCAGTTCTTTTGTTCCTCCAAGTCGGCAGAACCTTGGTCGAATCTATGTTCAAATAGATTATGGGAATCCATCAAAAGTTTGAAATAAAACGTCAAGGGGTCAGTGTGAGCCCCATTGCCCCAGGATTCAGCATGCCCTAAGGAGAAGTTTAGGTCACCTCCAATGATCAAATTGTCTGCCTGCATGAAATCTGCACTCAGCAGCCTATCCCAGTAAGCCTCTTGGTTGTGGCATGGACCATAGATGTTAATTAGTCTAAGGGGCATATTGATATCAGTGGATTTGAGGTCAGCTCCCAGAAATTCATCCCCCCCAAATGTTGACAACCTTTATAGTCTTTTTATTGAATCCCAACACGCAACCCCTAGATCTCCCTCTGACATCCAATGAGTGGAAATCCCAATCCGGAAGCATCTTCAGTAAGATATTGATAATGGAGATCCCATCGCCCAGAGTCTCTTGAAGTAAAATTACATCAATTTGCTTCGATCCAATCATCCTCTTAAGAGCCAGTTTTTTATCTGGGCTGGCCAAACCCTTGCAATTAAAGGAGAGGCATTTCATGGGATAACCCTATCAAGGTTTCCTTTTGCTCTAAGAACCAGATCAATTGGAGTCTGAATGCCCGTTGCCACCTCAATACCCGCCCCTCTGATGGCTTTGGATAAATGAGATTGTCTACTCCTAGGAAGTTTGAGTGTTTTGGAGGGAATAGGGTCTTTGCCGAATCCATAAGAAAGGGTTTGGGAATGGGCTAATGATCACAGATTATATCTGTGAGAACCACTAGAGCTCGAGCCTTCCCTGGAGGCCATAGGGAGAGGGTCCAGATGTAAGGTCGGAGAAGAGCGAAGAGGAGCGGGGGGAGCAGTAGCCACAAGACAATCAATAAAACACAAATTGCTAGCCCTAGTACCTGAACCCGAAACAAACACAAATGATAATGCATTTTCAGATATCAACAAATTTTGAGTAGCAAGGGGACAGGAAGGAATAGTATCCGTAAAAGAATCAGTGCCCCTTGCTCATAAGCGGGTGACCGGTGCATCGAGGGTCCCAAAGTTTGTTTGTTGTGCCACCGCCACAGCTCCACTCCGGTTTGGTAGGGGATCCGCAGAGTGTACAACTGGAGATATTTCTACCTCCACACTTGTTTGTGTGCTCGCTGATACATAGCTTTGCGGGGCTTCCAGCTATTTCCCTGTTATCAAAGCGCAGTCTTTGTAAAGGTGATCAACCTCATGGCACCTCTTACAGCGGAAAGGAATGCCCTCGTAGTCCAGAATCTGCCACCTTACAATTTCCCCCATCTGAAAACGGTAGCTCTCCACCAAGCCTTCACAAGTGTCCAAATGCACCAATATTCTGGTTATGGCCAAGCATCCAATTTCATTGTATGATCTGTCGTGGTCCAGATAAACACCCAGATCATCCCCAATACACTTAAATATTTCCTCTACCCAGAATTGCAGAGGCAGTCCAGGAAGCCACACCCAAATCGGCCTCGCCCCCATTTTTTTTCCTTTTATGGGTCGAAAAGGGGAAACCATCTCTTGAGGAGTACAGGCATCATCTCTATGTGCCAATATCTGGTTAAGACCCAATTGACAAGTTTCAGATTCGAGAAAATAAGAGCGAACCATCCCCTAGACATGGTGAGCACCGCAAGTTCCATCAAATGTCCCCATATCTTTGATGCCCACTGCTTTAAGCACGTCGGTGTGTAGTTTCGGCCCCGGACCCTGCGAACCAACACTGTTCTCTCGGTAAGCGTCGCTTGAGCCATACTAATACCCCCCCGAAAACCAGAAGTCGCCCCCTCTCTCAAACCTTTGAGTACTTAGATTTTTCCACCCTCCAGACTTGTGAGTCGGCGTTAAGGATTGTTGTTCGCCTTCCGCTTGGTGGTTATCGTCTGAGTTTGAGGCTCTGTTTTCCTCAGGGCCCAATTCTTGTCAGGTGATACCATCGAAACACCCTGATGTGCGAGCTATAGTAGCAACCCCCGGAGATGGGAATTTAACAGCGGTGTTCCCAAGTGCATTGAAAGGTTGATTTAAACCACCATGCTTGTCCACAACCATTCCATTCTCACCCCCAACATCCACCCTCGAGTTCTCCAGGACCTTCTGCACAATACCCTCCTATTTGTGAGCCCAATACAGCAGCTCCGATGGCAATGGGATGTTCAGAAAGAGCAGTTCTGAATCCTCCTCCAGCTTGAGTAAACCCTCGGTCACCGCTAGTTCCGGTTGAGTAAACCCTAACCCTTGTAGGGTTACTTCCATGTCTTCCATTTCCGAGGCGTCTGCAGCAACTTGTGCGTCCGGTGGCATACTCTGTTCCGGTGAATGCCCTCCACACGACAGATGTTTGTCTTCGACCCATATTTGCAAAGAGTCCATGGTGTCGAAAGAATAGTCTATTAGTTCCTCATCCATTCGTGAATGTCGTTCTAGCAAATTGTTGTTGTTTTGAGTATTAGTTCACGAGTCCCCCCAACAAGCGCTGACTCTGGTTAAGTGTCCATCAAAAATAAAACCGTTCCCTGCTGTCCTGGCAAGGATGCCTGAAAAACCGACAAACGTTGTGGCAAGGATGCCTAAAAAACCAGGTCTCCAAACCTTTTCCCTCCCAAAACAAGCCATTAACAGTTACAATGTTGTTGAGCATGGATTAACAACCCGCCTCGGTGCACCTATGATGAACATGGAACGGTTAATCCGAACCACCATGACCGCCTTCCAAGGATTTTTAACCTGCACCAAACCCTAGTTCCGCCACGTTCGCCACATAGCCATCAAAGAATCTGGACCACAGTTTTCGCTTCCAAATAACTTTGCAAACAAGGGTTTATCATTATGGTCCTATAATTGAAGGGATTATTGATGTCACCACTCTTGAAAAGAGGTATTGCCAGAGTAGTTGTCCAATCTATGGGGAACCCTTGTTATATGATGTTATTGAAAATTTATGTAATGTGAGGTGCAAGAATCTTTGAGCCCCACTTTAGATACTTTGCTTGGAGTTCAGCTAAGTCTTTTGCTTTTCCAACACCCAACTTCTTGATACCCATCTCTACCTCTTGCACCGTGAAGAGTTCAATATTAGTGTTGACCAAGGGGGGAGGGTCAACCTTGGGATCCTACTCATAGAGTTGTCTTGCATAGTCAAACCACTTAGAAGTTGTAATATTATTTTCAGTTTGCATCTTTCTCAGTTAGAGCTCCTTCCAAAATAATTTGGGATTATTTTTCCCAAGGAAGATTAGTTCTTCCCTCCTTGAAACCATGAAATCGACCTTTTTCTTTCTTAAGATCTGCTTGTAAGCGTTGCGCTTTATCTTATATGTGTTTGACTCTTTCCACATTCTCCTTGCCATTTTGCATTCCTTGTCAAACCAAGCATTAACAAGAAAGCAATTTGTTTCAGACTTCTTAATTTTTGCTCTTTTGCACTCTGCAAGTGCGCTTTGACTTAAATGTGTTAATTCGTGGCTATGAAGACCGTGAATTGAGATTTTCTCCTTCTCGAAGACCCTCTCTAGCGTCATTTTAAAGGTATTGCAATTTTCTGCAGTCAATAGAAGTCTGCCCTTCGGGAGATTTTGTTGAACACACTTTGTTTTTACTCTAATTGCTTCTTTCTAGTCCAAGAGAAACTTAAATAAATTGCCTTGTGATATGATTTTAATCCCAAAGCTAATCTCCAATCAAAACTTCCTCCATTTTCTCACACAAACCCTGTGAGCACATTACCTAATCTACTACACTTGCTCCATTGTAAGTATTGCAAGTGAAATTACCGGACTTTGCCCATCTAGTCAAGCCATTACAAATGACTAAATCGAAGGCCCCGCATAAAGTAAGCAAGTGTTCACCAAAGAGATTGCAGCCCTTGTCCTCTGAAATTCTTTCCCACTGATGATTACTCTCTTCTGTAAGCCAAATAGGGTGGCAGTTTTCTTTACAACAAAGAATGCTAGCATGCTCACTTGCAGTCCTAGCATTGAAATCGCCCACTATAAGCACTTCACCTAGCTGAGAAGATGTTGCAATATCTGCTTTTAAGGCTGCAAAAGGATCTTTGTGGTCAAGCCCTCTACTTTTGTAGATCTTTGAAACATGCGACACAAAAATTTCTATTTTTTGATATTTTAAACCAAATGAATTGTTTATTTGAGTCTTTTTTTTCTAACTGAATGAGACGACCTTTTTTCCTCACTAATACCATGATACACCTGTGTCCTTTGCCATTCCTTGTTGCCTTGTTCCACACTGCCATCTTCTAGTATCCTTCAAACAAAGGTGTCTTGCACCCTTCATGCTCATGTGTTTCTATGAAGCAAATTATGTCTCTATCTTCCATAATAGGCCCTAACCCAAGTCTCGTCTCCATGGGTAACCTCTACAGTTTCAACAAACATATCTTAAGGAAACATGGGTATTGACTTGATTGCTATTTATTTTGACATGCAAGACTCATAGTTGAGTCTTTATTCCTGCTTTCTCATACTGACCTTGCTTCTTGATTTCTTGTTGAAGAGTTTGTTGCTTCTTCTTTATTACTATCTTACTGCTCTATTTTGGATGGAGGTCCAAATCGCGCTATCATGGCTTTACCTTTATAAATCCATGCTCTCTTGCCTTCATCTCTTGTTGCCCTATCCTTTGGCATTTCCTCCTCCCTTTCCTCCTGTTATCTTACAATTAAATATTCTTCCAGAAAAAAGTGAGAACCCCTCAAAAGATGCTTCTTGCTTAGAATGATATATTTATCACACAAACTAAGCATGATGACTTTTATGGGCCTTGCTTTCTTGTCGTTAAACTTACCCACCCTCCGTGCTTGACATATTTGTCCTTGCCATAGCAGCTTGTCTCTCAAGAAGTCCCTTGCAAGGTCAAAAGTACATTCATTTTTCCCAGTCTTTTACCCCTTTAATAATTATGTTTGTTGTTCTATTCTGTCTTTCCTTGCTTTCTCTATCTTGCATGTTGTCAACCTGAATGTTTGTTTCTCCTTCCCTATTAGCATAATTGTTAATAACTTGAGCCCAAGTTTTGGAAACTTTTTGGAATCTCCTTTCCTTCCTTCTTTGACTTTCTCTTCATGATTGTTTATTTGGGCAACCGCTTTCCCTTTATCCTGGAATGGTTTCACATTCACCACCTATGTATTGTCCACTACATATTTCTTTATGTTTTCAAACCTCTGTCTTCATGCACTGTCATTTTGTCTTCCCTATCATAAGAGCTTCATGTAACAATGTTACTTGTTCTTTCAAAACTTTATTGCTTTCTACTAAAGCCTTGTTTTCAGCTATTATTATATGAATTCTCTTTCTACTCTTTAGCTTCTAAAACCTCCAACCTCTATTTTTCATTTAACAATCCTTTCACATAAAGATCAAATGACCAAGTGAGAGGTGTGGATGTGGGACTATAGAAGGCAGAATCATCAATGACTTTTCCTCTGGACTTATTGCGAAGGGCCCGAGTTGAGACTTCTTTTTCCTTGTCTGCTCCCATTTTAGACAAGCTAGTCTTCGTTTTAAAATGCCCGACTCTGTTTGGCATTGACCCAAACCCACTTCCCAGATTTGGCGGATGAGGCAATTTTCACTTGTCCTAGATCATTTGTTTTCACAAGTTCCGAAATTTCTTGCCCCGTTGTCCCTTGTTTGTTCACTTGTCCATAAAACATGAGTTTCTTCATGTTAAAAATTCAAAAAATCGGTGTTCCAAAACCCTACGAACCCGGTCAAACTCAATGATACCCCTGGCCTCCATGTTTCCTTCGGTCTCGAGCAGTGAGAGGGAGAAAATTCAATTGATTGCCAACGAGATTGCAACCTCAAATAACAAACCCTCGAAGTTGCTCTGGTTTCCTCTGGTTTCAATAACAAACCCTCGAAGTTGCTATGGTTCTTTAACACAGCCTGGATTGGACTTCTTCATGTTAAAAAATCAAAAAACCGTCGTTCGAGAACCCTACAAACCCGATCAAACTCAATGACACCCCCTGACCTCCATGTTTCCTTCGATCTCGAGCGGTGAAAGGGAGAAAATTAAATTGATTGCCAACGAGATTGCAGCCTCAAATAACAAACCCTTGAAGTTGCTTTGGTTTCCTCTGGTTTCAATAACAAACCCTCTAAGCTGCTCTAGTTCTTTAACACGACTTACAGTAGACTTCTTAACATGGCCTATCGCTGTGACCTCAAACGAAATATTCGTTGTCATGGATGGGACGTTTCTGAAATATTGAGGCTTTTTGGGGTACCAAACTTAGAATTATGTATTTCTAGTGATCGAAACACAGCTCCTTCCCATCTTCAATTTGTTCTCGGCATTGAGACATGTGACCTCTGGGGCCTCAGGATCAGCCTAGGATAGCACTTAATCTAGAGTATATACGAGGATGAAGTAAACACGATTTAACAAAAGTTTTCAACACATCCTACTTCTGTCCAGGTATCATGGATTTACATTACCCTACCATTGGTGGGCAATGGAAGTTATCAGGCTCCTTCGCTAGGAAGTGGTGACTAATATCTTGTGGAGAGGTCCTTCGCTGAGTAGTGGCGGTTATCAGCGTCCTTCGCTGGGAAGTGGCAGCTCCCATCTCTTGCTGCCATCGCCCATAGGCGTTGATCAGCCACAATGAAGTGGCTACACTCATTAATTTGACCAGTAGATCTTGTGAAAGGGCACTATCTAGGATTAGAGTCTTTGAAAATAATGATTGCAATGACCCAAACTATGTTGATAATCAACCCCATGTGCCCATGACCATATTCTTTATGAAATCGACACAATCTGCACAGTGGCTAATAACTGCAGTACATCAACGTGACTTAAACCCACAAATTGATGGCACTGTTCATACAGAAATGAAAGATCTGTTCATACAACAGAAATGACAGCTCTAAGAGATATTACAAGTGGAGGCTAGGATTTATTTGTTGTGTAACACTGCATCCTGCAACAATGTAGCCTCAACACATTTCCTTTTAAAATTGATACTTGATCAAAGAATTTTATTGTTTTATTGGTTTTCCCTCTGCCACAATTCATCTTGCAGCCATGTAGGTTCAACAATCACTGTGCTAATAACTCAAATGGTAATATTTTGTTGAAATGGTAACAACACTTGTTATGATCATGTTTTTATTTTCCGCTTGATTTCTCGGAACGAAAATTTATTGGATAGCACTTCTCTTTCTGTGATTTAATTTTACTAATTTCTTGCATTTGCAACACACCAATATTTTATTTCACTGCCGTTTGTAAATTTCAAGTGAAGGACCATTTGTAATCAAGTACACTAGATTCAAAGAAACTATTGAAAATTTAAAGTCACCAAAGACTAGATCTGACGAAGTCTAAAACAGAAATATGACCAAATGCCAGATCATAATCGTAGCTCTGACACTTATCCAAAAAAATATCCAATATACATATATAGACATAACCTAAGAATGATCTTTTTAACCAATAGAATTTTTTATAATTACTAATATCTTAAATTCTATCATTTAAATATATATTATGAATAACATTATTTTATATATGTAACTAATATGAATTACATATTAAATGTTTTGCCCAGGTCCGTAATTCTATCATCTAGGTATATATTATGAATAACATTATTTTGTATATATAACAAGTATGAATTCTCTTAAATGTTTTGGCAAGGACCGTGAAATTTTTCATTATTTTCGTTATCACATCCCAAAAATTCTTGTTCTCAAAAGCACTGCATTTGGTAGGAGTATGTGGCAATCAGAATATCAGGTTTTTCTTAGTTTGGCAGGGTAATTGAAGGCTTTAGAAGTGCATCTAACGCATAATTATCTAAAACTTCATGATAAAATTTAGGGATCGCAAAAGCTTAGCACGTCATGAAGAGAAACATCTCGTGTGTAAACTGCAATAAGTAATGTGCTAACCTAAGTTATTTCTTCACACCAACTAATGATTGGACGGAGTCGGAGTCTCACCGACTTTAAATAATAATAATAATAATAACAACCACAAAAAAGGGGGAGAGAGTGTTATTAATAATAATAACAAAAAAAAGGGAGAAATAATAATAATAACAACAAAAAAGGGGGAGAGAGTGTTATTAATAATAATAACAAAAAAAAGGGAGAAAGTGTTATATGTTGTGTTACATCAAGTGAATATTGCAACGCCTACAACACATTTTTTATCTATTGAACTATGCTGGTTTATGCTAACTGACAATATAGATACAAGACAAAAAAAAATATTCAGAGAGCATTAATGAAATATCATGAAGAAAAATATGACATACAAATCAAAGGGTTCAACTGGGACGTACAGACAATAACAGCTTAGTAGTTTTACATACAAATCCAAGGGTTCAACTGGTAGGTACAGATAATAACAGCTTAGTAGTTTTACTCTCTTTTCTAACTGCAGCAAATTGTCGGCCTATAACCACGTAACAAGTCCAGAATCCACAATTTGGATCTCACTTATCCTTGTTGCGTTTATAGTTTTCTTCAAAAGCCTACATATGAAAAAGCAAATCAACTTGTGCATTCAACCTGATCCGTCAAAAACCACTTCTGTGCTAAAAACTGAATATTACAATAATACAACATTACCAAAAAAACCCATTAAAATCTCAAATATTAAGAAAACTTATTCTGCTGAAACACATGCAGAAAATGCACAGAGCCAACACAAGGAACCCAAGTGTAAGAGATCGTGTAGGAATAATGCCCAGCAAAAAACTACAAACAATGAAATAACAGCATTCCATTATGAGAGGTACCCATCACTACACATAATAGCGATTTTTAGCCATCTTGTCCATTTTCTTTGCATCATCCTGCAACAATATAAAATATTGAAGAAACAAAATCATAGAGTTAATGTCTTCGCTTGAAACAACTCAAATAAAATGAAACCATAGTTCAAATCAACTGATAATAACCCTTACATGAAACATGTATGCCATCTTTTCATTGTAATCAAGGAACTCCTTCCACTGCTTCCCAATGTTCATCTGTAATAAAATACGCATATACCCCATGTTAAGGGGAAAAGCAGTAACAAACGCATCATAAACCAAACAGTAAAAGCATTTAATGCCTAGAAAAAGATGGAACTTAGAACAAATGTACTTTGGAGATCAATCTTATTATGATGAAAGAAAACAGTTCTCGCCAAAATAATCAATTTCAAGTTTCACCAACTTCAGAAAAGCAGGTAGAGTTCAGAACTTGCAAAACGGATTCTTAAAGCTACTAGTCAAAAGAGGTATATGTTACAAAGAAATGCCATGTTCAACCCAAATGGAGAAAATTGAAAAATGCAGTGACACTTACAGATACCCCAAAAATGGAGAAAATTTCTGATAAAAATTTAAGAATCCAAATGATTATACAAAAAATGAGAAAATTGACAGCAAAGTCAACTTTCGCAGAGATGAGATTTACAAGAAGATTGCTAAGGTTTAGAAAATTTCCGATAAAAATTTAAGAATCCAAATAATTATACAAACAATGAGAAAATTGACAGCAAAGTCAACTTTCGCAGAAGATGAGAATTACAAGAAGATTGCTAAGGTTTACTCTGTCTGGGATTGAGACAATGCCTACGAGAAATGCCACAATGAAATAAGCCATGGATGGAAGGCACAAATAAGTGTGGGAATGGCACCATATTTCCTCCAATGCCCAGTATTTGTTATCACCATTCACGTAGTTTTTCACCATGGTTCTGGTGCCAAGGATGACACAGATTGAATTTAGCACGGATAACATAGTGACTCCTATCTGTCCACTTGGATGCCAAAAGGAATCTGGGACCTAGGGTCCCAGACCTGTATCAGTAGTTTGTGAGTCCCACTCCAATTTTTCTCTTGCAAAGGAGTTGACCTACAGTCTCGAGAATCTAGACCCAAAATTTCATTACTGCAAGTATTTAAACTATGGCTTGAATGGAAATTGTGAAATATTGGCTGACTGGGGTGAAGTGCACACAGATTTCATAATACCTGGATAGAATACTGATAAAAGGACAAAGATTTGAGATGAATTCATGTTATTACAGGCAATTACAATGACACCAGCTTTCACATTTTTCCACTTGGACTGTGAATTTGGACTTTCAATGTGCTTGCTAAGTCTTACCTTGAACTACCTAATTCTTCCTAAGTTCTGTCTTCTCCCTCCTCTCTGCAAAAGTATTCCTATTTATACAAATATGCAAAATATTGGAAGGGAATTTCAACATCCATCTTCTTTGGAAAAGGACTTTCCATCTTTTTGACTCCACTTGTATCTTCCACATCAGTTAAACTGCACTTATGCATCAAAACCTTCAGATTGTGCTCCTCTTGATCTTGTCACAATCTTGGGTTGCAGTCCTTCCAATGTTCCTTGACAGGGAAAATTATAAGGATGGAAATTTATTTTAAAGTTTGGAAATCTCACTAGTCCCTAATATGCAACATGTAAAATGTTTTTTGATATCCTTGTAAAAATATTCAAATTTCTAATGATTTTATATATAATTTCTATAAAAAAATTTGGCGATTTCAAAGCTAAAATAATTTTATGCCATTACAAGGATGGAAATTTATTTTAAAGTTTGGAAATCTCACTAGTCCCTAATATGAAACATGTAAAATGTTTTTTGATATCCTTGTAAAAATATTCAAATTTCTAATGATTGTATATATAGTTTCTATAAATTTTTGGCGATTTCAAAGCTAAAATAATTTTATGCCATAAAGTTTGGACAAATAATTTTTAGAAAAAACGGAAATTGTTGAATCTTTTTTTGGCAAAATCATGGAAAATTATCCCACCTATGAATATTAGCTCCTAAATTTTTCCTTGTTCCCCTAAAATTTTCCTTGTTCCTTGAATATGGTGCTGTGATCTTGGACTTCTTGCAGCCTTTGTGTTGTAGTCATTCCATGTGCCACAACTACGCTTAATCCCTTACCCTTGCATGCATTGATGAGGCAACACCAACCTTCTTCAGTTGGCACTTGTTGGCATGCAATAAGATGAATGCATCAAAATGCCATATATGGATTGCCCATCTCTTGTTGGCATGCAATAAGATGAATGAATCAAAATGCCATATATGGATTGCCCATCTCTTCATTAACGTCTAATGGCACTTCATTACAGTGAATTACATCCACAAAATTAGAAGTGATCGTGATACCTTGAACTACATGTTTTGTGGCTATGTTGCAAGGGTATACATAACACATAAGATTGGAAACCAAACTCAACTATATTAAATACTGATCTCAAAGAACGATGTACATATAAATACATACAAGAAACCGTTGAATTAGTTTCCGGGTCTTCTTGGACTCCAATAACTACTCACCATAATACAAACTAACCCAATCTTTAACCCCAAGGATTCGTTGTCTCACATTCCCCCCTTAATCCGAAGGGATGTACCAAAGTCCAAGAATGAGAGCTCAAAATGCAAAAATGCATCTCAGCCAAGAGTTGAATGTCTCTCAGAAATGGTTTTCAAGGATGACCACAAACCAAGAATGGTGGTTTATAAGAAGAAACCACAAACGATACCCACGTTTAGAACCTTCATAGCAGTTCTCAGACGAATAAAAAATGTCAACTCTGGAACCATCAATGTAGTTCCTCGAACAACTCTGAATCTGGAAGTGCTCGTTCACAAACAACTCATTCAACAAAAAACTGAAGTCTCTTTGGCTACAACTCTAGCTCTAACTCGTACAGATTGTTGCTCAGACTCATTTGTGGATCTCTGACTCGGGCTCGCTTGACACCTAACAAATCTTCAAACCTGTAGCAGACCATCCACAAACGATACCCACGTCTGGAACCTTCATAGCAGTTCTCAGACCAATAAAAAAATGTCAACTTTGGAACCATCAATGTAGTTCCTCGAACAATTTTGAATATAGAAGTGCACGTTCACAAACAACTCATTCAGCAAAAAACTTAAGTCTCTCTGGCTACAACTCTAGCTCTAACTAGTACAGATTGTTGCTCAGGCTCACTTGTGGATCTCTAACTCAAGCTCGCTTGATGCTTAACAAATCTTTGAACCTATAGCAGACCATCACAACTCTATCAATTTCCCCCTTGTCAGATACAGGGTGGGAAGATGAAGTATTCTTCATCACTGCAAGGTTGATCAATACTCTCGAACATTACCTGCGGTATGACTTGTAAATCTTCTTGGTTGCCTTCGACCAATCCCAAGAAGCAATCTATCCGAAATTTAGTTTCTCTCTTGCAGTAGTCTTCTTTCTAGAACATATGTTTGAGTGGTGATTAAACTTTCTACAATGCTCACACAGGTGAAGATCAAAACACCAATCTTTCACATGTCCAACTTTGTTACACTATTGACATCGATCAACTTGTTCTGGAACAACACCATCTAGAAATCCAGCACTTCGAAATTGTATAGATATAAAAAATCAGGAAGATGAAAAGATATATCCAAGACATCTTTGTTATACCCCAAAACAGTTTTGTTTTTGTTATGCGTAATTTCTTCCCACATTCTTATAAAGGTTTTGAGAACGACAAGCTTCACATTTGTATGCAAATGACTCTTGCATGCCCTTTCTTGAACTTGACTTTCTGTTGCATCCAAGTTTTCTCCTGAAGTGGCTTAATTATTCTTCAATTGTTGTTCAGGATCATCTCGTTGTACTTGAGACTCAATCTGGAGAAATTCAAGTGTCTCCAATGCATCATGTCAACGGACTCTAATATCAACGAGACTTACTTTGTTGATATTTACAGTTTCATCAGTGGAACTAATGAGATTGATTAAAATTTCTAATACATTTTTAATTTGAGCCATGGGTGTCAGGTTCAACCGAAAATGCACCCGTTTTACAAAGTAATTTCAACAATGTTTTGAAAAAGTCAAACTATTGCAAACAAAATTATGTCCTTTCTAACTTCCAAAATTATCTTCCAAAGATTTGAACTTGTGACCTTTAATATATCATATAACTATATAAGCTTTGTTAACCACAATGCTTTCTCTACAACTTCAATTTTATCATGCATCCCAAATGTTCTAATTCTCTGGTCATAAATAATCAAACCATTTCTTCTGAACAATCAATCAACCTCAGACCCACAAAAAATATTGACCATAATAACCCTTATGCTTTCCCATTTTTCAACTTTTTCAAATTTACTTGAAATTAAAAAATTTGTACCTGACTCTCGTGACTCAATCTATATACCTGGACCTTTTTTAAGTCATGATACCAAGACATCATGCTTCCTCCTAAGCAAGCATAATTACTTTAATGGCTTTTTCAGTAAAAACGTTCAAACATAGCAACAACCACCCCTCGTCTTGCATTTCCCTTTGAACTTGGGAGATATACGGCAACTACACCTCCAGAGTTACAACCCACTCGTTCACACGGCATTTAACAATCCAATGATGCTTGCCTTGATTTAATGTAGGGCAATCACGTTCTCAAACAAAATCCAGAAATCTCATAAATAGGCCAGAACAGTAATTTCACATTTTTATAAGATATTCAGAGAAGAATTTAAACAATACCTTAACGGCAACTTCACTTATCCCTATGTCGGATGCTTGTGGACCAGCTGAACAATGCTATACGTTATAAAAAATAGCACACTGACAACTTCTCCATCAATTTTTCAAGCAAATTTGATCTATATCGTGTCCAATTCATGAAGCAACTTTTAAATTTACTCACCCCTTGAACTCCAAGAGCGGTGCTCTGGTGGCAATTTTATCTCCTGGCCAACACAGACACGGTGCAAAAAAGAACTCCAACTCGTGCACTGAAAAAGTCTCGTAGACCTCTTCACCTTCGGCTGCAATCCACGTCCACAATCACGCATGGATGCATGCTCAAGGCGCAGCTTCAATACGCAGGGTCTCTTTCTATTTTCTTTGACAGGTAGTATCCAACCCACAGGGAACTGAGTGAGGATAATCTTGGCTGATGTTGAACTTCTAAACTTCTTTGTGCATTTCATTTCAGTCACAAGAATGAGAAGAGCATAAGCATATGTGTTGGACGGTTGTGAAACAGTGTGTGGGAGAGGTGTAACTTTTGGGGGGAACCGACATGACTTTATGCTGGGCGACTTAACAAATTTTAGTGCGCAAAATTTATATTATAAAAATTCAAATTTCATTTCTTTCAAAGCCGACTCGAAGCCAATTTAAATTTGCCAATATTGGAGGGCCAATACAAATAATGAAAACCAACCAAATCTACAAAACTCCAACAGAATGATGGATTATGTCATGTGCTTGCAAACCTAAACGTGGTTATCTTGTGCATTGTAGTGGACACATTGTTGGTCAATTCATTAGGGAGACTTTCTCAGCTAAAGCCTAATACCAAGTTCTTCCTCTTTCCCACTGATCTTCGCTAAAGATTTTAAGATTGTGTTGCTAGAATTGAGGCTAGGGCTAAGGTGTGCTCCTCTTCAAAGCTTAATGGTTATACCAAGCTTCAACTTTAGGCAAATGATGTTGTTCATGTCTCATCTCTTATGGCCCTCTCTTCTTCTTTGCAGGTCTATAAAGATTCAAATTTAATTTCTTTTAAAGCCAACTTGAAGCCAATTTAAACTTTGCCAATTTTGGAAGGCTAAAACAAATAATGAAGACCGAATGAAGCTACAAAACTCCAACAGAATGAAATATAATGTCATGTGCTTGCATATCTAAAGGTGGTTATTTTGTGCATTGGAGTGGACCCATTGTTGGTCAATTCATTAGGGGGAATTTCTTAGCTAATAGTGAATTCTTCCTCTTTCCCACTGATCTACGCTAAAGATTTTGAGATTGTGTTTCTAGAATTGGCTAGGGCTAAGGTGTGTTCCTCTTCAAAGCTTAATGGTTATACCAAGCTTCAAATTTAGGCAAATAATGTCGTTCATGCGATGGTCTCATCTCTCATAGCCCTCTCTTCTTCTTTGGAGGTCTCTAGTATACAAGTCAATTCCAATATACTCATAAAGGATTTTGTTAACCTGAAGTCTCCTTTTCCACCTATAGCTCATGCACACATAGCTCCATTTGAAGTACAAAGCATTGTGGTCAAATATAGGAGTATAAGGTCTTAGCTTGTAGGCATCCTACATTTGTCACGAGAGTTGGGAAGGGTACAAAGTAATTTTGGACATAAGCTTTTGTTTCAAATTTTGAACTTTTGTGACATATGGACTAAGGTCTTTAGATGTTAGTGTTTTTTCTGTGGTAATCATTTAGATGTTAGTGTTTTTTCTATGGTAATCATTTAGTGATCGGAACAACTTCTTGAAAAAGCAATATTGTACACCTCTAATCTATACAATACAAAATAGATTTTGGTTCCTTGTAGCCTATAGGTTTTACTTCCTTTGTTTTTCTTCTAGTCGATACAAGCATACCTTGAGCTTTTTTCGCTTAATCTCTTTGGTGTAGTCCATCTATATTTACCCTTCTTTAATCAAATTAATAAAATATATCAATTTTTCCTTGAGAAAGGCAAAGAAAAAGATTTTCAAAAAATGTTAAAGTTAATCTAAATATCCCTAGTAGAAAAAGAAAACAATACACACACACACACACATATATTAATGTGGCTCATGTTAAAAGATAAGGTCCCCACCTGAGGCATCCTACCAAAAAGATTGTTTCAGGGTCCTAGCTTTTGACCTCTCTGCAGACAAGACACTGAATCCATCATCCATCTCTTCATCAAATTGTTGGAAACACTGGGGGGCTGAATCAGTGTTTCTTTTACAATTGTTACTTTACCAATTAAGATCACTTATAAACAGAACACAAAGTGAACAATACAGGATAAATAATTTTATTAATCAGAAATATCGAGGACTCTAATCCTGCTTTTACAATAAATCAAGTACAATAATGTTTAGGGCTACAAACCTAAATGAAGACACCAATCTCCAATCCACCAAGCTCCAACTTGTACTTTGCCAAGCACTAACTTGGTCTTTACGAGGCTCCAACCTTGTCTTCTTGAGGACTCCTATCCTCTAGGGCTCCACCCACTTCAACTAGTACATGCTCCAAATTGTTCTTCTTTTAGGGGTCCAACCCACGGCTTCAATACAACATAGGGTTAAATCTCTAACAAGTCGTTGATAATGTCTTCATGTATCTCCAAGAGTGTCTTCACCAAACGTCAATTATGCACGGGTTGCTCAATGATGCCTCCAAGAACATCTTCACCAAGCTTCAACTATGTACAGGGGTGTGTTCCTGTTGGTCAAAATTGTCATTGATGTCAATATGAGCATTGATGAAGATAATAATGGCATGGATGATTGTTGAAGCACGATGCTCTAAATGAAGAACACACTGGAGGCCTAAATAAGAAGCCCTAGCATATGATGAAACCATAAGCCTACCATGGAAAAACATATGATTGTCATGCATAGAATAATGATGACAGTTCACAAAATATAATTTTATTGATGGAAAAATGACCTCATTAAGGATGGAATTGGCATAGGCTTGTACAGGACATTTTCCCCTTTCCAACGAGCCCGCCCTTGTCTTCTAACTCCTCTTACACTGAGAGAAAATGATTTTTCAAGTTGAAATATAATAATTTCGAATGTTGGCCGACATCAGCCTACACGTACAAGTCGGCTCCATGTCCAAAGGGTGTGTCTCTTCGCTATGTGTCAAAACTAGTATAAATACAAGTTCGAACTGCTCATTCCAACCATCCAATTCGGTGAAGAAAATCACAAGAACACAGAACAGTGAGAAGAGTTCACATCTCGTGAAATAAGGAGGCCAAGGAGGACTTAAAAGCTTATTGTTTGGGTTAATTCTATGTTGGTTTATCATTCAAGCTCGGGCTACTCACCTCGGACTTGTGGAAGAAGCTCAACAGTTATGGGAGACATATCCTTGACTTGAACTAAGGAGGCCGAGGAGGACTTAAAAGCTTATTGTTTGGGTTAATTCTGTGTTGGTTTATCATTCAAGCTCGGGCTACTCACCTCGGACTTGTGGAAGAAGCTCGAACAGTTGTGGGAGACATATCCTTGACCTGTGGACAGCCACCTATGGGCCCGGAGATGTGATGGTGCCTCAGACTTGCAAGCCTGTGATACGATTGGAACTGTGGATAGTCACATATCTCGGATTGTTGACCAATTTTGGAGGCTCATATCACTAGTTGGAAGGCTCAGATTGCAGACCAAAGGACCCTTGATGTTGAATTTCCACGACCTTGGGTCTAGTTTAGAGTCTTAAAATCACTGACGCTGCCAAACCAAGAATCTCAACCATAAACTACTTTGCACATCGGAAATATAAAGCAGTAAATCACATATTCACAATATACATGGTTTTAAACAAAATTGCACAATATTGTACAATCCCAATCTTCGTTATATTAAACCAAATCTGAATAATACAACAGTCTATGGTATACAAGATACAATGACAAACTTCGCTGCAAATTCTATGTCATATCTTGTTCTGTCAGTCCTTCACTACCATACTGCTCACTAGTAGTGCCTTAGTCCATCAAGGCATCTACACATCGAGACTCCATGAGGGTTGCCTCCTATCACTGTTGCAAGTCACGTCTGCTACAATGAACACAGGCTCATCAACTGCTCTCTGGGTAGGCCTAATTCCCAAGCTTCAATCTGCCAGGCTAGCAACAACTTTCGTTCATCAAAGTGTTTCACTTCGGCACTGATCTTCACCCAACCTTCCAGTTGCTCTTCTTCCTTCAAGATAGCTCATCTAGGGCTACTTTGGGTAGCCAACTCGCTACCTCCAACCAACTCTGTGACACCCAATCTCGTCACTATCGATTTTGCTCCTAAGATGACACTTCACCACCACGAAATGGCATCTACATGGCACCAACAAACTTCAAAAAATCTGATCCAAACTAGTCGCTTCTTGACCCAACATTCCACCACAAAACACTGTTGTCCTTTATGTTTGCATACTGTTGTTTGTGACAGTGTTGGTTATGGAACTTGTTGTAGCCCTTAATTCCTTTGACAGCCCCAAACAGCCCTTCAATCAACTACGGCATACCCTTGAAGGACTCCTTGTTGTGTTGTTATCTAGGGCATACACTAGCCCCTTAACATGCCCTTTGCAAGCCCCTGCTATGGTGTTATGGCTTGCGGCCTAATGCCCTTTGCAAACCCCTGCTATGGTGTTATGCTTGTGGCCTAACACATAACAGTCCTGTAGTGAACAGCCCTTCAAACAATGCGCAAACAACTCCTAAACAGCAGCGTAATGTCCTCTACTCCTCAGCCTAGTAGCCCAACATCTCGGCCCTAAAACAGCTGCCTTTTTAGCCCTCAAACAGCCCTTAGAAGGTCCATAATCTTGCCCACAACTCGGCCTCCAAACAGACCTCTCCCACGTTGCTCCTTGGCCTTCAATTCAGACTTATTCTCACGTTGTCCCTTGACCCTTTTCTTGTTGCAACTAGGGCATCCGAATTTCAGAGCTATCTTGGATGAATGGTTCACAAGATGGATGCTTTTATCACCCTCATATCACCTTAGATATATACCATAAAGAAGGGCTCAATGTCACATTTTTGAAATGACACATCCATTGGCTCTTCAAGTCAGCCTACTTGACAACCAATAATTACTAGTCAACTTCAAAAATTCATATCTCTTTAACGACAACTCATATTCGAACGATTTTCATTGTATTGGAATCATATTTCGAAGCACTATCATCCTCATCCATCACATGTCGTAAATACATCATCGTTTTGTCCCAAATCTCGATGGGTGCCAAAACCCCATGCTTGGGTTACAAGCCCACAAGTTGCCAGTGTAGCATTTTGTCCTCCAAACCTTGAACCCTAGGGCTTGGAATACCTCCCAAGCTACACAAATCAACACTTGACACCTCGAACCTTGAGAACTGTCACTTAGAGGAGCTCGGTCATGTAGCTTATCATTGCAGAGGACTGTTACCATCGCAGTACCTCGTATTACTAGTTGTGGGGAGATTACAGCTCGATTGAAGGCTCAGAATTGTGCAAGAACTCGGATCTACAATTGACCTATAGTTTAACATTGCAAGGGCTCGGATTTGTTGTAAGGCTCGGACCTTGAGTTACAATCGCTTGTGAGGCACAGTTTTGAGCTTGGACTCGTGTTCACAAAGATTGGGTGCTGAAGTAATGTGATAAGAAGCAGACTTGGAGTCAAAATTACTACATCGTTTGAAGCAACCCATTGATATTTTTGAAGCAAATCACAGGCAACATTTGGAGCAAACTTTGGACAGTGAAGTCTTTGGAGCTTTGGGCAGTGAGGCAGTTGGCGCTTTGAACATTGAAGAAAATTCCCATCTAGATCTTGGCGAGTGGACAAATTGGAAGTCTGGAGAAGTATTGTAGAGCAGTTGGTTGACTATTGAAGTAAGTCATTCATACATTCGATTTGTTAAAAGTTGAAGGGTTGGAGCCCTAGGGGTTGGAGCCTCTTAAAAAGAGGGTTGGAGCCCCTAAAGGTTGGAGCCTCATGAAGCCCAAGTTGGAGCTTGGCAACAGGTTGGAGCCTGGAGGATTGAAGGGTTGGAGCCTTCAACTTTATTGTACTCAACTTATTGTAAAAAGAGGATTGGTGTCCTCATTTGTTCTTAATAAAATTCTTATTATTTACATTCTCTTTGTAATTGTGAAAAATCTTGACTGGCATTAACTATAACAATTGAATGAAATACGGATTCACCCCCCTCTCGATATTTCAATAATCGATATCAGAGCCAACTTCTTCATAATCAACCTAACAGTTGGAAGGACTCTTAGTGAAAAATCTTGACTCGCATTAACTATAACAATTGAATGAAATACGGATTCACCCCCTCTCGGTATTTCAATAATTGGTATCAGAGCCAGCTTCTTCATAATCAACCTAACAGTTGGAAGAAGGATTCTTAGTCACAATGACCAGTAAGGATTCAGGAAAAATCCCTCAAATTGATGGAACAAATTTTGCCTTTTGGAAACGTAGGGTGACATTTTATTAATGTCTCTTGGACCAGAAGTGTGGCAATCAGTTCTAGATGGGTATAAAGGTCCATCTTCTCCACCAACAAATCAGGATGGGAGAAAAATGTATATAGCAAATGCCAAAGCACTAAATTCCATAGCAAGTGGAATTTTTTATTCAGAATTTACAAAAGTTATGAACTGTGAATCTGATGAGTCTAATAAAGAGGATGACTATGCTGGAAGCAGTGAAGTGTTATTCATGGCATTCACAAATGATGATGATTCTGAAAGAGAAGGAAATGTAGATGAATTACTAATGAGTGCTATTGAAGAAAATGAGAAATTAAGGAAGAAGGTCATTTCTCTCAAAATAGAAAAGGAAGAAAGAAGAATTTTTAAACAACAAACTAAAAGAAAGAGAAGAAATATGCGAGAAACGTGAAGCTGAAATTGTCTCTCTAAAGAAAGAGTTGAATCAAGTTAATAAGAGCTGGCAAAGTTCTCAAACTCTTGATATCATCCTTAATACTCAAAGACCTCAACATGATAAGACTGGAATTGGTTTCAAAGGTGAATCATCAAGTTCAAAGAAGAATGCCAATGAAGAAATCCAAAGAAGTTATGCTGACATCCTTTGCAATCATCCAAAAGAAGAGAAGTCGTTCCACCTAGAACAAAGATCCACCTACAACAACCCAAGGAATGAAAGAAAGCTATCTCCAAGAAAGAATATTACATCAAGTCAAGGCTATCCAAACAGGTATCAAACTATCTTTCTTGGTTATTGTTTCTACTGTAAAAATTTTGGTCATCAAGCTAAGCATTGCAAGGCTTATAAGGATAATAGCTCAAGGAGATATAAGACCAATTATCAAAATAAGTCGCTTGGCTCAAAAGAACAAGGTCAAATCAAGACCTATAATTCATTTGATCCTTTGGCTAAGTATGATCTAGTATGTTCAAAATGCAATGATTTTGATCATGATGCACAAAATTGTCCATTTATGTCAAAAAGGGAAGAGTTGAAAAAGGAGGAACCCACTACAGATAAATGTGGTCTAGCTTTATGTGCACAAAGTGATGAAAATCAATGGTTTGTGGATAGTGGATGTTCAAGACACATGACAAGTGACCAAAAGAAGTTTATCTCATTAAACAAAAAGGATGGAAATGTATCCTTTGGAAGTGGATTTGCCAAAATTGTCGGAAAAGGGACAGTTGCTCTTGTTAATGGAAAGGGAAAAGCACAAAACGCACTACTGGTAGAAGGGCTCAAACACAATCTTCTAAGCGTTAGCCAGATTTGTGACCAAGGACATAATGTTATCTTCAGTACTAAAGATTGTGAGATAAGAAAATCCTCTTCAAGAGAACTTGTGGGAAAAGGAGTAAGAACACCAAATAACATATACATTTTGAGTAAAATTCAAGAAGAAAAATGCTATATGAGTCAAACAGATGAAAGCTAGTTATGGCACAAGCGATTGGGACATCTAAACTTTGACAACTTGGTTAAAATCAGCAAAACAAGTGCAGTAAGAGACATTCCAAAAATTCTAAAGCCGGAACAGGTTGTGTGTGGCCCATGTCAACATGGAAAGCAAACTAGAACTTGCTTCAAGACTAAGGAATTCTCAACATCAAAGCCTTTGGAGATCATACATGTAGATTTATGTGGACCAACCAGAACTCCAGCTCTACAAGGAGAAAGGTACTTTGCTCTATTTGTAGATGACTATACTAGAATGATGTGGGTATTCTTTATAAAATTTAAATCCGAAGCTCTTGAATGTTTTAAGAATTTCAAAGCTCTTGTGGAAAATGAAAAAGAATCAAAAATCAAGTGTCTTAGAATAGATAGAGGAGGAGAATTTACTTCAAAGGAATTCAATGATTTTTGTAAAATACATGGAATCAAAAGAGAACTTTCTGTAGCTAGAACTCCTAAACAAAATGGAGTAGTGGAAAGAAGAAACAGAATTGTGCAAGAAATGGCGAGAACAATGTTACTAGCAACTGATTTGCAAGCCAAGTTTTGGAGAGAAGCAGTTGGGGCAGCAGTGTATACCTTGAATAGAGCCCAACTAAGACCAAATAATGACAAGACTCCGTATGAATTATGGAAAGGAAGACCTGCTTCAGTAAAATATTTTAGAATTTTTGGAAGTAAATGCTTTATGAAGATCAATGATGACTCACCAGGCAAGTTTGATTCTCGTGTTGATGAAGGAATATTTCTTGGATATTCTACAAGGAGCAAAGCATACAAATGCTACAATAATCGACTACGAAAGATAGTAGAAAGCATTGATGTGAAGATTGACGAGGCGCTTCCAGAAAAGGAAATTGAAGTCCGTGAAGAAGATTCTATTCTTGAAGAATCTGAAGAAGATACAACAAAGGAATAAAAGGATCAAGAAAGTCAAAAGGAACCATCTCAAACTCCATCAAAAGTAAAATTTGTTCAAAAACACCACTCGAAGAACGGATTATTGGGAATACAGAATATTAGGAATACAGATGATGGAATACGAACCCGAAGAAGGATGACAAATACACCAAAAAAAGATGATGTTGCCTTACTATCCGTGATAGAACCAGAAAACTTTGCTTAAGCCAGTAAGGATCCTCATTGGGTAAAAGCTATGGAAGAAGAAATGTTTCAAATCGAAAAAAATGAAACATGGGAACTCGTACCTCGTCCAAAAGAAAAAAATATTATTGGAACCAAGTGGGTATTCAAAAACAAAATGAATGAAGATGGATAGATCATTAGAAATAAGGCAAGGCTTGTTTGCAAAGGATACTCACAAATTGAAGGAATTGACTTTGAAGAAACTTTTGCCCCGGTAGCTCGATTGGAAGCTATAAGAATGTTCTTGGCATTTGCTTGTTCAAAAGGTTTCAAAGTTTATCAAATGGACATGAAATCAACATTTCTTAACAATGATCTAAAGGAAGAAGTTTACATGGAGCAACCGGAAGGGTTTGATCTAGCAGAAGGAAAAGATTTCGTTTGTAAATTAAAAAAGGCGTTATATGGATTAAAACAAGCTCCTAGAGCTTGGTACGCAAGATTGGATCATTATCTACAACAACAAGGGTTCAAAAAGGGGGTGGCTAGAAGTAATCTCTACATGAAGATAGACAAGGATAAATTACTAATCACCCTTGTATATGTTGATGATCTGATTTTTGCCAGCAACAATGATGAGATGAGTCATGAATTTGCTCAAAACATGTCTAAGGAATTTGAAATGTCTATGATTGGCGAACTATCTTACTTCCTTGGACTACAAGTAATTCAAACTAAAGCAGGTATGTTCATATCCCAAACAAAATATCTTAAAGACATGCTTAAAAGATATGGGATGGAAGAATGTGTTGTTATGAGCACACCAATGACTACAAATTGCAAATTAAGAAAAGATGATGAATCCCCTTCGGTAGACGCAACTCTTTACAAATCAATAATTGGAGCTCTTCTATACTTAACTACTTCATGACCCAATATTATGCAAGCAGTAGGAATGGTGGAAAGATTTCAATCAACTCCTAAGGAATCCCATTTGATGGTTGTTAAAAGAATTCTCAGGTATTTGAAAGGTACTCCTAATTTTGGCCTATGGTATCCCAAAAGCACAACTCTTACTTTGACAGCTTACATCGATGTTGATTGGGCTGGAAGCATAGATGATCGAAAAAGTACTAGCAGAAATGCATTCTTCATGGGAGATTGTCTTGTATCTTGGCTCAACAAAAAACAATCATCTATCTCTCTCCACAACTAAAGTTGAATACATAGTTGTTGCAAATTGTTGTACTCAAATATTGTGGATGAAGGAAGCTCTGAAAGATGTCAACATAGAAACTAATCAACCAGTCACTATCTATTGTGACAACACCAACGCCATCAGTCTTTCAAAAAATCCAGTAATGCATTCAAAGACAAAACATATTCCAATCAAATACCATTTCCTCTGAGAACAAGTTGCAGAGCAAAATATCAGATTGGAATATGTCAATACAAAGGAACAAATTGCAAATATTTTCACAAAACCCCTACCACGAGAAGCATTTGAATATCTTCGCCAAAAGATGGGGGTCATTTCTCTTGCATCACATTAAGACAACACATTGACAGGGGAAGGAGCACCATGACAGGGGGAGCAGCATGACAAGAAGCAGCTTGATAGGGGGAGTACTTGGACACCCCATTTTCCATTGATGTCAAAGGGGGAGAAAATGTTGAAGAAGAGATAATATTGCCATCAATGACAAAGGGGGAGATTGTTGGTCAAAATTGTCATTGATGTCAATATGAGCATTGATGAAGATAATAATGGCATGGATGATTGTTGAAGCAAGATGCTCTAAATGAAGAACACACTTGGAGCCCTAAAGAACAAGACCTGGCATGTGATGAAACCAGAAGCCTACCATGGAAAAACATATGGTTGTCATGGATAAAATAATGATGACAGTTCACAAAATATAAATTTATTGATGGAAAAATGACCTCATTTAAGGATGGAATTGGCATAGGCTTGTACAGGACATTTTCCCCTTTCCAACAAGCCCTTACTTGTCTTCTAACTCCTCTTACACTGAGAGTAAATGATTTTTCAAGTTGAAATATAATAATTTTGAATGTTGGCCGACATAAGCCTACATGTACAAGTCGGCTCCATGTCCAAGGGGTGTGTCTCTTCGTTATGGATCAAAACTAGTATAAATACAGGTTTGAACTCTCCTCATTCCAACCATCCAATTCGGTGAAGAAAATCACGAACACAGAACAGTGAAAAGATTTCACATCTCGAGAACTAAGGAGGTTGAGGAGGACTTAAAAGCTTATTGTTTGGGTTAATTCTGTGTTGGCTTATCATTCAACATTGAACTACTCACCTCGGACTTGTGGAAGAATCTAGGACAGTTGTGGGAGACATATCCTTCACCTGTGGACAGTCACCTATTGGCTCAGACTTGTGATGGTGCCTCAAACTTGCAAGCCTGTGTTATGATTGGAACTGTGGACAATCACATATCTCGGATTGTTGACCAGTTTTGGAGGCTCAGATCACTAGTTGGAAGGCTCGGATAGCAGACCAAAGGACCCTTGATACCTTGAACCTTGAGAACAATCACTTAGAGAAGCTCGGCCCTATAGCTTATCATTGCAGAGGATTGTTACCATTGCAGTAGCTCAAATTACTAGATGTGGAGAGATTATAGCTCGGTTGAAGGCTCAGAATTGTGCAAGAACTCGGATCTACACCTGTGACTTGTAGTTTAACATTGCAAGGGCTCAGATTTGTTGGAAGGCTCGAACCTTGAGTTACTTGTGAGGAACAGTTTTGAGCTCAGACCTGTGTTCACAAAGATTGGGTGCTAGAGTAATGTGATAAGAAGCAAACTTGGAGTGAAAATTACTACATCTTTTGAAGCAACCCATTGATATTTTTGAAGCAAATTGCAAGTATCATTTGGAGCAAACTTTGGACAATGAAGTGTTTGGAGCTTTGGGCAGTGAGGTAGTTGGCGCTCTGAACAGTGAAGAAAATTTCCATCTAGACCTTGGAGAGTGGACAAATTAGAAGTCTGGAGAAGTATTGTAGAGCAGTTGGTTGACTATTGAAGTAAGTCATTCAACATTCGTTTGTTAAAAGTTGAAGCCCTAGGGGTTGGAGCCTCCTAAAAACAAGGTCGGAGCCCTAGAGGTTGGAGCCTCGTGAAGCCCAAGTTGGGGCTTGGCAACAGGTTGGAGCCTAGAGGATTAAAGGGTTGGAGCCCTCAACTTTATTGTACTCAACTTATTGTAAAAAGAGGAATGGTGTCCTCATTTGTTCTTAATAAAATTCTTATTATTTACTTTCTAGTTGTAATTGTGAAAAATCTTAACTGGCATTAACTATAACAATTGAATGAAATACTAATTCACCCCCCTCTCAGTGTGTCTTTACTCATCAATGACAACTTTCAAAGAAGATATCTCCAATACTCTTCATGATACCCAAACACCTTTCCCAAAGTCCTTCATAAGGCCTTCAGTCAAGCATCAATATTGCTTCAAGACTCTTCAAGACAGCACCAAGAATGACTCTTAGATTTCTTCAACAAGTACCTACAAGAGACTGCTCCAACATTTCCAACAACTGCTCCAAGGATCTTCAATAAGTGCTACAGGTTGGTCTCAAGAGACTGCTTCAATGGCTTCAACTCTTCAAGTATCCAAAGCTTTAAGGATGTCATTCAACAAAGCTCAATGTTCCAAGTCACCTCAAGGCTAGATCGTTTATAGTTGTATTGGTTTTCACAAGCTTCCATCGGTCTGCAATAACGGTTCACTTCTGATCAACAATTCATAGCAAGTCTGTGAGCTTCCAAGTTTCTATAATTTCAACTAGAATTGTAACTCGAATTTTCAACAGTGAATATGCAATAAGGAGTAGCTACAGATCGACAGACTTGAGGTATTAGTTTGCAACAAGCATCCAGCGAATAGAGGTTTGCAAAAACATCCAAATAGTCCGCACAAACCTTCAAAGTCTGCAGCGGGAAAGCTTTCACAGGTCTGCAAAAACATCCAACTAGTCCGCACAAATCTTCAAAGTTTGCAGCGAGAGAGCTTTCACAAGTCCGCAATCTTCACAAGTTTGTAACTGAGGCACAAGCCTTCAAAGGGGAAAGCTTCCACAAGTCTGCAATCTTCACAAGCCCGTAACTAAGGCACAAGTCTTCAAAGTCTGCAATGGGAAAGCTCCACAAGTCCGCAATCTTCACAAGTTTGCAACTGAGTTTGATTATCACACATATACTTCCATAAATCCGCAAGGAGATGACATCGCAAACAGAAATAATTGTTATATGGCCACAAGAGTAGTTACTTGTTACAATGATGCAAAATATCTTCTTGTCACATGTCCGTAGGAGTAGATAGAGGTCCGCAACACACAAGTTTTGAATTGTTTTCTTCATAAATACGCCTTCAAACACTATATATCATGTGTTCCCTAAGTTCTCGGGATGTGAACTTACCCAAATTCACCTATTCAATCTTGTCTGATTTCTTACTCATCAATGAATGAACTTTAGTTTATATCTATCATTTGTAAAAGATTTAGAAGGGTCGTAACATTTGGATAAAGCCGACATGTGAGTGTAAAGTCGACATAATAAGCATGATAGATAGTTTTTACTTGTATTTATTTTCATTTTTAAGAATAGAGCAAGGGTATGTGCATAGGGTATCAAGGAAATTTTATAAAGGGCTTTATAATAGAGTACTAAAATGTTATAGGGATTTTAGGATGGGCTTATTAGGATTATATATGGCAAGGTTTTTAATAGAGTACTAGAATGGGCATATAAAGGCCTTTATAATAGAGTACTAGAAGGTGATAGGGATTTTAAGATGAGGACAAGGGTTGCACGGTTATTAGCAAAGGTAGGGTTTTGTTAATGTTAGGGCATCATGAAGAACTAGGGTTTCCATAGACTAAGGCATAAAGAGAATCTTCAATGAGGCTGGGGAAATATCACAAATAAGTTATTCATCCATCACAAAGGTTAGGGCAATATGTGGCAATCAAGATCCAACTCTAGAGTTTGCCATATTAATGATACATACTACAAGGTTCAATTCAAGACTTCATTTATCATTTAGGGTTTGTACTTTATAGGATTAGGTTTCCAAGACTCCATCAATAAATTAGGGTTAAGATTAGGGTTTAGCCATCTTCAACAATGCCATATTGACATCAATAGCAACTTTGACCAACAATCTCCCCCTTTGTCATTGATTGCAATATTCTCTCCCTTTCAACATTCTCTCCCCCTTTGACATCAATGGAAAATGGGGTGTCCTGGCAACGCCTTTTTCCATCAAGTGCTCCCCTATCATGCTTCTTCTTGTTATGTTGCTTCCCCTGTCATCATGCTTTCCATCTTCTGGCAATGTGGTACAAGAGAGAGGTCTTAGTTTTCATTTCTTTATGTGATCAACCATCTCCCCTTGCCTTCATAAACTCCTCTTGCTCTCATTTTTGCTTATGGAACCCAAGACAAGAAATATTATTCTTTTGAGTGTAAGGCATCTTCAACAATGTGTGGCCGAGACAAAATATCATGCTTTTCCTCCCCCAAGCTTTGCTCCCCCTAAGCTTTGCATGCTCCTTGAGATAGATGATAGTCGAAGAGACCAACTTGTCAAGATTTTATGAAAAATTTCTGAGAGATGATTTATCATAGTCATCAATAGAGAGATATTTGTGTCTCACGGAATGATTGTACTCATCAAGGGTTGCATCAAGAATAATCAAATATCACAAGTTCCCCCTAACAATATGCATGATCTTCTTCTTAGTAGACAGGATCTCATCATCAAAACTTTGAATATCATGTATGCCTATGGTGCCTACATCTAATTGATGTTTTGAGCATTTAGCACACATTCCATTTGATCTCCTTTTCGTTCAACATGCTTCATTCACGGACCCATTTCATATTACAATTACGAGCCATATGACCAATATTATGACATTTGTAGTATTCCATAAATTAGGAGGCATGATTTCTTCCAGCAAAGTTGCTTCTAGGAGACTAATGGGGTTGTTGTATGCCCTACAATCCTTTGCCATGTGCCCAAAATTTGTACAAGAGTAACAATAACCAAAAAATATACTTTGGCACTTGGAAGATGGAGATTGCCTTGATGTACTTCTAAAGTCTTTTTGCCTTAAGATCCTTTGATGATCTTTATTGCCTCTTGCATTCTTAACACCATCTATATATCTTCTTGGAGTAGGGTTTCTTCCAACGTCATCTTGACTCTTCTCCTTGCTTCTACTGGAACTGGGGGTGTTATAATCACATTTATGCTTCTCTGCGTCCTTGTTATTTGGTGCAATAGGGTTTGCATTAATTTCGCTAGAGGGCTCGCCTACGTAAACAAGACCATCCTTCCCTCATCCTTGTTGCTTCACATGTTTGGGTCTTGAGAGAGGTGACACCTGATTTCAATTTGAAGATTTCTTCATCTTTTTCTTCAAGTTGGTATGCCATGGCATTCCTTTCCTTTTTTGCTTCACCAACTTGTCCTTCTAGGAGGGCCAAACCTTCCATCACTATTTCAACTCCTTATGCTTGTTTCTTTGCTTCTTCCAACTGAGTTTTAAGAGAGGAAACCTCTTCTTTATATTGACAAATTTATGCTTCAACTTTTGTTGAATTCCTTAGATCTTAGATCAAGATGGTTTGTCAAATTGCCTTCCCTTTCCTTTGCTTCCTTTAGTTGGTTTGTACCTGCTTCTTGAGCTCCTCATTTTCTTTCTTTAGACTTTTTATTTCTTCAAGGGATGCTACAAGCTTTGCCTTGATGCCTTCTTTGAAGTTTTCTTCATCTTCTAGGTCTGCATTGCTCTTTATGTCTTCAACTTTGTTTTCGGCTATATTTTATGGTTCTGGATCATCCTTATGCTCTTGGCTATAATCATTTGAGCTTACGAGCAAAAGTCCTTCTGAATGAAGATCTTGAAAATCCTCCCAAAGCTCTTTTGTTGGTGAACATTTCCCCATTTTGACTTTAATAGGATCGGGTAAGCCACTCAAGATTTCCTTTATCGCTATTGCACTATGTTCCTTGGACTCTTATTCCATCATGCTTCTAGTAATCACCAATTCCCAAACTTCAAAACCTTGAGCCATCAAAAAGAATTTCAGTCTACCCTCCCATACTTCAAAATTTGTTCCATTCAACATGGGGGCTTTCACAACCTGGTTTTCATCTGAATTTTTTATTGAGGAAGAGACATCTTCAGAAGGTTCGGAGCCTTTCTTCCTTGATCTTGCCATTTGTGTTATAAAGATCTACCTTCCAACTGTTAAGTTGAGTGAAGGTACTAGCTCTGATTCCAATTGTTGGAAATACTGGGGGGGTGAATCAGTATTTCTTTTACAATTGTTATTTTACCAGTTTAGATCACTTATAAACAGAACACAAAGTGAACAATACATAATAAATAATTTTATTGATCAAAAATATCAAGGACTCCAATCCTCTTTTTACAATAAATCAAGTACAATAATGTTTAGGGCTCCAAACCTAGATGAAGACACTAGTGTCCAATCCACTAGGCTCCAACCTATACTTTTCCAAGCACCAACTTGGTCTTTACAAGGCTCCAACACTATCTTTCACAAGGCTCCAACCTTGTCTTCTTGAGGACTCTTATCCTCTGTCTCCACCCACTTCAACTAGTACATGTTCCAACCTGTTCTTCTTTTAGGGCTCCAACCCAAGGCTTCAAGGCAATATAGGGTTTTTGCAAGACTTCCAAAAATATCTCTAACAGGCATTTGACAATGTCTTGACTCTTCACGTATCTCCAAGAGTGTCTTCACCAAGCTTCAACTATGCACAAGGGTTTATTCAATGATGCCTCCAAGAACATCTTCACCAAGCTTCAACTATGTACAGGGGTCTGTTCCAAGAATGTCTTTACTCAGCAATGACAACTTTTAAAAATGTCTCCAATGCTCTTCATGATACCCAAACACCTTTCCCAACATCACTTCATAAGGCCTTCAATCAAGCATCAATACTACTTCAAGACTCTTGAAGACAGCACCAAGAATGACTCTTAGATTTCTTCAACAAGTACCTGCAAGAGACTGCTCCAATATTTCCAACAACTGCTTCAAGGATCTTCAACAAGTGCTACAGGTTGGTCTCAAGGGACTGCTTCAATGGCTTCAAGTCTTACTTCAAGTATGCAAAGCTTTAAGGATATCTTTCAACAAAGCTCAATGTTCCAAGTCACCTCAAGGCCAGATTGTAATTGTACTGGTTTTCAAGAGCTTCCATCCATCTGCAATAATAGATCACTTTTGATCAACAATTCATAACAAGTTTGCGAGCTTCCAGGTTTCTGTAATTTCAACTAGAACTGTAACTCGAATTTTCCACAGTGAATCTGCAATAAGGAGCAGGTGCAAGTCGTCAGACTTGAGGCATTAGTTTGCAACAAGCATCCAGCCAATACAGGTCTGCAAAAAGATCCAACTAGTCTGCACAAATCTTCAAAGTCTACAACGAGAAAGCTTTCACAGTCCCGCAATCTTCACAAGTTCGAAACTGAGGCACAAGTCTTCAAAGTCTGCAAGAGAAAAGCTTCCATGGGTCTGCAATCTTCACAAGTTCGTAACTGAGGCATAAGTCTTCAAAATATGCGACAAGAAAGCTCCACAGGTCCGCAATCTTCACAAGTCCACAACTGAGTTTGATTATCACACGTATACTTCCACAAATCCATAGGGAGTTGACACCACAAACAGAAAGAATTGTTAAAGGGCCACAGGAGCAATTACTTATTACAATTCCGCAAAAATATCTTCTTGTCACAGGTTCGCAGGAGTAGATACAGGTCTGCACCACAAAAGGTTTGAATTATTTTCTTCAGAAATACGCCTTCAAACATTGTATATCATTTGTTCCCTGAGTTCACAAAATCTGAACTTACCCAAATTCACCTATTCGATCTTGTCTGATTTCTTACTCATCAACGAATGAACTTTAGTTTATATCATTTGTAAAAGATTTAGAAAGGTCGTGACAATTGGATAAAGTCGACATATGAGTGTAAAGTCGACACAATAAGCGTGGTAGATAGTTTTTACTTGTATTTATTTTCAATTTTAAGAATAGAGCAAGGGTATGTGTATAGGGTATCAAGGAAATTTAAAGGGCCTTATAATAGAGTACTAGAATGTAATAGGGATTTTAAGATGGGCTTATTAGGATTATATATGGCAAGGTTTTTAATAGAGTATTAGAATGGCCTCATAAAAGGCTTTATAATAGAGTACTAGAATGTTATAGGGATTTTAGGATGAGGACAAGGGTTGCATGGTTCTTTAGCAAAGCTAGGGTTTTGTTAATGTTAGGGTATCATCAAGAACTAGGGTTTCCAAGGACTAAGGCATAAAGAGCATCTTCAATGAGGCTAGGGCAGTATCACAAATAGGCTATTCATCCATCACAAAGGTTAGGGCAATATGTGGCAATCAAGATCCAACTCTAGGGTTTTCCATATTAATGATACATAGGACAAGGTTAAATTCAAGACTTCATTTTTCATTTAGGGTTTGTACTTTTTAGGATTAGGGTAATAAGACTCCATCAATAAATTAGGGTTTTAGCCATCTTCAACAACGCCATATTGACATCAATGACAACTTTGACCAACACAAATTCCCTTTCACTAGAAGAGTATGGTCCAGTATCAAGAGTTCTTGCCCTCAAACTCCTCCTTGGGAAGCTGACAGCATCAATCTCTGTCTACAACTAAGTTTCACGATATGGGGAAACGGTATGATTTTCCGAAACGCATATGAATACCTCCCCAAATTTTGGAAATGGGGAAACGCGATATATATGTGTGTGTGTGTGTGTGTTAGGAAATTTATGAAATGTTATGTGCAATCATAAAGCATAGATGATACATTATTACATTATGATTAAATTGTTTAATGTCAATGCATAAACTATAAGTCTCTAAATTTACATCACATTTACTCATGAATGATCACATACTGAAAGCGCCAATATCCAAAAACAGCCTTGTTAAATGAGGTTTATTATAAATTTATGTCCAAAATCAGCCTTATTATATATATAAGGTTGCAAGTACTATAAAGTCTAAAAACTAAGAGTCTTCAATCTTCATCCTCGTCATCATAATCCTCGTCAAAAATAGAAGTAGAAGCATGCTCAACAGTGAAAACACCCTAGCTGAAACCACTGCTCTCTTTCTCCTTTCTCCTTGCTAAAATCACCCCTTTCCAAGTGAAAGGACTTGCTCAATTCATGTGATGAGGGAATGAGGCAATACTCTTTTTATAACTTACAAGAGCCATCTAGAAACATCCACAAAATATTTTAATCTCCAAATTAAAAAAAAAAAAAAAACAACCAAAAAAAACGCAAAAAGACACTTTTTCCTGGAAACGTGGCCATATGGCCTTGAAATGCCTTGAAATGCATTTCAGTCCGTACCAGGACACGTTTCAGCCTCGTGAAACGTGCCAGTATGGCCTGAAACATGTTTCCAAGCCGTATCATATGCATTTCTGAGTTTCCATTTTGTTTTTTGCCCAAAACAGCCTCCTGCCCAGCGTTTCCTGCAACATAGGTCTACAAACATGGCTCTCTCATCAGCTCTCGGATCACATAAAAGGGCTTCCTCTGTGTGTCAGTTGGGGTATCTGGTAGGAACAAAATGTTATTATCTTTGAAAACAAAGAACCAAACTTCTCCAAGTGTCATCCCAAAGCCTAGCTATTGTTTCCTCCTATCTTCCCTCCTCGATCAGTACTTCCATCACTCCAGCTCCCGTGGTTCTGCAAACTGACTTGCCCTGGGCTTTCTCTAATGGGGCGGCTCAAAGCTTGCCTTCTCAAGGCTTACCTATCTAGCTCCCACTACCTATCTTTCTCTGCAAATATAGGCCCAGCCACTCATACCATGCTGAACTATTTGCCCTGCATACCATCATTCTCTTGCCTCTCGTTCAAGAAGTTTGTTTTTTACACATATATGGTGATTCACAAGTGGTCAAAAAATGGATAAAAGGGAAAGCAGTTCTCATGATTTATTCCTTACTGCCTCTCTATCAAAAAATTACACAAGATTTCATCTTTCTCTTATATCACTTTTGATCACATCTGTAGGCACAGGAAAGATGAAACTGGCAGGCTCTTGAAAACTGGACTAGATAT